>OY740716.1:17053341-18424591 GCA_963513945.1 Hydrotaea diabolus | reverse complement strand
GCAGCATTACATCAAATCTTAACAAACTATTTTCAATTTGTTCAAATAGCTGTAGATTAACCAGTAGTTGAAGCTTTAGATGCAGCTGTACCTATAGCAGTATAGCTATAGCTGTATAGCTGTAGCTGTAGCTGTAACTGTAGCTGTAGTTATAGCTGTAACTGTAGCTGTATGTATAGATGTAGATGTAGCTGTAGTTGTAGCTGTAGCTGGACTTTAGCTGTAGTTGAGCTGTAGCTGTAACTGTAGTTTTAGCTGTAGTTGTAGCTGTAGCTGTAGCCGTAGCTGGACCTTTAGCTGTAACTCTAGCTGTAGCTGTAGATCTAGCTCTAGCGCTAGCGCTAGCTCTAGCTCTTGCTCTAGATCTAGCTGTAGCTGCAGTTGTAGCTGTAGCTTTAGCTTTAGCTTTAGATGTATCTGAATCTGTAGCTGTAGCTGTATCTGTATCTGTAGCTGTAACTGTAGCTGTATCTGTATCCGGATCTGTAGCTGTAGCTGCAGCTCTAGCTATAGCTGTAGCTCTAGCTGTAGTTGTAGATGTAGCTGTAGCTCTAGCTGTAGCTGTATAGTGTCGATATTTGTCGTTCGATACCGAGAACCTAATATGTAGATAAATATAAGTACAGGGTGTTTCATTCACGACTGGACAAATTTCACCAGCGTATTCCTTGGCTCATTTAATTGAAAATATGTCCATCTACGACCATGCCCAAAAATGCAAGGGGCAAAATGGCAGCGGTTTTAAAATTTTCGGATTGGTGGTCGGAGGGTACTAAACTAAAATTGCTAAGCTCTGAAGCTATGGTCGGATTATTGGGTTTTTCCTCTTAAGCCCTACCTCTCCAAAATTACCTAAACGAAGACCCGAGGTCCTACCGGTCCAAAGATATTACTATTAGACTGATCTACAAAAAGGGTAAACAATACAAAAGACGTTAAATTACTCGATCTGGATGACGGATTGATTAAAGTATATCTCCGCGCAGTCCGAGGTTTTTTGTCCGTCTTTGGCGCTTGCCATGGAACGAAACGTTTCGTAAGAAGCCAAGATATTCCGATGCATAAACTGTGCATCCTGAATATCTCCTGTATTCTTTACTCTCCAGATGCGTTTATTTAGCTTAAATCAAATAAGCCAAAACTGAGCCACATTACGTGCATTATTTGCTTTAATATAAGCTGCAGCTGAGCCTTAAAAGAACTTAGACCGTGATCTTTTTTCAGAATTAGCAATATAATCAATGGACACATCTCCAATTTTATGGGCGCGTTGGTAGATTGACTCAGTTGGTGTGTTCTCCATACTAAGGACTACCGCAACCGTTGCTTTTCGGTATGCACTGTGCGACCTAACTGCGGATCTGTTTTATCATTAGGAGTAGTGATAAATCATATTACGAGTATGTCGACCGCATCTGTGGTTAGTCGAATAAGTTATTCGGTTTGACGAATATGTCGACCGCATGGTAACACATCCGAACTGGACCAGGATGGGCACTATTTGTAAGCGTTATTCTGACGTTGGTCCAAAGTGGGGCCAATTGAAAGTGGACCAAATTGCGACCCTAGTATCATTACAGGAAAATTAAAGGCTTTAGAATATTCAATACGTAAAACCCTTTTTAAAATTCAAATAAATAGCTGCTTTCATTTTTTTTTTTTGGACTGGAAAAAATTAAAATGGCCAACAAATGAATTTTTGGGCTTTACTACAAATGATGGATGAAAAACCTGAAGAGTCTAAAAAGTAATTTGTATAATTTTGCGTGTAATCAAATTCAGACTTTTCGTTCAGGCGATTATTCCTTTCCTACGATCAAATGTGTAGCTACCATGCCGAGCTAGTAACTCGTATTCGAACACACACTCACACAGAAGTCCCACGACAGCCTAATAAGGAACAGGGTAAAACTTCTCTCAAATACTCCTACTAGACGCCTCTATTCATAAAGTTAATTGACAAAAGCTTGTAAACGATGACGGAACTCACAATTTGATATCAAAATCCCCTGAAGATGATCGAAGGTGTTGGTCGAAATTTATTTTTTCTTGTGTTGGGAAAAAACACCTGAAACCATAATGTAAACCCACAACTCTGAAATTCAGCAATAAAATAGTAAATGCGTCATTTTCTTCCTATTCCCACACGAACAATATCCGTGTGCGGAACTCGTTTTTCACTGTTTGTGTTCAAGATAAACGTTATAGGCTTGGGTTCACATAGTTTTCCACTACAAATCATATAAATAGATTATGTGAAAATTTGTTAAATAGATGAAATATAAATATTGTCTAAGAATTCCATAAATATCCGAACCGAAAACCACGAACCAACTAGCAGTATTTATGAAACTAAAAGAAAATAAATTGGACAAGCTCCTCCGTTTACGCATACAAATATTTCGTTTGGTTAAGCCCCCCATCCACCCTAAGGGTGGCACAACAACTGATACCATTTGCTAGATAGACTACAAGAAAAACTATTACAGTCGAAGTAATCAAAATCGATAATGAAATTCTATCGTTGTTGTGTTTCTGTTTTCAAGGAATTTTTTTATGAAAATTCATTACAGTTCTAAGTGACATTAAAAAAAAACACTTTTCAAATTGAATAAAGTCAAATTTCATGAATTTCCAATCCATAAAACAACCTGTAGCCATCACAGCCCCAAAATATGCAATAACTGCTGTTCAGTTGTATGTTTTTTTACCCTATTGACACCTTCAAAAAAATAATTACCATTGATTGAACAATATTTTTTTTGGGCGGGAAATTTAAGTTGAAATTTAAAAGGTGGACATGAACTTACAAAAGGGGGTCTTGTACGAGGTCGGTTCGGAAACTTCTTAGCCTAGTACAAAAAGCGCGGTATAAACAGAAAAAAGTTTTGTTTCGATCTGCCGACTCCTTCATATAGAAACAGGTGTTCACAAAAGACGCATCCGCGATTTTTTTACAATGGAAAAATTATAAATGCGTGGTGTCATTAAATATTTACATAAAAAAGGTTTATCGGGACAAGAAATTCATAATGATATGGTGAATGTGTTAGGTGAAAGTGCTCCTTCATATGTAACAGTAAAAAATTGGGTTGCTGAATTTAAACGTGGTCGTACAAGCATTGAAGATGAACCACGTAGTGTACGTCCAAAGACAGCAACAACAACAGAAATTGTAGCCAAAGTGCATGATATGGTATTAAATGATCGACGAATAAAAGTGCGTGAAATAGCTAATATCATGGGCTTCTCAAATGATCGAGTCCATTTAATTTTGCATGAAGAACTACAGATGAAAAAGCTTTTTGCAAGATGGGTGCCGGACTTGTTAACAATCGACCAAAAACGCATAAGAATGAACATTTCTCAAGCTTGTTTGGGTCGTTTTCAGCGAAATAAAATGGATTTTAAGCATCGTTTCATAACTGTTGATGAGACATGGATCCACCACTATACTCCAGAGACAAAAGAACAATCCAAACAATGGACTGACGCTGGAGGAAGTGCCCCAAAGAAGGCAAAAACAATTCAATCGTCTGGTAAGGTTATGACAGCCGATTGACTATCTGCAAAAGGGTAAAACAATAAATTCAGAGTACTATTGTAACCTTTCAGATCAATTAAATGTACAAATTCGAGAAAAAAGTCCTGGCTTACAACACAAAAAAATAGTTTTTCATCAAGACAACGCACCAGCGCACAAAAGTGTTTTAAAAATGGTTAAAATCAACGAATTAAAGTACAAGTTGCTTGACAACCCACCTGATTCTCATGATTTAGCTTTCAGTGACTTTTACCTGTTCCCAAATCTAAAAAAAATTCCTTGCTGGCAAGCGTTTTACCTCAAATGAAGATGCAATTACAGTTGTAAACCACTATTTTGAAGACCTTGAGGAAAACTATTTTAATCATGGGGTTAGAATTGCTAGATAAGCGTTGGACTAAGTGTATTGAAGTTTCAGGAGATTATATTGAAAAATAAAAATATTTTTGAAAAACTAACTATTCTCTTTCATTGATAGGCTAAGAACTTTCCGAACCGCCCTCGTATGTAAAGGCTAGTAAGTGAGAAGTAAATGAAATTTGAACATTTTATGAATATTTTACATGCCGACATATTAACATTACGGCTATATAGGGTTTTCTAGCAGGGACGGATGCACAATGGCCTTAACCATTTTGTCCACCTAATAAACGCGCAATGATGCTCAAGTTAGTTGATTCGAAAAGGGTAATCTTTATACCAATATTCTCGATTATGTCTGTAGCTATATCCGATTAAATTGCAGCTCCCTAAGTCGAGAAAAATGCCCCATTGTTCCTAAATACGAGGAAAAAAAGTATGGTTGGGGTAACAATATTCGAAGTGCATCATACTATTGTTGGGTATATGGTAGTAGCCAACAATATTGTAATCCTCACAACAATAGTATGATTCACACACACGCGTATTATGATTCCCAAAACCACATTATGATGCTCACACCCATAGTATGATTTACACTCAGTAGTATGATTTCACATACAACCAAAGTATGATTTACAGGCAATCATATTATGATCCCTCCAACCAAAGTATAATCCCACTTAACCATACTATGAGCAAAAATATTTATAAGGCTTGGGTTATGTTATTGTTCAACATAAGGTTTATATTAAGTATAGTAACGGGTGGCCCAAATAAGACCAGCTGATGTGAAACACAAATAAATTTTTTATTTTTTAACATAATTTATTTTTTCTTTTTGCAGATTATAACTGAACTCTTGGAAATTTACAATGAATACGTACAGTCTACAACAACGCATAAAAATTATCGATTTTTATTATTCTTCTCAACGATCAATTGTTTTGACGCAGCGAAATTATCGCCGTTTTTTTAACGTAAGATCAGCGCCCACATCTTCCATGATTTCAAGTTTAGTTCGCCGTTTTGAGGAACTGGGTTCTGTTGCCGACCGTCCAGGAAGAGGTGCTCATCGAAATATTCGTACTGAAGAGAACGTGGAAGCTGTGCAGCAGCTTGGCAGCTGTGCAGCAGATTGGCGCTAAAAAGAGCCAATGCCTGTATCGAGCAAAATGGTGGTCATTTGCTGATGTCATATTTCCATAAAATGTATTTAACATATAAAAATATATCATTTAAAAAAACCGTTATTACAATAGTTATACGTGTTTAACATCACTAGGTCTCATTTGGGCCACCCTGTATTTAACAAATACAATAAATTTTAAATAGTAGTGGTAATTTATTTAAAAAAAGTGTTTTGTTTCTTCAAAATATTTCAATTATCCATACAAATCTAAAGCAGTTTGCTTTGAAAAATTTGAATTAACAGATAAAAAGAACTACTCGTAAAGGGTGGTTAAGTTTTAAAGGCCGATGTTTTTTCTGCACTTCATTTAATATTTCTCCATTTCAGACTAACTCAATTTGAACCATGGGCATCATTAATGGTCAGAATGGTGGCAAGAAATGGCAACAGTGGATAATCAATTTTCGAAGAAAATCATCTTCAATGATGAAACACATTTTCACCTCAGCGAATTCGTCAATATGCAGAATTGCCGTATTTAGGCGAATGATAATCCAAGAGTGATTGTCGAAAAAGCAATGCACCCACAAAGAGTGACTGTTTGGTGCGGTTTATGGGCTGGCGGAATCATCGGGCCGTAGTTTTTTTTATAAAATGAGGCCTGTCAGGTAGTTATTGTGAATGATGTTCGCTATCGTGAGATGATAACGAACTTTTTATGGCCCGAATTGGAATATATGGATGTGGAAGATATGTGGTTTTAACAGGACGGTGCCACTTGCTACACAGCTAACGAAACAATGGCTCTTCAGCGCGACAAATTCAATGGCCAGGTTATCTCACGTCTCGGCGATGTTAATTGGCTGCCAAGATCATGTGATTTGACACCATTGGACTTCTTTCTTTGGGGTTATTTGAAAGAAAAGGTGTACGTCGAAAAGCCAGCACTAATTCAGGATGTAAAGGATGATATAATTCGGCACATTAACGGCATAGAACCTCAATTATGCCTCAGCGTCATCGAAAAACCGTCAAGTGGAGGTTCCATGCATAATTGATAATTGTTTCATGCATAATTGAACCATACAAATATTATCATAATAAAAAGAAATTACAATAATTTCCTAAATAATTTGTGTTTTATTCAAAATTAACATCGGCCCTTAAAATTTAACCACCCTTTATTATCGCTTAAGATTGGTTTCAGAAACCATATACAAATTTATAAAGAGTACAATTATACGGTACTAGCTGACCCGGCAAATAGTTTTGTTACGCCTCCTCCGCCCACAGTCCATAATTTTGACTTTTCTTTTTCACTAAACCTTCGCGTAGCAATTTTGAACAAACCCGCAGAAGGGATTATCCAGTTTGCCCCAGCCGTTTTCATGTTTAACGCGGTGTAACAAACCACATTAAATTTGTATTTGTTTTAAATTAGTAGGGACATAAATACTGTTACACACGTTTTATGATGTGAAATAAAAAGTACTGAATGTTTTTGAACCAAATATTTTTTAATATATTTATTGATGTATATTGTATCCAAAAAGAATCTACTTATTCGAAATGTCCGCTTTTTGCCTTTACACACGCCTTAAGTCGCACTGGCCAATCGTCAATAGCTGCACGAACCTCATCCACAGGAAAATTGGCCACAGCTCGAACCAAAGCAGTCTTAAGAGATCCAATGTTGGGATATCTTTGGTGACTAACCTAGTCCTCTAAAACCGTACACAATTTGTAATATAATGGGTTCAAATCTAGACTGCCTGAGAGTCATTCTTCAGAGGAAACGAATGCTGACAAATTGCTTGGAAGCCAGGCCTGGGACGTTTTAGCCTTATGGGCCGCAGAATCCTGCTGGATAGTCTATGGCTGGTTTTTTAACCGGGAATCGTTAAGAGGCTTCACAACAGCTTCCAAAACGGTTATTTGGTAAACTTTGGCCGATGTTTTGACTCCTTGTTCGCAGAAATGCAGGTCAGTGACCCCATCGTAAGAGACACCCCACCAAACCATGACTGAAGCTGGGGGATGACCCTTTTCCACCCTTGGGATCAGTTCAGATGCTTCCTTAGGCTGATGGCAGAGTGAAACAAAACTGTTTTGAAGCGTTTTTCGTGCTGATTGGTGTTGATATTTGATTGTATGTGTAAAGATATGAGTTGTTTGTAATTTGTAAAAGGTTTTTGACGTTTTGATACTGTTGAAACAATTCTCTCTGTTTTGTTTGACAAATTTTTCGAATATTGAACAAAATTATTTAAATTTGATCAATCATATTTATAATTAACTGATTATTTATAGTTCAGATTAATCAGAAATTTCCATTATAAAATTAATTAATTAATGACATTATTGATTAACCAAAATTTTGACTAACAAATATCAACTACAAAATAACATTCATAAATAAATAATATAAAAAAAACATAAAACGCACAACAAAAACAGTAAAAACATTGCAGATTCAGCGCCGATTTCAGCGTTCACTCTGCCATCCCCAAATTGCATATAAGCATGAAATAAGTTCGGCTCAGCTCCGCCTTGAGCGTGCACTCTGCGATTAGACTTAGATGCTTGTAAAATTTTTCCTGAACGGTAAAAGTTTTTTTTTATCGGTAAACAAAATTTTTCTGTGCAAGTTATCAGCGTGCTTCACCAAAAGACGTTAGCATTTTTCAATCCTATTTTTTTTAAAGCTGCAGTCAATAAATGTCCCGTACGTCGTTTGAAAGCCCCAAGTCCCAAGACTTTTTTAATGATTCGACTCATGGACTTTTGCGTGATATTCACCTCACGGGCCATGATTTTCTGTTTCGGAGCGGATTTCTGAGACTTCTTGATTTAAAGGCTTTGATGACATGCGGTGTTCGAACAGAGCGTGGGCAGCCCGACCGGTGGCGGTCTTTTACATCTCCAGTCTCCTCAAAAAGTTGTATGCATCGAGACGAACATGTGGCTTATCCCTAGTGGCCGAAGCGTTTTTAAAATATCGCCTTTTTTCATTTCACACTTGAAAAGCGCTATTACAGCGATACGGTTCTCATTATCTGACCACTCCATGATAAAAGTTGAAACAATTTTAAAATCCCATTACAGACTAACGCTATTGAGGTTAGCTTTCAAAACCCATATGACATTAACGGGGTATGTTCAGTTCTACTATTGAAATTGGTCTGTTCAATGTTGTAACAGTATTTATGTCCCTACTAAGTATAGGTATTTAAGAAAATAATTGTCGTACTCATAGTTTTGTAAAAATTAAACTAGAAACACAGATCTTTTCAATACAAGAAAATTGATGCACGAAAACGTACTTAGTGCCATGCAGACTAATTTACTTATAGATATTCGTCCTTATGATCATTTTCACCACCATCTATAAGTATGTAGCTACCCTGCATATCTGATTTATTGACTTATCTTAGTCCACTCCTTTAAATCGATCCAACAATAAAATGGTAAAATTATTTAAATATGTTTATCCCTACACGAGCAAAGCACGTTTCGAGGTATTGCACGTGCTTTGGGGTTTTTTTTGCTTTCCTGTGCAACATTGTAGGCTTGGACTTTTCACATAGATTTCACAACAAATCATACTCGTATAAATAGATTAAGTGAAAAATTTTTAAATAGAATAAAACATAAATAGTTTCAAAGAATTCAAATAAATACCCGAACGCCTCAAAGCAACTAGCAATATTTATAAAACTAATAGAAAATAAATTGGACAAGCTTCTTCGTTGATGCATAAAGATATTTTGTTTAATCAAGCTCTTCCGCCCCCAACTTATACTCTTTGCTTGGTAGACTACTAGAAAAACTATTAGAGACGAAACAATTAAAATGGATAATGAAATTCTGTCGTTGTTGTGTTTTCAAGGAAATTTTTATTAAAATTCATTGCAGTTTTAAGTGACCAATACATTTACAAAAAGAAACACACTTTTTAAAATTTAATAAAATCAAATTTCAAAAATGTCCAATCCATAAAATTGATTTTCATGTTTGTGATTTTCATGCAACAGAAAATATGCAAAACAACCTGTAGCCATCACAGCCCAAAAGTAGGCAATAAATTCTGTTCAGTTGTGTTTTTTTTTACCCTAGCGATACTCTGAACAAATTAATTACCAGTGATTGGACGATTTTTTGTGGGCGGGAAATTTAATAACAACTTTAAAGGTGGACATGACGTAATTCATGTTAAGGCTAGTAAGTGAGAAGTAAATGAAATTTGAACATTTTATGAATATTTTGTGACATGCATACATACGAGCATACTTATATACGAATACATTTCGGCTATAAAGAATTTTCTAGCAGGGACGGGTGACCTGAGGCCTTGATGTTGTCTTATGTTTTGTTTAAGTTTTCCACACAACAAATAAGGGGTGTTTTTTAGACGTGTGGCCACATTTTTTTCGAAGATGGTCTTTTTGACAGCTGTCACTTGATTTATGCTCAGTTTGGTTTGTCATTTCATAATAAATAGAAGTACTCCGGAACAACGTTTGCAAATCGTGGAGATGGCCGCCTATCCTGATTTTGCAAGAAAATTTTGTTTAGCGATTGAAGTAATGAAAATCCACAAGCCATTGTTGAGACGCCGTAAAAAAATCAGCTCTAGAGGCAGAGGGAATCATAATTCCATATTTCTTCAACAATTTTGCCGGCCATATTGTTACAGTGAATGGGGAACGCTATGATTAATGACTTTTTTGTGCCCGAATTGGATAATGTTGATGTGGACGACCTTTGGTTCCAACAAGACGGCGCTACATGCCATACAGCCAACGAAACAATCAATTTATTGATGGAAACTTTTGGTGAGCACATTACATAGCATCGTGAGCCTGTGGTTTGGCTTCCAAGATGTTGCGATTTAACACCTCTGGACCTTTTTTTGAGGTATTATGTGAAGTCGTTTGTCTACGCAGATAAGTCCGACACGATTGAGCTTCGAAGAGAATATTCGGCGCGTTACTGCTGATATACGGCCCCAAATGCTGCAAAAAGTTGTTGAAAATTGAGCCTCTCGGCTGGAATTTATTCCAGACAGCCGCGGCGGTCACTTGACCAAAATCATTTTTTAAAAACATAATAGTAAAACCTTATCTTAAAATAAAGATAAATTTTTAGCCCAAATATTATATGTTTTTCCCCTTCTTGAAAATCACACGTCTGGAAAAACAACAACGTATTTTCCAATCATTTATTTAAAAATAATACAGGGTGGAACAAAAGTTGACATGAGGTTTGAAAATTTAATAACTTTTTGGTTTATTCTTAGTAGGGACATAAATACCCTTACACACGTCTTATGCTGTAAAATAAAAAGTTTTGAATGTTTTTGGACCAAATATTTTTTAATATATTTATTGATGTATATTGTATTCAAAAAGAATCTACTTATTTGAAATGTCCGCCTTTTGCCTTTACTTATACACACGCCTTAAGTCGCATTGGCCAATCGTCAAAAGCTGCACGAACCTCGTCCATTGGAAATTTGGCCACAGCTCGAACCAAAGCAGTCTTAAATGATCCAATCTTGGGGTATCTTTTGTGACAAACCTTGTCCTCTAAAACCGTCCACAATTTGTAATCCAATGGGTTCAAATCAGGACTGTCTGAGCGCCATTCTTCAGAGGAAATGAACGCGAACGGCAAATTGTTTCGAAGCCAGGCCTAGGACGTTTTGGCCTTATGGGCCCGCACAGAATCCTGCTGGAAAGTCCATGGCTGGTTTTGGAACAGGAAATTGTTAAGAGGAAAATTGTAAACGGTTTCTTGGTAAACTTTGGCCGATGCTTTGCCTCCATGTTCGCAGAAATACAGGTAAGAGACATCCCACCAAACCATGACTAAAGCTGGGTGATGACCCTTTTCCACCCTTGGGATCAGTTCAGATGCTTCCTTAGATGACCGCGCATACACTCTATAATTTTGCTTGTTGAATTTTTCCTAAACGGTAAAAAATTTTTCATCGGTGAACAAAATTTTTCTGTGCAAGTTATCAGCGTGCTTCACCAAAAGACGTTTGCATTTTTCAGTCCTACTTTTTTTAAAGCTGCAGTCAATAAATGTCGAGTACTTCGTTTGAAAGCTGCAAGTCCCAAGTCTTTTTTAACGATTCGACTCATGGACTTTTGCGTGATTTTCATCTCACGGGCCATGATTTTCTGTGTTCGGAGCGGATTTCTGTGAATTCTTGACTTAACGGCTTTGATGACATGCGGTGTTCGAACAGAGCGTGGGCGGCCCGTATATTTTTTCAGATTATATAAATAACTGTTGGAGAATAAATAATAGAGAGATTCACAACTGAACAAAGAAACAGAATCATAGAATTTTATTATTTAAATCAGCGATCAATTATTTTAACGCAAACGCATGAGTCATGAAGCTCATTTTCATTTGAATGGCTTTGTTAATGAGCAGAACAGTAGGTTCTGGGGTCCGGAAAATCCATAAGCCATTCATCAACGCCAATTGCACCCCATTACGTTTACAGTTAGGTGTGGGGTCACATCTGCAAATAACATTGGGCCTTACTTCTTCGACAATGAAGATGGAAGTGCTGTAACCGTACATGGAGAGCGGTATCGGTTTATTATAGACATATTTTACGTCCTGCTCTTGAAAACAGACCTGAGATGTGGTTTCAGCAGGATGGAGCCATTGCCATTGCACTTTTAAGTCAAATTTTTGGAGAGCGCATAATTTCCAGAAATTCGGAAATTATTTGGACAACGCGATCGCCAGATTTGTCAGCACACAATTATTTTCTTTGGGGTTATTCGAAGGAGCGATTATATGTGAAAAAGCTAGAGACAATCCTTCAACTCAAGGCCAACATTGTTGCCGAAATTCGAACGCTACAGCCACCAATTTTGAAAGATGTTATGGAAAATGCTCTGAAAGGAGCCGATCATTGTGAAGCTGAAAACGGTGAAATTATTTTTCACAGTTAGTGAAAAAAATTTCCATTTTGTATATTATATAAGTATAATCTGCGAAAAAAAATTAATAAACGAAAAAGTTATTAAAGTTTTAAAACCTATGGTAACTTTTGGCCCACCATGTAGTTGCATTTTGATGTTGAGCGTAGAAAAAATGTCCATTAATAAATGTTTGGAGTTCAAAGCTGTTTTATGTTTCGGACGAAAATATTTTACTGCATAAACATTCTCGACGATTCCTGCAAAAATGGTAATGGTAAATGGTATTGTCAACTATCGGGTGATCAATCTAGAGGTATTTTTTCAAATTCAAGTGCGGAATCTTTATTGTTCATTGAAAATGACATTTTATGCATTTTTTTGAATATAAATTCCTTAAAATATTGGCCGCAACAATGCCTCAGAGTTTCCATTCTGAGGGTTCCATTTTGGATGAGTCGTGCGAACATTTCGACCGGTATGACGTTAATGACAGGCGTAAAGTTGGCTTACAAAACCTGAATCGAAGCTGGTTTGCCAGCATAGACTTTGGACTTTACGCAGCCCCCAAGAAAAAAAGTGTCTAAAAGTGTGGTATCGCACGCCCTAGGCAGCCAACTCAACGGTCCAACTCGTGAAATTAGCTGCTCTTCGAAATGACTTCTTAATAGATTTATTGTCTGAGCACTTGTATGGCAAGTGGTACTGTCCTGTTGAAACCAAATGTCGTCACCGTTACGAGATTAAATTTTAGGTAGCATAAGGTTCGATATCATGGCGCGATAGCGAGCATTATTTACGGTTACGTTCCGGCTATCATAATTTATGATAAATATGGTCCGATGATTGCTCCAGCCTATAAACCGCACCAAACCGTGGTTTTCTTTGGGCAACTCTTGAACATCTTCTGGTTACTCTAAAGCCCAAATGCGGCAATTTTGTTTATGGACGTTGCCGTTGAGTCAAAATGGGACTCATCACTAAACAAAAGTTTGGCCGAAAAACGTTTCTTACCGAACGATCATTTTCATAATGCAGTTGCACAATTTGGAGACGTTGTTGCGGTGTACGTCGTTCTACGATGAAATGGCAATCAATACCAAAAATAAAAAGTTAGGGTTAACACACGCGTAAACTTTGAACCCTATTGAAAAAATACCTCTAGATTGATCACCCGTTATTTGTCAATGTAAATTCCATTACATAGTCATCAATATTTGAATAAAACCACTAACTGCTGTCTTGTTTTTGCTTCAATTTCATACCCAAGTAATTGTTGTATACTATTAGAAGCAGGAATGTGCTATGAAATTGTCGTAAAATCGAGTGAGTGGGTGTTGTACCGTATGAATTGTCAATGAAATATGGTGGCATAGTATTTGTCGAATATACCTTGCAAAGAATGAAATAGAGTTAATTATTGATGAAAACATGTGGTAGGTGTGGGAGTGCTTCACAAATGCTTAACTAATATTTTTTTCAGTTTGAGGGACTTCCCATAAAGGACAACATTTTGTAGAGTTTTTAATATATACACGCAGAGAAAAGTTACGGTTCCTATATGGTCACGGCTACAAAAATATGTTCTCTACAATAAAAGCATATTCGTCGCAACCATAGTATTGTTATTTGATTTCATTTTGACAACAGTATGATTGCGGCGACATTAATAATCGTATTGTGAAAATGTTACAATAGTATTGTTTCGAAATTTATGATGTATGATTGTAACAACCATATGTGACAAAAGTATTGTTGTTTAAGATCTCCCGCAGGGGATGAGAGGGGTCACCTGAATTATCTTAGGTGAACCCAAGAGCTCCCCTGCTAGATTAAAGTGCATCTCGAATTAATCTAATTAATTCTCAATGTTGATGGTGGCATAGAGCTCGGTGTAGACATTGAAGCTACCTGCCAGAGTGTGCGGAGCTCAAACTGGAAGTAGACGTGTGATACGAGGTCGGACCGCAGACTCAAGTCTGGTGCAGCGACCCACAGAGTGGCCGAAGTGTTAGATAGACCTCAACCCCTCACCAAGAGAAAGGTGAATCCCGCTCAGCTGATACTTGAATTGGCTTCTCCAGTTTACTGGGGGCGTTGGTAGAAGCGTTGTAGCTTACCCCAGTGCTATGGAGCACCGTGGTTCAGGCCATTTATGGCGATAACCACGTAAAATCGACACTAATCTGCTGTTTATGATCTTTATATTAACAATAATATGATTACAGCAATCCTACCGTATGGTTGTGGCTATGAACTAAGCATAACAGATTTTAAAGACCAACTTTTAAATATGAATGTGTGCTTGTTGTCCATTAGCAAAAAGAACAACAATCGAAGGGTAGTTCGTGGGATTTTTATTGTGTTTACTTTGTTCGGTGGAATACACCCATAGCCGACAGGTTCTCGTTAAATCAAAATATGCCTGCACTTAATTAACGGATTTTCCAATAGGGACTTAACAATTTCGTATTTTTATGTCAAGGCACCCTCCAACATTTTGAATGATCTGTCAGTCTCAAAACGTTAGTCGAAGTCAACATTTTCATCACGGTTAAGTTCAAGTACGAGCAACATTTGGAATTCATTAAAAATTACTACCGAAATTCTGAGTCGGAGCGCTTACTTAAATTTTCGGCCGTACTATTCGTCCAACCTGTCAGGCTGTGCATGCCATAGTGATAAAACTTGGATCCAAATTTGCACTTTTGGATGTTCCGCCGCAAAAGAGAGGCCGTACCGCTCGAAGGGTCGAAAATATCGCAGCCTTAAGTGTAACCGTTAAAAATTAGCCAACTCAGTCGATTTCATTCTCAAGAATTGGGCATCTCTCAAACCACATTGTGACGTATTTTGCGAAAAGATCTTGGCCTTCATTCTTATAAGATCAAACTGGTTAAGAACTAAAGCCACTTTATCATTTGAAGCGGCGAACCTTTTTCGATTAGGCTCTGGCAAAGTTTCATGACAATCCAGAGTTTCATTGAAATATCATCTTCAGCGAGGAAGCTCGTCTTAGGCTAAGTGGTTTTGTCAATAAACAAAATATGAGTTATTGGACAGCAACAAATCCACATGTGCTTCAAGAGATATAATTGCATCCGCAAAAACTTATTGTGTGGTTTTCATGCCCGAAGTGTGATTGGGCCGTATTTTTTCATCGATGAACTCAATTGTCATGTTACCGTCAATGGAGAGCGTTATCGTGCCATGTTTGAAAATTATTTTTGGCCAGAATTGGATGAGCTTGACATCGCCGATACGTGGCTTTACCAAGACGGTGCCACTAGCCACATATCACGCGTTTCAATCGATTTAATAAAAGGCAAATTCGGTGAACGTGTTATCTAGAGAAATGGTCCGGTCGAATGGTCACCTCATTCATGCGATTTAACGCCATTGGATTTCTTTTTATGGGGTCACATCAAGTCATTGGGTCTAAGCCAACAGCTTTAGAGAGCTCAGAGACAACATTCAACGCGAAATTGCCAATGTTCCGGTCAAAATGTGTGCAAAAGTGGTGGAAAATTGGGTCCAAAGAATAGATAGCTGTACACGGGCTCGTGGTGGTCATATAACCGAAATCTAAGTCCATTATCATAAATTTTAATGCAACCCAAAACTTTCTCTTGTAATCACTAACCAATACACTTGATACGAGTTTAAGCCAGAGACTAGATATTGACATCAAGAAACCGCAAATGGTTTGATCTCTTACGTTTTTACGGAATGTCCTTATAAGATACACCAGCTTACGGGCGCATCTACATAGGATGACTAAACATTAAAGACAACCTTTGTCACTTCCTTTAAAAAAATGTTATGGTCATGGGAATTGTGGTTATCATACAATGGTTAAGGGAGTCATACTATGGTCGGAATCATACTATGGTTTTTCTAATTGTTTTATGGCGGGCATCGTAATATTGCTATGTTGCGGGAATCATTTTACTATGGTTTGTGAATTATACTATTGTTGTGTGTGATCATTATATTGTTGAGGGAATCAGTCTATAGTTGTAGAGGGAAATATATTTATAATATGTGACAGCGCATAGAGAAAGGGACCTAAGGGTAAAAAAAATCAATTTTAATTTTTTTCTTTTTTTTTGATGTGGACAACATCTGAGCTTCGAATGAGACCGATCCTATGCCCCAAAAGTGTTCCCTCCCAGACATATGCGCGTTTTATGAAAGTGAAGTCGACGATTCTAAGCGCAAATAGAAAGGGACCTTATCTTTAAAATTGCTCTCCTGAACAAAACTTTTCATTAACTTTTCACCTTTTTTTTGATTCGGACAACATCTGAGCATCGAATGAGACCGATCCCATGCCCCAAAAGTGTTCCCTCCCAGAGATATACGCGTTCTCTGAATGTGAAGTCGACGATTCTAAGCGCAAATAGAAAGGGACCTACTCTTTAAAGTGGCTCTCCTGAACAAAACTGGTTTTTAACCTTAGGTCCCTTTCTATTTTGCGCGTCACATATTATAATTACGAGTACTCGAACCATATGATATAAATAAGAAGTTAACCAAAACCAGAGTATGACCTTTTCAAATATTATCACCCTAACCATTTTTTGCCTTCCTGCACGCGTTTTGCCCCCTCAAAAAGTATGCTGGGTTGCATACATGTATTAAAACACTCAGAAACATAATTAAGTATTTGCGACTTAAATGTCATTTAAGGCGATAACGTTGACTGTGTTTTACAAACGTTAATTAAAAAATAAAATGTTCTCATGGTCTCAGTCACTGTAGTGGCGAGAAAGCGAAGGAGCTGAGTGCGCGCAAAAAAAAAACTTCCTTGAGACATCAAATAATTTGTTGGAAAAAGAAATCTTCTAATGATGGTAAGAATGGTTTTTAACCAACCCTTCAGAAAATACATGCTATGCTTTGAAATCATAAATGAGTTCCGCAGAGTAGGCCACACTTTGTGGAGTGCAAATCCTTCGGCATCTCGTTTCCACACGCCCTCTTGCAGGACAAGTCGAAGAGTAAACTCACGTTTGTGTTGTACTTACCACACATTGCATCTTATGGTGGGTTTAACTAAGGCGGGCCAACGTGCTCACTTTGAAAAGGGTATAACTCGTTTTTTTTAGAAAACGGCATGTATGAGGAATTTTTAAAAAATATTTTTGCGGCATTATTTGAAGCTACAGGGGAGACCCGATAAAAATTATGGGAATATCAGTTTAATTTTAACTAAGGCGGTATGAGATATCCATATAGATGGGCTGCCCGCTTCTAGCTACTTTAACATAATAAATGGGGAAAGTTCTGGAACTTGCAAAGAATAATAAAATGGGCACGAATAAAACCAAGGGCCACATCCACCGACACATAGACATTGTTGACAGGACTGAATTTTTCCAAAATTGCTTTAGAGAGGCCTAACATGAGTCTGGTGGTTAATGAGAGATTATTCGGGCGACTGCTAGCGAGGCGGCGAAAGCAAGGGAAGATGTTGCAACATCAGGGTAGTAGAGGAATATGCATAACTTTAATTAAAAAGAAGAATGATATCAGCACGAAAAGATTGATATCACCACGGGAATAAAACGAAATATTGCGTTGGAAAGTTGGTGGAATTTTTTGGTCGGGAAACAGTTTAAGAACAAAATATGCAAAGATTATACTTTACTTAGTAGGGACATAAATACTGTTACAACGTTGAAAACACCCTTTTCAATAGTAGAACTGAACATACCCCGTTAATGTCATATGGGTTTTGAAAGCTAACCTCAATAGCGTCATGGAGTGGTCAGATAATGAGCGCCGTATCGCTGTAATAGCGCTTTTCAAGAGTGAACTGAAAAACGGCAATATTTTCAAAACGCCCCGGCCACTAGGTATTAGCCGCATATTCGTCTACTGACACATAAAACTGTTTGAGGAGACTGGAGATGCAAAAGACCGCCACCGGTCGGGCCGCCCACGCTCTGTTCGAACACCGCATGTCATCAAAGCCGTTTAACGAAGAATTCACAGAAATCCGCTCCGAAAACAGAAAATCATGGGCCGTGAGATGAATATCACGCAAGAGTCCATGAGTCGAATCATAAAAAAAGACTTGGGACTTGGGGCTTTCAAACGACGTACCGGACATTTATTGACTGCAGCTTTAAAAAAAATAGGATTGAAAAATGCAAACGTCTTTAGGTGAGGCACGCTGATAACTTGCACAGAAAAATTTTGTTCACCGATGGAAAAATATTTACCGTTCAGGGAAAATTTAGCAAGCAAAATAATAGAGTGTATGCGCGGTCATCTAAGGAAGCATCTGAACTGATCCCAAGGGTGGAAAAGGGTCATCACCCAGCTTCAGTCATGGTTTGGTGGGGTGTGTCTTACGATGGGGTCACTGACCTGCATTTCTGCGAACAAGGAGTCACAACATCGGCCAAAGTTTACCAAGAAACCGTTTTGGAAGCTGTTGTGAAACCTCTTAACAATTCCCTGTTCCAAAACCAGCCATGGACTTTCCAGTAGGATTCTACGCCGGCCCATAATGCTAAAACGTCCCAGGACTGGCTTCGAAACAATTTGCCAGCGTTCAATTCCTCTGAATAATGGCAGTCAGACAGTCCAGATTTGAACCAATTGGATTACAAATTGTGAACGGTTTTAGAGGACAAGGTTTGTCACAAAAGATACCCCAACATTGGATCTCTTAAGACTGCTTTGGTTCGAGCTGTGGCCAATTTTCCAATGGACGAGGCTCGTGCAGCTATTGACGATTGGCTTACGGCGTGTGTAAAGGTAAAAAGCCGACATTTGGAAAAAGTAGATTCTTTCAGGATACAGTATTCATCAATAAATATTTGGTCCAAAAACATCCAGTACTTTTTATTTTACAGCATAAAACGTGTGTTACAGTATTTATGTCCCTACTAAGTACGAGCATACCTACATATGTCCCAATAGCTAGCGAGAGCAACAGGGAATAATCGATTCCATTTTTTAACTCTTTTCCATTGCAGGTATTTTCCAGATATAAACGAAAAACAAAAGTTTATGTAAGAAATTCCCACCAAATTCCTATTTGATGGCACGCAGCTAACCCCACTAATAAGAGTTGCAATATATGCCAAGATGATAATTACTATTTTGCAACATATTAGAGTCCTTCAGCAACTGACAGAGGGAGATTTACACATAAACCTCTACATTTCCATCATTTGCTGTATGGCATTTTACAAGTGCTTCAAGGCTCTGCCAAATGTCGTTCCATTCAGTTTTGCTCAGTAGGCCTATTTGATGGCTAGCAACGAATTCTGACAATCTCATCACATGCTAAAACCGCATTATGGTCAAAGAATGCACAAGACAAACACAATGTCGAAGGGAGGACGACTCCTGTACTATGGCAGACACATAGTTTGTGCATGTATGTAATGCGAAGTAGGATTCGTCTTTAGCATTCCATGAATGCATTCCATGGACCATGCAACACTACCTGTATGTGACTATCGGTAGTTGGCTTTTGCAGGTGAAATGAGAAGGATAACTGGAGTGTGGACAATTTAAGCTAGACAAAGAAATATAATTTAGCATGAATATGACCATTTAGAATTACGAGATGAGTACAAAATGAAAACTGGAATTTCAGCTACTTATACGATACATATGAGTCCCGTAAAATTTGCAACTTATTATTAGTTTCAATCGATAACACCCTAATGTATACAAAGAATTACATCGATTAAGCCTCCTTGATCTCTCCATTAAGTTTTTAAACAAATTTAACTCGACTAATTTGTAGATTGTCTTAAATAATTGAATATTCATTTCAGATTATTTACTACTGCTGACATATTTTTATTGTCTGGTTTTATTATGAGATGCCCAGCGAAAAATCATGTTACTTGCTAATGTATACAAAGAATTACATCGATTAAGCCTCCTTGATCTCTCCAATAAGTTTTTGAACATATTAACTCGACTAATTAGTAGATTGTCTTAAATAATTGAATATTCATTTTAGATTATTTACTACTGCAGACATATTTGTATTGTCTGGTTTTATTATGAGATGCCCAGCGAAAAAACATGTTACTTGCAGTCATATAATAACTTCTGGAATTTTTGCTAAAGAAATATAATTTTGGCAATCTTATCTTTAGAATTAATATCTGATTCCATTCTGTAATGTCTGCCAGATCATTCGTCTATAATTGTAATCAATGTAGAGGTTGCAAATACAAATGAGCAGATTTTAACAAAACTTGGGCACAGGATACAATATATCAAGATTATCACATTACGATTATTTTTTATAAAACAAGGTGTCTTTTTGACTTCAGGAACTGCAGCTCAACATTTATTACTCGGATCCGTTGAAGGAAAATACACAAAGCCCAATAATAAGTAATTTTATGCATACCTCAAGTACGAGTACCAGAATTGCTATATATATCTCTGGCCTAGGCAACACTATGCGTTGCCTGGCGCCATCTGACAAGATCGTCATGTGACATACCGCGAGATAGAGGCATTCTTGGGCATTTCTTCCACCAGCATACATTCGATATTGCATGAACACCTGGTCGTAAAAAAGGTTTGTTCTCGTTGGATCCCGTACAATTTGACCATCGCTCAAAAAAGGCTCGTGTCGATTGGTGCAAAGAAATTTAAAAAAAAAATACGATCATGGTGCTCCAAAAGACGTTTATAAGATCGTCACAGTTGACGAATCATGGATCTATGTCTTTGAAGACGAGGCAAATCCAACGAAAGTTGTTCGTGAAAGAAGCACTTCGAAGCAAATGGTCGCTTGATTCTTCGACAAAACTGGTCGACTATTCCGCTTGAGCAACGTACGACGGCCAATTCTAAGTGGTACACCACAATTTGTTTGGTTAAAGTCTTGGGAGGAATTCGAAAAACGAACAACAGAAGACGAATCATTGTGCACCATGACCGGCCTAAACGTCGTATTGACGGGTCATCCACCTTAAAGCCATGACACCCAATGAATTCTTTTATTCCCTAGCATCAAGAAAAAAATGTGTGGTCTACGTTTTGCATCGCCTGAAGCAGCCGTTGAAGCCGTTAAAAACCCTGTTTTGGAGGTGTGTCAATCGGAGTGGAAAAGCGCAATTGGTTTGAGCGCATGCAAAAGTGTATAAGCATAAATCATGCTGGAGAATACTTTGAAAAACAAACAAACCATTTTTGATGATAAATATTCGCATTTTCATTATATATATATGTATATATATATATATATATATATATATATATATATATATATATATATATATATATATATATATATATATATATATATATATATATATATATATATATATATATATATATATATATATATATATATATATATATATATATATATATATATATATATATATATATATATATATATATATATATATATATATATATATATATATATATATATATATATATATATATATATATATATATATATATATATATATATAGCAGCCCTCGTACTACATCCGGCTTATCAGCTCGAAACCTTTAATCACCTTCTTGTTTAGTCATGTCACAGCACTAGTGCCATCTCTGAGCTAGTTTGCGTCGCAATTTGTAATTTTATTTCGAAGACAACTCAAAGTTTGGTATTAAATTTAGGACAACAGCTGTATGGCTAAAAACTCTAAACAAATTTACAAGTAGTTCGGGATCACACAGTGTGGTTTTATTTCACGGTCCATTTTATTATAGGGGGAAATGTTTCTTTGGTACAGTGCTTTTATACAGAAATATTTTTTTTAAAACTGAAAACATTCTTTGGGCATTTGTCGGGAAATAATTCTATTTTTGGTGTGTTTATTTTGTCTCCGCTCCGCCCGCGCTTAGCTTGCCATTTGAAAAGGTCATACCTTTTTTGTGGTTTATGGTAAGATAGAAAAAAAAACAACCTATGAAGTAAACCGCAGCAGCTTCAACTGCTACAACAATACAAACCGCAAAATAATGTATATTTCGTGGCATTTCTCCTTTTTCCTCATTTTTTTTTGAAGGGGTAACATGCAAAGTTAATGCTCTTTTCACATGACTGTGATCCAGTTTCGTTTTGGTATTTGTTTTTTTGTCGAGGGATTTTACAAATGCTGCTACAGCGGTTTTTTCTGTGCTAAACAGATGAGAAATGTCTAATGACGCTAACGACATCATACTTTATCGAAAATCCTAAAAGTATGCAACATGTATGTTGAACATGCAAGCCTAAATGTAGGCAATGCCAGTTGTACTCTTCCCTTCCCCAGCACAACGACACACAAGTTGTATCTAAACGCGCTGTGCCGTGCCTTTGTGGGCTCAGCCACGTCGCCCAGCCAAAAGGAAGAAAGACATCAATATGGATTTTAAAGAACATCAGCCATAAAGTAGGCAATGGCTTTGTGATTGCAACAAAAACTCCGCAAAATATGCTTGCAATAGGCGACGGCTGCGGTGGCTTACCGAAGAACGAAGATAGCAGACTGGGTGCAATTTTAAAAATGCGAAAACATATGTTTCTCCTGTCGCAGCAAATGACTTTCTATGGGTTGGAAGACATGCTGTTGGAGCAAAGCAGTGAATTGATTTGAATACCTGAACAGATGCATCAGTGTTTGCGGTATGCATGAAGGCTCTATAGCGGATAGTAAAATACACACCCTACCCGCATCGTTATAGACATTTACAGAAAGTATTTGGTTTTACTTCTCAAAAGATGCTTTACAATTCGGGAAGAAAAAAAAATATGTTGAGAATCAGAAGAATTGAAGATCGCAAAATGTTGTGGAATAGTTTTGTAATATATTTCGGCGAAATATAAAAGCATGCTTTTGGGTTTATCTGGCATAAAGCCTTGCCCATATTGTGGTATTTCGCCTTAGTGCTGATGTTTGAAGCATTAAAACCGAAATGAGATAGCCCCATGGTAAGAATACCGATCGATGTAGACTCATTGTCTAGTTACACTGAGCAATATCCGTCGCAATATCCATGTAGGGGCCACACGTCCCTCCTGTCGTTCTAGACATGACCGAAGTCGCTTTAAGTCGCTAACATATGGTTGGCTTCGATCGTAGCCATATGTTAGGTGGCATGTTATGAGCTGCCAACAATTATTTATCTTGAAACTGGTTTCCATGTTTTCATATAGCTTCCTGTATTTCCAAATTTGAGGCCTTTCCGCTATAGATGTGCCATACTATAAGTATATCCGATATTGATCGAACAAAGTACTTTGTGCGAGACCCTTATTCAGCCCCTATTAATTTGGACCTATTGGTCTATGTTTTCGAAGCTTCTTGGGTCACATGGTTTATGCTTCCAAATAATACAACCATAAAAAATAAAGCAATTATAAATAAAACCTATTTTTCTCAATATTTACTGTATATAAGCGACATTGCCCAGACTAGATAAACCTTTTCACCATAAATATACCTCGGCGACCCATATTTCCCGAGAAATGGTCAAAGCTTGGCCGTCAAAGCTTGACAATAAATATTGTTTAGTTCTCATTGGATTAGGGTATCATTCGAAAGCTTAAGTAAACATCTATCGAAAGACATATTTATTTACTAAACCGATGTCATTATTATTTTCACATCCAATTTTTTTTTTAAATAGCCCACTGTGCCAAGCTATAACGATATGGAAGTATTCATTTCTTATTACATATCCGTAGCCAACACATCAAGCATTTATTTGAGGTCGTTTGTTTTCAAAATGTACTTATAACCAAAAATCTATAACAGCAACCAGTACATGTACAAATTTAGTGCAATAATCATCTCAATTACTTTAGTTGGGGTTACCGATACTTTGTTTCTTCCACCGATAGTGTCAGTTCCCTTTACTGAAAACTGCTGTGAACCCAATCAACTTTCGGCTGTAGCGTTAGAATACATTGTACTTGCAACCACCAACATTTGGATGGCAAAATATTCGGTTGTGTAAACAAATCTGTTGTCTTTGTGAAATTGTTTTTATTTGCTCAAGGTTATTCACCCCGACTACCTGTTTAAAAATTATATGTCAGAAGTAAGCAAAGTTGGCGATAAAATAATTTTGACTAGACAAAGATTTTATTGGAAGAGCTTTGCTTAATTGACCTTGAACAACATTCGGTTATGCTGATGTCATACATGGAGTACACCGAACCGTTATCATTTGGTTTCGTTATCATTGGTGTATAATTTTCTCTGTTTTCTCAACTCCTTCACAGACATGATCGTCATTGTACCTCAAATAATGGGTGTTTTTTTAGACGTGTGGTTTTCAATCGGGCCACATTTTTTTGGAGTTGGTCTTTTTGATAGCTTTCACTTGACTGAGGCTCAGTTTGGTCTGCCATTTCGTAATCAACAGACTTACTCCGGAACAACGTTTGCAAATCGTGGTGAATGGGCCCAAAACGAGATGACCACCTATTCTGATTTTTACAAGAATATTTTGTTCAGCGATGAAGCTTACTTTTGGTTGAATGGGTACGTTAATGACCACAATTATCGCATTTAGGGTAATGGAAATCCACAAGCCATTGTTGTGACGCCGTTACATATCTTTAAGTCACCGTATGCTGTGCTCTATGGGCAGAGGGAATCATTGGTCAATATTGCTACAAAAATGAAGCTGGCTCTATAGAGCCATGACTAATGACTTTTCATATCTAAATTGGAAGATGTTAATGTGGACGACCTTTGGTTCCAAAGGCGCTACATGCCATACAGCCAACGAAACAATCGAATTATTGAAGGAAACTTTGGTTAGCGCATAATCTCGAGTCAAGGGCCTGTGGCGGGGCCTCCAAGATCGTGCGATTTGACATCGCTGGACTATCTTTTGAGGGGTTTTGTAAAGTCGCTTGTCTACGCAGATATGCCGGATATCATTGAAAGAGAATATTCGGCGCGTTATTGCTGACATACGGCTATAGAGCCATGACAAATGACTTTTCATATCTAAATTGGAAGATGTTAATGTGGACGACCTTTGGTTCCAAAGGCGCTACATGCCATACAGCCAACGAAATAATCGAATTATTGAAGGAAACTTTGGTTAGCGCATAATCTCGAGTCAAGGGCCTGTGGCGGGGCCTCCAAGATCGTGCGATTTGACATCGCTGGACTATCTTTTGAGGGGTTTTGTAAAGTCGCTTGTCTACGCAGATATGCCGGATATCATTGAAAGAGAATATTCGGCGCGTTATTGCTGACATACGGCCCCAAATTCTGCAAAAAGTGGTCGAAAATTGTGGCTCTGTGCTGGAATTTATTTGAGCCAGCAGCGGCGGCCACTTGCCCGAAATCATTTTAAAAACATAATGGCAAACCCTTGTCTTTATAATAAAGCTAAATTCTTGTCCAGAACACTAAACTATATGTGACAGCGCATAGAGAAAGGGACCTTACCGTAAAAAAAATCAATTTTCATTTATTTTTTTCTTTTTTTGATGTGGACAACATCTAAGCATCAAATGAGACCGATCCCATGCCCCAAAAGTGTCCCCTTCCAGAGATATGCGCGTTTTATGAAAGTTAAGTCGACGATTCTAAGCGCAAATAGAAAGGGACCTAATCTTTAAATTGGCTCCTCTGAACAAAAATGGTTAATATCCTTAGGTCCCTTTCTATTTTAAAGATTTAAATACGTGTATCTTTTGTGTACCATCACTTTCATAAAACGCGCATATCTCTGGGAAGAAACACTTATGGGGCATTGGATCGGTCTCATTCGATGCTCGGATGTTGTCCACATCAAAAAAAAAAAGTGAAAATTGATTTTTTTTACGCTTAGGCCCCTTTCTCTATGCGCTGTCACATGTGCATTTTATTTCTTTTTTAAACCACACTTCTTAAAAAACACCCTTAACATATAACAAACAGTGTTTAGCTAAATTTAGTTAAATTAATTCGAGTCTTTTAAAATCATTGTTTTTGACTTAAAAAGAGCGCTGCATGGATATTAAGATGAAGAAAAAATTGTTAACGGTTCTGATACTTCTACACACAGAGAAAATATTTGTGGGAAATCGGTTGGAACATCTATAATTCCGTTGCGAAAAAAAAAATTCGGTTGCAATTACCAAATGTTTATAGTCGTAATGGATATTCGGCTCAACATACCACTAGGTAAAATAAATATGATCAACGTATTGTACCCACAACTTATTGATCGTTTATACCAATGAAACGCATAAAATGTATTTAGTTCCAACCAATAGTTTTGACAACATTTTGTTGTTGTAACCGATCGAATTTTAGTTATGATATCTAAACCTTCGTCACAACCAAAAGCCAAAATAATCCTATTGTTACTGATTTAACCCTTTCGGTACGGAAGACTTATAATGAGTTGCAAAAGATTGTAGTGGGTTAATCTAAAGGGTGGCTCAATTTTAAGGGGCAAAATAATCCTATTGTTACTGCTTTAACCCTTTCGGTACGGAACACTTATTATGAGTTGCAAAAGATTGTAGTGGGTTAATCTAAAAGGTGGCTAAATTTTAAGGGTCGATGTTGAATGTGAACCACACCTAAAGGTCAAGTTTTTTTCTGCATTTCATTGGATATTTCCCAATTTCAGACTAACTCAATTTGAACCATGGAAATATACACAAGCGAGCAACCCGTTAAAGTCATTTAGGTTTATTATGAAAATGGGCGTTCAAATCAAAATGCATATCGTGCACTTCGTAATGGGTGTTGAGGCACATTTTCACCTCAGTGGATTCGTCAATAAGCAGAATTGCCAAAATCGGGCGAATGATAATTCAAGAGTGATTGTCGAAAAAAACAATGCACCCATAAAGAGTGACTGTTTGGTGCGGTTTATGAGCAGGCGGCTCATTTTGGAGAAAATACGGCCCGATGTATTTTTTATGGCCCGACTTAGAAGATATGGATGTGGACGATATGTGGTTTCAACAGGACGGTCGACTTGCCACACAGCTAACGAAACAATGGCTCTTTTGCGTGTTATCTCACGTCGTGGCGATGTTAATTGGCCGCCGAGATCTTTCTTTCTTTATCTTTAACTTTCTTTGGGGTTATTTAAAAGAAAAAATGAACGTCGATAAGCCAGCAACAATTGCCTACAATAAAAGTTTGAAATTTTCCGCTAAACACGTTTGGAATGAAGAATTTAAGAACCAAAAATTCCATTCTGGAGGTTTGTATTCTTCGCACTTTCAGCCGATACTTCAGTTATAAACGACAACTTACTTTAGGTTGTACAAGTGGCTTACTCTAGTTGCTTGCAACTCAATCATGCGGTTGGCAATACCAAATTAAGTGGTGGCAACGAATTTGTCCTCTGTTTGCACCGATACTTGCAGTTTTATTGACTAAAAACCACAACGAATTTATTCTTTAGTTATCTGCATATCAGATCTATCGACATATTATACCATGTGTAGTAAGCGATAATTGATTCAGACAATAGTCCAACTGTAACCGCAGAACTGTTCGGACATTAAACACTTTAAACAATTGGTCTCCTTAAAGACGACATCAACACTATCATTGCTGATCTTTAAAATCTGATTATGGCTTTTATGAATTCAGAGGAAATAATCTACACTTTTTCTATTTCAAAGAGTTTCGACGGAATCCTTTCGGTTTTGATTTTCCTTTTCTGTTTCCCTTTTTAGTTTCTGTTGATTTGAGTGTTTAAATCCCCTTCAATGACAGTACAAAACAAAAACGAGATATTGACTCGAATCGAATCGAATTCTCGAAGGTAGCAAAGACAAGAGAAGGACAATTGCTATGATTTCATTTGTGGCAAAAGTAGAAAAACTGCAACAACACGAGAAAATCCATATACACAACGTTGGAGGGCAAAGGCAGACACAACAAGGACACCAGTATGGAAGGCAAGCCGCTTCTTCTCCACTTGTATGGGTGTAGAGGCAGACACCACCGCACCAACTTTCATCCAACAAATACGGGGCAGGACGACGTGTGTGATAGTGATTCAAACGAGAAATTGCACAAAAACTAAAACCAGCGAGTGCAGCAAAATACTACAATACTTACTTGCTCGCTTGCTCACACAAACACGTACTGCGTTCATACATATCTGCAGATGAGGAGCAAAGGAGCTTAAAGTGTTTTTGTAGTTTTTGCTGCTTTTATCAATCGTCAGACGTTTTTGTACTACGTTTTCCAAACAACAACAACAACTAAAACAGCAAAAGGCGAAACAAACAATATGCATTTGTTCGCTCCGAATGTATCACACTCCGGGGAAATGAGGAGAAAATGGAATGGAAATTTTTATAGAAAACAAAGTACCGCCACACAAAAACACACACACACTACTCCAATAGCAAAGTATTATTTTCGCAAAAGGCACCCAAATAAAATGAAATATAAACAACAACAGATACCATAGGTTGGAGAGAGGGAAGGAGCCAAATTCCCTTTTACCAGAAAAGATCTAGAGACAAAAGTGCATTCGGGTTACAAACACGTACGTTCGTACAATCGTATACATGTAAAACACACAATAATACAAACGTACTTACGTTGGTAATTGTGAGTCGAGATAAAAGACAATAGAAGGGCACCGCAACAACAGAGGGAACGATCGAAGAAACGAACAAACTGCGAAGAAAAATGCAAACAGTTACAAATATATCAAACACCTTGTTCCGTTTCCGCATCCCTTTTGTTGTTCCTGCTTATGGGCTTTCTTTCTGTGATTCTACCAAAGAATCTAAACACACACACAGGCACACGTTCACATGGAAGTGTGTCAGTGTGTGTAAGTTCTTAAACGAAACTTTAGCGCACATCTACACATGAATATATGAATGTGTATGTGTGTGTGAATGTTTGTCTGACATGAGCAAACGATAGAATATTATTTATTTTAATGTCAGCTTCTAAGGGATACATGTACGAGGGGACACACATTAGAAGGTTTCATTATTAACCGGCGGCAGCCAGTCGCCCATATTCAATTTAAATATTCAGACGTGTTCAGTTCGTAGAATTCTTTATTATTCACAATTGCAGGGTCCATAGTCGTGAAGACCAACAGAATTCTTGGAATTCCGTGGTTGTAAAACTGTTTCAATCACCAATTACACTGTGCGACAGCCACAATCGGTTTGGGATGAAACCACCGGGGAAAGTTATATCGGTCAAAAAAAGGTCATACGTGTCCCAGCGTTTCGTTTTGTCTCATCTAGGAATCGAGATATATCGATTTGAAGTTAGTAAGTATCGTATAGGGGAAATTTGTCACGTTTTTGGCTCTTTTGTTTGACATAACTTGAGAACCACTCGTCCGATTTAGCTGAAATAAATTTTAAAAAACCAAGAATTACAATTCCCTTAATCTGTTCATATATTATTTTCCTTTACAAGTAATAGTTTCCAAGTTAAAAATAAGCGCATGAAGAAAAAAATTTTTTTTTTTTTTATTTTTTTTTATAAATATATTTATTTTCGTTTTCTTATGTGACTTTACGTGAAAGTAAAAGGACTTGACACTTTTTACCGTTTTGGATTTTTTATGAATTAAAAAAAAAAAATTTTAATTTTTAGGCAAAAATAATTTTTTTTTTCATACATTTATTTATAATTGCGAAACTGTTGCTTAAGTAGGAAAACGGTTTAAGAACAGATTAGAGGAATTGTAATTCTTAATTTTTCTAAATTTATTTCAGCTAAATCGGACGAGTGGTTCTCGAGTTATGTCAAACAAAAGAGCCTAAAACGTGACAAATTCCCCTATACGATACTTACTAACTTCAAATCGATATATCTCGATTCCTAGCGAAACGCTGGAACACGTATGACTTTTTTTTACCAATATAACTTTCCCCGGTGGTTTCATTCCAAACCGATCACTGACCCTTACCATTTGTCGCAGAGTGTTATCGGTAATCTTGATGGAATCTTGAGTCGTCCTACCATAAGATAAAAGCTATAATAATATTGTGGTACATATAACTAATTTTTTCGGTTATACTGAAGCATTGTCAAAGTCAACTGCATCTCATTTTGCTTAAAAATAAATGGAAATGGCAACTAATAAATGCGCTCTAAAAATGGTGTGATTACATATTGCTTATTTAAAAATCAAAACCAAAAGTACACACATAAAACTGTAAAACTGTTGAAATCACCAATTATCAGTAATCTTGAGTCGTTCTACCATCAGATAAAAGCTATAATAATATCGTGGTACATACAACTATTTTTTTGTTGCCACAACCGAATTTTATGCCAACAGGTTTTTAGTGGTTGCACATCCTAACCATTTATTCCAGCGCATCAACCGAAAGTTGATTTAACACAGGGCAATTTTCAGTAGTGGTAAGATAAAGTTGGTTATAATTTGCTTTCATTTCCACAAATATTTGATAGCTGGACCAACTAATGGTAGAACTTTACTTTATGAAATCGGTAAACTGACAAAAAAAATATCTTTTATTCAATTTAACATTTTTAAAACATTTCTTCAATTATTAGAATTATGAGCAGTTTTTCCGAAAACTTGGGTTTTCGTACGAATGCAATTACGAGTATTTTTGTTTTTGTATACTTTCTGGTGGAACGAATTTCCGCATCAATTGGTACAGGGGGCCATAAAATTAAATATTTTTGGCTATTTAAAAAAAATAGAAAACCGTTAAAATTTTTAACCGTGGAAATTTTAACAGAAAAATCGGTAATCAGTACGTCTTGAGATAGATGCTCTGATAAACTTTCCAATACACATTCCCATACCAATGATTTTGGTTACTACAAATCAATTACCTGTTGTCGCATCCTAACATACACTAAATAAAAGAATGTGAATACCACCAGTTGTGGTAACCAATAGTTTTACTTAATTCGTTTGGTGTCACAGCTTTATTGGTTGTGGGAACCGTAATAGCATGATAGCTACTATCTTATAATATGCCGAACCATGTAACCATCAGTACTATGAGATGATGGTAAATGCAACAAAAACTCTGTTTACCGAACCGAATGTTTGTAGTTCGGACTGATGTTTTCAACAACCGATTGTGTTTGCAAACCGAATGATTAAGTTTGCACGAACTATCAATAATCCATTAGTGGAACCAATGCTGATGCGCAGAAATGTTCAGTAAATGAAAAGGAATATGTTGGATAAAGTAACAAAGTAGAAAGTAACAAAATGATATTTAAATTTCAGTTTTTAAAATAAAGAATATAAATAGGGTGTGAAGCCTTAGAAGTCAAATTAAACAAAATAGTCAAAGCAAAATACAAATTATATTGACCAATTTCAGCAAACATTTGTAAGCTTTTTCTGGCCCTCTTGGCTACCGAAGCAATTTATATTTTAATTTCCTTTCCAACAATATGATTTTCATACACACAGAGTACAGATTCGTTGACACCACGGAATTTTCTTGCCAACCGAATGATTGAGTTTACATGCACCTCGAGATTTTAATCAGTACAACCGAATGTCAGTTGGTGCTCCGTAATTTTCAATTATTAGAACCAAGTATCCGAACCATTAAGAGAGAATTTTTGGAGCTAAAAATCCACAGGCCACACTTGTTGAAGAAAAAAAAATTTAAATTTTAGCCAAAGGCAAAAAATTGTTTGCTCACACACTTCAATTGTGTACACACAGAGAAAAAATGAGTACGAAATCGGTCCGAGCTACAAAAATACGGTTGGATAAAACCAATTTCTGTTGCACTAACCAACATTTCATTGTATTGATGGTATCATGGTTCGAGAAATCATATGATGGTTGCTACAACTATATCACGGTATTTACAGCCAATAACACAGTTATACAAATCAAATTCAGTTAATTTATTGGTAATGGCAACCAACCAATTATGATATACATGTTACTTTGGTACCAATAGTTGGTGGTGACATCATTTAAGTTCTTCGTAGTGACCAAACCCTGTGTAGTTGGCTGTGTAATATAATATTGGTTATTCCAACATCAACATGTATACCCTATAATGTTTTATCGGTTTAAGTCACAACAAAAACTTTGTTTACGACAAAAGCATGTTTACGACAAAAGAACGAACGAACTTTCAATAAAACACTACTCTGTATTATGTTTAATTAAATTATATTTCAATAACAGGTAGTCATCTTAAATATGCCGCAGAACAATTCTTTTGCTTCTCTTCTTTAAACCGAGCACAATCGGATCGTCACAAACCGCAGGGCTACTTATTAAACCGCCCTCGTATGGCCGCATGGAGGCAACACTATGCTTTCGTGAGAAAAATCAACAACATTTGAAAAAAAAACACCAAAACAGGAACAACAAGGAACTAGTATACAACACAAAGATAATGGAAAATTGTGGTTTTCTCCTCTTTTTCCTGCTTACGAATGTTATAAATTTCGCACAAAACAAGAAGTAGATAAAAACGCAAAAACAAAAAACACACTCAACATTCACAAACCAGAAAAACCCATCTATAAATCTTTAAGTAAATCTGAAAACAAAATCTATAACAACAACTGAAGCTGGTTGAAATACCAAAAAGCCTCAAGACAAGCGGAAACTAAACCATCACGAGGCGAAAGAAGCTGGAGCAACAAACACAAAAACTATGATTGGTTTTATCGAAAAGTGGTCAAATGAATAATGCCGCCACAGGAAATACACAGCACATACACATGTCCCAACATGGCCATGGACACTTCGTTCCATGTAACCAGTATCGTTGGCATACTGGGAATGGCCAAGACGGCAACAAAACAGGTGGGGTAAAAGATAATTATTTCATAATTGAAAAAACGCAGCATACTTTTTGGGATTGAAAAAGAAACCAACTGTAAGGAGGTTCTTTTTTGATCTTTAGAATCTTTTAGAAATGTGGTTAGCTGTAAGCTGTTTAAGAGCACAAGCTTATCAGTCACAAAACAGGATTTCCTTGGCAAAAACAGCTGCATGTGGATCTTATACCAAGTCTAAGCAGTGAAAGAAATTTTTTATCGAGCATCCTAAAGAATGTCTATGTTGTAACACAAACAATTCTGTGAAAGCGTATCTGTCGATTAAGCATACTTTAGGGAGTTTTACCGGCCTTCTCTATGCTAAAGTCGTCTACCTTGTGGTGGGTTGTTTTTTTTTTGGTGTCATTATGTCTCCTGGAAATTAGAACGATGTGAATAGAATAAAATGCTATAGCGTCTTTCAGCAGCGAGGAGATTTTATTTACACATTTTTCTTAAATTCTTTTATGCACATTTACAAGCTAAAACATTTCAATTTAACACCACGCAATGGTGTGTACCTTAACATAAACCAAAATATTTTATGGCATAATTTCCATGCATCGGCACCTTTTTCTGAATATTTTAACGGAGAATATAGATCCAAAAAATTGTGGAAATATCAACAAAGTTGTGAATTAAATCTAGGCAGTTTCCTCGCAAATAGCTGTGAGAGAATGCAGTTATAGCATATTTATAAGTAGATATGTACGAACTTTTCGTATTCCATTGTCCATTGTGACGAAAAATGTAGACAGACATTTTAGTTGTTTTTTAGCAAAGATAGAACTTACAAAATGGTAAGCTCTCAAACGAACTGTGATACTTGTTTGTTAATATTTTTAATCAAATCATTATGAAGAGAGTCTAGTTAAAACAACTCTACTTACTTCAACAAATTTACTTTCAAATCTAGCCATTCGGACAACTTAAGAAGACTTGGTGATTTTAATGGCGCACATAATGGTCCATTTGCGCGAAATCAGTTTCAAATATCAATGTACTGATCTTGTGAATAGCAAGTATTTTGTTTTATTGTTATAAAATTTGTATTTCTTTTGGCCTTAAAAAACACACGTTTTTACCATTTAAAAGCATTGCATTACCCTTTGCATTATATAACAGTCAATGAGTGGACAATTTGTAAGTTTAGCTTTGGCCCATTTAAACTCTCTTCTTCAGACTGCGTTGTAGTATAGCATTGACAGTATTGGGGGATATGGCTTCTGATGGTGGCTCCATTTTTGAAAGAGCTACGCGGGGCCCTCTTGTTGTCTTATTGAGATTCTTAAATTTTATTGTGATAGAGAACCCATTATTATAATTTACACAAATCTTAATGTTAAAGAGATTACTGGGGAAACTACAAAGGCCCTGTACGCGAAGACCTCAAATATTGTCCAATCGTAGAAGAAATGTAATTTATGGATTCGAGACAAACATTTGTGTGGTTTTTTGATAACCATATGTGACGCGCAAAATAGAAAGGGGCCTAAGGGTAAAAACCAGTTTTGTTCAGGAGAGTCATTTTAAAGATTAAAATACGTGTATCTTTGGTGCACCGTCACTTTCATAAAACGCGCATATCTCTGGGAGGGAAAACTGTTGGGGCATGGGATCGGTCTCATTCGATGCTCAGATGTTGTCCACATCAAAAAAAGTGAAAATTGATTTTTTTACCCTTAGGTCCCTTTCTCTATGCGCTGTCACATATGGCCATAGTTGAAGGATACCGATTTTTGGGAAAGTCTGAGTGCAAAATGACCCTAATCCCAAATCTAGGTACTCATTTTAATTTGTGAGAAAATGTCAATGATTTGAGAGTTACTGTCAAAATAATAGCACCACTAAACGTTTTTTACTTTTTTATACAACTGTGGTCTTCTGCAATAATATTTTTCTCCACAAATTCGCAGTCCCGTTAACTGATGTATGTTCTCTCATTTAGTAACTTGTGTTTAGCTTTAATGTCGCATTTACCCTCTCTATCGTGCACATTTGTGAAATATGATGCCGAGAGCGCTGTTAAAATAATAGCGCCATTGAAGCGGTTGTATATAAAAAATTAAAGCGGTGCTTAAATATTAATTTTTAAAAATGGTTAATTGTGATTCGACTTGATATTAATTTGAAAAGTTTATACGAGTATCTTTTTCACGTTATTTTGTTTAAAATGGGACGTGCTAAGCACTGTTCAATGGAGAAACGTGATCTCATTAAAAAATTAATTTCTGAAAAACGTATTCTCAAATTAGAGATATTTTATGTTGTTCGAATAAGATGATTCGGAACGTGATAACCTATGAGAATAAAGGTGAAACACGTGGCCGTAAAACGTCCACATCACCTTTAATGGTCAATAGAATAGTGAGGCAGATCAAAAAAAAATCCATTTACGTCGGCAGTAGATGTGAAAAAAGAATTAAATTTGGCAGTGAGCACTGAGACTATATGCCGGAGGTTAAGGGAACATAACCTCAAATCTCACAGCCCAAGAAAAGTGCCGCTTGTGACAAAGAGCCATGTGACTAAAAGATTGCAATTTGCTAAACTTCATCTAAACTGGCCAATTGAAAAGTGGCGAAATATTATTTGGACAGATGAGTCCGAAATTATTTGTATGATGGAAAGGGATCTCGATTATACGTCAGGAGGGTACCAAACTCGGAATTTAACCCAAAATATGAGGTATATTTTGGGTTAAAAACGACGATCAAACATGAAGGTTCCAGCATTATGGTCTGGGAATGTTTTTCTTATTATGGTGTTGGGCCGATTCACCGTATAAATACCAGCCGTATATGTTAAAATCCTTGAGGAGGTTATGCTTCCGTATGTTTCTGAAGAAATGCCACTAGTATCTATGGGTACTGCAGCAGGACAATGACCCTAAGCATACAAGCAGAATGGCTAAAAGTGGCTTGGGGACAACAAAATTCCATTAATGGAATGGACAGCGCAATCTCCAGATTTGAACCCCATTGAAAATTTAGAAAAGGGTGTCTGAAGTCATGTCGACTAACAATAATGACATGTGGAGTACTGTGGAGAAGTGGAGTAGTAAATAGCAGCTGTATGTCTCCAAAGGCTACGGGACGATTTTGGACCTCAAAGTGTAGGCCTCTAATTTAGGCAAATTGGTAAATTAAAGTCATATTCAGATTCTTCTTGGGACCTCAGACCCATGGATCAAGGACTTAATAAGAGTCGAATTCTAAAATTAATATGATATTTGGATCCGTGACGATACTTTAATTTGTTTAATACCCATATGTCTATACTTCAAGGAGGCCGACTTTTGGGCCCCTTTGGACCGAGTTCCAAATTGCCACAAATCGAAGATACTGGTACATACATAGATTTGTTAGAAAATGTCACTGTTTCTAGATACCCATATGACCCTGAACATTAGAGGACGGTTTTTGGCCCAGGTCCCATAGGCCACTGTTTTTTGTAAAGACCATTGCTCAAGGCCTCCATTTAAGCCAAATGGAAAAAAAAAACTTTTTTATATTTGGATTCATCACTAAAATCTACTGTTTCTGATTACCCATATGCCCATGTTAGAGTGGGTAAATATTCCAACGCCCTAGGAATCTTACCATTATGGGTCAAGGCCACAAATTTCTTCGAATTATAAAATTAACAGGATTGTGGAATTTGGTTGTAAGTGGTGGGTCTATGTTTGAAAGAACTAAATTTGGGGTCCTGCGGATGAATCTGAAGGTATATTATTGAATGGGCCGAAGGGTCATAGGGAGCCCGAAGATTAGGGCCTTAAAGTTAGTCAAATCCTAAAACCTTATTGATGTAGAGATTAGTGGGGATATTCCACTTTTTCCAAGTAACCAAATGCTAGAGTTAATTTCGAATTCTTGACGATGAGTTTTGTTGTTTTTTAAATACCCATATATCCATAGATAGAGGCTCCTATGGGTCCGAATCTTAAATATAAACATATTTGGATGTGAATGAAAATGCTTTGATTTAAGAATACCCACATGTCCCTGAATATTACGGATCAGCCGTTTGGGGTCCATGTGAAGCCTTATCTGAAAATGACAACATCTAAAAATTTTACTGCGTCTGTGTACCAATATGTCCATGTTTGAAATGACATATTTTTCGGCACCCTAGGGCCTATATACCCAGGGTCCACGACTTAGCATTACTCCAATCTTAAAATTAACTTTATTGTTTTATAATACCCATACGTCTATAGTTCATTAAGGCCTATTTTTGAGATTCTAGTGCCTATATGGGCCGGTCACGGCACGTTTTTTGTGCACCAATATTCATAGACAATAGGTCAGGGCCTCCAGCTCAGCCAAATAGTACAATTGATGTCATATTCAGATTCTTCATCAAATTCGACTGTATCCATATTCCAAAGGACCTTTTTCAGCGCGCTAGAGACTTTAGGCCCATGGGTAAGGGTTTCAAATTTTTTCAAATCCTCGAATTAATGTGGTTTTCTGATACGTGACGAAATTTTATTGTTTTTTATACTTGTATGCCTAAAGTTCGAGGAGTTCGATTTTTGGGCCGATCCAAATCACAAATTCCTCTTAATTTTTAATATGGGTCCAAACTTGAATTTGTAAAAAAATTTCACCGTTTCAGACGATTTTTGGGGCACAATGGTCAAAGCCTCCAATTCAGTTATTTCGTAAAACTAATATCATATTCCAGAAAATTCCACAGTGTCTAAGTACCCAAACGTCCATGTTCGTAAAAACCTATTTTTCGGCTCCCAAGGCACCATGAGTCAAGGCCTCCAATCAGTTTAAATCGCAGAATCAAAAATATGTTCGAATTCGCGACGAAATTTTATTGTTTTTTAAAACCCATGTGTCCATATTCAAAGGGTACAGTTTTTAGGCCCCTGGGGACCACATGGATCTATCCGAGACCCAAATTGACTTAAATCTATATTAAAAATATTATAGGCTTCTCTGTTTCTAGATAACCATATGTCCCCAAGCCAATTTTTGTAGGCCCCTAGACCACGCCCATTTTTAGGTCGTTTGATGCGTCGACGGCTACAATTTCGAAGCAAAGATATTTTTTAATTTAATTAATAAAGATATGTAGTGGAAAAACACAAACGAAATTTTTTGGCCAGCCTTTTTTGTTTCCTCAAAGGTCAACTTTTTTCGCTTAATTTGGTCCATTATACACTACCAAACGATCTACAATCATAAGACATATTGCTATTAATTTATAAGCCTTTAGCTATTTTCGTTAGGACTGAACTGTGTTTTCAACCTACAGACGGACATGGCGATATCGTCTGAAAATGAAAATTTATTTACGCTAAGTATGAAAAATAATGTCACTTAAGTGACTCCCGTTTTCAGCTTCGCAACGATGGGCTCTTTTTAGAGCATTTTCCATAACATCTTTCAAAGTTTATGGTTAAAGCGTTCGAATTCCTGCAACAATGTTGGCCTTGAGTTAAAGGATTGTCTCGGGCCTGCTCACCTATACTCGCTCTTTTAAATAACCGCAAAGAAAATAGTCTGGTGCTGACAAATCTGGCGATCGCATTGGCCATATAATTTTCGAATTTCTGGAAATTATTCGCTCTCCAAAAATTTGACGTAAAGTGCCATTGTGTCTTGGGCAGTGTGGGCAGTGAATCCGTCCTGCTGAAACGACATTTCAGGTCTGTTTTCAAGAGCAGGTCGTAAATTTTTTTTAAACATAAACCGATACCGCTCTCCATTTACTTTTACAGCACTTCCATCTTCATGCTCGAAGAAGTAAGGCACAAAGATATTTGCAGATTTGATCCCACACCATACTTATTTGGGGTGCAATTGTCGTTGAGAAATGGCTCTTGGATTTTCAGATCCCCAGAACCCACAATTTTACTTATTAACAAAGCCATTCAAATGAAAATGAGCTTCATCACTCATGCGTTAAAATAATTGATCGCTGATTTAAATAATAAAATGTTATTATTCTAGTTCTTTGTTTAGTTGTAAATTTCTCAATTAATAATTCTTCAAGTTTTATTTATATGTAAGTAATTTGAATAACATAAAAAAAAAACAATATATAAATGAAAAAGTTATTAAATTTTTAAACCCTATGGTAAGTTTTGGCCCACCCTGCATTATACGTCATAGGGTCGCAGAAAGGTATTTCGAGATGTTATAAACGGAATGACAAACTTACATATCTTTACTCCCATCCTATAGTGGAGAGTATACAAATATCTAAACTTATACAGGGTGGATAGCGATAATTTGCTTATTTGCACTACAGGCTGTAGCGGCACTGTCGGTCGAAGAGAGTGTGCGTGGCGTATAGTGATTGACGGGAGATTTGTATTTGTCTGCCTTTCAGTTGCCATCATGCATTGGACACGTGAGAGGTCATTTTGTGTTGAAGCGTATTTTTCAAATGAGCACTCGATCATTGCAGTGCAGCGAGCTTTTCGTTTACGATTCCCTGTTCCCCCACGCGGAAGTGTTCCTGTACGGCAATCAATTGCAAATTGGGTTACTTCATTGAAAACAGCAGGGAGTCTACCATGTGTACGAATGGGTCCTGAGAGAAGGATTACAATACCACAAAACATCGAGCGAGTTAGAGCAGCAGTAATGTAATCTCCGAAACGCTCTGCTCCGAAACAATCACTTGCTCTGGATTAGCCAGCTCTTGAGGCAATGCAATTAGAGGATAGAAGGTTCCCACAGGATGGTGCCAATGCACACACAGCGAGGGTTACCATGAATTGTTTGAGGCAAATGTTTCCTGGACGGCTTATCCCTTTGAGGGGTTATGTGAACTGGTCGGCACGCTCACCAGACATAGCCCCAAGCGATTTTTTCCTTTGGGGTTACCTGAAGTCGACAGTATATATTAACCGTTTCAACACCTTGGAAGACCTAATTAACAATACTGAGGCTGAAATTGGCCGACTGCTAGTCGACACGCCTTTTAGAGTTCATGAAAACTTCAGAAAACATATGAGCCGTGTGTGAATATCGTAGGAAAATATTTGCCAGATGCACTCTTTAAAAACATGTTATTTGAAAATTCCCTTACTGTTCAATATAATCAAAATATTAAATAAATTTCTCTAAGGTTCATAATTTTTTTATTTCATTCCCAAATAATAAGCTCCACCCTGTCTAATTTAATGAAGGTTTTTATGTCATCTACTTCTTCGCCTTATTCCTTAATAAAGATGTAAGGTTATATTAAGCCATTGATTGAGAAGTACAAATTAAATGCGAAAAAGTAAATTTAATGTTTTAAATAAATTAAAAAATAGCCAATAAACCCCAATAAAAAATAGCTCAACCCAATAATGTCCTTGAGGCGCTGGTGCACTTTTTAAATTGTAATTTTTTATATAAGAAATGAGTGAATTACCTTAAAGAAACTCTAATCAACAGTCAAGTTTTACCAATAATCCGTACAATTAAGCGTTCAGGATTATATAGGGTGGTCCATCTAGAGGTATTTTTTCAGAACGAAAAAATATAAAAATTCAAATCAAGTGTGTAATCTTTATTGGTAATTGAAAGGGCATTTATTTTTTGAAAAAATACTTTCAAATGTGGGCAACTGTGTTATGGAAATGGCCGTTCGGTGAGAACCGGGAAGATCCGCTGTTTTCGACCAAAATTGTGTTCAGTGATGAGGCATATATCTGGCTCAACGGCAAAGTCAATAAACAAAATTGTCGCATTTGGGCTGAAGAGCAACACGAAGAGGTTCAAGAGGTGCCATTATACCCAGAGAAAACCACGGTTTGGTTCGGTTTATAAGCTGGTGGAATCATCGGTGCATATTTTTTCAAAAATGATGATGGCCGGAACGTAACCGTGAATTGTGCTCGCTATCGCGCCATGATATAGACCGTTATGCTACCTGAAATTGAAGCTCGTAGTCTGGACGACAATTGGTTTCAACAGGACGGTGCCACTTGCCGTACAGCTGCTCAAGCAATGGATCTATTTAGAGGTCAGCAATTATACGTTTGTCAAAACTAAATGCAGTTAACAATGCTATGGTTGCGACGAACATACTTTTATTGCGGAGAACATATTATTATTGCCGTGACCATGTAGTAACCATGTTTTTCTCTGCGTGTGGATCACCCTATATAAGTATATGTCTGGTTTAAAGAGGTCCTACTGTATGGATAAAAAAATTTCAGCCGTATTGTTCAAATAAATTGCAATACGGACATTAAAGATCTTAAAAACGGATTAAAGTCTATAATATGTGGTGTGGTTGTTTAACTTCCCATTATTAAAACTTCCCTAATAACAGTTGTTGTGCTCTTTTGTAACCACTGTGCGATAACAACAAATTGGAGGGATTTTGTGTTTGGTCAATGATACACGGAGAATGCGAGCAGTTTCCTTGCTTTTTGGTTGTCTGCTCTCTGTTTGCTTGTCGTGGCGCGCCAAAATTTAATTACCAAAATTTTTACGATTTGTTTGGCACATTATGTTCAATATTCAAATGAAATGAAAACACTCACCTTTTTTTTCCACGTGGACGGATGCGGATGAAACAAACACCAGGCGTGGGGGTGCTTTTGCCAGAGGTTTATATTTGGGGAGCCAAAATCGATATGTCTGAGAGCGCGAGAGGTTATTCGATTATGTTTCGAATTAAAAATTTCATTATGTTTCGCTGTGATATGCGTTCGTTTGCAACGGATTGATTTTGTTCAGTCAAACACTTTTTTCGCGGAGAGTATGAAGGATTTTATTTCGTGAGGATATTTAATGTGAAAATGGAAATTTTTATGACACTTGGTTAGGGGCTGAAAATGCAAGACTATGATGCTATTACTGGGTTTTCTTTTTCAACTTTAGGGACAAAATACGCACTTTAATACAAATTATCATTTGTTTTTCCTCTAAGGACTTCACAGAGCGTTATATTTAGCTTTCACTTTATTTTTGTTATTGTGGGCGTAGAACGTGATGTTATAGTTTTCGAAGTTGTTTTCGTGCTTATTGTAATCTATTTGTGGTAGCTGTGGTTTAATTACGTTTGCACTTCACGACGCTAAAGATACCTTCTACTCTCTCCCATTAAATTGTCAAAGCTTTAATTACACGCTGGAGATGGCAGAACGGACACGTACTTTTGGGAACAAATTTCGAGCGCGTAAACTATCCGTGGTCCTGATCAAACGACCTGCACAGTTTCGCCGTGACCATTTGACGAACGCCGACAGCGCGCATTCGATGTGTACAACTGCAGACTACAAGAGCGCGAACAATAGCAATCGCACTGGCATACCGAGTACCGAGTAACAACGAGACGGTGGGAAAAAAACACACGAGCAAACTTTAGAATATTTTGGAGTGCCTGTGATGCCCGGAGGATGTATCGAAAACGCACCACGGCGTATCGGAAAGAAGTAGCGGCGTCTGTACGATGAGGTGAACACAACACTACATTTGTTGTAGTGAGCGCACTTTACTCGTGGATCCTTTGGCACGACCACGTCAAGGATCTGAAAGTGAATACGCGACTGGTTGAGGTGGTGGGATGATTTGTTTTGTACTTGATTTTTTTGAGCTTTTGCAGCGCGCGCGTTTTTTAGCTGTTCTTTTTTCTCAAGGCTCAAAATCAAGTGTGCATCACAAAAAACAGCCTTAGAAAGTCCAAGGAATTTAGTCACAGTTACAAAAACAAAGCCTTTGGGACAGTGGCCAGTACAATGGTCATCTGTAAAACTAACGTCGGCGGCATAGCATCATCATCATCATGATGGGCATATAACGACCTGGCTGTCGGCGCTTTCTCACAACAAAGGCAAAAAATATCATACAATGTCACTAAGGTATTGTAATGACCGCGAACCCAAAAAAACGCAATTTTTTTTTGCTTATTTTATTTTCTACAATTCTCGTTCGTAGTTTCTTTTGTTTTCACTTTTTTGTTTAGCTTAAATTTACAGATTTTTCGTCTTGTCACAAATGCCTCACTTTTTCTTTTCCTTCAACAACAAAATTTTTTTTCCGGTAGAGATTTTCTTCGTTCTTAAGATTTTTAACAGAAATTTATTGTTTGCACCGATACACATACAATGCAAGCGACCACTAAAGCGTTATTCAAATATCCCGTTAGGTTTGCCTTTTCAAACAAAAAAAAAAACACAACGCAGTCGTACGTATTTTAAATCGACAGAAATAAAGCAAGGACTTTAGCTGTTAAACTTTTACAGGGCGACCGTAAGCAAAGACGTTCTCTCATTAACTGAACTTTTTGTGTTTGATGTGTGTTCACGAATGCTGAACGAGAATTGAAATGAAACCCGAAGACAAGAAGAAGAAACTCCAGAAGCATAACAAATTACACACACACAAAGGGGAGCAGCATCAGAGAGTATCCCTGCACTCTCAAACACAATCTCACAAAGTCACAACAACGAAACTCAAACACACACGGCGTTGGCATCATAGTTACTCTGGGAGAGAGTAAGCAATAACAGCCACACAGCGCGGCTCTTTAGACACAAAAAATGGTGCGAAAAATAGAAACTTCATCATGCACAGCACCAACAACAATTATGTTGGCGACAACAGCAGCAACACGGATTATAACAGTACTTTTTGTTTTTTTTTTAATATGTTGTTGGTGCTCTTGTTTGTGTTGTGTTTGGCGGAGGGGCGATAACAACAAAACACGAAGTCTCAACGAAGTTGGACAGAAGAGAATACTTTAGAATGCTGTTAATGCAGCGATTTTTATACACGCCACTATGAGAAAGTAGTGCTGACTTCATAAAAGCAAGTTGCTTTGTATTTTGTTCCCTTTTGCAACACTGTTGTAGTTAATACGCAAGGAAAAGCAACAAAGGCATCCAAATAAAAATAGATGCAAAGCGAATGCAACTCATAACACAATGACGACGCAGGAAGATAAGAACTCTTTTTTTCTTATTTGTTAATATGAATGATACACTGCATTATGCAACGTCTTAAAAAAGTAACTATCAACTCTGTTTTAAAACTGTATTAATAAATTGTAAATATACGTTTAGGAAGTCAGCCTTTCTGCCCGAAAGGCTAAGATAGTTTTATTTTCAAATGTTATACTTTATTTCAGAAGACGCAAAGTTAAAAACGAAATGCTGGAATAACCGATCGAGCACTCTGAAGCTTTCGTTTTTTTCTGTGAAGTAGCGGACAAATATATACGCCGTTAAATACACAATTAACACATTCTAATCGCAACAAATTTCTGTATATTACAAGCTTGTATATGTGACGCGCAAAATAGAAAGGGGCCTAAGGTTAAATACCAGTTTTGTTCAGGAGAGCCGCGCTTAGAATCGTCGACTTTACTTTCATAAAACGCGCATATCTCTGGGAGGGAACACTTTTGGGGCATGGGATCGGTCTCATGCGATGATAAGATGTTGTCCAAATCAAAAAAAAGTGAAAAGTTGATGAAAAGTTTTGTTCAGGAGAGCCATTTTCAAGATTAGGTCCCTTTCTTTTTGCGCTTAGAATCGTCGACTTCACTTTAATAAAACGCGCATATCTCTGGGAGGGAACACTTTTGGGGCATGGGATCAGTCTCATTCGATGCTCAGATGTTGTCCACATCAAAAAAGAAAAAAAAATGAAAATTGATTTTTTTACCCTTAGGTCCCTTTCTCTATGTGATTATTTGCAATTTCATGCACCTTTTTATTTAAAACGCTGCAAAAAAAACGTGTTGGCATTTAAATTTTTCGACGCAGAAGCTTTTTTAACAAAAAAAAGCTTCAGTGTGGTTAGGCCTTTAGAGTATTTTATCGAATATAGCCTCTTGTTAAACCGGACTAAAGCTTTTTTAGATAGACTATCTGATCAAAAACTGTATGATGAAATACTAAGAAAAAATCAAAAAAAAAAATTAAAAGACACAATTTAAAATCGTAACTTATACACCCACAATATCAGTTTGGGACCTTTCAGTCCATGCGTGCGATTTCAAAATTAAAAATATAATTAAAAGACACAATTTAAAATCGTAACTTATACACCCACAATATCAGTTCGGGGCCTTTCAGTCCATGCGTGCGATTTCAAAATTTATTTATACATTGATTCGAAGCCATGACTGCCAATGTTGGTGATTTATCGTCATTTTGCAGATTTTTAAATTAAAATTGGAGAAATGAAGATTTTAAAAACTCATTAACTATGGGAAATAAAAAGAAAGTATTTAGCATGACACTCCTTAGAATCCTCTTAAGTTCTTAGTTAGAAAATGTAAGTGTATCACGTGATTTTGCCATAATTTTTTAAGACAAACAAATTTAGGCAGAGATTGACATTCCAGCCAGATCAAGGAAAGCAAAAATAGAAAATATTTTTTTTCGTTTATTTTTAAATATTGTTTTTTTTTTTTTAAATAAATATTGCTCAGCTTACAGACCAAAGCGATGTTATTATGCTATTTTTTCCTTTACTCTTACTTTAAATAATGGAATAATAACTACAACATACTGCACGAAAAATTAGTGTAAGGCAGTTCAATATAATTAGCATAAAATAGGCATTTTTAAGTCGTCTTCACCAACAAAACATGTTTAAAAAGTGTTGTCGCATATATAAAATCTTGCTGACTTACGTTCTGACCATCCGATCAATATACATATAATTATAGAGATATTTTTTTTCAAAATAAAAAAATACTAAACTCAAGTGTGTAATCATTACTGGTTAAGAACATTTTATGCCATTTATTTTTTGAATATAGTTTCCTTTAAAAGTTGGCAGAAACTACGCCTCAGCGTGTCCATTCTAAGGGCCCAATTTTGGATGACATGTTCGAGCATTTCGACTAATATGGCGTTAATGACACGCGTACTGTTGGCTTCAAAAATCTGAATCGTAGCCGGTTTGTCAAAATAGACTTTGGACTTCAGGTAGTTCCAAAGAAAAAAGTCAGAAGGTGGTATCACACGATCTGGGCGGCCAACTCACCAGTCCAAACGTAAAATTAGCTGCTCTTCGAACTGACCTCTCAATATGTCTATTATTTGAGCAGCTGTATGCGAAGAGGAACTGTCCTCTTGAAAGCAAATGTCGTCAATATCACGGGATTAAATTTCAGGTAGCAAAAAGTTCGAAATCATGGCGCGATTGTGAGCACCATTCACGATTACGTTCCGGCCATTATCGTTTTTGAAAAAAATCGCACCAAAAGGTGATTTTTGTGGTGTAAGTTTTCATGATGAAATGGCGAACAATACTGAAAAGAAAAATACGAGTATGAAGATTAAGACAAATCATGCGTAATCTGTAAAAAAAAACCTATCGAAAGAAATACCTGTAGAATGATCACCCGTTACAAATTTGAAAAAAATACGGACCGATGATTCCACTAGCCCATAAACCTCACTAAACCGTGGTTTTCGCGGTGTAAGTCTTTCCAAGATGAATTGACAAGCAATACTAATAATAATTTTCTGCAGAAGAATGTAACTCATTCTAATAAAAGAAAATATTCTAATGATTTATATCATGTAAATAATTGTGTGATCGTTGATGTTTCTATAACGATTTATAAAATTCTAACGAAGTTACATTTTTAGTTGATCTTTAATATTGAGATAAATCGTGGATTTTAACAGAACAGCCTTTTTTCTTAGTCGATACTAATTTTCATTTGCAAACCTGCAGATATGCTTTTTCTTATAAGGTTTAGAGAAGTTTTTAATGGCTTAGAGATAAATCTCTTACTCGTTAAGTCGACGGTGGAAACCCCGCCGCTGAAAAAATTGTTTGATGTTTCTCGGAAAGGAGGAGAAGGGGAGTTATCTTTTTTATCTCCTGAATAGCATAGGGATTATATAGGCAAACAAGACGAAAACATCAATTAAACAACAGTTATGGCAAACTATGTCGAATTTTTGAGCAAAACAAAATAAAAATTTTATCGAAAAACGCCGTTTCCTGATATTGTCAATTTTCAGGTTGACAACACTGCTTGTGGCTGATGGTAATTCTGGTGGAGCTCCATACGTTGGCTCTGCAAAAGTTCATCTCAATATGTCGCATAAGCGTTGTGTGATGTACAGTAAGGGAGCGTTTGCTCGTCACATCAAGGAGAGTAACAGAGAGTAGGCGAAGTGTGTTGTTGTTATTGTATACCAGTGCTGGAATGTGTATACCATTTGGTACAATTGTACCATTTAAAGCAAAATTAAGTATTTGATGATAAATCGCGGTCAGCAGGTTGGATGGTAAAGGTTTAAATGATAGCCACCCTACATATTGTAATTTGTAGTAGATCCTAAATTTCAAACTTTGAATAAGGGGGAAAATCCGTATTCACTTTTTAAAAGAAAAACTTTTTGTTTTTACTGTAAAACGGAGATAGGGTTATATACAGTGACTACCATAAATCACCGCTCACCTTCACAATTTTTTAAAAAAGTCCTGTATTTTTTTATATTGAAAAGCTATGATAATTTTTTGTTTGAGCGATTATTTATTAATACATGATTAAGGAATACATACAAAAACAATAACAAAAAAATATACTCCGAGGTAGATATAATAGGAAAATTAATAGTCAGTTCATTTTTGGTCTCTCATAAATCACCGCTCACTTAAATATTTCATTAAAAAAAAAAGAAAAACAGTTTAATTAATATTTTGTTGCACCTCCTTTATTGCGAATAATTTGTTGCAAGCGTCTAGGTACTGATTCCACCAAGTTTTTCGTCACCTGTGAGGAAATATTGCCCCACTCCTCTTTGAGGCACTGTATGAGCATTGCTTTGCTCGTTACCTCTCTTTCCCGAACTTTTTTGTCTAAAACATCCCAGAGATTCTCAATGGGGTTTATATCTGGGGACTGAGGAGGGGTTTTCATCCATTTTGGCGTATTGTACAGGAGCCATAGGCGTGTGTTTATTGCAGTGTGCTTCGGGTCATTGTCTTGGGTGAATACAAAGTCATTTCTGAGTCGCATTTTTTCAACACTTGCGTGAAGATTTTGTTTTAAAATATCAATGTACTGTTTATGGTCCATGATTCCATTGACAATGTGCAAATTTCCAACGCCATTGGAACTCATACACCCCCACACATTTACCGAACCACCCCCGTGTTTAAATGTTGGTTTTAAATTTATGTCCTTAAATTCTTCATTTGGTTTCCTCCAAACCATACACCTGCCATCAGAGCCGTAAATATTGAACTTACTTTCATCTGAAAATATTACTTTGTTCCAAAAAGTTAGCGACTTAGAAATATTTTCCTTTGCGTACTCCAAACGTTTTTTTCTGTGCATGCGGCTGATGTATTGTTTCTTCCGCGCAACTCTTCCATTGTAACCAGCATCATATAGGACTCTCCGAACAGTGCTGGCACTGAAATCTTTTCCTAGAGAGTTATTTACGTCCGCTGTAAGTTTCACTGCTGAACTTCTTGGATTTTTCCTCATCTGGCGGACAATGAGGCGCTTTTCGGAGTCAGAAAGCAATGGTGACCGACCAGGCCGCTTTACAAAATCCACGTTTTCAGCATCAATAAATTTGTCAATAGTGTCTTTTACAGTAGAATATGAGCGATCAATGAGTCTTCCAATTTCGCGTATTGATTTCCCAGATTTTCTAAGGCGAATTATTAATTCCCGCTCTTCCACACTAGTTTCTTTGCGTTTCGATGGCATTTTTTCAAATATTAACAGTTTTTTTCAGCAACACACTAGCCTAGTACTGGCAACATTGCAAAACTAAATCAAAATGCTCTAAAATGTTATGTAAAACGCAGATCAGTGAGCTCAATATATGAAATGTACCGTTATTCTCACGAATTCATAAAAAAATAGCAGAGTGATCGGTGATTTGTGAGAGACCACAAAATGATTTATGGATAGTTTTCGTATTACAACTTCGTGAGAGTTTCTTTTTTTGTTATTGTTTTTGTATATATTCATCACGTATGTACTTATAAAGAATTGCACATATAATAAATTATAATTGTTTTCCTACATAAAAAATACAAGACGTTTTTAAAAAAAATTTTAAGAGTGAGCGGTGACTTATGGTAGTCACTGTATATATTTTTTTTTTGCTGTAAAATGGAGATGGGGTTATATTTGTTCTTACGAAATAGTAAAAATTGCAAATTTAATCAGATGTCTATTGCATGTCAGCTTTTTATTTTGAAATTTTGAGTTAATACCCTTTTGTTAAACAAGTTCGATAATGTTTATTTGTCCATTTAGCGGTAAGGATTAGGTCTTGAATCATCCAGTAATCGACCACAGATCGTGTTGAAATCAACAAAATACTAATTCATGATTTACGAACAGTCGTTTGGTCGCTTAACTATCATCCGGCGATCGGGTTTTCAATACATACTATTGGTTATGATGGCTAAATCCATAGGAATTTGTCATTCCGTAAGCATTACATTGAAATGATTTTAGATTTTTGAATTCTAAGGTGATTTAGCCACGAGCTCACTCCCGTCCTTGTGTCTGTATGCTAGAATCCTTATAACTTATAGGAAGAAATTGTTTGGGATTGCGAATGGGTTAAACCAGCCAAGGGTTTGGAGGTTTTTTAATTAATTATAAGTTTGAATACAATCCATGGCCTAAATGAGAATAATTCAATACGACGTGCATAATAACTGAATAAGGGCTTAGTTGTAGAATGTTTTGGCCATTGTGCCCCAGAAAACTACTCGTTTGGTCAAATAGAGCAAAAAGTAAAGAGTTCGGACAACAGGCATGTTTATTTTAATCTTAAAATCCTGCTAAGGCGATGGTCTCAAATCGTTATATCCTTCAAAATTATATATAAGTTATAGTATTTTTAAGAAAATATCTTAGACAAATTGAAAATCTACCAAAACTACAACATATACGTACATTTTCCTTATGTTTTTGACAGTTTTGCTCCAAATTTGTAAAATTTGTAAATCTCACGTATTTCGCTTTAAATGTCTCATTAATGGATATGTCATTTACTCGATATGTCCTGGGAGGCCAGACAAACGAGATGCTCAAATCCGAGTAATTAAAACCAATGCCTACGTACATATGCCCCAAGAATACAAACATTTTAAAAGTATATTGTAAGTATACATACATGTAAGTCTAGACCGAAAGATGAGAGTAGGGAGTTTATATAAAATATTTTCAAATCTGGGATTCATATCGGCTGAAGAATAGTTGCAGAGATACTAGTGTCCTACACTAGACAAGAGCAGAATTAAAACCCCGCTTGAAAATAACAAAAATAATGTCAGACTGCTCGTGGGTGGTCTGACGAAATATGAGGCGTGTTTTGTTTGACAAGCAAATAAATATCTTAAAACCCCGCTCATCCAATACTTTTAAAATAGTGAATTACTCCACGAGACTTAATAAGATCAGGATTGTTGTTGTTCGTCTTATGAGTCGGGAAAAGCTATTTAAAAATGTTAAAGCAAACACACTATATAAATATATGTTGGATGTTGGGGCGTTTGTTTCAACAATTTTGGATTAAATAAAAAGCTTATTAAAGAAAATGCGTTAAGCGGGATTCAACAGTATTAAGCGTACCTAAGCGGACCCACTTTAATTTTTTTTTTGAATAATTTTGCGAAACAGAATTAGTGGAAATTATATTGCGCTATGCTCTGCGCGCAGTTCAAAGATTATACGCAAGGGTAATTCTAATTAATGAGACTCTTGTATAAGTCATTTGATTTGTAGCCGAAGAAATCGTTGCCAAAGACTGCTGAAGAAAACCCTTGGTGGATTAAAAACAGCTGTACATATACTGTCTGCCTGGAAACCATACCCAATACATTTCACCTATTATTTAGTTGATTCTGAAAAAGAAACAACTAAAGGTCTCGAACCAGAATAAAAACTGTTCAAGTCAATATAATGATAAAAGACCAAATAATTGTAAACAAACAAAAACATATTATTTTTCTTCTTAAAATTTTAAGTTTTCAACAATACAAGACACTTTAGTTAAATAAAAAACATCTAGGTTTTTGGATAAGAATTTTAATCATTGTGTTAGCGGTATTTTAAGCGATTTTTTTCGATTGTTAAATAAAACACGCCTATTGTATTGTTAGAGTGATGACCAGAATATATCAAAAAATATGAGTATGAGGGGGAGATTTACATGCTAGAGCACCTTTTGTGTCGTTGCCCGTCCCTACGGAAAAGACGACGTTTTTACTGGGGCAATTACTTTCTTGATGATCTCAATGAGTTATCTAGCGATAACTCTTTACAATGGACCCTATATGGGTCACCGAGGGAATGTATCGATGTATCGTGTGTCACCTTTTCAAAGTAAGACACCGGTACAAGTCCTTAAAACCTTACCTAACAAACCCGAATCTGGCACTCAAGGGGCGGGAAAATAGAAAAAAGTAAAAATGGCTGTTCGGGCGAACTAAACCACGTCTGTACTGGCAAATTGTACATGTATTGCTGAGTTGGTACAATTGTGAAATCCCATCACTGTTGTGCAGTAGTTCTGTGTGCGTGCTTGTAACGATATGAGTCTATTTGTGTTGAGAAAGGGCAGCAGAATGTTACTGTTCCAGCTATAACAACTACGAGACCAAACGCTACTTAAACTGATGCTGATGTCGATGCTGCTGGCTTTTCAGCTTCGGCTGGATAAGCCACCATCGACGGTGCTCCTCTAGCTCTTGCTTGGTGACGATAGTGCTCGTTGTTGGTGGTTTGTTTTCCGAAGCGGCGGGTTTCTTGCTCCTGCTTCGTCTCTGTTGTGTTTTTTTTTGACAAAGCCACAACATTGTGTCAGAATGGGTGTGTGTGCCTGTGTATGGCGTCGTGTGTGTCTAAAGGAAACGGAAGTTAGAGCATCCACATCACAGTTGAAATATTCACAAATTCGCACATTTACTTAGGTTGTTCATCGATATTGTTACTGCTGTTGGTGGGTCGTTCAATTATACTGATATACTCGGGTATAGGAATAATAATAACAGCAACAACAAACAAAGTTTGCAACCTCCAAATAGGGTTGCCATGCTACAAAATGATTATTTTTGGGTAAAGGCCACAATATAACAACCAATCTTAATAAAAAGATAAAATCGAACGTGGCCGGCATTACGACACCCTGCACTTCTAGATTAGCTGAAAAGCTAAATAAAGCGGATTTTGGACCCATTGAACGGGCTTGAAATTAAGACAGATTTTAAAAATAATGTCATATTCGAATTTATGATAAAATGCCATTATTTTTTACAACCCATATATCTATGTTGAATTGGGTCGGATTTTCGGACTTCTCATTTTTTCACGATTGAATGTATGATGTGAATATTTGAGGTGAAAACATATATATCGGACGAACATACGCGTGGAAGTTATATCTTAATCTGAACGGATTTTCTTCAGTTTCAATAGTCCAAAAACATACTTGTGGTCTACTTAAGTCTCTAGAGCTTATAGACCACACCCATAGACCAAGGCCTACAATTCAGACAAATCGTAAAATTAATGTCATATTCAGATATTTCACGAAATTGCCCTGTTTTTGAGTAACCATATGCCCGTGTACAAAGGGACCAATTTTTCCGCACCCTAGGAACCTAGACCCATGAGTCAAGGACTATAAATTTATCGAATCGTAAAATTAATATGATATAAAGATCAATGATGAAATTTTAATGTATTTTAATACTCAAATGTTCATAGTTCAAGAAGGCCGATTTTTTGGTCTATGTGGACAGGTCCGAGTTCCAAATGACTACAAGTATATTTGAGTTTTTTAGAAAATTTCAAGGCCTCCAATTAACCCGAATCGTTAAATATTTTCATATTCAGATTCTTCATAAAATTCCAGTGTTTCTGAGTACCCATATGTCTTTGGTCGAACAGACCTATTCGACCCTAGGGACTATAACTCATGGGTCAATGCCTCAAATTATTGCCTATCGTAAAATTAATGTGACATTTTGATTCGTGGCGAAATTTTAAAGCTTTATATAGGGTGATCCAAGTAGAAATACTTTTTTCAATAGCCTTATTTTGACAGATCACGTGTGAGTCGTGTCATGCTGCCATGTTATTTTTGTTTAGTATTGTTTGGCATTTCATCATGGAAACACTGACGCCTGAACAACGTTTACAAATCGTTCAACTTTATTACGAAAATTCACGTTCTGTGAGGATTGTGTTTCGTGCACTTCGTTCAACTTATGTTCAACATAATCGGCCAACATTTATGGCTCAATGGGTATGTAAACGAGCCAGATTGCCGCATTTGGAACGAAGAGCAACCAGAAGAGGTTCAAGAGCTGCCATTTCATCGTGAAAAAAGAACGGTTTAGTGTGGTTTGTGGGCCGGTGGAATCATCGGTCTATATTTCTTTAAAAATGATGCCGGTGAGAACGTACCCGTCAATGGCGGCCGTTATCGTGCCATGATAACCGACCATATGATGCCTGAAATTGAAACTTGTGATCTCGGCGACATTTGGTTTCAACAATACGGCGCCACTTCCTACAAATCGCATCAATCAATGCATTTATTGAGAAAACACTTCGTTGAGCAGATAATTTCACGTCTTGGGCCGGTCGATTGGCCACCAAGATCGTGTGATATCACACCGATAGACTTTTTCTTTGTCCAAAGTCTATGCTGACAAATCAGCTACGATTCAGGTTTTGAAAGCCAACGTTGTACGTGTTATTAACGCCATACCTGTCGAAATGCTCAAAAGAGTCATCGAAAATTGGACTCAACGGATGGACCATCTGAGACGTAGCCGCGGGCAACATTTGATAGACATAATCTTCAAAAAAATAAAAGCCAAAGAATGTACTTTCAAATGATAATAAACATTCCCCATTTAATTTGAATTTTCTGTGTTTTTTTCTTTAAAAAGCGTATAGAGAAATGGACCTAAGGTTAAAAAAAAAATTTCATTTTTTTCTTTTTTTTATGTGGACAACATCTGAGCATCGAATGAGACCGATCCCATGCCCCAAAAGTGTTGCGCGTTTTATGAAAGTGAAGTCGACGATTCTACGCAAATAGAAAGGGACCTAATCTTTAAAATGGCTCACCTGAACAAAACATTTCATCAACTTTTCACTTTTTTTGATGTGGACAACATCTGAGCATCGAATGAGATCGATCCCATTCCCCAAAAGTGTTCCCTCCCAGAGATATGCGCGTTTTATGAAAGTGAAGTCGACGATTCTAACCGCAAATAGAAAGGGACCTAATCTTTAAAATGGCTCTCCTGAACAAAACTGGTTTTTAACCTTAGGTCCCTTTCTATTTTGCGCGTCACATATGTACATATTTGGGATAGTGGAATTATTTTTTCATATGGCGATTTCCGTTGACGAATTTTGCTAGTTTTAAATAAATCCCTTAAAAATGGCAACCCTTTGCTACATCTTTTATTTAGCCCTCCATAACAAAACCTTCTCTTTACAACTCTCGCTCTCACCTATGCTCTCTCTATTTCTTTCTTTTAATCTTCGTTTTCTCAATCACCTCCAGTCGCATTGGGTGCTAGCCCATGTGTAGAACGACCGACTATGTACGTGTGTGTGTGTCTTAATTATGGTCAAAACATTCAAATGCCAACAACAACCGCAACATCATCATCTCGATGGGAGCACCCACAGCAGTGCGATGTTTTACGCGAACGTGTTCGTGCAGCGGTACGAGTGTATGGTGGTTCTTTCGTTAATACTGCCGAAAAAGAGTATAAACGAGATGAATGTGTATGAATGAATGGTTGGATGGAGTCTTGCTCGAGTACTTCTTTTCAACTTCACTTCATTCAAATTGTAGAAGGACGAAGGAGGAATAGCAGCAAAGAGACAACAGAACAAGAAATGATACACTTAAGTTTCTCTTTACTGCTTTAACATTACTAAAGTCTTGCAATAGATAATGGTGTTCTGACGTAGCCAACTATATTAAGTTCCTGCTTCTTGTTGTTGTTGCTGGATATGATGATGTTGCCGCAGACTCTAGGTCTGACAATAATCATCTCTAGCATCATCGTTAACATTATGAACTGCTGGACTGTTTGCAACAACTCCGACTGACATTTAGTCTGCATATCGGTGTTGTCATTAGACGACCGGGGTTATGATCAGCCGACCAAAATTTGTTTAATAAATTAAGATGCTATTCAATATTCATTCTTGTTAAAATAATTGTTTATTTAATAAACGTTTTTATAGGACAAAGCAAACTTAATGTTAAAAATTTACTTTTCTCTTTTACAACAAAATATGTGCTATTTTATAAGACAAATTTCAACAACAACAAAAAAAAAATAAGTTCGGACAGAACGAAGCTTATACTCGTATTCATACACCATAGATTCGGTAATAAAATGGGAGAATATATTTCAATGGCCCCTATTTCAGCCGAATATAGAGAGATTCATGCGACCAATATTACATCTTTAAAAATCTGTTTTGTATTTGAAATGAAATTTTCTTCAATAAAAGTATCCATATGCATGTCGACTTTTACAATTGGTTGATTGTTTTGACACTAATGGCCATAATTTTGAGACTGAGTTTCCATTAGTTTGAGCCCAAAAATCAGATAAATCAAAAAATGATTTACTTTAATTTGAGGACCCATGCCATATTAACGATTGCTCATTTGTTTTAACTGCAGTGCCCGTTTAAGTTCCCTAGGATCCCAGATTTAAAGCAGATCTTAAAAAACGTTTTTATTTCGAGTAATTTGATTATAAAGGGTGGTTAAATTTTAAGGACCGATGTTGAATGTGTACCACACCTAAACGTCAAGTTCTTTTCTGCATTTCATTTGATATTTCTCAATTCCAGACTAATTCAATTTGAACCATGGAAATTTACACTGCGTCCTACGCGTTAAAGTTATTCAGGCTTATTATGAAAATGAAAAGTCATTTTTCGAAGTGGATAAGCAGAATTTCCGCATTTGGGCGAATGATAATCCAAGAGTGATTGTCGAAAAAATAATGCACCCACAAAGAGTGATTGTTTGGTGCGGTTTATGGGCTGTCGGCATCATCAGGCCGTATTTTTTCCAAAATGAGGCCGGTCAGGCAGTTGCTGTGAATGGTGTTCTTTATCGTGAGATGATAACGAACTTTTTATTGCCAGAATTGGAAAATATATGAGTAGATGTGGACGATATGTGGTTTCAACAGAACGGTGCCACTTGCTACGCAGCTAACGAAACAATGGCTCTTTTGCGCGACAACTTCAATGGCCGTGTTATCTCACGTTATGGCGATGTTAATTGGCCGCCAACATCATGTGATTTGACACCGTTGGACTTCTTTCATTCGGGTAATTTGAAAGAAAGGGTGTACGACGATAAGCCAGCAACAATTCAAGAGTAAAAGGATGAGGTAATTCGGCACATAACCGGTATAGAACCTCCATTATGCCTCAGCGGATGGAGGTCTGGCCAATATTTTGTTCGAACCATACAAATATTATCATACGAGGGCTGTATATATATTTCTGGTCTTATTATGAAAATGTGAATATTTGTCATAATCATTTCATTTTTCAAAGTATTCTCCAGCATGATTTATACACTTTTGCATGCGCTCAAACCAATTGTCGAAGTACTTTATCTACTCCGATTGAGATACCTCCAAAACATGTTTTTTGAATGCTTCAACAGAATCTTCTGGCGACGAGAATCGTTGAAAACGCATTTTTTTTTTGATGTGCGGAAATAAAAAGAAGTGATTGACTGCCAAGTCAGGGTTGTACGGCGGACGACCCATCAATTCGACGTTTCAGCCGGTCAAAAAGGCGCTAGTTTGAGCCGCATTGTAATGTGCACAATGAATCCTCTTCTCTTGTTCCTTTTTCAAATTTCTCCGAAGACTTCCGGCAAACAAATTCTGGTGTACCACTCAGAATTTACCGTCCTGCGTTGCTTAAGCGGAACGGTCGCCACATGACCTGTTTTGTCGAAGAAACAGGAGACCATTTGCTTCGAAGTGCTTCTTCCACGAACAACTTTCGTTGGATTTGGCTCGTCTTCAAAGACCCACACGGTCGATTGCTGTTTTGTTTCGGGCTCATACGCATAGATCCATGATTCGTCACCTGTGACGATCTTATAAACGTCTTTTGAATTAGCGTGATCGTATTTTTTTAAATTTCTTGGCACCAATCGATACGAGTCTTTTTTTGAGCTATTGTCGCTCGAAAATTTTCACGAGTAAATTCCATTGTTTTACCAAATTTTTTTTAAGTCACTGTAAACAGCACAAGTGATGGTCCTACGTCAAAATGTTCTAAGTAAGTTTATGCTAAAAAATGTCAAGCTTTCCAATGGAAATGTCAGATGGCGCCAGGCAACACTTTGTGTTGCCTAGGCCAGAAATATATATAACAACCCTCGTAAAAAAAAGAAATGGCAATAATTTCCTAAATAATTTGCGTTCCTTCAAAATCAACATCGGCCCTTAAAATTTAACCACCCTTTATTTGGGGCACCATATGCCCATATTAATTAGGAAATGTTTCTAAAGACCACACCGTATAACCATATTAATTAGGAAATGTTTGTTAGGACAATATGGACAGTTTTTATAGACCAATAAAAGTGTACTTTATTCGAAGGTTCTTTAAGTCCGTTTAGGGACTTTTCCCCTCAGGTGCAATTTCTTCAATTTACAATTCAAACAGTTGAAAAGGACCACTTTAGGGTCCTAGATAATTTTGTTTGACCGCTAAAAAAAAAATATTTTTTTACATTACAGCAGAATGAAAAATTAATTATATACTCTATAGTCGATTCTATAAAAAGTACAAATTTTATCAATCGGTTCTATACTGAAAAAAAAATAACCTTATAAAGGGTGTTTTTTATTGGGGTATAGAACTTTAAGTTGGCATCACTTTTTTAACTGGCGGCCATTTAGTCAGCTGTCAAGTGATTAATATTTAGTTTGGTTTGCCATTTCATCATGAACAGGTTGACAAAAGAACAACGCTTGCAAAATGGGCCGAAAATGAGATTCATCTCGATGCTGATTTTCATCACAAAATTTTGTTCAGTGATGAGGCTCATTTTTGGTTGAATGGCTACGTCAACAAGCAAAATTGCCGCATTTGGAGTGAAGAGAATCCACATGAGACCCTTGAGACGCCATTACATCCACAAAAACTGACTGTTTGGTGTGCTCTATGGGCTGGTGGAGTCATTGGGCCATACTTCTTCCGAAATAATGCTGGAGAGTCAGTTACCGTTAATGGAGACCGGTATAGAGCCATGATAACCGACTATTTTGTTCCCCAATTGGATGGCATGAATGTGGATGAGTTGTGGTTCCAACAAGACGGCGCTACATGCCACACAGCGCACGTCACAATCGAATTATTGAAGGAAACATTCGATGAGCGCATAATTTCGCGGAATGGACCTGTCAATTGGCCACCAAGATCGTGTGATTTGACACCATTGGATTATTTTCTTTGGGGATATGTGAAGTCGCTCGTCTACGCCAACAAACCAGAAACGTTAGGGGACTTGGAAGCCAACATTCGTGGCGTTATTGCCAACATACGGCCCCATATGCTCGAAAAAGTGGTTGAAAATTGGACCTGTAGAATTGGCTTTATTCGAGCCAGCCGCGGCGGCCACATGCCCGAAATCATATTTAAACATTAATGGCATAAAATTATCCTTCCAATAAAGCCAAATTGATGGACATTAAAACGATTTTCTTGTGTTTTATTTCAATTCGAAGTTCTATACCTCAATAACCCACCCTTTATAATGTTAAATTAACCATAAATAAACAAGATTTGGAGTCTACGTTATATAACGTTAATTTGAACATTTTGTTGTTGACTGGTATTTAACAATAATAATAGTTAATAAAACTTTTCTATGGTTGAATTTTTAACCATGAAAATTTGGTAATTTTCAAACAATTATTGTTGTTTTAACCATGCATTGTTGAGTTTTTTAACCATTAAAATTGTTTTTATTTAAATAATTATTGTTGTTTTAACAATGCAACCATTGAAATTGTTAGTATTAAAATTTTATAGTTAAATTATTGAAACAATTCATGTTCATTTTAACAATGAAATTGTTAATATTAATAACTATGAAGATTGTTATAGAAATCATTTTTATTGTTGAGTTAACTAATTATTGGTTACCTTTTTTAACCAGAAATATAGTGACAATTTTGAATATTAAATTAACCTTCTAGTTATGTTTTTGTTTTGTTTACATTTATTCGGTCTTTTTTCATTATCATCGAACCAATTTTTATTCTGGTTCGAGACCTTTTTGTTGTTTCATTTTCAGAAACAACTAAAGAATTGACGAATTGTATTGGCCACGGTTGACAGACAGACTGTTTCTAAGCCCTTAAAGGTTTTTCTTCAGCAACGATTACTTCGGCTACAAGTCAAATGACTTATACGGGAGTCCCATTATGATTAATGAGAATAACCCTTTGCGTATAGTCTTCGAACTGTGCGAAAAGCAATCTCCATAGCGCAATATCATCGCGCTATGAAGATTGTACAGCTAGCATTTGCATTTGGTGGTGGTTTTTTAAAAGAGCGAGATAAATTGTCTTATGATATTTCTCACAATTACAAACGTTCAGAGCAGAGGAAGAAAGGAAAAAGAGTGGGGGGTGTTGCAACTTCGTGTAACTTAATTCTGAACTACGTATAAAGGTGCATTTAGTCTTGACGGTTGGCAATCAGCTATTTCAGTTGGGGGTTGCATTTTGCATGTGTTAGAGGGAGATAACTACAGTTTGACGGTAGACTTCTGCAGGTTGCAGAATCAACCGTCCACCGTCAAGACTAAGTGGGCCTTAACACAAAGCAGATCAAAAACTTCGATACAGCAGAGCCGAATGATCTTTAAATTTTTTGTTTATGTCGCACAATTTGCTGCCTCTCTCTTGAAAAAACCAACCTTATATAATGTTAACTCAACTATTTTGTATGTATTTTTAACCTTATAAAAGGTAAGTATGTCTTAGTTATCAAACATTTACCATGTAAAATTTAACTAGACACATGGTTAAAGGAATTATTGTATTTTCGGCTCAGTATAGACGCTTTATTTCTGGGTTTTATGAGCATGAGGTGAGATTGATCAATACTTGAACAGACTTAAAAGAATACCTTAAAGACTTTTTACATATTTTTATAATGCAAAAACTTTGCGAATATTTGCTTCCACACATTTTATTGGTTTTTATATGTTAACTTTGGCGGTAACCGCATCTCGTGAGTAAGGACATAGATTATCTTGTAGCTTCATTGTCCTTGATAAAACGCCTAGAAGTATTACATAGTATATTGCAAAAACCAAAAAGCCTATACAGAGACTATTAAATACAGAGCTTTGGCTTTTGAACAGATGACAAATGTATAAATATATCATGCATTTGTCTCTGACATTGGTTAATGTATGTACGAGTACGAGTATTAACACAATTAAGACGGTTGGGGCATAAGCGGTTAGCGCCAGCGTTTAGTTTTATACCATGAGATCTTAGACACGTAGTAATACAAATAACTTATTGCGTCCAAAGTATACTAAAATCAAATTGGACCGACCATCCAACGAAATCTTAAAACAAAAAACAAATCCGCCCAAATTTGGTCTGAGAAACCAAAACGGCAACGCTGGTGCATATGCATTCGTACCTACTACAAACTCAAAAAAAAACGAAAATATTGTTAAAGAAAGCAACTACAGAATATCAGTTTGCCCGATTGACTGCATGAATAAATGAATAAAAGGAGCGCAAAATGAGATGCACCAAGTAGAAGTGTTTAATGGTAAAGATTCAAAAATGCAGCATTATGAAACAGTTAAAAAAAGTTAATGCTGGAACAGTCCTACTATGAGATACCGCACTCTACTCTGTTATGCTAAAGATTCATGCCTATGTCTGAAATTTAAGCAAGTTCGTACTATTTGACTTCAAGAGCAGAAGCGAAATATTACGTGATTCTATTGAAAAACACAGACCCGATAGATCTAATTTTACCAGGGATTATAAAAGGTCATCCCTTAGCATCGAGTTTTAAATGTATCTAAGACCTCTTGTATGAAGGCCACATAAAAAGAAGGACCCATATGGCTGAGCTTCGGTGGGCTCATAACTCACTTTTCTTAATTCGATTTTGTTTGTGTTTTCTAGAGCGACAGAGGGACCACTGTGTTAGGCTATATAAAAACATGTAGCATTAGGGCTTTAGCATTAGGGCTATTCGAAAACATAAACCGATATGGTTTAATTTTAACAGGGTCACTAGCACATGAAGTAGACCTTATTTTATTAAATTTAAATCAGATGGAATATAAAATGCCACTATTGGCGCGAAATGGACTCAAATGGGGAAGATACTTGCCTATGATCCTATGGGGGTTACATGGAAATATGAGCCGATATAATCCAGTTTTCTGGTTGGATAATTTTTCTGGCTATTAGAGTGACAGGACTTCAAATCGAGGGGAGAGTGCGTTTGTAAAAACATGACCTGATATGCTCCACCAGATTCATTAATTGCTCATGTCTAGAGTGTTTTAAAATCCAGGGTTTATAGAAATCCTGCATTTACTGTTTTTTTAAATTGCTTTAAAAACAACGACTGTCAGCTGTTTTTTTAGATGTAAAAAACCGGTATTGATCGACATTCCGGTTTTAGCCTTTGTCCTTGATTGGACAATTTTTTCGCCATCAGTAGTAAAGCAATTTTCCCCCTTCCTAAACTGTATGAGCGCAATAAAATCAATTGCTGCGATAAGAAATTCAATTTTTTTTAATGAAGAAGAAGCCAATAGCTACAGACGGGAGTGGCTAACTAAAGGGAGGTTAAATTTTAAGGGCCGATGTTAATTTGTTCGTTAGCTGTGCGGCAAGTGGCACCGTCCTGTTGAAACCACATATCGTCCACATCCATATCTTCCAATTCGGGCCATAAAAAGTTCGTTATCATCTCACGATAGCGAAAAACATTCACAGTAACTGCCTGACCGGCCGCATTTTGGAAAAAATACGGCCTGATGATGCCGCCAGCTCATAAACCGCACCAGTAACTCTTTGTGGGTACATTGTTTTTTTCGACAATTACTCTTGGATTCGCCCAAATGCGGCAATTCTGCTTATTGACGAACCCACGGAGGTGAAAATATGCCTCATCACTCAAGATGATTTCCTTCGAAAATTGATTTTTATTTTCACAATAAGCCTCAATAATTTTCCATGGTTTGAATTGAGTTAGTCTGAAATTGAGAAATATCAAATGAAATGCAGAAAAATACTTAACGTTTAGGCGTGGTTTATTTTTAACATCGGCCCTTTAAATTTAACCACCCTTTATATTAAAGCCTCCACTTCTGGATAAGCAAAAAAGTCAATTAAAAATAGGTTTTTGAAACTCTTGAACGGGCTCAAAGTGTACACAGATTTTAAAAATAAGGTCATATTTGACTTTAATTCAGAACTTCATTGTTTTGGGTACCTATGCTTAAATAGATCAGATTTTAGGACACAGGGTCGTTTCCCAAATTTAGCTAAACTGCATTGCATTAAAAGCCAAAAGAGAAGTCTTTACAAACCAAATCCATCCAAGATTGGTTGTTTGTCCATCGTTATATACATAGTAGGGACATAAATACTGTTACACACGTTTTATGCTGTAAAATAAAAAGTACTGAATGTTTTTGGACCAATTTTTTTTAATATATTTATTGATGTATATTGTATCCAAAAAGAATCTACTTATTCGAAATGTCCGCCTTTTGTCTTTACACACGTCTTAAGTCGCACTGGCCAATCGTCAATATCTGCACGAACCTCGTCCATTGGAAAATTGGCAACAGCTCGAACCAAAGCAGTCTTAAGAGATCCAATGTTGGGGTATCTTTTGTGACAAACCTTGTCCTCTAAAACTGTCCACAATTTGTAATCCAATGGGTTCAAATCGGGACTGCCTGAGGGCCATTCTTCAGAGGAAATGAACGCTGGCAAATTGTTTCGAAGCCAGGCCTGGGACGTTTAAGCCTTATGGGCCGGCGCAGAATCCTGCTGGAAAGTCCATGGCTGGTTTTGGTACAGGGAATTGTTAAGAGGCTACACAACAGCTTCTAAAACGGTTTCTTGGTAAACTTTGGCCGATGTTTTGACTCCTTGTTCGCAGAAATGCAGGTCAGTGACCATATCGTAAGAGACACCCCACCAAACTATGACTGAAGCTGGGTGATGACCCTTTTTCACCCTTGTGATCAGTTCAGATGCTTTCTTAGATGACTTTCATTTTGGTTGTTAAATTCTTCCTGAACGTTAAAATTTTTTTCATCGGTGAACAAAATTTTTCTTTTATCAGCGTGCTTCGCCAAAAGACCTTTGCATTTTTTAATCCTGATTTTTTAAAGCTGCAGTCAATAAATGTCGCGTACGTCGTTTGAAAGCCCCAAGTCTTTTTTAATGATTCGACTCATGGACTTTTCACGGGCCATGATTTTGTGTTTTCGGAGCGGACTTCTGTGAATTCTTGATTTAACGGCTTTGATGACATGCGGTGTTCGAACAGAGCGTGGGCGGCCCGATCGGTGGCGGTATTTTACATCTCCAGTCTCCTCAAACAGTTTTATGCATCGGTAGACGAACATGCGTTGAATCCCTAGTGGTCGGAGCGTTTTGAAAATATCGCTTTTTTTATTTCACGCTTGAAAAGTGCTATTACAGCGATACGGTTCTCATTATCTGACCACTCCATGATGAAAGTTAAAACAATTTTAAAATCAGTTACAGACTAACGCTATTGAGGTTAGCTTTCAAAACACATATGACATTAACGTGGTATGTTCAGTTCTACTATTGAAATGGGTGTGTTCAATGTTGTAACAGTACGTATTTATGTCCCTACTAAGTACTATAGCAAATGTAATCGAATCGGTGTTCTAGATCGGTTGTACTAAAGAGAGGAATCTTTGTACTAGGGCTATAGTTAAACGTAGACCGTTATGGCCAGTTCTTTCTGACCTTATTACTGATTGCTATAAACTGTGTCAAATTTTATCATAAATGGATTTAATATGTGGCTTCTAGTGCTAAAGATACATCTACTTTAAATGTATGCGTGGAAGCTACACCAAAATTTTACCAATTTTCGTAAAAGTCAGTGCCCTCCTTCCTGTGCACAAAAAAACTTACTTCTGTCAAATGCCATGAGGATCGAACATCAGTTTCGACCTGTTGTTTGAAAACAAGCTGTAGATATCCATTAGGCGGATAGAGGGACGGGCACACAGATATCGTTAATCGAATCAACTGATGAGTCAGTCGATTGGTAATCTTAAAGGTGGGTCTAGCTCAAATAGTTTTGTTAGTTACGTCTTCCGTAGGTGCAAATTATGAATTGGATTTTTCAAACAAAGACCAAAAGACTGAAAAACCCAACAACAAAAAACAGAGTAAACCGAAATGTTAGATTTCAGTAATTTTAAAGAAACGGACTGTCGGGTTCGAATTATCGGTTTTCGGTTATGCAGACTCTACTCATGACTTAGTACCTAGCGAAATTTTAGCAAGGCCAAAGGTCATATATTAAAGGTTCACATAATGGGAGGGAACTTTGCATGGCTATTCGAAAGCATGAACGGATATTTTCGAGTTCCACCACATTTAATTATTGGTTAAGTACCAATAATTAAGCACGATCGGTTATTGGTCGCTCATATCAATCGGTGCTAACTTTGGTTAGTATCAAATGTGATACGTATGTGACTTCTAGAGCTGTAGATTGTAAAATCGGGAAAACCCTTTATACTTATACAATATCGAAACATTCATCGATGTGGACCAATAGGGTTCGTCCTTGGATCAAACCTGATCAGCGATTCAGTGTCTACTTTCAAATATATGTAAGTCTTATTTAAGTAAAATATGGTATTATGATATTAAGGCGGAACTAAACTTAAAGAAATATACAAAATTAATTCACATTAAGACATGTGCCCGTCAAAAGGTCATATTTACAAATATCAGCATATATGACAGCGCATAGAGAAAGGGGCCTAAGGGTAAAAAAAATCAATTTTCATTTTTTTTCCTTTTTTGATGTGGACAACATCTGAGCATCGAATGAGACCGATCCCATGCCCCAAAAGTGTTCCCTCCCAGAGATATGCGCTTTTTATGAAAGTGAAGTCGACGATTCTAAGCGGAAATAGATAGGGACCTAATCTTTAAAATGGCTCTCCTGAACAAAACTTTTCATCAACTTTTCACTTTTTTTAATGTGGACAACATCTGAGCATCGAATGAGACCGATCCCATGCCCCAAAAGTGTCCCCACCCAGAGATATGCGCGTTTTATGAAAGTGAAGTTGACGATTATAAGCGCAAATAGAAAGGGACCTAGTTTTTAAAATGGCTCTCCTGAACAAAACTGGTTTTTAAGCTAAGGTCTCTTTTTTTTTTTTGCGCGTCACATATGTATAAGTACTTGTATAAGGATTCATGACGAACTGAATATTTGCCTGCGAGCGGATGTTTCCTTGTTTTTAACTACTTGGGCCCAATAAGCAAGTAGCCAAAACTAAAAAATCAGTGTTTATATGGATTCGTAAGAAAAGTGAGGTGTTTATTGTGCCATAAGGGCCAAATAAGGGAAAGGGCCAAATTTCGAGTCTCAGAACATTAAATCTTGCTTCAGTTTACAAATAAAGGCTTAAGATCTACTGACTAAGGTTGTTATTATCTGTCAAATAGGCCGGGATGACTTTCCAGCTAAGTCCAATTATACTAATAGACACCGAACCGAATTTTCTGGGTTTATCATAGGGACTCGTAGTATAAATTGATACTAAATGCTTTAAAGCATAGTTTGTTGTACCCAGAATCACGACCTAATACGTTGAAAAGAATATCAGACTTTTTTGGGTTTTTTGTTTTGTTACGGCCATTTGTTGTTATTATTTTTGAAAAAGATAATTCTTCCACAAGCTATTTAGATCAGCTTTAATTGCAGTTTGTCAAATGGGGAAGGAAAACTAAGTCAGTGAAGTAAAAGCAAACACATCAACTTCTGGTAGACGCATGCTTCGTCTTTGGTGTGGAAGGCTTCTCAATAAAATATATAAGTGTGCTGCCGACTAAGCCTCTACTCATTTAACGATTTATATGTACGAATCATTGTTTGATATTGCATATGAAAAGTATTAAGCCGAAGCATGAGGACAAGGGAGCTCACTGAAACAATTCCCCATAAATTGACAGACTGTCTGACTTTATTTCGTTTATTTACAAACGTATGTCGATGATTTGAAGGGTTTTATTTATAGAATAACGATGTTTTTGACACTACTGTGAAGGCGGGGTTTTCTTTCATTATATTTTTGGGTTTTTTGTTATGAATTTGTTGTTATTATTTTTGACTTTGTTCAACACTTTTGCCCAATTTTTGAGATACCGGAATACACGCAGAAAAACAGTATGGCTGTGGTAACATTATTCGAAGAGGATCGTACTATTAGTGGGTATATGGTTGTCAAAAACAACAATATTATGATCCTCACCACAATAGTATGATTCACACACAACCATACTATGATCCTCACAAACACATTATGTGTCACACTCAACCATATCATTCCCACGACCATATTATGATCCTCACAACCATAGAATCTGTCACATACAACCATAGTTTGATGCCTTACAACCATAGTATGAGTCGCACGCAACCATGTTATGATTCCTACATTCATAATATGATTTCAATAAACCATTCTATGATACCCAAAACTTTATATTAGGATTGGGTTATATTGTTATTCAACAAAAGAGCTTTTTATTAAGTAAGTTATTTAAGATTACGAGTACATTACAATTAGTTCATAGCCAGATTTGAGACCATGTTTCTATTCAACATTTCATTAAAGAAACTAACAATGTATTCAAAGGCAGTCGATACGACTCTGAATTGCAAGCAGGGCTGACTGCAGGGGGTGAATGTTACTCGTACTTCACCATCCGTAGACCTCAAGTAAAGAACCTGATTAAACCATGTTCAATGGCTATATATTTAAGTGCAGACAGATTTTTAATAAACGAGAACCAGTCGGCAGTATAGTATTCTACCGAACAAAGTAAACACAATAAAAATCCCTCGTACTGCCCTGATTTGGCACCGAATGACTTCTTATTATTCCCTATAATTAACTAAGAAATGCGTGGTCAACGCTTTTTATCGAAGCAGCTGTTGAAGCATTCAAAAATCATGTTTTGGAGGTGTCTCAATCGGGGTGGAAAAATTGCTTTAAAATTGGTTTGTGAGCATGCAAAAGTGTATTGATCTTAAATGAGAATATTTTGAAAAACAATAAAAACATATCCAATGATATTTTATATTGTGCCGATCATTTTTTTACAATTGATAATTTTTTATTGTAAGCTTTTGACATAACCGCCGATGAACACTCTTGCTGTTTAATTATCTTTGGTGTATACAAAGAGAAATAATGTTGCCATGTTAATTTCAATTTTGTTCAATGTTGCCAGACTACCAACCATCTTGCTAGGTAAATAAGCTAGTTATCTTAAAAGAACACGGCTATAAGGTACATAAAATCATTTCTAATTGTCCCGTGTTTCCCCTTTGCCCTACTACTCTTCGATTGGTTTATATTTTGTTGTTTCGTTGGTTTCTAATATTTTGTTTCGTTGGTTAAGTACTTTTCTTTCGAATCTCCCGAAATGTGTCTTTTTTCTAACAAAAATAACAATATTCGTAACAAAATAGACAAAAGCTTTAAGGATTTTAACGTACACAGAGTCTACTTGGAAATGACGAGCTTTTTGTTTTCAAAGGCTATTTATGAATTTGGAGAATTTTTTTTGAAGGATACACTGTCTTACAAAAGTTTACATACGGTTAACAAATTTCAATTTTCTTAAAAAAGTGTCTTTAAAATATGTTTAAAGATTTCGCAAACAATGAGAAATACTGAGAAATTGAGGAATGAGAGAAAGTCTCTTAATGAAATTGGAACTTTATTAAATTTATCAAAGCATAATTAAAAATTTCAAAGAAAATCCATCATGAAAGTAATGCATGTCAGGCCGTCTCCGTCTTCTCGACGACCAGGTGGAACTGGTCGTCATCCGTTGTATTCCAAGAAAATCCTAAGCAAAGTGCAGTCGAATACAGTCGAAAATTGAAGACCGCTCAAGGAGTGACTTTTGACAATGCCTGTGGTGAAGCTGCTTCCGCCGCTGAAGCCAAGAAGAAAAAGAAGAAGAAGAAGGAATAACCCGAGGAATCTGGCGGTGATTTGGGCCTCGCTCTTTTTAAGTAGATCGACAAATGTTTGTTTTTTTAAAGGAGGGCTAAATTTTAAGGGCCGATGTTGAATGTGAACCACTTCTTTCTGCATTTCATTTGATATTTCTCAATTTCACACTAACTCAATTTGAGCCATAGAAGAATACACAGGCGAGCAACGCATTAAAGTTATTCAGGCTTGATGGCAAGAAATGGCAACAGTGGATGATCAATTTTCGAAGAAAATCAACTTCAGTGATGAGGCCATTTTCACCTCAGTGGATTCATCAATAAGCAAAATTGCCGCATTTGGGCGAATCATAATCCAAGAGTGATTGTCAAAAAAACATTGCACTTACAAAGAGTGATTGTTTGGTGGGGTTCATGGGCTGGCGGCATCATCGGGCGTATTTTTTTGCCAAAAAGAGGCCGGTCAGGCAGTTATTGTGAATGGCGTTCGCTATCGTGAGTTGGCAACGAACTTTTATTGGCCCGAATTGGACGATATGTGGTTCCAACAGAACGGTGCCACTTGCTACGCAGCTAACGAAACAATGGCTCTTTTGCGCGACAACTTCAATGGCCGTGTTATCTCACGGCGTGGCGATGTATATTGGCCGCCAAGATCATGTGATTTGACACCGTTGGACTTCTTTCTTTGGGGTTATTTGAAAGAAATGGTGTACGTCAATAAGCCATCAACAAATCAAGAGCTTAAGGATGAGATAATTCGGCATATTAACGACAGAGAACCATGGACCATCGGATGGAGGTGTGTCGCTTGGTCGCGGCGGCCATTTGGCCGATATTTTATTCCATACGTAGTTGAACCATACCGTTATAAAATAATAAAAGGAAATGACAATAATTTCCTAAATAATTTGTGTTTTATTCAAAATCAACATCGGCCCTTAAAATGTAACCACCCTTTACCATCAAAAAGAACTATCCAAAAAGAGGTTATAGTAGCAGAGTTGCAAGAGAAAGAGCCCTGGTCAGGCCCGTAAACATTCACAAGTGTTTGGAGTACGCCGAAAGGTATGAAAATATGCACTTAAAAGAGCTTTCATTTTGAAAAATGGTAATATTCACAGATGAATGCAAATTTATGGTTTCTGAATGTGCGAATAGGGAGTTTTCGCTGAAAAATTTCAACTCCACAGCAAAACATGGAGGTGGATCTGTCATGATCTAGGAATGAATGGCTTCAATTGCCAAACTATGATTCATTATCAGCATTATGGATAAGACCATGTATTAAGATACTTTTAAGGACAGCTTCCTAGCCCTAACATTTTGGATCTTGAAGAAAATTCTATATTTCTTTAGGATAACAAACAGAAACCTTCTTTGAAAATAGTAAAGGAATGGCATCTCTATAATATTAGGCATGTAATAGAACATCCCTTACAATACCCTGACCTGAACGGTATTGAGCATTTACGGGACATTTTGTAAAGAGGTCTAAAAAAAGGTGAATAACATCAATTTCAGCTTTGAAAAAAGCCTTAATGGAGGATTGGAACTGCTTTATCCATGTCAACTCGTCTGTCTGCTGTCATAAAATGGCGCCCACACATGATACTAATTAAGGTTTCTTTTTATTGTATTTTTTTACGTAAACTTATGTTTTTTTTATTATTTATTAAAAGACGTTTCTTAGCCTAATGTTATCACACAAGTTTACAGAGTTTTAGTCGCATCATGCAACTTTTCATTTAAAACATTTTCCTTTCAATTGTTGTATGATTTATAACGTAACAAAAATATAATGTTTCAGAGGAAATTAACTGTTTGAAAAACCTCTGATTTATCACAAAAAAAAGAAGTTAATTATATATTTTTTTTAGAAATGTAATGCAGTTGATTTGATTTACATTTATAGATTTGAGATTAGAGAATTAGATGAAATACTACAGTGTAATTTGAATCTATCTGTTAAAGAGCGGATTTTGTCTTTGATTAGATGTATATTATTATTTTTGTGTTGATGTGTGGTGGATAAGTGCCATGGCAAATTTAACATCATTTTCAATAATTTGTTTTGGCAGATTTGCAATTTCTTTATATGTGTTTTTGCACATACTCCCCATACAGGACAAGCATACAGAAAGATGGCCTGGAAAATTACTTTTGCCAGCAATAATTTATTTTCAATACTCAGTGGAGAACCACGTTTTATAAGTGGATATAACATATTTCTTGCAATGCAAAATTTCCGAATTTGTCGTGCAATATGCAAATCAAAAAGTAATTTTTTATCCAGATAGACTCCCAGATATTTAATATTATCGCTCCATTCTATACCTATCCCATTTATTGTCAACTGATTCGATGGGTAAAAACAAGGATGGCGTTTTCGACTAAAAAACACAGCTTGTGTTTTGTCCTCATTTATTTTTATCTTCCATTTGTGGAAGTAATCTAATATAGAGTCTAAAGCGCGTTGAAGTTTAGTCACTATATTGTGTCCATATTCATGCGAGAAAAATAATGAGGTATCATCCGCATATGTTGCACATTCACATCCAAACAAATTAGGCATATCTGAGCAGTACAATATGTATAAAGTTGGACCCAAAACAGAGCCCTGGGGAACTCCTACTGGAATTCCGACCAAATCGGAGTAACTGTCATTGAGACAAACACAAAAATTCCTGCTTCTCAAAAAAGCATCGATAATTTTTATGAGATAAAGGGGAAAATTTAACTGAATCATTTTATATATTAAACCACTGTGCCATACCGAGTCAAACGCCTTTTCAATATCCAAGGTGACCATTACTGTGGAAAGCCAATTCTCAAAACCTTTCCTAATGTGGTTAAAAATCCGTTTAATCTGGTGCACAGTACTATGAAAAGGTTGAAATCCAAATTGAGTTTGAGGAATCTTTGTAATCTTAACCTTTAAGACTCTCTCTAGAATTTTACTGAGACTGCTTAACAGGCTAATAGGTCGGTAGCTTTGTGCCAAATTTGGTGGCTTGTTCGGTTTAGGTATTGGTAAGATTTTTGCCGTTTTCCATGTTCTGGGGAAATATTGAAATTTAAGGCAACTGTTTACAATGTAACACAAAAAATTTATTGCCGAACGGGGTAATTGTTTTAACATACAGTTTCTAATTCCATCAAGTCCACAGGCCTTTCTCGGTCTTAACCCTTTGATTATAGATCGAATCTCATCCAGATCAACATATTCCTCTGGGTCAGTAATAAAGGCAAGGGAAGAATGTCGTTCAATGACTCTTTCTACAGTAAAATCATTCGATGATTGTCCGAGTATAGTATAGTATGGTTTTCCAAAAAACTTTGAGCAAGATGATCAACCTTCTGTTCATCATTGTACAGAGTTTTATCGTTTTTCACAAGAGGTGGTACGAAAACTCTCTTCTTTCTGAAACATTTGGATATATTCCAAAAAGGTTTTGATGCTGTATCTAAATTTTCCAATTTAGTCTTCCAGGTGTGGTTTCGATATTTCGACATCTCCTTTTGAATTTGTGCATTATAATATTTCATAACTAAAAAATCAGATTGAACCCGATAACGTATCCACTCCCTTCGATAAAAATTCCTAACCTCTATGATTTGCCTGATATAGTCAGGAATTTCCAACTTCTGTTTTATACGAATTTTAGGGATAGAAATATCAGCAGCATCCAAAATGCTTTTACTCAAAATGTCTACACTAACATCAATAGTGTTCGTAGTTTGAACAATTGCAACGTCAGCATTTAGATGGGAAATAGATCTATCTATGAACGATTTAAAAAGAGACCAATCAGTATTTCTATAGTCATAAAAAAAGGGTTCAGTCATTGAAGTCTGCGCGTCTATTTCAAATATAACCGGTAAGTGGTCAGAACTAAGCGAGGTCTTCGTCAAAGGTTGGGAAACAAACTGAGATACATTCGTGATGACAATGTCTATTGTGAAGGGGCTTCTGTTAGCCGCAGAAGGAATGTAAGTTGGTGAGCCCGTATACAAAATATTGTACGGCAAAATAGATATTGTATCCGATAGGATGTTTCCCCAAACGTTTGCACGGTTACAGTTCCAGCTTCTATGTCGGCTATTTAAATCGCCACAAACAATGGTGTTTTTTATCAACTTTTAAAATTTTTTTACATCTTTCTTGTAAAGACACTTCGTTTCAGCATTTGCCACTCCACCTGGGAAATATGCCACTATAATATTAATATGCTGGGAGTCAGTAGTACGCAATCTAATACCAATATTTTCTATAATTTTTGTTTGAATAGAATAAGTTGTAACATTTTGGATACCTTTTTTAAGAAGAACTGCAACTCCTCCACCATTTCGATCTACACGATCTCTACGAAAACAGGTGTACCCCCTTTGAGGTATGTATTTTATCACCATTTTTAAGCCAAGTCTCTGTCAATATACATACATCAATGCAGTTTTCATACAAAAAATCATATAATTATATATACCTATTTTTAATGCTTCTACAATTCCAAAAAACTACATTTAATTTCGTATTAAACATTGTATAAATATTTTATCGCTAACTGTGTGATAACGTGAAATTGTTCATTTTTAGTTTTGCATTGCTTAAGATTATTTAATACATCTAAAGTAAGTTGACTTATTTCATCTAATGAGAAAAGTTCATTTAGTTCAATTCTATTTGTTGAGTTTTGCCACACATTTGTTGATACCTGTCCTGTTTGGACATTCTTTTTCAAAAGCTGCGGGAAATTATTACTTTGTATCGTATTTGAATTAAAGTGACCGTTAATGTTATGGTTTTGTTTGTTTCTTTGCATGATTCTTTTCTGTTGCATATTCTCTCTCATTTCTAAGAAAGACATTCTTGCTTTGCACTGATCATATGTTGACATATGCGTTTGTTTACAATTAGCGCATTTTACATTTTCTTTGTTTGCACAGCTGTCCGTCTTATGTCTACCGGAGCATATTGCACATTGTGTACGCATCCAACAGCCTCTCTCACCGTGGCCGTACATTTGACAGTTGTGACATTGAACAGGTTTGTTCTTTAACTTTCTCTGGAAGTCCCATCTAATAATTGTATAAAAGAGCGCTTTGACATTTTGTTTAAGCTCGTGGAGTTTAACGGATCCGTTTTCAAAAGAGACAATGTAAAGAGTGTCTACATATTGATCGTATGTCTTTTCAACCTTTTTGACTTCGACACATTTGAATTTAAGAGAAACTAGTTCATTTTTAACTTCTTCAGTTGTTTTGCCGTCAAGGCCAAACATAACAAATTTTGATGGTTTCTCATATTTTGATTGATGAGTAAAGAATTGGCAGTTGTGTTCTTTAAGAATTAAGATAATTTTATTGAAAACTTCTTTATCTTCAGAAATAATTTTAGTTCCAATTGAAATTTTTTTTAATGTAGTATTTTGAGATACCAGCACTTTTGAACCATTTATGGAATTGTTCGCAGTTTTGAGACAACACTTTAATTGGCGAAATAAATTCTTTTTTTTTGTTTTTGCACTTGAGTTTGTTGAGTGTCTTCATTTTCGTCATCTGTATTTGCAGATGCTTGTAAGGGAGTCCAATAATTAAATCTTGGCATTTTATGCCTGGATGTGATCACGGGTGACTGTAAGTCACTCGGTTTGGCTTTTCGTTTATTAATTTTGAAGATTTTTGTTTATACAAATAGAAGTTAATATTTTGTTTTTCACAGTCGAAAGCAAGAGATATGACACGTCGTTTTCAATTGACAGTCGTCAGGCAACTGTAAACTTATGTTAATTTACTTAAAACTTATTTAAAGAGTTTTTGAAAATATTCTTGAAGTCATAACATTTTTGAATTTATCCCACAAAATAATAATTTTCATTGAAGTCAATCATGTTAATATTTCAGTTAAAAAATTTAAATATATCAGGGGTATGCAAACTTTTGTAGGACTGTGTAGGTGCTTATGAACGTAATCAAAAAATGGTTGAGAACGTTAATTGGATAAATTTTCAATTGGAGTTGACCTATTGAAAACCCACGCAAATGAATGATTCGATCATAATTCCTTTTACATATTTGCAAATTGACTTTTCAATTTTCCACATGCGCCCACGTTGGCCTATAAAAATATCAGGACCCTAGAGAAAAATACAATAAAAGTCGTTTAATTTAAAGTAAGGACGACGGCTGATATAAATGCCGAAACAGGACCAATAACATTCCTAGTCATAGTCACTTAGAGCAGAATAAGGCATCAAATGTAAAAGCAATGAATGGCATTGCGTTATTACGATAAACGAGAATAATTTCAGTACACCACGAGGTCACATTAAATGTAAAACAAATTTTAATAACTTCCATAAGGAAAGTGTGGTATGTTAAGGAAGGACAATGTCTATACCAAGACGTAGGAGAAATGCTTATTCGCAAAAAGATAATCACAACTCAAAAAAAGGTGAACAAAATTAAAGTCGGTCGGGGACGACTATTGGATACCCTACATCACTATGTTGTTAAGAAGATTCCGCTCCTCTGTCAGGAGAATATTTGTTTTGGGCTATTCCAACTTATGAACCGATACGTCAAAGTTTCACTACATTTAATTACTAATTGCCGTACCACGCACAATTTGACCGTTATCCGGTTTAGTTTATTGATTCTAGACCTCAAAAGAGGAGAAAACTTTGTGTGGCAGCTAGTCGAAAACATACCCTGATATGGTAAAATTTTGGCAGGGTTAGAACTCGGTTGAACGCAATGCTCTGTGCGAAAAATCAGATGCTATATACTTAATAGGGTCATAAATACTGTAACAACATTGAACACACCCATTTCAATAGTAGAACTGAACATGAGTAGAGTAGAGTCTGCATGAGTAGAGTCTGCATAACCGAAAACCGACAATTCGAACCCGACAGGCCGTTTCTTTAAAATTACTGAAATCTAACATTTCGGTTTACTCTGTTTTTTGTTGTTGGGTTTTTCAGTCTTTTGGTCTTTGTTTGAAAAATCCAATTCATAATTTGCACCTACGGAAGACGTAACTAACAAAACTATTTGAGCTAGACCCACCTTTAATATTACCAATCGACTAACTCATCAGTTGATTCGATTAACGATATCTGTGTGCCCGTCCCTCTATCCGCCTAATGGATATCTACAGCTTGTTTTCAAACAACAGGTCGAAACTGATGTTCGATCCTCATGGCATTTGACAGAAGTAAGTTTTTTTGTGCACAGGAAGGAAGGCATTGACTTTTACGAAAATTGGTAAAATTTTGTTGTAGCTTCCACGCATACATTTAAAGTAGATGTATCTTTAGCACTAGAAGCCACATATTAAATCCATTCATGATAAAATTTGACACAGTTTATAGCAATCAGTAATAAGGTCAGAAAGAACTGGCCATAACGGTCAACGTTTAACTATAGCCCTAGTAAAAAGATTCCTCTCTTTAGTACAACCGATCTAGAACACCGATTCGATTACATTTGCTATAGTACTTAGTAGGGACATAAATACGTACTGTTACACATTGAACACACCCATTTCAATAGTAGAACTGAACATACCCGTTAATGTCATATGTGTTTTGAAAGCTAACCTCAATAGCGTTAGTCTGTAACTGATTTTAAAATTGTTTCAGCTTTCATCATGGAGTGGTCGGATAATGAGAACCGTATCGCTGTAATAGCGCTTTTAAAAGCGATTTTCAAGTGTGAAATGAAAAAAGGAAAATTTTCAAAACGCTCCGTCCACTAGGGATTAGCCGCATGTTCGTCTACCGATGCATAACACTGTTTGAGGAGACTGGAGATGTAAAAGACCGCCACCGGTCGGGCCGCCCACGCTCTGTTCGAACACCGCATGTCATCAAAGCCGTTAAATCAAGAATTTACAGAAATCCGCTTCGAAAACAGAAAATCAAGGACCGTGAGATGAATATCACGCAAAAGGCCATGAGTCGAATCATTAAAAAAGACTTGGGATTTGGGGCTTTCAAACGACGTACCGGACATTTCTTGACTGCAGCTTTAAAAAAAAGTAATATTGATAAATGCAAACGTCTTTTGGTGAAGCACGCTGATTACTTGCACAGAAAAATTTTGTTCACCGATGAAACAATTTTTACCGTTCAGAAAAAATTTAACAAGCAAAATGATAGAGTGTGCGGTCATCTCGATGTGGAGTCTCTTTAGAGGTGGCAAGAGTGAGTTGTATTTTCGTGGGCAATTGTGTGAAGAAAACTTGAAAAGTAAGGACTACAATAGTAGTTCTCATTTGTTTGGGGAGAGATTGGCCTTATAGAGTTCGATTTTACTTTCAACAATTGCAGCAAAGCTTTCTGAAGAGCGTTGTCATGGACCAGAAATCATGATAAAAGCAGTGTGCAGCCACGAAAATCAATTTCACTTTGCCATTTTGTTAAAAAACTTCTCTTCTATTTAAATATAGAAGCAAGAGGTCTTGAGCCGGTTAATCCCTGTTCAATGTGTAAAAGCAATAGACCGAAATAAAACAAACGAGCTTAACAAACGAAGCATCTGAACTGATCCCAAGGGTGGAAAAGGGTCATCACCCAGATTCAGTCATTGTTTGTTGGCATGTCTCTTACGATGGGGTCACTGACCTGCATTTCTGCGAACAAGGAATCAAAACATCGGCCAAAGTTTACCAAGAAACCATTTTAGAAGCTGTTGCGAAGCCTCGTAACAATTCCATGTTTCAAAACCAGCCATGGACTTTCCAGCAGGCTTCTGCGCCGGTCCATAAGGCTAAAACGTCCCAGGCCTGGCTTCGAAACAATTTGCCAGCGTTCATTTCCTCTTAAGAATGGCCCTTAAGCAGTCCAGATTTTAACCCATTCGATTACTAATTGTGGACGGTTTTAGGGGACAAGGTTTGTCCAAAAAGATACCCCAACATTGGATCTCTTAAGAATGCTTTGGTTCGAGCTTTGGCCAATTTTCAAATGGACGAGGTTCGTGCAGCTATTGATGATTGGCCAGTGCGACTTCAGGCGCGTGTAAAGGCAAAAGACGGACATTTCGAATAAGTAAATTCTTTTTGGATACAATACGAGTATACATCAATAAATATATTAAAAATATATTTGGTCCAGAAACATTCAGTTCTTTTTATTTAACAGCATAAAACGTATGTTACTGTTACTAAGTACACTCTATAATGGAGAGTACGAAAGTGTAACATCCCAAAATCTGATATAACGGAGTTATGTTATATTTGAAAATACGAGGGTTGCTATATATATTTCTGGCCTAGGCAACACTATGTGTTACCTGGCGCCATCTGACATTTCCATTGGAAAGTTTGAGATTTTTTGGCATAAACGTACTCAGAACGTTTTGACGTACGACCATCATTTGTGTTGTTTACAGTGACTTGAACAAAATCAATTTGGCAACAAAATGTAATTTGAAAAAATACGATCGCGTTGCTTTAAGTGACGTTTAAAAGATCATCACAGGTGACGAATCATGGATCTATGCGCATGAGCCCGAAACAAAAGAGCAATCGACCGTGTGGGTCTTCGAAGACGAACCAAGAAGCACTTCGAAGCAAATAGTCGCCTGTTTTTTCGCCAAAACTGGTCATGTGGTGACTGTTCCGCTTGATTAACGTAGGACGGTCAATTCTGAGTGGTAAACTACAATTTGTTTGTCTGAAGTCTTCGGAGAAATTCGAAAAACGATCAAGAGAAGACGAATCATTGTGCACCATGACAATGCGAGCTCTCACACATCGTCTCAAACCAGCGCCTTTTTGACCGGCCAAAACTTCGAGTTGATGGGTCATCCGCCGTACAGCCCTGACTTGGCACCCAATGGCATCTTTTAATTGTCGCATATCAAGAAGAAAATGCGTGATCAACGATTTTAGTCGCCAGAAGATGCTGTTGAAGCGTTCAAAAACCATGTTTTGGAGGTGTCTCAATCGGAGTGGAAAAAGTTCTTCTATAATTGGTTTGAGCGCATGCAAAAGTGTATAAATCATGCTGGAGAATACTTTGAAACCAATAAAACCAGTTTTGATGATAAATATTCGCATTTTCATTATTTGGCCAGAAATAACTATAGCAGCCCTTGAATGCCAAAGATTGGTTGAGATAGTCTAACAAATAATGTAGATATTATGACATATCCTTTTGTCCTGGCAACATAACTTCAACCTATCAATGTGCCGTTCAATTTGCCCTCGGCATTCGATTTATTATATGGGAAATATCACCGACTGCCTACTATTTGAAAAAAAATCAACAATTCCTTGTTTGTACGTGCAAAGGGCAAATAATTTGTTGTAAAGTTCCATGGGATATGTTGTCCTTGTAATTTGTCGCAATACTTTTTAGGTGTACGCATTGTTGACCAGCCGGGCAATTGGCCGACATGTCAGTTTTTCCATTAATGTCTGGACGGGCTCACATGGTCATCCTGTCGAATACACAACGCAGTATACAAAGTTATATGGGAGCTGAACGCAGTCCTTACATCCTTGTTGACATTGTGGAAAACATCGCACACACCTAGACGGCTGCGATACTCATACGAGTAGACCGCATTACTATAGGCACTCATATACTAAGACAGAACGAGAGAGTGAGATTGAGAGGGAGTTTGAGAGAGATAGAAAGATGTCAAAGGACAATGGGCCAACACATGTTGAACATATTGACCTTCGGCTGTTGAAACAATTGAACCTGCTGCTCCGGCAAATGAATGCGAAATTCGCTGGCCTCCCCGCACTCCGATGAATATTTAACATCCTGGCATTTTATATCGCTGCAGAAATAATTAAAATTATCCTTTGCCATACGGCACGTTAAAACCCTCTGATGGCCATTAAATATGTGTTCCTGAATATCATTCACAACTTAAGGCTGTGTATCCTAAGACTGTATCTTCACTTTTCGACTTTATCTTCTTATTCTTTAGATTTTTTTTTCGACGTGGACTCTGGACTCGACGGATACACACGTAAATGTATATCCATATTAATTTATATTCGCTACGAAATATTCAATGTTCGTAATTGATTTGTTACCCGCCAGGAATTTATCGACGAAAAAGACTCCCTCTTCCAATGCCTTTTTTGGGCGGGAGAGATTTTACGAAATATTGAAACATGCTTCCAGGAATTCGTAGCTCGCACACATGCATACATACACAAGGAACTACAAGTAGCCAATACCACCACCAGCGCCACATTTCATCTGGAAATATGATTAATGACCTCCTGCGGTGTTTGAATTTCGTTGGCGGTTTTTCGACGTCGGACATACTGATTATCAATGTGGGAATAGTGAAAAAAAACAATCCTGGCGATTTGTTGAATAATCTGCTAAAACCTTGTCACAGAGCATAGCAACCTTTTGGGGCCTTGTGGCGAGTAGTTTTTTTCGATATAACATTTTGAAACTACGGTTGGTCCAACTATAATGCACGATGTGAGTCACACCTCAAAGTCTAGTTTTTTGCCTAACATTTGACAGTGTTTGATAAATTCAACCATGGAAAGGTACACAATTGAGCAGCACGTTAAGATTGTTGAAGTCTTTTACGAAAATAGGCGTGCAAATTAATATGCATTTCATGCACTTCTTTATATCTTTTTGGTCAGCATAATTAACTAAATACGAGGGTATACACATAGTTCCGTGACTTTTTCCAACTTCCCATATTATATGAAATGCAACACTGCTCCCATCAAGTACCATCTGTTAATAGACTACTGTCAAATTTTGAGAGAGTTCCGTCATTTACTTTAGTTTGTGTTTAACAGCTGTTCAAAAAAAACAACCTCGTGGATTTTTTTAAAAATGGAAAAAGGTGAACTTCGAGTCCTCGTGAAACATTATTTTTTGCGAAAAAACCGTCAATCAAACCAAGGAAAAGCTTGATAAATACTAGGGGGACTCTGTACCATCGATTCAATGGAAGAAGGGATTTACTGAGTTTCGTTGTGATCCCACAAGCAAAAAAGGGCTGAACATTCTGGACGGCCCACTAAGGTCAATACACCTGAAAATGTCGAAAAATGCGCGATATGGTGTTGGCCGATCGAAAAGTAAAAGTGCATGAGATTGCTGATGCCTTACGCATTTCATATGGTACTGTTGTTTAGATTTTACATAATCAGTTGGGTTTAAGAAAGCTGTCTGCAAGATTTCTGCCGCATTTGCTCTCAACTGACCATAAACGTAATCGTGTGACAACTTCTGATGATAGATTGAAGTTGTTTAACCGCAATTCGAATGAGTTTTTAGGACGTTTTGAAACTGTGGATGAAACATGGATCCATTACAACTCTCCGGAGACCAGACAGCAGTCTAAACAGTCTTCGAAGAAGGCCAAAGTTACTTTGTTGGCCTATAAGGTGATGACAACAGTTTTTGGCGATACACGCGGGATAATCCACATCGATTACCTTCAAAAAGGAAAAACGGAATAAACGGCAAATATTATGCCAACTATTGGACCGATTTAATGAGGATTTAAAAAAACGAACCCATATTTCCAAGAAAAATATTCTTTCTCATTAAGATAAAGTATGGGTGCACACATGAATTGGGTGACGAATTGGTACCTGTCCCGTCATATTCTCCGGACTTAGCCCCCAGTGACTATTTATTATTTCCAAACCTAAAGAAATGGTTCGGTGGAAAGAGATTCAGCTCCAACGATGAAATTATTGATCAAACAAATGCCTATTTTAAGGACCTCGAAAAATCCTACTTTTCGGAAGGGATATTAAAAATGGAGAAACGTTAGACTTAGTATATTGAGCTTAAAGGAGATTATGTTGAAAAATGATTTTTTTTCCTTGAGAAAGGAGCTGTATTTTATTCGAAAAGCCATGGTATTATTGATATGTCCTCGTATGTGTACAGTCTGGAGTATTGTGTGCAAAATTTAGCAAACCGGGTTAGTAGGAAATGTAAAAACACCCATGCTCGCCCAGCTCGTTCTGTCATCGGGACGTGCTTCTTCGGAAATGAGGTCGGTCAAGCAGTTACCGTGAATGGTTTTCGCTATGGCGAGATGATAACCGACTACTTGTGGCCAAAAATGAAGGATATGGACCAGGACAGTATTTGGTTCCAACATGATGCCGCCACTTGCCACACAATTAACGAAACAATGGCTCTTTTGCGCAGGAAATTAAATGTCCGTTTTATCTCACGTCATGGCGATGTTAATTGGCCGCCACGTTCATGTGATATGCACTGCCATAGATCCTGCTATCATAATAATATCATAATACAGTAAGACCTCGATAATCCGAACTTTGCTAACCCGTATTATTCAGTAATCTGAAGTACGTTTTTCCTGTACTACGAGAACATCAGCCATAAAAAAGCAGCGATATCGATTAGTACAATGCAGAAACAGTTGATGGGATTGAAGAAAAAGCCAGAGATTGTTTCCTATTCTAATTCGACAAAGGTATGCTAGTTTCTTGTTCATCTATAATTTCTTCTGTTTCATCTCTTTTAGATACTGCTGATCAAATTATTGGGTCCTACTACACACAACGCAAAACAAATCGATGGCCAACTGTTGTATTTGCAAACATACTTGATATATCACCTTTGAATGCGTACATACGAGTAGTATTTTCTGAAATCGATGTTTCATGGGCTCCAACTGATCGGAATTGCAAGAGACCAGAGTTTTTGCGGCGACTAGTACTTCTTTAGCTAAGGCGCATATAATGAAACGGACCAGATTACCTCAAGAAGAGTCCTCAGCACAGTTATTGACAGAAATGCGAACCAATGCAAAGTTTTAAAGGAATCTTCAAAAATCTTTAAAGGATAATCTAACTCAGGGGCTCGAAAGCGTGGAATTTGTAGTTGCTGCATGTTAAAGTCGGAAATAAAATGTTTCATTTGCAAAAAGTTTATTCGCAAATTTAAACGAAAAAAATTTAGCTTATCGTGCAATGATAAACTAATAAATTTATAATTTTTTTAACATAAATGTAAAAAAATATGCTATGTTATACTAACAAAGTTATATATCTTCTAAACTAAGCGTCTAATCGACAAAAGGGCATTAACTCGTGATCACTAGTTTCCTCGGCCAAAAAAGTAGGAATTTCTTATAATAACTTAAATCGTCGATATCCGCTAAACTAAGCGTTCGATTAGACCTAATTGTCGATATCTTCTAAACTAAGTGTCTAATCGACAAAAGAGCCTTAATTCGTGATCACTAGTTTCCTCGGCCAAAAAAGTTGGAGTTTCTTAAAAAAAATTAAATCGTCGATATCTTCTAAACTAAGGGCCTAATCGACAAAAGAGCCTTAATTCGTGATCACTACTTTCCTCGGCTAAAAAAAGTTGGAATTTCTCATAAAACTTAAATCGTCGATATCTTCGAAACTAAGCGTCGAATCGACCAAAGAGCCTTAAATAGTGATCACTAGTTTCCTTGGCCAAAAAAGTTGGAATTTTTTAGAAAAACTTAAATCGTCGATATCTTCTAAACTAAGCGTCTAATCGACAAAAGATCCTTAATTCGGGATCACTAGTTTCCTCGGCAAAAAAAGTTGGAATTTCTTAATAAAACTTAAATCGTCGATATCTTCTAAACTAAGCGTCTAATCGACAAAAGAGCCTTAATTCGTGATCACTAGTTTCCCGGGCCAAAAAAGTTGGAGTTTCTTATAAAAACTTAAATCGTCGATATCTTCTAAACTAAGCGTCTAATCGACAAAACAGCCTTAATTCGTGATCACTAGTTTCCCGGGCAAAAAAAGTTGGAATTTCTCAAAAAAAAACTTAAATCGTCGATATCTTCTAAACTAAGCGTCTAATCGACAAAAGAGCCTTAAATCGTGATCACTAGTTTCCTCTTCCAAAAAAGTTGGAATTTCTCAAAAAAACTTAAATCGTCCATATCTTCTAAACTAAGCGTCTAATCGACAAAAGAGCCTTAATTCGTGATCACTAGTTTCCTCTACCAAAAAAGTTGGAATTTCTTAAAAAAAACTTAAATCGTCGATATCTTCTAAACTAAGCGTCTAATCGACAAAAGAGCCTTAATTCGTGATCACTAGTTTCCTCGGCCAAAAAAGTTGGAACTTCTTAAAAAAACTTAAATTGTCGATATCTTCTAAACTAAGCGTCTAATCGACAAAAGAGCCTTAATTCGTGATCACTAGTTTCCTCGGCCAAAAAAGTTGGAATTTCTTAAAAAACTTAAATCGTCGATATCTTCTAAACTAAGCGTCTAATCGACAAAAGAGCCTTAATTCGTGATCACTAGTTTCCTCTACCAAAAAAGTTGAATTTCTTAAAAAAACTTAAATCGTCGATATCTTCGAACCTAAGCGTCTAATCGACAAAAGAACCTTAATTCGTGATCACTAGTTTCCTCGGCCAAAAGAGTTGGAATTTCTTATAAAAACTTAAATCGTCGATATCTTCGAACCTAAGCGTCTAATCGACAAAAGAACCTTAATTCGTGATCACTAGTTTCCTCGGCCAAAAATGTTGGAATATCTCATAAGAACTTAAATCGTCGATATCTTCTAAACTAAGCGTCTAATCGACAAAAGAACCTTAATTCGTGATCACTAGTTTCCTCGGCCAAAAAAGTTGAAATTTCTTAAAAAAACTTAAATCGTCGATATCTTCTAAACTAAGCGTCTAATCGACAAAAGAGCCTTAATTCGTGATCACTAGTTTCCCGGGAAAAAAAAGTTGGAATTTCTTATAAAAACTTAAATCGTCGATATCTTCTAAACTAAGCGTCTAATCGACAAAAAAAAAGCCTTGATTCGTGAGCCCGGGCCAAAAAAGTTGGAATTTCTCAAAAAAAACTTAAATCGTCGATATCTTCTAAACTAAGCGTCTAATCGACAAAAGAGCCTTAATTCGTGATCACTAGTTTCCCGGGAAAAAAAAGTTGGAATTTCTTATAAAAACTTAAATCGTCGATATCTTCTAAACTAAGCGTCTAATCGACAATAAAGCCTTAATTCGTGAGCCCGGGCCAAAAAAGTTGGAATTTCTCAAAAAAACTTAAATCGTCGATATCTTCTAAACTAAGCGTCTAATCGACAAAAGAGCCTTAATTCGTGATCACTAGTTTCCCGGGAAAAAAAAGGTGGAATTTCTCATAAAAACTTAAATCGTCGATATCTTGTAAACTAAGCGTCTAATAGACAAAAGAGCCTTAATTCGTGATCACAAGTTTCATCGGCCAAAAAAGTTGGAATTTCTTATAAAAATATAAATCATCGATATCTTGTAAACTAAGCGTCTAATAGACAAAAGAGCCTTAATTCGTGATCACTAGTTTCCTCGGCCAAAAAACTTGAAATTTCTCATAAAAACTTAAATCGTCGATATCTTCTAAACTAAACGTCTAATCGACAAAAGAGCCTTAATTCGTGATCACTAGTTTCCCGGGCCAAAAAAGTTGGAGTTTCTTATAAAAACTTAAATCGTCGATATCTTCTAAACTAAGCGTCTAATCGACAAAAGAGCCTTAATTCGTGATCACTAGTTCCCCGGCCAAAAAAGTTGGAGGTTCTTATAAAAACTTAAATAGTCGATATCTTCTAAACTAAGCGTCTAATCGACAAAAGAGCCTTAATTCGTGATCACTAGTTTCTTATAAAAACTTAAATCGTCGATATCTTCTAAACTAAGCGTCTAATCGACAAAAGAGACTTAATTCGTGATTACTAGTTTCCCGGGAAAAAAAGTTGGAATTTCTCAAAAAAACTTAAATCGTCGATATCTTCTAAACTTAGCGTCTAATCGACAAAAGACCTTAATTCGTGATCACTAGTTTCCCGGGCCAAAAAAGTTTTAATATCTCAAAAAAACTTAAATCGTCGATATCTTCTTAACTAAGCGTCTAATCGACAAAAGAGCCTTAATTCGTGATCACTAGTTTCCCGTTCCAAAAAAGTTGGAATTTCTCAAAAAAAACTGAAATCGTCGATATCTTCTAAACTAAGCGTCTAATCGACAAAAGAGCCTTAATTCGTGATCACTAGTTTCCTCGGCCAAAAAAGTTGAAATTTCTGATAAAAACTTAAATCGTCGATATCTTCTAAACTAAGCGTCTAATCGACAAAAGAGCCTTAATTCGTGATCACTAATTTCCCGCGCCAAAAAAGTTGGAATTTCTCAAAAAAAAAACTTAAATCGTCGATATCTTCTAAACTAAGCGTCTAATCGACAAAATAGCCTTAATTCGTGATCACTAGTTTTCCGGGCCAAAAAAGTTGGAGTTTCTTATAAAAACTTAAATCGTCGATATCTTCTAAACTAAGCGTCTAATCGACAAAAGAGCCTTAATTCGTGATCACTAGTTCCCCGGCCAAAAAAGTTGGAGGTTCTTATAAAAACTGAAATCGTCGATATCTTCTAAACTAAGCGTCTAATCGACAAAAGAGCCTTAATTCGTGATCACTAGTTTCCTATAAAAACTTAAATCGTCGATATCTTCTAAACTAAGCGTCTAATCGACAAAAGAGCCTTAATTCGTGATCACTAGTTTCCCGGGCGAAAAAAGTTGGAGATTCTTATAAAAACTTAAATCGTCGATATCTTCTAAACTAAGCGTCTAATCGACAAAAGAGCCTTAATTCGTGATCACTAGTTTCCCGGGCCAAAAAAGTTGGAGTTTCTTATAAAAACTTAAATCGTCGATATCTTCTAAACTTAGCGTCTAATCGACAAAAGAGCCTTAATTCGTGATCACTAGTTTCCCGGGCCAAAAAAGTTGGAATTTCTCAAAAAAACTTAAATCGTCGATATCTTCTAAACTAAGCGTCTAATCGACAAAAGAGCCTTAATTCGTGATCACTAGTTTCCCGGGCCAAAAAAGTTGGAGTTTCTTATAAAAACTTGAATCGTCGATATCTTCTAAACTAAGCGTCTAATCGACAAAAGAGCCTTAATTCGTGATCACTAGTTTCCTCGGCCAAAAAAGTTGAAATTTCTTATAAAAACTTAAATCGTCGATATCTTCTAAACTAAGCGTCTAATCGACAAAAGAGCCTTAATTCGTGATCACTAGTTTCCTCGGCCAAAAAGGCTGGAATTTCTTATAAAAACTTAAATCGTCGATATCTTCTAAACTAAGCGTCTAATCGACAAAAGAGCCTTAATTCGTGATCACTAGTTTCCTCGGCCAAAAAGGCTAGAATTTCTTATAAAAACTTAAATCGTCGATATCTTCTAAACTAAGCGTCTAATCGACAAAAGAGCCTTAATTCGTGATCACTAGTTTCCCGGGCCAAAAAAGTTGGAATTTCTCAAAAAAACTTAAATCGTCGATATCTTCTAAACTAAGCGTCTAATCGACAAAAGAGCCTTAATTCGTGATCACTAGTTTCCCGGGCCAAAAAAGTTGGAGTTTCTTATAAAAACTTAAATCGTCGATATCTTCTAAACTTAGCGTCTAATCGACAAAAGAGCCTTAATTCGTGATCACTTATTCCCTCGGCCAAAAAAGTTGGAATTTCTTAAAAAAAAACTTAAATCGTCTATATCTTCGAAACTTAGCGTCTAATCGACAAAAGAGCCTTAATTCGTGATCACTAGTTTCCTCGGCCAAAAAAGTTGGAATTTCTTAAAAAACTTAAATTGTCGATATCTTCTAAACTAAGCGTCTAATCGACAAAAGAGCCTTAATTCGTGATCACTAGTTTCCCGGGCCAAAAAAGTTGGAGTTTCTTATAAAAACTTAAATCGTCGATATCTTCTAAACTTAGCGTCTAATCGACAAAAGAGCCTTAATTCGTGATCACTAGTTTCCCGGGCCAAAAAAGCTGAAATTTCTCAAAAAAACTTAAATCGTCGATATCTTCTAAACTAAGCGTCTAATCGACAAAACAGCCTTAATTCATGATCACTAGTTTCACGTTCCAATAAAGTTGAAATTTCTTATAAAAACTTAAATCGTCGATATCTTCTAAACTAAGCGTCTAATCGACAAAAGAGCCTTAATTCGTGATCACTAGTTTCCTCGGCCGAAAAGGCTGGAATTTCTTATAAAAACTTAAATCGTCGATATCTTCTAAACTAAGCGTCTAATCCACAAAAGAGCCTTAATTCGTGATCACTTATTCCCTCGGCCAAAAAAGTTGGAATTTCTTAAAAAAAACTTAAATCGTCTATATCTTCGAAACTTAGCGTCTAATCGACAAAAGAGCCTTAATTCGTGATCACTAGTTTCCTCGGCCAAAAAAGTTGGAATTTCTTAAAAAACTTAAATTGTCGATATCTTCTAAACTAAGCGTCTAATCGACAAAAGAGCCTTAATTCGTGATCACTAGTTTCCTCGGCCAAAAAGGCTGGAATTTCTTATAAAAACTTAAATCGTCGATATCTTCTAAACTAAGCGTCTAATCGACAAAAGAGCCTAAATTCGTGATCACTAGTTTCCTCGGCCAAAAAAGTTGGAATTTCTTATAAAAACTTAAATCGTCGATATCTTCTAAACTAAGCGTCTAATCGACAAAAGAGCCTTAATTCGTGATCACTAGTTTCCTCGGCCAAAAAGGCTGGAATTTCTTATAAAAACTTAAATCGTCGATATCTTCTAAACTAAGCGTCTAATCGACAAAAGAGCCTTAATTCGTGATCACTAGTTTCCTCGGCCAAAAAAGTTGGAATTTCTTATAAAAACTTAAATCGTCGATATCTTCTAAACTAAGCGTCTAATCGACAAAAGAGCCTTAATTCGTGATCACTAGTTTCCTCGGCCAAAAAGGCTAGAATTTCTTATAAAAACTTAAATCGTCGATATCTTCTAAACTAAGCGTCTAATCGACAAAAGAGCCTAAATTCGTGATCACTTATTCACTCAGCCAAAAAAGTTGGAATTTCTTAAAAAAAACTTAAATCGTCTATATCTTCGAAACTTAGCGTCTAATCGACAAAAGAGCCTTAATTCGTGATCACTAGTTTCCTCGGCCAAAAAAGTTGGAATTTCTTAAGAAACTTAAATTGTCGATATCTTCTAAACTAAGCGTCTAATCGACAAAAGAGCCTTAATTCGTGATCACTAGTTTCCTCGGCCAAAAAGGCTGGAATTTCTTATAAAAACTTAAATCGTCGATATCTTCTAAACTAAGCGTCTAATCGACAAAAGAGCCTAAATTCGTGATCACTAGTTTCCTCGGCCAAAAAAGTTGGAATTTCTTATAAAAACTTAAATCGTCGATATCTTCTAAACTAAGCGTCTAATCGACAAAAGAGCCTTAATTCGTGATCACTAGTTTCCTCGGCCAAAAAGGCTGGAATTTCTTATAAAAACTTAAATCGTCGATATCTTCTAAACTAAGCGTCTAATCGACAAAAGAGCCTTAATTCGTGATCACTAGTTTCCTCGGCCAAAAAAGTTGGAATTTCTTATAAAAACTTAAATCGTCGATATCTTCTAAACTAAGCGTCTAATCGACAAAAGAGCCTTAATTCGTGATCACTAGTTTCCTCGGCCAAAAAGGCTAGAATTTCTTATAAAAACTTAAATCGTCGATATCTTCTAAACTAAGCGTCTAATCGACAAAAGAGCCTTAATTCGTGATCACTAGTTTCCTCGGCCAAAAAAGTTGGAATTTCTTATAAAAACTTAAATCGTCGATATCTTCTAAACTAAGCGTCTAATCGACAAAAGAGCCTTAATTCGTGATCACTAGTTTCCTCGGCCAAAAAGGCTAGAATTTCTTATAAAAACTTAAATCGTCGATATCTTCTAAACTAAGCGTCTAATCGACAAAAGAGCCTTAATTCGTGATCACTAGTTTCCTCGGCCAAAAAAGTTGGAATTTCTTATAAAAACTTAAATCGTCGATATCTTCTAAACTAAGCGTCTAATCGACAAAAGAGCCTTAATTCGTGATCACTAGTTTCCTCGGCCAAAAAGGCTAGAATTTCTTATAAAAACTTAAATCGTCGATATCTTCTAAACTAAGCGTCTAATCGACAAAAGAGCCTTAATTCGTGATCACTAGTTTAGTCGGCCAAAAAGGCTGGAATTTCTTATAAAAACTTAAATCGTCGAAATCTTCTAAACTAAGCGTCTAATCGACAAAAGAGCCTAAATTCGTGATCACTTATTCACTCAGCCAAAAAAGTTGGAATTTCTTATAAAAACTTAAATCGTCGATATCTTCTAAACTAAGCGTCCAATCGACAAAAGAGCCTTAATTCGTGATCACTAGTTTCCTCGGCCAAAAAGGCTGGAATTTCTTATAAAAACTTAAATCGTTGATATCTTCTAAACTAAGCGTCTAATCGACAAAAGAGCCTTAATTCGTGATCACTAGTTTCCTCGGCCAAAAAGGCTGGAATTTCTTATAAAAACTTAAATCGTCGATATCTTCTAAACTAAGCGTCTAATCGACAAAAGAGCCTTAATTCGTGATCACTAGTTTCCTCGGCCAAAAAAGTTGGAATTTCTTATAAAAACTTAAATCGTCGATATCTTCTAAACTAAGCGTCTAATCGACAAAAGAGCCTTAATTCGTGATCACTAGTTTCCTCGGCCAAAAAGGCTAGAATTTCTTATAAAAACTTAAATCGTCGATATCTTCTAAACTAAGCGTCTAATCGACAAAAGAGCCTTAATTCGTGATCACTAGTTTCCTCGGCCAAAAAAGTTGGAATTTCTTATAAAAACTTAAATCGTCGATATCTTCTAAACTAAGCGTCTAATCGACAAAAGAGCCTTAATTCGTGATCACTAGTTTCCTCGGCCAAAAAGGCTAGAATTTCTTATAAAAACTTAAATCGTCGATATCTTCTAAACTAAGCGTCTAATCGACAAAAGAGCCTTAATTCGTGATCACTAGTTTAGTCGGCCAAAAAGGCTGGAATTTCTTATAAAAACTTAAATCGTCGAAATCTTCTAAACTAAGCGTCTAATCGACAAAAGAGCCTAAATTCGTGATCACTTATTCACTCAGCCAAAAAAGTTGGAATTTCTTATAAAAACTTAAATCGTCGATATCTTCTAAACTAAGCGTCTAATCGACAAAAGAGCCTTAATTCGTGATCACTAGTTTCCTCGGCCAAAAAGGCTGGAATTTCTTATAAAAACTTAAATCGTCGATATCTTCTAAACTAAGCGTCTAATCGACAAAAGAGCCTTAATTCGTGATCACTAGTTTCCTCGGCCAAAAAAGTTGGAATTTCTTATAAAAACTTAAATCGTCGATATCTTCTAAACTAAGCGTCTAATCGACAAAAGAGCCTTAATTCGTGATCACTAGTTTCCTCGGCCAAAAAGGCTAGAATTTCTTATAAAAACTTAAATCGTCGATATCTTCTAAACTAAGCGTCTAATCGACAAAAGAGCCTAAATTCGTGATCACTTATTCACTCAGCCAAAAAAGTTGGAATTTCTTAAAAAAAACTTAAATCGTCTATATCTTCGAAACTTAGCGTCTAATCGACAAAAGAGCCTTAATTCGTGATCACTAGTTTCCTCGGCCAAAAAAGTTGGAATTTCTTAAGAAACTTAAATTGTCGATATCTTCTAAACTAAGCGTCTAATCGACAAAAGAGCCTTAATTCGTGATCACTAGTTTCCTCGGCCAAAAAGGCTGGAATTTCTTATAAAAACTTAAATCGTCGATATCTTCTAAACTAAGCGTCTAATCGACAAAAGAGCCTAAATTCGTGATCACTAGTTTCCTCGGCCAAAAAAGTTGGAATTTCTTATAAAAACTTAAATCGTCGATATCTTCTAAACTAAGCGTCTAATCGACAAAAGAGCCTTAATTCGTGATCACTAGTTTCCTCGGCCAAAAAGGCTAGAATTTCTTATAAAAACTTAAATCGTCGATATCTTCTAAACTAAGCGTCTAATCGACAAAAGAGCCTTAATTCGTGATCACTAGTTTCCTCGGCCAAAAAAGTTGGAATTTCTTATAAAAACTTAAATCGTCGATATCTTCTAAACTAAGCGTCTAATCGACAAAAGAGCCTTAATTCGTGATCACTAGTTTCCTCGGCCAAAAAGGCTAGAATTTCTTATAAAAACTTAAATCGTCGATATCTTCTAAACTAAGCGTCTAATCGACAAAAGAGCCTTAATTCGTGATCACTAGTTTAGTCGGCCAAAAAGGCTGGAATTTCTTATAAAAACTTAAATCGTCGAAATCTTCTAAACTAAGCGTCTAATCGACAAAAGAGCCTAAATTCGTGATCACTTATTCACTCAGCCAAAAAAGTTGGAATTTCTTATAAAAACTTAAATCGTCGATATCTTCTAAACTAAGCGTCCAATCGACAAAAGAGCCTTAATTCGTGATCACTAGTTTCCTCGGCCAAAAAGGCTGGAATTTCTTATAAAAACTTAAATCGTTGATATCTTCTAAACTAAGCGTCTAATCGACAAAAGAGCCTTAATTCGTGATCACTTATTCCCTCGGCCAAAAAAGTTGGAATTTCTTAAAAAAAACTTAAATTGTCGATATCTTCTAAACTAAGCGTCTAATCGACAAAAGAGCCTAAATTCGTGATCACTTGTTCCCTCGGCCAAAAAAGTTGGAATTTCTTAAAAAAAACTTAAATCGTCTATATCTTCTAAACTAAGCGTCTAATCGACAAAAGAGCCTTAATTCGTGATCACTTATTCACTCGGCCAAAAAAGTTGGAATTTCTTAAAAAAAACTTAAATCGTCTATATCTTCTAAACTAAGCGTCTAATCGACAAAAGAGCCTTAATTCGCTAGTTTCCTCGGCCAAAAAAGTTGGAATTTCTTAAAAAACTTAAATCGTCGATATCTTCTAAACTAAGCGTCTAATCGACAAAAGAGCCTTAATTCGTGATCACTAGTTTCCTCGGCCAAAAAGGCTGGAATTTCTTATAAAAACTTAAATCGTCGATATCTTCTAAACTAAGCGTCTAATCGACAAAAGAGCCTTAATTCGTGATCACTAGTTTCCTCGGCCAAAAAAGTTGGAATTTCTTATAAAAACTTAAATCGTCGATATCTTCTAAACTAAGCGTCTAATCGACAAAAGAGCCTTAATTCGTGATCACTAGTTTCCTCGGCCAAAAAGGCTAGAATTTCTTATAAAAACTTAAATCGTCGATATCTTCTAAACTAAGCGTCTAATCGACAAAAGAGCCTAAATTCGTGATCACTTATTCACTCAGCCAAAAAAGTTGGAATTTCTTAAAAAAAACTTAAATCGTCTATATCTTCGAAACTTAGCGTCTAATCGACAAAAGAGCCTTAATTCGTGATCACTAGTTTCCTCGGCCAAAAAAGTTGGAATTTCTTAAGAAACTTAAATTGTCGATATCTTCTAAACTAAGCGTCTAATCGACAAAAGAGCCTTAATTCGTGATCACTAGATTCCTCGGCCAAAGAAGTTGGAATTTCTTAAAAAACTTAAATCGTCGATATCTTCTAAACTAAGCGTCTAATCGACAAAAGAGCCTTAATTCGTGATCACTAGTTTCCTCGGCCAAAAAGGCTGGAATTTCTTATGAAAACTTAAATCGTCGATATCTTCTAAACTAAGCGTCTAATCGACAAAAGAGCCTAAATTCGTGATCACTTATTCCCACGGCCAAAAAAGTTGGAATTTCTTAAAAAAACACTTAAATCGTCTATATCTTCGAAACTTAGCGTCTAATCGACAAAAGAGCCTTAATTCGTGATCACTAGTTTCCTCGGCCAAAAAAGTTGGAATTTCTTAAAAAACTTAAATTGTCGATATCTTCTAAACTAAGCGTCTAATCGACAAAAGAGCCTTAATTCGTGATCACTAGTTTCCTCGGCCAAAAAAGTTGGAATTTCTTAAAAAACTTAAATTGTCGATATCTTCTAAACTAAGCGTCTAATCGACAAAAGAGCCTTAATTCGTGATCACTAGTTTCCTCGGCCAAAGAAGTTGGAATTTCTTATAAAAACTTAAATCGTCGATATCTTCTAAACTAAGCGTCCAATCGACAAAAGAGCCTTAATTCGTGATCACTAGTTTCCTCGGCCAAAAAGGCTGGAATTTCTTATAAAAACTTAAATCGTCGATATCTTCTAAATTAAGCGTCTAGTTTCCTCGGCCAAAAAGGCTGGAATTTCTTATAAAAACTTAAATCGTCGATATCTTCTAAACTAAGCGTCTAATCGACAAAAGAGCCTAAATTCGTGATCACTAGTTTCCTCGGCCAAAAAAGTTGGAATTTCTTATAAAAACTTAAATCGTCGATATCTTCTAAACTAAGCGTCTAATCGACAAAAGAGCCTTAATTCGTGATCACTAGTTTCCTCGGCCAAAAAAGTTGGAATTTCTTATAAAAACGAAAATCGTCGATATCTTCTAAACTAAGCGTCCAATCGACAAAAGAGCCTTAATTCGTGATCACTAGTTTCCTCGGCCAAAAAGGCTGGAATTTCTTATAAAAACTTAAATCGTCGATATCTTTTAAACTAAGCGTCTAATCGACAAAAGAGCCTAAATTCGTGATCACTTATTCCCTCGGCCAAAAAAGTTGGAATTTCTTAAAAAAAACTTAAATCGTCTATATCTTCGAAACTTAGCGTCTAATCGACAAAAGAGCCTTCATTCGTGATCACTAGTTTCCTCGGCCAAAAAAGGTGGAATTTCTTATAAAAACTTAAATCGTCGATATCTTCTAAACTAAGCGTCTAATCGACAAAAGAGCCTTAATTCGTCATCACTAGTTTCCTCGGCCAAAAATGCTGGAATTTCTTATAAAAACATAAATCGTCGATATCTTCTAAACTAAGCGTCTAATCGACAAAAAAGCCTTAATTCGTGATCACTAGTTTCCTCGGCCAAAAAAGTTGGAATTTCTTATAAAAACTTAAATCGTCGATATCTTCTAAACTAAGCGTCTAATCGACAAAAGAGCCTTAATTCGTGATCACTAGTTTCCTCATCCAAAAAGGCTGGAATTTCTTATAAAAAGTTAATCGTCGATATCTTCTAAACTAAGCGTCTAATCGACAAAAGAGCCTTAATTCGTGATCACTAGTTTCCTCGGCCAAAAAAGTTGGAATTTCTTATAAAAACTTAAATCGTCGATATCTTCTAAACTAAGCGTCCAATCGACAAAAGAGCCTTAATTCGTGATCACTAGTTTCCTCGGCCAAAAATGCTGGAATTTCTTATAAAAACTTAAATCGTCGATATCTTCTAAACTAAGCGTCTAATCGACAAAAAAAGCCTTAATTCGTGATCACTAGTTTCCTCGGCCAAAAAAGTTGGAATTTCTTATAAAAACTTAAATCGTCGATATCTTCTAAACTAAGCGTCTAATCGACAAAAAAACCTTAATTCGTGATCACTAGTTTCCTCATCCAAAAAGGCTGGAATTTCTTATAAAAAGTTAATCGTCGATATCTTCTAAACTAAGCGTCTAATCGACAAAAGAGCCTTAATTCGTGATCACTAGTTTCCTCGGCCAAAAAAGTTGGAATTTCTTATAAAAACTTAAATCGTCGATATCTTCTAAACTAAGCGTCCAATCGACAAAAGAGCCTTAATTCGTGATCACTAGTTTCCTCGGCCAAAAATGCTGGAATTTCTTATAAAAACTTAAATCGTCGATATCTTCTAAACTAAGCGTCTAATCGACAAAAGAGCCTTAATTCGTGATCACTAGTTTCCTCGGCCAAAAAGGCTGGAATTTCTTATAAAAACTTAAATCGTCGATATCTTCTAAACTAAGCGTCTAATCGACAAAAGAGCCTTAATTCGTGATCACTAGTTTCCTCGGCCAAAAAAGTTGGAATTTCTTATAAAAACTTAAATCGTCGATATCTTCTAAACTAAGCGTCTAATCGACAAAAGAGCCTTAATTCGTGATCACTAGTTTCCTCGGCCAAAAAAGTTGGAATTTCTTATAAAAACTTAAATCGTCGATATCTTCTAAACTAAGCGTCCAATCGACAAAAGAGCCTTAATTCGTGATCACTAGTTTCCTCGGCCAAAAATGCTGGAATTTCTTATAAAAACTTAAATCGTCGATATCTTCTAAACTAAGCGTCTAATCGACAAAAGAGCCTTAATTCGTGATCACTAGTTTCCTCGGCCAAAAAGGCTGGAATTTCTTATAAAAACTTAAATCGTCGATATCTTCTAAACTAAGCGTCTAATCGACAAAAGAGCCTTAATTCGTGATCACTAGTTTAGTCGGCCAAAAAGGCTGGAATTTCTTATAAAAACTTAAATCGTCGATATCTTCTAAACTAAGCGTCTAATCGACAAAAAAACCTTAATTCGTGATCACTAGTTTCCTCATCCAAAAAGGCTGGAATTTCTTATAAAAAGTTAATCGTCGATATCTTCTAAACTAAGCGTCTAATCGACAAAAGAGCCTTAATTCGTGATCACTAGTTTCCTCGGCCAAAAAAGTTGGAATTTCTTATAAAAACTTAAATCGTCGATATCTTCTAAACTAAGCGTCTAATCGACAAAAGAGCCTTAATTCGTGATCACTTATTCCCTCGGCCAAAAAAGTTGGAATTTCTTATAAAAACTTAAATCGTCGATATCTTCTAAACTAAGCGTCTAATCGACAAAAGAGCCTAAATTCGTGATCACTTGTTCCCTCGGCCAAAAAAGTTGGAATTTCTTAAAAAAAACTTAAATCGTCTATATCTTCTAAACTAAGCGTCTAATCGACAAAAGAGCCTTAATTCGTGATCACTTATTCACTCGGCCAAAAAAGTTGGAATTTCTTAAAAAAAACTTAAATCGTCTATATCTTCTAAACTAAGCGTCTAATCGACAAAAGAGCCTTAATTCGCTAGTTTCCTCGGCCAAAAAAGTTGGAATTTCTTAAAAAACTTAAATCGTCGATATCTTCGAAACTTAGCGTCTAATCGACAAAAGAGCCTTAATTCGTGATCACTAGTTTCCTCGGCCAAAAAAGTTGGAATTTCTTAAGAAACTTAAATTGTCGATATCTTCTAAACTAAGCGTCTAATCGACAAAAGAGCCTTAATTCGTGATCACTAGATTCCTCGGCCAAAGAAGTTGGAATTTCTTAAAAAACTTAAATCGTCGATATCTTCTAAACTAAGCGTCTAATCGACAAAAGAGCCTTAATTCGTGATCACTAGTTTCCTCGGCCAAAAAGGCTGGAATTTCTTATGAAAACTTAAATCGTCGATATCTTCTAAACTAAGCGTCTAATCGACAAAAGAGCCTAAATTCGTGATCACTTATTCCCACGGCCAAAAAAGTTGGAATTTCTTAAAAAAACACTTAAATCGTCTATATCTTCGAAACTTAGCGTCTAATCGACAAAAGAGCCTTAATTCGTGATCACTAGTTTCCTCGGCCAAAAAAGTTGGAATTTCTTAAAAAACTTAAATCGTCGATATCTTCGAAACTTAGCGTCTAATCGACAAAAGAGCCTTAATTCGTGATCACTAGTTTCCTCGGCCAAAAAAGTTGGAATTTCTTAAGAAACTTAAATTGTCGATATCTTCTAAACTAAGCGTCTAATCGACAAAAGAGCCTTAATTCGTGATCACTAGATTCCTCGGCCAAAGAAGTTGGAATTTCTTAAAAAACTTAAATCGTCGATATCTTCTAAACTAAGCGTCTAATCGACAAAAGAGCCTTAATTCGTGATCACTAGTTTCCTCGGCCAAAAAGGCTGGAATTTCTTATGAAAACTTAAATCGTCGATATCTTCTAAACTAAGCGTCTAATCGACAAAAGAGCCTAAATTCGTGATCACTTATTCCCACGGCCAAAAAAGTTGGAATTTCTTAAAAAAACACTTAAATCGTCTATATCTTCGAAACTTAGCGTCTAATCGACAAAAGAGCCTTAATTCGTGATCACTAGTTTCCTCGGCCAAAAAAGTTGGAATTTCTTAAAAAACTTAAATTGTCGATATCTTCTAAACTAAGCGTCTAATCGACAAAAGAGCCTTAATTCGTGATCACTAGTTTCCTCGGCCAAAAAAGTTGGAATTTCTTAAAAAACTTAAATTGTCGATATCTTCTAATCTAAGCGTCTAATCGACAAAAGAGCCTAAATTCGTGATCACTAGTTTCCTCGGCCAAAAAAGTTGGAATTTCTTAAAAAACTTAAATTGTCGATATCTTCTAAACTAAGCGTCTAATCGACAAAAGACCCTTAATTCGTGATCACTAGTTTCCTCGGCCAAAAAGGCTGGAATTTCTTATAAAAACTTAAATTGTCGATATCTTCTAAACTAAGCGTCTAATCGACAAAAGAGCCTTAATTCGTGATCACTAGTTTCCTCGGCCAAAGAAGTTGGAATTTCTTATAAAAACTTAAATCGTCGATATCTTCTAAACTAAGCGTCCAATCGACAAAAGAGCCTTAATTCGTGATCACTAGTTTCCTCGGCCAAAAAGGCTGGAATTTCTTATAAAAACTTAAATCGTCGATATCTTCTAAATTAAGCGTCTAGTTTCCTCGGCCAAAAAGGCTGGAATTTCTTATAAAAACTTAAATCGTCGATATCTTCTAAACTAAGCGTCTAATCGACAAAAGAGCCTAAATTCGTGATCACTAGTTTCCTCGGCCAAAAAAGTTGGAATTTCTTATAAAAACTTAAATCGTCGATATCTTCTAAACTAAGCGTCTAATCGACAAAAGAGCCTTAATTCGTGATCACTAGTTTCCTCGGCCAAAAAAGTTGGAATTTCTTATAAAAACGAAAATCGTCGATATCTTCTAAACTAAGCGTCCAATCGACAAAAGAGCCTTAATTCGTGATCACTAGTTTCCTCGGCCAAAAAGGCTGGAATTTCTTATAAAAACTTAAATCGTCGATATCTTTTAAACTAAGCGTCTAATCGACAAAAGAGCCTAAATTCGTGATCACTTATTCCCTCGGCCAAAAAAGTTGGAATTTCTTAAAAAAAACTTAAATCGTCTATATCTTCGAAACTTAGCGTCTAATCGACAAAAGAGCCTTCATTCGTGATCACTAGTTTCCTCGGCCAAAAAAGGTGGAATTTCTTATAAAAACTTAAATCGTCGATATCTTCTAAACTAAGCGTCTAATCGACAAAAGAGCCTTAATTCGTCATCACTAGTTTCCTCGGCCAAAAAGGCTGGAATTTCTTATAAAAACTTAAATCGTCGATATCTTTTAAACTAAGCGTCTAATCGACAAAAGAGCCTAAATTCGTGATCACTTATTCCCTCGGCCAAAAAAGTTGGAATTTCTTAAAAAAAACTTAAATCGTCTATATCTTCGAAACTTAGCGTCTAATCGACAAAAGAGCCTTCATTCGTGATCACTAGTTTCCTCGGCCAAAAAAGTTGGAATTTCTTATAAAAACTTAAATCGTCGATATCTTCTAAACTAAGCGTCTAATCGACAAAAGAGCCTTAATTCGTGATCACTAGTTTCCTCATCCAAAAAGGCTGGAATTTCTTATAAAAAGTTAATCGTCGATATCTTCTAAACTAAGCGTCTAATCGACAAAAGAGCCTTAATTCGTGATCACTAGTTTCCTCGGCCAAAAAAGTTGGAATTTCTTATAAAAACTTAAATCGTCGATATCTTCTAAACTAAGCGTCCAATCGACAAAAGAGCCTTAATTCGTGATCACTAGTTTCCTCGGCCAAAAATGCTGGAATTTCTTATAAAAACTTAAATCGTCGATATCTTCTAAACTAAGCGTCTAATCGACAAAAGAGCCTTAATTCGTGATCACTAGTTTCCTCATCCAAAAAGGCTGGAATTTCTTATAAAAAGTTAATCGTCGATATCTTCTAAACTAAGCGTCTAATCGACAAAAGAGCCTTAATTCGTGATCACTTATTCCCTCGGCCAAAAAAGTTGGAATTTCTTATAAAAACTTAAATCGTCGATATTTTCTAAACTAAGCGTCTAATCGACAAAAGAGCCTTAATTCGTGATCACTAGTTTCCTCGGCCAAAAAGGCTGGAATTTCTTATAAAAACTTAAATCGTCGATATCTTCTAAACTAAGCGTCTAATCGACAAAAGAGCCTAAATTCGTGATCACTTATTCCCTCGGCCAAAAAAGGTGGAATTTCTTAAAAAAACTTAAATCGTCTATATCTTCTAAACTAAGCGTCTAATCGACAAAAGAGCCTTAATTCGTGATCACTAGTTTCCTCGGCCAAAAAAGTTGGAATTTCTTATAAAAACTTAAATCGTCGATATCTTCTAAACTAAGCGTCCAATCGACAAAAGAGCCTTAATTCGTGATCACTAGTTTCCTCCGCCAAAAAGGCTGGAATTTCTTATAAAAACTTAAATCGTCGATATCTTCTAAACTAAGCGTCTAATCGACAAAAGAGCCTTAATTCGTGATCACTAGTTTCCTCGGCCAAAAAAGTTGGAATTTCTTAAAAAACTTAAATCGTCGATATCTTCTAAACTAAGCGTCCAATCGACAAAAGAGCCTTAATTCGTGATCACTAGTTTCCTCGGCCAAAAAGGCTGGAATTTCTTATAAAAACTTAAATCGTCGATATCTTCTAAACTAAGCGTCTAATCGACAATCGATATCTTCTAAACTAAGCGTCTAATCGACAAAAGAGCCTTAATTCGTGATCACTAGTTTCCTCGGCCAAAAAAGTTGGAATTTCTTATAAAAACTTAAATCGTCGATATCTTCTAAACTAAGCGTCCAATCGACAAAAGAGCCTTAATTCGTGATCACTAGTTTCCTCGGCCAAAAATGCTGGAATTTCTTATAAAAACTTAAATCGTCGATATCTTCTAAACTAAGCGTCTAATCGACAAAAGAGCCTTAATTCGTGATCACTAGTTTCCTCGGCCAAAAAGGCTGGAATTTCTTATAAAAACTTAAATCGTCGATATCTTCTAAACTAAGCGTCTAATCGACAAAAGAGCCTTAATTCGTGATCACTAGTTTCCTCGGCCAAAAAAGTTGGAATTTCTTATAAAAACTTAAATCGTCGATATCTTCTAAACTAAGCGTCTAATCGACAAAAGAGCCTTAATTCGTGATCACTAGTTTCCTCGGCCAAAAAAGTTGGAATTTCTTATAAAAACTTAAATCGTCGATATCTTCTAAACTAAGCGTCCAATCGACAAAAGAGCCTTAATTCGTGATCACTAGTTTCCTCGGCCAAAAATGCTGGAATTTCTTATAAAAACTTAAATCGTCGATATCTTCTAAACTAAGCGTCTAATCGACAAAAGAGCCTTAATTCGTGATCACTAGTTTCCTCGGCCAAAAAGGCTGGAATTTCTTATAAAAACTTAAATCGTCGATATCTTCTAAACTAAGCGTCTAATCGACAAAAGAGCCTTAATTCGTGATCACTAGTTTCCTCGGCCAAAAAAGTTGGAATTTCTTATAAAAACTTAAATCGTCGATATCTTCTAAACTAAGCGTCTAATCGACAAAAGAGCCTTAATTCGTGATCACTAGTTTCCTCGGCCAAAAAGGCTAGAATTTCTTATAAAAACTTAAATCGTCGATATCTTCTAAACTAAGCGTCTAATCGACAAAAGAGCCTTAATTCGTGATCACTAGTTTAGTCGGCCAAAAAGGCTGGAATTTCTTATAAAAACTTAAATCGTCGAAATCTTCTAAACTAAGCGTCTAATCGACAAAAGAGCCTAAATTCGTGATCACTTATTCACTCAGCCAAAAAAGTTGGAATTTCTTATAAAAACTTAAATCGTCGATATCTTCTAAACTAAGCGTCCAATCGACAAAAGAGCCTTAATTCGTGATCACTAGTTTCCTCGGCCAAAAAGGCTGGAATTTCTTATAAAAACTTAAATCGTTGATATCTTCTAAACTAAGCGTCTAATCGACAAAAGAGCCTTAATTCGTGATCACTTATTCCCTCGGCCAAAAAAGTTGGAATTTCTTAAAAAAACTTAAATTGTCGATATCTTCTAAACTAAGCGTCTAATCGACAAAAGAGCCTAAATTCGTGATCACTTGTTCCCTCGGCCAAAAAAGTTGGAATTTCTTAAAAAAAACTTAAATCGTCTATATCTTCTAAACTAAGCGTCTAATCGACAAAAGAGCCTTAATTCGTGATCACTTATTCACTCGGCCAAAAAAGTTGGAATTTCTTAAAAAAAACTTAAATCGTCTATATCTTCTAAACTAAGCGTCTAATCGACAAAAGAGCCTTAATTCGCTAGTTTCCTCGGCCAAAAAAGTTGGAATTTCTTAAAAAACTTAAATCGTCGATATCTTCTAAACTAAGCGTCTAATCGACAAAAGAGCCTTAATTCGTGATCACTAGTTTCCTCGGCCAAAAAGGCTGGAATTTCTTATAAAAAGTTAATCGTCGATATCTTCTAAACTAAGCGTCTAATCGACAAAAGAGCCTTAATTCGTGATCACTAGTTTCCTCGGCCAAAAAAGTTGGAATTTCTTATAAAAACTTAAATCGTCGATATCTTCTAAACTAAGCGTCTAATCGACAAAAGAGCCTTAATTCGTGATCACTAGTTTCCTCGGCCAAAAAGGCTAGAATTTCTTATAAAAACTTAAATCGTCGATATCTTCTAAACTAAGCGTCTAATCGACAAAAGAGCCTAAATTCGTGATCACTTATTCACTCAGCCAAAAAAGTTGGAATTTCTTAAAAAAAACTTAAATCGTCTATATCTTCGAAACTTAGCGTCTAATCGACAAAAGAGCCTTAATTCGTGATCACTAGTTTCCTCGGCCAAAAAAGTTGGAATTTCTTAAGAAACTTAAATTGTCGATATCTTCTAAACTAAGCGTCTAATCGACAAAAGAGCCTTAATTCGTGATCACTAGATTCCTCGGCCAAAGAAGTTGGAATTTCTTAAAAAACTTAAATCGTCGATATCTTCTAAACTAAGCGTCTAATCGACAAAAGAGCCTTAATTCGTGATCACTAGTTTCCTCGGCCAAAAAGGCTGGAATTTCTTATGAAAACTTAAATCGTCGATATCTTCTAAACTAAGCGTCTAATCGACAAAAGAGCCTAAATTCGTGATCACTTATTCCCACGGCCAAAAAAGTTGGAATTTCTTAAAAAAAACACTTAAATCGTCTATATCTTCGAAACTTAGCGTCTAATCGACAAAAGAGCCTTAATTCGTGATCACTAGTTTCCTCGGCCAAAAAAGTTGGAATTTCTTAAAAAACTTAAATTGTCGATATCTTCTAAACTAAGCGTCTAATCGACAAAAGAGCCTTAATTCGTGATCACTAGTTTCCTCGGCCAAAAAAGTTGGAATTTCTTATAAAACTTAAATTGTCGATATCTTCTAATCTAAGCGTCTAATCGACAAAAGAGCCTAAATTCGTGATCACTAGTTTCCTCGGCCAAAAAAGTTGGAATTTCTTAAAAAACTTAAATTGTCGATATCTTCTAAACTAAGCGTCTAATCGACAAAAGACCCTTAATTCGTGATCACTAGTTTCCTCGGCCAAAAAGGCTGGAATTTCTTATAAAAACTTAAATTGTCGATATCTTCTAAACTAAGCGTCTAATCGACAAAAGAGCCTTAATTCGTGATCACTAGTTTCCTCGGCCAAAGAAGTTGGAATTTCTTATAAAAACTTAAATCGTCGATATCTTCTAAACTAAGCGTCCAATCGACAAAAGAGCCTTAATTCGTGATCACTAGTTTCCTCGGCCAAAAAGGCTGGAATTTCTTATAAAAACTTAAATCGTCGATATCTTCTAAATTAAGCGTCTAGTTTCCTCGGCCAAAAAGGCTGGAATTTCTTATAAAAACTTAAATCGTCGATATCTTCTAAACTAAGCGTCTAATCGACAAAAGAGCCTAAATTCGTGATCACTAGTTTCCTCGGCCAAAAAAGTTGGAATTTCTTATAAAAACTTAAATCGTCGATATCTTCTAAACTAAGCGTCTAATCGACAAAAGAGCCTTAATTCGTGATCACTAGTTTCCTCGGCCAAAAAAGTTGGAATTTCTTATAAAAACGAAAATCGTCGATATCTTCTAAACTAAGCGTCCAATCGACAAAAGAGCCTTAATTCGTGATCACTAGTTTCCTCGGCCAAAAAGGCTGGAATTTCTTATAAAAACTTAAATCGTCGATATCTTTTAAACTAAGCGTCTAATCGACAAAAGAGCCTAAATTCGTGATCACTTATTCCCTCGGCCAAAAAAGTTGGAATTTCTTAAAAAAAACTTAAATCGTCTATATCTTCGAAACTTAGCGTCTAATCGACAAAAGAGCCTTCATTCGTGATCACTAGTTTCCTCGGCCAAAAAAGGTGGAATTTCTTATAAAAACTTAAATCGTCGATATCTTCTAAACTAAGCGTCTAATCGACAAAAGAGCCTTAATTCGTCATCACTAGTTTCCTCGGCCAAAAAGGCTGGAATTTCTTATAAAAACTTAAATCGTCGATATCTTTTAAACTAAGCGTCTAATCGACAAAAGAGCCTAAATTCGTGATCACTTATTCCCTCGGCCAAAAAAGTTGGAATTTCTTAAAAAAAACTTAAATCGTCTATATCTTCGAAACTTAGCGTCTAATCGACAAAAGAGCCTTCATTCGTGATCACTAGTTTCCTCGGCCAAAAAAGTTGGAATTTCTTATAAAAACTTAAATCGTCGATATCTTCTAAACTAAGCGTCTAATCGACAAAAGAGCCTTAATTCGTGATCACTAGTTTCCTCATCCAAAAAGGCTGGAATTTCTTATAAAAAGTTAATCGTCGATATCTTCTAAACTAAGCGTCTAATCGACAAAAGAGCCTTAATTCGTGATCACTAGTTTCCTCGGCCAAAAAAGTTGGAATTTCTTATAAAAACTTAAATCGTCGATATCTTCTAAACTAAGCGTCCAATCGACAAAAGAGCCTTAATTCGTGATCACTAGTTTCCTCGGCCAAAAATGCTGGAATTTCTTATAAAAACTTAAATCGTCGATATCTTCTAAACTAAGCGTCTAATCGACAAAAGAGCCTTAATTCGTGATCACTAGTTTCCTCATCCAAAAAGGCTGGAATTTCTTATAAAAAGTTAATCGTCGATATCTTCTAAACTAAGCGTCTAATCGACAAAAGAGCCTTAATTCGTGATCACTAGTTTCCTCGGCCAAAAAAGTTGGAATTTCTTATAAAAACTTAAATCGTCGATATTTTCTAAACTAAGCGTCTAATCGACAAAAGAGCCTTAATTCGTGATCACTAGTTTCCTCGGCCAAAAAGGCTGGAATTTCTTATAAAAACTTAAATCGTCGATATCTTCTAAACTAAGCGTCTAATCGACAAAAGAGCCTAAATTCGTGATCACTTATTCCCTCGGCCAAAAAAGGTGGAATTTCTTAAAAAAACTTAAATCGTCTATATCTTCTAAACTAAGCGTCTAATCGACAAAAGAGCCTTAATTCGTGATCACTAGTTTCCTCGGCCAAAAAAGTTGGAATTTCTTATAAAAACTTAAATCGTCGATATCTTCTAAACTAAGCGTCCAATCGACAAAAGAGCCTTAATTCGTGATCACTAGTTTCCTCCGCCAAAAAGGCTGGAATTTCTTATAAAAACTTAAATCGTCGATATCTTCGAAACTAAGCGTCTAATCGACAAAAGAGCCTTAATTCGTGATCACTAGTTTCCTCGGCCAAAAAAGTTGGAATTTCTTATAAAAACTTAAATCGTCGATATCTTCTAAACTAAGCGTCTAATCGACAAAAGAGCCTTAATTCGTGATTACTTGTTTCCTCGGCCAAAAAGGCTGGAATTTCTTATAAAAACTTAAATCGTCGATATCTTCTAAACTAAGCGTCTAATCGACAAAAGAGCCTTAATTCGTGATCACTAGTTTCCTCGGCCAAAAAAGTTGGAATTTCTTATAAAAACTTAAATCGTCGATATCTTCTAAACTAAGCGTCTAATCGACAAAAGAGCCTTAATTCGTGATTACTAGTTTCCTCGGCCAAAAAGGCTGGAATTTCTTATAAAAACTTAAATCGTCGATATCTTCTAAACTAAGCGTCTAATCGACAAAAGAGCCTTAGTTCGTGATGACCAGTTTCCTCGGCCAAAAAAGTTGGAATTTCTTATAAAAACTTAAATCGTCGATATCTTCTAAACTAAGCGTCCAATCGACAAAAGAGCCTTAATTCGTGATCACTAGTTTCCTCGGCCAAAAAGGCTGGAATTTCTTATAAAAACTTAAATCGTCGATATCTTCTAAACTAAGCGTCTAATCGACAATCGATATCTTCTAAACTAAGCGTCCAATCGACAAAAGAGCCTTAATTCGTGATCACTAGTTTCCTCGGCCAAAAAGGCTGGAATTTCTTATAAAAACTTAAATCGTCGATATCTTCTAAACTAAGCGTCTAATCGACAAAAGAGCCTTAATTCGTGATCACTAGTTTCCTCGGCCAAAAAGGCTGGAATTTCTTATAAAAACTTACATCGTCGATATCTTCTAAACTAAGCGTCTAATCGACAAAAGAGCCTTAATTCGTGATCACTAGTTTCCTCGGCCAAAAAGGCTAGAATTTCTTATAAAAACTTAAATCGTCGATATCTTCTAAACTAAGCGTCTAATCGACAAAAGAGCCTAAATTCGTGATCACTTATTCACTCAGCCAAAAAAGTTGGAATTTCTTATAAAAACTTAAATCGTCGATATCCTCTAAACTAAGCGTCTAATCGACAAAAGAGCCTTAATTCGTGATCAAAAAAGTTGGAATTTCTTAAAAAACTTAAATCGTCGATATCTTCTAAACTAAGCGTCTAATCGACAAAAGAGCCTTAATTCGTGATCAAAAAAGTTGGAATTTCTTAAAAAACTTAAATCGTCGATATCTTCTAAACTAAGCGTCTAATCGACAAAAGAGCCTTAATTCGTGATCACTAGTTTCCTCGGCCAAAAAGGCTGGAATTTCTTATAAAAACTTAAATCGTCGATATCTTCTAAACTAAGCGTCTAATCGACAATCGATATCTTCTAAACTAAGCGTCCAATCGACAAAAGAGCCTTAATTCGTGATCACTAGTTTCCTCGGCCAAAAAGGCTGGAATTTCTTATAAAAACTTAAATCGTCGATATCTTCTAAACTAAGCGTCTAATCGACAAAAGAGCCTTAATTCGTGATCACTAGTTTCCTCGGCCAAAAAGGCTGGAATTTCTTATAAAAACTTACATCGTCGATATCTTCTAAACTAAGCGTCTAATCGACAAAAGAGCCTTAATTCATGATCACTAGTTTCCTCGGCCAAAAAGGCTAGAATTTCTTATAAAAACTTAAATCGTCGATATCTTCTAAACTAAGCGTCTAATCGACAAAAGAGCCTAAATTCGTGATCACTTATTCACTCAGCCAAAAAAGTTGGAATTTCTTATAAAAACTTAAATCGTCGATATCCTCTAAACTAAGCGTCTAATCGACAAAAGAGCCTTAATTCGTGATCAAAAAAGTTGGAATTTCTTAAAAAACTTAAATCGTCGATATCTTCTAAACTAAGCGTCTAATCGACAAAAGAGCCTTAATTCGTGATCAAAAAAGTTGGAATTTCTTAAAAAACTTAAATCGTCGATATCTTCTAAACTAAGCGTCTAATCGACAAAAGAGCCTTAATTCGTGATCACTAGTTTCCTCGGCCAAAAAAGTTGGAATTTCTTAAAAAACTTAAATCGTCGATATCTTCTAAACTAAGCGTCTAATCGACAAAAGAGCCTTAATTCGTGATCACTAGTTTCCTCGGCCAAAAAAGTTGGAATTTCTTAAAAAACTTAAATCGTCGATATCTTCTAAACTAAGCGTCTAATCGACAAAAGAGCCTAAATTCGTGATCACTTGTTCCCTCGGCCAAAAAGGCTGGAATTTCTTATAAAAATTTAAATCGTCGATATCTTCTAAACTAAGCGTCTAATCGACAAAAGAGCCTAAATTCGTGATCACTTGTTCCCTCGGCCAAAAAAGTTGGAATTTCTTAAAAAAACTTAAATCGTCGATATCTTCTAAACTAAGCGTCCAATCGACAAAAGAGCCTTAATTCGTGATCACTAGTTTCCTCGGCCAAAAAGGCTGGAATTTCTTATAAAAACTTAAATCGTCGATATCTTCTAAATTAAGCGTCTAGTTTCCTCGGCCAAAAAGGCTGGAATTTCTTATAAAAACTTAAATCGTCGATATCTTCTAAACTAAGCGTCTAATCGACAAAAGAGCCTAAATTCGTGATCACTAGTTTCCTCGGCCAAAAAAGTTGGAATTTCTTATAAAAACTTAAATCGTCGATATCTTCTAAACTAAGCGTCTAATCGACAAAAGAGCCTTAATTCGTGATCACTAGTTTCCTCGGCCAAAAAAGTTGGAATTTCTTATAAAAACGAAAATCGTCGATATCTTCTAAACTAAGCGTCCAATCGACAAAAGAGCCTTAATTCGTGATCACTAGTTTCCTCGGCCAAAAAGGCTGGAATTTCTTATAAAAACTTAAATCGTCGATATCTTTTAAACTAAGCGTCTAATCGACAAAAGAGCCTAAATTCGTGATCACTTATTCCCTCGGCCAAAAAAGTTGGAATTTCTTAAAAAAAACTTAAATCGTCTATATCTTCGAAACTTAGCGTCTAATCGACAAAAGAGCCTTCATTCGTGATCACTAGTTTCCTCGGCCAAAAAAGGTGGAATTTCTTATAAAAACTTAAATCGTCGATATCTTCTAAACTAAGCGTCTAATCGACAAAAGAGCCTTAATTCGTCATCACTAGTTTCCTCGGCCAAAAATGCTGGAATTTCTTATAAAAACATAAATCGTCGATATCTTCTAAACTAAGCGTCTAATCGACAAAAAAGCCTTAATTCGTGATCACTAGTTTCCTCGGCCAAAAAAGTTGGAATTTCTTATAAAAACTTAAATCGTCGATATCTTCTAAACTAAGCGTCTAATCGACAAAAGAGCCTTAATTCGTGATCACTAGTTTCCTCATCCAAAAAGGCTGGAATTTCTTATAAAAAGTTAATCGTCGATATCTTCTAAACTAAGCGTCTAATCGACAAAAGAGCCTTAATTCGTGATCACTAGTTTCCTCGGCCAAAAAAGTTGGAATTTCTTATAAAAACTTAAATCGTCGATATCTTCTAAACTAAGCGTCCAATCGACAAAAGAGCCTTAATTCGTGATCACTAGTTTCCTCGGCCAAAAATGCTGGAATTTCTTATAAAAACTTAAATCGTCGATATCTTCTAAACTAAGCGTCTAATCGACAAAAGAGCCTTAATTCACTAGTTTCCTCATCCAAAAAGGCTGGAATTTCTTATAAAAAGTTAATCGTCGATATCTTCTAAACTAAGCGTCTAATCGACAAAAGAGCCTTAATTCGTGATCACTAGTTTCCTCGGCCAAAAAAGTTGGAATTTCTTATAAAAACTTAAATCGTCGATATTTTCTAAACTAAGCGTCTAATCGACAAAAGAGCCTTAATTCGTGATCACTAGTTTCCTCGGCCAAAAAGGCTGGAATTTCTTATAAAAACTTAAATCGTCGATATCTTCTAAACTAAGCGTCTAATCGACAAAAGAGCCTAAATTCGTGATCACTTATTCCCTCGGCCAAAAAAGGTGGAATTTCTTAAAAAAACTTAAATCGTCTATATCTTCTAAACTAAGCGTCTAATCGACAAAAGAGCCTTAATTCGTGATCACTAGTTTCCTCGGCCAAAAAAGTTGGAATTTCTTATAAAAACTTAAATCGTCGATATCTTCTAAACTAAGCGTCCAATCGACAAAAGAGCCTTAATTCGTGATCACTAGTTTCCTCCGCCAAAAAGGCTGGAATTTCTTATAAAAACTTAAATCGTCGATATCTTCGAAACTAAGCGTCTAATCGACAAAAGAGCCTTAATTCGTGATCACTAGTTTCCTCGGCCAAAAAAGTTGGAATTTCTTATAAAAACTTAAATCGTCGATATCTTCTAAACTAAGCGTCTAATCGACAAAAGAGCCTTAATTCGTGATTACTTGTTTCCTCGGCCAAAAAGGCTGGAATTTCTTATAAAAACTTAAATCGTCGATATCTTCTAAACTAAGCGTCTAATCGACAAAAGAGCCTTAATTCGTGATCACTAGTTTCCTCGGCCAAAAAAGTTGGAATTTCTTATAAAAACTTAAATCGTCGATATCTTCTAAACTAAGCGTCTAATCGACAAAAGAGCCTTAATTCGTGATTACTAGTTTCCTCGGCCAAAAAGGCTGGAATTTCTTATAAAAACTTAAATCGTCGATATCTTCTAAACTAAGCGTCTAATCGACAATAGAGCCTTAGTTCGTGATGACCAGTTTCCTCGGCCAAAAAAGTTGGAATTTCTTATAAAAACTTAAATCGTCGATATCTTCTAAACTAAGCGTCCAATCGACAAAAGAGCCTTAATTCGTGATCACTAGTTTCCTCGGCCAAAAAGGCTGGAATTTCTTATAAAAACTTAAATCGTCGATATCTTCTAAACTAAGCGTCTAATCGACAATCGATATCTTCTAAACTAAGCGTCCAATCGACAAAAGAGCCTTAATTCGTGATCACTAGTTTCCTCGGCCAAAAAGGCTGGAATTTCTTATAAAAACTTAAATCGTCGATATCTTCTAAACTAAGCGTCTAATCGACAAAAGAGCCTTAATTCGTGATCACTAGTTTCCTCGGCCAAAAAGGCTGGAATTTCTTATAAAAACTTACATCGTCGATATCTTCTAAACTAAGCGTCTAATCGACAAAAGAGCCTTAATTCGTGATCACTAGTTTCCTCGGCCAAAAAGGCTAGAATTTCTTATAAAAACTTAAATCGTCGATATCTTCTAAACTAAGCGTCTAATCGACAAAAGAGCCTAAATTCGTGATCACTTATTCACTCAGCCAAAAAAGTTGGAATTTCTTATAAAAACTTAAATCGTCGATATCCTCTAAACTAAGCGTCTAATCGACAAAAGAGCCTTAATTCGTGATCAAAAAAGTTGGAATTTCTTAAAAAACTTAAATCGTCGATATCTTCTAAACTAAGCGTCTAATCGACAAAAGAGCCTTAATTCGTGATCAAAAAAGTTGGAATTTCTTAAAAAACTTAAATCGTCGATATCTTCTAAACTAAGCGTCTAATCGACAAAAGAGCCTTAATTCGTGATCACTAGTTTCCTCGGCCAAAAAAGTTGGAATTTCTTAAAAAACTTAAATCGTCGATATCTTCTAAACTAAGCGTCTAATCGACAAAAGAGCCTTAATTCGTGATCACTAGTTTCCTCGGCCAAAAAAGTTGGAATTTCTTAAAAAACTTAAATCGTCGATATCTTCTAAACTAAGCGTCTAATCGACAAAAGAGCCTAAATTCGTGATCACTTGTTCCCTCGGCCAAAAAGGCTGGAATTTCTTATAAAAATTTAAATCGTCGATATCTTCTAAACTAAGCGTCTAATCGACAAAAGAGCCTAAATTCGTGATCACTTGTTCCCTCGGCCAAAAAAGTTGGAATTTCTTAAAAAAAACTTAAATCGTCAATATCTTCTAAACTAAGCGTCTAACCGACAAAAGAGCCTTAATTCGTGATCACTAGTTTCCTCGGCCAAAAAGGCTGGAATTTCTTATAAAAACTTAAATCGTCGATATCTTCTAAACTAAGCGTCTAATCGACAAAAGAGCCTTAATTCGTGATCACTAGTTTCCTCGGCCAAAAAAGTTGGAATTTCTTAAAAAACTTAAATCGTCGATATCTTCTAAACTAAGCGTCTAATCGACAAAACAGCCTTAATTCGTGATCACTAGTTTCCTCGGCCAAAAAGGCTGGAATTTCTTATAAAAACTTAAATCGTCGATATCTTCTAAACTAAGCGTCTAATCGACAAAAGAGCCTTAATTCGTGATCACTAGTTTCCTCGGCCAAAAAAGTTGGAATTTCTTAAAAAACTTAAATCGTCGATATCTTCTAAACTAAGCGTCTAATCGACAAAAGAGCCTTAATTCGTGATCACTAGTTTCCTCGGCCAAAAAGGCTGGAATTTCTTATAAAAACTTAAATCGTCGATATCTTCTAAACTAAGCGTCTAATCGACAAAAGAGCCTTAATTCGTGATCAAAAAAGTTGGAATTTCTTAAAAAACTTAAATCGTCGATATCTTCTAAACTAAGCGTCTAATCTACAAAAGAGCCTTAATTCGTGATCAAAAAAGTTGGAATTTCTTAAAAAACTTAAATCGTCGATATCTTCTAAACTAAGCGTCTAATCGACAAAAGAGCCTTAATTCGTGATCACTAGTTTCCTCGGCCAAAAAAGTTGGAATTTCTTAAAAAACTTAAATCGTCGATATCTTCTAAACTAAGCGTCTAATCGACAAAAGAGCCTTAATTCGTGATCACTAGTTTCCTCGGCCAAAAAGGCTGGAATTTCTTTTAAAAATTTAAATCGTCGATATCTTCTAAACTAAGCGTCTAATCGACAAAAGAGCCTAAATTCGTGATCACTTGTTCCCTCGTCCAAAAAAGTTGGAATTTCTTAAAAAAAACTTAAATCGTCAATATCTTCTAAACTAAGCGTCTAACCGACAAAAGAGCCTTAATTCGTGATCACTAGTTTCCTCGGCCAAAAAAGTTGGAATTTCTTATAAAAACTTAAATCGTCGATATCTTCTAAACTAAGCGTCTAATCGACAAAAGAGCCTTAATTCGTGATTACTAGTTTCCTCGGCCAAAAAGGCTGGAATTTCTTATAAAAACTTAAATCGTCGATATCTTCTAAACTAAGCGTCTAATCGACAAAAGAGCCTTAGTTCGTGATGACCAGTTTCCTCGGCCAAAAAAGTTGGAATTTCTTATAAAAACTTAAATCGTCGATATCTTCTAAACTAAGCGTCCAATCGACAAAAGAGCCTTAATTCGTGATCACTAGTTTCCTCGGCCAAAAAGGCTGGAATTTCTTATAAAAACTTAAATCGTCGATATCTTCTAAACTAAGCGTCTAATCGACAATCGATATCTTCTAAACTAAGCGTCCAATCGACAAAAGAGCCTTAATTCGTGATCACTAGTTTCCTCGGCCAAAAAGGCTGGAATTTCTTATAAAAACTTAAATCGTCGATATCTTCTAAACTAAGCGTCTAATCGACAAAAGAGCCTTAATTCGTGATCACTAGTTTCCTCGGCCAAAAAGGCTGGAATTTCTTATAAAAACTTACATCGTCGATATCTTCTAAACTAAGCGTCTAATCGACAAAAGAGCCTTAATTCGTGATCACTAGTTTCCTCGGCCAAAAAGGCTAGAATTTCTTATAAAAACTTAAATCGTCGATATCTTCTAAACTAAGCGTCTAATCGACAAAAGAGCCTAAATTCGTGATCACTTATTCACTCAGCCAAAAAAGTTGGAATTTCTTATAAAAACTTAAATCGTCGATATCCTCTAAACTAAGCGTCTAATCGACAAAAGAGCCTTAATTCGTGATCAAAAAAGTTGGAATTTCTTAAAAAACTTAAATCGTCGATATCTTCTAAACTAAGCGTCTAATCGACAAAAGAGCCTTAATTCGTGATCACTAGTTTCCTCGGCCAAAAAAGTTGGAATTTCTTAAAAAACTTAAATCGTCGATATCTTCTAAACTAAGCGTCTAATCGACAAAAGAGCCTTAATTCGTGATCACTAGTTTCCTCGGCCAAAAAAGTTGGAATTTCTTAAAAAACTTAAATCGTCGATATCTTCTAAACTAAGCGTCTAATCGACAAAAGAGCCTAAATTCGTGATCACTTGTTCCCTCGGCCAAAAAGGCTGGAATTTCTTATAAAAATTTAAATCGTCGATATCTTCTAAACTAAGCGTCTAATCGACAAAAGAGCCTAAATTCGTGATCACTTGTTCCCTCGGCCAAAAAAGTTGGAATTTCTTAAAAAAAACTTAAATCGTCAATATCTTCTAAACTAAGCGTCTAACCGACAAAAGAGCCTTAATTCGTGATCACTAGTTTCCTCGGCCAAAAAGGCTGGAATTTCTTATAAAAACTTAAATCGTCGATATCTTCTAAACTAAGCGTCTAATCGACAAAAGAGCCTTAATTCGTGATCACTAGTTTCCTCGGCCAAAAAAGTTGGAATTTCTTAAAAAACTTAAATCGTCGATATCTTCTAAACTAAGCGTCTAATCGACAAAACAGCCTTAATTCGTGATCACTAGTTTCCTCGGCCAAAAAGGCTGGAATTTCTTATAAAAACTTAAATCGTCGATATCTTCTAAACTAAGCGTCTAATCGACAAAAGAGCCTTAATTCGTGATCACTAGTTTCCTCGGCCAAAAAAGTTGGAATTTCTTAAAAAACTTAAATCGTCGATATCTTCTAAACTAAGCGTCTAATCGACAAAAGAGCCTTAATTCGTGATCACTAGTTTCCTCGGCCAAAAAGGCTGGAATTTCTTATAAAAACTTAAATCGTCGATATCTTCTAAACTAAGCGTCTAATCGACAAAAGAGCCTTAATTCGTGATCAAAAAAGTTGGAATTTCTTAAAAAACTTAAATCGTCGATATCTTCTAAACTAAGCGTCTAATCTACAAAAGAGCCTTAATTCGTGATCAAAAAAGTTGGAATTTCTTAAAAAACTTAAATCGTCGATATCTTCTAAACTAAGCGTCTAATCGACAAAAGAGCCTTAATTCGTGATCACTAGTTTCCTCGGCCAAAAAAGTTGGAATTTCTTAAAAAACTTAAATCGTCGATATCTTCTAAACTAAGCGTCTAATCGACAAAAGAGCCTTAATTCGTGATCACTAGTTTCCTCGGCCAAAAAGGCTGGAATTTCTTTTAAAAATTTAAATCGTCGATATCTTCTAAACTAAGCGTCTAATCGACAAAAGAGCCTAAATTCGTGATCACTTGTTCCCTCGTCCAAAAAAGTTGGAATTTCTTAAAAAAAACTTAAATCGTCAATATCTTCTAAACTAAGCGTCTAACCGACAAAAGAGCCTTAATTCGTGATCACTAGTTTCCTCGGCCAAAAAGGCTGGAATTTCTTATAAAAACTTAAATCGTCGATATCTTCTAAACTAAGCGTCTAATCGACAAAAGAGCCTTAATTCGTGATCACTAGTTTCCTCGGCCAAAAAAGTTGGAATTTCTTAAAAAACTTAAATCGTCGATATCTTCTAAACTAAGCGTCTAATCGACAAAACAGCCTTAATTCGTGATCACTAGTTTCCTCGGCCAAAAAGGCTTCTAATCGACAAAAGAGCCTTAATTCGTGATCACTAGTTTCCTCGGCCAAAAAAGTTGGAATTTCTTAAAAAACTTAAATCGTCGATATCTTCTAAACTAAGCGTCCAATCGACAAAAGAGCCTTAATTCGTGATCACTAGTTTCCTCGGCAAAAAAAGTTGGAATTTCTTATTAAAACTTAAATCGTCGATATCTTCTAAACTAAGCTTCTAATCGACAAAAGAGCCTTAATTCGTGATCACTAGTTTCCTCGGCCAAAAAAGTTGGAATTTCTTAAAAAACTTAAATCGTCGATATCTTCTAAACTAAGCGTCTAATCGACAAAAGAGCCTTAATTCGTGATCACTAGTTTCCTCGGCCAAAAAGGCTGGAATTTCTTATAAAAACTTAAATCGTCGATATCTTCTAAACTAAGCGTCTAATCGACAAAAGAGCCTTAATTCGTGATCACTAGTTTCCTCGGCCAAAAAAGTTGGAATTTCTTAAAAAACCTAAATCGTCGATATCTTCTAAACTAAGCGTCCAATCGACAAAAGAGCCTTAATTCGTGATCACTAGTTTCCTCGGCCAAAAAGGCTGGAATTTCTTATAAAAACTTAAATCGTCGATATCTTCTAAACTAAGCGTCTAATCGACAAAAGAGCCTAAATTCGTGATCACTTATTCCCTCGGCCAAAAAAGTTGGAATTTCTTATAAAAACTTAAATCGTAGATATCTTCTAAACTAAGCGTCTAATCGACAAAAGAGCCTTAATTCGTGATCACTAGTTTCTTCGGCCAAAAAAGTTGGAATTTCTTATAAAAACTTAAATCGTCGATATCTTCTAAACTAAGCGTCTAATCGACAAAAGAGCCTTAATTCGTGATTACTAGTTTCCTCGGCCAAAAAGGCTGGAATTTCTTATAAAAACTTAAATCGTCGATATCTTCTAAACTAAGCGTCTAATCTACAAAAGAGCCTTAGTTCGTGATGACTAGTTTCCTCGGCCAAAAAAGTTGGAATTTCTTATAAAAACTTAAATCGTCGATATCTTCTAAACTAAGCGTCCAATCGACAAAAGAGCCTTAATTCGTGATCACTAGTTTCCTCGGCCAAAAAGGCTGGAATTTCTTATAAAAACTTAAATCGTCGATATCTTCTAAACTAAGCGTCTAATCGACAAAAGAGCCTTAATTCGTGATCACTAGTTTCCTCGGCCAAAAAGGCTGGAATTTCTTATAAAAACTTACATCGTCGATATCTTCTAAACTAAGCGTCTAATCGACAAAAGAGCCTTAATTCGTGATCACTTAAATCGATATATAAACTTAGCGTCTAATCGACAAAAGAGCCTTAATTCGTGATCACTAGTTTCCTCGGCCAAAAAGGCTGGAATTTCTTATAAAAACTTAAATCGTCGATATCTTCTAAACTAAGCGTCTAATCGACAAAAGAGCCTTAATTCGTGATCACTAGTTTCCTCGGCCAAAAAAGTTGGAATTTCTTATAAAAACTTAAATCGTCGATATCTTGGAATTTCTTAAAAAAAGTTAAATCGTCTATATCTTCTAAATTTAGCGTCTAATCGACAAAAGAGCCTTAATTCGTGATCACTAGTTTCCTCGGCCAAAAAAGTTGGAATTTCTTATAAAAACTTAAATCGTCGATATCTTCTAAACTAAGCGTCTAATCGACAAAAGAGCCTTAATTCGTGATCACTAGTTTCCTCGGCCAAAAAAGTTGGAATTTCTTAAAAAACTTAAATCGTCGATATCTTCTAAACTAAGCGTCTAATCGACAAAAGAGCCTTAATTCGTGATCACTAGTTTCCTCGGCCAAAAAGGCTGGAATTTCTATAAAAACTTAAATCGTCGATATCTTCTAAACTATGCGTCTAATCGACAAAAGAGCCTTAATTCGTGATCAAAAAAGTTGGAATTTCTTAAAAAACTTAAATCGTCGATATCTTCTAAACTAAGCGTCTAATCGACAAAAGAGCCTTAATTCGTGATCACTAGTTTCCTCGGCCAAAAAGGCTGGAATTTCTTATAAAAATTTAAATCGTCGATATCTTCTAAACTAAGCGTCTAATCGACAAAAGAGCCTAAATTCGTGATCACTTGTTCCCTCGGCCAAAAAAGTTGGAATTTCTTAAAAAAAACTTAAATCGTCAATATCTTCTAAACTAAGCGTCTAACCGACAAAAGAGCCTTAATTCGTGATCACTAGTTTCCTCGGCCAAAAAGGCTGGAATTTCTTATAAAAACTTAAATCGTCGATATCTTCTAAACTAAGCGTCTAATCGACAAAAGAGCCTTAATTCGTGATCAAAAAAGTTGGAATTTCTTAAAAAACTTAAATCGTCGATATCTTCTAAACTAAGCGTCTAATCGACAAAAGAGCCTTAATTCGTGATCACTAGTTTCCTCGGCCAAAAAGGCTGGAATTTCTTATAAAAATTTAAATCGTCGATATCTTCTAAACTAAGCGTCTAATCGACAAAAGAGCCTAAATTCGTGATCACTTGTTCCCTCGGCCAAAAAAGTTGGAATTTCTTAAAAAAAACTTAAATCGTCAATATCTTCTAAACTAAGCGTCTAACCGACAAAAGAGCCTTAATTCGTGATCACTAGTTTCCTCGGCCAAAAAGGCTGGAATTTCTTATAAAAACTTAAATCGTCGATATCTTCTAAACTAAGCGTCTAATCGACAAAAGAGCCTTAATTCGTGATCACTGGTTTCCTCGGCCAAAAAAGTTGGAATTTCTTAAAAAACTTAAATCGTCGATATCTTCTAAACTAAGCGTCTAATCGACAAAAGAGCCTTAATTCGTGATCACTAGTTTCCTCGGCCAAAAAAGTTGGAATTTCTTAAAAAAAACTTAAATCGTCGATATCTTCTAAACTAGGCGTCTAATCGACAAAAGAGCCTTAATTCGTGATCACTAGTTTCCTCGGCCAAAAAGGCTGGAATTTCTTATAAAAACTTAAATCGTCGATATCTTCTAAACTAAGCGTCTAATCGACAAAAGAGCCTTAATTCGTGATCACTGGTTTCCTCGGCCAAAAAAGTTGGAATTTCTTAAAAAACTTAAATCGTCGATATCTTCTAAACTAAGCGTCCAATCGACAAAAGAGCCTTAATTCGTGATCACTAGTTTCCTCGGCCAAAAAAGTTGGAATTTCTTAAAAAAAACTTAAATCGTCGATATCTTCTAAACTAAGCGTCTAATCGACAAAAGAGCCTTAATTCGTGATCACTGGTTTCCTCGGCCAAAAAAGTTGGAATTTCTTAAAAAACTTAAATCGTCGATATCTTCTAAACTAAGCGTCTAATCGACAAAAGAGCCTTAATTCGTGATCACTGGTTTCCTCGGCCAAAAAAGTTGGAATTTCTTAAAAAACTTAAATCGTCGATATCTTCTAAACTAAGCGTCCAATCGACAAAAGAGCCTTAATTCGTGATCACTAGTTTCCTCGGCCAAAAAAGTTGGAATTTCTTAAAAAACTTAAATCGTCGATATCTTCTAAACTAAGCGTCCAATCGACAAAAGAGCCTTAATTCGTGATCACTAGTTTCCTCGGCCAAAAAAGTTGGAATTTCTTAAAAAAAACTTAAATCGTCGATATCTTCTAAACTAGGCGTCCAATCGACAAAAGAGCCTTAATTCGTGATCACTAGTTTCCTCGGCCAAAAAGGCTGGAATTTCTTATAAAAACTTAAATCGTCGATATCTTCTAAACTAAGCGTCTAATCGACAAAAGAGCCTTAATTCGTGATCACTAGTTTCCTCGGCCAAAAAGGCTGGAATTTCTTATAAAAATTTAAATCGTCGATATCTTCTAAACTAAGCGTCTAATCGACAAAAGAGCCTAAATTCGTGATCACTTGTTCCCTCGGCCAAAAAAGTTGGAATTTCTTAAAAAAAATTTAAATCGTCAATATCTTCTAAACTAAGCGTCTAACCGACAAAAGAGCCTTAATTCGTGATCACTAGTTTCCTCGGCCAAAAAGGCTGGAATTTCTTATAAAAACTTAAATCGTCGATATCTTCTAAACTAAGCGTCTAATCGACAAAAGAGCCTTAATTCGTGATCACTGGTTTCCTCGGCCAAAAAAGTTGGAATTTCTTAAAAAACTTAAATCGTCGATATCTTCTAAACTAAGCGTCTAATCGACAAAAGAGCCTTAATTCGTGATCACTGGTTTCCTCGGCCAAAAAAGTTGGAATTTCTTAAAAAACTTAAATCGTCGATATCTTCTAAACTAAGCGTCCAATCGACAAAAGAGCCTTAATTCGTGATCACTAGTTTCCTCGGCCAAAAAGGCTGGAATTTCTTATAAAAACTTAAATCGTCGATATCTTCTAAACTAAGCGTCTAATCGACAAAAGAGCCTAAATTCGTGATCACTTATTCCCTCGGCCAAAAAAGTTGGAATTTCTTAAAAAAACTTAAATCGTCTATATCTTCTAAACTAAGCGTCTAATCGACAAAAGAGCCTTAATTCGTGATCACTAGTTTCCTCGGCCAAAAAAGTTGGAATTTCTTATAGAAACTTAAATCGTCGATATCTTCTAAACTAAGCGTCCAATCGACAAAAGAGCCTTAATTCGTGATCACTAGTTTCCTCGGCCAAAAAAGTTGGAATTTCTTATAAAAACTTAAATCGTCGATATCTTCTAAACTAAGCGTCTAATCGACAAAAGAGCCTAAATTCGTGATCACTTATTCCCTCGGCCAAAAAAGGTGGAATTTCTTAAAAAAAACTTAAATCGTCGATATCTTCTTAACTAAGCGTCTAATCGACAAAAGAGCTTTAATTCGTGATCACTAGTTTCCTCGGCCAAAAATGCTGGAATTTCTTATAAAAACTTAAATCGTCGATATCTTCTAAACTAAGCGTCTAATCGACAAAAGAGCCTTAATTCGTGATCACTAGTTTCTTCGGCCAAAAAAGTTGGAATTTCTTATAAAAACTTAAATCGTCGATATCTTCTAAACTAAGCGTCTAATCGTCAAAAGAGCCTTAATTCGTGATCACTGGTTTCCTCGGCCAAAAAAGTTGGAATTTCTTAAAAAACTTAAATCGTCGATATCTTCTAAACTAAGCGTCCAATCGACAAAAGAGCCTTAATTCGTGATCACTAGTTTCCTCGGCCAAAAAGGCTGGAATTTCTTATAAAAACTTAAATCGTCGATATCTTCTAAACTAAGCGTCTAATCGACAAAAGAGCCTAAATTCGTGATCACTTATTCCCTCGGCCAAAAAAGTTGGAATTTCTTAAAAAAACTTAAATCGTCTATATCTTCTAAACTAAGCGTCTAATCGACAAAAGAGCCTTAATTCGTGATCACTAGTTTCCTCGGCCAAAAAAGTTGGAATTTCTTATAGAAACTTAAATCGTCGATATCTTCTAAACTAAGCGTCCAATCGACAAAAGAGCCTTAATTCGTGATCACTAGTTTCCTCGGCCAAAAAGGCTGGAATTTCTTATAAAAACTTAAATCGTCGATATCTTCTAAACTAAGCGTCTAATCGACAAAAGAGCCTTAATTCGTGATCACTGGTTTCCTCGGCCAAAAAAGTTGGAATTTCTTAAAAAACTTAAATCGTCGATATCTTCTAAACTAAGCGTCTAATCGACAAAAGAGCCTTAATTCGTGATCACTGGTTTCCTCGGCCAAAAAAGTTGGAATTTCTTAAAAAACTTAAATCGTCGATATCTTCTAAACTAAGCGTCCAATCGACAAAAGAGCCTTAATTCGTGATCACTAGTTTCCTCGGCCAAAAAGGCTGGAATTTCTTATAAAAACTTAAATCGTCGATATCTTCTAAACTAAGCGTCTAATCGACAAAAGAGCCTAAATTCGTGATCACTTATTCCCTCGGCCAAAAAAGTTGGAATTTCTTAAAAAAACTTAAATCGTCTATATCTTCTAAACTAAGCGTCTAATCGACAAAAGAGCCTTAATTCGTGATCACTAGTTTCCTCGGCCAAAAAAGTTGGAATTTCTTATAGAAACTTAAATCGTCGATATCTTCTAAACTAAGCGTCCAATCGACAAAAGAGCCTTAATTCGTGATCACTAGTTTCCTCGGCCAAAAAAGTTGGAATTTCTTATAAAAACTTAAATCGTCGATATCTTCTAAACTAAGCGTCTAATCGACAAAAGAGCCTAAATTCGTGATCACTTATTCCCTCGGCCAAAAAAGGTGGAATTTCTTAAAAAAAACTTAAATCGTCGATATCTTCTTAACTAAGCGTCTAATCGACAAAAGAGCTTTAATTCGTGATCACTAGTTTCCTCGGCCAAAAATGCTGGAATTTCTTATAAAAACTTAAATCGTCGATATCTTCTAAACTAAGCGTCTAATCGACAAAAGAGCCTTAATTCGTGATCACTAGTTTCTTCGGCCAAAAAAGTTGGAATTTCTTATAAAAACTTAAATCGTCGATATCTTCTAAACTAAGCGTCTAATCGACAAAAGAGCCTTAATTCGTGATTACTAGTTTCCTCGGCCAAAAAGGCTGGAATTTCTTATAAAAACTTAAATCGTCGATATCTTCTAAACTAAGCGTCTAATCTACAAAAGAGCCTTAGTTCGTGATGACTAGTTTCCTCGGCCAAAAAAGTTGGAATTTCTTATAAAAACTTAAATCGTCGATATCTTCTAAACTAAGCGTCCAATCGACAAAAGAGCCTTAATTCGTGATCACTAGTTTCCTCGGCCAAAAAAGTTGGAATTTCTTATAAAAACTTAAATCGTCGATATCTTCTAAACTAAGCGTCCAATCGACAAAAGAGCCTTAATTCGTGATCACTAGTTTCCTCGGCCAAAAAGGCTGGAATTTCTTATAAAAACTTAAATCGTCGATATCTTCTAAACTAAGCGTCTAATCTACAAAAGAGCCTTAGTTCGTGATGACTAGTTTCCTCGGCCAAAAAAGTTGGAATTTCTTATAAAAACTTAAATCGTCGATATCTTCTAAACTAAGCGTCTAATCTACAAAAGAGCTTTAATTCGTGATCACTAGTTTCCTCGGCCAAAAAAGTTGGAATTTCTTAAAAAAACTTAAATCGTCGATATCTTCTAAACTAAGCGTCTAATCGACAAAAGAGCCTTAATTCGTGATCACTAGTTTCCTCGGCCAAAAAAGTTGGAATTTCTTAAAAAACTTAAATCGTCGATATCTTCTAAACTAAGCGTCTAATCGACAAAAGAGCCTTAATTCGTGATCACTACTTTCCTCGGCCAAAAAGGCTGGAATTTCTATAAAAACTTAAATCGTCGATATCTTCTAAACTAAGCGTCTAATCGACAAAAGAGCCTTAATTCGTGATCAAAAAAGTTGGAATTTCTTAAAAAACTTAAATCGTCGATATCTTCTAAACTAAGCGTCTAATCGACAAAAGAGCCTTAATTCGTGATCACTAGTTTCCTCGGCCAAAAAGGCTGGAATTTCTTATAAAAACTTAAATCGTCGATATCTTCTAAACTAAGCGTCTAATCGACAAAAGAGCCTTAATTCGTGATCACTAGTTTCCTCGGCCAAAAAAGTTGGAATTTCTTAAAAAACTTAAATCGTCGATATCTTCTAAACTAAGCGTCTAATCGACAAAACAGCCTTAATTCGTGATCACTAGTTTCCTCGGCCAAAAAGGCTGGAATTTCTTATAAAAACTTAAATCGTCGATATCTTCTAAACTAAGCGTCTAATCGACAAAAGAGCCTTAATTCGTGATCACTAGTTTCCTCGGCCAAAAAAGTCGGAATTTCTTATAAAAACTTAAATCGTCGATATCTTCTAAACTAAGCGTCTAATCGACAAAAGAGCCTTAATTCGTGATTACTAGTTTCCTCAGCCAAAAAGGCTGAAATTTCTTATAAAAACTTAAATCGTCGATATCTTCTAAACTAAGCGTCTAATCGACAAAAGAGCCTTAATTCTTGATGACTAGTTTCCTCGGCCAAAAAAGTTGGAATTTCTTATAAAAACTTAAATCGTCGATATCTTCTAAACTAAGCGTCCAATCGACAAAAGAGCCTTAATTCGTGATCACTAGTTTCCTCGGCCAAAAAGGCTGGAATTTCTTATAAAAACTTAAATCGTCGATATCTTCTAAACTAAGCGTCTAATCGACAAAAGAGCCTTAATTCGTGATCACTAGTTTCCTCGGCCAAAAAGGCTGGAATTTCTTATAAAAAATTAAATCGTCGATATCTTCTAAACTAAGCGTCTAATCGACAAAAGAGCCTTAATTCGTGATCACTAGTTTCCTCGGCCAAAAAGGCTGGAATTTCTTATAAAAACTTAAATCGATATATAAACTTAGCGTCTAATCGACAAAAGAGCCTTAATTCGTGATCACTAGTTTCCTCGGCCAAAAAGGCTGGAATTTCTTATAAAAACTTAAATCGTCGATATCTTCTAAACTAAGCGTCTAATCGACAAAAGAGCCTTAATTCGTGATCACTAGTTTCCTCGGCCAAAAAAGTTGGAATTTCTTATAAAAACTTAAATCGTCGATATCTTCTAAACTAAGCGTCTAATCGACAAAAGAGCCTTAATTCGTGATCACTAGTTTCCTCCGCCAAAAAGTTGGAATTTCTTATAAAAACTTAAATCGTCGATATCTTCTAAACTAAGCGTCTAATCGACAAAAGAGCCTTAATTCGTGATCACTAGTTTCCTCGGCCAAAAAAGTTGGAATTTCTTAAAAAACTTAAATCGTCGATATCTTCTAAACTAAGCGTCCAATCGACAAAAGAGCCTTAATTCGTGATCACTAGTTTCCTCGGCCAAAAAGGCTGGAATTTCTTATAAAAACTTAAATCGTCGATATCTTCTAAACTAAGCGTCTAATCGACAATCGATATCTTCTAAACTAAGCGTCCAATCGACAAAAGAGCCTTAATTCGTGATCACTAGTTTCCTCGGCCAAAAAGGCTGGAATTTCTTATAAAAACTTAAATCGTCGATATCTTCTAAACTAAGCGTCTAATCGACAAAAGAGCCTTAATTCGTGATCACTAGTTTCCTCGGCCAAAAAGGCTGGAATTTCTTATAAAAACATACATCGTCGATATCTTCTAAACTAAGCGTCTAATCGACAAAAGAGCCTTAATTCGTGATCACTAGTTTCCTCGGCCAAAAAGGCTGGAATTTCTTATAAAAACTTAAATCGATATATAAACTTAGCGTCTAATCGACAAAAGAGCCTTAATTCGTGATCACTAGTTTCCTCGGCCAAAAAGGCTGGAATTTCTTATAAAAACTTAAATCGTCGATATCTTCTAAACTAAGCGTCTAATCGACAAAAGAGCCTTAATTCGTGATCACTAGTTTCCTCGGCCAAAAAAGTTGGAATTTCTTATAAAAACTTAAATCGTCGATATCTTCTAAACTAAGCGTCTAATCGACAAAAGAGCCTTAATTCGTGATCACTAGTTTCCTCGGCCAAAAAAGTTGGAATTTCTTAAAAAACTTAAATCGTCGATATCTTCTAAACTAAGCGTCTAATCGACAAAAGAGCCTTAATTCGTGATCACTAGTTTCCTCGGCCAAAAAGGCTGGAATTTCTAATAAAAACTTAAATCGTCGATATCTTCTAAACTAAGCGTCTAATCGACAAAAGAGCCTTAATTCGTGATCAAAAAAGTTGGAATTTCTTAAAAAACTTAAATCGTCGATATCTTCTAAACTAAGCGTCTAATCGACAAAAGAGCCTTAATTCGTGATCAAAAAAGTTGGAATTTCTTAAAAAACTTAAATCGTCGATATCTTCTAAACTAAGCGTCTAATCGACAAAAGAGCCTTAATTCGTGATCACTAGTTTCCTCGGCCAAAAAAGTTGGAATTTCTTATAAAAATTTAAATCGTCGATATCTTCTAAACTAAGCGTCTAATCGACAAAAGAGCCTTAATTCGTGATCACTAGTTTCCTCGGCCAAAAAAGTTGGAATTTCTTAAAAAACTTAAATCGTCGATATCTTCTAAACTAAGCGTCTAATCGACAAAAGAGCCTAAATTCGTGATCACTTGTTCCCTCGGCCAAAAAGGCTGGAATTTCTTATAAAAATTTAAATCGTCGATATCTTCTAAACTAAGCGTCTAATCGACAAAAGAGCCTAAATTCGTGATCACTTGTTCCCTCGGCCAAAAAAGTTGGAATTTCTTAAAAAAAACTTAAATCGTCAATATCTTCTAAACTAAGCGTCTAACCGACAAAAGAGCCTTAATTCGTGATCACTAGTTTCCTCGGCCAAAAAGGCTGGAATTTCTTATAAAAACTTAAATCGTCGATATCTTCTAAACTAAGCGTCTAATCGACAAAAGAGCCTTAATTCGTGATCACTAGTTTCCTCGGCCAAAAAAGTTGGAATTTCTTAAAAAACTTAAATCGTCGATATCTTCTAAACTAAGCGTCCAATCGACAAAAGAGCCTTAATTCGTGATCACTAGTTTCCTCGGCAAAAAAAGTTGGAATTTCTTATTAAAACTTAAATCGTCGATATCTTCTAAACTAAGCTTCTAATCGACAAAAGAGCCTTAATTCGTGATCACTAGTTTCCTCGGCCAAAAATGTTGGAATTTCTTAAAAAACTTAAATCGTCGATATCTTCTAAACTAAGCGTCTAATCGACAAAAGAGCCTTAATTCGTGATCACTAGTTTCCTCGGCCAAAAAGGCTGGAATTTCTTATAAAAACTTAAATCGTCGATATCTTCTAAACTAAGCGTCTAATCGACAAAAGAGCCTTAATTCGTGATCACTAGTTTCCTCGGCCAAAAAAGTTGGAATTTCTTAAAAAACTTAAATCGTCGATATCTTCTAAACTAAGCGTCCAATCGACAAAAGAGCCTTAATTCGTGATCACTAGTTTCCTCGGCCAAAAAGGCTGGAATTTCTTATAAAAACTTAAATCGTCGATATCTTCTAAACTAAGCGTCTAATCGACAAAAGAGCCTTAATTCGTGATCACTAGTTTCCTCGGCCAAAAAAGTTGGAATTTCTTATAAAAACTTAAATCGTCGATATCTTCTAAACTAAGCGTCCAATCGACAAAAGAGCCTTAATTCGTGATCACTAGTTTCCTCGGCCAAAAAAGTTGGAATTTCTTATAAAAACTTAAATCGTCGATATCTTCTAAACTAAGCGTCTAATCGACAAAAGAGCCTAAATTCGTGATCACTTATTCCCTCGGCCAAAAAAGGTGGAATTTCTTAAAAAAAACTTAAATCGTCGATATCTTCTTAACTAAGCGTCTAATCGACAAAAGAGCTTTAATTCGTGATCACTAGTTTCCTCGGCCAAAAAAGTTGGAATTTCTTAAAAAAACTTAAATCGTCGATATCTTCGAAACTAAGCGTCTAATCGACAAAAGAACCTTAATTCGTGATCACTAGTTTCCTCGGCCAAAAAAGTTGGAATTTCTTAAAAAACTTAAATCGTCGATATCTTCTAAACTAAGCGTCTAATCTACAAAAGAGCTTTAATTCGTGATCACTAGTTTCCTCGGCCAAAAAAGTTGGAATTTCTTAAAAAAACTTAAATCGTCGATATCTTCTAAACTAAGCGTCTAATCGACAAAAGAGCCTTAATTCGTGATCACTAGTTTCCTCGGCCAAAAAAGTTGGAATTTCTTATAAAAACTTAAATCGTCGATATCTTCTAAACTAAGCGTCTAATCGACAAAAGAGCCTTAATTCGTGATCACTAGTTTCCTCGGCCAAAAAAGTTGGAATTTCTTAAAAAACTTAAATCGTCGATATCTTCTAAACTAAGCGTCTAATCGACAAAAGAGCCTTAATTCGTGATCACTACTTTCCTCGGCCAAAAAGGCTGGAATTTCTATAAAAACTTAAATCGTCGATATCTTCTAAACTAAGCGTCTAATCGACAAAAGAGCCTTAATTCGTGATCAAAAAAGTTGGAATTTCTTAAAAAACTTAAATCGTCGATATCTTCTAAACTAAGCGTCTAATCGACAAAAGAGCCTTAATTCGTGATCACTAGTTTCCTCGGCCAAAAAGGCTGGAATTTCTTATAAAAACTTAAATCGTCGATATCTTCTAAACTAAGCGTCTAATCGACAAAAGAGCCTTAATTCGTGATCACTAGTTTCCTCGGCCAAAAAAGTTGGAATTTCTTAAAAAACTTAAATCGTCGATATCTTCTAAACTAAGCGTCTAATCGACAAAACAGCCTTAATTCGTGATCACTAGTTTCCTCGGCCAAAAAGGCTGGAATTTCTTATAAAAACTTAAATCGTCGATATCTTCTAAACTAAGCGTCTAATCGACAAAAGAGCCTTAATTCGTGATCACTAGTTTCCTCGGCCAAAAAAGTCGGAATTTCTTATAAAAACTTAAATCGTCGATATCTTCTAAACTAAGCGTCTAATCGACAAAAGAGCCTTAATTCGTGATTACTAGTTTCCTCAGCCAAAAAGGCTGGAATTTCTTATAAAAACTTAAATCGTCGATATCTTCTAAACTAAGCGTCCAATCGACAAAAGAGCCTTAATTCGTGATCACTAGTTTCCTCGGCCAAAAAGGCTGGAATTTCTTATAAAAACTTAAATCGTCGATATCTTCTAAACTAAGCGTCTAATCGACAAAAGAGCCTTAATTCGTGATTACTAGTTTCCTCAGCCAAAAAGGCTGAAATTTCTTATAAAAACTTAAATCGTCGATATCTTCTAAACTAAGCGTCTAATCGACAAAAGAGCCTTAATTCTTGATGACTAGTTTCCTCGGCCAAAAAAGTTGGAATTTCTTATAAAAACTTAAATCGTCGATATCTTCTAAACTAAGCGTCCAATCGACAAAAGAGCCTTAATTCGTGATCACTAGTTTCCTCGGCCAAAAAGGCTGGAATTTCTTATAAAAACTTAAATCGATATATAAACTTAGCGTCTAATCGACAAAAGAGCCTTAATTCGTGATCACTAGTTTCCTCGGCCAAAAAGGCTGGAATTTCTTATAAAAACTTAAATCGTCGATATCTTCTAAACTAAGCGTCTAATCGACAAAAGAGCCTTAATTCGTGATCACTAGTTTCCTCGGCCAAAAAAGTTGGAATTTCTTATAAAAACTTAAATCGTCGATATCTTCTAAACTAAGCGTCTAATCGACAAAAGAGCCTTAATTCGTGATCACTAGTTTCCTCCGCCAAAAAGTTGGAATTTCTTATAAAAACTTAAATCGTCGATATCTTCTAAACTAAGCGTCTAATCGACAAAAGAGCCTTAATTCGTGATCACTAGTTTCCTCGGCCAAAAAAGTTGGAATTTCTTAAAAAACTTAAATCGTCGATATCTTCTAAACTAAGCGTCCAATCGACAAAAGAGCCTTAATTCGTGATCACTAGTTTCCTCGGCCAAAAAGGCTGGAATTTCTTATAAAAACTTAAATCGTCGATATCTTCTAAACTAAGCGTCTAATCGACAATCGATATCTTCTAAACTAAGCGTCCAATCGACAAAAGAGCCTTAATTCGTGATCACTAGTTTCCTCGGCCAAAAAGGCTGGAATTTCTTATAAAAACTTAAATCGTCGATATCTTCTAAACTAAGCGTCTAATCGACAAAAGAGCCTTAATTCGTGATCACTAGTTTCCTCGGCCAAAAAGGCTGGAATTTCTTATAAAAACATACATCGTCGATATCTTCTAAACTAAGCGTCTAATCGACAAAAGAGCCTTAATTCGTGATCACTAGTTTCCTCGGCCAAAAAGGCTGGAATTTCTTATAAAAACTTAAATCGATATATAAACTTAGCGTCTAATCGACAAAAGAGCCTTAATTCGTGATCACTAGTTTCCTCGGCCAAAAAGGCTGGAATTTCTTATAAAAACTTAAATCGTCGATATCTTCTAAACTAAGCGTCTAATCGACAAAAGAGCCTTAATTCGTGATCACTAGTTTCCTCGGCCAAAAAAGTTGGAATTTCTTATAAAAACTTAAATCGTCGATATCTTCTAAACTAAGCGTCTAATCGACAAAAGAGCCTTAATTCGTGATCACTAGTTTCCTCGGCCAAAAAAGTTGGAATTTCTTAAAAAACTTAAATCGTCGATATCTTCTAAACTAAGCGTCTAATCGACAAAAGAGCCTTAATTCGTGATCACTAGTTTCCTCGGCCAAAAAGGCTGGAATTTCTAATAAAAACTTAAATCGTCGATATCTTCTAAACTAAGCGTCTAATCGACAAAAGAGCCTTAATTCGTGATCAAAAAAGTTGGAATTTCTTAAAAAACTTAAATCGTCGATATCTTCTAAACTAAGCGTCTAATCGACAAAAGAGCCTTAATTCGTGATCAAAAAAGTTGGAATTTCTTAAAAAACTTAAATCGTCGATATCTTCTAAACTAAGCGTCTAATCGACAAAAGAGCCTTAATTCGTGATCACTAGTTTCCTCGGCCAAAAAAGTTGGAATTTCTTATAAAAATTTAAATCGTCGATATCTTCTAAACTAAGCGTCTAATCGACAAAAGAGCCTTAATTCGTGATCACTAGTTTCCTCGGCCAAAAAAGTTGGAATTTCTTAAAAAACTTAAATCGTCGATATCTTCTAAACTAAGCGTCTAATCGACAAAAGAGCCTTAATTCGTGATCACTAGTTTCCTCGGCCAAAAAAGTTGGAATTTCTTATAAAAATTTAAATCGTCGATATCTTCTAAACTAAGCGTCTAATCGACAAAAGAGCCTAAATTCGTGATCACTTGTTCCCTCGGCCAAAAAAGTTGGAATTTCTTAAAAAAAACTTAAATCGTCAATATCTTCTAAACTAAGCGTCTAACCGACAAAAGAGCCTTAATTCGTGATCACTAGTTTCCTCGGCCAAAAAGGCTGGAATTTCTTATAAAAACTTAAATCGTCGATATCTTCTAAACTAAGCGTCTAATCGACAAAAGAGCCTTAATTCGTGATCACTAGTTTCCTCGGCCAAAAAAGTTGGAATTTCTTAAAAAACTTAAATCGTCGATATCTTCTAAACTAAGCGTCCAATCGACAAAAGAGCCTTAATTCGTGATCACTAGTTTCCTCGGCAAAAAAAGTTGGAATTTCTTATTAAAACTTAAATCGTCGATATCTTCTAAACTAAGCTTCTAATCGACAAAAGAGCCTTAATTCGTGATCACTAGTTTCCTCGGCCAAAAATGTTGGAATTTCTTAAAAAACTTAAATCGTCGATATCTTCTAAACTAAGCGTCTAATCGACAAAAGAGCCTTAATTCGTGATCACTAGTTTCCTCGGCCAAAAAGGCTGGAATTTCTTATAAAAACTTAAATCGTCGATATCTTCTAAACTAAGCGTCTAATCGACAAAAGAGCCTTAATTCGTGATCACTAGTTTCCTCGGCCAAAAAAGTTGGAATTTCTTAAAAAACTTAAATCGTCGATATCTTCTAAACTAAGCGTCCAATCGACAAAAGAGCCTTAATTCGTGATCACTAGTTTCCTCGGCCAAAAAGGCTGGAATTTCTTATAAAAACTTAAATCGTCGATATCTTCTAAACTAAGCGTCTAATCGACAAAAGAGCCTTAATTCGTGATCACTAGTTTCCTCGGCCAAAAAAGTTGGAATTTCTTATAAAAACTTAAATCGTCGATATCTTCTAAACTAAGCGTCCAATCGACAAAAGAGCCTTAATTCGTGATCACTAGTTTCCTCGGCCAAAAAAGTTGGAATTTCTTATAAAAACTTAAATCGTCGATATCTTCTAAACTAAGCGTCTAATCGACAAAAGAGCCTAAATTCGTGATCACTTATTCCCTCGGCCAAAAAAGGTGGAATTTCTTAAAAAAAACTTAAATCGTCGATATCTTCTTAACTAAGCGTTAATCGACAAAAGAGCTTTAATTCGTGATCACTAGTTTCCTCGGCCAAAAAAGTTGGAATTTCTTAAAAAAACTTAAATCGTCGATATCTTCGAAACTAAGCGTCTAATCGACAAAAGAACCTTAATTCGTGATCACTAGTTTCCTCGGCCAAAAAAGTTGGAATTTCTTAAAAAACTTAAATCGTCGATATCTTCTAAACTAAGCGTCTAATCGACAAAAGAGCCTTAATTCGTGATCAATAGTTTCCTCGGCCAAAAAAGTTGGAATTTCTTAAAAAACTTAAATCGTCGATATCTTCTAAACTAAGCGTCTAATCGACAAAAGAGCCTTAATTCGTGATCACTAGTTTCTTCGGCCAAAAAAGTTGGAATTTCTTATAAAAACTTAAATCGTCGATATCTTCTAAACTAAGCGTCTAATCGACAAAAGAGCCTTAATTCGTGATTACTAGTTTCCTCGGCCAAAAAGGCTGGAATTTCTTATTGAAACTTAAATCGTCGATATCTTCTAAACTAAGCGTCTAATCTACAAAAGAGCCTTAGTTCGTGATGACTAGTTTCCTCGGCCAAAAAAGTTGGAATTTCTTATAAAAACTTAAATCGTCGATATCTTCTAAACTAAGCGTCCAATCGACAAAAGAGCCTTAATTCGTGATCACTAGTTTCCTCGGCCAAAAAGGCTGGAATTTCTTATAAAAACTTAAATCGTCGATATCTTCTAAACTAAGCGTCTAATCGACAAAAGAGCCTTAATTCGTGATCACTAGTTTCCTCGGCCAAAAAGGCTGGAATTTCTTATAAAAACTTACATCGTCGATATCTTCTAAACTAAGCGTCTAATCGACAAAAGAGCCTTAATTCGTGATCACTAGTTTCCTCGGCCAAAAAGGCTGGAATTTCTTATAAAAACTTAAATCGATATATAAACTTAGCGTCTAATCGACAAAAGAGCCTTAATTCGTGATCACTAGTTTCCTCGGCCAAAAAGGCTGGAATTTCTTATAAAAACTTAAATCGTCGATATCTTCTAAACTAAGCGTCTAATCGACAAAAGAGCCTTAATTCGTGATCACTAGTTTCCTCGGCCAAAAAAGTTGGAATTTCTTATAAAAACTTAAATCGTCGATATCTTCTAAAGTAAGCGTCTAATCGACAAAAGAGCCTTAATTCGTGATTACTAGTTTCCTCGGCCAAAAAGGCTGGAATTTCTTATAAAAACTTAAATCGTCGATATCTTCTAAACTAAGCGTCTAATCGACAAAAGAGCCTTAATTCGTGATCACTAGTTTCCTCGGCCAAAAAGGCTGGAATTTCTTATAATAACTTACATCGTCGATATCTTCTAAACTAAGCGTCTAATCGACAAAAGAGCCTTAATTCGTGATCACTAGTTTCCTCGGCCAAAAAGGCTGGAATTTCTTATAAAAACTTAAATCGATATATAAACTTAGCGTCTAATCGACAAAAGAGCCTTAATTCGTGATCACTAGTTTCCTCGGCCAAAAAGGCTGGAATTTCTTATAAAAACTTAAATCGTCGATATCTTCTAAACTAAGCGTCTAATCGACAAAAGAGCCTTAATTCGTGATCACTAGTTTCCTCGGCCAAAAAAGTTGGAATTTCTTAAAAAACTTAAATCGTCGATATCTTCTAAACTAAGCGTCTAATCGACAAAAGAGCCTTAATTCGTGATCACTAGTTTCCTCGGCCAAAAAGGCTGGAATTTCTATAAAAACTTAAATCGTCGATATCTTCTAAACTAAGCGTCTAATCGACAAAAGAGCCTTAATTCGTGATCAAAAAAGTTGGAATTTCTTAAAAAACTTAAATCGTCGATATCTTCTAAAATAAGCGTCTAATCGACAAAAGAGCCTTAATTCGTGATCACTAGTTTCCTCGGCCAAAAAGGCAGGAATTTCTTATAAAAATTTAAATCGTCGATATCTTCTAAACTAAGCGTCTAATCGACAAAAGAGCCTAAATTCGTGATCACTTGTTCCCTCGGCCAAAAAAGTTGGAATTTCTTAAAAAAAACTTAAATCGCAATATCTTCTAAACTAAGCGTCTAACCGACAAAAGAGCCTTAATTCGTGATCACTAGTTTCCTCGGCCAAAAAGGCTGGAATTTCTTATAAAAACTTAAATCGTCGATATCTTCTAAACTAAGCGTCTAATCGACAAAAGAGCCTTAATTCGTGATCACTTGTTCCCTCGGCCAAAAAAGTTGGAATTTCTTAAAAAAAACTTAAATCGTCAATATCTTCTAAACTAAGCGTCTAACCGACAAAAGAGCCTTAATTCGTGATCACTAGTTTCCTCGGCCAAAAAGGCTGGAATTTCTTATAAAAACTTAAATCGTCGATATCTTCTAAACTAAGCGTCTAATCGACAAAAGAGCCTTAATTCGTGATCACTAGTTTCCTCGGCCAAAAAAGTTGGAATTTCTTAAAAAACTTAAATCGTCGATATCTTCTAAACTAAGCGTCTAATCGACAAAAGAGCCTTAATTCGTGATCACTAGTTTCCTCGGCCAAAAAAGTTGGAATTTCTTAAAAAACTTAAATCGTCGATATCTTCTAAACTAAGCGTCTAATCGACAAAAGAGCCTTAATTCGTGATCACTAGTTTCCTCGGCCAAAAAGGCTGGAATTTCTTATAAAAACTTAAATCGTCGATATCTTCTAAACTAAGCGTCCAATCGACAAAGAGCCTTAATTCGTGATCACTAGTTTCCTCGGCTAAAAAGGCTGGAATTTCTTATAAAAACTTAAATCGTCGATATCTTCTAAACTAAGCGTCTAATCGACAAAAGAGCCTTAATTCGTGATCACTAGTTTCCTCGGCCAAAAAGGCTGGAATTTCTTATAAAAACTTAAATCGTCGATATCTTCTAAACTAAGCGTCTAATCGACAAAAGAGCCTTAATTCGTGCTCACTTGTTTCCTCGGCCAAAAAAGTTGGAATTTCTTAAAAAAAACTTTAATCGTCGATATCTTCTAAACTAAGCGTCTAATCGACAAAAGATCCTAAATTCGTGCTCACTTGTTTCCTCGGCCAAAAAAGTTGGAATTTCTTAAAAAAACATTAATCGTAGATATCTTCTAAACTAAACGTCTAATCGACAAAAGAGCCTTAATTCGTGATCACTAGTTTCCTCGGCCAAAAAGGCTGGAATTTCTTATAAAAACTTAAATCGTCGATATCTTCTAAACTAAGCGTCTAATCGACAAAAGAGCCTTAATTCGTGATCACTTGTTTCCTCGGCCAAAAAAGTTGGAATTTCTTATAAAAACTTAAATCGTCGATATCTTCTAAACTAAGCGTCTAATCGACAAAAGAGCCTTAATTCGTGCTCACTTGTTTCCTCGGCCAAAAAGGCTGGAATTTCTTATAAAAACTTAAATCGTCGATATCTTCTAAACTAAGCGTCTAATCGACAAAAGAGCCTTAATTCGTGCTCACTTGTTTCCTCGGCCAAAAAAGTTGGAATTTCTTAAAAAAAACTTTAATCGTCGATATCTTCTAAACTAAGCGTCTAATCGACAAAAGATCCTTAATTCGTGCTCACTTGTTTCCTCGGCCAAAAAAGTTGGAATTTCTTAAAAAAACATTAATCGTAGATATCTTCTAAACTAAACGTCTAATCGACAAAAGAGCCTTAATTCGTGATCACTAGTTTCCTCGGCCAAAAAGGCTGGAATTTCTTATAAAAACTTAAATCGTCGATATCTTCTAAACTAAGCGTCTAATCGACAAAAGAGCCTTAATTCGTGATCACTTGTTTCCTCGGCCAAAAAAGTTGGAATTTCTTATAAAAACTTAAATCGTCGATATCTTCTAAACTAAGCGTCTAATCGACAAAAGAGCCTTAATTCGTGATCACTTGTTTCCTCGGCCAAAAAAGTTGGAATTTCTTATAAAAACTTAAATCGTCGATATCTTCTAAACTAAGCGTCTAATCGACAAAAGAGCCTTAATTCGTGATCACTAGTTTCCTCGGCCAAAAAGGCTGGAATTTCTTATAAAAACTTAATTCGTCGATATCTTCTAATCTAGGCGTCTAATCGACAAAAGAGCCTTAATTCGGGATCACTAGTTTCCTCGGCCAAAAAAGTTGGAATTTCTTATAAAAACTTAAATCGTCGATATCTTCTAAACTAGGCGTCTAATCGACAAAAGATCCCTAATTCGTGATCACTAGTTTCCTCGGCCAAAAGGGTTAGAATTTCTTATAAAAACTTAAATCGTCCATATCTTCTAAACTAAGCGTCTAATCAACAAAAGAGCCTTAATTCGTGATCACTAGTTTCCTCGGCTAAAAAAATAGGAATTTCTTAAAAAAACTTAAATCGTCGATATCTTCTAAACTAGGCGTCTAATCGACAAAAGAGCCTTAATTCGTGATCACTAGTTTCCTCGGCCAAAAAAGTTGGAATTTCTTATAAAAACTTAAATCGTCGATATCTTCTAAACTAAGCGTCTAATCGACAAAAGAGCCTTAATTCGTGATCACTAGTTTCCTCGGCCAAAAAAATTGGAATTTCTTAAAAAAACTTAAATCGTCGATATCTTCTAAACTAGGCGTCTAATCGACAAAAGAGCCTTAATTCGTGATCACTAGTTTCCTCGGCCAAAATAGTTGGAATTTCTTATAAAAACTTAAATCGTCCATATCTTCTAAACTAAGCGTCTAATCAACAAAAGAGCCTTAATTCGTGATCACTAGTTTCCTCGGCTAAAAAAATTGGAATTTCTTAAAAAAACTTAAATCGTCGATATCTTCTAAACTAAGCGTCTAATCGACAAAAGAGCCTTAATTCGTGCTCACTTGTTTCCTCGGCCAAAAAAGTTGGAATTTCTTATAAAAACTTAAATCGTCGATATCTTCTAAACTAGGCGTCTAATCGACAAAAGAGCCTTAATTCGTGCTCACTTGTTTCCTCGGCCAAAAAAGTTGGAATTTCTTAAAAAAACTTTAATCGTCGATATCCTCTAAACTAAGCGTCTAATCGACAAAAGAGCCTTAATTCGTGCTCACTTGTTTCCTCGGCCAAAAAAGTTGGAATTTCTTAAAAAAACATTAATCGTAGATATCTTCTAAACTAAGCGTCTAATCGACAAAAGAGCCTTAATTCGTGATCACTAGTTTCCTCGGCCAAAAAAGTTGGAATTTCTTATAAAAACTTAAATCGTCGATATCTTCTAAACTAGGCGTCTAATCGACAAAAGATCCCTAATTCGTGATCACTAGTTTCCTCGGCCAAAAGGGTTGGAATTTCTTATAAAAACTTAAATCGTCCATATCTTCTAAACTAAGCGTCTAATCGACAAAAGAGCCTTAATTCGTGATCACTAGTATCCTCGGCCAAAAAAGTTGGAATTTCTTATAAAAACTTAAATCGTCGATATCTTCTAAACTAAGCGTCTAATCGAAAAAAAGAGCCTTAATTCGTGATCACTAGTATCCTCGGCCAAAAAAGTTGGAATTTCTTATAAAAACTTAAATCGTCGATATCTTCTAAACTAAGCGTCTAATCGACAAAAGAGCCTTAATTCGTGATCACTAGTATCCTCGGCCAAAAAAGTTGGAATTTCTTATAAAAACTTAAATCGTCGATATCTTCTAAACTAGGCGTCTAATCGACAAAAGAGCCTTAATTCGTGATCACTAGTATCCTCGGCCAAAAAAGTTTTAATTTCTTATAAAAACTTAAATCGTCGATATCTTCTAAACTAGGCGTCTAATCGACAAAAGAGCCTTAATTCGGGATCACTAGTTTCCTCGGCCAAAAAAGTTGGAATTTCTTATAAAAACTTAAATCGTTGATATCTTCTAAACTAGGCGTCTAATCGACAAAAGAGCCTTAATTCGTGATCACTAGTATCCTCGGCCAAAAAAGTTGGAATTTCTTATAAAAACTTAAATCGTCGATATCTTCGAAACTAAGCGTCTAATCGACAAAGGAGCCTTAATTCGTGATCACTAGTATCCTCGGCCAAAAAAGTTGGAATTTCTTATAAAAACTTAAATCGTCGATATCTTCTAAACTAGGCGTCTAATCGACAAAAGAGCCTTAATTCGTGATCACTAGTATCCTCGGCCAAAAAAGTTGGAATTTCTTATAAAAACTTAAATCGTCGATATCTTCTAAACTAGGCGTCTAATCGACAAAAGAGCCTTAATTCGTGATCACTAGTATCCTCGGCCAAAAAAGTTGGAATTTCTTATAAAAACTTAAATCGTCGATATCTTCTAAACTAAGCGTCTAATCGACAAAAGAGCCTTAATTCGTGATCACTAGTATCCTCGGCCAAAATAGTTGGAATTTCTTATAAAAACTTAAATCGTCGATATCTTCTAAACTAGGCGTCTAATCGACAAAAGAGCCTTAATTCGTGATCACTAGTATCCTCGGCCAAAATAGTTGGAATTTCTTATAAAAACTTAAATCGTCGATATCTTCTAAACTAGGCGTCTAATCGACAAAAGAGCCTTAATTCGTGATCACCAGTATCCTCGGCCAAAAAAGTTGGAATATCTTATAAAAACTTAAATCGTCGATATCTTCTAAACTAGGCGTCTAATCGACAAAAGAGCCTTCATTCGGGATCACTAGTTTCCTCGGCCAAAAAAGTTGGAATTTCTTATAAAAACTTAAATCGTCGATATCTTCTAAACTAGGCGTCTAATCGACAAAAGAGCCTTAATTCGTGATCACTAGTTTCCTCGGCCAAAAGGGTTGGAATTTCTTATAAAAACTTAAATCGTCCATGTCTTCTAAACTAAGCGTCTAATCAACAAAAGAGCCTTAATTCGTGATCACTAGTTTCCTCGGCCAAAAAAGTTGGAATTTCTTATAAAAACTTAAATCGTCGATATCTTCTAAACTAAGCGTCTAATCGACAAAAGAGCCTTAATTCGTGATCACTAGTTTCCTCGGCCAAAAAAGTTGGAATTTCTTAAAAAACTTAAATCGTCGATATCTTCAAAACTAAGCGTCTAATCAACAAAAGAGCCTTAATTCGTGATCCCTAGTTTCCTCGGCCAAAAAAGTTGGAATTTCTTAAAAAAACTTTAATCGTCGATATCTTCTAAACTAAACGTCTAATCGACAAAAGAGCTTTAATTCGTGATCACTAGTTTCCTCGGCCAAAAGGGTTGGAATTTCTTATAAAAACTTAATTCGTCGATATCTTCTAAACGTTTAATCGACAAAAGAGCCATAACTCGTGATCACTAGTTTCCTGGACCAAAAAAGTTGGAACTTCTTATAAAAACTTAAATCGTCAATATCTTCAAAACTAAGCGTTTAATGGTCATTTAACCTATGATTCGTGATTTTTTTATTATTCTTTGTTTAAAGGTAGAAGATTTAATTTTTGCTCATAACTTTGTTATATAAAGAGACGCCATTAGCTGAAAAATTAAGTCAGTATATATCACCGTTCAAAAGTTACAAGGGAAATGAGAAAAAAATTGGACCAAATGGTCCTAACCTAACAGCAGGGTTAACATAGTCATTGGACAAGGTGATTTTTCGAGCAAAATCGTTGTCCATTTCGAGCGTCTGCCATCAAAATAACATAACACCTGACCACATTTTACTGGGTGACCAGTTTATAACGACAGGAAAAGATATGTGGGTCAAACAAAAAGGGTGTACGTTTTTGGTCTTAGTTACTTATCAATTCTCTCAACATTCCAAGAAAATAATAATAATATTTATTTTTTGAAAATATAGGATATTTCCTTTATTAAAAATTTATAAAAGTATATCAAAACCTTTAAGTAGACGCGTCACTTGTTTCTTTCTAATACCGCGTTCTCAATATACCTGATCTTTTATACAGGTATCTTTTCTGAAAAATACTCGTCTCGGTTAAATTTCAGATGCTGTAAAATGCGAACCAAGTCCTAACTGCGCAAAAATTGGGTGTCATAGGAAAGTGTTTTTATTTGAAGTTTTCTTGCCCTTTTCAGCTCAATGGTATTTGTACATAAACGCAAAGCATGCTCGATGATGGACCTAAAGATTTGCTATTAACTTTTCATATAGTTTATAAGGCAGCCTAGTAATCCTATTGCCTGTGTGAACAATTTTAGGTATGTTACATTGGAATATCTTAGGAAAGTCCAATGTGTTGTTACTTCTGTCTGCTCCTGCTGTTGTGCCGAAAGTTTTGCCCAAACATCGATGTGGGAAGCAGTACTTATATTACTTAGTGCAACGGTAACAACAATAGGGGGAACTACCTCTTACTAATACCAGACAAAGTTTAAAATAACACTCATATTAGGTCCTAAATCTAAGACTCTATTGGATGAAAATAGACCAGTGTGGCGAAACTTTGTATGAATCTCTCAGAGTAAATGCTGTTCTTTTGTCATCCTCTTCTTAATCTGCCTTTTTCGCTTCTGCCAAATTCTGCTTTGTCGTTCCGTTTGCAATACATCGAAATAATGGTCAGAGACCCTATAGAGTATATATATTCTGAATCGTTGTACAATTCTAAAACGACCTACATGTCCGTCTGTTTGTTTAAGGATAGCACACTACAGGTCGCACTACTGACGCCAGGTAGCTAAAAATTGTGCAGGAGCATGTGGTGATAGACTGAAACGGTTGGTATTGAAAATGACCCTGATCGGTCAAGAGATGAATATTTTTCCATCTCAAGAACTTGACCCAGGAATCAATCCTGAAGGAATCATTATAGACTTTATTGTAATAAAATTATGCAAGGGGGAGTGGAACTGCCCACACAATTCTTAACATAAAAAGACAATACCTCATAAAATATAAGAGATATGGCGATAATGATGCTAGCGTAAATGGAAATACATCCCTTACTATTTTTTTTTAAATTCTGAGAATCATAAAAAAGTCATCAATGTTTTTTCCAAAGAATTTTGTGCATATCTCGAGCAAATTTTTAAAATTCATACATTTACCTAATTGTGCCTAAAAGCGAAACGCGTAAATCGATTTTCATGATATATGTCTCATTTTGTTCATAGGTTATTTGACTTTACGTAAAAGTAATAGGACTTGATACTTTTTATCGTTTTGTATTTCTATGATTTAAAAAAAAAACTTTAATTTTTTAAGCAAAAAATGTTTTTTTTCTTCATTCATTTATTTATAACTGCGAATCTGTTGCTTATGTTGCAAAATATTGTATGAACAGATTAAAGGAATTGTAATTTTTAATTTTTTTAAAATTTCAGCTTATTCGGATTAGTGGTTCTCAAGTTGTGAGAAACAAAAGAGCCTAAAACGTGACAAAATCCCCTATACGATACTTACAAACTTCAAATTAACTATTAAATTAATATTTGAGGTACCTTGACCAAACGAATGATGCAGAAGTTCTTCTTTTTGGGGCTACTTTCACAAACAGTTATCAGAATTGAGTCCCGAATCAATCACCTGAAAAATGTTGTACTGTTTTATGATAAAAAATATTAAGATAATTCTCTGAAAACTTTTCTTTTACTCGCAAGTAACACCGAGCATGTCTTTATTTATAAAAATGAAATGTGGTTTGTTACACCGCATACAACTTGAAAACGAATGGGGCAAACTGGATAGTTCCTTCTGCGGGTTTATTCATAAATGCTACGCGAAGGTTTAGGAAAAAAGAAAAGTCAAAATTCTGGTCTGTGGGCGAAGGAGGAGTGACAAAACTGTTTTTTTTTTGAGCTAGAAGGCTGACAATTTTATGGTAAGTTGGGGATGGTCTGTAGATGGTTTATGTGTAGTTTGCATGAAGTCGACCCAGTGGGCGTGGTACCTCCCATACAAATCACAAGTGAAAAAACCCATAATTTCAGCTTCCGTTAACGGTATTTGAACAAAATTTTGGTATGATGGTTTGTTAAAGTTATTGTATTCCGGTGTTAAATAATATTTGTATTCCGGTTCAGTGCACCTGTCATTCATCTTCGAAATATCAAACCACCACGACTTTGCAACGGAACCAGACTTTCAGTAAAAATAAAATTTGAAGGCAAAAATAACGTTTGACGGGTCAGCTAGTATAAGTACTTATATAATAATAAATAAAGTTTCATATTCAAATTTGATTAAACCCATTTTGAAAATATTTTTTTAGAACAGAAAGAGCCGTAGTGAAATTATCAGACTGTTTCATTGTATTTTTATTTACAAACTGCCCATTTGTAAAAAAAATATTCTTTCACTTTCCACTGATGTTTTGCCTTTTTATCAGTAGAGTGTTAAATAAATTGGTGACGTTGCTTCACTATCTTTTATTAATATTTAAATAATTTTGTATTCAGTTGTAGGTGATCTATTTTAATTCTGTGCAACATTTTGAGTTTTGATTGTTATGACTTTACGATATACGAGTATGTAATGATATATCTGTAATAATGCCACTAATAGAAATATCGTCCAATTCTGTCGACACTGCTTACTTTTTCTTTAAAAAATCCGAGAGAAACTTTTTTCCGCGTACGCCAGTATATTTGAAATATTGTTGGATCGTTAAGATACTTGAGTGAAGTATAGGTCGCTGTTCTCCGTCTTCTTCAATCGTTTCTTAAAAGCTTCAAAATTTTTTTCAACCAAATTTGTTGACCTGAAGTTGTTTAATTGTATCCGCGACTTTTAAATATTTATTTCGTCGGCAAAGCGCTTTCGCAGCTAATTTAATTGGTTTGGAATATTAAAAAGACATGCGAGTATATTTACATTAGCTTCAATCCAAAGTAAAAGTTCAAGTTACGAAGAATTTTTGAAACGTAAAAATTTTCTAACATTGTCGCCATCAAATCCACTTGGTAATGTCATAACTGTAGTAATGCAAAGTAATGAATTTCCTAGGAATCTCGGAAAAAACTCCCGGGAAGCCGGCAATGAAAAATGACCGGGATTCTCGGGAACTCCCGCCCTGGAAGTCCAGGGAATCCAATTGAGAGAAACTCTATGGACAATAATTTTTATAATTTCATTAAACATCGTCGCCTGTTGCCACAAATATAGGCTGACTGAACTAAATTTTATTTGGAACAACAATGCACAGTCTGCAAATAATATGCCATTAAAAAGTGTTCATTTGGGGCGCTGGAAGCGAGTCAAATAACAACTGTACTATTCTTTATACGCCACGTTTGTCATAGTTTTTGGCTCAAATTTAGTAAGTGAGTTACAAAAAATCTGGAACCATGTGCATCATATCGTTCCGTGTTTTCCTGGTTTCGTCCTCTAGTACCTTGGGGTCTAGCCCTTTATTTAAGCTATATTTTAAAAAGCCCTGTACCATGTCCATGTTCTAGAGTACTACAATTGTCTTAGCTAACCTTTATTTTGAGTTTACCAAACATTTTTAATTTATGATTTAATACTCTCATGCTAAACGAGGGCGATAGGGGCATGTTAACTGGTATTAACTGGTATATCTTCCTTTGACCGATTAAAACGTATCCTCTTCTCCACCTAAATTTAGCAACCAGCCCTAAGCGTTTTGGGATAAAATTGTGTCGATGGCTTCATATGATTGTGATAGGCAACTGCCATGATGACGATGAACAACAAGAAGATGCGAAAGACATCTAAAGTAGAGATTTTGGTTTTTCTCTAACGAAGCTGGTGGGCCCAAGATGCCGTTCGCATGCACTCACACACACACACCTAAAGATAGCCGGATGCACAACACACACAGACATACATTCGGGCTGTAGGAACATAACTCCATGTAACAGTATTGAGGTTACAGCTGCTGTCCCCGAGCATATCTGAGCGGCAAATCACACATACACTCCCCCCACGTCTGGCCGACGACTCGACAGCTGAGTGGTGTATGTGTTTAGGCGCGCGTGTGTGTGGTGTAGTTTGGAGGACTGCTGCTGTGCTATTTGTACGGCAGCATTTGCCTTGGAAACTTTTGAGTTTTTCGCAAAGTTTATTTAGAGTTTAGCCAGAGTTGTTTATGTTTGGTGTAGATTTCACAATAATCCCCCTTGCCGCTAGCACCTACAGCGCCTCCATCACTTGCAGCATCTCCTACTGTTGTAAAACCACGAGCACCACCATCGCAGCTACCACGGCCCTCTCTTGGTGCTTAGTGCACACCGGTCCATGATTGTGTGAGAGTGTGGTCTCGGCTGGCAGAACATGTCGGGTTTTCTACATCGATGATAATAATTGAAATCCACCGGAAGAGATGCAGTGTGGAATGCTTTCCTGCATATCGACCATTTGGTTTTCTTTTATTATTGAGTTGATCGATCGTTAAAATGCTGGTTGTGTGTGTCTGTGCGCCTGTGTTGATTTCAGGAATTTTGCATTTCCGCTTTTAAAGTATTGGGGGGCGATAACTTCCGCTTCCATAGATCAATTCATCTATGAAAATTGCATTTAGTTATGAGACAGTGGCATTGTATACTGAGTTTCAAATGCTTCAAATGGAAACAAGAAAGATAACTGCGGATATAGAAAATAAACAAAAGCGCTGTACATAAAAACTTAATTTGCGATATAAAACAAGTGGTGCTTTTATTTTACCCAACATCATTATTCGTTTATCCACTTTATACCTTCGTGTACAACACCTTGAGCTATATCTGGTGATTAGTCTAGAGGTATTTTTATCAAAAGAAAAACTACAAAAATTAAAATCATTACATTACAAGCTCAAAGGCAAAGTCAATAAACAAAATAGCTGCATTTGTTCTAAAGAAAAACCAGAAAACGTTCAAGAGAAGCCAATATACAGAGAAAACTACGGTTTAGTGCGGTTAGAAAAACGGCAGGAACGTAACCGTGAACAGTGCTCTTTATCGAGCCTTGATATCGGACTTTTTGCTATCTTAAATTGAAGCCCGTAAACTTTAGCACATTTGGTTTTAACAGAGCGGTGCCACTTGCCATGCACCTGCTCGACAATAAATCTATTGAGAAGTCATTTCGAAGAGCAGTTAATTTCACGTTTTGTACCGACGAGTTGTCCGCCTAGATCGTGCGATATCTCACATTTAGACTTTTTTCTTTGGTGCTACGTAAAGTCCAAGGTCTATGCTGCCAAATACGATTTCGGGTCCGTGACAACCCTCTTCAGAAAGCCTTGCTGCAATTGTTGAAAGTTAATGAGAACTACTGTTGTAAACCTTACTTTACAAGTTTTCTTCACACAATTGCCCACGCTATTTTAAATTTTAAGGTCCGCCCAACCGATAGAGGCTCTCGGACTCAAAACTGCTGCTTCACCATCCGTAGACTCCAAGCAACGAATGTGATTAAACCATGATCAATGGCTATATACTTAAGTGCAGGCAGATTTTAAATAAACGCGAACCAATCGGCAGTAGAGTATTTACCGAACCGTAACTTTTAAACAACAATACTTTTGTAGCACCAACCATGTTGCTACAACCATATTTTCAATTCTAAATAATACTATTGTTACATTTCAACAGTAATAATATTGCCGCAATCATACTGTTGTCAAAATGAAATTCATAAAACAATACTATGGTTGAGACGAATATGCTTTTATGGTAGAGAACATACTATTGTTGCAGTGAACATAGTGTAACCATATCTTTTCTCTGCATGTATGTACAGAATTGGCTACGTTTTTAAGCTAATGGCTTGCGTTTTGCCTTTTGCAACCACTCTAATATTCTTAGGCATTGAGACTTCATCAAATCACAACAATCTTTTTTAAAGACTGTATTTGGACCATCCAATGATCCCATTAATTAAGTGAGTCATTTTAATAAGCGTTTTGTTTTCCCTTTTTGATATACTTCAATTAATTTTTATTTTTTAAAGCAACTTTGTATACGGGTTTTCTTAAAAAAGTGAGTTTTTGTAGAATAATACAAACACATGCAACTTAAACGATAGTATCGATAGTGTTCACAAAAACTATCGAGTGGGGCGACTATCAATAGTTTTACTGTTGTAGGTATGCCTTTATGCAAGTTTCCAGATTTTATTTTACTTTGTCATAAGTTCAAAATTTTCCACTGTGGATCTCTGCATAAAATTAGAAAATTTCGTTTAGAAAAATAAAGGGTGGGTCATTTTTTAAATTTTAACCGGCTGTAAAAAAAGTACTGATAATATTTAAAATTTTAGGTTTTATTGGAAAAGTTTAACCTTATCATTTAATAATGGAATACAGTAATTGTCCCACCCTATACAAAATAGAACAACACAAATTATGAAAACCTTTTCCATCATAATTTGTTGGAGCTCTGGAAAGTTATTCGTTCTTAGACTATTAACTTTTTCCAAGTTTATATGAAACTTATCTTTCTGGTATGCTGTGCTCTTTCTTTGTCGGCTTTAATGTTGCCCCCCCCCCCCCTTGTGTGTTTGTTATTTTTATTTAGTGGGTTTCCTTCCTTCAGAAGAATTGTTGTGTTTTTCTGTAGCCGGTTTTCATATTTTCTTATATCGACCCTTAAATAATTCTTTTGCACTGATGGTGCCGTCGTCGCTGCCGCTGTTGAGGTTCATGATATTTTCTTTTTTACTATTATGTTCATGAATGTATTAGAGATTTATTTTTATTTTTATATATTGCACACTTCTACAAGTTCGTCGTCGTCGGCATCGTCATCCTCTTACATACTGGTATACCTAGAGTATGCCAGTATTCTGCAGGACTACCGTACTCTTAGTTATAATGTACTTACAATTGAACAAGACGATTATGAAAGCGAACGCTAAAAGTCAACATCATGTGGTGGTCAATACACTGCGGATATTTCAAAGCTGTTTTAAAGTAAATTACGAGGGCATATCAATAACTTTCGAATAAAACTTAGTTATTTTTGGAAAAAAAAATATTTTTCAACATAATCTCCTTTTAGCTCATTACACTTAGTCCAACGTGTCTCCATTTTTAATATCCCTTCCAAAAAATAGGATTTTTCTAGGTCCTCGAAATTGGTATTTGTTTGATGAATAATTACATCCTTGGATCTGAATCTCTTTCCACCGAGACATTTCTTTAGGTTTGGAAATAGGAAATAGTCCCTGGGGGCTAAATCCGGAGAATATGGCGGATGAGGTACCAATTCGTTACCCAATTAATGCAATTTTTGGTGCACCCGTGCATTATCTTGACGAAAAATATTTTTTTATGGCCATTTTTGGTCGTTTTTTTTAAAAATTCTAGTTTAATCGGTCCAATGAGTTGGCATACTATTCGCCGTTTATTGTTTTCCTCTTTTGAAGGTAATCGATGTGGATTATCCCGCATGCACACAAAAAAACTGTTGCCATCACCTTACTGGCTGACAAAGTCACCTTGGCCTTCTTCGGAAAGGGTTCACCCGGAGAAACCCATTGCTGCTTGGTCTCCGGTGTGTTGTAATGGATCCATGTTTCATGCGCAGTTACAAAGCGCCGCAGAAACTTTGTCTAATTGCGGTTAAACAACTCCAAACAATCCAGTGAAGTTGTCACACGGTTAAGTTTATGGTCAATTGAGAGCAAACGCGGCAGACATCTTGCAGACAGCCTTCTTAAACCCAACTGATCATGTAAAATCGAAACCACACTGCAATATGAAATGTGTATGGCATCATCAAACTCAAGCACTTTTACTCTTCGATCGGCCAACACCATATCGTGGTTTTTTTTTCGACATTTTTGGGTGTACTGGCCTCAATTGGCCGTGCAGAACGTTCAGCGTCATTTGTACTTCAGCGACCACAACGAAAGTCGGTAAACCGCTTTTTACCATTAACATCGATGATGCAGAGTACCCATAGTATTTATCAAGCCTTTCCTTGGTTTGATTGACGGGTTTTCCTCTCAAAAAATAATGTTTAATGACAAAATCCACGAGGTTGTACGAGTATGTTTTGAGCAGCAGTTAATCACCAACTAAATGACAGAACTCTCTTAAAATTTGAGAGAAGTCTAATGACATATGGTACTTGATGGGAGAAGTGCTGCATTTCATATAATTACCAGGGAAGTTGGAAAAGTCACGGATTTAATGATATGCCCTCGTATGTCATATACCACTATTTCTCATACTTATTTGATCATTCGATAATTTTGGAAAAATAACAAAGCATTGCGCAAAACAACTTACCTTATGTAACACATTTACTAAGGTGGGATTTTCGCAAAATATTTTATTTTTATAGTCCGAATTTGTGACAGTACAACTTAAACATCGTTGCCAACAGCGGGCAATGTAAAGGTAAGAAAATATTAACTGAAATTAGAACAACAATATAATCAAGAAACATTTAATTTTTTCAATAAGGAATTTTTTATATATTTCGTTTTTTTTGTGTATATAAGCACACTTCATCCTGTATTTACTATTGACATGACAAATTAAATGTCATCATTATTAATCGTGCCTATGACTTTCATGCCAGTTAACCCAGATTCAAACCCTGGGTAAGAACATCTAACAATTTTTCGGCGGCTGCCTGTGACTTTACGAGTATAAGATTTATCTCTAAACTACTCGTATGTAACAACTTCTCTATAAAATGTACTAGTCGTTCGGGGCCGGCGTTAAGCAGTAGGTCCCGGTCAGTAAGCACAGGGTATCCGTCGGGAAGGTATACCACTTTGTTTGTTTATAATTTTTGATTAAATGAAAAAGAATGGATTTTATATTGATAAATGTTTTAGTTAATGTCGGCAATTATTTATGGAATAATATATCAGATAAATGTCCGTCTCTGTTAGCCTCACAAATGCCAGCCCTTTTGAGCACATTTTTCATTCAGCTCGGCGTCGAATTGAGATTGCTGGATGATTTTTTTTGTTTATTTCGTTTTTGTTTTTGTTCTCAGCCGATCTTGCAGTACGTTGTGGTCCATGCTTGGGCCTATCAGCTACAGACCCTCTTTCTTCGAAATCATTCACTACTAGCTACCTAGTCCCTTTTTTTTGCACGTTGTTTCTCCCAAAAATTTCATGTAACTTTCTCATCGTCACAGTAATCGATGATTGATTTTCATAAATTTTTTAAGGATTTATCGAATATTTCCATAATAAAGTTGCCACGTTTCTACTTTACGACTGCCTACTATGAACTGTCAAGACTAATGTTTTCCAAAAGGCGGAACCCTGTATAAGAATTGAATCGTACACAGTTCACTGCTTTGAGAGAAGTTTTTCGTTGTTCTCTTATGAAATTTTATAGGACCTAAGTAACTTATCCCTTTCTTGTTTTATCTGGTATTTCTTGAGTGCTTAGGGTCCGTAGTTACGAAAATAGTTTCTACCAAATTCAAAGTATAATACCACATTTGGATTCATTACGAAACTTGCTTTTTATTTGTTTATACAGGGTGGGCCAAAAGTTACCATAGGGTCTAAAAACTTTAATAACTTTTTCGTTTATTAGTTTTATTTTTATTTTTATAAAATAGACAAAATGGAAATGTTTTTACGTTAGGTATGAAAAATAATGTCACTTAAATGACCCCCATTTTCAGCTTCGCAATGATGGGCTTGTTTTAGAGCATTTTCCATAACATCTTTCAAAATTTGTGGCTGTAGCGTTCGAATTTCTGCAACAATGTTGGCCTTGGGTTGAAGGATTTTCTCGGGCTTGTTTACATATACTTGCTCCTTTAAATCACTCCGAAGAAAATAGTCGGGTGCTGAAAAACCTGGCGCACCCGACCATTGTGTCTAGGGCAATATGGGCAGTGGCTCCGTCCTGCTGAAACCACATCTCAGGTCTGTTTTTAAGAGCAGGCCATGAACATTTTTCTACCATAAACCGATAACGTTCTTCATTTACGGTTGCAGCACTTCCATCTTCATTCTCGAAGAAGTAAGGCCCAATGATATTTGCAATTGTAATCCCACACCATACTGTTTATTTAATGGGGTGCAATTGGCGTTAATGAATGGCTCTTAGATTTTAAGAACCCCAGAACCTACAGTTCTGCTTATAAACAAAGCCATTCAAATAAAAATGAGCTTCATCATTCATGGGTTTGCCTGAAAATAGTTGATAATAAAATTCTATAATTGTGGTTTTTTGTTCAGTTGTGAATCTCTCAATTATTAATTCTCCAAGTGTTATTTATATAATCTGAACAAAAGAAAATATGTAAACGAAATAGTTTTTAAATTTTTAAGCCCCATGGTAACTTTTGTTCCACCCTTTATAAACAATTGCTTTGTTAATAGGGACAAATGTTTAACCATATAGGCCGAATTTGGGCCACTTGTGTCTATGACTCCGAGCGCAATCTTTCAAATAAATATTTATTTGGACTCGTAGTGAAATTGGCATTTATTCAAATAACCATATCGACAATAGTACGCTATGATGCCAATCATCGGGCATGCGTTCTGTCTTCCAGATAGTGCAAACTTGCTGATATATGCACATTATCAATTTGTCTCCTCCGGACTTATACAGCTCCACCGCAATTCCATCAGCTCCTGAGGCTTTGTTGGTTTCGAGCCGGCTTATTGCTGCTTTGACCTATTCCTGGGTTGGCGGTGGACGGTGGACCCATCTCTGATGGGTTGCGTGTGGCTGTTATGGCATGATCTTCAGCCGCTTATAGGTTGGATTAATGCTCTTTCCAAATCCTCAGCACAGTCGGCGTTTCAGTTATCAGATTCCCATTTCCATCTCTATACGAAACTATGCCAATAGTCGATCCTTTCGTCTGGTGTTTGTCTTGTTGATAACATTTTTTGGCGTCGTTTCTGTTGCCGTACAACTCCATCTCTTTGCATTGGTGACTTCTCATTTGTCTCTTTTTTCCTTGGAATAGATGAGTTTCCTACCTTCAAAACTCCTGATATCGCTTTAACACTGCTCACGTAGCCATAATAGAATAATTTTATCTTTTTAAGCCTATATAAACCAAAAAGAATTATAAGGCATTGCTAGGGATTTTTATTGTGTTTAACTTGTTCAATGAAAAATTCTACTGCAGGCAGTTTCTCATTAAATTGAAATCTGTCTGTACTTAGGCTAAATACCTTTGATCATTGTAGAAACAGATTCGTGGCTTGGGGTTTGAGGATAGTAAGCGTTTAACGAAACACGGTCACCACAGCTTTAAACTTAAAGTCTTTTCTACTGCCTTTTGAATAACTTTATGGTTTCTCGTTGAACAGAATGTTCAAAGGAAACATGATCTCAAATCTGACTATGAACTAAGCTAAACAAATTACCATTAAACAACTTGTTGTAAAAATGATAGTATTTTAGTTATCATCACTAATAATTGGTAACAACAACCACCAACCAAGTAGTTGCGTGCCCAATATTTTGATTATACTTGTCATCTAAAGGTACGTTACAATTATAAATATTTGGTGGTAGCAATAGAAATTCTTCATTTGCAACGGATTTTTTGTAGTTCTAACCGATTTTCAATTATGTTTTTGTCCGTGTGTGTCTGAGCAAGTGCGTCTCCAAAAAGTACCCAATTCTGTCATAGTTTCTCGCATTTTTTTTAAATTTATTAAACACTCCATACAGAGGTACTGGCAGTACTTTAAAGGGACATATATTCCCCTCTGGAATGACTTCACCTGTTGCAATCACACGGAGCTTATGAAATCAGACACCACCTTTGATCCTGTTAGGGTTCTAAATCATTTCATTTGGCGACTTTGGTGCTTATTACAGACCAACGGATAGACAGACCTTCATGGCTTAATCATTTTAGATTTTTCGACCACAAGAAGCGATATACAGGGTGTCCGTCGAGAAGGTATAATGTATACTTTGTTTGATTATAATTTTTGATTAAATCAAAGAGAATGGATCTTATATTGATAAATGTTGTATCTATAAGTAATGTCGGCAATTATGTATGTAATACAATATCAGATAAATGTCCGCTTCTGTTAGCCTCACAAATGCGAGCCCTTTTGATCACAGTTTTCATTACATTCTGCACGGCGTCAAATTATGGTTAAAGGATTGTTTTGAACACTCACTTGAGCAGCAGTAATATTTTCAGCCGATCTTGCAGTACGTTGTGGTCCATGCTTGGACCTATCAGTTACAGACCCTCTTTGAAATCATTCACTACACGATAAATTGTGCGGCTTTGTTGGCACATTGTTTCTCCTAAAAATTTCACGTAACTTTCTCATCGTCACTGTAATCGGTGATTGATTTTGATAAAATGTTTTAACGATTAAAACACGTTGGTTAATCGAATATTTTTTCATAATAAATTTGCCACGTCTCTACTTCACGACTGTCAAATATGAACCGTCAAGACTTATGTTTATCAAAATGGCGGCAAAACAAATTAGTATACCTTCCCGGCGGACACTCTGTACTTTAAAGAGTCTCCGATCAATGTTTCGAAGTGTTGCTGAAGTAATAACAAATAGAGTATCCTTTCAGAAAGCTCAAGTTTCATCCTTTTAGTCACAAATCTTACTATATCAAAAAGTCGAATATTTTAGTTGCAAGTACTTAAGTCATGAGCTATCAAAAACAAAAATATTCTCCGTTATGCTGCCATGGAGCCAACCATAAAATCTAAATTCTAAAAGGTGGTTAAAGCGATTTGAATTATAATTTCCAATTCTGCTCAGAAATGGGGGTGGCTGCTATTTGCTACATTCGTAGTTATGACCAAACATGAGGGATGCTGTGTGGCCCACAGTATACCGTGCTACATTGGGCGGTGCTAGACATCAAGTGCTGGTTGCAGTCACTCCCCGCCCGACGTCGTAATCGTCATCGTAATCAAACGTAATGTTGTTTTGTGACTATTTCCGTTGTTTGTTTGTTTGCCTTGCTGACGCAGTTGTCGTTGTTACTATTCCGGCTTCTTGCCTTGCGACTCACTTTGTGTTTTGTATTTTTCTTTTTTTTCGCCCGACATTTATGGCCATTACAATACAATATCGAACCTTATGAGTACATTTTTATATTATTTTAGGTTACGTTTCCAGTTCCTGACCCTCCACAGATCTGATGTTTCCATCCCCACCCACACGCCCTATCATAAAAAATCCTTTTGTGTGTGTGTGTGTGTCGCTCTACACACCAGGTTGGCCTAAGAAGCCCAGGCCTTCTCCTAAACGCATTTATAGAAGGCCTTATTTTCAGATGCAATACTCATTCTTCAATGCCTCCAAAATATGGCATTCTAAAAGGCAAGTAGGTTTTGTGGCCAGTACATAACATATCAAAATACCTGAAGATCGGAGTTTCAAAACCCAGAGTAAGAAAATTTAATAAAAAGAAAACAAGTGGAACAATTTTCAGTTCGACCGGGTCGAAGCGTTTATACTCTTCCTATAGATCGCATTGTACACAGAGCCAAAACTGCCTAATAGAGTCAAGAAGATTTTCTCTATGAAACGTTTTTAGGCTAAGGGGTATCCCAGCAGAAAGAAACGAAGATTTTTTCAATGCGATTCCTTATTATTTTAATGTTGTAAATCTTTTTAATTTTATCAAGAAGGAAAAAACGTAAAATCAAGAAGGAAACATGTTATTCTCAATTTTTTTTACTCAATTTCCGTTATTTTTGACACCAAAAAAACAATCCATAGAGAAAAACTTTTTGATTTTAATAGGTTTTCTTATAAATTGTATACAACAAGGTTTTCTCCTTGATTTCCTTAGGATGTCTTATTGATTTTTTCAAAAAGGGTTCCTTTTTGATTTCATTAGGCGGTCTTATTGTTTTTTTCAAAAAGGGTTTCCTTATAGATTTTATTAGGCTCCTACATGATCTTGTGCAAATCATCTTCTTGAATTTATTAATAAGGCTTTCTTCTTGATTATATTAGCTTGCTTGTTATTTCAAATGCATATATTTGTCGTACGATTGACAAGGGGTATAGAGAAGTATGCTTAGCGCATTAGAAAAACAAATATGCATATACATACATACAAGTGACGCCGCTCATAACTGTAGTTCATAGTTCGTTTTGTTTGTTTTGTTTTTATTGCATATTTCCAATATTGAAGTTAAAGTTTTAGTTGAAAGTGAACAGGCATCATGGTAAGACGTTGTGGAGAAATAATTAGATATTTTTTGTGGAACAATTAAAAAAAATCAAAATATAGAGTGATTTTTAGATTAATTTGTGAATTATTATGCTAATATATTAATACAGTGTTAAATGAAAGAAAAGAAAGTGAAAGAAAGTGTTTTTAAAAAAGTGTTTTTATACGCTCGCCTTACGGTAAGATCATTTGATACGAGTGACTGAAAGAAATACGTATCAGAACTTTGTAAGTTGTTTTCGTCCGTCCGTCTGTCTGGTTGGTTCGCACGATAACTTTAGGAGGAAGTGACCTATCGACTTGAAATTTTGCACAGAATAATATTTTTTCATAAGTGGGCGGAATGGGCGTTTGTGTGGGAGGTACCAGAAGAGGTGGACCGATATATTCCAATTACAATACCAAAAGTGGTATTGAAAAAATATTATTCTGTGCAAAATTTCAAGTCGATAGGTCACTTCCTCCCAACGTTATCGTGCAAATCAACCAGACAGACGGACGGACGGACATGGCTCAAACGACTTAAAAAGTTCTGAATTGAATTTCGTCCAAAGACACCTATAGTCTAAAGTCACTCCTTCGATGCTTTACACTTTTTGGTCGTATCAAATGATATATATACCCCTTATCCGTAGGGTGAGGGTATAATAAATGGAAAATTCCTGAAGTTGTTGTTGCAATTTGAAAATTGCAAATTTAAGAAATTTTGTGTTTTTTGTGAACAATTCAAAATTTTATATCTCGGAAACGACTTGAGATATTTGAACTTTGGAGGTGTCCCACGACTTTGATCATTCAATTCGTATTATACTCGACCAGACCAACAATTTCTGGTATGTGATTCCCGCGGGTTATTTTGAGTGTAGCATCGTGTTATTTTTCTTGTTCCGGCACTATATTTAAAATTAAAATAATTTCTTTTAACGACATTTCCGATAATTTTTCTTTGAGTGTAACCTATTTTCCGATTTTTTATTTTTACCTTAACTGTCCTTTAAAATCTACCGAAAACAAAGTTCAAATATCTCAAGTCGTTTCCGAGATATAAAATTTTGAATAGTTCACAAAAAAACATAAAATTTCTTAAATTTGCAATTTTCAAATTTGAAAAAACATTAGTTTATCTGACTGAAATTTTCTCACTTGCTATATTAATATTTCAGTCCAAACAAATAATGGCGACCAATAAGTGTTTAACGGAAGATATCGATATCTTGCCTATTTTTAAATCGTGGGAACTGTGCGATGAGACGTGCCAAATACTTTTTGGCTTTGGAATCACTTCAACAGCTATCATTAAAAAAATGGAAATCGAAGACGTTAATTATTTATTTAACAAATTGGACAACAAATATACTGGGGAAATCATTAAGTTCAAAGCAGGCTTAAGGGAATGGAGGAAGAATAATGTACGTAAATAATCATTATTATGTAGAAATTTTCTTTTCATTTAAGTATTGTTGCAGAATTTACCATTTATATGTGAAAGAGATGCTGCATCGGCAAATGATCAGATTTTGGAGTTGTTGGAAAGAATTTCTGACAGACTAAATAGTTTAGGGTTTACGGAATCCCCACTCGGCTCACAGATGTCAGCAGAAAATCCTATAAACGGCGCTACCCTCGTAAACCTTTTGAAAAGTACTGTGAAAGGACAGCTTGTACTTACATTCAATGATCAAAATAATTATATAGATTCAAAACATCAGAAAACATTAGTGCACTGCATTGTGGAGAATTATGTTGGCAATCGAGCTAAGTTCACATATGCAGCAATGGTCTAATGCCATCTGCGAAGTGTTCACCAAAGAAAAAGCGGTAGGTTTTTGTTCTAATCTGATTAATTATATGTCTATTATTTATTTTTGAACAATTCCGATTCTTCTAGGAAACATACTTTTTAAAACGGAAAGACGGGAAGAAAAATCCGACAGGAACATTATTTTCTCGTTGGACCAATGCAGAAAAAGAAATATTTGATAATTGTCCTTCCACTGCGGCCGAATCCGTTACAGATTTGTATAGCGGTACGAATATTTCAAATTCTTTAAGTTACATGCTTTTGCAATTATCTGTCTCTCTTAAAGATAAATATTTCGAACAAAAGTGCTGGTTGCAACACAATTGCAGTCCATGGGATCACGTAATTTCTGTCTGGAGGGAAACAAGAATAAGTAGAATTCAAGAGATCCGCAGTGCTACTTCTTTGAGCCATATTTTACTAGAATGGCCACGGTACAACGATTTTTTAGGACATGAACTTGTAAGTATTAATAGTTTATTTTTCTTTTTATCTTCTTTCATTTTTAATCATTTCTATTTTTTATTTTTGTTCTGGAAAGATCGAAATAGATTTTGATTATTTATACCCAGGCAAATCAAACAACTTATTCGTAAAATTGGAAATTTTTTATCAAAAGTTGTTGAAAATTTTTGACCAAGACATCAAAGACCGTGCATCAAGGGAATATTACATACAATATTTACGCAGTGAAAATATTTCAAAAGATGAACTGTTCTTGAAGATATTGATTTACATATACTACATAATATTTAACATTAACTAATTCTTGTATTTCTTTTCAGATTCTAAGTATTGTGTATGTACAATACTTCTGAATGCATTATTACAACCACAACGGCTTAACAAAGAATATAAGCCATCTATAGCCGATGCCCAAACAGATTTCGTCACTTTAGTACCAACGATTAATGATATGCAACCAAAAATCTTATTATTATATCAAGTGTTTATAGTGTATATACATATATATATATAAATTAAATCTAAAGTATTCATAAATAAATATATACAATAAAAATAAATGAAATCAAAAATTAAAATTTTTAATGAAACGAGATGAAAAAATCAATCAGACAGCCTAATCAAAACAAAAAGAAACCCTTTTTGAAAAAATCAATAAGACAGCCTAATGAAATCAAGAAGAACCCCTTGTTGAAAAAATCAATAAGACATCCTAATGAAATCAAGAAGAACACCTTCTTGGAAAAATTAATAAGACAGCCTAATGAAATCAATAAGAACTTCTTGTTGAAAAAATCAATAAGGCATCCTAATGAAATCAAGAAGAAACCCTTTTTGAAAAAATCGAGAAGAATACCTAATAAAAACCATAAGATTCCTTCTAGATTTTTTCAAAAAGTTTTTCCTAATTAAAGTAATACGACTTCTTCTTGAAAAAAAATCATAGAGATATCTTATTGATTTTGTTCTATTTTATTAGGTATTTATTAGGCACTTTTCCCTCTGTGTAGTATCACATTGACAGTATTGGGGTTCCATGTTTGACAAAACTGGATATTTGGGGCCCTATAAGCCGTAGTCCTCTTCTAATTAGTTAATTTCATCGTTTTAGAAAGCCCATATGTCTATTGTTGAAGAGGGTCATAGGAGCCCGTACATTGTAGCCTAAAATTTATAAAAATCTTTAAAGATAATACATATTGAAAGTAGTGAGAAAATTCCACTGTTTCTGAATAACCATATGCCGATATTCAAAACAACCTTATTTTCGGAATTCTAGGGACCTTTGTGCTATGGGCCGAGACCTCAAATATAATCGAATCGTATCATTAATGTGATTTCCGGATTTGTGACGGTACGTTTTGTTGTTTGCTGAAGGAGGCCGATTTTTGGGACACTAAGGACCTTTGCGAGTGCAAAATTGTTCCAAATCTTAAAAATAGGTAAATATTTGTATTTCTAAGACAGTGGTACTGTTTCTGGATACCCATATCTTCCGAACATTACGAGACAGCTTTTAAGCTCCAGAGCCAAAGGTCAAGTCACCGTATACAGCCAAATCCTAAAATAAAAATTCCTTTGAATGTTATTCTTTTTCTGAGTTGCCATTTGTCCACATTCGAGAGGACTTAGTTGTCGGCATCCTGCGGCCCTTATATCCTTGGGTCAATTACTTACAATTTGTCATATCTTAAAATTCATATCATATTGTATTGTTTAATAACCATATGTCCATAGTTAAAGAAGGCCGATTTTGGAGACCTCGAGGTTCATATGGGTCGGTCCGTGTTCAAAATTGGCACAAACTTTAGATATACTCGTAGGTACAAATCTTAATTATATTAGGGAGAAAATTTCTGTGTGTCTGGATACACTGGCCGGTTTTTGGGCCTCAGGGTCCATATACGACCATAGCCCTCTTAACTCAGCCAAATCGTAAAAATGATGTTATATTCAGGGTTTTCGACTCCAATTAAGCCAAATTGTAAAATTAATGCCAAATTGTAAATAGGTGTCATCTGCGAAAGGACCTATCTTTCGCCAATCGGGGAACCTTTTGACGGTATTTTCTTTTCTTCAGTACAAATTATATTGTGTCAAAATTCAAAGTACTTTTTGTTTTTATCGCTACTTGAATTTGGTATTGTGGGTCAATTTCTAGGAAAAGCACCTGAATTAAAAGTGCAGTAACTTTTGAAAGCGTAGATGGATTTTAAAATATTATGAACCATTTTACGAGGGTTGCTTTTTTATATTTCGGCTACTGACAATACTAGTTTTAGCATAACTTCACTCAAAACGTTTTGTCATTTGAGGGCGAATTGTTTTGTTTACAGTGTGTTTAAAAATTCATCTCAGTCAAAAAATGGAAATATTCCGTGAACATTTTCGTGCGATTATTGTTAATGATTCTCGGCGTGGGTTATCGAGACAAGAGTGTTTATTTGTACTTTTGGCAATGAAACACCATCAAAAACCAGTAGTACTCTTATCTCAAAAACCACTGTTACCAAGAGTTCAGTCTCGGACGCCGTTAGCTTCAGGATGAATTTCGTAAAGAACGTCCTACTTCGGTCACTATGCCAGAAACCTTCGATGTCGTGCGTGAACTGATTAAGCAAGACCGATATGTGACATACCGTGAGATTGAGACATCCTTGGGCATTAGCATGATAAGCATCAATAAGATACGAGTATTGCATATTCATTTGGCCGTGAAAATAATTTGTTCTCGTTGGTTCCCACATATTTTAACGAATGCTCAAAAAAAGGCTCGTATGGATTGGTGCAAAGAGATCTTGAAAAGGTATAACTGCGGTAGCTTAAAGGCAGTGTATAATATTGTCACAGGTGACGAATTATTGATCTATGCATATGAACCTGGAACAAAACAACAATCGACCGTATGGGTCTTTCAAGACGAACTAAATCCAACAAAAGTTGTTGTGGAAGAAGTACATCGAAGCAAATGATTGCGTTTTTTTGGTATAAACTGCCATCTTGCCACAGTGCCTTTAGTGGAACGTAGGACGGTCAATTCTGAGTGGTACACAACCATCTGTTTGCCAACAGTGTTCGAAGAAATGAGGAAAGTTTATAAGAGAAGACGAAGCATTTTGCATCACGACAATGCGAGCTCTCACACATCAGCTGAAAAGATGAGCTAGTTGATCACTCAAGAAGTCGAATTGATGGACCATCCACCGAACAGCCCTGATTTGATTTCTTCTTATTCCCTAGCATCAAGAAAAAATGCGTGGTCAACGATTTTCATCGCCCGAAGCAGCTGTTGAAGCGTTAAAAAATCATGATTTGGAGGAAACTCAATCGGAGTGGAAAAAGTGCTTCGAAAATTAGTTTGTGCACTTGCAAAAGTGTATTGTTCTTAAGAACCGAAATATAAATAGCAACCCTCGTATAGCTTATAAGATATAAATTTCAAGCAAATCGAAAGGGTTCGGGTCCTGGACTGTGTGAAAATATTTTGGAACTGCCCTTACATTACATTAAAATTTACATCAATGGATTTATTTTTATTATTTAGCACAATAATGTACGTAATATATTAAGAAGGCATTATTGAGTAGTCGTCTGTTATTATTGTTGTTCAATGTAATTATTTTTGTAATTTATACTTACGTCTAGGCTTTAAATTATAAGCAAAGTTAAAATATATAAAATAAATGGAGCAATCATAAATTGGAGCGCCCTAAGAAGTCTGACCAGAGGGCCTGACTGAGACCTTCCTTTTCCAGCTGGGTCAGAATCGTAGTGTGGCTGTGGAAGCGGGTTTGGATAAGTTTGACTGGGTGGATAAATGGTATAGAAGGAATGCTTGGTGTTTGGCCAGAGCGTTCGTAAGAAAGAAGAGCGGCGGCAGACGCAGCAGCAGCAACGAAAAGTTGTTTCAATAAAATGTATGCGAATGTTATGCGAATTGAGATTTTAGCATAAGAAACGCATTTAAATTTGTTACACTCACGTTTTATGTTCAACTCAAATGCTGTCCCACAAATACACAGCTACACTCACACAAACATACAGACACTCTTAGTCAGAACTCACTTACAGGACGTACGATATTACATGCCTGCCACACAGGGACGAAGGAGAGCTCTACTGCTGCAGGACATTCGCCACCGTCATAAATTCTTGTATTTGCCGTACGTTTCGTTTGGTTTTTTTTTCGCTTTTTTGTGCTTTTCTTTATCGTAGTATACATTATTTTGACTTTTTACCTCTGCTGTAGCGAAAAACAAAAAAAAACAACGAACGAACAATAAGGGAGCACAGAAATAAAACAAAACAGCCCAAGAAGCAGTCGAAATGACGGCACAAATGATACAGACATTCCGACTAGATTTCCATTGCAAATAAAACATAAAGTAATGTGTGGGGCAGGCACGATATCTTAAAGTAATACCAACAACAACGAGAACGACCTATCGACCGACCAACAACAACAACGAAAGGGAAACCAAACGACAATGACAATGAGTAAAAGTACCGGAGTACTCGTACAAGAATGTACGGTTGGATAATAGCGGAGCATGAGTACTCGTATAAAAGATGGACTGAATCTGAGTCTAAGGTTGAGCGAGCACCCGCATAACCTTTCATTTCTTGCAATGATTATTCGCATTTTTAGTGTAATGAAATTAATACGTTTTATTCGTCTTTTCATTCCGTCACACAGGGGGAGGCAAGCCTTGTCTTTTCTCTGTCTTTTACATTTTAAATCTTCACCGCAGGCAACGACAAATTTAGAGCTGCAACACAGGAAGGAATGTCGTTTTTTTAAGGGGTGTCAGCAGTAAACCGAGGATATCATGAGTGTATGAGCTGGCTGGACTGCTGAAAGTGAAATATCAAAGAAAGATTTGAGTAATGTATTCTTTTTTCGCTTTCATTTAAAGCCATCTGAAACTGCCCCACAGATTTAGTACTAAAAAACTAAAGGAAGGTACAATAAATAATTGTATTCGTTGTAATACCTAAGATTAAAATATCTTTTACAAGCTGAGGAAAGTCCGGTCGCAAAGTAAATTTGATACTTTCCATCATAGAGTGAGAGATCTCAGGTTTTTTTTTTTAAATTGGGTTAATACTTGTCGAAAAAGGCGATTAATTTAGAATAGAAATATGGAAGTAACTAAAAATAAAATGCAAGGGACAGTAGGCCCCCGAAGGTAGAAAAAAATGTGTTGTGTTCGCCAAATCTTCACTAACTCTACTATTCCTCCTGCATTTGACAAATAGTAAAAAAACTGAACTCTTTAGGGTCAGCTAAACCTAAACCTTCCATCCGGAATCAGCTGATGTGTAAAGTTTCATCAAAATAAGTTCATATTTGCGACCTTTGATTACAATAATAAATGGACAGACCGATATGTTTTAATTAAATCGTAGAGTCTTTGCGAAGTCACTTGCTTATACTTTGTAATGGAACTACGTATCACTTTACCTTCTGTGTGTTACAAACACCCCACAAGCCCATAATACTCCCTGTAACACAGTATGATGATTACGACGGTTGCTAAAAATATTTCGGGTCCTGACAATACTAGTGTTCCCAGATGCAAACTGGAACTTCCATTGGAAACTTTGACATTTTTTAGCAAAGCTTCACTCAGAACGTTTTGTCATTTGAGGGCGAATTGTTTTGTTTACAGTGTGTTGAAAAATTCATCCCATTAAAAAAATGGAATTATCCCGTGAACATTTCGTGCGATGATTTTTTACGATTTTCGGCGTGGGTTATCGAGACAATAGTGTTAAAATCAACTTGTTTCGACTTTTGGCGATGAAGCACCATCAAAAACCAATATTAATCGCTAGCATCAAAAGTTCAGTCTCGGACGCCGTTGGCTTCAGGATGAATTTCGTAAAGGATGTCCAACTTCGGTCACCTTGCCAGAAACCATCGATGCGGTGCGTGAACTGATTAAGACCGACCTGTGACATACCGTGATTTTGAGGCATTCTTGGGCTTTAGTATGTAAAGCACAATAAGATATTGCATGTTCAGTTGGCTGAAAAAAATTTGTTCTCGTCGAATCCCACATAATTTGACGAATGCTCCAAAAAAGGTTCAAATAGATTGGTGCAAAGAGATGTTGAAAAAGTATAACTGCGTCAACTCAGAAGTAGTGTATAACATTAACCCAGGTGACTATACGAGTACATATGAACCCGAAACAAATCAGCAATCGACCGTATGGGTCTTTCCAAATCCAACAAAATTTGTTCGTGGAGAAAGTACTTCGAAGCAAATGATTGCGTTTTTCGGTATAACCGGCCATCTTGCCACAATGCCTTTAGTGGAACGTAGGAGGTCAATTCTGAGTGGTATACAACCATCTGTTTGCCAACAGTGTTCGAAGAAATGTGGAAAGATAATAAGAGAAGACGGATCATTTTGCAATACGGCAATGCGAGCTCTCACACACCAACTGAAATGATGAGCTATTTGACCACTCAAGATGTACGAGTATATGAACACGAAACCCAATGAATTCTTTTTATTCCCGCACATCAAGAAAAAAATGCTTGGCTAACGATATTAATCAATTTCAGGTATTATAATGATCGATATCATGGCGCGATAGCGAGCACCATTCATGGCTACGTTCCGGCCATCATCATTTTTGAAAAAATATGGACCGATGATTCCACCAGAATCATAGCACAAAACCGTGGTTTTCTCTGGATATACTTATATGGGCACCTCTTGAACCTCTTCAATTTTGTTTATTGACGTTGCCGTTGGGTCAGAAATGGGCCTCATCAATTTTGCACGAAAAACGTTTCTCACCATACGCTCATTTCCATATTGCAATTGTACAACTTGGAGACGTTGTTGCGCTATAAGTTTTTCCATGATTAAATGACAAGCAATACTGAAACGAAAAAATGTTTGACACAACTTATCTGTGAAAAAACCCTTTTTCTAAAAAATACCTCTAGATTGATATCCCTTTAGTAGCGGAGCTTAAAAAAGTAATACAAGAAACCAAGAACTGGAATATTGAAATAACGACGAGTAAGGAAAAAAAATTACAGCCTTTGAAAAGCAACATAAAACTTCAACAAACCATTTTACTTAATACCGTCACTAAGGCACTGAAATGGATCCCGGATTCGTAATGTAAAAATAAAAGTTGAATTGTTTGCACATCTCTTTAAAAATATATTTTCACCTTTACCGAGACAATCTCCTGTTGAAGATAGTGAAATGGTTTCCCAAATCAATAAAGAGCCTATAAAGCCGGACACGATAAGGGAGCTGAGAAATGTAAGTAAAACAGATCTGAGTAATAAAAAACATCTCGATATGACCAGCTACCAGATAAAGCAATAAGAAAAATTATTGTATCGGATGTTTTTTTAGAGGTATAAAACTTTAAGTTGACAACACTTTTTAAACTAGCGACAATTTTGTCAGCTGTCAGCTGTTAAGTTTGGTTTGCCATTTCAACATTAATAGACTGACGTCTAAACAATGCTTTCAAATTGTCCAAATTTCATTTGGAAATTCATGTTTCCGTTCGAAATACGTATCGCCCACTACGTCTATTTTACGGTCAACATAATCGTCTGTTAGAGCAATTAATTTGATTAATTAGTTCATCTTATAGATACAATGGGTCGAATATTCATTATATATCTACAATTTGGACCCCCAGATTAGGCTATGTCCGAACCAGTCATATGACAGAAGTCATATTAAAATTGATTGTTATTCCAGAAGATTGTCTTTTCTTATTATATTTTTACGTTGATTCTGAAAAAGAAACAATTAAAAGGTCTCGAACCAAAATTAAGACTGTTGAAGTCATAAAAATTCATCTTTATTTTATACCAGTTTAAATTTCTATACCTCTATGAAAAAACACCCTTTATATGCGTAACCAACTCATGGTTTCGGTTAAGGCATATTCCATTGCAATGGAAAGTTTCATAGATTTTTGTCATAGAAAAACCTGGCAAGCCGCCAAATGGCTTGAAGTCTTATAGACCAATTTCCGTCTTCCAATTTTGTCCAAAATATTTTAAAAAATCTTTAAAAATTTGATTATTATACACGCAGAGAAAAGATGTGGTTACTATATGTTCACGGCAACAATAGTATGTTTTATGCAATAAAAGTATGGTCATCGCCATACCAATAGTATTGGTTTTTGAATTTCATTTTGACAATAATATGATTGCGGCAATAATAATATTGTAGGAATGTAACAATATTATTGTTGCCAAATTTAAAAATGAAAATATGGTTGTAGCAACTATATAAATATGGTTGTACCAACAATACAAAAAAAATTTTGTGACAAAAGTTATTTTTTGGGTTTTATGTTAACAATTATATGATTGCGGCAATTATACCGGAAAAATCTGTTTTTTTTTTTAATTTAATTTTTATACGTAAATAGAATTTTTGAATAAGTATAACTGAAATATTTTTAATAAATGAATTATTCTACTGTTAAATAAATTACTCTTATTATTACCAGTTTAATATATTAATTTAAATTAGGTAATAAAAAACTCTATTGTTAAATAGCAACTTAATCCAATCCTTACAAAAAATGTTTGGGATCATAGTATGGTTGTGTGTGAGTCATACTATGGTTGTATGTTAAACATACTATGGTTAATAGGATCATAACATAATTGTGCGGATCATAGTACGGTTGTGTCTGAATAATTCTATTGTTGTGAGGGCCATAATATAGTTGTGGGGTTCCGAGCATAGTTGTGTGTTAACCATACTATTGTTGTGATGATCATAACATTTTTGGGCCACAACGACATAACAAACAATAGTATGATGCTATTCGAATATTGTTACCACAACCATACTTTTTTTTTCTTCGTGTACGAACCTTGATACCTGGTCACCAATTTGGCTTTAGAGAAAAGAACTCTACAATTGAACAAGTTCACAGAACAGTAGACGCAAGCTTTTGGATATAAGACAAGCTTCTCATAAAGTATGGCTTGCTGGGTTACGTCTCAAACTTTATAAATTTCTTCCGCAGGAATTCTATGAATTATTAAAATCTTACTTGAGCCAAAGTCATTTTAGAATAAAAATTGATTGTGAGTATTCTACACTGAAGGAGATAAAAGCTGGTGTATAGCAATGATCTTGGACCATGCTCCTATACTATGCTCCAAAATCCACCATAGCAACGTTCGCGTATGATGTTGAAACATTTCACGAAAATAGGCTTTCAATTAAAAATGCATTTCGTGCAATTCGTAATTTTTTGGTCAGCATAATCAACCAAATGTGTCCACAATCGGAAGAATTATTGCAGAAATTTCAGAAAAACAGGTCTGTAGGAAATTTTAAAACACCTTTTTATGCTCGGCCATTCCGTTCTGCGGAAAACAGTCAACAGGCAGAAGAGCAGTCAACCTCAACTCGTTCTCGTGTTTTACAATTGAACATTTCATGAACATCACTGATGTGCATTTTGAAAAAAGATTTAAATTCATACACTTACAAGGTTCAATTATCTCAAGAGCTGAAGCCTTCTGGCCATTTAAAGTGTCGTCAATATGCCTTATGGTTGGTTGAACAGCTATAAGTAAAAGTTAATGGTGACTTTACAAAGAAAATCATCTTCAGCTACGAGGCATACTTTCACTTTAGTGGATTCGTTAACAAGCAGAATTGCAGCATTTGGGCAAAAAAGAGTCCACGAGAGATTCTTAACCCATTTTGTACCAGCGGTCGAAATCTTGACCGAAAAATTTTGCTGTTTTTTTTATTAAATAGTAAGAAATTTTTGGTAGTGGAATTGAATATTTTGTTTATAATTTATACAACTAACTTATAATACCCTACTTCACCAAGTGTTGCAGGCTATGAAAACCAAAAAAAGTATTTTTGGCCTATTTCTAACTAGCAATAAAAAATTCAAAAAGATTTAAAACATTTTGTAGTCTGGTACAAACTGGTTTGAGAATCCGATGCATCCACAAAGAGTACGGCTTCATCAGGCCGTTCTTCTTCGAAAATTTGGTCGGCCAAGCATTTACCATGAATAGTGTTTGCTACTGCGGCAGGATATCGGAATTCATGTGGCCAGAAATTGAGGATATGTACCTGGACGATATGTGTTTCACCAGGATGGTACCACATTTTACATAGCCAACGAAACAATGGCTCTTTTGCACAAGAAATTCCAAGGCCGCGTTATCTAACGGCTGCTTAATTGGCCGCCACGCTCATGTGATTGGACACAGATGGACTTGTTTTTTTGGGGATAATTAAAAGAAAAAGTGTATGTCAATAAGGCATGACAAACTCAAGGGCTAAAGGATGAGGTAATTCTGCACATTAACGAGATTGAACCTCTATTATGTGTCACAGTCATTGAGCACCAAAGTCGTAGCGGGCATTGGACCGATATTTCGCTTCACACATACGTAATTATCATAGATCCTTCTATCATAATAAAAATTATAAAGATTATTCTCTGAAAACTTTTTGTTTTATTTACAATTAACATCGTGTGTTTTAGTTGGACCACCCTTTATAAATACTTTACGAGTGCATATCAATAATTCCGTGACATTTCTAACTTCCCTAGTAATTATATAAAATGCAACACAACTCCCATCAAGTACCATCTGTTCATGAACTACTGTCCAATTTTGAAAGAGTTCCGTCATTTAGTTTGTGTTTAACAGCTGTTCAAAAAATACCCGTACAACCTCGTGGATTTTGTTAAAAATGGAACAAAATGAATTTTGATTGCTTATTAAACATTATTTTTTGCGGAAAAAACGAGTTAATCAACCAAGGATAAAATTGATAAATCCTATGGGGACTCTCGATCTCAATAAATAAAGTGTTTTGCTGCCTTTCGCTGTGGCCCCACAAGTACAAGTGAAGCTGAACATTCTGACGGCCAATTGAGGTCATAACACCCGTGCGTGCAGTCTCAATGACAAATTTGCATGATATGGGTTACGAATTGGTATATCATCCGCCATATTCTCCGGACTTTATCCTACTTTCAAACCTAAAGAAATGTATGGTGGAAAGAGATTCAGCTCCAACGATGAAATTATTTTTGGAATTGATACAAAATTTGAAGAAATCTTGGACTAAGTGTATTGAGCTAAAAGTTGATTATGTTGAAAAATATTTTTTTTTGCAAAAAGTAAATCTGTTTTCTACTTGAAAAGTTACGTAATTATTGATATGCCCTCGTAAGCAAATTCTAGTATACCTTTTTCTTCTGATGAGCCTTATCCAAAATATCATCATATGTTTTACCTAAGGGTAAAAAAAATCAATTTTCATTTGTCTTCTTCTTTTTTTGATGTGAACAACATCTGATCATCGAATGAGACCGATCCCATGCCCCAAAAGTGTTCCCTCCCAGAGATATGCGCGTTTTATGAAAGTGAAGTCGACGATTCTATGCGCAAATAGAAAGCGACCTAACCTTTAAAATGGCTCTCCTGAACAAAACTGGTTTTTAACCTTAGGTCCCTTTCTATTTTGCGCGTCACATACACCTTGTTACACATCCCATAAAAAAAAAAAAAACATAAAAAAATACAGAGCTTGTAGGCCCACCATGGCTTGTTAAAGACACTGCCCTGTACGAGGCAGAATAATGCAAAACCAGCCTCTCCGCTGGCTATTCTATTCTACCGGCATAAATGGACAATTGTCCTTATAAACCGCTATAACAGCGGGTTCTAGCCAAAAGTACATAAACTAGGTTAACTCTTGTAAAAAACAAGACAATAAAATCCTTCCACTCTGTTACTAAAATGTTTAACAACGCCAATATTAACACCGAAACCTTTATTATCTGTGACACAAATCTCATGTCCAGAGCAGGCGGCGGGGCGGCGGCGGAAATCTTGGCAAGATTCCCAAAATTTAGTTTTTACTCCGTTCAATTACTGGCATTGTCACTTCGCATTTAAATGCTATCGTGGCGACTGTGAGTGGCAGTAGGCGGCAGGGCAATCCGTTTACTCCTTACGAAAGATGGTTATCGGGTCTGACTAATTTCTGGTATGTTATCTCTTCATCGAATGCCTTTTGTTCTTTCTTTTTATGTTGTTTTGTTGTTCTTTTTGCGCCACGTTTTTCAATTGCTGTAGTTTTTTTTGGAAAAGGGCTAACGCAAGCCTTAACATTCCAGTGAGGATGTACGCAATTTTAATTGAAAAATAAAAATAAAAATGCACATAAAAATAAAAGCAGCAAGTAAAGAAAAAGCAAACAAAAAATTAAATTTCCCACTGTCAGTCACTTGCTGGCAACAGCAGGCAGGAATACAAGCCTGCCACACAAAAAGTGGCAACAACATCAGCAGCAGCATTGCCTATCTTTGATCCGTTTCCATCAACAACGGACAGACCGACGGACAGATACATGTTGAAGAGTTGTATGTCTGGCTGGACTTGGAATCAGTCGCATCTGCAAAGCTGAAACCTGGAAGAGGTTTAAAGCTTGTCGCTATCTTTGCCCGAAATTATAAAACCGAATTTAAAACAAGTAAAAAAATGTTAAGTTTGGCTGTGCCGAACTTTGGATACCCTCCACCAGATTCCCAAATAAAACCAAATTTGGTGCGGAAGTGTGTTCTATAAAGAAATCTTTGTGTGCAAAATTTCATTTCGATAGGTCAAGCTTGTGGTGAGTTATCGTCATATTATTTCTCAAAGCCCATGGCGTAGAGGTGTGTTCTATACAAAAATCTTTATGCCGAATATTTAGCCTCGATAGGTCAAGTGTGTGGTGAGTTAATGTCGTGGGAGGTACCAGTAGGACTTTTCCGATCTCAACCGAATACAGCGTAGAAGTGTGTTGTATATAGAAATCTTGATGTTTTCGTTTCGATAGGTCCAGTTTGTGGTGAGTTATAATCATATTATTTCTCAAGGCCCATAAGGCCGTTTGTATGGGATGTACAAGAAATGGTGGCCTAATCTAAACCATTAGATGATTGCGCCTATATAGAGATTATTATTTGCAAAATTTTAGCGATTTTGCTCAAAAAACTGGACGGATATTTCCAAATAAAAAACTAATTTTTATGAGGTAATGTCGGTTGAGGGTCTCCAACACCAACTTCCGGTAGAGCTGTATAGCCCATTTTCAATACCAACCATGCTAGGTTAACTACACATATTTGTGCCAAATTTCAGCTCCCTAGCTGTTTTCATGCAGGCTCTATCTTGTTTTCAACAGACGGACAGACGGGCAGCCGGTCAACATGATTATTTCAAGGTGTTACAGACAGAATGACAAAACTAATATACCCTCCATTGTATGGTACAAAAATGGCTCGTGCACCAAATGTAAACACACACAGAAAAAATTAGTTGGAAATCGGTTGGAATTACAAGGATTTGATTGCAAAATAAGAATTTCGGTTGCAATCACCAAACGTTTTTAACCCTAGGATAGACTACTTGGTCTGGCCAGACCAAATTTGACTTTGAGCGCTTATAATTTTTTTTAAAGGCAAAAATTAAAAAATTGAGGGTGTTGATATCTATAAGGGAAGTATGCTGAATCGGACGAATTCAATTTTGACTCGAAAATTGCAAGCTAATGGGGAGAAATTCCCGTTGGAAAAAAATCACCACTAAACTAACCTCTTGGTCTGAGTAGACCACAGCAATCAAGCTATGAGTTTACTCATGAAACCCTCATGAAAGGTAGAAGTTTGCTTTTGTCTTTGTTTTTCTCTTTATTTTTGATTTTGTTTTGATTTTTATTTTGTTCTGCCTATGAAACCGAAGCAATCGATCTAGAAGTTTTGTTTTGTTTCTATTTTTACATGAATAGCTTTCTCAATAAATCATAAACAGATCAGTCGTCGGTCTACATTCGAAGCGTAACACGTGTTTTACAGTTATTTTTTTTTTGGTAATCTTTTATTGCTGTTTGTGGTGAAATAATATGGCTTCTTCTAGTAAAAACTTATCGGGACTTGAAGCTAGTGAAATGGTCGTAAATAGACCAGCCAAATTTCAGCGTCTTACACCTGCTGAAAGAGAAGTTTGCCGAAGAACGCATGATGTCATTTTTTGCTGATAGCGACGATGAGCAAGAACTATTTCCTTGCTCTGATGATGATGACGACGATTATATTCCAGAATATAGTGCTAAGGATTTTGCGTCTGATGAGGAAACTGGAGATTGTGACGCGGAGCTTGTTGAAGATTTTGATGATGGCGACGTGGAAAATGAGGTTGAAACATTAGCTGCTGAAAGTGGTGAAGGTGAATGTTACCAAAGTAAAGCTGGCATAATGTGGTTGAAAAAACCACCATCAATGGTTAGAACACTAGCGCATAACATTCCAATTCTTGCTAGAACTGGCCCGTCCAGAAAGTTTCTACCAAATCCCCTACAAATTTTCAAAGAAATTTTTACACCTGAGATGGTAGACATCATAGTTCGGGAAACCAATCGTGAGGCTCAAGATGTCTTTCGATCATTGAATGAAAAGTACCCAGCCAAACAAAAAATAGAATGGGATCCAACTAATGAAAATGAGGTGTACGCCTTTATAGGTTTATTGCTATTTGCTGGCGTTTTTAAATGCGCAACTCAACCGGTAAAAGAGCTATGGGCACCATATCATCACGACATCTATAAAGCCACCATGTCAATAAAACGCTTTAATTCACTCCTACGGTTCATTCGATTTGATAACGGAAATACTCGTCAAATGCGTCAAGAATTGAGCAAGTCTGCTGCCATAGATGACCTTTGGTTGATGCTTGTAACAAACTTAGAGTCATCATACACTCCTGGCGCAAACTTGACGGTGGATGAACAGCTGTTTCCCTATCGTGGACGTACACGATTTACGCAGTATATACCATCCAAACCAGCTAAATATGGTATGAAGGTATGGTGGATTTGTGACGCAATAACTAATTATCCCCTAAGCCAAATTTATACGGGAAAATCTTCTGACGAAGTCCGAGAAGTAAACCAAGGTGTATGAGTTGTTTTAGATTTGGCCAAAAACTATTTTTACACAGGACGGACCGTGTACTGTGATAATTTTTTTACAACTTTGGCATTAGCTCAAAATTTGATGGAAGTCCGTCTTTCTCTTGTTGAAACCGTACGATCGAACAAAACATTTGTGCCGTCTTCTTTTAAAAAATCAAGTCAACGTACAATATGTGAAACTTTATTTGGTTATTATGATGAGAAATATAGCTTATTACAGCTGTAAACGTGGAACAAACCGCTGGCCGTTGGCAATGTTTTACAACATCCTGGATGTATCTGCATTAGCTGCTTATGTGATTCACAAGGAGTTAGTTGTTGTGAAGCAAACAGACCGACGTCGCCGTATCCTTGTAGAATTGGCGCAGCAGTTAATAGTCCCACATATGGAAGTACGAGCCTCAAATCCTCGTGTATTGCGTTATCCATACATTAGAATTGCTATGAGTAAATTTAATATATTTGTAAGTATAAACTATTCCCTTCCTTCAATATTATACTTCTATTTTCCCCATTAACTTTTATTTTTTCTCTAGCCTCGAACACCGCAACCTGAACAAACTCGCGGAGAAACATTTGAATTTCCATCATCTTCATCATCTACCTACCGTCCACTATGTGCCATTTGTAATTTAACATCGAAAACTAAGCGCAAAACCCGTTTTCGGTGTGGAATATGCGGAAGTGCTATGTGCCTGCAGCATGGAAAAAGAGTCAAAATCCTACATTTGCGATGACTGCCAAGTGGTAAACTAATTATAAGAATACTTATGTTAAGAACTTGAATTTACTTCTTGAAAACTAAACATGAAATTTGATTTTATCAAAAAAGAGGATGTTTTACCTTTTTTGTATATTATTTTTTGTGACCTTTTTACCTTATTTTGGAAGTATGTAGATACAGTTTCGCTTTAAATTACTATGTATATCACATATCAACAATTTCCATATGAATTAAGACACCATGATTAGGTATACAGTATGTTTATAGCCAAAAATCTGTCTATTATAGTCATGTGGTCTGGCCAGACCAAGAGGTCAATTTAGTGATCGAAAGCTTATCGCCTATCCTAGGGGTAATCGTAATGGTTATTTGGTTGGATATACCGAATGATGAGAAAAATTATCAACGTACTGTACTCACAACTTATTGATCGCTCATATAAATAAAACGTGAAAAAGTTATTCAGTTTCCACAACTGACGGTTGTGGCCACAAACAGTTCTACAAACATTTCGTTGTAGTAACCAATAAGTCGTGATGATAACTAAAACTTCATCAAACGTTCTTTAATAGTATTTTTTTTAAAACAAAATAATTAGATTATTACTGACTAAGCCAATCGATTAACCAAATTTTTCGATGTTATCTCTAATCTACTTTTTATCATTTCTACTTTTACATTTCTACTACTTTTTCCTCGTCATCACCCTCTCCCTGAGTACTTCAAGGCTGTAATCAAGCAGTTTTTTGACTCTCACTCAACTTTTAATTTTTTGCGTGATGTTTGGATTTTCAGATCCAACATTTTTTTTCTGAAGGTTCGGGTACTTGGTATGTTGCACCGATACTACTGTTTCAATAGCTGAAAATTACAGAGCACCAACTAACATTCGGCTGTACTGATCTAATATTCGAGGTGCATGTAACCTTAATTATTCGGTGGGCAAAAAATTATGTTGAGGTAAAAACGTTTCCGAACAGTGGAAAAATATGTACATTAAATGATTGAACAAAATCTTTAATAATTCTACATCAAATTACTGAAAAAGTTCCTTAAATTTAGAATAGATTTTACGTCAAATATTTTCATACATTTTTCTTGCACGTGGTACTTCAATATTTCATATGAAATAGCCAGAAAAAATTTCCATTAAAAACCACAAAAAGGCAAGTGATTCGAGTCTTTGCAAAATCAAAAATCAGTACGAGGGATTTTTATTGCGTTGACTTTGTTCGGTGGAAAACTCACTGCCAGCAGTTCTCCTTAAATGCAAAACTGCCTAAATTTAACTGTAGAGATGCTGGTCATGTTTAAAGTACATGGTATTGCTTGGCGGCGCACAGTGGTCCAGGATCGATTTCCATCGTCCAAAATTTTTTAGCTTTTTATCTAGTAAATATTTTTAGCTCTGCAAAAAATTGTAGCCAAGTACTCAAGGATTATTTTGACCTATTAAGATTTAAAATTGAAAACTCGCAACAAGACACATTTTTTTTAACATTTTATGAACAATTACTTGCAAATATGTAAAATAAACTGAAAACGAAAAAAATATTACTTTTCTTTAAAAACGGAAAATACGAAAAGTTGTCTACTTTCTAATTTCTTAAATATATTTAACAGCCCGATTTTAAATGTTAAAAGCAAATTATTTACTAGATGAAAAATTATAGAATTTTGGCAGATGAAAATCGATCTTGGACCACTGAGCGACGATATTGGTTAATTGTAGCGTTCAGCGAAACTACGCTGTCATCGTAGGCCTAGGCGATTGAAGTGTTACCAATTTAAAGTTGGCAATTCTGGCACACCATTAATGCCAGCTATGTCCAATTCATACCAATAACAGCTGTTAACCACAAGCATTCGCATCTAAGTTTTTGGGAACACAATCTTGCAGGCCACGCCGCAGCACCACGACTTAAGATAATGCTCTCAACAAAAGTTTCCTTCAATAAATTGATTGTTTTGTTGATTGATTGTTTGGCTGTGACATGTAACGTCGTCTTGTTGAAACCAAAGGTCGTCCACATCAACATCCTCCAATTCAGGCACAAAAAAGTCATTAATCATGGCTGTATAGCGTTCCCCATTGACTCTAACATTATGGCCGGGCTCATTTTGAAGAAATAAGGACCAATTATTCCCTCTGGCAATATATCACACCAAAGAGTGACTTTTTGAGAGTGTAACTGCGTCTCAACAATGGCTTGAGGATTTTCATTACTCCAAATGCGACAAGTCATTAACGTACCCATTCAACCAAAAGTGAGCTTTATCGCAGAACAAAATTGTCTTGTAAAAATCAGGATCTGTGACCATCTCGTTTTGGGCTTATTTTTTTTTAAATAACTAACACTTAGGGGATGCCCCCTATACATGCGGTGCATTGCGTTGGCGAGTGGAAAGTAAAGGATCGGAGTTATGATTATTGACGCTTGCCTTGAACTTCTGGATGTCGCAATTAGTGGGAAATACATTTGCCGGAAGTCGTGCGGTCAACTGTCCAATCGATAACACAGTACAACAGCCAATCTGGGGGGTGAGAAATTCCAAGTCAGGGTGATGGTACTAGGTCAGTATATTAAAACCCTCAAAGGGTTTTGCGTTCGTATGTGCCAGTTTTATGACCTTTTACATTTTTTCCTTATCTTGATGTTTTTTCGCTTAGTTGTAAAATGTTGGCAAAAACGTAGTTTGACATAACTCGAGAACGACTAGTTCGATTTTGCTGAAATAAATTGAGAAAAATTAATAATTACATTTTCTTTAATCCATTAATATACTGTATCTCTACCAAATCAACATTTTTGCAATTAGAAATAAATTTATGAAGAAATTTTTGCAAAAAAAAAAAATTTTTTTTTTTTTAAAACTTATAAATCCCAAAAGGAAAAACGTGTAGAGTCTTATAACTTTCACGTAAAGTCACATAACCTATAAACAAAATGCGACATAGATCATAGAAATCGATTAACGCGTTCTGCTTTTATTCAAAATTAAGTAACTTCACTTAATTGTAAATAAAAGCAGAACGCGTTAATCGATTTCTATGATCTAAACCCTTTGAGGGTTTTAATATACTGACCTAGTACCATCACCCTGACTTGGAATTTCTCACCCCCCAGACAATAACCCCAAAAATGTTCCACAGTGTAACAAGCGGGTGTGAATTCCTAGAAAGTCGCGTATCCCTGCCGAACATCCTCACGTCAGGAATAAGGCGCAGGATGTCTGATGAACACACACCATGAAAGTAACGATAGAACAGCGTCACGCAACCCACATTCCGGCGATGCGCAAGGGAAACAATAGAGTTGAATAACCTACTGTCACCTATCAGCACCATCGCTCTCCTTTGAACACGGTCAAGTAACTCCAAGGTTGATTTTGGAGCAACTGCCCATATATGGGAGTTGTATTCCATCTTTGGCCTGATGTAAGTTGTATAGATATTGGAAAGATCAGAAGGAGTGAAATATTTCTGGCACCGCTTTAAAAAGCCTATGCACTTGAGTGCTTCTTTCGTCTCGCCCAACGAGCGTCACATTGTATTTTCATGCCCAGAACATCGAGAGCTTCTGATTGTTCAATATCCGTACCATCGATAATAGTTGACATAACTGTTGGGTCAGCGAATCGCTTGTGAGACAACAAGCAGCACTGTGTCTTAAGTGCATTGAAATCTACTCTATTCACTCGACCCCATTCGGAAATGGCCAGTAGATCCCGGCCAAGTGTCTCATCCATAATTTGCCTTTTGTCTTCAATATCTTGAAGACTCGGCCTGCGGTCGAACGAATATGAATGACAGAGGTTACTATCATCTGCGAAAGAGTAGATTGGATTCACGGTCTGACCCAATAGATCGTCAATGAAAATAAGAAATAAAGACGGAGAAAGGACAGAGCCCTGTGGTATACCTGCGGTCAGCCTATGTGTGTTGGATGAGAACCCATCTACAACAACTCTAATAGTGCGATCACTAATAAAGCTCGATATAAATCGAGCAAACGTATTACCGACACCAAAAGCGATCAGCTTTGATATGAGTGCACCGTGCCAGACGCTATCAAAGGCCTTGGATATATCTAGTGCCACGACCTTACTCTCACCAAACTGGAGGATAGGCCGACTCCAACGCTCCGACAAGAACGCCAACAGGTCTCCGGTAGAGCGGTTTCTACGGAAGCCATACTGCCGATCACATAGCAAGTCGTTGGTCTCTAAATACCTCACAAGATGGTGGTTTACCATGCTCTCCATTACCTTGGAGAGCGCAGAGTAAATCGCAATTGGCCGATAATTCGCAGTTTAATTGGCTTCACCCTTTTTAGGGATCGGCTGGACGTTCGCAACCTTCCAACACGCTGGGAAAACTCCCGCACGGTAAGCAAGGTTGAAAAAGTTGCGTAATGGTCGGACTAGCGTCGACGAGCACTTACATAGGACAACTGCCGAGATACCATCCGGGCCCGGGGTTTATTTACATCGAGGTTCGCAAGAACCCTTTTAACTCCACGCGTTCGAATTGATTGCAAGGAAAAATTTCCTGCAAATATTTCAGCCAAAAGGTTAGCTTTATCAACCAGGTCTGTGAATGCCTGGTCGTCTTTAACAAGAGTTGGGATATATGAAGAACTATCCTTTACTATTCTTACAAACGACCAAAAGCTCTTACTTCCCCTGGGAGAATTATGAACCTTTGTACGTAGACGTTGTTCGTGCAGAAATTTTTCACGCCTAAGCACTCTAGCACACGAAGCTCTTGCCTGTTTTCGCAGCAGTTCAGTAATGGAGGTTTTGTTCAAACGCCGACAGCATCCCAGCATGTCTGGTTAAACCAACTGTTTTTGGCTGGTTTAGCCGACATAATTTTATTTGGAACAAAAGTCTTTATTCCAGATAAAATTATGAGTTGGATCATTTCAGCCGCAGCATTTACGTCGTTATCAAGAAAACAAAGTTTCCAATTGAAATGCTGGAAAAAGTGGTTGGGCTCATCCCAACTTGCCTTTTCGTAGACACAATGCAGTGATCGGAGTTACCAAGAGGTGCAAGTACGTTAACTTTGTACTTTTCAGGGTGCGAAGTTAAGTAAAGGTCAAGAATGATATGTTGGCGCCCTTCTACATACGGAATATGTGTCGGTTCATTCACTAGTTGCGTCAAGTCATTTTGCGCGGCGAAGAGCTCGGCGTATTGGCCCTCCGGAGTTGTATGGCTCGAATGTGAAAGCCAGGCGAAACTATGGACATTGAAATCTCCAGCAACGACAATTTCACTGTCTGAATAACTCTCCAAAACTTTCGATATTGAATCGGAAAGGGCATCAAATCCGAGTTTGGATTTCTATAAATAAACCCAAAATGTTACATGTGTTCCAATCCAGAACTTTACCCAAAGGGAGTTAAATTCTGGATCTTGTGAGTTCAAGTGTTCCTGGCTCTGAAACACTATGTCATTACGTACATATACCACAAGACCTTTGTGGGAAATTAAACGAGATAGGGTGGTACCCAGGAACGTGAAAATCCTGTGGATCAGAATCCTCACGGACCTGAGTCTCGCTTAGAGCTAGAACATCAGGCCTATGAAAATGAATATGAGAAAACACAGCGAAAAAACTCTCACGCAATACTCGTATGTTGGCAAAATCATCTTATCAAATAAGAAATACTCGTGGCAATGACAACCGAATTCAGAGAGTACTAATAGCGTATAATCGATAACAACAACCAAAACATATACATCAGTTCCAATAACCATTCTACTTAGTTAGGTTTACCCATTTTTCCCTCTTCAACCGATACTGTCAGTTTCCGCTACCAAAATTGTTGGATACCCGATCATAATTCGGCTGTAGCGATGGATTACGTGGATAGTAAGTGCAACCACCAGCATTCGGTTGCCAAAAAGTGCGGTTGTATCAACAAATCTGTTCTATGTGTGTGAGAGACTAATGTGAGACTGTTATAACACGAAAATATTCTTTCGATAAGAAACATTTTCTTTCCAACCATTATTTCCATTATACGTATATTTCTTCATAGATTCTAAAGGGTGGTTAGATTTAAAGGGATTATGTTGGATGTAAACCATACCTAAACGTCAAGTTTTTTTCTGCATTTCATTTGATTTTTCTCAATTTCAGACTAACTCAGTTTGAACCATGGAAAGATGCACAAGCGAACAGCGCGTTACAGTTATTCAGGCTTATTATAAAAATTAAATATCAATTTTCAAAGAAAATCATCTTCAATGATGAGGCACATTTTCACCTCAGTGGATTCGTCAATAAGCAGAATTGCACATTTGGGCGAATGATAATCCAAGAGTGATTGTCGAAAAAACTATGCACCCACAAAATTTGTTTGGTGCGGTTCATGGGCTGGCGGCATCATCGGGCAGTATTTTTTTCAAAATGAGGCCGGTCAGGCAGTTACTGTGAATGGTGTTCGCTATCCCGAGATGATAACTAAGTTGTTATGGCCCGAACCGGGAGATATGGATGTGGACGATATGTGGTCTTGCCACACAGGTAACGAAACACTGGCTCTTTTGCGCGACAAATTCAATGGCCGTGTTATCTCACGTCGTGGCGAAGTTAATTGCACGCAGAGAAAAAACATGGTTACTACAAAAATGAAAATATGGTTATATGGTTATAGCAACAATATAAATATGGTTGGTGCGACAAAAGCATTGCGTTTTTCGCTTTATGTAAACAATAATATGATTACGGCAATCATACTGTATGATTGTAATTGTTCTTCATTTAAATATGCATTGAAGAACAAATGTTATTGGTACGGATCTAATGCAATAATAGTACATTTTTATCGAAATTAAAATTTTTTAAACAAGCTACTTTGGCTTTGTTGAACTGAAATTTTTTTAATAAAAACGCTTAGGTTTTTTAAACTGATTTTTTCTTCTGTTAGATAAATCACTCCTGTTATTTTGAATTTAATGTATTTTTGAATAATTTTCATAATTCAAATCTATTGTTGACAACTTAAACCAATTCTAATAATTTATATTGGGGATCATAGTATAATTGTGTGTGATCATACTATGGTTGTAAGGATTATACTATGGTTGTATATGAAACATACTATGGTTGTGAGGATCATACTATGGTTGTGGATATCATTGTATGGTTGAGTGTGAATGGTTGTGGGGATCATAGTATGGTTATGTGTGAATCATACTATTGTTGTGAGGATCATAGTATGGTGGTATTTGAATCATACTATTGTTGTGAGGATCACAATATTGTTGTCGCACAACCATACACCCAACAATAGTATTATCCTCTTCGAATATTGTCACCACAACCACACTTTTTTTCTGCGTGTGGCCACCAAGATCATGTGATTTGGCATCGTTGGACTTTATTTGAAAAAAGGAGAACGTCGATAAGCCAGCAACAATTCAAGAGCTAAAGGATGAGATAATTCGGCACATTAACGGCATAGAACCTCAATTATGCCTCAGCGTTGTCGAAAATTTGGACCATCGGATGGAGGTGTGCCGCCAAGGTCGAGGCGGCCATTTGGCCGATTTTTTGTTCCATACATAATTGTATGCTTCAATTATTATATCATAATAAAAAGAAATGACACTAATTTCCTAAATATTTGTGTTTTATTCAAAACCAACATCGGCCTTTACAATTGAACCTCATTATTTCAAAGTTGTAATACCCTTTTCAAAGAACCCACGTTTTGGATCGGCAAACAATTCCGAGGTCCAAAGGAGAAGGTGTAAAATTGCTGATATCCTCAGTCTCATGCACTTGTTTGCGGAGATATTTTAAGAAAATAATTTAGTCTGACCACGATTCGCTGCATTCTCAAAAAAAATGTTTTTCTTTGTTTTTATTGCATGTCTTGTTTGTTGAATGGCAAAAATGGAAAATAACAACAACAAGAAAGACAACAACAAACAAGTCGTAATGAAATGGCAGAGACAGTCGAAACAAGCCGAGCCATCCCTGCCATACATCTTGCAGGCCCTTAAGAGAGCCTTTAAGGAACGTGGCCGCTTTATCCTTAAACCATACACATATCATGATTGTGTATATGCATGTGTGTATATGTCCTCGAGGATATCAAACGGCAGACAGCCTGTTGGGCTCAACGACAGCTACCACCGAAGCTGAGCGGAGTGTTTAAGTGAATTTTTTCTTTTGGCCATTTTTTGAGATTAATAAAAAATGATCCTTTTTGGCTACAGCCGTTCGGTACGAGTGCTATTCTGTTACAAGCAAAAGGATGATGGCGACTCCAATGACGTCTACGACTACGGCGGCGATGTTGGATAGGAGGCGTTGTGGCACAATGGCCATGTTTTCCTTTATGGCCGCCAACTTTTTTATTTTCTTTCTTTTCTCGTTGCTATTGTTTGTTGTTGGGCATTTAAATCGCTCACTCATAATGTAATTTTTTAAATGTTGCTCAAAATAGTCATAAAATCATTGAGAAAGGCGTTTGTTTTTATTTCGCTGTTGTTTTTCGTGTTTTCCTCTTCATTTTTTTGCAGTGGGGATGGCCAAGGAATAATAACGAAGCGAAAGGTCGCTCGAAAAAAGGCAAATGTAAGAATTTTAAATGTTTTTTTCTTTCTTTTTTTAGTCGTTCCAACATATTTTTTTTTGGTTTTTATTTTGTTAAATAGCCAAACACATTTTGTTCGAACATTAAACACAACGCACAAGCAAGCGTCATGCGAGCCAGAATGTGGGCGTGTTGCGAAGGACAATACCGTGCGCCGGGCTCAGCGTACGTGACGCTTTAAGGTGGGGTCTTATCGAAGTTCACCAAAAATATTGATGTGACAATTTGCCACCGTACGAGTACTTATGCGAAGAGTACGTGCCGTGATTTTCTAAGTTTAGCCAGCTGAGTTGGTTTGAGCTTTTCCGTTTTTTACCAACTTTGCTTAGCAGTGGGCCTGGTATTTGTACTATGGCTTTGGTCTGGTTGCAGGCACCTGTTTGGAAGTTGTGGATGTGGTGTCATTAATTTCTAATGGAGTAAATTGATATGTGTTATGTATATATGAGGGATTATCTGCAAAACGTATCAAAAAAAGTAATGTTTTCCTATATGTGACGCGCAAAATAGAAAGGGGCCTAAGGTTAAAAACCAGTTTTGTTCAGGAGAGCCATTTTAAAGATAAGGTCCTTTTTTATTTGCGCTTAGAATCGTCGACTTCACTTTCGTAAAATGCGCATTACTCTGGGAGGGAACACTTCTGGCGCATAGGATCGGTCTCATTCGATGCTCAGATGTTGTCCACATCAAAAAAAGAAAATTGATTTTTTTACCCTGAGTTCCCTTTCTCTATGGGCTGTCACAAATTTTGTTTACATGGTATTAAAGCTTACATCAGTAGATGATGGTGTGTAAAAGAACAGGTAGGTCGATGCGCTGTTTTCACGCAACGCGCCGCAAAAGTTGTCGATAAGTTTTGAAACACATTGTGTTTAAAGTTTTATAATTTTAGAAAGAGTTCAGATAAATCTTTCTTTTTATTTATATTTATTCTATCTTTTATCATTATTATGACTTGAACAGTTTTTATTCTGAATCGAAATCTTTTTGTTGTTTCTTTTCATAATCAATGTCAAGGTTTTTCTTTCGTTCTCGGTAATACAAATGAGTTTCCCGTATAAGTCATTTAATTTGTTGGCGAAGACTACTGAAGAAGAACCTTGGCGGGTTTGGAAACAGCTGTACAATCTGCCAGGCAACCAAGCAAATACAATTCACCAAATTTTTACGCTAATTCTGAAAAAGAAACGACAAAAAGGTCTCAAACCCGAATAAAAACTGTTGAAGTCAAGAGTTAAGATGTTTTAAAGGTATTTACTTAGGGATTAATAACGTGTTTCTGAATGTTGATAGCCCGTTTTTGCCTATCGGGACGTTTTTTTGGGTCACATGAACCAAAAGGTACAGCAAAAATGTTCTTTGCTGTACCTTTTTCCAATTTAAAGTATCCTATCTAACCATTGTCCGTTCACGAAAGATAATGATTTATTAAGAAAATATAATAATATGAAAATAATAATTGAATTGGTAGAAATGGTATTGCGCTATGAAGATTGCTCTATGCACAGTTCGAATACTGTACGCAAAGGGTAATTCTCAGTTATTATTATTATATGAGACTCCCGTATAAGTCATTTGATTTTCAGCGGAAGTAATCGTTTCCACAGACTGCTGAAGAAAAATCTTGGCGGGTTTAAAAACAGCTGTACAGTCTGCTTTGCAACCATAGTAAATACATTTCACAAATTGTTTAGTTGATTCTAAAAAAGGGACAATAGGTTTCGAACCAAAATAAAAAACTGTTCAAGTCATAATAATTGGTTTAATTCTGTGATAATTTTATAACGATTAAAGGGGGAGTGTCACACTTTTCCTACGTTATGTGTTTTGATCCATATGTTCCATATATCAGCCTCATATTTCTTAGAGTTCAATACGAAATATCGTTGATATTATGTTTAGAATAGATGAATTTGTACTTCTTAACCGATCGGACCCATTTTCAGTTCATCAACAAATTTTTCTGCAGAATTTAAGTTAACTAGCTTTCACAGTAGTTTCCTTTGCACACAAAGACCAACGGACATCACTAGATCAGTCTTTATTGGGTCTCCGACCAGTGTTGTGAACAAAATGGAAAAGTGACTATCACCTTTATCCTATGGTGGAGGGTATAAAAACATTTTAAATAAAGCTTTGATGTAAATGCAAAGTATCGCAAATTTCATTGCGAAATATTCATATAAAATCGAATTGGATAAGTTGAGCCATAGTACACACAGATAACAGATTCGTTGTCACAACCGAATTTTTTGGCAACCGAATAATTGAGGTTACACACACCTGAAGTATTCCATTCACGCAGAAAAAAGATATGGTTCCTATATGGTCACGGCAACAATAGTATGTTCTCTGCAATAAAGTATGGTAGTCGCAACCATAGTATTGTTTTTTGAATTTCAATTTGACAATAGTATGATTGCGGAAATAATAATATTGTTGAAATTTAACAATAGTATTGTTGCCAAATTTAAAAATGGTTGTAGCAACAATATAAATATGGTTGGTGGAACAAAAGTATTGTTTAATGGCTTTTATGTTAACAATAGCATGATAACGGCATTCATACCGGCAAAATTGTACTTTTTTTAGTTTGACAATGTTATTTTTACGAATCTTACGCAATAATAGTAAAAATAATAAAATATTTTCCAGACAAACTACGAATTAGTCTAACTGAAATATTTTGAATAATAATTTTTTTACTGTTCAATAAATCACTCCTATTACTACATAACTTACTTAATAAAATTCTCTATTGTTAAATAACAACTTTACCCAATCTTTACAAAAAATGTTGGGGATCATAGTATGATTGTGTGTAAGTCATACTATGGTTGTGAGGTTGTGATCATACTATGGTTGTACGTTAAACATACTATGGTAATGAGGACCATAATATGGTTGTGGGGATCATAGTATGGTTGATTGTGAATAGTAATATGGTTGTAGGGATCATAGTACGGTTGTGTGTGAATAATTCTACTGTTGTGAGGACCATAAAATTGTTATGAGGATCATAGTATGGTTGTGTATGAACCATACTATTGTTGTGATGATCATAATATTGTTGTGCCATAATCATATAACCAACAATAGTATGATGCTCTTCGAATATTGTTACCCCAACCATACTTTTTTCTGCGTGTTAGTATAACCGAATGTTAGTTGGTGCTCTGTAATTTTCAGTAATTGGAATTGATGTATCTTTTGAGCATATGAAGTATTAGAATCTAGAAAGAATTTTAGGATCAAAAAATTTTACATGCCACACTTGTTCAACAAAATAAATTAAAATTTTAGTCAGAGACAACAACTTTTTGCTTACACAATTGAAGGACTTGAAGTACCCATCGGGAGGTTAATGACGAGGAAAAAGTCGAAAAGATGATGGATGATTTTTACTGGAAAAAATGGGTTAAATCGATTTTGGTTTTGAAGAAGTTTTTGTTATTATCACCAATAATTAGTTACAGCAACAACATGTTTGCAAAGTTACTGGTGGTTGTGGCACCTTAGTATCGCGTTTCATTGGCATGACCAATCAATTAGTCGTGAGTATAGTACGATGATCATATTTATCATCTAGTGGTTTTTCGAACCGAATATTCATTACGATTATAAACATTTGGTGGTTGCAACCAAAATTCCTCTTTTCAACTGAATCATTGTATTTTCAACTAATTTTTTCTCTGCGTGTAAAATACGTACGAACTTACCACCCCCAACATTTCAGTGAGGGGAAAATATAGTACTCTCACAAATCAGTGCGCCGTGCTCGAAATAATTCTTACTCATGGGTTCCGAAAGTCAAATGCAATTTTAAAGCCCCTAAGAAAGGATAAAGTGTATTTTTAATTTTGTCATTACGCTTTTAAAACCTCGAAAAAATGCATATATTTTTAAGCGTGGTAAAACTAAAAAACAATTTGTTAGTTGACAGCACTATATCAGTCAAAGGAAATTAGGTAGAAGTTGAAATTTAGCTGGATGATGGAAAGTTGTTCATAAGAAGCTTGCATAGAGAAAAAGTTTCACTTTGAGGCACTTAAAATAACTCTTTAACACACATAAAATTAAATTTGTTGCCGTAGACGATTTTTGTGGCCAACCTAATAAAAAACTTCAGCAAAGAATTTTTGAATCTTAAAATCTAATCCACACTTTTTGAGTGAAGAGGTTTGTTGCCACAACCGAAGTTTTTGTTGGTGGTTGCACTATCCATGATTCATTCGCTACAACCGAATGTTGACCACCAGCAACCAATAGTTTTACTGAATTCGGTTTGAATAACCGACTTATTTGTTGGAAGTAATGTAATGTTATTGTTGCTACCATCCTTTGGTTTGTCGAATCATGTTATCATCAATACAATGGGATATTGGTAATTGCAACAGATAGAATATTTCTCCAACCGATTATTTGATTGAGATTTTTTCGTTATCAGCATCAATCATTTCATTAACTGATTGCCGCTATGTCAGTAATATTCGAATTATTTTATTTCATACAGCCTATGAAAAAATACTATTAAACAACCCATTTTGGTTATGATAAAATATTGGTTATCATCTCTAATAATTGGTAGCAACAACATATTGTTTGCAGAACAACAACAAGTTGTTCACATGACCGATCAATTACCTATGAGTACAATACGATAATCATATTTATCATCTTGCAGTATGTCGAACCTAATATCCAGTACTGTTACAAACATTTAGTAAATGCAACCGAAACTTTTCATGTTTGTAGTTCCAATCGACTTTCAACTTATTTTTTCTCTGTGTGCATAGCAGCGAATCATTAGAATCGATTCATTACACACGTCAAACAGCTTAAGACACATGCCCAAAGGCAGCTCACCTGCTGGACGTGATCCGTTGTCCACCAATAGCAATTATCATTATGATCGAAGCTTTATCACCGCCAATGGTAAAAGCCTTTGGGCGAAGCATAATCATGGGTGTTCTCGAACGAATAGACATACATATGGACTTCCGCCCGAATACATTCGATGGAGTTCGGTTAGACTCTTTTTTTGTTCAGCAATCAATGCGCCCTAAAGGAAACTTTCCCCTACTAATTAGTGAAAATTATGTTGAAAAGTTTTAAGCAGCGTGTGCGCGGCTGGTATTACGGTCAAAAACAAACAATTTATGTACGAGCGTATTTGCACTACAGGGCAAATCTGCCCCGTACAGGCAACTGGACGTATGGATGTAAGGATGTGTGTTTGTGTATGTTTGTCCATCTCACATCTATAAAAGTTCAACATAATGTATTTCCTTTACTACCACATTAGGGTGTACTGAAAATGTTATTATTTTGGCCAATTGTTGATATAGTCGGATTTTTAAGCTCTTTAAGTCACATAGCTCTAAAATAAACATATTACATCCAATCTTAATGAGGTTTTGCACTGGTAAGTATGTTCCTTGTGCCAACGATGGGCGCTGTTGGCATTGTCAAAAATGTTCTTACTAAGATATGGTTCCCTTATATATGTTCAGCCGTTTTTTCCAAAAACAATGAAATTTTCTTACAAACTCAAATTGGACATTCATTTTTATATTTGCATAAATTAAGAGCACGTTTAATTTGGCCCAGAAAATGTGCAGTTGGCTTTTCTAAACATCCAGAATTGCAGGGTATGATGCAGGGCTACTCCCGGCTTTAGCTTCTTTTACTACTTTGATATTGTTTCCATACAAATGGTTTAGGGACATAAAAAATAAGTTCCAAAGAACTAAAAAATTTTCTCTCATAGCCAAATATGACAATATTTTTGCAATTTAGTTAGATTTGGATGACCTACCAAGGGCCATTTAAACATGGACATATGGATATCAAAAACCAATGAAAACTTCCCACAAATTCAAATATGACATCTGCTTTAAAACCTGTGTAAATTTAGAGCCCGGGTTTGGGGGTCATAACATCCGTTTACAAAAGGCTAATATAGTCGGCCACGGATGACTTTAGCTTTTTTCAGAGAGTCATCTGTTCTTGAGTTAATCTCATTAGATTTATAGAAGAATTCTACAAAACAATTTCAAATTTGAAGCAAAAGTATAACTCCAGGGTGAAAACACTTGTTTTAATTAGGCCAATATAGTCGGCCACGGATGACTCTAGCATCTGTCCTAGAGTCATCTGTTCTTTAGTTATTCTCATTCGATTTATAAAAGAATTCTACAAAAAACAATTTAAAATTTGAAGCAAAAATATAACTCCAGTCAAAAGTTAGAAAAGTTTGAATTGCAAAATTAACAAAAAAAAACAATTTTTTTTTTTTTGAAAAAAAACTTATATATTTTGATACTTTTCGGAAAGAGGACTTTGAAGAGACAAATGCGGGAAAAACATCTCTCGGATTGCTTTAATAATTCAAGCGCGCGTTGCACTAGAAAAAAGTAAATTTTCACACCAAATATCATTTACACAATCGATTCTGAAAACGCAAACCTGCGGTCTCAAAAGTATACAAAATGTGTTTTTCGTTCTGATATGACTGCTTATACTCTTAAAAGCATTAACTTATATATCTTATATATCCTTAAAAGCATATGACTGCTTATATCAGCTTATATAAAAGCATTAAACTAGGGGAGAGGCGGCCATTTTTCCAAAACAACCATTTTTGGGATTTCTCCTCAGAATTTCAGGAATTGTGGGATTTTTCCAAAAGGTATCTTACATTTTTTTTTTTGACAAATGTCGCGTTTTTATAAATACCACAATATGAATATGATACCAAATATGAATATGAGTTCCGTTACAAAGAATGGCTTTTCCAGCAGAACCATTGACCCTTTTAAGCTGCTCATAATTCTCGACCTAACAAGCAATAACAAAAAAATTCGCATCAGGCTCAAAAGTAAAGTAAATGTTGCATTTGGGCGACGGGCACTAGAAACACGAATACCGACACATTGAAACAGTGTGAAATTTTCTCAAACATGAATATGACATTTGATTGGGTTGATCAATAGCGTTCCCAAGAGGTCGTGAAAACCTGTTTTCAATTGTTTTTTTTGCACATCCAATAGTGCAGTGTATAATAGAGTCGACTACGACCGACTTTAGCCTTTTACTAGTTTTATTTTTATGTTAGACTACTGTTGGAAAGTTTAATTTAAATGCAATGATTTTGGTATATTTTTAAACCATACAAAAAATCTGCTGAAAATCTATACATCGCTTCACTCTAATGTACCTTTCATACATACATGTATTGGTATAAACGCAGTCGCTTAGCATGGAGTACGCTCAAGCTATTGTGGTGGTTTGCATGTGTGTTATGCCACATACATACTCGTATGTGTGAAGTAATGTTCGTATATATGTCCCCATAAAGCGTTAGTACATTTGACATAAGCAAAATTATTGTTATTGCCATTTATTGTGGCTTAAACGACAGCCAACCAAATATATGTAGATATGTATGTATGTATGAAGCATTGGGACAAAATGTCTGAACTGTCCAGTTATAAAACTGGTCACTATATCCGAGACTAACTGCCCTTACTGACAAATTCGAAAAAGTACCGGATTTCCATCAGTATTAAGAAGCATCAAATATGCAAATGTTTCAAAAATAAATTATTTTATGCAATTGTCATATGTCGAATGATAAAAATTACGAAATGATCCCATGATGTAATGTGAGGTGCTTCGCTTAGAACTTTTGAAATGGAGTTGCCACTGCTAATTCTCGTAGATGTGACCAAAATATTGTGAAGGGCAAGTGTGGGCGAATTGTGGTACATTTGTGTTGGAGGTACTAGCATGGAGCACTACAGTTACTACCATCTTACACTTGTACAATTGGAAGCGATATTTTCCCGTTTGATGCTCTCACACCCACTCAAGTTTTAAACAAAAAGGCCGAAAATGTTGGTGGAAACTTAATCGGGAAACTAAATTCCCTGTGGAGCAACAGCAAGCCATCAACTGATGGAATTAGTTGCTATAGTACTCATTTGTATGGGTATCTAATCGCTGTTTACCAGCACCAACTTTTATATCAATAGATTTCCGTAAATTCCGCTAGTAATGTACAGCTTTCAGTTGGTAAATTCTTATCGCAAAGTGGACTCGTTGCTAAATATCGAATGACATTTAAAAGCTGAAGTTTCCTCAATAGAACCACACGTTACCACTACGTAAATAGTATGCTTATGTTGTGGAAATATTTTAATGATTTGTGGTGGACTTGCATAGATAATTCCCTTAAGGACTTTCACGTTTTTAGATTCTCGGTAACTGGAAACAAATAATAAACGGCAACAAAAGGCATGATTGCAGCAGTTAAAATTCTACAATTAACATGTTTGGCTAAACTGTTACGCTTAGTTCATGGTCAGATTTGTTACCACGTTTCTCTTGAAAATTTCATTCTACAGTAACCAAAAGTAATTCAAAAAGCTGTTGAAATGACTTTTAGTTGAAGTGACTTTTAGTTGAAATGACTTTTAGTTTAAATGATTTTTTGTTGTAATTAGAGGAGGCTGTTCCTATAGAAAAACTGTTAGTAACTGAGACTTTTCTTATAGGAAAAATGTCTCAGTAACAAGTGAAAAGTCTCAGTTACTGAGCCACTATAAGAAAAGTTACTAAGACACTTTTCCAATAAGAAAAGTCTCCCCTGCTTGCAAATCAAAGAAATTTCAACTGCTTTTTAAAAAGTGTCTCAGTAACTGAAACTTTTCCTATAGGAAGTGTCTCAGTAACTGAAACTTTTCCTATAGGAAGTGTCTCAGTAACTGAGACTTTTCCTATAGGAAGTGTCTCAGTAACTGAGACTTTTCCTATAGGAAGTGTCTCAGTAACTGAGACTTTTCCTATAGGAAGTGTCTCAGTAACTGAGACTTTTCCTATAGGAAGTGTCTCAGTAACTGAGACTTTTCCTATAGGAAGTGTCTCAGTAACTGAGACTTTTCCTATAGGAAGTGTCTCAGTAACTGAGACTTTTCCTATAGGAAGTGTCTCAGTAACTGAGACTTTTCCTATAGGAAGTGTCTCAGTAACTGAGACTTTTCCTATAGGAAGTGTCTCAGTAACTGAGACTTTTCCTATAGGAAGTGTCTCAGTAACTGAGACTTTTCCTATAGGAAGTGTCTCAGTAACTGAGACTTTTCCTATAGGAAGTGTCTCAGTAACTGAGACTTTTCCTATAGGAAGTGTCTCAGTAACTGAGACTTTTCTTATAAAAAGTTTCTCAATAACTAAGATTTTCTTATAGAAAGTGTCTTAGTAACTTAAATTTTTCTTATAGGAAGTGTCTCAGTAACTGAGACTTTTCCTATAGGAAGTGTCTCAGTAACTGAGACTTTTCCTATAGGAAGTGTCTCAGTAACTGAGACTTTTCCTATAGGAAGTGTCTCAGTAACTGAGACTTTTACTATAGGAAGTGTCTCAGTAACTGAGACTTTTCTTATAAAAAGTTTCTCAATAACTAAGATTTTCTTATAGAAAGTGTCTTAGTAACTTAAATTTTTCTTATAGGAAGTGTATCAGTAACTGAGACTTTTCCTATAGGAAGTGTCTCAGTAACTGAGACTTTTCCAAGAGGAAGTGTCTCAGTAACTAAGACTTTTCCCATAGGAAGTGTCTCAGTAACTGAGACTTTTCCTATAGGAAGTGTCTCAGTAACTGAGACTTTTCCTATAGGAAGTGTCTCAGTAACTGAGACTTTTCTATAGGAAGTGTACTTTACTGTAGGAAAAGTACCTTTGTAACTGAGTCTTTTCCTAAGGGATAAGTATGTTAGTTACTAAGTCTCAGTTACTGAGACACTTTAAAATGTCTCAGTAACTACGACTTTTCCTATAGGAACTGAGACTTTTCCTAGCGGACGTTATTTACTTCTAGTCTGGACGCTTCTTGAGGTTTCGCAACATTAATATATGTATGTGTATACTCGTATATGTCGACAATTATGTGTCCTCCACATAGTTGTACGTGTGTTTGTGTGTGTGTGTGTGCGTATTTAATGTTAAATGAGCTAAAGTGTTGTACATATGTGTGCACGTATAATTGGGCGCAAACACTTTTGCCGCTCACATATGCTGTAATCGGTGCATGTGAGTGTGTGTGCCTCCATCTGAGTGTGTTCGAACGAACAAGTGTCGTCTGTCCTTTTACTTCTTCTCACACTTTTATGTCCACAATAACATACATATATTAATGCCAATAGGGTGGTTCGCGAAAAAAGTTTCTGTGTTGACTAGCCTAAAATCGAATCTGCAACTTGGTTGTGTTCAAGTAAATCTCAACACATAGTACCTAATAAAAAATGTCAGTAAGATTCTGCAAAGCGTTTTGAAATCATTACATAGTTATGAAAGTGGATATTCGCAATCATAAAATTAAATGATGTATTCCAGTTTATGTTAGCATCGTAGCTTTGTTGGACTGCTCTCGCTTAAAAACTCACTGCCGTATATTTTCTGTGCGCAAGCAATAATGTCAATTTACACAAAGTACAAATTACATGCCAGCAAAAACTCAGTTACTTTTACTCATTTCCAGGTATTGTCCAGTAATAACCCGTTGCAAACCTCGGTTAGTACGGCCCTCTATACCTTCGGCTGTCCCTTCGCTACTAAAGCTCAAAGAAATGATCAATTTTTGAGCCCGTCGCTTATCTCAAACAAAACTTCAAAATGTATCTGTATGTACTTGGATTGATAGCAAAGTTTGGTTTAATTTGAGTACCCATGTGTCCATATTGACCATTTATCGCATATTTTGCTGGACTGCATGGCTTATGTGACTTTCTTGTGGTATAAAGTGCGTTCCAAGTAACAGTATGCGTTTTGACCATTATATTTTTTAAAAAAAAACCAAAAAGGTGTACTTCTTGGTACATTTAGTCCTTAAAGGTAAAATTGTTCACCCTTTGTCGATTTCGCCTATTTACAATCACAAATAGCTTGCAACCATAAACCATGGTTGTGAAAAATTCCAGTATGCTAGGTTTATTTGTTTGGCTGCTATCGTACTTCGATAGGCACGCAGACGGGCATGTCTAGATCATCTTAGAATTGGAGGACGACCAATTATGTATATACTTTTTGGTCTCCAAATCGAGGGGATGCAAACGGAATGACATATCTGTGTCTAAAAGACCAAAATATAGTCGGGCGCAATTGATGCGCTTTAATCCTTCGCCACTGTCAATGTTTGATGTAGCAGAAGCTGCTTCTGTCGTCATAAGCAGCTATGCTTATCTATGGGACTCTCTACTGTTTGTATTAAGGCACAACTTTTTCGTTTTTGCCAGAATGACTTTAAGTCCCGCTGCCGTTGAAAACGTCTGCAAATGTAGTAATTTCATGGACACATCACTGAACGTTTGGGAGATTAGACACATATTATCGGCGTAATTTATGTCCCCTAGTCGTGTATAAAGACCTCATTGAATTCCGCCAGAGTCAGCTCACTTTTAGGACGACATCTAGAACAACGTAAAGGAAACAAAGCACATCCTTATCGTAGCCTAGTTTTAATCGTTTTCGTATTACAAAGTTTGTTCTATTTGTAGGGTCCTACACGACGACCCTACAAATAGAACTATTTGGATGATTGAGATGAGTTTTGACGGATTTTTTTGGCTTTCAACCACTTTCCAAATGGTGTTATAGGCCGGCCAGTTTATCAGATGCTTTCTCAACATCTATAAATACTAAATATAGCAGCGATCTCCATTCTATAGATTGCTCCACGATAGTTCTGAGGGAGTTTACTAGATCTACGCAGGATTTTCCAGGACGAAAACCAGCTTGATGTGGACAGAGTTCTGGCTCTTAAGCGGATATTAGTCTGTTTTTATTATCACTTTGTTGAGCATACTTAAAAGCGTAATTCTCCTTCAGTTAGTAGATTTAGATAGATTGTCCATTTTTAGACTTTAACAATAATTTCCTTGTATATCTCCTCATGAAAACATTGAATTAGTGACATCATAAAAACATTGATTTGATTATATTATCAAAAAGGACCGATACACAACTTTATTATGATTAGAAACTTATCGAAATTGGATGGATGAATGGACTTTATGGCTATTCTGCGGTAAAGGATCAGGGCTAATCTAGACACTGGCGGTAATTCTCATCCATTCTTCATTAAACGCAAAATAAAATATGTATGCTGAACCGAAAATGGTTCAATAATTTGCATATTCTAAGTAGGGACATAAATACTGTTACAACATTGAACACACCCATTACAATAGTAGAACTGAACATACCCCGTTATTGTCATATGAGTTTTGAAAGCTAACCTCAATAGCGTTAGTCTGTAACGGGATTTAAAAATTGTTTCAACTTTCATCATGGAGTGGCAGATAATGAGAACCGTATCGCTGTAATACCGCTTTTCAAGTGTGAAATGGAAAAAAACGATATCTTCAAAACGCTCCGGCCACTAGGGATTAGCCGCATGTTCGTCTTCCGTTGCATAAAACTGTTTAAGGAGACTGGAGATGTAATAGACCGCCACCGGTCGGCCCGCCCACGCTCTGTTCGAACACCGCATGTCATCAAAGCCGTTAAATCAAGAATTCACAGAAATCCGCTCCGAAAACAGAAAATCATGGCCCGTGAGATGAATATCACGCAAAAGTCCATGAGTCGAATCATTAAAAAAAACTTGGGACTTGGGGCTTTCAAACGACGTACCGGACATTTATTGACTGCAGCTTTAAAAAAAAAATAGGATTGAAAAATGTAAACTTGATAACTTCCACAACCAGCCATGGACTTTCCAGCAGGATTCTGCGCCGGCCCATAAGGCTAAAACGTCCCAGGCCTGGCTTCGAAACAATTTGCCAGCGTTCATTTCCTCTGAAGAAACCCTCAGGCAGTCCAGATTTGAATCCATTGGATTACAAATAATGGACGGTTTTACTAGAGGACAAGGTTTGTCACAAAAGATACCCCAACATTGGATCTCTTAAGGCTGCTTTGGTTCGAGCTGTGGCCAATTTTCCAATGGACGAGGTTCGTGTAGCTATTGACGATTGCCCAGTGCGACTTAAGGCGTGTGTAAAGGCAAAAGACGGACATTTCGAATAAGTACATTCTTTTTGGATACAATATACATCAATAAATATATTAAAAAATATTTGGTCCAAAAACATTCAGTTCTTTTTATTTTACAGCATTTAACGTGTGTAACAGTATTTATGTTCCTACTAAGTATACTTATAGATCGTTAAATGAGTAGAGACCTTGTCGGCAGCACTCATTAATAGTGACAATGAGCTGTCCCGTATTAACGGCGAAACGTGCGTCTACCAGAATGTGATGTATTTGCTTTAACTTACTTTCACTTCTCCATATGACAAACAACAACAAACCTGATCGAATTAGCTTGTGAAGTAATACGATATAGCAAAACTTCATTGAATGCTTTTATACTGAGCGTATCAAAAATGTGTTTCGGCTGCGCTTTGGAAGGTATTCTGAGCTGAACCAACATTAATAATTACAATTTGACTTTGTGTCACTCTTATAGAACCAGTCTAATGTACATATAATGTTGTAATATGTATACATATGTAAGTGTGTGTGTGTGATTGTGAATATACGCTCATCCTCGCAGAGAAGATGCTGTTGATGATGTGAACGTTACTCTGCTGCAGGATGCATATACTCCTGCTATAAGTGTAACTTCCGAAGCCGATGCTCTTGATGGTATGGGAGTGTGTTCATATATCATTATTATATATATAAACGCTTGTGTAAGTGTGTGTGAGCAAGTGCGTACGTGCGTTTATGTATTAATGGACCTGTTTTTACCGAGTATGTGTGGCTGGCTCCCTTCCGCAAAAAGTCAGTGTATATTTTTTGAGCGAATATGTGTAGACTCGCGTTATAGATCATATTATTAAAATGTTATTAAACGTTTTTAAGCGAATAAAAAAATTATAATCACCACACCCTCTGGAAGTTGTCGAGGGCATTTTTCCGTATGACGGAAGGATGTGAACATGACTTAGTGGAGTAGGAATGACGAATCACATTTGCGCAGCGAGTAGGACATGTTCGTGTGCGAGTCAACAAAAAAAACTACTTAAGACTGCTGATTTTACTATTTGCGCTGCTCTAGCATAACATATGTCTACAATATGCAAGTGAACATATTTACACGACAACATGTTCAGCGGGGAGAATTTGTAGGGCTCTCTCACAGAAGACCCTCAGGTTTTTATAACCTTAATTATAGGAGGAGTGCGTTTTCAAATCGTCATTCGGTTAGCAACACTTCAAAATACAGTTCAGAGACCCAGTGAAATAAGCTCGTATAAGTATATATATAACGGGGTTTCCAATAGGGACATAAAAATTTCGTATATTTATTTCAGGACCCTCAAACATTTTCATTGATCTTTCAGTGTCAAAAAGTTAGGCCAAGTCAACATTTTCATCATGGTAAAGTTCACTTATGTGCAACGTTTAAAAATTACTACCGAAATTCGGAGTCAGTGGTCTAAATTTTAAGGGCGCTTACTCCAATTGTCAGCCGTAATAATCATCATCAGATAAAGCTCATTTCTATCCGAGTGGTTTCGTCAATAAACAAAATATGATTTATTAGACAGCACTAAGCGTGCTGTGTGGTTTGGTTTTCATGCCGGAGGTGTGATTGGGCCGTATTTTTCCGTCGATGAAAACAATCGTCATGCTACCGTTAAAGGAGAGCGCTATCGTGCTATGTTAGAAAATTATTTTTTCCCCGAATTGTTTGAGCTTGTCATCGCCGATATGTGGTGTTGACAAGACGGTGTCACAAGCCACAAAGCACGAAATGGTCCGGTCGAATGACCACCTCGTTCACGCAATTTATATATGGGCCACATCAAGTCGTTGTTCTATGCCTACAAGCCAACAACTTTAGACGAGCTCAGAGACAACATCCAACACAAAATTACCAACTTTCCGGTCGCACTGTATGCAAGAGTTGTGGAAAATTGGGTCCAGATATGACCGAAATCGAATTTAATTTTCAAAATGTAACATTTGAACTACACCAGGAATATATTTGAATTGTATATCTTATATATTTTGTGCTTTATTAAAAAATAAAATTGTTATGTCCTTAACGGAAAACCCTGTATGTATATATATTTGTAAATATATTTGTACCTTTAAAAATCAATTTTATGGCCTAAGCAATGGACCGATCGTTACAAATATTTAACAGAATAAAGTCAATGACTCAATGAATCAATGCCAGTCTATGTTGGGTTCAAATTGTACAAGTTGCCGTGGCACCACACATTGAACCCTGAACCTAGAAAGGCCATATCTCGTGCACTTTTGATATGAGATATGACGATGATATTAAAAATATATGATTTTTTGTTTCATCCCGGACTACTTATGTGGGACCCTATAATCACACTAATGAAGAACAATATTATAAATATATTTGTGTTTTTTCGTCATATAAAGGTTAGAGAATCTAACAACGATTCAGTCCAAACGAAAAATACTAAGGTCTTCTAGCTTACTATATTTAAACTTTTTAAGTCAACATAGACAAATATTCCTGCGAAATCAAAAATATAATGTTTTTAATGTATGGCTGAGGCTAGGGTCGTGCGCATGGACCGAAGGGGTCCAAAAAACTACCTTATGTTCAAAAGGCCGGTAAATATAGCCTTATTGGAACTCAGATCAACGTTTTATAACGAATCAAAATATGGAATTTTAGTAAGTCTGATATTAAAGGCGGTTTCATGGACCGGAATAAGTGGTCCTCTTTGTTTTTATACTCTCCACAAAAGGTTGTGTGGTATATTGAATCTGTCATTTCGTTTGCAACACCACGAAATATTGATCGGAGAACCTATAACGTATATATATAAGTACTTATATAAGTATATCATAAAGCACATATATCGTAGTAAATTTCTAATATGATCTAGTCATGTCCGTGTATCCGTCCGTCCATCCGTATCAACCTAGGATCCTAAAACTTGGCCTGATGATAGACTATGGCCGTAAGCTATTCGGTATAGTAAATGGGAGAAATCAGGGTAAAAAAATCAATTTTAATTTTTTTCTTTTTTTTGATGTGGACAACTTCTGAGCATCAAATGATCCCATGCCCCAAAAGTGTTCCCTCCTAGAGATATGCGCGTTTTATGAAAGTGAAGTCGACGATTCTAAGCGCAAATAGAAAGGGACCAAATCTTAAAAAATGGCATTCCTGAACAAAACTTTTCAACACCTTTCCATTTTTTTTTTATTTTGATGTGGACAACATCTGAGCATCGATTGAGACCGATCCCATGCCCAAAAGTGTTCCCTCCCAGAGATATGCGCGTTTTATGAAAATTAAGTCGACGATTCTAATCGCAAATAGAAAAGGACCTAATCTTTAAAATGGCTCTCCTGAACAAAACTGGTTTTTAACCTTAGGTCCCTTTCTATTTTGCGCGTCACATATAGAGTAATTCTGAAGTTTTGGCTGGAGCAGTAGTAGGATAGTGGGCCCATGATTCCACCCCTCTAAAATCCCCCCCAAACTGTCACTCTCTTCAGATGCATAAGCTTCTCGACGATAAGAACGGAGAATCTTATCCTTCACAAGACAGTTTTGCCGTTGTTGTTCTTGCGGCATAGTGCCAGGCTGACATCCCTTGGTCCGATCCGGTGCTGTCTTGAAATCGGTGTTCTGCTTGATAACATTGCAACCGAGACAAATACATACTTTAAAAAAAACATGATTCTTAAGCAAATCGTAGTTTATTTGGAGATAATCTAAGGCCGAAACTTAGAATGAATAACGAAGCAGATGTCCGTGAAACTTCAAGTTGATTGGAATTTATAAGCGGTAGTATTTATTGCATTGTCGCCCGACGTTGCTTAAGCGTAAATCAACTCATTTTTAGTTATGATTTCGAGCGGAAAAATTTATTTCAGATATATGAACTATCCGATAGATTTGTGTCCATTCGGCCACAAACCATGCAAGTGTCCCTTTTTGGCGATTTCATTTCAGTCCAGTTAACTTCTCGAAACTTTAAAATTCTCGCAAATTTGGCAAACTCTATTCCCGGACCTTTTCATATCCAGAGCTACCGAGAACAATTTTTGCATTTGCTAGAAATTTCGGCGAAAAGCGCAAAGGTTAAAAAACCATGTTAATTTTGTGGTTATTTACTTTTAAATTCAAGAAATCACATATAGTAGAAGTTGCAGTTGACACTGGCACAAAAACATAACAAAAAAATATATGTACGTGGCATAGTAAAATTGAATTAAATTTATTTGGTTAATATGTTTTTAGACCTGAAATAACATTAATGAAATCATCAGACAATTTGTTTCTAATTTCCAAACTACCAAGTGGTAGAAAATATATTTTCGCTTGTCCAGTGATGTTGGCTTTATTGTCAGAAGAACATTAAATAAAACGTTTTCCGATGTTTTTCTATTTATAAAACATAAAATTATTTTTAATTTAATTGCTGCCCAGGGAAACTCTAAACATGTGTTAGGAAACTTGGACTTGATTGGCGCATTTGGTCTCGTAGTTTTTTAAGGAGGGTCACTCTTTGCCTATATTAAAATCTGCGTTTTATCTTCCGTAGAATTAGGGAAACTCTAATCATGTGTTAGAGAAAATTGGACTTGATTGGCGCATTTGGTCTCGTAGTTTTTTAAGGAGGGTCACTTTTTGCCTATATTAAAATCTGCGTTTTATCTTCCGTAGACTTAAGTCAATGTAATGTAGGATATAATATGTTACTTTTCAAATGGGAAGGACCATTTCCAAGGGTTATATGTAACTTAGACCGGTCCAATTTCACCAGGAGTACTAATTGGTCGCACATAATGCATTATTGAAGTTAGATTGTATTTATAATGTTTCTTTTAGAGCAGCAGAATCTCGAACCAACCGAGATGGACCTTTGTACAGGGGCTATGCTAGAACATGGAGCAATATTTTCCAATTTTACCAGACATGGCTCGTTATGCTCCATGCTAAATTTGATCAGATTTAAGTGAAATATGTGGCTTTTGCAGGTGCAGTTTCTAAAAACGGTTGCGGTCTAAAAAAGTCAGCTATTGACCACATATAACGACCCATACTATATTTATGCGTTATTTGATTTATATTGGGGCCTTTGAGTGGGGGCTATCTGAATACTGGGACCGATATGGTAAAATTTTACCAGGCATGGCTCGTCATGCTCCATGCTAAATTTGATTGGATTTAAATTTAATATGTGGCTTTTACAAGTGCAGGTCCTAAACTCAGAATTGTGCTTTTTATGGGGGCTAAATAAGTCAGCTACAATGCTAAATTTGTGTGTGATTAAGTTTATCCTGTGGCTTATAGAGTTGTAGGACCGTAAATCAGAAGTTTCCTTTAAATGGGGGCTAATCGAAAACAGGTACCGATATTGTCCAATTTCATTAGATGTGGGATATGATGGGGTTGGTTGCTCGCAATGCTATCTGCAAAGTTTAAATAGTATCTGATGTAAAGTGTGGCTTTTAAAGGTTTAGGTTCTAAAATCTGAGAACCAATATGTATAAGTATAATCATGTTTTGTTATTGTACATAATGGTTGTGATGTATACTAATTTCCAAAATGTCCTTCCTTGGCCCAAACCTAAAAAAATAGAAGTTTTATCAAAATCGGTTTATAATTGCGACATATACTTCACTTAGAACGAAATATGGTCAGACGGACTGGCAAAGGGACGGAAGAACAAATAGACGAGAGACAATGCTTAATGAAATCAGATAGCGATTCTAAGCTTATCGGTATATATAATATAGGATCTATCTCCATTCCTTTAAGGTGTTGCAAGCATCAGCGCTAAGTCAAAATACAATGTACCACTGGGTGAACAATTTCGAGATAATCAACATTTCGTCTATCTCGGATCCGTCCTCAATATGGATATGTCAGCCTGTACATAGTGTGAAGTGTCATATTAGCTATTTGGTGTTATTTTGCTATTAGGTGGCGTTTTGGGGGCGGAATTGTGGATACCCGCGCAAGCGGATGAAGTGCGCTCGGGAGCTCGAAATAAATATGGACTCCTTTACTGTGATGGTGAATAACGATGGCGAATAAACAGTGAGCTGTGTGTCGTCACCGACTTAGTTGGGCGCATCAAACCACAATGACTTTGGTGGTTGGGATATGTTGTGCGGATAGTTGAAACCCCTTCAGCACTGAAAGTTCGTGGACGCAAGCAGTAGAAGCCGACTGAGGGTCTAGTGTAAAGACCGATCATAGCAAAACCTACGCAGTCTCTACCTTAAAAGGCTTTTAACAACGTTCAGATTTGAATTTCACTCGTTTTAATTTTGTGTCCAACAACTCTATTGGTTTATAATAGAGTTGTTGGACACAAGATTAAAACGAGTGAAATTCAAATCTGAACGTTGTTAAAAGACTTTTAAGGTAGAGAATGACTATGGAAGTGAGTAAGTTATACAAAAGTTGTTCTTTTAAGAATAATTCAACAGAAGGTTTTGTTCACCGGTTAAAGGAATTTGTATGTAGCATCGTAAGGAAGGATACTAGAAAAAGATGTATCTATGTAAAAGAGTTATAGATGGCGAATGCGGGCTAACCTAAGTACTCGTCGAATGTCCAAGAGGACCTGAGGAACCTACCGAAGGCTACGTGCACCTGATTAGAGCGCGTTAAATTCTTGTTCAATCGCCGTTAATACCCTGGTAAGATTGTAAAGAGCCGCATTAATACATGTCTTCTGCACAACTTTTACATAAATTATTACCGAGCTTATTCTTTAAAAAAAACGACAACAAAAGTGACTACTCTTTTAAATTCAGCAATTGCAAACGCGTTCTTAGAGGCCCCGCGCCCTTAGTATGCCCCTGCCTGTGCATGTGCATATGTATGTAATATGTGACATATGTTTTATAATTCCGGTGGACTTTACATGATTATGATTAGGAGGGTGTTGTAGGGAATATAACTGCTGATGTGGCGGATGATCAACGTCATTAAAATAATTAATATTAATCATGCGCTTAGTTAAGAATGTTTACTCGGCCGGAGGGCTGGCTGAATGGTTGGCGGGTGGGTGGGTGTAGATAAATCCAATTATGGAAATAGTCCTGCTAAGAATGTCACATTAGCCAAAATGTTGAATACCATCCTGACATTCTGTAAGTTCGATTACAGTTTACCACCAGACGGTGGTGGCTTTCATTAGCTAAATTCCATTATCTCTGCCATAGCTGAATTCTCTATTTGTGTGATCAATTACTAAGGAACATTGTGTAAATCTGCATAATTAAACTGTATTTTTGAGAATCTATTATATCAGTTACCACCAAAAATAGCTATTAGAAAATTGGTATTTCTATGAACGTGGATGGTAGTAGAAGCGGACTGACTGATGGACTTTAAATTAAAATTTCAATAGAAAACAGGTGGACAAATTATGGTAGCCGGTGCACTGAAGTTCGATTAGTTAACAATGCAAAATATCTCGGTATAGTACAGGAAGTTAAATTTAATCTCATCAGCTCATTACTATAGACAGTGCAAAAAAGATCTGTGCTCTTATTCGCCTGCATGATACCAATACGAAAGCAATAGGTACGAAAGCAATAAGAATAAGAGGTTATACAAAATCTCACATACTTCAATAAACCAAATAGGGTGAAAAAAGAAAGGCTACTCTGTCCGTTGCGGTGTCGTTGCGTAATATAACTTTTGAATCTTCATTTTTTGTTACCCATGGACATCATAAGTTGACAAATTGCTGCTACCACAAAAGTAAAATAGCTCTTACAATGGTCTATGAAAGGTTAAATATGATTGCTGATACTTTGAGGCATTCATTATAACAATCTGTGCGAATCGGTTTTCGAAAAGAACTACACTTTTGCCTGAGAGGAACTTTCAAACGTTCGCTAAGAAGATACATGTCGACTTCTACTTAAAAGGCTCTTTTTATAACCATTTGGGTCTTTTCCTAGGATGCATAGGCTACGGTAGTGCAGTGTCCAAGCGAACGTTTTCGCCATCAAGAAAGTCTGACAGTCAAGCCGATACCAAAATTCGAAACAGATACGCTAACAAAGCATGGCATAAACTAGCTGATGATTTTCAGGGAAATTTAAATCTGTGGTTAGGTCTCTTAGCACCTGCTCGAACTTATTTTTTTAAACGTACAGTACAGGTTTAATAAAACACTTTTAGAAAGAATTACGATCTGAAGAAACTAATTTTACGATTCGAAGAAATTTGAAAACTTGACACATTTCGGTAAGGTCTGTATGGTGCCTAAACATGTGTCCTTTCTAACATGGACACAGGGACACTCAGAAACAGTGGAATTTTCTGACGAATTCATATTAAAATGGGCCTTAATCCCTAGGGTGCCGAAAAAATAGGTTCTATCTATCATTGACATAAGTATGGGTATTTAAAACAGTGAAATTTTTTTAAGAACTTTTACGATTTAGCTAAATTGGAGGCCATGAATATTAGGTAAAGTCAATGGGACAGGTCCCCAAAAACAGTCTTCTACTGTTCAGGGACATATGGATATCCGAAAACAATGACATTTTCTAACAAATCCAAATATGAAACTATATTTAAGATTTGTACCAGTTTGGAACTCGGACCCCCGCAAAAATTGAGATGATGACGCAGAAAGGGATGCCATCAGGTCTTCCGTCGATCGGTTAAGAAGATCATTGACCTCTTTGAACAACGGTCATATGAATATTAAAAAACATAAACAATTCTGTAACAGATCCAAATGTCATATAAACTCTTCAATTCCACAAATTTTAAATTTGTTTACCCATGGGTCTAAAGACCCTAGGGTGACGTATGGGTATTCACTGTTTCTGTTTAACAGATCCAAATGTCATATAAACTCTTCAATTCCACACATTTTAAATTTGTTTACCCATGGGTCTAAAGACCCTAGGGTGCCGTATGGGTATTTAGGGTATTTAGAAACAGTGACATTAATTCATTAATTTAACGTTTTGGCTAAATTTGAGGCCTTGACCTTTGGGAGTGGTCAATGTGTTCTGGGTCCCAACGTTTTTCCAGTAACAGTGAAGTTTATAACAAGTCAAAATGTGAAGCTATATTTAAGATTTGGGTCATTTTGCGCTCGGACTTGGTCGTCGGGGTCCAAAAAGGCATCCTTCAACAATGGACTTATTGGTAATAATGGGTGATCCAAGTAGAGATAATTTTTTCAATAGCCTCTTTTTGGCAGTTCACGTGTGAGTCGTGTCATGCTGTCATGTTATTTTTGTTTAGTATTGTTTGGCATTTCATCATGGAAAGACTTACGCCAGAACAACGTTTACAAATCGTTCAACTTTATTACGAAAATTCACGTTCTGTGAGGAATGTGTTTCGTGCACTTCGTTCAACATATGGTCTGCATAATCGGCCTACTGAGCGTACTATTCGCAACACCATCACCCATATTGAGATCCAGCATTCATTATTGGATAATATTCGACCGTGTAGACCACGTCCAGCACGAAGTGAAGAAAATGTAGCGGCCGTAGCAGAGAGAGTACACCAAGGCCGTGGAGAGTTGATTCGGCACCGTTCGCAGCAACTCGGATTGACTTGGCGCATTTTACGTCGAGATCTTAAATTGAAAGCGAACAAAAAACAGCTTGTGCAAGAACTGAAGTCGCCCGACGTTCACAAAAGACATCGCTTCGCTCTATGGGCTCTTGAAAAGTTCCAAGAAGATCCGACGTTTTCGAGCCAAAATTTTTTTAGCGATGAGGCCTATTTCCGGCTCAATGGGTATGCAAACAAGCAAAATTGCTGCATTTGGGACGAAAAAACAAAGGTCTGGTGTGGTTTTTGGGCAGGTGGAATCATCGGTCCACGTTTCTCCAAAAATGATGCCGGTGAGAAGGTAACCGTCAATGGCGACCGTTATCGTGCCATGATAATCGACTATTTGACGTTTGAAATTGAAGGTCGTGATCTCGGCGACATTTGGTTACAACAAGACGGTGCCACTTCCACCACATCGCATCAATCAATGGATTTATTGAAAGAAAACACTTCGGTAAGCAGATAATTTCACGTCATGTCGGTCGATTGGCCACCAAGATCATGTGATATCACACAGTTAGACTTTTTCCTGTAGGGATATGTAAAGTCTAAAGTTTATTCGGACAAACCCGCTTCGATTCAGGCCTTGGAGCAAAACATTACGCGTGTCGTTCGCCAGTTACCAGTCGAAATGCTCAAACGAGTCATCAAAAATTGGACTCAACGGATGGACCATCTGAGACGTAGCCGCGCTCAAAATTTGATAGACACATCTGAAAATAACAATAATACTGCACCTTTATGTCTTTGTCTTTTTTCCTAGAGCGCCAAAAATAAGGTAACTTCGAACATCGACATTTGGTTACTCAGAAACAGAATTTCCTCACTTTAAACTGTGTGCTTTACTTTTAAGATATGTCTGAATGTAAGGCCCGAATCTGTTAGCATATACATATGGATAATACTGTCAACGCTATCCACATGAAGAAAAAAAGTACGGTTGGGATAACAATATTCGGAGACCATCATACTATTGTTGGGTATATGGTTGTAGTACAACAATATTATGATCCTCACGACAAAAGTATGATTTAGGTACTACCATACCATGATCCTCCCAACCTTACCATGATCCTCACAACAATAGTATGATTCCCACATAACCATACTACGATCCCCACAACTATAGTATGATTAACATTTAACCATACTGTTATCTCCACAATGATATTATGATTCTCGCAACCATAGAATATTTCTCATACAACCGTAGTATGATCCTTACAACCATAGTATGATTCACACGCAACCATGTTATGATCCCTACGACCATAAAATGATCACACACAATTATATTATGATCCCCAAAATAATTAATTGAAATTGGGTCAAGTTGTCAACAATATATTTGAATTATAAATATTATTTAAAAATACATTAAATTCAAAATAATAGGAGCGATTTATTTAACAGAAGAAAAAATCAGTTTAAAAATACGTAAGTGTTTTTATTAAAAACTAGCGGAGCCCGGCGTGCGTTGCTACGCCAAAGAAAGTAAGGCAAAACAACTTTGCCGTTCGAACAACACATTCCTGGTGTTTCCTTAGCGAACTTCAAAGCACGGCAATGTAAGCAAACTTTGTTCATTGGTCCAATTAATACATCCTCGTGATTCCTGTAATCGTAGTCTTTGTCGTAATTGAATGCTTCCAATTTTAAATTGGTCCTTTCTCTGGATCGAGCTAATCGCAAGCGGTTAGCCTCAAGTCGCTCGATACGTTGTTGGGACATTTCGGATGTTCTGGAAGTTGAAACTACGACATGGTGTTGTTCAAGTCGAGCTTCACGTTGATCTACCGTTTCAGCACGTATTGACGTAGAAGCTCTGTCTCTGTTTAGTTGGAGGCGAGCTTCACGTTGCTCGATGGTTTCAGCAGCTCTTGATGTTGAAGCTCTGTGACAGTTTGGTTGAAGGCGAGCTTCACGTTGCTCCACGGTTTCAGCTGCTCTTGATGTTGAAGCTCTGTCGCGGCATGATTCAAGTCGCGCTTCACGCTGCTCAACGGTTTCATCAGCTCTTGATGTTGAAGATCTGTCAGAATTTTTTTGAAGGCGAACTTCACGTTGATCGGCGGTTTCAGCAGCTCTTGACGTAAAAGCTCTATCGCGACATTGTTCAAGCCGAGCTTCACGCTGTACAATGGTTTCAGGTGCTCTTGACGTTGAAGCTCTGTCGCGGTTTTGTTCAAGTCGCCGTTCACGTTGCTCGGGCGTTTCAGCAGCTCTAGATGTTAATTCTCTGTCGCGATTTTGTTGAAGTCGAGCTTCTCGTTGCTCAACTGTTTCCGCAGCTCTTGCTTCGATAGTTTTCTAAGTCTTTGATGGCTTTTTTCCAACCGATGCCTTTTTTGGCGGCATTGTTAAGACGAATATACTTATTTTAATTGTTGGATTTAGGTACAAAGATTATTTAAAGATCTTTAAAGAAAATCACAGGCGTATTGTCAAATTGAAAAAAGGAACAAATTCAATCGTTTTCTGAATGTTAAACAAATTTTGAAACTGACAACATAGACATAACATAAAAAAAATGAACATAAATTTTCATTTTCAATTTGAAATCTGGTTTTAAATAGATCTTTCCCGTTGTCCCGTTGTTGTTTAAATTCACCTTCCCCGTCAGCCTTTTAGATCTAAGAGACAGTATTGCGACGTCCCCTCCGCCTACATAGCCAAAATCTAAAATCCGATATTAAATTAGTCTTCTCCGACAGCAGTAGTATATAAAAACCAACTGTGAGCCTTCTTGCTCAAAAACAGCTTTGCCACGCCCTCTCCGCCCACAAACCGAAAATTTAAAATCCAACATTAAATTAGTCTCCCACATCAGCAGTAGCATATATGTACCAACTTATTGCCTTCTAGCTTTAGAAAACACTTTTGCCACGCCCACTCCGCCCACAGACCAATTTTTCCAACGAAACTTCACAGGATCCCCCGCTGTGGTATGCTGAATTTTCCCTGAAAGTTTCATTAAAATCGGATGAGCGGTTTAGGAGTCTATAAGCCACATACATACAAACATACATAGTCACATACATCCAATTTTATATATATAGAAGATAATTGTCTTAAACAAAGTCAAAGCAGTTTCTTTAAAAAAATTTAATTTTCATATAAAAGTACTATTATTGCATAAGATTCGCAACAATAATATTGTTTTTAAAAGCATATTCAAATGAACAAAACTTACAATCATACAGCATGATTGCTCTACTCATATTATAGTTAACATAAAAATCAAAAAACAGTCCTTTTGTCACACAAACCATATTTACTTAGTAGGGACATAAATACTGTTACACACGTTTTATGCTGTAAAATATAAAGTACTGAATGTTTTTGGACCAAATATTTTTTTATATATTTATTGATGTCTAGTGTATCCAAAAAAATCTACTTATTCGTAATGTCTGCCTTTTGCCTTTACAAACGCCTTAAGTCGCACTGGCTAATCGTCAATAGCTGCACGAACCTCGTCCATTGGAAAATTGGCCACAGCTCGAACCAAAGCAGTCTTAAGAGATCCAATGTTGGGGTATCTTTTGTGACAAACCTTGTCCTCTAAAACCATCCACAATTTGTAATCCAATGGTTTCAAATCTGGTCTGCCTGAGGGCCATTCTTCAGAGGAAATGAACACTGGCAAATTGTTTCGAAGCCAGGCCTGGGACGTTTTAACCTTATGGGCCGGCGCAGAATCCTGCTGGAAAGTCCATGGCTATTTTTGGAACAGGGAATTGTTAAGAGGCTTCACATTAGCTTCTAAATCGGTTTCTTGGTAAACTTTGGCCGATGTTTCGACTCCTTGTTCGCAGAAATGCAGGTCAGTGACCCCATCGTAAGAGACACCATACCAAAACTGAAGCTGGATGATGACCCTTTTCCACCCTTGGGATCAGTTCAGATGCTTCCTTAGATGACCGCGCATACACTCTATTATTTTGCTTGTTTTTCCTGAACGGTACAAATTTTTTCATCGGTGAACAAAATTTTTCTGTGCAAGTTACCAGCGTACTTCACTAAAAGACGTTTGCATTTTTCAATCCTATTGTTTTTTAAGCTGCAGTCAATAAATGTCCGGTACGTCGTTTGACCCCATGGTCCAAGTCTTTTTTTATGATTCGACTCATGGTCTTTTGCGTGATATCCATCTCACTGGCCATGATTTTCTGTTTTCGGAGCGTATTCCTGTGAATTCTTGATTTAACGGCTTTGATGACATGCGGTGTTCGAACAGAGCGGGGGAGGCCTGACCGCTAGCGGTCTTTAGCGGTCTCCAGTCTCCTCAAACAGTTTTATGCATCGGTAAACGAACATGCGGCTAATCCCTAGTGGCCGGAGCGTTTTGAAAATATCGCTTTTTTCCATTTCACACTTAAAAAACGCTATTACAGCGATACGGTTCTCATTATCTGACCACTCCATGATGAAAGTTGAAACAATTTTTTAGATTAGCTTTTAAAAAATTAACGGGGTATATTCAGTTCTATTATTGAAATGGGTGTGTTCAATGTTGTAACAGTATTTACATATGTTGCTACAACCATGTTTTTATTTTTAAATTTGTCAATAATACCTTTGTTACATTTCAACAATATTAAATTTGCCTCAATATTATATATCATGGCTTAGGCAGACTATTGTCAAAATGAAATTCAAAACACAATGCTATGGTTGCGACGAACATACCTTTATTGCGTAGACAATATTATTATAGCCGTGACCATATAGTAGCCATATTTTTTCTCTGTGTGTATTCATTACGAAATGGCAAACCAAACTAAGCATAAATCAAGCGTCAGCTGTCAAAAGGACTAATTCGGAAAAAAAACTTTACCAGATTGCAAACCACACGTTTAAAAAAACACCCTTCGTATAAAGTGTTTTATTTTGTTGCTATATATAATTCTGGCCCAGGCAACATATCAAGTATTGCCTGTCTGACTTTTCCATTGGAAAGTTTGACATTGACATTTTTTTTTTGACGTACGACCATCATTTGTGTTGTTTACAGTGACTTGAAAAAATTAATTTGGCAAAAAAAAAATGGAATTAAGTCTTGAACATTTTCGTGCGATCAGTTTTCACAACTTTCGACGTGGATTATCGCGACAAGAGTGCATCCATGAACTTAAATCTTTGTATTGCAATGAAGCACCATCCTATAGCACTGTGAAAAAGTAGTTTAATGAATTCAATCATGGCCGACGCTCGCACGAAGACGAAGGTCATCCAAAAACGGCCGTTGTGCCAGAGAACATTGATGCCGCGCGTGAACTGATAATGCAAGATCGTCATGTGACATACCGTCAGATTAAGGCATCCTTGGGCATTTCTTCCACCATTGGTCGATATTGCATGAACACCTGGCAGTAAAAAAGGTTTGTTCTCGTTGGATCCCTCACAATTTGGTGCAAGGAAATTTTGAAAAAAATACGATCGCAGTGTTTCAAAAGACGTTATAAGATCGTCACAGGTGTGGATCTATGCGTGTGAGCCCGAAACAAAACAGCGATCGACCATGTGGGTCTTCGAAGACGAGCCTAATCTAACGAAAGTTGTTCGAGGAAGAAGCACTTCGCAGCAAATGGTCGCATGTTTCATCGGCTGAACTGGTCATGTGGCGACTGTTGCGCTTGAGCAACTAAGGACGGTCAATTCTCAGTGGTACACCACAATTTTTTGCCTGAAGTCTTTGGGTAACTTCGAAAAACGAACAAGAGAAGACGAATCATTGTGCACAATGCGAGCTCTCACACAGCGGCTCAAACCAGCGCCTATTTTACCGGCCAAAACGTCGAATTGATGGGTCATCCTTCTTTTTATTGTCGCACTTCAAGAAAAAATGCATGGTCAACAATTTTCGTCGCCAGAAGATGCTGTTGAAGCGTTCAAAAACCATGTTTTCGGAGTGGAAAAACTACTTCGACAATTGGTTTGAACGCATGCAAAAGTGTATAAATCATGCTGGAGAATACTTTGAAACACATTAAAACCATTTTTTATGATAAATATTCGCATTTTCATTATTAGGCCAGAAACATATATATAGCAGCCATACTCAGTTTAATCTGCTAGCAACCAATATAACCGTTTTAATTTGTTGTGTAAATGCTTCCGCTTTTGTTTTATATGCGGTTTCAAAGTCAAGCATCTGTCAATATCTATACACATATATTAACGCATGATTCGTGTGGTATGGCACTACTGTTGATTACAAGCCTAGGGAAATCTCCGATTCTTTGCAAAATATTACATGAGTTGACTTTGCAGCATTTATGTATTTTTTAATTTTTCATTTGCTTTTCCATGATTGAAGTTTATTTTATTAAGTTCATGTTGAACTCGGAGTAAAGATTCTACTCGGCATTGACCAGCGGCCAGTATTTTAGTGTCATCTGCATATGGCTAATACTTCGTTAGTTGTGAAATAATGACAAAGTGAATATACCTTCTATCCTCCTGCGATAGAGGATATAAAAAGGCCATCAATTAGATTGTCAATAAATTAATATACATGTCATTTTTTTCTCTAAAAGAAAATCTAAATACTAGGCATATTTCCAATTTCTTTCACACCCCCTTAATTATTGAAATATCCCGCCGTGTTCAGCAAAATACAATTTATGATTACCGAAAAATATTAAACAATTAGAGACAAATTACAGGAACAAAACAAAAAAAAAACTCATAAAACAAACTGCAGGTGTGCTTAGTCTTCAATTTGTCAACACCATCGCGGCAAAGTATCACGGATTTTTCTCCCTCTCTCCCATTTCTCTTACTTCCACAATTCGCAGCAAAGTTTCCGGAAATCCACTCAACTGCCACTAAGTCAAATGTTGAAGCCTTCAACAGCAGCGTTATCGTGGCCATTGCCATCTAAAGCAGCGCCACCATAAAATCTATAATTTCGCCCCTACCCCCTACATAACGAGTGTAGAGGGGAAAAAGTCAAAGAAGCTAAAGAAACTCCAAATTAAAACAATAAATGTCAAGCGCTTTTCAAAATCAAAGCAAAGAAAGATATTAAAAACAAAAAAAGAACACAAACAATGAAGAAAAACAATTTCGGGTTGTGTTGCCCTTTTTTGTTCTGCACGTATAGCGAAAATGACGGCACTCCAGAGCAAAAAAAAACAACAGCGAGGACGAAAATGGAGAGCGCACAAAAAACAAAGGACAAATACTTATCGAAAAAGCATAACCAACATAGGGAAAAAACTAAAACGAGGTAGAGTGGCAGCGAAAGAAAGAGGGAGCGGGAGGGAGGGCGAGAAAGAGAGTACGACAAAACAATACTTTTGCGCTGTCAATAAACCGAAATCAAAAGATTAATAAATCGATAGACTGCACCTGTGTCTGTGCAATCAAATTCCGTTGTATTTTTTTCATCTTCTTCTTGTTCTTTTTTTCGTTATTTTTCTCACTGATTTTCATCGATTGTTTTTTTGCTATTGTGCTTCATTTGTTTTCCAATATTGACAGCAACGAGGGGTAATTCCGAAGGATGTTCAAATGAACATTTACTCAAACAATTATTTAATGATTCAGTATTTTAATTAATTCAAGCAATAAACTCCCATCTGTGGTAAAGTTGGACTACATTGGAAAGGTCCTCCCGATTTCAGCTCCTGCCGCTCAACAAACAACTAACTTTAACCGATCAGGCTAAAGTTTAGCGTTGTAAGCGCCCAATTAACTGTGGTAAAACTGGTCAGTATTTGTGTATAGCCGCCATACAAAACGCACTTCCCGATATAAAAACCTGCTGCTGGGAGCGTTACGAACAGCCAACACCCATCGCTGGTAAAATTGGTTTATATCAGTCAATGTTATTTAATAGCCCCCCGCAAAGATCCCTTCCGATTTGAGGTACTACCGCTTTAAAGGCAACTTTTCTAATTCGATCCATCTCCTTTAGCCTTTTTTTCTAATTCTTTTAGCATCCACTGAAGAGTGGATGGTATATTTAATTTGTTGTTACGTTTGCAGCAACAAGAAATATTGATCAGATACCCTATGAAGTAAGACGATCTGGTCATGTCCGTTCGTGTCTCGGTTAAAATCACTTTAGCTGTGATGCTAATCAACCTAGGATACTCAATCCCACGACAGCCGGTTCTATGTACTGGATTGACCCGAAGCAGCAAGCTTCGACCTAGGGCTGTCACCCCGGGACTACGTGTGTCGCTACAACAACAACCTAAGATCCTGAACTTTTGCATGAGGATGGCTTTTATTCAAAGGCTGTTTGGGATCGTGAATGCGGAAAATCAGGCCAAAGGGAAGAAGCTGGAATTTAAGGGATTAAAATGTACCTCGGAAAAGCTACACCTTTTCTAAGTACTTGCTTAACAAATCATAAGTTTTTGTTAAAGGGCAATAATAAAAGAGGGTATATTTAGCCGATGCCTTAAAAAGGGCATAGTTGCTGGACTTTTCGACTCATGTGATTCAAAACACATCGCGCTTGCTCAAAACGGGCAATTAATAGTAAATATGGGCAAGAATCCATATATAGAGTACGATATATCTGGCCTAATAACAAAAATGCGAATATTTATCATTAAAAATGGTTTTATTGTTTTTCAAAGTATTCTCCAGCATGATTTATATCCGATTGAGACACCTCCAAAACATGGTTTTTGAACGCTTCAACAGTATCTTCTGGCGAAAATCGTTGACCACGCATTTTTTTCTTGATGTGCGGGAATAAAAGAAAGTAATTGGGTGCCAAGTCAGGGCTGTACGGCGGATGACAGATCAATCAGAATAGACCTCCTACGTTGCTCCAGCGGAACAGTCGTCACATGACGAGTTTTGCCGACCATTTGCTTTAAGGTGCATCTTCCACGAGCCACTTTCGTTGGATTTGTCTCGTCTTCGAAGAACCACACTGTCGATTGCTGTTTACGCATAGATCCATGATTAGTCACCTGTGACGATCTTATAAATGTCTTTTGAAGCCCCATGGTCGTATTTTTTTAAAATTTCTTTGACCCAATCGACATGAGCCTTTTTTTAAACGATTGTCTAATTGTGCGGGATCCAACGAGAACAAACCTTTTTTACGGCCATGTGTTCATGCAATATCAAATGTATGCTGGTGGAAGAAATGCCCAAGGATGCCTCTATCTCACGGTAGTCACATGACGATCTTACATTATAAGTTCACGCACGACATCAATGTTATCTGGCACAACGGCCGTTTTTTGACGACCTTCACGACCTTTGTCTTTGAACGAGCGTCGGCCACGATTGAATTCATTAAACCGGTTTTTCACAGTGATTTAAGTTTATCGATGCACCTTGTCGCGATAATCCACGTCGAAAGTTGTGAAAAATGATCGCACGAAAATGTTCACGAGTTAATTCCATTTTTTTGCCAAATTTATTTTTTCAAGTCACTGTAAACAACACAAATGATGGTCGTACGTCAAAACGTTCGGCGTACGTTTATGAAAATAAATGTAAAACTTACCAATGGAAATGTCAGGCAATACTTAGTGTTGCCTAGGCCAGATATATATAGCAACCCTTTAATCAAAAAAGTTTGGCCGCATATACCTAAAGCTCCCTATATTGCTCTTAAGTAGCGTGTTGTCGGCGGAGGGAATATAGGGTGATCAATATAAAGGTATTTTTTTCAATAGAGTTTTTTGTTGCACGGATTACGCGTGAGTTGTGTTAAACTTTATTTTTTTTTTCAGTATTGTTTGCCATTTCATCTGGGAAAGACCGACATTGGGAAAACCACGGTTTTCGAGCATTTAGCCAAAACGGTTGGAATGCTCAAACGAGTCATTCAAAATTGGATCCTCAGTTGCGTTCATTTGGAGAAAATTGTATTAAAAAAATGGCATTGAGTGTCCAACAATAAATATTCCACACTTGATTTGAGTTTTTGTAAAGGGTGGTTAAATTATGAGGGCCGTTCTTGAATGTGAACCACAGCTAAATGCCAAGTTTTCTTTCTGCATTTTGTTTGATATTTCTCAATTTAAGACTAATTTAATTTGAACCATGGAAAGATACACAAGCGAGCAACGCGTAAAAGTTATTCTGGCTTTTTATTAAAATTGGCGTTTAAATCTAAATGCATATCGTGCAGTTCGTGATTTTTTTCGGTCAATTTAATCGTCCAAATGTGCGTACAATCGGAAAAATCGTGCAAAAATTTAAGCAAACCGGGTCTGTAGGAGATGTGAAAACACCAGTGCATGCTCGTTCAGCTCGTACTGTAGAAAATATTGGTGCTGTTCGCGATAGTGTGGCTAAAGAGCCATCCGTCCACCTCAACTCGTAGTCGTGCCCAACAATTGCACCTCTCATGCTCGTCGTTGATGAACATTATGCATTACGCAATTGACTCAAGTCCAAATCTCTTGATTTGGAGTTGAGTTGACCAGTCCAAATGTCATCAATGACCAGAATGGTGGCAAGAAATGGCAGCAGTGGATGATCTATTTTCGAAGAAAATCATCTTCAGTGATGAGGCACATTTTCACCTCAGTGGATTCGTCAATAAGCAGAATTGCCGCATTTGGGCGAATGATTATCCAAGAGTGATTGCCGAAAAAACAATGCACCCACAAAGAGTGACTGTTTGGTGCGATTTATGGGCTAGCGGCATCATTGTTATTTTTTCAAAAATGAGGCCGGTCAGGCAGTTACTGTGAATTGTATTTGCTATCGTGAGTTATAACGAACTTTTTATGGCCCGAATTGAAAGATATGGATTTGGACGATATGTGGTTTCAACAGAACGGTGCCACTTGCCACACAGCTAACGAAAGAATGGTTCTTTTGCGTGACAAATTCAATGTCCGTGTTATCTCACGGCGTGGCTTTGTTAATTGGCCGCCAAGATCATGTGATTTGACACCGTTGGACTTCTTTCTTTGGGGTTATTTGAAAGAAAAGGTGTACGTCGATAAGCAACAATTCAAAAGCTAAAGGATGAGATAATTCTGCACACTAACGGCATAGAACCTCAATTATGCCCGAGCGTCATCGAAAGTTTGGACCATCGGATGGAGGTGTGGCGCCGAGGTCGTGGCGGCTCTTTGGCCGAAATCATTGTAAAGCATAAGGGCATACTCTTATCTTTAAAATAATGCTTAACATTTGGCCGTAACATTAAATTATATGCGTGTTATTTCTTCTTGAAAACCACACGTTTAAAGAAACACCCTATATAAGATTAGCAGTATTTAAAAATGCCTGTTTATTAATTTTCCACCAACTCAAAGTGTCTGTGTCGTCCAGATCTGCTTCAAAATACTTCTTCATATCCGATTCAAGATGATTTCTCTTGCCAATAACGGAAGTGGGTGCAATAAATAAATGCATTTCATATTGTAGAAATATAATTTTTAGTATTTTTAAAGAAAATCTACATTTGTCACATTCTGTAGGCTGGCAAAAATCGTCGGCGACCAGCCGAATCAGACTGAAAGCCGACCGGTGCAATACTCTGGTTAAGTACTTTTATCTTAAATTGGTATGCCTAAATATCTAGCTTGGAATTATTTTCTACATGCGGCAATTAAAGGAAGAATATGTGTTGTTGTCGCCAAATAAGAAGAAGAACGAACAATGCGTGAACAATGTGGACCGGATTGACCCGAAGAACAATTCTTCGGCCAAGAGCTGTCTCCCGGCACACAGTTACCGCTACAACAACAACGAACAAAATTATACAAAAGGTGGTGATTATAACCAATAGTGCGGACAGCATTTACATAGAATAACCGTAAAGTTAGCAATTATTATCATAATAGCATCATAAAAACATTTTATTGAATTTCCTTGATGATTTACAAAATTTGGTACTAACAACTGTAAGTTTCATCGTTTAAGGAACTTTTGTAGTTCCTCGCTATTGGACGAAAATTTTTTACAACCGAGAATTTTTTTTAAATTTGGAATCAAGAAATAATCAGAAGGAGCTAAATCTACACTATACGGTGGATGCGGAGCAATTTCAAATCGTAATTCGGCCAGTTTTTGTTGAGTTCAAAATGCAGTGTGTGAAGGAGCATTATCTTGATGAAAAATAACTTTTTTTTCTTAATGCGGTCGTTTTATCTTGATTTCTTCGCTCAACCGATCCAATAATGCACAATAATATTCACTATTTATAGTTTTTTCTTTCTCAAGATAATCAATAAATATTATACCCCTTGCATCCCAAAATACTGTTGCCATTACTTTTCCTGCTGACTTAACAGTTTTCGCCTTCTTGGGACCACTTTTACCAGCTTCTATCCATTGTTTTGACTGTTCTTTGCAATTCTGGGATGTAGTGATGGATCCATGTTTCGTCAGCAGTTATGAATCGGCGCAATAAAAGCAATTTCAAATCGTAATTCGGCCAGTTTTTGTTGAGTTAAAAATGCAGTGTGTGAAGGAGCATTATCTTGATGAAAAAGAACTTTTTTTCTAAATGCGGTCGTTTTATCTTGATTTCTTCACTCAACCGATCCAATAATGCACAATAATATTCACTATTTATAGTTTTTTCTTTCTCAAGATAATCAATAAATATTATACCCCTTGCATCCCAAAATACTGTTGCCATTACTTTTCCTGCTGACTTAACAGTTTTCGCCTTCTTGGGACCACTTTTACCAGCTTCTATCCATTGTTTTGACTGTTCTTTGCAATTCTGGGATGTAGTGATGGATCCATGTTTCGTCAGCAGTTATGAATCGGCGCAATAAATCTATTGGATTACGCTAATGAATCGCTAAAAGCTCCTCGGAATTGGTCAAACGGACGATTTTTTGGGGCAAAGTCAACAAACGCGGCACTCATCTTGCGGATAGCTTTTTCATGTGGAGTTCATCATGTAAAATACTCCAAACTTGTTTTTCGTGTATTTTAACAATATCAGCAAGTTCTCTGAGCTTTATTCGTCTATCTTTAGTCACTTCATTAAATATGTGTAAATATGTGTATAAAAGTGTTTAATTACCGCACGAAACTCTTTATTTTCCATTTTTCAAAAATTATAAAACTTGTTTACTTCAATCACCTGTTACAAAGAAAATAATCATTAAATATTTCGGAAATTTTGACAGATGGCTTATAAAAGATTGCTTTTAAAAAACAAAAACAAAAGTTGCTAGTAAAACAGAAAATGTGCCAGGCCAGTTAGATTTGCCGTCGCCCTCGTATTTCAGTTCTTGTTAATTAAACAAAAAAAATATTCGCCTTTAAAGGTTTTCCGTTTTTTTTTGTAAGATACCAAAAAGTAGACTTCATAATCAAGGAAGATTTTTTTTACCAGTTTTTTTTTATTTTTTTCCGCTACGTCGACTTTCCATTATTTCTTTTTTATACCCTCCATTATAAGATTTAGTGTATATTCACTTGGTATTCCGTTTGCAGCACATCGAGAGACTAGTAGGAGATCCCATAAAGTATAAGTTTTCTGCATCGTCGAAATATTATAAGATGATCTAGCCATGTCCGTCTGGCTGTCTGGGGAAAAGCCAACTACAGGTCGCACGATGAAAACTAAGTGGTTGCACTTTTGCAGAAACATATTTTCTTGAACTGAAACAAACGGTTGATAGTCAGATTGGCCAGATCGGCCAAGAGATAAAAAAGTTCCCCTCACAAAGACTGATTCAACCTCTGGAAAAATCAACACTCGAAAACCTAAAATCAAAAACAATATCTTATAAACTATTAGAATTATGACTATGAAATGTAGGACTTATGATGTTGGCATGGTGCGAAAGACATCCGAGGGAAAAAGTGGGCGGTGCCACGTCGCCTTTTAAAATCGCATTTATGATCAGACTAGTAGACCGAACGTTCTAAATATTTAAAGAAATGAAATCAATAATTAGGCAATTATTATAGACTATGATATGAAAAATGTTGAAAAGGTGGCACCATCCACTTAAACCCTAACTTTAAAATACAATTTCTCGTGAACTATTGGAGATATGTATATGATATTTGGAACATACGATGTTGACATAAATTGAAAGATTTCTGGGGAAAAATTGGGCGGTGCCACCACGGCCACTTAAAAAATCGCATTTATGGCCAAAGTAATGAACCATAAATGCGAGCTACGAAGCTTTTTGATGATGAGGTTGTCACGATCTGGAAATCGCGATAAAAGTAATGTGCAGCCACGAATGAAATCAATGATTATCATAATGGACAAAAGGGCGTGGCTCCGCCCTGTACTTTGAAAAGCTATATTTCTTGAAGTCATACCGCTTAAGGATACAAGTTGGTATATAATATGTTGTTATGGAAACAAACACATCCTAATAGAAAAGAGACCTCTGCCACGCCTCGTTGAAAAAATATTCATATCACACCTTAATCCATGATGGAAGGTATATTAGCCTCGGCATGGCCGAACTTAATTTGTCCACTTTCGTTTATTTCAGTCGTATTTTCATTTTTTTTTTTTTTGAAGTTGCTCTCCAACGTTCGAGTGTAGTTTAGTGGAGATACAAACATTCGCAAAAATATATGAGAAACATGTGAAATGCTTAAATCAGAAATAAAGTTTTACCATCCAATAGTTTGAAATATTGCTAGATTCATACTGTGGTACAGATGTATTGGCGGATATGTCATAGAAGAAGAATACATATGGTCGTTGTTTAAGTTTGGCAACTTGGAAATTTCCTGAATTATTAATGAAAAATTGCACGTTTCGGAAACGTGCAATCATAATAATATTCCATATTTCAGTAATAATATTCCTGTTTTATATTCTGTAAGAAACCCCCTAATGGTCAAAATGAAAACTCCAATTTAAAGCTTTGGCGTCACAGCATTACTGCTGTAAACTCTTTTTCAGTTAACGGTAAGCACTACAGAGGGATGGTGAGCATTTTTTTGGGATCGCAGATTAATGACTTGACTTTCTCATTGGTTTGAGCAGGATAACAAACCATGCCATACACCCCAAGCCATAATTGATGTTTTGAGAGCCAAGTTTAGAAATTATGTTATCAGAAATCTTGGCCGTGTCAATTGAGCACGTTGGAGCTGTAATTTGACGCATTAAGCCTTTATCTGTAAAGGATATCTATTGATGATTCTGGCTCTTAAGGCGAATATCGAGCCAGCCATTGGTGTGGCGCAACCAAAAACCGGCACCAAGACGCAGTAAAAAAAGTATGGTTGTGGTGTCAATATTCGAGGAGGATTATACTACTGTTGGGTATATTGTTGTGGCACAAAAATATTATGATCCTTAAACCCCTAATATCTTTCACACACAACCATAGTATGATCCTCACAATACTAAAAAGAAAGTATCAGAAAAGAAAAAGCCGGATTCCGTCCGCACATGTCCTGCATCGACCATGTCAACAGCTTTAGTGCAATAGTGGAACAATCGGTTGAATGGAGATCACCACTGTACCTGACATTTATCGAATTCGAGAAAGCATTCGACACCCTCAATCACAATGCCATATGGAGCGCTCTGTCCTGTAAAGGCGGACCTGCCAAGTTAATATCCCTAATAAGATGTTTATATGCCATTGCTACGTGTCGCGTACTCCACGAAAACTTGCTAAGGGCTAGAATAACCATCAAAGCGGGCGTCCGGCAAGGATGTGTGCTGTCGCCCGTACTATTTAACTGTATGCTTGATCAAGTGATGCAAATGACAACCATGCAGGGAAGAGGTATAGCATGGGGACTACAAGGCAGACTAGAAGATCTTGACTATGCCGACGACATCTGCTTCCCACACTTTTACTAATTTGCATGTTAAACTGATTTAAGTCCAGGAAACTGCAACCCGTGTAAGTCTTAGAATCAACATCAAGAAAGTCATATTTCTACGCATAAATGCATCAAATACTGAAAGGCTCCGTATAAATAAAAATATAGAAGTAATAGAGGAAGTTGACTTAGGAAGCATAATGACAAGGCGGGAGGATTCGAAAATGTTATCCTCAACCTGATTAACAAAGCCAAACAGGCTTATGGTCTCTTAAACTCTGTCTGAAGATCAAACAATATCTCGAGAAGGACAAAACTAAAAATATTCAACTCCAACGTGAAATCTGTCCTACTAGACGGATGCGAATCATGGAGTGCTGTATCAAGTGATATCCAAAATATGCAAGTGTCCATGAACAAATGCTTGCGTAAAATTCTGCTCATATTTTGGCCCAGGACAGTTGCCAACGACGCACAGTGGGGTATTTGACTACCATAACGGCGCTTAATTGAAAAATGAAAATAGATATTTCCAAAATTGTATACAAAATTCTACATCACTAATTGATAGAATGGATAAGAAAGGTTGTTTGTTTTCTCTTCTGTATTCCGTCAGAAAGTGATATTTTAGTTGTTGTTATTTTAGTTGTTTCAAGTGACAATTTTTTCTATGCAATCATTCGAAACTTCAGGTATTTGGAACAAATATGCATATCGGTTGTCAGTGAATATGTAGTATACGTATTTTTATGTTTTTGGATAAATGATCTTAATATAAGGCATTTTAGTATATATGTAGATTTTAAAAAGGGTACCGGGCAAAACCCCCCAAAAATTTGTAGATATATAATAGAATGTGAGTACTTATATAATTAAGAAAAACAACTTTTGCGTTTTTGCGCCTATTCATGTATTTACAGATTTTCTAAAAATATTCACATGTGGTCAAAATGTAGAAAATTAACAGTGGCTCTATTTTATTCTGTTTACATTTAAATGGAAGCATTTTTTTCATTCCGATTGAGACACCTCCAAAACATGGTTTTTGAGCGCTTCAACAGGCTCTTCTGGCGATGAAAATCGTTGACCACGCCTTTTTTCTTGATGTGCGGAAATAAAAAGAAGTCATTAGGTGCCAAGTCAGGGCTGTAAGGCGGATGACCCATCAATTCGACGTTTTGGCCGGTATGTGAGAACTCACATTGTCATGGTACACAATTATTCGTCTTCTCTTGTTTGTTTTTCGAATTTCTCCAAAGACTTTAGGCAAACAAATTGTAGTGTACCTACCACTCAGAATTGACCTCCTACATTGCTCAAGCGGAACAGTCGCCACATGACCAGTTTTGCCGTAGAAACATCCGACCATTAGCTTTAAAGTGGTTCTGCCTCAAACAACTTTCGTTGGATTTGGCTCGTCTTCGAAGACGCACACGGTCGATAGCTGTTTTGTTTCGGGCTTATACGCATAGATCTATGATTCGTCACCTGTGACGATCTAATAACCGTCTTTTGAAGCACCGCGATTGTATTTTTTTTAAAATTTCTTTGCAACAATCGACACGAGCCTTTTTTGAGCGATTGTCAAATTGTGCGGGATCCAACGAGAACAAACCTTTTTTACGGCCATGTGTTCATGCAATATCAAATGTATGCTGGTGGAAGAAATGCCCAAGGATGCCTCTATCTCAGGGTATGTCACATGACGATCCTGCATTATCAGTTCACGCACGGCATCAATGTTCTCTGGCACAACGGCCGTTTTTGGACTACCTTCACGACCTTCGCATTTGAGCGAGCGTCGACCACGATTGAATTTATTTAACCAGTTTTTCACAGTGCTATAGGATGGTGATTCACTGCCATACAAAGATTTAAGTTCATCGATGCACTCTTGTCGTGATAATCCACGTCAAAAGTTGTGAAAAAGGATCGCACGAAAATGTTCACGAGTTAATTCAATTTTATTGCCAAATTGATTTTTTCAAGTCACCGTAAACAAAACAAATGATGGTCGTACGTCGAAACGTTCTGAGTACGTTTATGCTAAAAAATGTCAAACTTTCCAATGGAAATGTCGATGGCGCCAGGCAACACTTAGTGTTACCTAGGCCAGAAATATAGTTAGCAACCCTCGTACGTCGATCGGTATAGTTAAACTTCTATCTAAAATATTTTTTGTAGTTAAAAACATTTAAAATGGAGCTAATAATTCCATGTTTCGCTGAGTGGTCCACGGTATAAAAAGACAAAACACCATATTACTGAGATAATTCACTACCTTCAAGGATTACATGCTGACTAGTTGCCATGGAGCAGTTTGAAAATTTGAGTAGTTTGATGTTAGTATCACTGATGAACCGCATGCCCTTGTCTAACTTTTGTTGCAACTTCTTTCTTTTCCAGGTGTATTAGAAATCACTGGAAGCTTCATTTGTAACCAACCCTCCAACCGGCCAATCCTGTTGTGGAGAGGGCAGGAGTGGGTTTGGAAATTTAGTGCTGTTTAAAGCTTACTCTGTATGTGTAGCACTCACATGTGCTCCACTCCCTTTATTAATATCTGATGCGGTTGTTCTTATCGTCCCAGCTTCATTCTGACTTGTGTTGGGGGTTTTGGTTTTCCAACCTCATCCCGTGGTAGTGCGTGGTGGTGCTGATGATGCTGCTGCTGGTGGTCTCTGGTATTGTCTGGCCTGGTCTGGTCGGATAACAAGTTTATGCTCATGCGATGACGATGATGATATGATGGTCTGTATGGTTTAATGTTCTCAGCAAGATTTCCCTTTTTATCCTCGCATATATCGTACTTTCAGAAAAAGATATCTTAAAAAACTTATAGTGGTTTATTCATAAGTTTTTCAGCGTTTTTGTGTTTTTCTGTTTTGCTTAAATTGCTTTCAGTTGCTTTGTTAATGCGAGTATGTGGTTAAATTATGAGTTTGATAAAATGGTTTGAATTGTCCTTGCTTTTTTGGTTCGATAGAAAAAAACCTAAAACTGTTTTAATGGTGATAAGCGGAGGTTTGCTAAAATGACAAAAAACGAACGTATTTTACATAACTGCTAATAAACAATATCACTGGAAATAAATCTGTAATTAACGAGTTCCTTGAAATGTATCGTACTCATAAATTCATTGAGTTCTGCTGGGTTTTTGTCTCATTACGCATTCTTAAATCTGTGGGGACTAAGCGCTAAAATACTTGTGCTAACTGGCCACTATTCACAACCGACTAAGTACAGGTAACAAACAACGCGTTTTTCAATAGAAACATAACAAATTCGTATATTTATGCCAACGCACCCTCAAACGTTTTTAATGATCGTTTAGTGTCAAAACGTTAGTCGACGTCTAAATTTTGGTAAAGTTCATTAAACGAGCAAAGTTTGGCAAACATTAGAAATTACTACCGACATTTTAAATCGGTGGTCGCAACTTTAAGACTGCTTTCTCCAATTTTCGGCCGTAATAATCGTCCCACCCGACAGGCTGTGCATGACAAAGTGGAGAAAATTAGATCAAAATTTTCACTTTTGGATGTTTCGGCGTCAAAGAGACGCCGTACCGCTCGAAGCGACAAAAACATCGCAGCCGTTAGTGTATCCGTTAAAAATGAGCCAAATAAGTCGATTCCACGTCGTTCTCAGGAATTGGGCATCTCTGAAACCACACTGTGGCGTATTTTGAGAAAAGATCTTGGTCTTTATTCTTATAAGTTCAAACTGACTCAAAAACTAAAGCCACTTGACCATTTGAAAGGCCGAAACTTCTCCCATTGGCAAAATTTCACCAAAAACCGAGAATTTTATCGAAAAATCATCTTCAGCAATGAAGCATGTTCTGGATGAGTTGTATTGTCAATAAACCAAATATGCGTTATTGGATAGCAACAAATCCACAAGTGCTTCAAGAGACACAATTGCATCCGCAAAAAATTATTGTGTGGTGTGGTTTTCATGTCGGAGGTGTGAAAAGGCCGTATTTCGTCAATGAAAACAATCGTCATGTTATCGACAATAGAAAGCGCTATCGAAAATTATTTTTGAGCAACCCTCGTAGAATTGGTCAAAAATAGAATGAAAACAAGCATAAAATAGAAGTAGTTTTCAGAAAACAGTGAATTCTTAATGGAGTATGATACGCTGATTTCAAAAATAGTATACGTTTTTATGTAACATTTGCGGTTTCCTTGTAAAATGGATTTTTTGTTTTGTTTTTTTACTGAACCAAAATAATCTTACGCTCTTTTTAAAAATTAAAATAAAAAAATGGCGAAGATTTCGTTTTTTCAAAAGGCTAAAAAATTGTCAATTGCATCCGCAAAAAATTATTTTGTGGTGTGGTTTTCACGCCGGAGGTGTGATTAGGCCGTATTTCGTCGATGAAAACAATCGTCATGTTATCGTCAATAGAAAGCGCTATCGAAAATTATTTTTGACCTGAATTGAATGAGCTTGACATCGCCGATATGTGGTTTCAACAAGACGATGTCACTTGCCACACAGCACGCATTTCAATCGATTTACTGAAAGGCAAATCCGATGAACGTGTTATCTCTAGAAATGGTCTGGTCGAATGGCCACCTCGTTTATCCGATTTAACGCCATTGATTTCTTATTATGGGACCACATCAAGTCATTGGTCTATGCCAACAAGCCAACAACTTTAGCTGAGCTCAGAGCCAACATCCAACGAGAAATTGCCGGTACGGTCGAAATGTGTGCAAGAGTGGTTTAAAATTGGGTACAAGAAAAGATCGCTGTACACGGGCTCGTAGTGGTCAAATGATCGAAATTTCATTCTTAAAATGTATTATTTACACTACACCTGTTCTACTAATACTAATACGAGGGCGAATGCAAAACTAACTGGCCTGGCACATTTTCTGTTTTACTAGCACCTTTTTTATGTTTTTTAAAAGCAATCTTTTATAAGCCATCTGTCAAAATTTCCGAAATATTTAATGATTTTTTTCTTTGTTACAGGTGATTGAAGTAAACAAGTTTTATAATTTTTGAAAAATGGAAAATAAAGAGTTTCGTGCGGTAATTAAACACTTTTATATGAACGGTTATACGCCACAATTAATCAAAGATGAACTGGATTCTGTTCATGGTGATAATGCACCATCATACTCCACCGTGAAATCCTGGGTTCAACAATTTAAAATGGGTCGTTCAAGTACGGAAGATGAACAACGCTCTGGAAGACCGAAAACTGCTACTACTATTGAAAACATTAGAAAAATATTTAATGAAGTGACTAAAGATAGACGAATAAAGCTCAGAGAACTTGCTGATATTGTTAAAATACACGAAAAACAAGTTTGGAGTATTTTACATGATGAACTCCACATGAAAAAGCTATCCGCAAGAACGCTGCCGCTTTTGTTGACTTTGCCCCAAAAAATCGTCCGTTGGACCAATTCCGAGGAGCTTTTAGCGATTTATCAGCGTAATCCAATAGAGTTCTTGCGCCGATTCATAACTCTTGATGAAACATGGATCCATCACTACATCCCAAAATGCAAAGAACAGTCAAAACAATGGATAGAAGCTGGTAAAAGTGGTCCCAAGAAGGCGAAAACTGTTAAGTCAGCAGGAAAAGTAATGGGATGCAAGGGGTATATATTTATTGATTATCTTAAGAAACGAAAAACTGTAAATAGTGAATATTATTGTGCATTATTGGATCGGTTGAGTAAAGAAATCAAGATAAAAACACCGCATTTAGAAAATAAAAGTTCTTTTTCATCAAGATAATGCTCCTTCACACACTGCATTTTTAACTCAAAAAAAACTGGCCGAATTACAATTTGAAATTGCTCCGCATCCACCATATAGTCCAGATTTAGCTCCTTCTGATTATTTCTTGTTTCCAAATTTAAAAAAATTTCTCGGTGGCAACAAATTTTCGTCCAATATCGAGGTTATTGCTGAAACTGAGGCATATTTTGAAGGTCTTGAAAAATATTATTTTTCGGATGGAATTAAAAAACTTGAAAAACGTTTGATGAAGTGTATTGAGTTGGAAGAGTTACTTTTGCGGTTGCCCTCGTACTGTTATGTCCTTAATGGAACACCATGTATTACGACTGTGCACTCTAAAGCTTGTGGTGAGGGCATCATGTAGTCGGTCTAGCCCGTCTTACAAAATTAATTACTGGTTCACCTTATATAGAGAACAAAGCATGCTATTGGATTTGTGTGGCCTAATCGATACATTATATACACTCCACCGAGAGTTGAGTTGGCTCATGTTTTGGGCCTCTTGGGCACTGTTGCCAAGTCTTCAGCATATAAATGCTTAGAGTTCTGTATAAAAAAGGCTAGAAAATCCTTAATTCGGTGAATAATGAGAATAGATATATTTTGGCTTAGAATTGGACGTTTCGAGATTTTAACATTCGACTTCTGGTATTGTGTTGTCGAAATCGGTACGGGCTGCTTTATATTTATCTGGCCTAACAATGAAAATGCGAATATTTATCATCAAAAATGGTTTTGTTGTTTTTCAAAGAATTCTCCAGCAATATTTATAAACTTTTGCATGCGCTCACACCAATTGCCGAAGGACTTTTTTCACTCCGATTAAGACACCTCCAAAACATGGTTTTTGAACGCTTCAACAACATCTTTCCAAACCAAAAATTCTTTTCTGGAAGTTCGGAATCTTCTTATGTTCCAGCAATTCTTCTTTTAAAAGTAAGTAAAATTACAGAGCACCAACTAATATTCAGTCGTACTGATGGAATACTCAAGGTGCTTGCAAGCTTTATTATTCTGTTGGCAAATAAGTCGGATATGGCAACGAATCTGTTCACTGTGCGTATGAGACAGAAACATTTCAGTGTTTAAATAAAATTACAAATGTAGTTAAGACATTTAAATCTAAGAGTCTTAAAACAGGCTAAATGCTTAATTTAAACATTTAATTTATCATAAATCATTTTTAAATATGATCAAAATATCACCCTAATGCAGAAAGAGAGTATTATATCAAAATTCTCTAAATTTAAGATTTTCTGAGAAAATGGTATAAAGGCGCAATTTTCGCCGGGGAGTCCTTCCCTTCTAAGGAAGGCTTAGTCGAGCCTATTCTTTAGAGTACTATACCTGTCTAACCCATTTCCGTCCTCTGTTCGCACTTGCGAACAAAAAATTTACTCAATTTGAGCGGTCAGTTTTTCTGTTTTATTTAAATTTAATGTTAAAATTTATGATGCAGAATTATTGTACATACTCTTAGCTTAAATAAATGGTAAGTACAAATTTTCTTAATAATTTTTTTTTTAAGAATTTCGCTATTTTTCTACACCATCTTTTTTTAGACGTTTTTTATTTGTCTATTCATATATAAGGGGTGTTTTTTATTGGGGTATTGAACTTTAAGTTGGCATCACTTTTTTAACTGGCGGCCATTTTGTCAGCTGTCAAGTGATTAATATTTAGTTTGGTTTGCCATTTCATCATGAACAGGTTGACAAAAGAACAACGCTTGCAAATCGTGCAAATTTATTTCGGAAGTAATGGTTCAGTTCGCGAAGTTCACCGCAAGCTCCGTCCATTTTATGGTCGACATAATCGTCCATCAGAGCAATTAATTCGGTTAACCATGGATCGGTTAACATGGACCATTGGATTATTTTCTTTGGGGATATGTGAAGTCGCTGGTCTACGCCAACAAACCAGAAACACGTTGGGGGACTTGGAAGCCAACATTCGTGGCGTTATTGCCAACATACGGTCGAAAAAGTGGTTGAAAATTGGACCTGTAGAATTGGCTTTATTCGAGCCAGCCGCGGCGGCCACATGCCCGAAATCATATTTAAACATTAATGACATAAAATTATCCTTCCAATAAAGCCAAATTGATGGACATTAAAACGATTTTCTTGTGTTTTATTTCAATTCGAAGTTCTATACCTCAATAAAAAACACCCTTTATTTATTGTACAAAAATGAAAATTGTAACTATGCAGTTTTTTCGGCAACAAATGAAAGAAATTAAATAAAATCAAAAAACACAAAACTAATTCCAACAAAGTTGTTGTAGACATCGGTAAACATTGCTGTTAGCAAGCTCGAACATTGGCTGCTATTCAACATAAATGATAATTTTTTTTTACATGTGTGTGTGTTTGCATCTTCAAATTGAACGTTTCGGAGTGTTTTTTTTTTGCAAGTGATTTAAAAGTTGAGAGTAGAATTTTTTGTGTGGTTTTAAACTAATTTAAAAGATGACGCGTAAAGCTTTGACCATAGAAGAAATAATGGCTATGATTGAAGACGAAGATGGCGGTATTGACACCGTTTGTGTGGTGCCACCAGACAGAATTGATGAAGTTACAGATGAGGAATACATAGACGATAATGAAATTCCCATTAATGATAATGTATGTTCATCAAGATTTTATTATATGTATTATGGGCATAATTTTTGTTTTTATTTAGCAAACAGCTTTGCAAGAAGTAGCTGGCACGCTTGAAATATATAGAAGAGATCAAGATGAGCCTCTTCAAGATATGATAATTACTGACCAACCAACGACATCTGCAGCAGCCATGCCACCAACAAAACGTGCCAAAATAACAGACAGTCCCTTACGGACACTCAAAGATCCTAAGTGGACACAGAGGAATGATAGATCAGGAAATTTTGAATTTGCTTTACAAACAAATACAGGTGAATTATTGGTTGTTCGATCGAAGTTATTTTCTGAAATAAAAGAATCGTCACCATTGCAGCTCTTTGAAAAGATTTTTGACCAGGAAATGCTAGATTTCATCATAAATGAATCAAATATCTATGCTCAACAAAAGCAGATAAACACTTCCTTAAACGAAAATAGGCTGAGACGTTTCTTAGGTATTCTGATATTATCAGGATTCAACACATTGCCCTCAATTGAAGACTATTGGTCGAATGATCCATGTCTAGGCAATTCAATAGTAAAGCAGAGTATGCCACGTAAAATGTTCAAAGATTTAAAACGAATTATCCATTTTAATAACAACAATAATTTGGACATAAATGATAAGCTCACCAAGGTAAAAATAATAAAATAACTATGAAATTTATATTAATATAACATTATGATTGACTGATAATATGTGATGTGTTTATTTCTCAGGTTAGACCATTGGTTGAGATGGCAAACAAAAAGTACATGCAGTTTGGCATATGGAGTACCGATTTGTCAATTGATGAACAAATGGTTCCATATTTTGGACGCCACTCATGTAAAATGTAAAATAAGAAACAAACCAATACTGTTTGGTTACAAATTGTGGTGTCTTTGCTCTGCAAATGGGTATTTGTATAGCTGCATACCATATGCGGGAGCCAGTGATAATTATGATCGACAAATCGGTCTGGGCGCAGATGTTGTACTAAGACTATTAGAAAATGTCGAAAACCCCAATTGTCATAGAGTTTACTTTGATAATTTTTTCACGTCTTATCAACTAATGTGTTTGCTGAGTGAAAAAAAATTTTGTGCATCTGGAACAGTTCGCACCAATAGAATTGGTAAAGCACCATTAAAAACAGGAAATCAATTAAATCGTGGTGACTCTGATTTTCAATATGATCAAACGAACAATATATTGGTTTGTCGTTGGGCTGATAATAAGGAAGTGGCAATTTGTACTAATTTTGACCATATTCAGCCAATGCACTCTGTCAAAAGATGGAAAAAAAAGAAAAAAAAATCGGAACTTATCAGCAGCCAAATATGTTTTACAATTATAACCAAGGCATGGGTGGTGTTGATTTGCATGACAACGCAGTGCAAAATTATAGAATAAACATCCGATCTAAAAAGTGGTATTGGCCATTCTTCATCTCAGTTTTAAGTTCATCTGTTGTCAACGCCTGGAAGCTACACTGTTTTGTCGCAAAGGAAAGAAACGAAAAACCTATGCCGCAAAAAATTTTTCGTGTTATAATAGCAAAAGAAGTTTTGTTGTCATGTAAATGACTAGAAAACTCTCCAGAATTTTCACCACGCAAGTTGCCAAGAGTCGATTGTGAGCACATTCCCGTTGAGCAGGAGGATGGAAAGCCTAGACGTGGCAGATTAAAATCTTGTGGCAAGCCAATAAAATGGATGTGCAAAAAGTGTAACGTTCATTTGCATCCTAAGTGTTTTGAGGCGTACCATCAAAATTAATTTTCTCAATATTTATAAAAACTGTAATTTCTCAATATTCTGAAATAAATATATTTACTTTAATCATAAAACATTTATGTTAAAATTAATTTTTTTACAAAAAATAAAATAATTTCAAAGTTTTTATAGCAATAAATAATAATGTTGAATAGCGGCCAACGTTCGCGCTTGCGAACACCATTTTCCGACAATCCCAGAAGAGCTAGGTGAATTTTAGCAACGGATTCGGTTTCACGAGCCTAAAATTAGCTAAGAACTCGAATTTCATTCAAATCTGACGACTTTTATGTTTCACGGCCGGAAATGGGCTAGGCTAACAATTTTTATAATTCAACAAATATTTGATTTTTTGAGTTAACACCTTTTTGTTGAAAAGGCATAAAAAATCTGGTACATAAATTCAATTTGATTTATCTGACATGTTGAGACTTCAAAAAGCATTAAATCATCAAGAACATAAAATCATTACTTAGTTAATAAAAATCTATTCTACATGTCATTCCCATGCTTTTTCGAAAGCAGTAAGTCCATTAAACGAAAGACAAGCGGACATTTTTAAGCCAACGCTCGGCAAAATGTAGAGGATTTATTTCATTGGATCCGTTGTAAATTGTTTTGAAATAGAACTGGAAAAAACAATATTTAAACAATATTGTTTTATTATCTTAATCAATGGGGTTTTTCTGTAAACATTTCACATGAGTTATAACAGTTTAATTTAATTGAATTGTCGGAAAATGAATACAATCTCTTTATCCGGTCCACCCATGTCTATCCCACGCTGTATCTGCTGCAGCGACAACGCACAGTGGGACGTAACGTATGTTGGTCAAAACTTCAATACGCCTTTGACTTCAAGAAAAAAGAAAAAGAACAGATTTGTTGCCACAACCGAATTGTTGTTAAACAAATGTTGGTGGTTGCACTTACTATATATGTATTCAATCTCAACAACTTAATGTTGATTGGGTATGCGGCAATTTTTAGCAGTAAGAACCGGCAGTATTGGTTGAAGAGACAAAGTAATGGTAATTCATTCTAATTAGGACAATTATTGGGACTGAATTTCTGTTGTTTATTGTTATAAATTTTTATTATTATTGCCTATATTATCGCCTGTAAGAACTCTTTGGATTCGGTTGTCATTTCCACAAGCTTTTGTTAACTGGACCGGCTTTCTGATCGAAATAATAAAGTTTTTTTCGTTTGAACAGGGATTAAACCGGCTCAAGACCTCTTGCTTCTATATTTAAATAGAAGACAAGTTTTTAGTTTTTTTCGTTTAATTTTCATTATTAACGATTTAAAAACTTGGTTTTAACTTTCGAGTCTCATAAATTTTATATGGATAAGTGAAACGAAATTAGTAAAGTGGATGAAAAAAGTTCAATTTGGTCTTAAAGTTTCTGCCTGCACTTAAGCGTATAGCCTTTGATCAAAGTAAGAACCTATTCGTTGCTTGGGGTCTGACGATGGTAAAGCAGCGTCAGTACTGCTTGCAACTAAAAGTATTTTTGACTGCCTTTTGAATAACGTCTTGTTTTCTCTTTGAACAAGAGATTTAAAAAAAACATGGTCTCAAATCCGACTATGGACATACATGATCTACAGTGCTCCGTTTCCATAGTACGAGGGCTGCTATATATATTTCTGGCCCAATAGTGAAAATGCGAATATTTACCATCAAAAATGGTTTTATTGTTTTTCAAAGTATTCTCTAGCATGATTTATACACTTCTGCATGCGGTCAAACCAATTGTCGAAGCGCTTTTTCCACTCCGATGGAGATACCTCCAAAACAAGCTTGACCAAGCATTTTTTTCTTGATGTGCGAGAATAAAAAGAAGTAATTATGTGGCAAGTCTGGGATGTACGGCGGATGACCCATCAATTCGCCGTTTTGGTCAAAAAGGTGCTAGTTTGAGCCCGCATTGTCATGGTGGTCAACGATTCGTCTTCTCTTGTTCGTTTTTCGAATTACTCCGAAGACTTCAGGCAAACAAATTGTGGTGTACCACTCAGAAGACTCACAAGGCCGATAGCTGTTTTTTTGAAGCTCATAGGCATAGATCCATGATTCGTCACCTGTGACGATCTTATAAACGTCTTTTAATTTTGCACCAATCGACAAGAGCCTTTTTTTGAGCGATTGGCAAATTGTGCGGGATCCAATGAAAACAAACGTTTTTTTTCATGCAATATCGAATGTATGCTGGTGAAAGAAATGCCTCTATCTCACGGTATGTCACATGACGATCTTGCTTTATCAGTTCACGCACGGCATCAATGTTCTCTGGCACAACGGCCGTTTTCGGACGACCTTCGTCGGCCATGATTGAATTGATTAAAGTGCACAGAGCACCAACTAACTTTCGGTTGTACTTGAATTGCATCCAACTACAATCATTTGGTTGTTGCAAAGAAACTATTTTATGAATGTTAATAAATTATTGATCGTGATAAAATTCTAAGACGATCAAAGCTTGTTCGCCTGTCTGTATGTCTTTTGAAAGCACAATTCAGTTCATGTGTATGTCTTATATTTCTAAATCATTTGGTATTGAAAATTGACCAAATCGGTCAAAAGGGTAAAAAAAATTCCTTTGAGGCACTAAAATAACTCAGGACCAAAGACCGTTCCATTACGTTCGGCGACAAAGAACAGAAACATTGAAATATTCTGCAAATCCAAATTTTTGAACAAAATTTTGTTTAGTGATGAGACCTATTTCTGGGTCATTGGCAAAGTCAATAAACAAAATTGCCGCATTTGGGCTGAAGAGCTACAAGAAGAGGTTCAAAAGGTGCCATTTCACATAGAGAAAACCACTGTTTGGTGCGGTTTATAAGCTGGTGGAATCTTTAGTGCATATTTTTTCAAAAATGATGATGGCCGGAACGTAACCGTGAATGATGCTCGCTATCGCGCCATGATATCGATCTTTATGCTACCTAAACTTGAAGCCCGTAATCTTGACGACACTTGGTTTCAACAGGACGGTGCCACTTGCCATACAGCTGATCAAACAATGGATCTAATGAGAGATCTTTTCGAAAAGCAGCTAATTTTATGTTTTGGACAGGTGAGTCGGCTGCCTCACACGGCTCTATGCAATAAAGCCCCAAGAAATAAGTCCCTAAACTACAAATGAAATTAAGCCCCAAAAATGGGGCCTTATTTTGTTATAAAACTAAGCTCCAATTCCTACAATGAAATAAAATCATAAAATTTTGAAAAGAGACCCCAAACCTAAAACGAAACAACATCCCATTTAATTTTTTTTTTATAATGAACTGAGGCCCCATTTTTTGAAAAGAAATAAATTTTTATAGTTTCTTTATTGAAAAATTAATTAAATATTAAACAAACACTTGCATTGTATCTTAAACAATTTGTCGGCAATATGGACATTTATAGTGCTCTAATCCCATGGAAATCGCATTTGCAATTTAAAATTGCATTTTCGATTTCGAGTATAAGCAAACCTAATTGAACCTGATATGATAAGCCACAGATGCTGCCTTCGCGCGAATTTTTTATTTCTACTTCTTTTACCTTTTGACAAAATTAAAGTTTTTTCCAGAACTTACAGAAAGACGTGTGTAAATGCATGGTGCAGAAAGACAATTCTAATTTCAGTTTTTCTTTTCAAATAACCAACTCTCAGGGGATGCCCCCTATACATGCGGTGCATTGCGTTGGCGAGTGGAAAGTAAAGGATCGGAGGGGGAAAAGAGGGGGTAATGTTTATTGACACTTGTCTTGAACTTCCGGATGTCGCAATAAGTGGGAAACACATTTGCCGGAAGTCGATTCCAAATACGGTCTGTACGAGCAAAAAACGAATTTGATCTGTAACAATCGATAACAAGCGGGTGTGAATTCCTAGAAAGTCTCGTATCCCTACCGAACATCCTCACGTCAGGTATAAGAGGGGGAGAGATTCAAAATTCAAGCGACTTTTGGAGTGTTAGCGATGCATAAATATTATTTAGATTTGTTTGCAGAATCTCGAATTTTAAGAAAACGAAATGACACCCCAAAAATAATATTCATGGCTTTATTTCATTTTAAAATTAGGACTTTATTTTATTATGAAATAATGCCCTAATTACCAAAATGAAATAAAGCATTAAAAATTATGAAACAACACCCCACATATCGTTGTTTCTGCATTCTTTACAAATTTTTGAGGCTTTATTTCATTTTCAGTTTTAGGCCTTATTTCTTTGGGCTTTATTTCATAGAGCCATATCACACCTTTAGACATTTTTCTTTGGGGTTTCGTTAAGTCCAAAGTCTATACTGACAAACCAGATACGATTCAGGTATTGGAAGCCAACATTACGCGTGTCATTCAAGCCATACCGGTCGAAATGCTCGAGCGAGTCATCCAAAATTGGACCCTCAGAATGGAAACCCTGAGGCGTAGTTGCGACCAACCTTTGAAGTAAATTATATTCAAAAAATAAATGCCATAAATGTCCTTTACAATTACCAATATAGATTCCACACTTGATTTGAATTATTATATTTTTTTGTTCTGAACAAATACCTTTAGATGGATCACCCTATACTTGCAAAACATTCTATTTCCCAATAATGTTAATTATTTTCATCAAATGGGGTTTAACGCTTTTCTGTAGTTTTCTGTAAAGAAAGTCATTGCTCTATTATTGTACAATGGTGAGTAATTATCGTGCAAGCGATATCCTAGGCGAGTTGTTATTAGAACACGGCCATTGCTAAAATACTCCTTTTAGACAGCCCTTTGGAGTTTTATTAATTGCTCTAAACTGAAATACCCCAAGTCGAATTAAAAACTCTCTGTATTCACTCATTAAATCAGAGTCATACAAATTTATAAAATGATTAAATTTTTAATGTTCTTCATAGAAAAAGTTCTTTAAAGCTATTTAGTGTTTATGATTTTAGACCCACTGTGCATTGGCCTGAACATACCTGACGTAGAATTGCTGCAATATTTGTTATCTGCTTCATACGGCTGGTTTGTCTATTTGGCATTGGTAAATACCGATATGTACTAGAACACATACGAGTATATAAAGTATACATGTACGTGCACTTATGTGTGTGTTAACAGATACAACTGTACAAATTGAAGCTTACACATGTTTCTACCATTTCATTTACGGAGTCTGGCCAATGAACAAAGATCCCTACTTAAACCATTTATTGAAATCTTAATGAGATAAATTAAATGAAACAAAAACATTCGTATATCCATCGAGGTGTGATGCTAAGTGTTCATTTCTGGATAAGAACATCTAACAAACGACGGGCTTCCACCTCGTAGATACAGGCGAGATGTATCTTTAAGCCATGTAAAAACTTCTCTATAAAATGACGAAGACATTCAGAGGGGGCGTTAAACAGTACCCCGAACATTTTTTAGCATAGACGTACTCAGAACGTTTTGACGTACGACCATCATTTGTGTTGTTTAGAGTGACTTGAAAAAATCAATTTGGCAAAAAAATGGAATTAACTCGTGAACATTTTCATGCGATGATTTTTCACATCTTTCGACGTGGTTTATAACGACAAGAGTGCATCGATGAACTTAAATCTTTGTAAGGCGGTGAAGAACCATACTATAGCACTGTGAAAACCTGATTTGATAAATTCAACGTAGCCGACGCTCGCTTAAGGAAGAAGGTCGTGAAGGTCGTTCAAAAAAGGCCATTGTGCCATGCGTGAACTGTAGATCGTCATGTGACATACCGTGAGATAGAGGCATTCTTGGACATTTCTTCCACCAGCATACATTCGATATTGCATGAACACCTGGTCGTAAAAAAAGGTTTGTTCTCGTTGGATCCCGCACAATATGGCAATCGCTCAAATAAAATACGATCGCGGTGCTTCACAAGACGTTTATAAGAGGTCTTTTCTGTCTGGAGAGTACGCATACGGCATTAAGCTATGCCTTGTCACTCTCGGGTTCCAAAATGCCTTGTCACTGGGGCTATGCCTTGTCACTCTCGGGTTCCAAAATGATCGGGTGTATAAAATATCTAGAAATCCTCTTCGGATCGGACAGTCCTTTTATCCCTCTTTGCAGGATTTCAGAGCGGCTTAATCATTGCCCTCCACCGGAACTTGAGTAATACTGCTTGAGGTGCCGCTTTAGGTGACCATACAGGGCTTAATCAATGCCCTACACCGGAACTTGAGTAATACTACTTTAGGTGCCGCTTTAGGTGATCATACAGGGTGCCAGACAATACCAGCTGGAGATTTTGTAGTTTTATAAGATACCTATAGGGCAATCCCAACGCGCTGTTAATAGTTATAAGTAAAAGAGTTTCAGCCGGTTGATCCGACAACATATGGAATTGAAATGTTCCTTCCTTTCGTCCTCCATTGCCTGAAGAGTACCGACTTTTATCGAAATCTACTAGGTGCTCGCACTTTTTTCTTATGCGAATTCTAAGATAACGGGGGATCAGTCTGGAGAAATGTTTTAATAGGGTTTTTTTCACAGATCACACGTGAGTAGTGAGTAGTTTTTTTTATTGTTTGCCATTTCGTCATGGAAAGACAACACCGCGAAAATCAACGCTTTCGTGTTGTTTATGGAATGGCGGAATCATTCATCATCATTTTTAAAAATGATGATGGCCGGAACCAACTTTTTGAACGGAACTTACATTTTGCTATCTGTTATTGTGGCCCGTAACCTTGACGACATTTGGTTCTAACAGGACGGTGCCACTTTTATACAACTTCTTAAACAATGGACCTAATGAGAGGTTATTTCGAAGAGCAGCTAATTCCACGTTTAGTTAATGAGTTGGCCGCCTAGATCGTGTGATATCGAACCTTGAGACGTTTTTCTTTGGGGCTACGTAATGGTCAAAGTCTATGCTAACAAACTAGTTACGAATCAGGTTTTGAAAACCAACATTAGCGTGCCATTAACGCCGTATCGGTCGAAATGCTCTACAGACTCATCCAAAAATAGATGGACACCCTGGGGCGTAGTTGCGGCCAACTTTTGAAATAAGTTATATTTAAAAAATAAATAGCATAACATATCCTTTCAAAGAAACAACAAAAATTTCACACTTCATTTGAATTTTTGTATTTAAAAAAAAAAAACCTCTAGATTCATCACCCTTAAATATAAAACAAAATACGAGAGAAATTTATGCTTTATGAAAAAAGTTTAAACTTTTAATCTACCTTCGGATAGTACCACGTGTGTGGAAGATGTAAGAAGGGCTAAGGGAAGGTACCAGAAGGGGTAAGACAATATTGTCCATTTTAAACCCAGAGGCAATTTTAGAAAAAAAATATTACCACGTACATAATTTATTTTGCTAGCTCCTAACGCAAACTATCGTGTCAGCAGACGGGCATGACTCAATGACATAAAAAATATTTGGTCAAAACATATGTTCGGTCTTAAATGCGATGCGCTACACTTTTTGTCGGTATTAACTGATATACCCTCTTACCAACTAGGGTTTGGGTATATTAACCCAGTAGGGTAAGGGTATAAAAACATAACACAACCAGACTTTGTGTGTATGTCTTAATCAGAATCTCTTTTTGCTGACAGACTCAAATATTCGGATTATGTCTAGCCGGATATGCTGACATTACTACCAGTTGGGAATTGTACTCAAATTGCATCAATCATACTTCAACATGCCGGTGCTGTACGTACATACTCCTTTTGTCTGTCTGTATGTCTGCCTGCTGTTTGATGTGCCTGTTCATATGTTGTTGATTAAGTTTATTATCGCAATCAAAAGAAATTGAAATTATTAGATTTATAACATAATAATCGGAACGGATGTACAAACAAAATCAAACAGCATCAGGAAAAAAACCGGCCCAGCAAAAAGAGCAACAGCAATAACACAATATTTGAATTGAAAAGATAAACAATGTGAAACAGAAATGGCAAATTTTTCACAATACATCCTGGAGAGTGCAAAATTAAATAACAGACACAAACACAAGAACAAACACACGCACACACGCACACTAGGGTGGACCTTGTGTCGATATTTTGGTAGATGAGGGCTCTATTCCGTGCCTTTTTGAAAAAAAATGACAATGCGGAAAAAAAAAATTAAAAAAAAAAAAAAATTAGGGGTTGCGCACGAGCCGAGAAAAAGGTCCACTTTGCCAAAATTAGGGGGGAAATTGCCATAGGTCATCAGGGGTCACCCGTAGGGGGGAAGAATGTATGGCCGACCCCCATTAACTTTTTACCGCCAACATTTTCCCCCAAGACACCCACCCCCTATCTCCTCCCCTTAGGGGGGTCACCATACAAAAATGGAGGTTGCTCAGTATTTTCGAAAAACACCATAGGTCATCAGGGGTCACCCCTAGGGGGGCAAAATATATGACCGACCCCCATTAACTTTTCATCCCCAACATCTTTTCCGAACAAACTTACCCTCTATCTCAACTCCTTGAGGGACTCCCCATACAAAAATACTGAAAATCTATGTATTTACAGTTGCACAATATCGAGATTTTTTTGATTTTTTTACAGAAATTCCACCAATATTCAAGAGTGGTCATTGTTTGGAAAGTCTTGAAAAATTTGAAACGCACACGTAGCAGATGCCCCCATTCATAAAAGTTAAGATGACAACACAACTTAGATCGCGCGACGATATTTTTTTGATTGGTTATCCAAGCATGAATATTACGGGGAACAAATTACCGTCGAAGAAGCAAGTGCTAAGAATGCATTTCTTCAACATTCGCAAACGAAACATGTCGAAGAAAAATAGTGCGGTTATAGTCGCGGACGCAGTGATGATTTTTTGGCGCCAAGCAGCTATTCCGACGAAAGCCAGAGGAGATGTTACAAGAAAAATAGCTGCGCTGCACGATGAGTGGGATGCTTTAAGAAAGTCATCTCACAGAAAGACTGAGTCCACTAGAGAAAAAGAGAATAAGTTTTCTGATAGCTTGGATAATCTTTTCGACACACACGCCAACGCCCTTGAGAAAATGACAAATACCGAAGACATTGAGTTTCTGCTAAAGCAAAGAGAAGATGGCCGGCCAGGAACTATGGGAGGTGTGGACGCTACTGATACTCGAACGAGGAAAAGAAAAGCTGAGCGCGAAGAACAAGAAGAGTTGCGACGCAAACGTGCAACGGAATCTAGTAGAGATCAGTTCGCTAAAGGCGGTAAGCTATTTCGCGCTTTGTGTGTTCGTCCAATGTTTATATTCAAATGAAATTCTTTCAATTGCAGTGGTTAAATTTTCAAGCAGTGATTCAAGCGATGATAATGGGAGACTGGACGAAAACTTCCCGGCAGAAGCTGGCCCATCAAATGTTGGTGACAGAAGAGGTTACAAACAATGTTTTACTGAACGAGTCCTATCAGCTTTGGACAAGTGCAAAGTGACTGACCGAGACGCGGTCGGCATTATGATAGCGGCGGCAGAAGCATTTGGACGCGATCCTCAACAATACACAATAAACCGTACGTCGCTTCGGAGATGTCGGCGTTCAAATCGAGAGAACATGCTGAGTTATGTGAAAGACAATCCAGAAGTAAGATCGCATAGATTTATTTGCTCTCATTCAGAATTCTTATTCTTCAACGCGTTTCATTTATCTCCAGCTTGTCGCAGCTAAATCCTTCGTAGTCCATTGGGATGGCAAAATGCTTTTGGATTTTGTGGGTACAAAGAAGGTGGACCGTCTACCGGTAATTGTCTCGTACGGAGAAAAAGAACAACTTCTTGGAGTTCCCAAAGTAGAAGATGGGAAAGGAAAAGGCCGGAGAATAGCACATGCCGTTTATCAACTGTTGGCATCTTGGCATATGACACATCGAATACAAGGACTTTCTTTCGACACGACATCAACGAACAGTGGCCCATTCTCCGGAGCCGCAGTTGCTCTTGAGCGGCTGTTGGAGAGAGAAATCTTATATTTACCTTGCAGACACCACGTATACGAACTGGTGCTAAGGGAAGTTTTTGAGACAAAAATGGGAAAGACCAGTGCACCAGGCGTTCCTTGCTTTGACCGTTTCAAACAGGAATGGAACGCTGTAAAGGTTAAACCATTCCATTCTGGCTTGATAGACGATCAAGTCGTCAGAAAAATTCCTGTGGCAATGCAAGTCGGCATAAAGGAGTTTTTCTTAGATCAATTGAAGGAGAAACACCCTCGCGATGACTACAAAGAAATGCTACAATTAATTCTTTTGTTTCTGGGTGAAAAACTTGAGAATTACCATTTCCGACCTCCAGGACCCGTTTCCCATGCTCGATGGATGGCAAAAGCCATTTACAGCCTCAAGATGTTTTTGTTTCGGAGAACTTTTCACTTATCTGTATGTGAATTGAATGGTATTCGACACGTTTGTATTTTTGTGGTGTGACTTTACGTCAAGGCATGGTTTGGTTCTTCTCGAGCAGCTGAGGCGCCGAATCAAGATTGGAAGTTTTTGAAGGACATCGTCGAGTACAAGTCCGTTGACCAGGATTTATCTCGGGTAATGATAAAGAAATTTATCGGTCACCTATGGTATCTCGCCGATGAGCACATAGCCCTTGCCTTTTTCGATGACAAGGTTTCAAATGAGTTGAAGGCCAAAATAGCCCAAGCATTGCTAGAAAATGAGAATGACGAAGGTGAAGAAGATGAAGAAGACGAAGAAGGTGAAGAAGATGAAGAAGACGACCCGGTTCCCCCAGCTCCTCGCGTCGTAATCAAAAGCACCAGCGTTAAAAAAATCGAGGTGAAATTCAAAGATGTGAATGAGGAATTCTTGGCTAAAGACTTGAGCAACTTCCTCTCTCATAATACCAAAAATTTATTTGTACGATTTGGAATATCGCAAGATTTCATTCTTGCAAATCCAGCAACCTGGAAATCTCGCGCAGACTATCAAGAAGGTCGTAGAATTGTAAATAACTTGCGCGTTGTCAACGACACTGCCGAAAGAGGAGTAAAAATGATACAAGATTATAATAGAATACTGTGTCAAGGCGAAGAAGAGAAACAGTATTTACTACATGTTATCGATTCTTACCGCAAGAAATACCCATCAGCGAACAAAAATATGTTAATTTGACTATATTATATTAAAAGTGCTTAGTAGTACTACTCAATTACAGCTTCTTTTATTTTTGTATGGGGAGTCCCTCAAGGAGTGGAGATAGAGGGTAAGTTTGTTCGGAAAAGATGTTGGGGATGAAAAGTTAATGGGGGTCGGTCATATATTTTGCCCCCCTAGGGGTGACCCCTGATGACCTATGGTGTTTTTCGAAAATACTGAGCAACCTCCATTTTTGTATGGTGACCCCCCTAAGGGGAGGAGATAGGGGGTGGGTGTCTTGGGGGAAAATGTTGGCGGTAAAAAGTTAATGGGGGTCGGCCATACATTCTTCCCCCCTACGGGTGACCCCTGATGACCTATGGCAATTTCCCCCCTAATTTTGGCAAAGTGGACCTTTTTCTCGGCTCGTGCGCAACCCCTAATTTTTTTTTTTTTTAATTTTTTTTTTTCCGCATTGTCATTTTTTTTTCAAAAAGGCACGGAATAGAGCCCTCATCTACCAAAATATCGCAAAAATTTCATTTCAAGGTCCACCTTAACGCACACACATGTGTGTATGGAAGTGACGAATCGGATTGGCTGGCTGTGGTTGCCGAGTGTGGGCCGTGGTGTTGTTTTTCAATTCAATTAAAATTAAATAATCCTCATACGTTTAGGTGTTCAGTCTGAGTGGCAGTTAAAAACATGTACAAAGCTCGGATTGTCGCAGAAATTTATCGCACACCCTACCAACCGCAGATAATGCAACGTTTGCTACAGAATACAAATTGTGACACTGGCTAATATTTTGTCATAGCTGTGTGCTAATTTTACTTGCTCATAAAAAGTTTGCAAGGAAAAGTTGAAACTCTTAGGTTTGTTTTTTTTTAAAAAATCGCATTCTTTTGGTTCTCACTGTATATTAGTATAATCTCAACAAGTGTTCATTTTTATAGCCTACTTTAGAGAATATAGAGCACATTTTGTTGTAATTCCTTTTGCAAAAACACAAAATTATGGTCGGAGACCCCATAAGGTAGGCAGAACAGATGTACCTTAGAAATAATTTAATTGTAAAATTCAAAAATAAAAACATTTATCAAAATGAGGTAGTACAGAGAAATTTCAAGGTCTCTCTGAAAAGTATATCGTCAAAATAAAAATTAAGATAAAGGGTGGTTAAATATTAAGGGCCGATGTTGAATGTGAACCTCGCTTCAACGTCAAGTTTTTTTCTGCATTTAATTTGATATTTCTCAATTTTGGACTAATGGCGCGATAGCGAGCGCCATTCACGCTTACGTTCCGGCCATCATAATTTTTAAAAAAAATCGACCAATGATTCCACCAGCCCATAAACCGCACCAAACCGTGGCTTTCGCGTCTATCCATGACGAAATGGCAAATTTGAACCATGGAAAGATACATAAGCTAGTTATCAACGCTTTCAAGTTATTCAGACTTATTATAATCAATTTTCGAAGAAAATCATCTTCAGTTTTAGGCACATTTTTACCTCAGTCGATTCGTCAATAAGCATAATTGCCGCATTTGGGCGAATGATAATCCAAGAGTGATTGTCGAAAAAACAATGCACCCAAAAAGAGTGGCTGTTTATGCGGTATGTGTTGTTATTGCGGTTTATGGTCGTATTTTTCTCAAAATGAGGCCGGTCAGGCAGTTACTGTGAATGGTGTTCGCTATCGTAAGATGATAACGATTTTTTAATGGACCAAACTGAAAGATATGGATGTGGACGATATGTGGTTTCTACAGGACGGTGCCACTTGCCATACAGCTAACGAAAAAATGGCACTTTTGCGCGACAAATTCATTGGCCGTGTTATCTCACATCGTGGCGATGTTAATTGGCCGCCAGGATCCTGTGATTTGACACCGTTGGACTTTTTTCTGTGGGGTTATTTTAAAGAAAAGGTGTACATCGATAAGCCAGCAACAATTCAAGACCTAAAGGATGAGATTATTCGGCACATTAAGGGCAAAGAACCTCAATTATGCCTCAGAGTCATCGAAAATTTGGATCGGATGGAGCTATGCCGCCGAGGTCGTGGCGGCCATTTGGCCAATATTTTGTTTTATGCATAATTGAACCATACCAATATTATCATAATAAAAAGAAATGACAATAGTTTCCTAAATAATTTGTGTTTTTTCTAAATCAACATCGGCCCTTAAAATGTAACCTCTCTTTACATCCTTTAGCCAGGCGGACTCGAAAAAGTATATCAATGTGTTCCGAAATTAAACAATACTCGTATAATTGTCCTTTAACCTCAACTCATTTTTATTTAATTGGACTTTCGATTCGTTAATTTGGTCTTCAAATCCTGATAACAATATAATATACGAGTATATATAATATAATAGTATATTTAGAACAGAAATTTAAATAGCATTTTATAATTTATAGCTAACTACACATGTATATTCTAAAGCTTCGTAAGAAACTAAAATGATCTCGCCATGTCCATCCGAAAGCATACAACTGAACGCACTATTAAGGCTAGGTGGCTAAAATTTTGACGAAGTATGTGTTGATGCTCTGTAAAGGTTAAAATTTTAAATTAGTGGAATTACTTAAGAGTTAAATCTTTTTCTTCACTCAAAGTCTAAGTCAACCTCTAGAAAAATCTTTATATTTTTAGTATTTTTGGGAGATTTTGTCAACTTCGATCGTAAGAAATGTCCACATTAATATTCGATCGGTCAGGTAATATTTTTTAAGGGCCATAACGTTATGGTTGGACCATGGGACCCTGATTTTGGAAGGACCATATATTATGTACCGTCAGAGATATGACGACGATATTTAGAACATATGATATTGGCATGGAAACACATCCTGATGGAAAAGACGCAGTTGTCACCCCATTCATAAATCCGGCTCCTTATGTGTACTTAGTAGGGCCACAAATACTGTTACAACATTGAACACACCCATTTCAATAGTAGAACTGAACATACCCCGTTAATGTCATTTAGGTTGGCCTGTAACAGGATTTTAAAATTGTTTCAACTTTCATCATGGAGTGAGAACCGTATCGCAGTAATAGCGCTTTTCAAGTATGAAATGAAAACAGCGATATTTCCAAAACGCTCCGGCCACCAGGGATTAGCCGCATGTTCGTCTACCCATGCATAAAACTGTTTGAGGAGACTGGAGATGTAAAAGACCGCCACCGGTCGGGCCGCCCACGCTCTGTTCGAACACCACATGTCATCAAAGCCGTTAAATCAAGAATTCACAGAAATCCGCTCCGAAAACAGAGAATCATGGCCCGTGAGATGAATATCACGCAACAGTCCATGAGTCGAATCATTAAAAAAGACTTGGGACTTGCGGCTTTCAAACGACGTAGCGGACATTTATTGACTGCAGCTTTAAAAAAAAAATAGGATTAAAAAATGCAAACGTCTTTTGGTGAAGCACGCTGATAATTAGCACAGAAAAATGTTGTTCACCGATGAAAAAAATTTACCGTTCAGGAAAATGATAGAGTGTATGCGCGGTCATCTAAGGAAGCATCTGAACTGATCCCAAGGGTGGAAAAGGGTCATCACCCAGCTTCAGTCATGGATTGGTGGGGTGTCTCTTACGATGGGGTCACTGACCTGCATTTCTGCGAACAAGGAGTCAAAACATCGGCCAAAGTTTACCAAGAAACCGTTTTGGAAGCTGTTGTGAAGCCTCTTAACAATTCCCTGTTCTAAAACCAGCCATGGACTTTCCAGCAGGATTCTGCGCCGGCCCATAAGGCTACAACGTCCCAGGCCTGGATTCGAAACAATTTGCCAGCGTTTATTTCTTCTGAAGAATGCCCCTCAGGCAGTCCAGATTTGAACCCATTGGATTACAAATTGTGTACGGTTTTAGAGGACAAGGTTTGTCACAAAAGATACCCCAACATTGGATCTCTTAAGACAATGGACGAGGTTCGTGCAGCTATTGACGATTGGCCAGTGTGACTTAAGACGTGTGTAAAGGCAAAAGGCGGACATTCGAATAAGGAGATTCTTTTTGGATACAATATTCATCAATAAATATATTAAAAAATATTTGGTCCCAAAACATTCAGTACTTTTTATTTAACAGCATAAAAGTGTGTAACGGTATTTATGTTCCTACTAAGTAATGTCTTGGAAAATATTATAGACTTTGCTATATTAAAATTTGACAGGGGTGTGGCAGCACCCACACCACCCTTAGCTAGGGAAGGTCACATCTCATTAACTGTAAAAGGTATTGCGCTGATATTTGGAACGTAACACAACCGGGCTGAAAAAAAGGTGCTTCCTTTTAAAACTTCATTTATGGTCAAAGAACCAATCAGTATAAAATTTCAACAGAAAAAAATCGATAAATAACATATTATTGTGTTCAATTTAACAAAAAGGGAGCTTATAAAACACTGATCTCGAACAACCACATTTCGTAAACTACTACCAAAATGACGATAGTAGTTGGTATGTATGATTTTGATAAGGAAAGAAACTCACCCCTATTACAAAGAAGCCGGCATCACGGCCCCTTTACAACTTTTTCATATTAGACCGGAATTTATGATGGCCGAACTTTATTTGTCCGCTTGTTTTTAACGTATCTCGCTAAAGGTGGCATGGTTATTAAGTTTCCGTCGTATAGTTAACATACAATTAATATAAAAAACCATACATCTTTACTATCATAGCCTTAAGCTTTCTGATCATTAAGAAATCTCCTTTGTATGGAAAATACCAGAATGACAAGTCGCGACAACTTTTGTAGTACGCCTGCCTTTAAATCAGGTAAACATATTTATTAACACAAAACTTAAACAAAATTCATTGATAAGGAAAATCGAATGTGGATTTTAATCAGCACTCGGATAGTGTCATTTGTGGTGAAGCCTTAAATTTTTTATTTTTTGTTCCAACTGCTAATCTTCTGCTGAATAGCATGCACAGTATTCAAAATTCAATATTCAATATTCATAAATTGGGCGGATTGCTGTATTTGCACGGGATGTACCGTAATGGGGCGTGTTAAGCTCTATATTCGTATATGCGTAGAAATACTTTATTAATTTACTACTACGTTTACTAAAGGGTGTTTTTTTCAGACCTGTGGTTTGCCATTATGTTTTAAAAATGATTTCGGACAAGAGGCCATCGCGAATGGCTCGAATATATTCCAGCCGGGAGTCCCAATTTTCGAACACTTTTTGCAGCATTTGGATCGTATGTCAGCAATAACAGGCCCACGACTCGTGATAATGCGCTAACTAAAAGTTTCTTTCGTTAACTATATGGTTTATACCGTCGTCTTGTTGTTGCCAAGGGTCGTCCTTCAAATCAGATACGAAATAGTCATTAATCAGGGCTCTATAGCGTTCCCATTGACTCTAACATTATGGCCGGCTTTATTTTTAAAGAAATATGCACTAATGATTGCCTCTGCCCATAGAGCGCACCAAACAGTGTCTTTGTGAAGATGTAATGGCGTCTCAACAATGACTTGTGGATTTTCATTACTTCAAATGCGACAATTTTGGTTATTAACGTAGCCATTCATCCAAAAGTGAGCTTCAACGCAGAACAAAGTTTTCTTGAAAAATCAGGATCGATGGCCATCTCTTCACCACTATTTGCAAACGTTGTTCCGGAGTAAGTCTATTCATTATGAAATGGTAAACCAAACTGAGCATAAATCAAGTGACAGCTGTAAAAAGACCAATTCCATAAAAAGTGTGGTCAGCTTGAAAACCAAACGTCTAAAAAACACACTTTATATGTATAGTACATAAAACCACTGATGGGCAAAAAATTCGGTTGTGGTAACAAATCTGATCTCCGCTACACAGAATGTTAACAAAGCAAGGTCGTACTTAGAAAATGACTTCTTCAGCGAGAAGGACATAATTAGTGGGGGCTATATGAAACACTGGCTGGTCCGATTTGATCGGGGATATAAAGGATGTCCGTCTTTGTTTGTTTATAATTTTAGATTAATTGAAAGAGAACAGATCTTATATTGATAAATGTTTTATTTATTATAAATTTTTTATTTATTATTTCGGCACTTATGTACGGAATACAATATCGGATAAATGTCCGCCTCTGTTAGCCTCACTAATGCGACCCCTTTAGAGCACATTTTTTATTACATTCAGCATGGCTTCTAGTTGAGGTTGATGGATTGTTTTGATCACTTTCTTGAGCAGCAGTAATGTTTTCAGCCGATCTTGCAGTACGTTGTGGTCATGCTTGGGCCTATCAGCTACAGATGCTCTTTTTTTGAAATCACTCACTGCACCGTAAATAGAGCGTTTTGTTGGCACGTTGTTTCTCCTAAAAATTTCACGTAACTTTCTCATCGACACAGTAATCGATGGTTGATTTTGATAAAATGTTTAACGATTAATCGAATATTTTTCCACGTCTCTACTTCACGACTGCCAAATATGAACCGTCAAGACTAATGTTTACCAAAATGGCGGCAAAACAAAATAGTATACCTTCTCGCCGGACACCCTGTATATAGGTCGCAAATACACGCAGAAAAAAAGTATGGTTGTGGTGACAATATTTGAAGAGGATCATACTATTGTTAAGTATGTGGTTGGGCACAACAATGTTATGGTCCTCACAACAACAGTATGATTCACACACAACCATACTATGATCCCACAACCTTTTTATGAGTCAGACTCAGCCATACTAGTATCACCAAAAACATATTATGATCCTTACAACCATATCTTTCACATACAACCGTAGTATGATCCCTACAACCATAATATTATTCCACTCAACCATACTATGATCCCTAATTTTTTTTTAGGATCGGGCTATGTTATTATTCAACATTAGAGATTCTCTTTACGCATTTTTTTAAAATTACTTCATAGCCAGATTTGAGACAGTGTTTCTACTGAACATTTTATTTAAGAAACAAAAATATATTCAAAAGGCAGTTGAAAAAACTATTAGTTGCAAGCAGTGGTGATTGCAGGGCATGAATGATGCTTTACCATCCGTAGAACCCAAGTAATGAAAGTGATTACACCATGATCATTGGCTATATAATTAGGTGTAGACAGATTTTAAATAAACGAGAGCCAGTCGGCAGTAGAGTATTCCACCGAACAAAGTAAACACAATAAAAATCCCTCACACTGCCTTTCGATTGTTGTTGTTTTTTTACAATGAACAAGAACCATGCACTGTATCGTGTGTGTGTATGTTTTTTTGGTATACCAAAAAAAAATACACACGCATAGTCTTTAAAACCTGTTATGCTTTGTTTGTACTCGTAACCATACAGTATGATTGTCGTAATCATATTATTGTTAACGTTAATCTTTAACAACAATACTTTTGTCACAGCAACAACATTTATATGGTCGCTACAACCATATTTTCATTTCTAAATTTAGCAATAGTAGTATTGTTACATTTCAACAATATTAATATTGCCGCAATCATACTGTTGTCAAAATAAAATTCAGAGAACAATACTATGGTTGCGACAAACATGATTTTATTGTAGAGAGCATTTTATTGTTGCCATGACCATTAAATGTTCGGTTAGGCGCTCTTCTAAAGCACGGATCGCTATGGAGTATAAAAACATGGAGCGAAATAATCCACTTTGCCAGGATTTTGTATAGATGTCCATCCCTTAATGCACACCGCTTATTTTGAACAATGTTGAACGTTAAATGTGTCATGATACTTTATGGATGGATACTTTAAAAAATTAAGGATCAATGTGATAGAATGCCCAAAGCGTACCTTAAACAAATTTAGATCGGCAAAAGTTAAAATTAGGTGGGACATTTATGTCGCGGTTTTCGAAAAAATATCCCAATACGGCCAAATTTAATTAGAGTTGACAACTGCACGCGTTCTATGCAAAACATGTAGAGTCAGCTGAGCTGAAAGTTTCAACTTCGCCAATTTCGATTGTTTTTTGTGCACTCCACTTTGATAACAATCATGTTTTTGTCAGCCCTTGATCTTAATTTTCTGTACCGTTGTGTGGGATAGGGTATAACTAAAGACCTCCTGTACCCATTCCTTCAAATTTTATTTCATGGAGATTTAAAAATTAGAGAAATCGTTACATAATTGTTTTTATTCCTTTGAGATCCACTCGGCATATGGACAAACGGGTCCAATAAAAACAAAATTAAACAACAAAAAATCGATTCTATCAAAGTTGCGATTTTATGTCGCCCTCTGTGTTTTTATACAGGGTGTCCGCCGGGAGGTTATACTACTTTGTTTTGCCGCCATTTTGGTAAACATTAGTCTTGACAGTTCATATTTGGCAGTCATAAAGTAGAGACGTGGCAAATTAATTATGGAAAAATATTCGATACATCGTTAAACATTTTATCAAAATCAATCATCGATTACTGTGAGAGAACGATGAGAAAGTTACGTGAAATTTTTGGCAGAAACAACGTGCCAACAAAACTCACTTTTTATCGTGTAGTGAATGATTTCGAAGAAAGTGGGTCCACAACGTACTGCAAGATCAGCTGAAAACATTACTGCTGCCCAAGAAAGTATTCAAAACAATCCATTAACCTCAATTCGACGCCGTGCTCAGGAGCTTGGTCTTCAAAGAACAACTTTGGCCACAATGTTGCACAAAAATTTGCATTTGTTTCCCTTTAAGATTCAGTTGACACCAGAGCTTTTTCCACAAGACCAATTTACGCCGCCGTACATATGCCATAGGATGTTAAAGCTCGCCAATGACAACCATGATTTTCATAATGAGTGACGAGGCACATTTCCATTTGAATAGATTTGTGAATAATCAGAATAGTTGGTTCAGGGCAATGGAAAAGTATTCATCAGTCACCTTAGCATCCATTAAAAGTGACAGTCTGGAGTGCAATTTGCTCAGGAGGAATCATTGGACCTTACTTTAATGAAAATGAAAACGGCGTAACGTTAACTGTCAATGGGGAGCGATAACGTGGTAAGATTGAAAACATGTTAACGCCATAACTGCATACTTTGGGCTTTATCAACATGTGGTATCAACAAGACGGTGCCACAACGCATACAGACAGCATTACAATGGAATTACTGCGAGACCTCTTTCCGCAACAAGTTATTATAAGAAATGGTGATGTTGATTGGAGACCACGGTCGCCTGATTTGACTGCTCCGGACTTCTTTTTATAGGGATATCTGAAAAGCAAGGTTTCTGCAATTAAACCAGAAACGCTTGAGCCACTCAAACATTATATTCGTGATGAAATTAATGAAATACCGCATAAAATGTATGAGCATCTACGAGGATTGCTATTTATATTTCGGGTCCGGCAAGTAAAACACAATAGTTTATAATTGGAAATGGTTTTATTGTTTTTCGAAATATTCTCTTTTAAGATCAATACACTTTTGCACGCGCACAAACAAATTGTCAAAGCACTTTTTCCACTCCGATTGAGACACCTCCAAAACATGATTTATAAACGCTTCAACCGCTGCTTTGGGTGATGAAAACTTTGACCACACATTTTTTTCTTGATGCTAAAGAAGAAGTCATGAATAAGAAGAATTCATTGGTTGCCAAATCAGGGCTGTACGGTGGATGGCCCATCAATTCGACATCTTAAGTGGTCAAATATTTCATCGTTTCAGCTGATGTGTGAGAGCTCGCATTGCCGTGATGCAAAATGATCCGTCTTCTCCTATTATCTTTCCTCATTTCTTCGAACACTGTTGGCAAACAGATGGTTGTATACCACTCAGAATTGACCGTCCTACGTTCCACTAAAGGCACTGTGGCATCATGCCCGGCTATGATGTCAGAAAAAACGCAATCATTTGCTTCGATGTACTTCTTCCACGAACAACTTTAGTTGGATTTTGCTTGTCTTCAAAGACCCATACGGTCGATTGCTGTTTTGCTTCGGGTCCATATGCATAGCTCTAGGATTCCTCACCTGTGACAATGTTATGCACTGCCTTTGAGCTACCGCAGTTATACTTTTTCAACACCTCTCTGCACCAATCCATACCAGCCTTTTTTGAGCATTCATCAAATTATGTGGTGTCAAACGAGAACATTTTTTTTTCATGGCCTAATTCACATGCAGTATCTTATTGATGCTTGTCATTCTAATGCCCAAGGATGCCTCAATTTAACGATATGCCACCTGTCGGTTAATCAGTTCACGCACAACATCGATGGTTTCTGGCGAAGTGATCGAAGTTGGACGTCCCTCACTAAATACATCCTGGAGCGAACGGCGTCCAAGACTGAACTCTTGGTACCAGCGATGAAGGTTTTTAATGGAGCTTCATCGCCAAAAGTCGAAACAAGTTGATTTAAGCACTCTTGTCTCGATAGTCCACGCCGAAAATCGTAAAAAACCATCGCACAAAAATGTTCACGAGATAGTTTCATTTTTTGACTGAGATGAATTTTTCAAAACACTGTAAACGAAAAAATAATTCGCCCTCAAATGACAAAATGTTCTGAGTGAAGTTATTCTTAAAAATGTCCAAGTTTCTAATGGAAGTTCCAGTTTGTATCTGGGAACACTAGTATTGTCAGGAGCTGAAATGTAAATAGCCACCCTCGCAATAAAAAATGTGCTCAAAAAGTCTCGCATTTCAGGGGCTAACAGAGGTGGACATTTATCTGATACTCGTATTGTATTCCATACATAATTGCGGACATTGTATAAAGCATTTATCAATATAAGGTCCATTCTCTTTCATTTTATCAAAAATTATAAACAAACTAAATAGTACAGCTTCCCGACGGACCCCCTGTAGTTGAAGAGTTAAAATAAGGCTAGAGTCGATATGATATTTGAAGCGGTCGTTGTTTAGACTTCTTTGCTCACAGTTCTCATCTTTAGACTCCTTCGCAAAAGTTTAAATGCAGCCTTATACTGTTGCTCCAGCGAAGCCTACATCACAGTAGAGAAGGCTTTGTGCTACTAATATGCTAGTGTTACTAGCGGTATCCAATGCTAGCATAGATTCGCTTTGGACCAATAGTGTATACAATTGTATAATTGCTGTCACAAAAAAATGAAAGATTTGTATGTTTTTTATCAGACTGTTGGCAGCGAGCGATTGAGTGTGTGTCACCATGTAACTGCCAGTTTCCGTGTGTGTGTCACCATGTAACTGCCAGTTTCCGGTCTGTGTGTGTGTGTGCTCTCTGTCCATGCGGCCATCTGCCCAACTAGCCTTGTTCAGCACACTTTACGTTCCGTTCCGTCCTGATCCATCTTTTATCTGTTGTTGTTAATGACTTCGTTGTTGGTTACGGTTTTGTCTGACACAAATGCATGTCAAATTGTCAATTGTTTCCACCAAGTTTTCTGTCATAAAAACACATTCTCAATTTGAAATGTGTTTATTTTCGTTGTTGTTTTGCATTTTATTTTTTTTTTATCCCAGTTTTCGTTGTTGTTTTCAAACGTTCACGATTTAACTGACAATACGATGTTGTATTGGTTATGCTGAACAATTTAAATACTAAATATTGCATCCATATCCACAATACAAATGAAATTGGACATGTCAAATGAAGTCTGTCATTCATGCAATCGTACAGGGGATGAGCTGGAAAAAGTACTTTTTGTTTGTCCCTTGAAAAAACTTGCTTAGGACTCAGCAGTAATTGAATGAGGGCTTGTAGACTACATGGTGATATGGATAATACTCGAATGATATGGATAACATTTTCAATTTTGGAGACGTCAGCTAATTAATTGATACAGGCATGGTTTGTATTGTACGTAATTATTATTGCCTGTACAGTTGCAGCTGAAATTGCCTTAATTGTGGTTTTATTGCATTGCTTTAAATCATCCAAATAAGTTGGTATTGTTTCGTAAACTTTCTTGTGTAAACAGGTGTAGTAAGGTAAGGGAAAACTTGGCAGGGTCAAAGAAATGTGTATTTTGTTAAAATCATCATTCTGGTCTGCAATTCTGTCACGACAGGATTGGATATGGGACAATTTGCACCGTCTTGTTAAAATCGATTCTGCAAAGACAATCTTTTTTTTAAACATATTTAAGGAACATTCACCTTTAACTGTTAGATAAAGACCATTTTCTTCGAAAAGGTAGGGTTAAACAATGCAGCTTAAAGAATCCGCTTGGTGTTAATCTAGCTGAATGCAATTCGGTATTATGCATTCTTTAAAAGTAAGTATCAGCTAACTATTCTTTAGCTAAGCTTTAAGCACTAATGAAATCTTAAGCTAAAGTTCAGTTCTCATATTTTAAATTTCATTTTTAGCTCACATTAGACTAAGCCAAAAAAGCACACAGATACTGGGTGGAGCGCAGAAATTTTCTTTTTTGCACTACAGTGTGTGCGCGGCTGATAACGGCTGACGGGAGATTTGTATTTGTCTGCCGTTCAGTTGCCATCATGCATTAGACACGTGGGGAGAAGTCATTTTGTGTTGAAGCGTATTTTTCAAATGCTCACTCGATCATTGCAGTGCAGCGTGCTTTTCGTTAACGATTCGCTGTTCTCCCATGCGGGCGTGTTCCTGAACGGCAATCAATTGTAAATTGGGTAACTTCATTGAGAACAGCAGGGAATGTCATGTGTACGAAGAGTACCTGAGAGAAGGATTACAACACCACGAAACATCGAGAGAGTTAGAGCAGCAGTACTGCAATCTCCGTAACGCTCTGCTCGGAAGCAATCATTTGCTCTTGACTCCTGAGGCAATGCAATTAGAGGATACAAGATTCCACCAGGATGGTGCCACTGCACACACAGCGAGGGTTATCATAAATTGTTTGAGGCAAATGTTTGCTGGGCGGCTTATCTATTTGAGGGGTAATGTAAACTGGCCTGCACGCTCGCCAGACTTAGCTCCACGCGATTTTTTTCTTTGGGGTTACCTGAAGTCGAAGTTGTTTATCAACCATCCCAACAACTGGGCAGAAGTAATTAACAATATTTTGCAGAATACCTGACATTGCCAGAATACCAGCCGAAATGCTTGTAGAGTTCATGAAAACTTCAGAAAACGTAAGCAGCAGTGTGTGGATAGCGAAGGTCGACATTTACCAGATACACTATTTAAAATCATGTCATTTAAAAATTCCCTTACTGTTCAATATAATTAAAATATAAAATAAACTTTTCTAAGCTTCATGGGAGTAATTTTATTATTATTCAATTCGTTTTATGTTTTTAGTTCTAGAAGCCACATATTAGCACTAGTGAGTTACTAGTGGCAAGGACGGGCGCTGCTTAAACAAAAGAAAATCGGTATGATTAAACCAATAACAATGAAATTTTCTCACAAATTTAAACATGACATTAGTTTTAAGTCTGGGTAAATTCGGTCCACAAACCAATTTTCCGTTTCCTTTTGTGACATCTAGGAGTGCAGGGTATATTAAACTAGACCACGTCCGATTTTTGCCTTTTTTTCTAGTGTTTAGCTAATACGGGTTGCCTAAAAGAGTGTGTAATGTTTAGTGCTGTCAAAGCAGAACAGGGAAGGATATGAATTAGCTACAAATTAAGGGACAAAAATTGCTTAAATGATTGAGGTTGCATGTACTATTAGGTTTCTATTAGTGCAACCGAATGTTAGTAAATACGAGGGCGACCGCAAAAGTAACTGACCTTACATAAAAAGAACCGCTTTTCTTTGGAATTAATATTATTTATTTTTCAACATAATCTCCTTCCAACTCAATACACTTCATCAAACGTTTTTCAAGTTTTTTAATTCCATCCAAAAAATAAGATTTTTCAAGACCTTCAAAATATGCCTCAGTTTCAGCAATAACCTCGCTATTGGACGAACATTTTTTGCCACCGAGAATTTTGTTTATATTTGGAAACAAGAAATAATCAGAAGGAGCTAAATCTGGACTATATGGTGGATGCGGAGCAATTTCTAATCGTAATTCGGCCAGTTTATGTTGAGTTAAAAATGCCGTATGTGAAGGATCATTGTCTTGATGAAAAAAAACCTTTTTTTCTTAATGCGGTCGTTTTATCTTGATTTCTTCACTCAACCGATCCAATAATGCACAATAATGTTCACTATTTATAGTTTTTCCTTTCTCAAGATAATCAATAAATATTATACCCCTTGCATCCCAAAATACTGTAGCCATTACTTTTCCTGCTGACTTAACAGTTTTCGCCTTCTTGGGACCACTTTTACCAGCTTCTATCCACTGTTTTGACTGTTCTTTGCATTCTGGGATGTAGTGATGGATCCATGTTTTATCTACAGTTATGAATCGGCGCAAGAATGGATTACGCTGATAAATCGCTAAAAGCTCCTCGGAATTGGTCCAACGGACGATTTTTTGGGGCAAAGTCAAAAAACGCTGCACCCATCTTGCGGATAGTATTTTCATGTGGAGTTCATCGTGTAAAATACTCCAAACTTGTTTTTCGTGTATTTTAACAAATTCAGCAAGTTCTCTGAGCTTTATTCGTCTATCTTTAGTCACTTCATTAAATATTTTTCTAATGTTTTCAATAGTAGTAGCAGTGTTCGGTCTTCCAGACCGTTGTTCATCTTCCGTACTTGAACGACACATTTTAAATTGTTGAACCCAGGATTTCACGGTGGAGTATGATGGTGCATTATCACCATGAACAGAATCCAATTCATCTTTGTTTAATTGTGGCATATAACCTTTCATATAAAAGTGTTTTATTACCGAACGAAACTCTTTATTTTCCATTTTTCAAAAATTATAAAACTTGTTTACTTCAATCACCTGTAACAAAGAAAATAATCATTAAATATTTCGGAAATTTTGACAGATGGCTTATAAAAGATTGCTTTTAAAAAACAAAACAAAAAGTTGCTAGTAAAACAGAAAATGTGCCAGGCCAGTTAGTTTTGCGGTCGCCCTCGTATACTAAAATGTTCAATAAATGGAACGTAATATATCGGATGAGGTGACAAAGTAAATACCTATCAATAATGTTATGATACGCGTGTATTTGTTTTATGACATCTGTAACCAAGACTTCAAGCATTCATTTAAAATATTTTGTGTTACATTAACCCTTAAGTAGCCGGAAAGATTTGGGTTAAATTTCCACAGCATTCGCTTAGATATTATCATTTTAAGCTTTATCTTAAAATTTACTTGTGCACTCAAACTTTATTAGATTCGAAAGTAAAAACCAAAATTTAAAAAAAAAACCTGCCCATAATACAAATAACTGAATAAATATTTTTAAATCGTGAAATAAAAATATAGCCGAATACATAAAATGTAACCATCGTTCATCCATTTAACAAATGCTCGTTGAAACGACAAACGAATTTAAATATTACTTATAGCCAACAATCTAAAGCAACAACCAATACAAGTACAAATTTATTTTAATAATCATCATTTTTAGGTAGGGATACGGATACTTTGTCTATTCAACCGAAAATTTCAGTTCCTACTTCTGAAAATCGGCATGTACCCAATCAAAATTTGGCTGTAGCGATCGATTTCAGGGATAGTATCTAAAACCACAAACTCTCGGTGGGTAAAAAATTCGGTTGTGGCAAAATAACTGTCCTTTGTGCGTAGAAGTTAGTCTTAAAATAAGAGAAATTAGAGGTGGCAAGAGTGAGTTGTATTTTCGTGGTCAATTGTGTGAAGAAAACTTGAAAAGTAAGGGCAGTTCTCATTCGTTTGGGGAGAGCCTGGCCTTATTGAGTTCGGTTTTACTTTCAACAATTGCAGCAAGGCTTTCTTAAGAGGGTTGTCACGGACCCGAAATCATGATAAAAGTAGTGTGCAGCCACAAAAATCAATGTCACTTTGCAATTTTTTTAAAAACTTGTCTTCTATTTAATAATAGAAGCAAAAGGTCTTGAGCCGGCTTAATCCCTGTTCAATGTGTAAAAGCAACAGACCGAAATAAAACAAACGAGCTAAACAGAAATTATTTTTACAAAACTACACTGTATTCCTCTAGATATGTGACAATTACAGCCGGCGATGCTGACAGCTTGTTCTCAACAGATATATTTACATGTTACAACACGCTGTATAAAATCTGAAGATGGCTCTGAATCTGGAGTCTCGGTAGAAATGGAGAAGTTGAACATTATTTTCGTGGGCAATTGGTTGAAGAAAACTTGAAAACTGAGATTTACAACAGTAGTTCTCATACGTTTGTTGAAAGCCTGGTCTTAAACATTTCAATTTTCCTTTCCACAATTACTGCGATGCTTTTTGATGAATATCGCACTCGAAATCACGATTTAGGCAGTGTGCCATTTTGCCATTTGAAAAAAACTTGTCTTCTTTTACAATGTAGATGCAAGAGGTCTCGAGCAGGCTATTCTCTGTTCAAATATGTAATGCTTAACATTGAGTATAAAAAACAATATAAAAACGTATTTTGGCATAAGTAAACAATCATAAACTGTTTCCATAAAATTAAAGCCTTTATGTGATGGTTTTTTATACCCTCCACCATACAATGGAGGGTATATCAGTTTTGCCATTCTGTCTGTAACACCTTGAAACAATCATCGGAGACCCAACAAAGTATATATTCTTGATCCTCGTAAAATTCTAAGACGATCTAGCCATGTTGTCCGGCTGCCCGTCAGTTGAAAACAAGATAGAGCCTGCATGAAAACAGCTAGGAAGCTGAAATTTAGCACAAACATGTGTAGTTAACCTAGCATGGTTGGTATTGAAAATGGGCTATATAGCTCTACGGTAAGTTGGTGTTAGAGACCCTCAACCGACACTACCTCATAAAAATTAGTTTTTTATTTGGAAATATCCGTCTAGTTTCTTGAGAAAAATCACTGAAATTCTGCAAATAATAATCTCTATATAGGCGCAATCATCTATGTAAAAATGGTTTAGATTAGGCCACCATTTCTTGTACCTCCCCTACAAACGGCCTTATGGGTCTTGAGAAATAATATGACTATAACTCACCACAAACTTGACCTATCGAAATTAAATTTTACACATCAAGATGAATTCGGTTGAGATCAGAATTGGTACCTCCCACCCTAACGGTCTCATGGTCTTTGAAAAATAATATGACAATAACTCACCACAAACTTAACCTATCGAGACAAACTTTTCGGAATAAAGATTAATATATAGAACAGACTTTTGCGCTTAATTTGGCTAAGATTGGAAAGGCCTCCTCCTCCCACACAAACGGTCTCATGGGCCTTGAAAAATAATATGACAATAACTCACTACAAACTAGACCTGTCGAGATGAAATTTTCTACATAAAGATTTTTATATAGAACAAACCTCTGCGCTTAATTCTATTGAGATCGGAAAAGTCCTACTGTTACCTCCCATACAAACGGTCTCATGGGCTTTGAGAAATAATATGACGACAAGCTAGACCTATCGAAATAAAATTTTGCACATAAAGATTTCTATAGAACACACTTCCGCACCAAATTTGGTTTTATTTGGGAATCTGGTGGAGGGTATCCAAAGTTCGGCACAGCCAAACTTAACATTTTTTACTTGTTTTTATTTTAATTAGTGAAAACCATTTCATTTTATTTGATTTTATGATATTAAAAAATATAAAAAAATATGACTTTTTGTGTTTATTTTTTTATATTTTTTGCATATTTTATGATTTTTAGATGCATTTATTTTTATTTAATAGTGCATATTTAAGTTTTAAGGTTTTTTTAATCGAAATAGAGAACCCATATGAAGGGTATTTTTAGACGTGTGGTTTTCAATCTGGCCACACTTTTTTCGGAGTTGGCCTTAGTGACAGCTCTTACTTAACTTAGGCTCAGTTTGGTGAATAGGCCCAGAACGAGATGGCCACCGATCCTGATTTTAATAAGAACATTATGTTCAGCGATGAAGCTCACTTTTGGTTGAATGGGTACGTTAATAACCAAAATTGTCGCATCTGGAGTAATGCCAATTTACAAGCCATTGTTCAGACACCTTTACATCCTAAAAAAGTCACTGTTTGGTGTGCTCTATGGGCAAATGGATTCATTGGTCCATATTTCTGTAAAAGTGAAGCCGGCCATAATGTTACAGTCAAATGGGAACGCTATTGAGGCATAATTAATGACTTTTTCGTGCCTGAATTGGAGGATGTTGATGTGGTTCGAACATGATGACGCTACATGTCATACAGCCAACGAAACAATCAGTTTATTAAAGGAAAATTTTGGTTGTGGGCCTGTGGCGTTACCTCCAAGATCATGCGATTTAACATCGCTCGACTATTTTTTGTGGAGTTATGTAAAGACGCTTGTTTACTCAGATAAGCCCGAAACGTTTGATGCCTTGGTAGAGAATATTCGACGAGTTATTGCTGAAATACGGCCCCAAATGCTGCAAAAAGTGGTCGAAAATTGGGCCTATTGGCTGGAATTTATTCGAGCCAGCCGTGGTGGCCACTTGCCCGAAATCATTTTCAAAACATAATGGCAAGCCCTTATCTTTATTATGAAGCTAAATTCTTGTCCAAAACATTAGATTATATACGTTTTATTTCTTCTTGAAAACCACACGTCGAAAAAACACCTTTTATAAGTACCTTCGTATAAGTTTTATATGAAAAAATGTAAATGGTCCAGTTTCACCAGTGCTTATATTGGACATTCATAATGGACCAAGCGAAATATCAGAGTGATCGAATTTAATTATGGCTCCTAGAGCTACAGGACCTCAAATCGAAAGCGAACTTTGTGGGCTATTCAAATTCATGGACCGACATACCAGAAATGATTGTTATGAAAATTTTGAAAATTTGGTCGAAATCATTGTGGCTTCTTGAATTGTAGGATCTGCAATTAAACACATACACCTAAGTGGAGTAATTCCGGATTAGTCTTTTGTCTTAACCGAATCGATACAAGTTTGGAGTTAATCGGTCAGGCTGTCCTCGAGATTTAGGAGCTCGTACACCGAACATTACATTCTTATATAAGTATATTGAGATAGGGAGATACTAGAGGAGATACTTTGTCCTTCGGTGCAACATGGGTAAAAAACATTGGCTGTTTTGTTGTTGCAACTTTGTCTTGTTCAAGCTTTGAATCATGAAAAACTACAAATCATTTACGTCAATATTTTTTTCTATATCTCGTTTTGATTTTGCGACTTATGCTATCGTACGTATACTTATACACGTTATAGTGTCCGCAAACAAAATCTTTTTATTTTGTGTTCTCTCCATTTTCATTTTCCTTTCTGGTACTTTTTGTTTCTAGCATAAAGGAAGCAGTTCTAAATGAATGCAAATTAATTAAAAATTATAACATTATCAATTATCATCTTCTTATTCGCTATTTTTTTGTTTCTTTGCTCTTTTATAGCAGGCACTTGGATGCAAGCCGCGTTAACAATCACACGGACAGTGATGCCAACATGGAGGAAAGAATCTAGGGCATCTCGGATGCATAACATCGCCGTAATAATATGTTCAGCTTTAACGGAATGTTTGGTACTAACTAAACTAAATGTTAATTATATATTTTTTAAATTCTAAAAAGTTAGATGTGCGTTATACGTAAATAAAAAATTACATACTTTTTTATGTCATTTGAGCTAATTTTTTACTAACAACTTAACAGCCAGCACAAATTTAAATACATTTGACCAATAACCATTAACATTTTGATGATTAAAGAGTACGGAATAAGTTGATATCCAAAATTAACATTTAATATAGAGTAATGGTTTTCTGGGTCGATCGGTACACTAAAATGTGAGTACAGCTTAAAATCTTACAGTAGTTCTCTAACTGGAAATAGGCGATTCCGACAGCGATATATGGGTTTTGAAAAAATTCTACATAACTGATTAACTCTACGCAAAATAAACTGTTCACAATAGTTTTTTTTCCTGGTTTTCACTTAAGAATGGAAGTATAGGGTGATCCATCTATAGGTATTTCTTCAGAACAAAAAAATATAAAAATTCAAATCAAGTGTGGAATCTTTATTGGTAATTTGAAAGGACATTTTAAGGCATTTATTTTTTGAAAATAATTTAATTCGAATGTTGGCAACTGTATTATGGAAATGAGCGTTCCGTGAAAAACGGGACCAAAATTTCATTCAGTGATGAGGACCATTTCTGGCTCAACGGCAAAGTCAATAAACAAAATTGCCACATTTGGGCTGAAGAGCAACAAGAAGAGAAAAACCACGGTTTGGTGCGGTTTATAAGCTGGTGGAATCATCGGTGCACATTTTTCAAAAATGATAACGTAGCCGTGAATGGTGCTCGCTATCGCGCCATGATATCGATATTTATGCTACCTGAATTTGAATTGGTTTCAACAGGACAATGCCACTTGCCATACAGCTGCTCAAACAATAGATTTATTGAGAGGTCATTTTGAAAAGCAGCTAACTTCACGTTTTGGACAGTTGAGTTGGCCGCCTGGATGGAGTGATATCGCACCTTTAGACATTTTTCTTTGGGGTTACGTAAAGTCTGGTTTTGGAAGCCTACATTACGCATGTCATTAAAGCCGTACCGGTCGAAATGCTCGAACGAGTCATCCAAAATTGGACCCTCAGAATGGAATCCCTGAGACGTAGTTGCGGCCAACATTTGAAGGAAATTATATTCAAAAAATAAATGCCACAAAATGTCCTTTCAAATTACCAATAAAGATTCCACACTTGATTTGAATTTTAATATTTTTTTTCTGAAAAAATATTTCTAGATGGATCACCCTATATATACCAATTGACTTAGAATCGCTATCTGATTTCATTGAGTGATGTCCGTCTATCGTTGTATTCAAAGTACAGGTCGCAATTATGAACCGATTTCGATGAAACTTGGCATATTCTTCATGTTTGAGCCATGGACGAACCCTGTTGAAATTGGTCAACATATGTGACAGCGCATAGAGAAAGGGACCTAAGGGTAAAAAAATAAATTTTCACTTTTTTTTCTGGATGTGGACAACATCTGAGCATCGAATGAGACCGATCCCATGCCCCAAAAGTGTTCCCTCCCAGAGATATGCGCGGTATATGAAAGTGAAGTCGACGATTCTACACCAAAGACACACGTATTTAAATCTTTAAAATGGCTCTCCTGAACAAAATTGGTTTTTACCTTTAGGTCCCTTTCTATTTTGCGCGTCACATATGTCAATATTTTGATATAAAAAACATATGTTTTTTCCCGAAGCCAAATATAACACCAGATTGCAACTAAATATCGAATGGAGCATTACGAAAGAGCATTGCGGTTTTGCTATTCAGTCTATGTTAGCGAGGCTTAACCTAAAACACCACTAATATTTCGCGTCGTTAATTCATATTCCGATTGTGTGTCAGTTAAAAGCACCATTGCAGTCAAACTTAATAACCTAGGATCCTGAAATTGCCATGGCGATGTCTTACTGTCCTAAAATCAGAGGTAGAAAAGTGTCCATTTAAGGGACTTAAATTTCCCCAAAAGTGAAGAGTGAGTTAGTTGAGATATAAAGGGTGTTTTTTTAGACGTGTGGTTTTACATCTGGCCACACTTTTTTTTGCAGTTGAGCTTTTTAACTGTTCTCACTTGATTAAGCTCGTTTTGGTTTGCCATTTCATAATGAATAGACTTACTCCGGAACAACGTTTGCAAAACGTGGGTCCAAAACGAGATGGCAACCGATCCTGATTTTTACATGAAAATTTTGTTCAGCGATAAAGCTCACTTTTGGTTGAATGGGTACGTTAATAACCACAATTGACGCATTTTGGAGTAATGCAAGTTCACAAGCCATTGTTCAGACACTATGACATCTTCAAAAAGTCACTGTTTGGTGTGTTCTATGGGCAGAGAGAATCATTGGTCGCTATTTCTTTGAAAATGAAGCCGGCCATAATGTTACAGTCAATAAGAAACGCTATGGATCCATGATTAATGACTTTTTCGTGCCTGGATTGGAGAGTGTTTATGTGGGCGACCTTTGGTTCCCACAAGAAGGCGCTAATTGCGATGCAGGCAACGAAACAATCAATTAATGAAGGAAGTGAGCGCATTAGCTCGCCTTGTGGGCATGTAGCGTGGCTTCCAAGATCGTGCGATTTGACACCGCTGGACTATTTTTTGTGGAGTTATGTGAAGTGGCGTTATTGCGAACATACGGCCCCAACTGGTGCCTGTCTCCAAACAAAAATGTTGCCATCACTGCTCATGGATGAAAATATAACGTGGCAACAAAAACAGCAATAACCGTCATCAAATAAGCACACATACACACCTACACAGTTGCACAGATGAAAGCAAAAGGAAAACGCGCAAACTAAACAAACGATTACACAACATGCACACATATGTATGTATGGGTGCATTTGCGTGTGGGTGTAAATACGAATGTGGGAAAAGGATAATGCTCGCTTTTGTGAATATGCAGATGACGATAATGAAGCCCATGCCACTGCTGTTGTAAAAGTTGCCGCGCTTGGATGTGAATGAGTGTATGCAACAAACGAGGTCGACTCTAATGTGTCTGTAAACGTACAATTCTCATGCATGTTCAGTAATGCGTAAAGAACTGAAAAATATGTCCTCTGTAACAAAGAAACTGTGACATTCTCTGACGAATCCAACATAAATAAATTTTACCATTTGGCTGAATAAGAGGCCTCGACCAATGGGCGTGGTGTATGGATCTTAGGTTTCAAAATCCCTATCCTATAAATTAAGGATATACGGAAATCCAGAAACAAATCGAAATATGTGCCTTTATTTATGATTTGTGCCAATTAATTATGTGTAAAAATAAGTCTATGAACCAGGTGTCAAAGGGCACTAGGGTGCCAAAAAATTGGTCCTTATGAACATGGACACATGGATACTCAGAAACGGTCGAGGTTTATGAAGATTCTGAATAAAACGTTTATTTTACTATCTGGCTATATTGGATACCTTGACCTATGGGCTTGTTATATGTGCCAGAAGTCCCAAAAACCTAGCTGTAATGTGTGGAGACATATGGGTATTCAGAGACAGTGAAATTCTCTTTTTTCCAAATACGTAGCTAGAATTAAGGTTTTGGCGAAATTTTACTATGATCATATGGCTATTAAAAAATAACAACAATTTTCATCACGAAACCATTTAACATTAGTTTTATGATTCGATTATAACGGGTGGCCCAAATAAGACCAGCTAATGTGAAACACAAATAACTTTTTTTATTTTTTAACATAATTTATTTTTTTCTTTTTGCAGATTATAACTGAACTCTTGGAAATTTAAAATGAATACGTACCGTCCACAACAACGCATTAAAATTATCGATTTTTATAATTCTTCTCAACGATCATTTATCCTGACGCAGCGAAATTATCGCTGTTTTTTTAACGTAAGATCAGCGCCCACATCTTCCAAGATTACAAGTTTAGTTCGCCGTTTTGAGGAACTGGGTTCAGTTGCCAACCGTCCAGGAAGAGGTGCTCATCGAAATATTCGTACTGAAGAGAACGTGGAAGCTGTGCAGCAGCTTGGCGCTAAAAAGAGCCAATGCCTGTATCGAGCAAAATGGTGGTCATTTGTCTGATGTCATATTTCACACATAGCCACGTTAAATTTCCATAAAATGTATTTAACATATAAAAATAAATCATTAAAAAAACGTTATTACAAGAGTTATACGTGTTTAACATCACTAGTTCTCATTTGGGCCACCCTGTGTATGATGTCCTAGCTGATATGTCAAAGCTTCCTAGTGTGCCAAAAACGCGGTCCCTTCGAACATCGACAGATGGTTACAAAAAAACAGTGATATTTTTCACTAAACCCATTATGCCTTACCTTTTAAGATAAGTCTAAATTTAAGGTACAAATCTACACACAATGAAGTTCACGAATCTGAACAGGACAACGGGTTATAGCATCCCAAAAATCTAGTTCTGTCAGACATGCACCTATCAACATCAACCATATCCGCAATTACTGTCAATGCCATACTCCAACGCAATCCATGGTGGAAAGTATAAAATCTTGCGCCCGGTTGAACTTACGATTTTTTTATTTAATTTTTTTTTCATATTCACCCTTCGATTAATAACTGTTTTCTCCTCAATATTAGCTTAATGTGTTATAGCCGAAAAGAATTTTTTTGGAGTTAACATAAACCGTAAATTATAAAAGAAATTATATTAGGATACTTATTTATTTATTAGCTAAGATCCCGCATCTTAGTTTTATTTTACTTATACTCGTACACTGTCTACCATAATATTTATTATTAATAAAATTAATAAAATTAGAGTGTATGTCTAGAACCCTTATCCAAAAATACAATTATTTAGCAAATACTGTCTCAGAAAAGATTCTTCTACGAGTATAATTGTTAATTTGTGTTAGATCCCAGGAATTTATTTTCTGCAAAATAAAAATTAAAGACATTTATCTAATATTGGGAAGAAAAAATTGAGCTCGAACGAAAGGGTTATTCAAAATAAAAATAATATTTTTTTTTTGAAAAAAAAATATCTAAAATATTATATATAAGTAAATCCCTAACTGAATAATTCTCAAAAGCGTTTTCACGCATCAAAATATCTTTACACTGTCCAATGTTATGACAATATAAAAAATTTCCTTTACAGCTAATTAAGCAGCGCGTTGCGTGGAATCGGCTGATCGGCCCCACCTGTTCTCTTCCACAGTATGTGGAAGAAGGTCTACATTTTCGAAAGGGACGTGGCAATGCCAACTTTTCTCTAGGATGTGTATCGATCCATACCAACATCATAAATTTCATGGTCATATGTCTAATAGTCCATGAGATATTGTAGTTTTAAGTTCAAGGTTGTTGATTGTTCCAGAGGTTGACCCAGTCCTTATGAGGGGAAAATTATAATCTCTCGATCGATTTGGGCCATTTTCAATGCCAATACCGCAGCAGTCCATTAGCACATATTTCTGCAAAATCTACAAACATTAGTAGTTTGCGTTTGACAGACAGGCAGGCGGACTTGGCTAAATCATTTTATTATTTTAATACGATTCAGAATATAAATACACATTGCGGTCTTCGATCAGTATTTCGAGGTGTTGCAAATGAAATGACATAGCGAAAACGATTAGGATGCAGAATAAAAAAGACGCATACTTATATATTTTGACAATATTTCGAAGTTATCATCGTATCGACCACTTAAGCGAGTTGCCAACAAAACAGGGGTAGTAATTGATTTTCATGGATATCCGAACAGCCCTTTTCCTAATAACTGGGACCCATGAAGTTGCCTGTCGTGTAACGAGCGTGAATAAAACATGTTATTATGAGTGGCACATACTAAAGTTCGCTCATACTCATATGACCTTTTGCAGGATAGTCCTTTATGTAGTTGTTGCAAATCGTACACACATGCAATGAAACCAGGGTTTAAAAGCACCAGTCCGCTAACCATTAGCATCATTTTGCTAAACTAATGCTAACAATCTTTTCCACAAGCCAGAGCTAAAGCTAATGTCCGACCAACGTTAGCTCGCGTTAGCGTTAGTCAAAAAAATGACACACCTCTGCTAACCACAATTGACTAATGTGCTGCTAAAAATTTGCTAATTTTGACTAACCATTTTTCGTTAGCAAAAAATTTGAGCTGGTTTCAGTGTTGTCAACGGAACATGACGCAAAGTATCCAATAGTGGTACCGTAGTGGGGATTTCTGATACAAGATTTTTTAAATAAATAGCCTTCAAAAATTAAAAAATTGTTAAACAGTCATACTATTTATTCTACGAATATTTATTATTTCAGCATTTTCAGAGTTCGTTATGCATCTCCTCAATCCAATGTTAAATGTGGAACATATAACATTCCCGTTGGAAGTTAAACGGATCTAACCATGTGGACTCCATTATGCAGTGATTTATTAGTCATTGTACATAACATTATATTATATGTATAAACAATATGTAAATATATACGAGTACCTACCTCGAATTATTTCTGTGCTATTAATTTCACTTGTTTTTATATATATACCTTTAACAGCTACAGAAACGCACAGCAATATTGTTTCATGCGATTTTTTAAAAACGCAACTTATTGTCTATCAAAGGTAGGCAACACCGTACTCGAGCCGAACACAATTTTCGGTTACACACAAAAACCGAACCAAACACACAAGTCGAAATTAGTCACCAAATTAGCACAATTTAGCAAAGACGTTAGCAAAATCAGCAGTTGCTTCTTCTTCCATTGCTAATAATATATGCATATTTTGGTTAGCGTTAGTTTATTTTGCTAACGCTAACTGAATATTACGACTAATTTAGTTTTAGCATTTGTTCGCATATTAGTTTTGACTTTTTTATGCTAAAACTAATTGACAAATTCTGTACTTTTGACTAAAATTGCGTTAGCATTTTAAACCCTGAATGAAACTTTAACACATGCATACCCTCCCAACATTTGGAAGTTTCTTTCATCGTCTAATGCGTTACGCTTTAGTCACTTCCAGACGATAGTTGGAAGATAGTTTGAATTTTACAATAACAATTTACATTACAGTCGCCTTTAAATCATCCAGACGTCAATTGGAAGATTGTTTGTTGTTTACAACACCAGCCGAAAATCACATGTGCCGTTATGGACATATTAAACAAAAACAAAATTATGCACTTCTGCAGTCGCAGAGACCGCGAAAACATTTAGAAGAAATGAGAACAATGCAAAAAAGAAGTTTTAGACATCATCGATATTTTTGGTATTTAGTCTTCTGCTGTGATCGGCCAGTGATAAAGTGTGGTTTTGTTTTGTAATTGTTATTGTTGTAGTTTTTACATATTTTTTATCCCACAATATGAGTGAATTATCTGTAAAGGCAAAAAAATTAAAAGCAAAAGAGAGGCAAATAAAATAATAACAAATATATATGGGAGTACAACGAGTGGTAAAAATGTAATAAAAAAAAAATAATTGATGCAGGTCATATTGAAGAAAGTTGCGAACCCAGTGTTACTGGTCAAATGTTTTCATGTTATGATGTTTCGTCTAGTGATAGTTCAAGTGATTCTGAAGATTATGTTGATAGAAACAGTCGATTTGAGGAAAAAAGTTTTGTATCATAAGGCTACTTAAAAGTGACTAAAAGGCACTATGAAGTGACTTCTGAAAGGCACTCAGAAGTAACTTCCTAGAAGTTACTAAGAAGTGACTTCTAAAAGGCACTCGGAAGTAACTTCCTAGAAGGCACTAAGAAGTGACTTCCACGAAGGCACTCAGAAGTCACTCCCAAGACGGCACTAAGAAGTGACTTATTATAGTTACGCAGAAGTGGCTTCTGGAAGTTACCTCCGGGGGGTACAACTTCTTTATACGGAAGACACTTCCGCGATAAGAAAATGGTATCGCAGACGATGAACTTTAACTTCCTAACGGCACAGTTAACGGCACTCGGTTTGTGCGAAACAGAGATGTGGAATCTTCATATAATCCAGGGGTCCGCACCACTAGTAGGTACGATTTGAAGCAGGAATCTTGAAGGGATCTTTTTCACTGAAAAAAAAAAAGCCTTCTATGTATAATGCCTTTTATAAGACGACACTTCGGTTTGAATATTAAATTTGTAATAAGTCAGGACAAACCCACCCCCCCCCCTACATTAAGCCTTCTTCAAACAAGAGGTATATTCGTAGGTTTTGCCGGGCCGAAGCTTATACTATTCTCCATTTATTGCATTGTAGTATGGCATTGGCAGTATTGCGGAATATGATTGTTGGTGATAGATCCATGTTTGACAGCGCTACATTTTCGGGGCCCTATGAACCGTTGTCCTGTTCAGAGTCGTTAATTTTAATGTTATTGAGAACCCATATCTCGATTGAACCTAGAAACCCGTAGGTTCGGGTCTTAAATTTAGACATATTTTAAAAATTAAAACATATTGAGATTATTGAGGAGCCCACTGTTTCTCAGTAACCATATGTCAAGGTTCGCATTATTTTCGGAACTCTAGGGTCCGAACCCATTTAGTTTAAAATTGACACAAATCTTAACTATTGGTATATGTGACGCGCAAAATATAAAGGGACCTAAGGTTAAAAACCAGTTTTGTTCAGGAGAGCCATTTTAAAGATTAGGTCCCTTTCTATTTGCGCTTAGAATCGTCGACTTCACTTTCATAAAACGCGCATATCTCTGGGAGGGAAAACTCTTTTGGGGCATGGGATCGGTTTCATTCGATGCTCAGATGTTGTCCACATCAAAAAAAGAAAAAAAATGAAAATTGATTTTTTTTACCCTTAGGTCCATTTCTCTATGCGCTGTCACATATTTAAATTTGTTGGAAATTTTTTACTTTTTCTGGACTCCTTATGTTCCTGAACATTAGGGGACGGGTTTTGGGCTGCAAGGTCCATAGGTTCTTCATAAAATTCCACTGTTTCTGAGTACTCATATGCCCATGTTGATTGGACAAATTTTTCATTGTCCTAGGGACCTTAACCCCGAATAATAACTAATAATGGTAAATCATTAATATTTTGATTAGTGACAAAATTTTACTGTTGTTTAATACCTTTAAGTCCATAGTTTAAAGAGAGCGATTTGGATCTCTTCGTTCTATAAACGAGGGCTGCTATTTACACTTCGGGTCCTTTAAATACTAGTGTTCTGCGATGCAAACTGGAACTATCATTGGAAACTTTGACATTTTTTAGCATAACTTAACTCAGAACGTTTTGTCATTTGAGGGCGAATTGTGTTGTTTTTACAGAGTGTTGAAAAATGTATCTCAGTCAAAAAATGAAATTATCCCGTGAACATTTTCGTGTGATGATTTTTTACGATTTTCGGCGTGGGTTATCGAGAGAAAAGTATTTAAATCAACTTGTTTCGACTTTTGGCGAAGAAGCACCATCAAAAACCACTGTTAATCGCTGGTACCAAGAATTCAGTCTCGGAGGCCGTTCACTCCAGGATGCATTTCGTAAAGGACGTCCAACTTCGGTCACTTTGCCAGAAACCATCGATGCTGTGCGTGAACTGATTAAGCAAGACCGACATGTGACATATCGTGAGATTGAGGCATCCTTGGGCATTAGTATGACAAGGATCAATAAGATATTGCATATTTATTTGGCCGTGAAACAAAATTGTTCTGGTTGGATCCTACATGTTTTGACGAATGCTCAAAAAAAGTCTCGTATGAATTGGTACAAGGAGATGTTGAAAAAGTATAACTACGGTAGCTCAAAAAAATAACTCTAGATGGATAACCCTATATAAACTCCCATCCTATGGTGAACAGTATAGAAATGGTACCAAAAGAGCCAAGGTTTATTTTTGGAATACTCGTATCCTTAAGCAAATGGATCTTAGATAAGGCCCTCCAGGATGTATTGTATTGATGAGAATTGCTTGCATATTTTTTCGGGTGTGTATTTACGAGGGCGACCGCAAAAGTAACTGGCCTAACATAAAAAGAACCGTTTTTTTGGAATTATTATTATTTATTTTTCAACATAATCTCCTTCCAACTCAATACACTTCATCAAACGTTTTTCAAGTTTTTTAATTCCATCCGAAAAATAAGATTTTTCAAGACCTTCAAAATATGCCTCAGTTTCAGCAATAACCTCGCTATTGGACGAAAATTTTTTGCCACCGAGAATTTTTTTTAAATTTGAAAACAAGAAATAATCAGAATGAGCTAAATCTGGACTATATGGTGGATGCGGAGCAATTTCAAATCGTAATTCGGCCAGTTTTTGTTGAGTTAAAAATGCAGTGTGTGAAGGAGCATTATCTCGACGAAAAGAACTTTTTTTTCTAAATGCGGTCGTTTTATCTTGATTTCTTCACTCAACCGATCCAATAATGCACAATAATATTCACTATTTATAGTTTTTCCTTTCTCAAGATAATCAATAAATATTATACCCCTTGCATCCCAAAATACTGTGGCCATTACTTTTCCTGCTGACTTAACAGTTTTCGCCTTCTTGGGACCACTTTTACCAGCTTCTATCCATTGTTTTGACTGTACTTTGCATTCTGGGATGTAGTGATGGATCTATGTTTCATCAACAGTTATGAATCGGCGCAAGAACTCTATTGGATTACGCTGATAAATCGCTAAAAGCTCCTCGGAATTGTTCCAACGGACGAAGTCAACAAACGCGGCACGCATCTTGCGGATAGCTTTTTCATGTGGAGTTCATCATGTAAAATACTCAAAACTTGTTTTTCGTGTATTTTAACAATATCAGCAAGTTCTCTGAGCTTTATTCGTCTATCTTTAGTCACGTCATTAAATATTTTTTTAATGTTTTCAATAGTAGTAGCAGTTTTCGGTCCTCCAGAGCGTTGTTCATCTTCCGTACTTAAACGATCCATTTTAAATTGTTGAACCCAGGATTTCACGGTGGAGTATGATGGTGCATGATTGATTAATTGTGGCCTATAACCTTTCATATAAAAGTGTTTAATTACCGCACGAAACTCTTTATTTTCCATTTTTCAAAAATTATAAAACTTGTTTACTTCAATCACCTGTGACAAAGAAAATAATCATTAAATAATTCGGAAATTTTGACAGATTGCTTATAAAAGATTGCTTTTAAAAAACATAAAAAAGGTGCTAGTAAAACCGAAAATGTGCCAGGCCAGTTAGTTTTACGGTCGCCCCCGTATGTTTATGTGTGTGTCTTTAAATATTGAGGCTATTTGTGAAAAATTCTTGTTGTAGATGAGAATATCAAGGCCATACCCATTAGGCACATACAGATACCAACATATGTTTAATTTTAATCGTACAATGATAATGAAATAGTCACACTGTCATGTGCGAGCACAAAGCGTCACAGTGGCTATAAACGAAACATAAAAATTGTAATATTTCCAGATTTAGTGGAAAATTCGTTTCTGAACACATTCGTATCTTTCTATCGTGCCACATTCAAACATGACTTGTGTGGTTCTTCGCTACCCAGCGATATACTCGTATCCAATCATGCTATAGTTTATTACGGAAGATCTGTCGAGATCGCTAATATTGGACCATTTGGGACCATGGCTATACACACGAAGAAAAGGTCAGTTGGCAATCGGGCAGAACTAAAAGAAGACTTTCTATGGCAGTCAAAAATCTTAATGATCTGAATCGAAATTCGGTTCGACATACCATAATTTAAAAGATATAATATTTATATGACACAAACAGTTATATTATTGTAATGATTTTTAAATTATTAGTTGCCGGGAGCGCCCCTTTTGCCACAAGCGACAGTTGTGCAAAGAATTGGTTTATGTAGGATTGATATTTGCTGTGGTTTTGACAACAAACACTTGGATCTAATAACGAGTTTTGTATTGCATATCGAACGATTGAGGTTGCATGTACCTCTAATATTCCCTCAGTACAACCGATTGTTACCTAGGTCTCTGAAATTTTCAGTCGCGTACACACTTGAAGTAGGTGCCCTAAACCATAGGGAGGTCCATGTTATGGAAAAAACTTTGGCTCGGGAAATAAGAGCCTTCGCCAAAATAGAAGTGGTTGTTTTTTAATAATTATATGATCTACTTTACACAGAAAATATTATTCGATGCCACAACTGAATGATTCTGTTAACCGAATTTTTGAAGTTGCCTGTATTATTAAGTTTGCATTAGAGCAACCGAATGTTGGGAAATGCTCAAAAGTGTCCAGCAAATGGAACAGAATATGTATATCGGTGGAAAGGACTATGAAAAGAAACAAATGAATAATGAAATAAGATTTAAATTTTAAAAATTTTAAGAAAATAATTTCATTCTTAAAAAAAAAAATAAATAATAAAATTTTATAAATAATGTCTACAGGCTTTAAGATTCCTTTAAAGACTATAAAGTCCAATTAAAAAAGATTATTTAGTCCAATTTCGTGACACATTTGTATATGACACATGAGCAATCATTAATTAACTGTAGTGAAACTGGATCACACAGGTCCATATTTTCGTATAGCCCCCATATAAATGTCCTTCCCAATTTCAGAATCTATAGCTCTAAATGCCAAATAGCACAACCGATACCAACCAAATTCGCACAGAGCATAACGAGTGAGCAACACAAATCTCTGGTGAAATTTGATCGGTGCATGTTTTTGAATAGTTCACACACCGATTTGAGGTGCTACAACTCTGGAAGCCACAAACTACAATCGATTACGCAAAAATTGTGCATGGTACTTTATGAGCGATCATTAATTGAATGTAGTAAAACTGGGCCACATAGGTCCATATTTACCTACTTAGTAGGGATATAAATACTGTTACACACGTTTTATGCTGTAAAATAAAAAGATCTGAATGTTTTTGAACCAAATATTTTTTAATATATTTATCGATGTATATTGTTGGCTTGTTTCGAAGCCAGACCTGGGACGTTTTAGCCTCTTGGGCCGGCGCAGAGTCCTGCTGGAAAGTCCATGGAACAGGGAATTGTTAAGAGGCTTCACAACAGCTTCCAAAACGGATTCTTGGTAAACTTTGGCCGATGTTTTGATTACTTGTTCGCAGAAATGCAGGTCAGTGAACCCATCGTAAGAGACACCCCACCAAACCATGGCTAAAGCTGGGTAATGACCCTATTCCACCCTTGGGATCAGTTCAGATGCTTGCTTAGATGACCGCGCATACACTCTATCATTTTGCTTGTTAAATTTTTCTTGAACGGTAAAAAGATTTTCATCAGTGAACAAAATTTTTCTGTGCTGATAACTTATCAGCGTGCTTCGCCAAAAGACGTTTGCGTTTTCAATCCTATTTTCAATAAATGTCCGGTACGTCGTTTGATAGCCCCAAGTCCCAAGTCTTTTTTAATGATTCGAATCATGGACTTTTGCGTGATATTCATCTACGGACCTTGAATTTCTGTTTTCGGAGCGGATTTCTGTGAATTCTTGATTAAAGCCGTTAAATGACAAGCGGTGTTCAAACAGAGCATTGGTGGCCCGAACGGTGATGTGAAAGACCATCTCCAGTCTCCTCAAACAGTTTTATGCTTCGGTAGACGAACCTGTGGCTAATCCCTAGTGGCCGGAGCGTTTTGAAAATACCGCTTTTTTCATTTCACACTTGATTTCACACAAGCGCTATTACAGCGTTACGGTTCTCAGTATCTGACCACTCCATGATGAAAGTTAAAACAATCTTAAAATCACGTTACAGACTAACGCTATTGAGGTTAGCTTTCAAAACACATATGACATTAACGAGGTTCAGTTCTACTTTTGAAATGGGTGTGTTCAATGTTGTAACAGTATTTATGTCCCTACTAAGTAGAGCCCCCACTCAAAGGTTCTTCACGCTCAATCCTTAACGTTGTTATTTTACTCTTTTACCCCGGTTTGTTATTGCTGTTACCTTGTAATACTTTTCATTTCTCGTTTATCTCGCACCCTCTAACAAGTGTGGTTGGTTTTAGTGTTGCTACGGTTGTGTGAAACGTTCACAGTTAAATTATTAACATGATTCTTATAAGTTATCACTCCGGTAAATTGCTTTTAGCTTGGTTAAAAAAACTACTAGTCTTACTCTGAAGCTACAATGTAATCGCTAACAGGGTGCCAACACTTTCCCAAACCTGTAAAATCTGTTAGAGAGAATAATTTTGAAATGTGCAGAACTCTAAAAATACGTTTGGAATCATTTAAATTTTCACATAACAAAACTTGACTAATTTTCGGTAGTATTTCCGCTTCGGATTTGGTCGTATTGTAATTTTTACAATTTAATTACAACAAAACTGAAACGGAAGTACTTACATACGTACGTGCTCGTCCAAATTATAAACAATCACAAATTCAGTTTTGTGTGGGGATTTGTGTGTTTATCAGTGGGATCCCTCTCATTGCCTTCTCCTCCCACTTAAATATGTGTTTATTGCATATGTATATGTGTTTTAGATTAGGCCTCGATTACTAAGACTGCATGGCAAAACCGCAATAGTCGTTTGTTAACAAATGTTCCAATTTGGAGCATGTCTTTAGGAACAACACTGCTGTACTCGATTCTGAAAAAAGTTTTAAAAGATAATACGAGTATTTTTTGCACTTAGCCTGAATAGAGGCTTATACTTGATAAATATCTTGGCTACGATCCTGAATTTTGCATAGTCATGCATTAGTGTCATTATTTGTTTGGGTTTATACTCGTAAAAGTACGAAACCGACCCAGGGAAAAAAGTTTTCCTTTAAGGGACTAAAGGTACCTCGGGAAAAAGTACACTTTTTTTAGTATTTGATTATTTGAGACGCACTTAATATCATAAAAAGAGCAAAGTTGTAGGATTTATAGGGCGATTTATAGTCAATATGGGTACTCAAATTAAAGCTAATTGTTGGAGTTTTTGTAGCGTACTAGCTGTACACCGACTACCTCTTAAATGTAATTTTAAAGAAACCAAATTTTGTTATTTATTTCTTTTAGTTAGTGTGCTCTGGCATATACAATATTTCTAGTTTCGTCCTCTTGTGCAAATATGTATACGAGGGCGACCGCAAAACTAACTGGCCTGGCACATTTTCTGTTTTACTAGCAACTTTTTTTGTTTTTGTTTTTTAAAAGCAATCTTTTATAAGGCATCTCTCAAAATTTCCGAAATATTTAATAAATATTTTCTTTGTTACAGGTGATTGAAGTAAACAAGTTTTATAATTTTTGAAAAATGGAAAATAAAGAGTTTCGTGCGGTAATTAAACACTTTTATATGAAAGGTTATACGCCACAATTAATCAAAGATGAATTGGATTCTGTTCATGGTGATAATGCACCATCATACTCCACCGTGAAATCCTGGGTTCAAGAATTTAGAATGGGTCGTTCAAGTACGGAAGATGAACAACGCTCTGGAAGACTGAAAACTGCCTCTACTATTGAAAACATTAGAAAAATATTTAATGAAGTGACTAAAGATAGACGAATAAAGCTCAGAGAACTTGCTGATATTGTTAAAATACACGAAAAACAAGTTTGGAGTATTTTACATGATGAACTCCACATGAAAACGCTATCCGTAAGATGGGTGCCGCGTTTGTTGACTTTGCCCCTCGAACCAATTCCGAGGAGCTTTTAGCTATTTATCAGCGTAATCCAATGGAGTTCTTGCGATGATTCATAACTGTTGATGAAACATGGATACATCACTACATCCGAGAATGCAATGAACAGTCAAAACAATGGATAGAAGCTGGTAAAAGTGGTCCCAAGAAGGCGAAAACTGTTAAGTCAGCAGGAAAAGTAATGGCCGCAGTATTTTGGGATGCAAGGGGTATAATATTTATTGATTATCTTGAGAAAGGAAAAACTATAAATAGTGAATATTATTGTGCATTATTGGATCGGTTAAGTGAATAAATCAAGATAAAACGACCGCATTTAGAAAAAAAGAAGTTCTTTTTCATCGAGATAATGCTCCTTCACACACTGCATTTCTAACTCAACAAAAACTGGCCGAATTACGATTTGAAATTGCTCCGCATCCAACATATTTAGCTCCTTCTGATTATTTCTTGTTTCCAAATTTAAAAAAATTTCTCGGTGGCAAAAAATGTTCGTCCAATAGCGAGGTTATTTCTGAAACTGAGGCATATTTTGAAGGTCATGAAAAATCTTATTTTTCGGATGGAATTAAAAAGCTTGAAAAACGTTTGATGAAGTGTATTGAGTTGGAAGGAGATTATGTTGAAAAATAAATAATAATAATTCCAAAAAAACGGTTCTTTTTATGTTAGGCCAGTTACTTTTGCGGTCGCCCTCGTAAGTCTGTAGGTTTATCCACAAAGCATAAATTGCTCCAATACTCATACGAGTATTGGCATTTGTTAGAAAATTTTACCGATTCTGGAAACACATATGACCCCGAACAATAGCATTAGCTAAGTCAAATTGTAAAATTTATGTCACATTCAGATTCGTCAGAAAATGTCACTGCTTCAAAGTATCCATGTTTTAAAGGACCTATTTTTCTACACCCTTGAAAGCTTAGATCCATAAGTCAAGGCCTTAAAACGGGTCATAATGTTTTTTAATGCCACAGATTTGTTGCCACAACCGAATGTTGGTGGTTGCAAGAACTATCCGTGTATTCCATCGTTACAACCGAATGTTGGTTGGGTAGACAACAATTTTCAGTGGAAGAAACTGGCACTTTCGGTTAAAGAAAACGAGTATTGGTAATCCTAACAGACTAAGATATTTATTGGAACTGAGTTTGTACATGTATTGGTTGCGGTTATAGTTTTATGGTTTTAAGTACTTTTTGAAAAAAATTAATATTTTACCGCCTTGCAATGGGTCAACTGAAAAAAATTAATAAAGGTTGATTACAATATTTATTGTCAAGCGTTGGGTGGCCGTAGCTCGGGAAAAATGGGTTGTTACCAAAAAAATATTGGTTGTTTTAAATAATAAGGAGGTCTATCTGATCAAGTCTTAGTAATGTCACTAAATTACAGTTAAGCCTGTTTTTTTATATATTTAATTGTTTACTTCTAAAGCGGCAGGAACACAACTTGTAAGGCACCTTCGTGTGGGGCTTTACAAAATTATGGGCTGTCTACATAGACCAATACAGTCCAATATCATCAGAGTTACTAACACATAGCGCACAATTGACTATGCTTTATTCTATAAGTATATCACAATTGGGTGGTTTTCATAACCGGCAGTTGTCGAAACCAATAGTTTATCTAAATTCGGTGGGTATAACTGTGTTTTTGGTTGTGAATACCGAGTTATGGTTGTAGCAACCTTCAAATGATGTCTTGAGCCATGTTACCATCAATACAATGGAATGTTGGTTGTTGCAACATAAATTCGGTTTATTAAACCGAATTTTAGTAGTTCGGATCGATTTCCGCCTGATTTTTTTTTGTGCATATGTCCATAGCCAATGGTTCTGTTTTTTGTCATATATGGTCCGATCCGTGTCCAAAATTATTACTTATTTAAGTATTGCAACATCCCACTAAAAACAAGGGGAATCTATTCTCAAGTCGGTGACCTGTGCTCAATTCAATTACTGACTGACTGGACCTACTGTTAAACAATGGCTCCAAACGGCTCATGCACTTTATAGAGAAGTTTTTACATGGCAGAGAGATAAATCTCCTACTCTTAAAGCCAGCGGCATTTACGAAGTGGAATAGTAAATTCAGCTCCTTTTTCACATACAGAGAACAGCTTCGTTGCCACAACCGAACTTTTAGGCAAGCGAATGATTTAGGTTGCATTCACCTCGCGTATTCCATCAGTACAACCGAATGTTAGTTGACTCTCCGTAATTTTCAGTTATTGGAACTTTAGTATCGGTGCAACACACCAAGTATTCGAAACTTCAGAAGACAATTTTTGAATCTGAAAATCCGCACCCTACACTTGTTAAACGAACAAAAATAAAAACTTTAGTCAAAGAGCATTTGAAGTACTCATAGGGAGAGGGTCAAGACGAAGAAAATGTGGGTAAAGAAGATGATTTTTACTGGAAAAAATTAGGTTAATCGATTGGCTAACAGTCAGTTAAAATCGACTTAATTTATTTTTGAAAAAATACCATTCAAGACCCCCTTTTTGGTTATGATAAAGTGGTATCTGTAATCACTTATAATTAGTTACAACAAAAACAATATCTACAAAACTATTGGTTGCCACAACCACCAGTTGTGGCAACCAAATCATAGTAGTTCCAACCGATTTCCAACTAAGTTTTTCCCTGCGTGCAGAATTTTAAACATGAATAGTACTGCAAATCGGTGAGAATCAAATCAGAAAGGCTGCGGTCGGTAAGGTTATGCGTCGATCTTAAAGCCAGTTGCAAAATTTAAGCACAATCGTATTTAATTGTTTACTTCTAAAGCGGCAGGAAAACAACTTGGGAGGGACCTTCGTGTAGTCCTTTACAAAATTATCGGCATGTCTACTTATACATAAACCGATACAGTCCAATTTCATCAGAGTTACTAACACATAGCGCACAATTCACTATGCTTTATTCTAGCAATACACTTTGTAGGGACATAAATACTGTTACACACGTTTTATGCTGTCAAATAAAAAGTACTGAATGTTTTTGGGCCAAATATTTTTTAATATATTTATTGATGTATATTGTATCCAAAAAAATCTACTTATTCGAAATGCCAGCCTTTTTCCTTTATACACGCCTTAAGTCGCACCAATCGTCAATAGCTGCACGAACCTCGTCCATTGGAAAATTGACCACAGCTCGAACCAAAGCAGTCTTAAGAGATCCAATGTTGGGGTATCTTTTGTGACAAACCTTGTTCTCTAAAACCGTCCCCAAATTGTAATCCAATGGGTTCAAATCTGGACTGTCTGAGGGCCATTCTTCAGAGGAAGTGAACGCTGGCAAATTGTTTTGAAGCCAGGCCTAGGACGTTTTAGGCATATGGGCCGGCGCAGAGTCCTGCTGGAAAGTCGATGGCTGGTTTTGGAACAGGGAATGGTTAAGAGGCTTCACTTCAGCTTCCAAAATGGTTTCTTGGTAAACTTTGGCCGATGTTTTGACTCCTTGTTCGCAAAAATGCAGGTCAGTGACCCCATAGTAAGAAACACTCCACCAAACCATGACTGAAGCTGGGTGATGACCCTTTTCCACCCTTGGGATCAGTTCAGATGCTTCCTTAGATGACCGCGCATACACGCATACACTCTATCATTTCGTTTGTTAAATTTTTCCTGAACGGTAGGTTTCTGTGCAAGTTATCAGCGTGCTTCACCAAAAAATGTTTGCACTTTTCAATCCTATTTTTTTAAAGCTGCAGTCAATAAATGTCCGGTACGTCCTTTGAAAGCCCCAAGTCCAAAGTCTTTTTTAATGATTCGACCCATGGACTTTTTCGTGATATTCATCTCACGCGTCATGATTTTCTGTTTTCGGAGCGGATTTCTGTTAATGCTGGATTTAACGGCTTTGATGACATGCTGTGTTCGAACAGAGCGTGGGCGGCCCGACCGGTGGCGGTCTTTTACATCTCCAGTCTCCTCAAACAGTTTTATGCATCGGTAGACGAACAAGCGGCTAGTGGCCGGAGCGTTTTGAAAATATCGCTATTTTTCATTTCACACTTGAAAAGCGCTATTACAGCGATACGGTTCTCATTACCTGACCGCTCCATGATGGAAGTTGAAACAATTTTAAAATCCCGTTACAGACTAACGCTATTGAGGTTAGCATCCCATATGAAATTAATTGTTTAGTTCTACTATTAAAATGGGTGTGTTCAATGTTATAACAGTATTTATGTCCGTACTAAGTAAGTACTTATATATTATATAATAATCCAGTTCTAGAGCTGAAGGGCCTCAAATCCGGAAATACGTTTGTATGACGGCTATATGAAAATATGGACCGATACGTTGTTAAGTGATCAAAACATACAGTGCGAAATTTGCGAAAAGATAGATTGTGCGACAGGCGATCAAACAGAAAGGGTCTTTGTGTGGGGCTTTTATAAAACCCATTCCAGTTTTCGGTTCCACCTAACGTGCTGCTTGAGCACAATCGTGTTTAATTAAAAATTAATCTCTAAAAAAATCTCTGTATTTTATACCGGGACCAGTACTATGTCACTTTCTTCAAAACCCTTATTTTCATTTGCAGAAAACTAATTAACATTCGGTTGAACTGATCGTACCTTGATAGTAACAAATTTAAAAAAATATGGACCGATGATTACACCAGCCCCTAAACCAAACCTTGCTTTTCCCTGTGTAAATCTTTCCATGATGAAATGGCAAACAATACTGAAAAGAAAAAAAATATAGTTTAACACAACTCACGTGTAATCTGTGAAGAAACTCTATTGAAAAAAAAAACTCTAGATTCAACACCCATTAGCGCTTGCAACCTTAATCTTTCGGTTGTTTTCCACCAATCAGATGTGGCCATACGCTTCATGGGTTAATATATTGTAGCGATTTTTACCTCTGCTACGCTTGTCCTAACTTTTGAAAAAATTGGCAAAAAGCCACCAAGCTGCAGCGCAATGTTGAGGTAACATTCAGAAAAGTTTCGATAGAGTGTGGCAAGCCAGCCACACTACGTGAGATGTGACCTGTGTTGCCAATTCTATCAAATTAACAGCCAAAAAAAAAAACAAAAACCAATCCCACATATACATGTACTCCTACAGACAAGAGTATGCTTGCAAATATATTTTAAAACTTTTAAATAAATTCACAGTGAACACGCAACATCACTCAGCTGGGCCAAATTTTCCACAATATGACCTTAAACCAAAATACAAAACAAAAAGACAAGGAAAACTTTTCTCCTGCACTTGCCAAAAGTGAAAGTGCCTCTTGAATAGAGCCAAGGAAAGTGGAAAGTGTGAAAATTGTATGACAACGCCAACATAACATATGGACGGGCATGCATTCAACTTCACATTGTTCACGGAGAAATCGCCAGCGGCTTTTCCCGACATATGGATAATTCACAGGAGCACCATCGACAGCAACAACAATGACAGGATCCTAGAGACATTTGTTCCACAAAATAGCCTCAAACATGACAAATGTATTTGTGCTCGCCATCATGCCACAGCTTTGAAAACGAATATCCTTGTCTTCGATGTATGTTTTTTCTTCGTAGATCTCTGACCGAAGACACCACACAAAAGTTCATGAAAAGTTGAGGACAATTTTCGGTCTGGCATGGAAAGAGCTTTTCATCTGGTTTGAAACGTATGAATGTAGGGCAAATTGTTCACTTATTTTCCAAAAACACTTTCCAGCTAAATCAAACTGAAAAACATTAGAGATGAATGAATGCCGTCACACACATGTCTGTAGCAAATATAGGGGAAACAAATAAAAATGTTGTAAGGATTGGCTAGACCGAATTTGATATACTCTACCCAGAAATTCGCCATTGTAATGGGTTAAAACATTTATTATATGTATGATCCCTATGACAATATTGGACCTCTGTTCGTTGAGAGTGAGATCTGGTTCAGTAAAATATTAAGAATCAGTTAAAACACTAATTATTAAAGAGATTATTGTCATTTGTTTTTATTATGATACTATTGGTATGGTTTAATTATGTATGGCACAAAATATCGGCCAAATGACCGCCGCGGCCTCGGCGACACACCTTCATCCGATGGTCCAAATTTTCGATGACGCTGAGGCATATTTGAGGTTTTATGTCCTTAATGTTCCGAATTATCTCATCTTTTAGCTCTTGAATTGTTGCTAGCTTATCGACGTACACCTTTTCTTTCATATAACCCCAAAGAAAGAAGTCCAACTGTGTCAATTCACATGATCTTGGCGGCCAATTAACATCGCCACGACGTGAGATAACACGGCCATTGAATTTGTCGCACAAAAGAGTCATTGTTTCGTTAGCTGTGTGGCAAGTGGCACCGTCCTGTTGAAGCCACATATCGTCCACATCCATATCTTCCAATTCGGGCCATAAAAAGTTCGTTATCATCTCACGATAGCGAACACCATTCACAGTAACTGCCTGACCGGCCTCATTTTGGAAAAAATACGGCTCGATGGTGCCGCCAGACCATAAACCGCACCAAGCTGTCACTGTTTGTGGGTGCATTGTTTTTCGACAATCACTTTTGGATTCGCCCAAATGCGGCAATTCTGCTTATTAACGAATCCACTGAGGTGAAAATGTGCCTCATCACTGAAGATGATTTTCTTCGAAAATTGACCATCCACAGCGCCCATTTTCATAATAAGCCTGAATAACTTTAACGCTATGCTCGCTTGTGTATCTGTTCTTGGTTCAAATTGAGTTAGTCTGATATTGAAAAATAACAAATGAAATGCAAAAGAAAATTAACGTATAGGTGTGTTTCACATTCAACATCGGCCCTTAAAATTTAACCACCCTTTATATACCTTATGCGGTCTTCGATCAATATTTTTTAAATGACATATTTAATGTACCATCCACTCTTCGATGGAGGGTATAAAAAGGATAAAGAGTGGCGTGGCCGACTAATAATATCCTACACTTCTCTGCGATTCAAAGAATAAAACGCCTCTGTCTGAAGCTTGAGCAATGTAAGACTCAGTATGCTACTCCTAGGGCGAGAAGGACATATTTATGAGACTTTTTGAAACATAGACCGGCCCAAATTCACAAGGAATAATTATAGGTCACTCAATCACACGATAGCCGGTTCTATGGACCGATTGACCCGAAGAGCAGCGCTTCGGCCAAGGAATGTCACCCCGGCATGTAGTTGCGGCTAAACCAAAATAGGGCACACATAACCCACTTAGCGTTATTTGAGCTAGATTTTATTTATAATCTGTTCTTAAGGATAATTAAAGGTCGCACATAATCCACTAAGCATCATTTGAGCTAGATTAAAATAACAATGTGACCTTTCAAGCTGCAGGTACAAAATCGGAAGGGACCTTAGTGGGGGCTATTTAAAAACATTAACCGATATGGTCTTATTTACCATTTATAGGTGTTGTTCGCACGTAACGCTCCAGACGAAATTAGGTCGAAATCGGATGAAATATGTGAGTAAACTGCAGATTTTGAAATAGGGATAGAATTTTGTATAGGGCCTATACTAAAATATGGACCTAAATGGTCCAGTTTCACGACAGTTATTTATTCGTCGCTCGTAACGTATCCTCAAATATTTAAGCGTGATCGGTTTTATTAATGGCTTCTAGAGCTGCACGACCTCAAATAGGTACGGAACTTTCTGTGGGAGCTATTTGAAAACATGGATGGATTCGTCAAATTTCATCATTTGGTCGAAATCGTATGTAATATGTGTCTTTTAGAGCTGCTTGTTCTGAAATTCGGATTATCTTTGTACGATATCAAAATATATAGCGATATCTTTCAATTTTAAATGGGGTTCGTCCTTGGCCCAAACAACGCTCAATGGAATCAGATATACTTAAACAGAACCACAATCGTTTAGGGTTCTAGCATTTTCTTTAGGCACCATCGAGTTTTTAACGAACTTGCTTGCAGGTGGACGTTCAAATAAACTTATAGCGTAGTAAAGGTTAGTCCATTTAAAATTTGAATCGGCTGTAAAAAAAAGTGATGATAATTTTTTCAAATTTCTGGTTTTATTGATAGGTAGGACTTTTTCATAATAAAAACACCATCTGAGGCGTTTTCGCTTCTGATGATTGTTTGGCAGAAGATGAAGAATTTTACCGAAAACAAGGGTTTTAGATGAAGCTTAATTTTATCTCGGGGGCTATGTCAATAAGCAACGTTCGGGGAACACACACGTGACTATTGAGAAACCAATGCAACCACAACGAGTCGCTGTTTAGTGTGGATTTTGAGCTGGCGCCATCATTGGGCCATTTTTCTTCGATAAATGAGCATGGAGCCGCCGTTACCATCAACGCACTGTGGTCGAAAAGGCTCAGCTAGCGGCGCTTAATTAATAGCGCTTAGGGAAATTTTGTTTTTGTTTGTGTAATATTTTTTTTTAGTTGAAAATAGATTAAGCTGCAATGGTAAAAAATTTTTTTTTTTTTTTAAATATATTAACATTTTTTTTTTTTTAAAGTTGCAACTTCTTTTCATATTTTTGACATTATTTATTTTATTCAGGAAAACATGACAAAGTTAATATATTTAATGTTTCTGATTCTTTTGAGCTAAAAATATATTAAACTTTAATATTAAAATATTTTTTAAATAAGCTTTTAATATTTTATTTATTTTTAATTTTCAGATTAAAATGCTCTACTCAGTACTGGTAAACTATCATATGACACATTATTTTCTTCATCTGTATTAGAAAGAAGACTAATAATATCGTTATCTAATATATCATCCTTTTTGAAGAGGGCAATGAACTTTTCGATAACATGCCATTTTTCGATTGGAATTCTGTATGCGATATGCAGAATACACTCAAAGAAGCGAATCCACGCATGTAAAGTTGATAATCCACATTCGTATAATTTTTCTTTGCACGGCATATCTTTCATTATTTGAAGGTTGTTCATATTTCTGGGTGATGCATCACAAATTCCACATTTTTGGGATGATGTTTCTGCCACAACACTAAATACCTTCCCATCTATCATGGTCATATGGAACTGATGATGAACTTCATAATTTTGAAGTTTCGTTGGCTGTATGTTTGCTATTTGAGATTTGATATTGCTCACTTCGTTATGGATTAATTCTTCTGATTCCTTTTGACAAAGTAATTTTAGTGGTCTGCAATAACGAGTTGATGAAGGTTTGGCATTTTTCCTGAGTATGGTTGATCCGAAAACTATTTGTAATGGTACCAAGCACACCGTAAACATATGTTGGTCGATCATACAAGCGTCAACATTATCAAAATTTTGTCGATAAGTTGGATGGCCACTACTTCCATCACAACCCCATTTTTAAATAGCAGTTATCTTAAGAGTGTTATTAGTCTCAGAATTTTTAAAATCTTGGGAATGCGCAGCAAATATTCTGGCCACTGTGTGATCAATCAAGCATTGTAAAGGCACCTCAAAAGAATGATCAGTAACTTGTAGCTCATCAGGATAGCACAGTTTTTTCGCAGCCAGTAAAACATCGTAAGTGGGAAATATATTAGCATTTCTCTTTTTAGTTCCATTCTGCAAGTCCATGTAAGCCCTTTTTGTATAACCGCCATCAATATATAATGCTAAAGCTTCCTCTGCGGTGTATTTTATGATATCATTATTATTAACGGCTAAAATGGCAGATTTAATTTTTTTTGGCAAATTTTCATCGGATTTCAACATTGATACGACCATTGATGTATTCCTCTTGCCAGCCTTATATAAACTAGTACTGGCGGCAGACATGAGCTCATCGCATGGGATTTCTTTGGCGATTTCAGATACTTTTTTGTTTTTTCCTGGCTGTCAGTAAAACTTAATTTTGGTCGCCCAGTACTTGGGGTTGGGTCTACCAATAAAATTTCACCATCTAACCAGACCTTGTTATTTCTCTCAAAAATCATCCGAGCCTGGTGGCTTTGTCTCCATTTCATGTTTATTTTTGAGGTGAAATTTTTTAATCTGTTGGTTATTTCAATGAGTTGATCATCATTATATTTGCTTTTATCTATGACGTCATAAACATAGGATTTCACAGCAGAAAACTTTTTAGAAGCGTCATGTTCCTCATACCAAACCAAAAATAGCGCTCGCTTAGACACTGACATTGTACCTTAAAAAATTAATTTCTAAAAAAGTTGGAAAAATGTGGTTCTCATTTTGGACATTTCACATTACAAGACTCTATATTAACTAAAAAAAATAAAATTACATCGAATCCATGCGAATCACAGAAGTTTAGCTCTACAACAGGTGAATTTATTGGTAAACATTATAATTCTTACTAGCACTTTAAACAACAACAAATATAAAACACGAAACACAAACACTGGACACAAACACATTTTTTTTCGTTAATACACACCTTCTTCTTTAATTAAAAAAACTAAAAACAATTTTTCTGTCACCCCGACAAATTTAATTAACAATTGCATCTGGTTGTTAAAAAAGGCGGAAAGGTTTTCGGCTGCACCTGGTGCAACATATGTTGTGTTTGAAGCATTACAGCTGTGCGAATATTGAGAGCAAAACAAAACGAAAAATGTTAGTGATCTATCTGATGTATTAGTAATCGAATACAAAACAGTTTTTCAGTTAGAATACATTTTGAAATTTGAATTAATCGGAGCTAGATTGGCCATTTCTACCACAGTGCAACGGTGAGCGTTACTGCGCCATGCTCAGCGAATTGTTGTTACCAAAAATTCAAGAAAATGACATGGAAGACATTTGAGTCAACAAGACCAAATGTCATACAGCCAACTTAACCATCGAAATTTTACGCACTGTTTTTTAAAATCGAATTATCAGTCGAAATTATGATGCCAATTGGCCGCTTCGGTACAGTGATTTGAGCCCTTTGGATTATTTTCTGTGGGGAGCCATTAAGAATAAGGGGGTTGCTATTATTACTTCAAGTACTGACAATGATAGTGTTCCCAGATGCAAACTGGAGCCTTTATTGGTAACTTTGACATTTTTTAGCATAACTTCACTTAGAACGTTTTGTCATTTGAGGGCGAATTGTTTCGTTTACAAAGTGTTGAAAAATGCATCTTACTTAAAAAATTGAATTACCCCGTGAACGGACATGGATTACGAGGGTTGCTATTTATATTTCGGGTATTGACAATACTGGTGTCCCCAAGTGTAGACTGGAACTTCAATTGGAAACTTTGAAATTTTTAAGCATAACTTTACTCAGAACGTTTTGTCATTTGAGAGCGAATTGTTTTGTTACATCTCAGTCAAAAAATTAAATTATCCCGTGAACATTTTCGTGCGATGATTTTTTACGATTTTCGGCGTGGGTTATCGAGACAAGAGTGTTTAAAACAACATGTTTCGACTTTTGGCGATGAAGCACATTCAAAATCCACTGTTAATCGCTGGTACCAAGAGTTCTGTCTCGGACGCCGTTCGCTCCAAGCTGAATTTCGTGAAGGACGTCCAACTTCAATCACTTTGCCAGAAACCATTGATGCTGTGCGTGAACTGATTAAGCAAGATCGACATGTAACATACCGTGAGGCATCCTTGGGCATTAGTATGACAAGCATCAATGAGATATTCCAAGTTATTTGGCCGTGAAAAAAATTGTTTTCGTTGGACCCAACATAATTTGACGAATGCTCAAAATTAGGCTCATATGGATTATTGCAAAATTATAAAATTATCCCGTGAACATTTTCGTGCGATGATTTTTTACGATTTCGGCGATTTTTGCATTTTCATTTGGCCGTGATAAAAATTTGTTTTCGTTGGATTGCACATGTTTTGACGAATGCTCCAAAAAAGCCTCGTATGGATTGGTGCAAAGAGATGTTGAAAAAGTATAACTGCGGTAGTTCAAAGGCAGTGTGTAACATTGTCACAGGTGACGAATCATGGATCTATGCATATGAACACGAAACAAAACAGCAATCGACCGTATGGGTCTTTCGACGAGCCAGCAAAATCCAACAAAAGTTGTTCGTGGAAGAAATACGTCGAAGCAAATGATTGCGATTCTTTCGGTATAACCGGCCATGTTGCCACAGTGCCTTTAGTGGAACGTATGACGGTCAACTCTGAGTGGTATACAACCATCTTTTTGCCATCAGTGTTCGAAGAAATGAGGAAAGATATTAAGAGAAGACGGATCATTTTGCATCATGACAATGCGAGCTCTCACACATCAGCTGAAACGATGAGCTAGTATTTGACTACTCAAGATGTCGAATTGATGGACCATCCACCGTATAGCCCTGATTTGGCACCCAATGAGTTCTGCTTATTCCCTAGCATCAAGAAAAAAATAGGAGGTCAACGTTTTTCATCGCCTAAAGCAGATGTTGAAGCATTCAAAAACCATGTTTTGGAGGTGTCTCAATTGGAGTATAGAAAGTGCTTCGAAAATTGGTTGTGCAACCATTTGGTTGAAAAACCATTTCCAATGATAAATTACTGTGTTTTTATTGCCGGACCAAAATTATATATAGCAACCCTCGTAAGTGTTAAGCAAAACATTCAGAGACAATTGAAGCGTTGAAACATGAAATCGAAGGAAGTTGCAATTAAAGAGATTCGACCCAAAACAATCAGAAATGTACTGACAAATTGTGTTGATCGGATGAGGCACTCTCGAGCCAGTTGTGGTAGGCATATGAATGATATTGTGTTCCGTTATTAAATGACAAAGTTCAACCTTTCCTATAAAACCAGAAAATTTAAAAAAATTATCTGTACAGTTTTTTACCACCGATTCAAATTTAAAATTTTTTATCGCCTTCACAATATAATTTATACACATTATACGGCTTCCAGTTAATATTGTGCTGTGTTACAAACATAACGACAAATTTCGTATACTCGTACCTTCCATCTAATGATTTAGGATATAAAAAGACAACAAATACAAAACATGACTTTGTTTAAGAGGACAAATGAGTTCTTTATTCCTGTAACTTTATGGAATTGTAATATGAAATGTGAGACAATCTTAAAGAATCCGTACTCGTATTTGACAGGTTTCCTGAGCAACCGAATGAAATGAAAAGCGTCAAAATGAAAACAACAAAAATTTGAGGTGATCTCAAAAAGGAAGCGCACACATTTTATCTTGCATTGGCAAGGCCACAACAACATATCCCTCGGATTATTCGAAATGTTGTTTACAATCCCATATGCAGATGTCCAAAGGACAGTGTACAGTTGTACACATATTTGACATATTGCAAAGATTTCACAAACCGGTCACATGCAGATGCTGTTGGTTGGTTGTACTTGAAAAATGTTCCCATCGGATGACATCGAACATGCATATTCATCCGAAGGAACATATGTAGGTACACGTGTTTTTGGACAAAATAGAAAAAAATGTAACTGTAGTGGTCAACATGCTACATCATGCATATTTTGCAATCATACTGACTGTGATTTCAGTTGCTAAAAGTCATATTTGATAAAGCAGATCGTGAATAAAATTCGTTCGTTAATTGTGGAAAATTTGTAAATTTTTGGAAAATCCGTTCACTTATTCCCCAATATTCTTGGATTACTACATTGAGCGATTTAGACTGTAGTTTTGTGAAATATCGTCAAGCCCGTCCCACTTTTAGTCATCATGCGCGTATGGGGGCAGTGTTCTAATAGTTTGAGTAAACAATTTTAGTATACCCTCCATCAAAGGTTAGATGGTATGTTCACATTGTCATTCTGTTTGCAACATCGCGAAATACTCGTAGGGCTTTTTAAAAAGAATGTATAAGTATATTCCTAATCACCGTAAAGTTATTAGATGATTACAAAGGTTGCTATTTATATTTCCGGTCGGGCATAATAACACACTAATACTTAGTAGGGACATAAATACTGTTACAACATTGAACACACCCATTTCAATAGTAGAACTGAACATACCCCGTTAATGTCATATGGGTTTTGAAAGCTAACCTCAATAGCGTTAGTCTGTAACGGGATTTTAAAATTGTTTCAACTTTCATCATGGAGTGGTCAGATAACACTGTGGAACATTTTTGGGGTAATTGTCTGGGGGGTGAGAAATTCCAAGTCAGGGAGATGGTTCTAGGTCAGTATATTAAAACCCTCAAAGGGTTTTGCGTTCGTATGTGCCAGTTTTTTATGACGATTTACATTTTTTCCTTATCTTGATGTTTTTCGCTTAGTTGCAAAATGTTGGCAAAAACGTAGTTTGACATAACTCGAGAACGACTAGTTCGATTTTGCTGAAATAAATTGAGAAAAATTAATAATTACATTTTCTTTAATCCATTAATATACTGTTTCTCTACCAAATCAACATTTTTGCAATTAGAAATAAATTTATGAAGAAAATTTTGCCAAAAAAAAATTTTTTTTTTTTAAACATATAAATCCCAAACGAAAAAACGTGTAGAGTCTTATAACTTTCGCGTAAAGTCACATAAACTATAAACAAAATGCGACATAGATCATAGAAATCGATTAACGCGTTCTGCTTTTATTTACAATTAAGTGAAGTTACTTAGCCAGCGTTCATTTCCTCTGGAGAATGGCCCTCAAGCAGTCCAGATTTGAGCCCATTGGATAACAAATTGTAGACGGTTTTAGAGGACAAGGATTGACCATCCTACGTTCCACTAAAATCACTGTGGCGACATGGACGGTTAAATAAAAAAACGCAATCATTTGCTTCGATTTACTTGTACTTCTTCTTGGATTTGGCTCGTCTTGAAAGACCCATACGGTCGATTGTTGTTTTGTTTCAGGTTCATATGCATAGATCCATGATTCGTCACCTGTTACATTGTTATACTCTGCCTTTGAGCTACCGCAGTTTTCCAACATCTCCTTGCACCAATCCATACGAGCCTTTTGTGAGCATTCATCAAATTATGTGGGGTCAAACGAGAACATTTTTTTTCACGGCCAAATTCACATGCAGTATCTTATTGATGCTTGTCATACTAATGCCCAAGGATGCCTCAATTTCACGGCATGCCACCTGTCGGTATTGCTTAATCAGTTCAGGCTCAGCATCGATGGTTTCTGGCAAAGTGACTGAAGTTGGACGTCCTTCACGAAATTTATCCTGGAGCGAACGGCGTCCAAGACTGAACTCTTGGTACCAGCGATTAACAGTGGTTTTGATGGTGCTTCATCGCCAAAAATCGAAACAAGTTTATTTAAACACTCTTGTCTCGATAACCCACGCCGAATATCGTAAAAATCATCGCACGAAAATTTTCACGGGATAATTTCATTTTTTGACTGAGATGTAACAAAACAATTCGCCCTCAAATGACAAAACGTCCTGAGTGAAGTTATGCTTAAAAATTTCAAAGTTTTCAATGAAAGTTCCAGTTTGTACTTGGGAGCACTAGTATTGTCAGTATCAGAAATATAAATAGCACCCCTCGTAATCCTTGTCGATCAAAATACAGGTTACATTTTTAAAGCTAGGTGGCAGAAATTTTGCAGAAACTTGTGTTAATGGACTGAAACGGTTGGTATTGAAAAAAAAAGGAAAATAATTTTATCTTTTATTTACGAAATTTCTAACAATCTCAATTGTGGGCACATTTGGTCGATTACGAAGTGCACGAACGGCATTTAATTTGAAAGCCCATTTTCGTAAAAGGGTTCAATCTAAACGCAGAAATTAAATTGGTCAAAAAGCTTGACGTTTAGGTGTGACTCACAAATTATATCGTGTATTAGTGTTGGACCGCCCTTTTCAGTGCGAGAAAATTTCCTAACAAAAATAGCTCCTAAACATAATAACAACAATAATTATGTTAATAATTAATTTTTACGCTCCTGCACTCCCATTCACATGCATACATATACGTGACGCGCAAAATAGAAAGTGACCTAAGGCTAAAAACCAGTATTGTTTAGGAGAGCCATTTTAAAGATTAGGTCCCTTTCTATTTGCGCTTAGAATCGTCGACTTCACTTTCATAGAACGCTCATATCTCTGGAAGGGAACACTTTTGGGTCATGGGATCGGTCTCATTCGATGCTTAAATGTTGTCCACATCAAAAAAAGAAAAAAAAAAGAAAATGAAAATTGATTTTTTTACCCTTAGGTCCCTTTCTCTATGCGCTGTCACATATATAAAGTACTTAGTAGGGACATAAATACTTTTACACACGTTTTATATTGTAAAATAAAAAGTACTGAATGTTTTTGGACCAAATTTAATATATTTATTGATGTACTTATAATACATATGGGCAACACGTAAAAAGGTCAGACAGACAGACACAGAGAAAATATTGTAGAAACTATGTTGATAAATAAAAATTACTGAAAAGTAGTAAGTTCCTTCGTAAAATGTGTGAGACAGAGACTACAGACAGAAGAAGAGGCACGAAAGGTAATAATGTGTTAGCCAGTACAGCGGTGAACAGCATTTAGGGCTGAGTCCCTTCAATGAAGTAATACCTTAAGGTAGTACCGCGGAGATGGGGCGGTGGTTTTTGGGGTGTGGTCTAGAACGTGGCCACTTCGATGAATCGTGCATACGTCCAGCACGGACTTAAAGTATCTTTATCTATAGTTTTGTTCCACAGAACGTTGCGGGTAAAAAAAAAACCTGTTCCACCGCGTATCATGAAAAACATTGTCTACAAAATTGTAAGCCCATTTTTATCCGAAAAATGTTGTCGCACGATGACAGCATTCTAGAAAGGATGCTTTAAATATTATTTTAGGTGTACTCGTATGGTATCATTTGAGCAAATCCGTTTCCATTTGAACCGCGTAGCCATTTCCGCCCGACCGTGTGTCTGTCGAAAGCACAATAGTGGTTAAACGAATTAAACAAGGATCCCGAAATTTAGCATGATGATGGCCGATGATCAAAGCTATTTAATATTGCAAATGGACGAAATTTGTCCAGGTGGAAAAAGGTCTCGCTTTAAGGGACTAAAGATAACAGGGAAAAGTATACCTTTTAGAGTATTTGGTAGAGAAATTATATTTTTTTTGTTTGAAAACGGTTAAATTTGGTATCGTTAGTTGGGATGCCCTTTATACAGGGTGGAGCGCGAAAACTTGCTTATTTGGCCATGAAATAGAAGAATTATGAACATTAGAAAAATGTATTTTATATTTTAATTATATTAAACAGTAAGGGATTTTTTAAATTACATGGTTTTAAATAGTGTATCTGGCAAATGTCGACCTTCGCTATTCACACACTGTTGCATACGTTTTCTAAAGTTTTCATGAACTCTAACAAGCATTTCGACTGGTATTCTGACAACTTCAGCCTCAATATTGTTAACTAGATCTTCCAAGGTCCAAGGACGGTTGATATACACCTTCGACTTCAGGTAACCCCAAAGGCAAAAATCGCATGTTGCTAAGTCTGGTAAGCGTATCGGCCAGTTAACATAACCCCCCAAAGTGTTAAGCCGTTCAGGAAACAGTTGCCTCAAACAATTCATGGTAACCCTCGCTGTGTATGCAGTGGCACCATCCTGTTGAAACCAAGTATCCTCTAAATGCATTGTCTCAAGAGCCGTCTCATAATCAAGTACCATTCAGAGTTCACAGTTAAGGCAAGACGCTTATCCAGGAAACAGAAAAGGCCAATAATGCCTACTCGTGATATGGCGCACTACACAGTGACGCGGCCCGAATGCAGAGGTCTCTGGTATAGTTCTCTGGGGTTTGTTTCACTCCAGTACGTCCGCGGCGAGGAACAGCGAATCGTAAACGAAAAGCACGCTGCACTGCAATGATCAAGTGCGCCTTTTAAAAATATGCTTCAAAACAAAATGACCTTTCCTCATGTGTGATGCATGATGACAACTAAAATGCAGACGAATACAAATATCCCGTCAGCCACTATAAGCCACGCACACTCTCCACTCTCTTCGACCAACAGCGCCACCACAGTCTGCAGTGCAAAAAAGCAAATTTCCGCACTCCATCCTGTACCTTAAGAACGGCTAAGGAAGGTTACTGCAAGTTTCGGAACATGAAAATCCCCCCCCCCCCCCCCTAAACAAAAAGGTTTCGTAGATTCTGAACGGGCTATAAATATGGACATAAGTATGGGTTTCTACAATTTAAGCACATTTTGCTAAGAATTCAAATAAGGATTTACTTTCAAGCATTGGCTAAGATTGGGGTCAGATGCTTATGCCAAAGTTGCCTAAAAACGGTCATTACAAGAAGGGACCACAGACAAATATGGTCATATGGGTACTTAAATTCAAGCCGTTTTTAGGTTATGTAAAGATGGTTGTCTGCTCTAAGGGTTAACACCGATTGTTGTATCCTTCGAATCGAAGAGAAGAGAAAGATTTGAGTAAAGAAAAGATATAATGTAAGCCAAAAAAAATGTGTGTGAGCATTCTTATCCAAGCCTTTCCTAAGTAGCGCATGTCCAAGGTCGTCAGTTTCCTAGATGCGTCTTGGTTCTTGAAACTTTGGGCAGACAAGTACAAGTTCCTTTATGGATTCTACTTCGTCTTTATCGAGGCTCTTACAGCTCTTGCAATAGTCCCCTCTTGAGATGCCGGTACGCTTGGCCAGAACGACTATAGCGTTGTGCCATGTTAGGACCCCCGTGAGAGTGCTCACGGACGTCTTGTCAAAAAACAGCAGTTCATTAGTCATCTTTAACTAATACTTTGCCATAAGGTTCGTGTGATTTTACAACCGTGTATCAATTTCTATCTCATCCCTGCCTTCAAGTTTACCAGCATGTCTATATAAGTATAGTTCAATAGCTTACAGAATAATATAAATAAGTCTCAGGTCTCAGACGGAGTCCACTGTTTCGAAACCTGTCCTAACACACTTTTTCGCAAGCTCCATGCCGAAAATGTTGTTGTGCCCAGCAACCTCGTAATCGTGATTGGAGGTATGAAATGCTCGGATTGGGGGTATAAAAATCAGGCAGTCGAAGATGTATCGTGACATTATGTTTTTTTGAATTCTTGCCCCTAAAGCTGGTTTTACTACTAACACAAATTTATTTTGAAGATTTGGCTGGATTTGAGTCGGACTAATGGGCCGAAGGTCCGAAAACCGTACCACTTTAATTCACGGTTGAGGTATATAAGTAACGTCGTTTTAACTTCGCTTACAATGTTTTTCTTTCTTTCCAAATGTACCAGAGTGTAGGGTAAAATAAAAGGAAATTATTATCCCATGGTTCAATCCCATAGAAATTCGAACCACCAAATAAGCTCCGGTAATGCCCAATTGAGTTGATCTGCTCGTAGTCTAAATTGTACACACTCCATCCATAGGATAGAAGGTATATTCACTTTGTCATTTCGTTTGCAACACTACGAAATACTGGTCGGAAACACCATAAAGTGTATATAAGAATATTCCGAATCGTCGTATAATTCTCAGATGATCTAGCCATGTCCATCAGTCGGTCTGTGAAAGGAAAACTACTGGTCGCACTTTTAAAACTAGGTGGCTGAAATTTTGGAGAAACTTGTGTTGATGGACTGAAACAGTTGGTATTAAAAATGGGCTAGAGCGGTCAGGGGTAAAAATGACTGGGTCGACTTCTGGAAAAATCAACAACTCTGAATTTAAAAACGCAATATCTCATGAACTTATAGAGATATGGCGATGGTATTTAGAATAAATAATGCTCGCAAACTGGAAGAAAAGTAGGCTGGCCAAAGAAATGGACGGATCGTTTTATAGTATTAACAAAACGAAATTAATGGGAAGGAAATTATAACGGACCAAAAAATGGACTGATCGTTCTTAAATTCTTACAGAATGAAATCAATTAATTTAGACCATGTTTTGGTATCCTTGGACAAAAGGGGCGAGACCTGCCTATACAATCCTGAACTTTAATAAGCTATATCTCGTGAACTAAAACTGATATGACGAAGGTTAAAACATACCCCTTGACAAAATGTTCATATTTGTCCGTAATTCATGATGCCCGTAATCCAGAGGGCCTATAAGCTTCGGCATGACCGAGACTGGTCGATATGGCATGGCGACGAATTGGCAGCGCTCTGAGGCCATATTGTCGACCGAACTTACGAAAAATCAGATGTTGATTTTTACAAATGAGTCTGAATTTTTATGTTCGACAGAAGTTTCCTGTTTCCTTAATTTCCTGTCATAGGAATTCAGCAATTCAGTATATGTGACGCGTAATATAGAAAGGGACCTAAGGCTAAAAACCAGTTTTGTTCAGGAGAGCGATTTTAAAGATTAGGTCCCTTTCTATTTGCGCTTAGAATCGTCGACTTTACTTTCATAAAACGCGCACATCTCTGGGAGGGAACACTTTTTGGGCATGGGTCTCATTCGATGCTCAGATGTTGTCCACATCAAAAATTGAAAAAAAAATGATAATTGATTTTTTTACCCTTAGGTCCCTTTTTCTATGCGCTGTCACATATGTATAACCCTTCATTTTAGGCTTTACAAACACTTGATGATAATTAAAATATGCATCATCACAGCGTAGGGTATAAAATAACAGAAATTATAACTTTGACTTTTGTTTCATTCACACCTACATTGCTGCCCGCTGTTCTGGTCTTTCCTTACAAAACTTGGATTTTACTCTGGGAAAAATTTAAATTCTGGTTCAATATTCCTAAAGGATAATCCACTCCTACATACGCAACCTTATCAACACTTCTTTAATAATTTATTATTACAATGTATGCGAGCATTCTTTCTTGTCCCACTGTACTTCATGGACGATTTACCAAACTTTTCCTGCAAATTGTATTTGCAAATATCCCTATTTCCACAAAATGAAAAAAAATCACCTAGATAAAAAGAGATAAAGATGAAGAGGCAGTAGTAACAGTTGCAGAATTCTCCGGCTTATGCTCGAAGGTAAATAAACAGAACCGACAATTTCTGCACGATTCCAAATAAGAAGTCATTACAATCAAGAATAAAAAATGGAACAGAAACAACACTTTGAGATAAACATTGGAAGCTATTAAAAAATTCGATAATGACGCTTAATGGTTTTTATTGCGTTCTCGTTTTGTTGTTCCTTTTTGTCTTCCCTTAACGCCGAGAAAAAATAAGCGAAAGCAAAAAAGTATGGGAGCGTTTTTAATTCGTTTGACTTTCCCTGAAGTGGCTGGCGCGCTGCCCTGAACATAAACACTTTGGGTGGGAACAGCCGAGCCGGTAAAGGAAGGTCTTCGAGGCATGCAACACAGTTACAGCCGTACATACGTCTAACGTGCGGCAGCAACTTACGTTTGGATTTCAATATTCCCAGCAGCTGGTGGCTGGTAAGCAGCCAGCCCATAAATGTGAGTATTCTTCCGGTTGAAGTGCTATGTTGATGATGGTGACCGCACGTTTCGACCGACGCAATGTAAATCACCCAAACCGTCACTTGTCGTTTCACGGCGTTTTAATAAACACGTAAAGATTAATTTGCATACGCTTGCCGCGAAGTTTTTTTTAATTTTTTTCTTTATATTTTATGTATTGTAAGTATTTATTTCTCCCGCACAGTAATAAACACTTTATGAACTTTCAATTCACTTTATCTTATCATTCTTTCGTACCTTCTCTTTGTTTTTTTTCGGAATATTTAACATTTAAACACGTCGTTATGGTATGTTTAAATTTTCCACAATACGAAGAGAACGATTTACTCGCTCAACCGCACGTCCATCGTCGTGGTGGAAACGTAAGCAACTGATGGCGGAGCTTCTGGGAAATTGGCATATGCTGCTGCAAAAGTCTGCACGAATCTTCTGCGGCCGCTGTGTTTTGGGTTTTCTTCAAATAACCATAAGAGCTGACTATACACCAAAATATATCTAAAAATATAAATATACCGAAAAACAAACGAAATTAACACCGAAATGCATGCTGCTCATCGCCAGTAAAGAGCGAAAGCGAATTATAAGTTCGGTGGAAAATGCAATTTTCTCTGTGCAAATAAAACAGAAAATCTAAGGGAGCCGCTTGCATACATGCTGCATGCTTCGTGTGAGCAATTTCCTTTCTATCCATGGGAAAAAGTGCTACAGGAAAATCATTGTCACTACATATTGTTGCACAGTGCGTATGCGTGATGAAAATAAATCCTCACAATACGATAATGCTGGATTCTGTGAAGTAAGATAAAGTAAATCTTTCTTTTGTCATTCTAATTGCATCACCCCGAAACACTGTTCGGAGACCCCATTAAGTTTGTACACGCAGAAAAAAAAAATGGTTACTACATGGTCACGGCAATAATAATATGTTATCCGCAATAAAAGTATGTTCGTCGCAACCATAGCATTGTTAACTGAATTTATTTTTGACAATAGTATAATTGCTGCAATATTAATATTGTTGAAATGTAACAATAGTATTATTGCCAAATATAAAAATGAAAATATGGTTATAGCAACAATATAAATATGGTTGGTTCGACAAAAGTATTGTGTTTTGCGTTTTATGTTAACAATAATATGATTACGGCTATAATATTGCATGGTTGTAATTTTCTTCATTTAAATATGCTTTTAAGAACAAATGTTATTGGTATGGATCTATGCTTTGTTTAACTGAAATATTTTTAATAAAAACGCTTACGTTTATTTAAACCTATTTTTTTCTACTTTTTTCTACTAAATCACTCCCTATTATTTTGAATTTAATGTATTTTTCAATAATTTTCATAATTCAAATCTTAATAGTGATTATACTATGGTTGTAGGGATCATAACATGGTTGCGTGTGAATCATAGTATGGTTGTGAGGATCATACTATGGTTGTATATGAAACATACTATGGTTGTGAGGATTATACTATGATTGTGGAGATCATAGTATGGTTGAGTGTGAATCATACTATGGTTATGGGGATCATAGTATGGTTATGTGTGAATCATATTATTGTTGTGAAGATCATAGTATGGTTGTATTTGAATCATACTATTGTTCTGAGGATCATAATATAGTTGTACCACAACCATATACCCAACAATAGTATTATCCTCTTCGAATATTGTCACCACAACCATACTTTTTTCTGCGTGTATACTCCTAATGCTCCCGACACAAGGGCAGCGTCAACCTCTGGAAATATCACTTCGTATATCTGAAGTATTTTAGAGGGTTTTAGCTTATATGTACATCACCTCTATCAGCTACGATCGTTGCGAACTTTTTACATTATGTGGCGTTCGGCCAGATGATAATTAATATTTGTAAGGTACATGACGATGTGATTGGACAAGGGTCCATGGCAACGCCACCATGTGCTAAAAGTGATATGATGATAGTAGTTGGTATATACAATGTTGGTATGGAAAGAAGCACGCTACGATGGAAAAGAGGCCGGCGCCCCAGGAAATCCATGTTTTTTATTTTTTCAAAATAAAAAAAAAATCAAGTAAAATGTGGAATATTTGTGGTTCTTTCGAAAGGAAATTGTATGCCATTTATATTTTGAATATAAGTTCCTTTAAATGTTGGCCGCAACTACGCTTCAGGGTGTCCATTTTGGGAGTCCAATTTTGGATGACTTGTTCGAACATTTCGACCGGTATGGCTTTAATGACACGCGTAATGTTGGCTTCCAAAACCTAATTCGTAGCTGGTGTGTCAGCCTAGACTTTGGACTTTGAGTAGCTCTAAAGGAAAAAGTCTATAGATGTGATATTACGCGATCTAGGCGGCCATCTCACCGGTCCAAGACTTGAAATTGGCTGTATGGCAAGTGGAGCCGTCCTGTTAAATTCAAATGTCGCCAAGATTACGGGCTTCAATTTCAGGTAGCATAAAAATCGATATCATGGCGCGATATCAAGCACCCTTCAGGGTTATGTTCCGGCTATCATCATTTTTGAAAAAATATGAACCGATGATTCCACCATTCCAATCCTCTCCAGATCGTGGTTTTCTCTGGGTATAATGGCACCTCTTGAACCTCTTCTTGTTGCTCTTCAGCCCAAATGCGGCAATTTTGTTTATTGACTTTGCCGTTGAGCGAGAAATTTTAGTCGAAAAACGTTGCTTACCAAACGTTCATTTCCATAATACAGTTGCACAAATTGGAGACGTTGTTGCGGTGAAAGTCTTACCATAATGAAATGGCAAACAATACTGAAAAGAAACAAAAATAAAGTTTAACACAACTCAAGCGTAGTCGGTAAAAAATACCTCTGTACAATGAGAAACCACAAACCGGGAGGGACCTTTAAATGAGTGCTTCATAAAAACACATAACACTTACTATAATTTTACAAAGGTACGAGGGCATATCAATAATTTCGTAACTTTACGAATAAAACACAGTTTTTTTTTTTGCAAAAAAAAATATTTGCCACATTATCTCCCTTTAGCTCAATACACTTAGTCCAATGTTTCTCCAATTTGAATTTGAATCCCTTCCAATTAATATGATTTTTCGAGGTCCATAAAATAGGCATTTGTTCAATAATTTCATCGTTGGAGCTGAATCCCTTTCTACCGAGCCATTTCTTTAGGCTTGGAAATAGGAAGTAGTCACTGGGGACTACTTATTTGTAACCTTATTAATGCAATTTGTTGTGCACCCCGCATTATCTTGATGAAAAATAACTTTTTTCTTGGCCATGTGTGGTCGTTTTTTTTTAATCCTCGTTAAATCGGTCCAATAAGTTGGCATAATATTCGCCGTTTATTGTGTTCTCCTTTTGTAGGTAATCGATGTGGAATATCCCGCGTGCATGACAAAAAACTGTTACCATCACCTTATTGGTCGACAAAGTCACCTTGGCCTTTTTCGGAGCCGGTTCACATGGATAAATCCATTGTTTAAACGGCTGCTTGGTCTCCGGAGTGTTGTTTATCTACAGTTACAAAACGCCGCAAAAAATCATTTGAATTGCGCTTAAACAACTTCAAACAAAACTTTGAAGTTGTCGCACGATTACGTTTATGGTCAATTGAGAGCAAACGCGGCAGCAATCTTGCAGACAGCTTTCTTAAACCCAACTGATCATGTCAACTCGAAACCACACTGCAATATAAAATGAACATGACATCAACAATCTCACGCATTTTTACTCTTCGATAGGCCATAGGACTATATCGTAGATTTTCCGACATTTTCGAGTATATTGACCTCAGTTGTCCATCCAGAACGTCCAGCATCATTTGTACTTGTGCGACCACAACGAAAGTCAGTAAACCACTTTTTTTACCAATGAAATAGATGGTGCGATGGAGTCCAGTCCCCATAGTATTTAGCAAGCTTTTCCTTGGTTTGATTGACGGCTTTTTTCCGCAAAAAATAATGTTTAATGAGCACTCGAAATTTACTTTTTCCATTTTTAACTAAATCCACGAGTTTGTATTTTTTGAACAGCTGTCAAACACAGACTAAATGACGGAACTCTCTCAAAAGTTGACAGTAGTCCATTAACATATGTGACGCGCAAAATAGAAAGGGACCTAAGGGTAAAAACCAGTTTTGTTCAGGACAGCTTTTGTTCAAGATTTAAATACGTGTATCTTTGGTGTACCATCACTTTCATAAAACGCGCATATCTCTGGGAGGGAACTCTTTTGGGCATGGGATCGGTCTCATTCGATGCTCAGATGTTCTACACATCAAAAAAAAATATGTGAAAATTGATTTTTTTTTACCCCTAGGTCCCTTTCTCTATACGCTGTCACATATGGTGCTTGATGGGAGCAGTGTTGCATTTCATACAACTACGAGGGAAGTTGGAAAAGTCACGGAATTATTGATATGCCCTCGTATGTATGCTGTTTATAAATCAGTATGCTTAGTTTAAGCCAAACTGAGTGTTCAATTTGTTATATAGAGTGGTTTTAGCATTAGGGCTTGAGAAAAACATGGACCAACATAGCTTACCAAATTGGATCACATTTCGGTTCGACGAGAGATGGTTTTATTTTTAGCTGTTATAAAGCCCAAACTAGCTTATATTCTTCTTCGTTTTAACTCTAGGCTGACACAATTTGCTTAATTGATGGCGGATCTGAGATAGACGCACTCGTGGACCACCTCATAATTAAAACTGCCTGCATTCAGTCTGCCCTAAGTGAGTTATTTGGACATTGTTTTAGTACACGCAGAGAAAAGATATGGTTACTATATGGTCACGGCAACAATAGTATGTTCTCTGCAGTAAAAGTATGGTCGTCGCAACCATAGTATTGTTTTTTGAATTTCATTTCGACAATAGTATGATTGCGGCAATATTAATATTGTTGAAATGTAACAATAGTATTGTTGCCAAATTTAAAAATGAAAATATGGTTGTAGCAACAATATAAATATGGTTGGTGGGACAAAAGTATTGTTTTCTTGGGCTTTATGTTGACAATAACATGATTACGGCAATCGTACCGACAAAACCTTAAAAGTTTTCATTAATTTGACAATGTTATTTTTACGAATCTTACCCATAATAGTAATAATAATAAAATTGTTTCAAAAATAACTAGGGATTAGTATAACGAAAATATTTTTAAAAAATGATTTTTTTTACAGTTAAATAAATCACTCCAATTATTACATAACTTACTTAGTAAAATTCTTTATTGTTGAATAACAACGTAATCCAGTCTTTACAAAAAAATTTGGGGATCATAGTATGGTTGTGCGTAAGTCATACTATGGTTGTGAGGATCATACTATGGTTGTACGTTAAACATACTATGGTTATGAGGATCATATTATGGTTGTGGGGATCATAGTATGGTTGTATGTATATAATGCTTTTGTTGTGAGGACCATAATATTGTTATGGGGATCATAGTATGGTTGTGTGTGAACAATACTATTGTTGTGATGACCATAATATTGTTGTGCCACAACCATATAACCAACAATAATATGATGCTCTTCGAATATTGTTACCCCAACCATACTTTTTTCTGCGTGTAGATGCAACCAGAATCTTCGTTCTGTCCTCAAATACCTTCACCATTACTAGCAAAGGTCAATGATCAGCCAGTTCTTTACATGATGTCTTTGATATTTACGTACGCGAAGATTTCTCTGAAATGTGGTTACGAGGGTTGCTATATATATTTCTGGCCTTGACAACACTAAGTGTTGCCTGGCGCCATCTGACATTTCCACTGGAAAGTTTAACATTTTTTAGCATAAACGTACTCGTAAGTTTTGACGTACAATCACCATTTGTGTTGTTTACAGTGACTTGAAAAAATCAATTTGCCAAATAATGGATTTAACTCGTGAACATGTTCGTGCGATCATTTTTCACAACTTTCGACGAGGATGACCACGACAAGAGTACATCGATGAACTTAAATCTTTGTATGGCGATGAAGAAGCATCCTATAGCACTGTAAAAAACTGGTTTAATGAATTCAATCGTGGCTGACGCTCGCTCAAAGACGATGGTCGTCCAAAAACGGCCGTTGTGCCAGAGAACATTGATGCCGTGCTTGAACGGATAATGAAAGATCGTAATGTGACATACCGTGAGATAGAGGCATTCTAGGGTATTTCTTCCACCAGCATACATTCGATATGAACACCTGGTCGTAAACAAGGTAGGTTCTAGTTGAATCCCGTATAATTTAACAATCGCTCAAAAAAAGGCTCGTGACGAGTGGTGCAAAAAATTTTAAAAAAATACGATCGCGGTGCTTCAAAAGACGTTTATAAGATCGTCACAGGTGACGAATTATGGATCTATGCAAATGAGCCCGAAACAAAACAGCAATCGTCCGTGTGGGTCTTCGAAGTAGAGCCAAATCCAACGAAAGTTGTTCCTGGACGAAGCACTTCGCAGCAAATGTTCGCCTGTTTCTTCGTCAGAACTGGTCATGCGGCGACTGTTCCACTTGAGCAACGTAGGACGGTCAATTCTGAGTAGTACACCACAATTTGTTTGCCTGAAGACCTCGGAGAAATTCGAAAAACGAACAAGAGAATACGAATCATTGTGTACCATGACAATTAGAGCTCACACACATCGGCTCAGACCAGCGCCTTTTTGACCGGCCAACATGTCGAATTGATGGGTCATCCACCGATTTTCGTCGCCAGAAGATGCTGTTGAAGCGTTCAAAAACCATGTTTTGGAGGTGTCTCAATCGGAGTGGAAAAAGTGCTTCGACAATTTGTTTGAGCGCATGCAAAAGTGTATGAATCATGCTGGAGAATACAAAACATTTAAACCATTACTGATAATAAATATTCGCATTTCCATTATTAGGCCAGAAATATATATAGCAGCGCTCTTACTCTTATCCCTATCATTAACTTCACGTCGTTCGTTCTTCGTATCGAATGGTTGGAAGAGTTCCTCCCTACTTTAACTAGAATTGCAGGGTTACGACAGACAGACATGGTTTCAAACAGCTTGCGATTTAAATTTTAAGTCCTGGCAATACGAGTGTTACCAGATGTAAACTAAATTTTTTAAGCATAACTTCACACTATTAACAAAAAAATTTGCGGTTAAAGGACAACCGCAAAATTTGTTGTTAATAGTGTGGTGAATAATTCATCCTGGACAAAAAAAAATGAATTAACCAGTGGAAATATTTGAACGATGATTTTTTACTATTTTCGGTGTGGATTATTGAGATAAGCGTGTCTCAGTAAACTTGTTTGGGCACAATGAAAAAACACTGTTAATCGCTGATACCAAGAGTTCAGTCTCGGACCCTGCTAGCTCCAGAATCAATATCGTGAAGGTCGTCAAACTTTGAGGCAATCTTGGGCATAAGTATCAAAAGCATTAAGAAGATATTGCATGTTCATTTGGCCGTGAAAAAATTGGTTCTCGTTTGATCCCTCATAATTTGACGAATGCTCAAAAAAGGCTCGTATGGATTGGTGCAAAGAGATGTTGAAACACTATAACTGCGGTAGCTCAAAGGGAGAGTATAACATTGTAACAGGTGAAGAATCATGGATCTATGCATATGAATCCGAAAAAAACAGCAATCGACCATATGGGTTTTTCAAGACGAGCCAAATCCAACAAAATCTGTTCGCGGAAGAAGTTCATCGAAGCAAATGATTGCTTTTTTCGGTTTAACCGGCTATGTTGCCACAGTGCCTTTAGTGGAACGTAAGACGGTCAATTCTGAGAGGTATACAACCAACTGTTTGCCAACAGTGTTCGAAGAAATAAGGAAAGATAATTAGAGAAGACGGATCATTTTGCATCACGACAATGCGAGCTCTCACACATCAGCTGAAACGATGAGATATTTGACCACTCAAGATGTCGAATTGATGGTACAGTACAGCCCTGATTTGGCACCCAATGACTTCTTCCGATTCCCTAGCATCAAGAAAAAATGTGTGGTCAACGTTTTATATCGCCCAAAGCAGCTGTTGAAGCGTTCAAAAATCATGTTTTAGAGGTGTCTGAGTCGGAGTGGAAAAGTGCTTCCAAAATTGGTTTGTGCTTATTAGAAGTGTATTGATCTTAAAGGAGAATATTTTGAAAAACAATAAAATCATTTCCAATGATAAATTATTGTACTCGTAAAAAACCTGTTCTGTGATAGGTTCTGTTTTCACACGACCTCTGTGCGGTACATTCAGGGTAATTGGCTCTTTATTTCCCGTAGGGATGCATTTGTATGAGAAGTATCAGAATGGGGAGTCTCACTCCCTTTATTTTATGTACAGGTACCAAAAAATTATAAAATATAACAGTGCTCTCAATTTGAGCGAATTTCGCACACTGGGTTTTGTTCAGTAAAGGCTCTTATTTGCACTGAACAACAGTTCTTTTTGTGCGGAAAGTTAAGCTTATTACCCTGCTTTTAAGTATTGATTTTGTATTAGATCGTATAAATAGGATTAAAGAAATTTCAGGAATACCAATCATAGGCATAATTTTACATTTTTGTGGGAGGTACCAGGAGTGTGGGAATATTCCCCATTATCAATCCCAATGGAAGTTTTTTAAAAATATGACGACATGCTAAATTTAAAAACGGTTGCTAGCTTCTTTCTCGAGTTATTGCGCGAACCAGTCGCCCAGATAGACATGGCTCAAATGATTTCAAAAGTCATGAAACGTATTTCTTCAATACGTATGTAGGGCCTAAAATGCTTTTTTCGATGCCTCACACTTTTGGTTCGGGTAATGGTATAAACAATTTTTTGATTTGCCACGTTAAAATGTTCATATATCTCTCTTTATTGCTTCAGAAGTTATTGGACTCCCAAACATAAATTCTTCTACTAAATTCCTCCATTTAATTTATATATGGTGATCCATCTAGAGGTATTTTTTCAGAACGAAAAAATATATATAAAAGTTCAAAACAAGTGTGGAATCTTTATTGGTAATTTGAAAGGACATTTTATGGCATTTATTTTTTGAATATACACGCAGAGAAAAAACATGGTTTTTTTTCTGCGTGTGTTCGTCGCAACAATAGTATTGTATACTAAATTTAGTTTTGACAATAGTATGATTGCCGCAATATTAATATTTTTGAAATGTAACAATAATACAATTGCCAAATTTAAAAATGAAAATATGGTTGTAGCAACAAAACAAATACAAATGGTTGCTGCGACAAAAGTATTGTTTTCTGGTTTTTATGTTAAAATTAATATGATTACGGCAATCATAATGTATGATTGTAATTTTTCCTCATTTAAAAATGCTTTTTGGAACAATGTTATTCTTCCGGATCTAATGCAATAATAGTACTTTTTATATAGATATTATAAACTTTTCAAACAAACTACTTTGGCTTTTTTTTACTGACACATGTTTAATAAAAACTCTTTTTTCTACTGTTAAATAAATAAACTCTATAATTTTGAATTTAATGTATTTTTAAAAAATTTTCATAATTCAAATCTATTGTAATAAATAATATTGAAAATAATAGTATATTTATGTAAAATCATACTATAGTTGTAGGAATCTTAACATGGTTACGTGTGGATCATACTATGGTTGTGAGGATCATACTGTAGTTGTATGTGAAACATACTATGGTTGTGAGGATCATAATATAGTTGTGGAGATCATAGTATGGTTGAGGTTGAATCATACTATGGTTGTGGTGATCATAGTTTGGTTGTGGTGATCATAGTATGGTTATGTGTGAATCATACTATTGTTCTAAGGATCAAAGTATGGTTGTGAGGATCATAGTATTGTTGTATTTGAATCATACTATTATTGTGAGAATCGTAATATTGTTGTACCGCAACCATACACTCAACAATAGTATTATCCTCTTCGAATATTGTCACCACAGCCATACTTTTTTTCTGCGTGTAATTTCCTTCAAATGTTGGCCGCAACTACGCCTCAGGGTTTCCATTCCGAGGGTCCAATTATGGATGACTCGTTCGAGCATTTCGACCGGTATGGCTTTACTGACACACGTAATGTTGGCTTCCAAAACCTGAATGGTAGCTGGTTTATCAGCATAGACTTTGGACTTTACGTAACCCCAAAGAAAAATGTCGAAAGGTGTGATCACTCGATCTAGGCGGCCAACTAACCTGTCCAAAACGTTAAACTAGCTACTTTTCGAAATGATCTTTCAATAGATCCATTGTTTGAGCCGATGGCAAGTGGCACCGTCCTGTTGAAGCCAAGTGTCGTCAATATTACGGGCTTCAATTTCGAGCACCATTCACGGGTACGTTCCGGCCATCATCATTTTTGAAAAAATATGAGCCGATGATTTCACCAGCTTATAAACCGCACCGTGCTTTTCTTTGGGTATGGCACCTCTTGAACCTCTTCTTGTGGCTCTTAAGCCCAAATAAGACAATTTTGTTTATTGACTTTGCCGTTGAGCCAGAAATAGGCCTTATCACAGAACAAAATTTTGGTCGAAAACAGCGGATCTTCCCTTTTCTCACCGAACGCTCATTTCCATAATACAGTTGCCAACATTTGAAGGAAATTATTTTCAAAAAATAAAAACCATAAAATAGCATTTCAAATTACCAATAAAGAATCCATACTTGATTTAAATTTTTATATAGTTTTTTTGTTCTGAAAAAATACCTCTAGATGGATCACCCTATATTCATCGTCCTACAAACTTCAAAAACCTTACATTGTGGGACCGTACAGTGCGAAACCACTGTGCCAGTTCGTGCCTGTTTTGTACCTATGCTACGTATTGTGTGTGCTCCGTGGTAGTCAGGCTTCATGCAGCCAGTCATGCATGTCCTTCGTGTTGCTACATTTGCTGCTGTTTTACTGCATACAGCATCTCCGAGATAGAGAGAAAGACAGAAGTATAGAGCGAGCGCGTGAATTTGTTTGGTAAAGTTGTCTTCTCTGAGCATTGGAACATTCTCTTTTGTACATCAAAGAGTTTTGATGGCAATTACAAACAGATATTTTTTATTTATATTCCCTACACTGCATTGTTGTAAATGGTATAATGACTTAGTGCTGGTGTTTGCAATTCCTTAAAGTATATAAAGATATAGACCCTATGTAAAGTATGCCTTTCGACTCAGAATTACAATCTGAATCCATTGCGCGATGTCTATCTATCCATCCGTCTGTCAATGTGTCGTTGTAATCAAAGCACATGTCGCAATTATGAACAGGTTCCGATTATACTGGATACTCGTATGTTCCTTAAATTGTGGACAAGGACAAGCGCTATTGAAATTGGTCCATATCGGTCTATATTTGCACACAGAGAAAAAATCAGTTGGAAATCGGTTCGAACTACAAAAATTCGATTGGATAAACCGAATTTCTGTTACAATAACCAACATTCCATAGTATTGATGGTAACATGGTTCGAGATATCGAATGATGGTTGCTACAACCATGTCACGGTATTTACAGCCAATTACACAGTTATACAAACCGAATTCAGTTTAACTATTAGTTGCGACAACTGGCGGTTATGGCAACCAACCAATTGTGATGGTAATGTTACTTTGGTTTCAATAACACTAGCCAACAGTCGTTTTGTTATTTGGTTTTAGCATAATTTTTCTCATTGATTTTGACCTACTAAACACGAAAATGAGTTTTAAAAATTTTTCTGTCGATTGGTTTTCGAGATACAAATTTTTGAACTTTTTTTTTTAAATTTTTGGAGGTACACTTACAATTTTGAGCATATCTTTCGTCTTCTTTGACCTATTTGATCCTACTACTACTCAAATTAAAGAAAATTATAATTTTTTTGGTAAAAGACCGACGATACGAATCGCTTAGGATTGCCGTTTCTACACGCGCCGTGTAACGAATTTTGTTTTCTCTGTGTAAGCTGTGCAAATAATGAAAATCAAAATATCGTCAAATAGCGGAATTTCGGTCTTTTACCAAAAAAATTATAAGTCCGCCATTTGTTGTCAGATTTTGTTAAGTAAGGGCTTATTTTCTTTGTAAAAATGCCAGCTATACGTAAAAAAACCAAAATTGCTGTTAGCATCGTGTTTTATATTTTATATGAATTTTTATATGGTTTTTTCTGCCAGATTTTTACTAAAAAAACGCCGTTTTTTAACCTTTTTAAGCCGCCAACATCAAAACTACTTACCCGATTTGAAAATTTTTTGAGAATGAGTTGTAGGCGGCTCAATTTTCTTTAATTTGAGTAGTAGTAGGATCAAATAGGTCAAAGAAGACGAAAGATATGCTCAAAATTGTAAGTGTACCTCCAAAAATTTAAAAAAAAAAAGTTCAAAAATTTGTATCTCGAAAACCAATCGACAGAAAAGTTTTTAAAACTCATTTTCGTGTTTATTAGGTCAAAACCAATGGGAAAAAGTATGCTAGAAACAAATAACAGAGAAAATTTTGTTATTTGTGACCTAGTGTAATAAGTGGTGACAACAGATTAGTTCTCTTTTATTCAAATTAGACTCCAGTATAAGACATTTGCCGAAGTAATCGTTGGCAAAAACTGCTGAAGGAAACCCGTGGCGGGTTTAGAAACAGCTGTACAGTCTGCATGGCAACCGTAGACAATACATTTCACCAATTGTTAGTGGATTCTGAAAACAAAACCACAAAAAGGTCTCGAACCAGAATAAAAAGTCATGAAATCAGAATATCTCTTATTAAACTGAGACCCTTTTAGTCCTTTTTAAAAAAACTAATGTTTTAACAAAAAATAATAAGGAAAGATCATTGAAAACACGATAAAATAATGTTTTTTTTATTTTTATTATCCTGGGGTCAAGGGACTCATTTTTGATATTTATTTACGTAAAACTTACGCTAGATGGCGCATTCATACAAACGGTGCTAATTTTTATAGATTTTCATGGAATGTTGCCTTCATTGTAAAACATATATCTAATGATATAACATAGTACAATTTATTATTCTCAGTACGTTATTATTTCAAAAATGCAATTTTTATGAAAAAAAAGTTGTGTTTTTTATTGAAAAAAAAATATTTTTTTTATTAAAAAAACAACTTTTTTATTTAAAAATATTATATCTTATTGTCAGTTTGAAGTAGCAAAAACTGCAAAAGTAGTAGGCCGTGGATCTCTGTATATTTCTGCCTCGTACGAGCCTTCTGAGTTTAACATTCGTATGATACCAATATCACAAAACTGGTTAGATAAAGTACTAAAACACGTGAATATGTCGAAGCGTGATTCAGTGTTAGCAAAATTATGAAGGTATTGTATACAAATAAAATAAATGATCTAAAAATGAATTTACAATATTTTTGTTCTACTTTTACAGGTATGTTTAATGGTCCAGGCATTAGAAGATTGATGAAAAATATTGATGTTCATAATTCTTTGGATCAAAATCAACTAATTTCATGGGACGCAATTTAAGACGTAATTGAAAATGTTCTTGGTAAAAAAAACGAGATAGTGTCCAAAGAGTTAAACGTCTCTTAAAGCCTTCTAGGAACTTGGTGTGAATACTTGTATGTCATTAAAAATTCATCCAAATGGATTGGTTTGAAACCCAATTTTCCACCGAATCTGATGAGCAAGGTGAAAGTTTTCACCAACTAGCTTTAACTATGGAAATTAGGTACACAGGAAAGAAACTAGATTCTATGATAGAGAACAACCGATGAAGAGGATACTGACGAAGAGCAAGAACCAGAAACATACAGAGATCCACTGCCTACTACTTCTGGAGATTTTGCTACTTCAAACATGCAAATTGAATAGTGACCAAACCCTGTTTAGTTGGCTGCTGTAACATAATATTAGTTATTCCAACATCAACATGTAAAACCTTTAATATTTTATCGGTTTTAGTCACAACAATCCCCAATCCAAATACTCAAAAAATGCATAAAAACAAAAAAATGGTCAGACAGTTTAAGTTTTTTGGGTAAGAAGGTTAATGCTTCCAAACGATACTACAATATAAATACAAAATAATATTTTCCTGAATATAGAAACAAGCTTAACTGTAATTTAGCGTCATTACATAGTCTTATTCAGAATTTTCGCTATAGATGCCAATACTCACTTTGCAATTTTGTCAATAAATATTGTTATGTATATATCTTAATTAATTTTTTTGTCGATTGGGGCATCAGTATAATGCTTTTCAAAACATTTATCCAAAGGCGTATTTATTTCACTCATCAGTTGACCCTGAAACGCGGTAAAATATTTTTTTTTTTCAAAAAGTACTTATAACCAACAATCTATCACAACAACCAATACATGTACAAATTCAGTTCCAATAATCATTTCAAGCGATTTCGACCAAATTCCCCGCAGAGCCTTACGAGTGACCAACGCACTTCATTGGTAAAATTTGACACTTTCGGTCCATGATTTTGAATAGCTCCCACCAAAAAGTCCGTTCTGATTTGAGGACCTGCAGCTCTAGAAGCCACAAGATTCACGCGATCACGCCCAAATTTTGTAAGGTACGTTATGAAAGACCGTTATTTTACTCTGGCAAAAGTGGACCACATAGCTCCATTCTTTCATAAAGCCCCCATACAAAGGTCTTTCTCGATAACATAACCTGCAGCTGCTATACCAGATTAAGAGCACACTTCGCAAAAAGAGTTACTAGTTACCAACCCACATCTCTGGTAAAATTTGACAATTTCGGTCCATGTCTTCGAATAACTCCCACAGGAAGGTACCTCCCAACTGGAGGTCATGCAGCCCTAGTAGTCCCAAATATTCGTTATGAGCAATCATTTAATAACTGTGGTGAAACTTGACCATATTTTCGTATAGCCTCCAGACAAAGGTCCTTTCCGATTTCTCTTAATGTAAGATTTTACATCCGATTCCTTAAAACTTAACAAAGAGCGATACGAGCGACCATTACCTATGTTCTGTTACATTGGTCAATGTTTTCGAATAGCCCCCACACAAAGGTCCCCTCCGATTTGAAGTCCTGCGGTTTAAGAAGCTACAAATTGTACCCAATGACGCTTAAATTTTGTATGACACGTTATGAGCGACAATTAATTAACTCTAACATATTGAGTCCGAAGTTGCTCAGGCTTCAGACCGGGGTGCTTAATCCTCTTAATAGCCGAGAGGTGTAGGCTATCTCATAGTAGAATTTTGTATGAGCGACAATTAATTAACCCTTACATATTGATTCGACGTTGCATAGGTTCCTGAGAGGGGTGCTTAATCCTCTTAATAGCCGAGAGGTGTAGGCTATTTCATATTCGGCCACGCACGACTTTATAAGTTTTTTTACTTGTTTGTCAAAGAAAGGTGTTTTGCTATGAATTGGATTAAATTTTAAACAGGATTAACGCAAACAATTTGCTTGACGTGGCAAGTTCAGTCTCTGAGGAAATGACGGTGTTAGAATTATTCTGCAGCGAACACCAAACGGATTAAACGACACGAGGTACAAACTAAAGTGCACTTTCAGTTACACAAATTGAGAAAGGAACAGCTAGATGTTGTAATTGTAGCGAGAGACGGGGGATCATACAAGTTGAACTTAAATTCATTTTTGTAACGTAACGACTCAATTGCGGGTCCTGCTGGAGGTCGAGGTCAGTACGCGCCAATGAAAATGTCAACAGCCGAATAATGTTCGTGAAATCGGAATAAAATTAGAAAAATAAAAACAAAACATGTATTGAAAAACGATTATTGTAATTTCGTGCATATGTTTTATGTATCGTGATCAGACACTTTACTTCGCTTGGCGACGGGTGGGAACACCTGAACATCTTTCAGCGCCAGTTTTGCAGCTCGAAAATTTGTTTCTAGATTTTCGGGAAATTAAAAAAAAACCTTTAAAACCCATTTGCTTCAAAAATCCTTAGTGGAAGAACTTAAAATCAAGTGAATTTAATATAAGATAGTTAGAATATCGCTAAAATTTGAGATTGATTTTCCATCAATGAAAATTTTTCTGCTTTTGTAGTCGAATGATCGGTTAGAAACATTGTATATATTGTAGTAGAATGGTTAAGTTACAACATTGTACATACATAGTGCAACGATGTTGCAGTTGAGATAATAAGTACTTTTAGATGCAAACTATGTTAAGTTTGGCAATTTAATGATGAAATTGAATAAAAGCGTCATTCTGGTTTGAGTGATCGAAGTGACTACAACGTCAGATGTGAAAAGAACAAACGCTCAAAAGAAAAAAAAAATCAAACGGTGAAAACAACAGAACTTTTTGAAAAAACTTAAGTAAGCAGTGTTAGTGAATACGCAGTTTAGCGAAAAAACTTCCGAAAGCCAATATAGTGATTTAAGAAAAAAAAAAAAAAAAAACTGAAATAAAATGAATTCACGAGAAGAAGTGGTGGTAGAATTAAAGAGGATCGGTATCAACGTTCCAGAATCAGCCAGTTTTTCGCAATTGAGGAGACTGCTGGAGGATGTTGTTGGTGCGGGCTCATTGCAAGCGGCACGTAGCAATGCAACGCAAGGAGCCAGGGTAATTGAAGGTGACCATGGACAAGCCGCATGCAGAAACATGGCCATTGAGGCGAACAAGGACAAGCAGCATGCAGAAACATGGTTATCGAAGGCGGACGTGCACAAACAGCACATAGCAACGCAACGCAAGCAGCAGGCAGAAACATAACAAATGAAAGCGAACGTGCACGAGCAGGCGTCGACTTGTTGGTCGTAGAAGGAGACCGAATTATTGAAATTGAGCAAAACAACAATTCACAAAATGGCGACGGCGCACAACAACTCCCAAAATTCGATGGCAAATAATGTCGCTACAGATAGTCAACAGGAAAGTGATATTGAAATGGACCGAATTGAACGCGAATTAAATCGCCGTCTTCGAATTTTGAAATTGGAACGTGAAATTAGTGAGCTTGAAGGGGCCAGAATGAGTAGCGTCAGAAGAAATGTCGTCAGCTTTACAGACATTGAAAACGTTTTGTACAAGTTCAGTGGGGGACGATGGCTACGGCGTTTCGAAGTGGATTACCGACTTTGAGGAGCTAACCATATTCATAAATGCACAAATGAGGAGCAGTTTTTATTTGCAAGACGCATGATGACAGGCAGTGCAAATTTATTTTTAAGAATGATCTCTGTCAGCTCATGGAAAGAGTTAAAAATAAAATTGCACGAAGAATTCGACAAGCCCATCAGTACCAGATACATCATAAGACAATTAGAGGCAAGAGTATGGGACCGAAAAGTCGAAAGCCTCCATCATTATGTTTTGGCGATGCAAGAGATAGCAAGAGGCACAATAGAAGACAAGGATCTGGTTGAGTTTATCATCGATGGTCTTTGTAATAAGACTACAGCAGCATCAATATTCTACAACATCAAAACAACAAACGAATTCAAAAAGCTCATCCCAAGGTATGAGAAAATTACTGCAGACCTTAAGACACCTAACACCGAAAAGGCAAAAGAGAAAATTCGTTGTTACAACTGTTCGAATTATGGACATTTTTCTTCGGATTGCACGAAGGAGAAGCGGCCTAGAGGATCGTGCTTTAAATGTGGAGAGACGAACCACTTTTATAATAACTGTCCTCGTAGAGTGGTGGCAGCGATGGACAATATGCAGAATCTAGATTATAATGTACAGGTAAGAGTTTCCTTTCACAATCGTGGTAGTAAAACAAAGGTTGATGTTGTTAATTCTCTTCTGGATACTGGTAGCCTGAATAGTTTCGTGAGGAAGTCAGTGGTCGTATCGGCGGTTCCCTGTGTGCAGATTGGTAGGGGACAACAATTGAAGTTCAGGGGCGTAGGTAGTGGAACGTTAACAACGTGCGGCAGGGTGCGAACGAATATTGAATTTGCTGGGCAGACAAGAACTATAGACTTGTTTGTCGTTCCGGATGACCACATTCCTTATAATATAATACTTGGCAGAGATTTTATGCGTTTATTTTTTATTTCATTGTGTATGAAGACAAGTGCTTCTAAGTTAAGTGAACCTAAGTGTTCAACCTATTTCCGAATTTTAAGCCTGATATTGAAGTTATTGTAGATGAGTATGACTCGTTACCTGAGGCTAATAATAATTTTAAGTCTGACCCTTCGAGGGATGAATTAAATAAATGTTTATTTACGAATGATAATTCAATAAAAATGTATGATTTACATAATAGCGATGTTGTGAATGAGTTTTTGGGAATACTAGCCAAATACAGTGAACCTGTATCACATTCAGATTGGGTCAAACATTTAAGTAAAATAGAATTCGCCTTGAACAATACGGTAAATAGGTCGATTGGGGTTACTCCTAGTAGAGCACTGTTTGGAGTAAATCAGAGAGGAGAATCGTGGACAAAATAACGGAATATATAGACGGAAACTTTTCAGACCCGGGGGGGGGGGGGATATTGAATGTATACGGAATACAGCGGATGAAAATATAAGGAAGTCTCAGAGATATAATGAGGAAAGAGCCCTATTACGAGCAGTGAGAGTAAACACTTTTAAGGAAGGTGACTTCGTGGTTATCAGGAACGTCGATACTACTGTCGGAGTTAACAAGAAGTTGCTGCCGAAGTATAAGGGTCCCTATGTTGTACACAGGGTTCTACCGAACGACCGGTACGTGATTCGGGATATTGAAAACTGCCAGGTTACTCAGATTCCATATGACGGTGTTATCGAGGCATGCAACATCGGGCCTTTGGAGAACGTAAGACCACGAGGAATGTGAAAGGTAGCTCTGCCTAAGTTTTGTAGATACTCGTTATTTTGTACAGCCTTGTAATTTTTAGATAAACATATGTAAATATTCATGATCACCTTAGTATATCTTACCATTTAACCGTAGTTAAATAAGCATAACGATAGTTATAGTAGGATTATAAGTAATTTATATTTGATCGGGACGATCAACAGTCAGGTTGGCCGAGCTGTAGTCGAATGATCGGTTAGAAACATTGTATATATTGTAGTAGAATGGTTAAGTTACAACATTGTACATACATAGTGCAACGATGTTGCAGTTGAGATAATAAGTACTTTTAGATGCAACTATGTTAAGTTTGGCAATTTAATGATGAAATTGAATAAAAGCGTCATTCTGGTTTGAGTGATCGAAGTGACTACACTTTCTATACTTATAGATAAACTAGCCGTAAACCGGTGAGCTTTCCTACCCTTAAGCACGCTTTTACAAAATTAAATAGAAGTTATATATTCGGTGTAATTTGTTAACTGTTAAATTGAATCTTTAATCTCTGCTCATTTAAAAGCCTAAGAAAATAGGCGTGGAACCGCCTACTTTTCCTCACGACTTATTCTTTACACTCTAATACTACATATTCAAAATCTTAGGTTCCTTACCTAAATACTTTGCAATTGCATTTTATCCGTGTATACTCTGTGAACATTTTTTAGCCTACAATAGCAAATGGGATTTGTACCAGTTTCAAAAAGGGGAGTGTACCACCCACTTCTCTCCGAAGCTTTTTTTACACACTAATGATACATATTACAAGTCTTATATTCTCATAAAGCATTTAAGTAAAAACATCGGATTCGGTATATACTCTCTTAATATAGTAAAGGGTAAAAAAATCAATTTTCAATTTTTTTTGTTTTTTGGTGTGGACAACATCTGAGCATCGAATGAGACCGATCCCATGCCCCATAAGTGTTTCCTCCCAGAGATGTGCGCGTTTTATGAATATGAAGTCGACGATTCTAATCGCAAAAAAGGGACCTAATCTTTAAAATGGCTCTCCTGAACAAAACTTTTCATCAACTTTTCACTTTTTTTTTGATGTAGAGAACATCTGAGCATCGAATGAGACCGATCCCATGCCCCAAAAGTGTTCCCTGCTAGAGATATGCGCGTTTTATGAAAGTGAAGTCGACAGTTCTAAGCGCAAATAGAAAAGGACCTAATCTTTATAATGGCTCTTTTGAACAAAACTTTTCATCTACTTTTCTCTTTTTTTAATGTGGACAACATCTGAGCATCGAATGAGACCAATCCCATGCCCCAAAAGTGTTCCCTGCTAGAGATATGCGCGTTTTATGAAAGTGAAGTCGACGGTTCTAAGCGCAAATAGAAAGGGACCTAATCTTTAAAATAGCTCTCCTGAACAAAACTGGTTTTTAACCTTAGGTCCCTTTCTATTTGCGCGCCACATATAAAGAAATAAGTTCGTAAAGGACGGTTCCAGATCTTTTTTAAAATCGTTCACATATACTATAGTAATTTCTGATACACAGTGGCATACATTGTAAATTGCAAGACGATCGGTCAACAACTAAGTTTATTATATTGCTTTAACGAAATTAGGCGTGCACCGCCCACTTTTTCATCGAACTTATTTAATTACATTTAGTAGTAGACATTACATTTAGTAGTAGACATCCCATGTTAATAACTTAAATGCTTTGTGAGCTCTAGCGACTTAACACTTTGGGATGTGGGCGGTGCCATTTATTTTTATTTTTTTTATTTATTAATTCATCTTTATTTACATGGGTTTGTTTTTACATATGTTCAGGTTTGAGTTTTCATCAATAGATATTACAGCAAGTAAGATATATAGTCACAGATTTTAAGTTCTTTTCATAGATTTTTAATATGTTTAAAGGAAAATTAGGTAAACCTTTATATGAAAATTTAGGAAAATTCAAATAGTTTAGAAAATATGTATGCCTATATTTGTATTACATGTAATAATACAATATAAGCATATCATTTTCTATTTGGTGATTTGGAAGTACAATATGTTATTTCAAGGTAATTTCTTGACATTCTCTTATCAATGATAAGTAGAATTTTCCATATTTCAAGTATTTATTATTAAGTCTGTTGATGAAATTTCCAAGTTTCTCGTAGCGGTTTTAAGATGAAGACGGTGTGTAGAGTATCTCCAGTTTTTATTATCGATTATTTTAAGGCATTTATTCTGCAAAATCTGAAGTTTTTTAAGATGTGATTTTGCTGCTTTGTACCATATGGGGCAAGCGTACGTAATTCCTGGTCTTATTACACTTTTATATATAAGGTTTTTATTAATTAAATTAAGGGATGATCGTTTGTTAATTAGTGGCCACAATGCTTTGATTAATCTTAAACCTTTTTTTACAAGTTTCAGCTATATGTTTTTCCAAAGTTTAATTTTTTATCTAGTATTACTCCCAGATATTTTACATTACTTTGGATAGGAATACTTTGTTTCCCACATTTACTTGGCGGTTTGGTATCCTTTTGGGCGACTTATTAAATGGAAATATTATAGCCTGAGTTTTGATTGGGTTTATTTTGATCTTCCACTTATAAAGGTATTTATTACATGCTGCAAATCCTTTTTCCATTTTTGTAAGAAGAGCCTTAGTAAGTTGGCCACATGTTATAAGTGCAGTGTCGTCTGCGTAGTATGCGGTCTTCAAATAAGATGGGGGGGGGGGGGAAGTCTGACGTGAAAATTGAAAATAATAAAGGTGATAATATCGAACATTGTGGTAGGCCTGTCGTGATTGTTTTTGGCGATGATAGTGAAGTATTTACGGACACAATAATCTGTCAGTTATTTAAAAATTCAATTATAATCTTGCACAAATATTTTGGGTACGTTAGCCTGAAGTAGGTTGTATGTGGGCGATGCCAAATTTTATACTATGACAATATATTCGCCCAAAATTGCAAAGTGAGTAAGTTTAAAGACAATCTATCTATAATTATGGTCATTACATCGCTTTAAAAAAGGGCATGGCACCGGGCACTTTTCCCCCGAACGTGTATCTGAATCTGATGTTCCCTACTCTTAAAGTGTGAGACCTTTGGGTGCTTTAAGTTTCAGCATAAGTACGCTGTGCCACTTTTTAAAATATTAACCTTTATGGTATGTCACAATCTCTTACCCACAGAAGTAAACATCTAAAATTTTAAGACGACCAACTGACAATTGTAAGCACTTTAAAGAAACGGGCGTGGTGCCGCCCCAGTTTTCCATCCCGAACGTATTTCATTACTCCCTAATAGTATATAGCGAATCTGTTGTTCCTAACTCTTATACTTTATGAGCTTTAGTAGTTCAGTCAACTTTGGAACGGTAGGACCGCTGGGCTTGGTTGAGGTAATCTTGGAAAGGTAACGCTATCTATAAGTATTAAGACAGAACTTAGCAATTTAATCCTAATACCCTCCGACCACCGGTCCGAAAATTTGCATTTTCGGGCATGGTCGTAGATGGATATATTTTCTTTAAATTAGCCAAGGAATACGCTGCTGAAATTTGTCCAGTCGTAAATGAATCATTCTGTATATGTGACAGCGCATAGAGAAAGGGACCTAAGGGTAAAAAAATCAATTTTCACTTTTTTTTTTTTTGATGTGGACAACATCTGAGCATCGAATGAGACCGATCCCATGCCCCAAAAGTGTTCCCTCCCAGAGATATGCGAGTTTTATGAAAGTGAAGTCGACGATTCTAAGCGCAAATAGAAAGGGAATCTTTAAAATGGCTCTCCTGAACAAAACTGGTTTTTAGCCTAAGGTCCCTTTCTATTTTGCGCGTCACATCTAAAGGGTTGCCCAACTATATTGCACGATGTTAATTGTAAGTCACACCATAACGTCGAGGTTTTTACATAATATAATTTGACAAAATTCAACCGTGGAGAGTTACACAATTGAGTAGCGCTCTAAGTTTTATAAATCCTTTTACGAAAATGGGTGTTTAAAATCAAAATGCATTTCGTGTACTTCGTGAGTTTTTTGGTCAGCATAATCGACCAAATAGTTTCACAGTGGATTCGTTAACAAGAACAATTACTGCATGTGTGTAAATGAGAATCCTCGAGTGATTGTTGAAAATCCGATGCATCCACAATGAGTGGCTGTTTGATACGGTTTAGGGGTTGACGGCGTCACCGGGCTGTACTTCTTTGAAAATGAGGTCTGCCCAGCAGTTACCGTGAATGGTGTTTGCTATCACGAGAAGATGACAGATTTCATGTGGACCTGGACGATATGTGGTTCCAACAGGATGGTGCCACTTGTCACGCAGCCAACATAACAATGCCTCTTTTGTGAGAGGAATTCAATGATTATTAAATTATTAATAGTTGACCACGATGATCATGTGATTTGACACCGTTTGACTTCTCTCTTTGGGGATATTTAAAAGAAAAAGTGTACGTCAATAAGCGAAGAACAATTCAAGAGCTAAGCGATCAGATAATTCGGCACATTAACGATATTGAACTTCCATTATGTCTCAGAGTCCTGGAAAATATGTACCATTGGTTAGAGGGTATTTTGCTATTTCGCTATTTTGTTTCACTCATAATTTTAATAGTTCCTTCTGTCATGATAAAAATTTTTAAGACAGTTCTCCGAAAAGTTTTTTTTTCATAACTTATAATATTATTATAGTCTTATATACAATTAACATCGTTTGTTTTAGTTGGACTAACCTTTATGCACATAGATATAAAACATATTGCATTGTCAAAATGAAAAAAAAAATCATTTTAAATATTGTTGTGTTAAATACAAAACTTGTGTAGAAATAGAAAATGAATCTATTCCTAACATAATGTCTGTCAAAAATTTTAATCCAAAACTATACTAAGTATTTTACAAAGTAATAGTCGAGATATACACAAAGATGCGACATTAAATTAGGTTGATACCGAAAAAAGTTCATTTCATGTAATTGTTTTTTTACTAGTTACAGACGGGGTCCAATGGGCTCTGTTCTTGCCGTCATTTGTACTGCTTTTGGTTAAGAAGAATCCCTCCCACTGAAAGCGGACTATCTATACTTGTTTTGCTAACGCTACTTAGTTGCTTTCACTTGTATTACAGATGAAATATGAAAATTCAAACAGTTTTAGGACGAATTCTTAGTCTACGCTTGTAGCCGTTACAATACGAGTCGCTTAGTTTAAAGCATTGAAAGCCATTAAATCCAAAACGGCCAGAAAAACTCGAATATGCTCTCACATTTAAACTCTCTTTTAATGTTCTTACATTACGTACTCTCATACACGCAGAGAAAAGATATGGTAACTATATGGTCACCGCAACAATAATATGTTTTCTACAATAAAAGCATGTTCTTCGCACCCATAGTATTGTTTTTTGAATTTCATTTTGACAACAGTATGATTGCGGCAATATTAATATTGTAGAATTGTAAGAATAGTATTATTGCCAAATTTAGAAATGAAAATATGGTTGAAGCAACCATATATACATGGTTGATGCAACAAAAGTATTGTTGTTTAAAATTTACCTTAACCATAATATGATAACGGCAATCATACGGTATGGTTGCGACTATGAACATAACAAAACAGGTTTAATACATATATATTTTTTTGGGATACAAAAAAAACACACACACGATACAGTGAATCATGGGTGCTGTCCATTTTAAAAAAAACAACAACAATCGTAAGGTATTTCGAGGGATTTCTATTGCGATTACTTTGTTTGGTGAAATACTCTACTGTCGACTGGTTCTCGTTTATGAAGTAGCATTCAACCCTGCTGGCAACTGAAAGTATTTTCGACTGCCGTTGCACGCAGAGAAAAAACATGGTTACTACATGGTCACGGCAATAATAATATTTTCTCCACAACAAAAGTATGCTCGTCGCAACCATAGCATTGTTTATTGAATTTAGTTTTGACAGTAGTATAATTGCTGCAATATTAATATTGTTGAAATGTAACAATAGTATTATTGCCAAATTTAAAAATGAAAATATGGTTATAGCAACAATATAAGTATGGTTAGTGCGACAAGAGTATTGTGTTTTGCGTTTTATGTTAACAATGATATGATTACGGCAATCATACTGTATGATTGTAAGTTTTCTTCATTTAAATATGCTTTTTAGAACAAATGTTATTGGTACGGATATAATGCAATAATAGTACTTTTTTATCAAAATTAAAATTGTTTAAACAAGCTGTTTTGGCTTTGTTTATCTGAAATATTTTTAATAAAAACGCTTACGTTTATTTCAACTTATTTTTTCTACTGTGAAAGAAATCACTCCTAATATTTTTGAATAATTTTCATAATTCAAATCTATTGTTGACAACTTAAACCAATTTTAATAAATAATATTGGGTATCAAATATATTGTCGACAACCCAAACAAATTCTATTAAATAATATTGGGGATCATAGTTTAATTGTTTGTGATCATACTATGGTTGTTGGGATCATAACATGGTTGCGTGTGAATCATACTATGTTTGTGAGGACCACACTATGGTTGTATATGAAACATACTATGGTTGTGAGGATCATACTATGGTTGTGGAGATCATAGTATGGTTGAGTGTGAATCATACTATGGTTGTGGGGATCTTATTATGGTTATGTGTGAATCATACTTTTGTTGTGAGGATCATAGTATGGTTGTATTTGAATCATACTATTGTTGTGAGGACCATAATATTGTTGAAGCACAGCCATATACCCAACAATAGTATTATCCTCTTGGAATATTGTCATCACAACCATACTTTTTTCTGCGTGTGGAATACATATTTTTGTTTCTTGAGTGTAATGTTTAATAAAAACATGGCCTCAAATCTGGCTATGAACTAAGTGTAATGCGATTTAAAATAACTTGCTTAATAAAAATCTCTATTTTTGAATAACAACATTGTCCAATCCTAATAAATGATTTTGGGGATCATAGTATGTTTGAGTGAATCCTACTATGTTTGTAGGGATAAAAGTATGGTTACGTGTGAATCATACTATGGTTGTGAGGATCATACTATGGTCGTATGAGAACCATATTATGTTTGTGGGGATTATAATATGGTTGTGGAGATAATAGTATGGTTGAGTGTGAATTATATTATGGTTGTGGAGGTCATAGTATGGTTATGTGTGAATCATACTATGGTTGTGAAGACCATAATATTGTTGTGCCACAACCATATACCCAACAATAGTATGATCCTCTTGGAATATTGTCACCATAACCATACTTTTTTTCTGCGTGTAGTAGGGACTCATACGCTCAATGGAACACAGCCTTGCTTGAAATCCTTCATTTGCCGTTACAAACATTAAGACATTTTGTGTGAACTTGTCCCAAACCATTTATGCAGTTTTTCACACACATACATACACACATCCGTGTGTGCATACACAAATAAGAGGGAAGTTCAATAAGCAGCCGATCTCCAGCAGATATGAATTTACGGATAAGCTCATATGAAATTCGAATATACGAACAACATCCATAGAAATTGCAATAGATATCGAAGTTACCTTCGGCTAGGTATTGTTTGTAGGTAGCAATAAGTATATTGCGATCTTATTGAACAAGGGGCCTGGCATCCCATACAACCCTCGACCATATATCATGAGCTATTGCAGATATGCCGATGATATTAGGAACATAGAGCAAAATTGTGTCTGCATATTTAGATCGACTTCTCAGTGAACCGCCCTCGTAGTAGCTTGTCGCTTAGCGCACATTTCACATCTCATCATGTCTCTCGTTATTCCCCCACCAGTTTTTCCCTTGTTTTTAATTTTTTTTCGGTCCTTTCGGGCGTTGGATGTGCGTTTAAATGTCGCTCCAGCTTCAGATCCCGTTTCCGGTCGACGATGATGTCCTTGCTGGTGCCAATATTGTTGCTGTTGTTGTTAGTGATAGTGTCCTGGCATGCTGAGTAATTGTACGCATCCGAGTTATGCATGTGTGCGGATATACTCATACATACCCGCATACCCTAACAAGGAACGTCTGCGTTTATATCGTGCTTGCTCCGATGTTTTTGTTGTTCTTGCTGCCGAAGTTTTTACTACTAATATGATGCATTTTCCCAAAGGTGCATTTTATGCTTGGAAAATCTAATTTGAGAGATTTTCCCATTTACGCCGTTTGTGTTACATGTAACACAGAAATTGTTTTTCATTTTTTTTTTGGTTTTTTCTTCCTCATCGCACGTTTGTTTGCCCGAGTGTCGGCGTGCGTTGTGGTGGGCGCCGTGGAAGTGGGAAGGGACAGTATTGTTGTTGTTATTTTAGTTTTACGACCATATCTCTGAAAGGCCAAAGTAAAACAAACAAAAAGACAATGTGCCATGCGAGAGGACTCACAGGAAAATTCTCATGATTGCTGAAACTTACGTTTAATTTTGTTCGTTGCTGCGCAAAGGCATGTCTGTTCCAACCCAGCAAAACAAATGTTCAGAGTCCGGTCGGAGATCGGTACGAAAGTCGGCCAATACATCTCGTATATGAAATCTGACCAACATCCTTACTAAAACTTCATGGCGAAGTTGACGTGTCCTCTCACAGAATCGTCAAAGGGAAATCGGACGGTTTAGCCGATATAACTCTATTTAAATTCCGAATTTGAAACCAATGTCTTCAAAAAGGCGGATGTGTCTGCCGACCCATCGTTCAAAATTCTGAAGTAGTTTCTTATAAAATTCTACCTCCGCTCCGGCTCTAGAGTCTTGCAGAACAGACTTCTGAGAAATTAAAGTAATAAAATAAAGCGTGATCCATTTCGAGGTTCCCTACTTTTTTAAAGAAAATTCAAATTGAATGGGGAATGTTTATTATCATTTGAAAGAACATTCTTTGGCATTTATTTATTTGAAGATTATATCTATCAAATGTTTGCCGTGGCTACGTCTCAGATGGTCCATCCGTTGAGTCCAATTATCGATGACTCGTTAGAGCATTTCGACTGGTAACTGGCGAATGACACGAGTGATGTTTGCTCCAAGGCCTGAATCGAAGCGAGTTTGTCCGCATAAACTTTTGACTTTACATATCCCCACAGGAAAATGTCTAACGGTGTGATATCACACAATCTTGGTGGCCAATCGACGAGAAATTATTTGCTCACCGAAGTGTTCTCACAATAAATTTATTGATTGATGAGATGTGTGGGAAGTGGCGCCGTCTTGTTGAAACCAAATGTCGCCGAGATCACGAGCTTCAATTTCAGTCATCAAATAGTCGGTTATCATGGCACGATAACGGTCGCCATTGACGGTTACATTCTTACCGGCATCATTTTTGAGAAATATGGACCGATGAACCACACCAAACCGTTGTTGTTTCTGGATGAAGTGGTAGCTCTTAAACCTCTTCTGGTTGCTCTTCGTCAAAAATGCGACAATTTTGCTTGTTTACATACCCATTGAGCCAGAAATGGGCCTCATCGCTGAACAAAATTTGGCTCGAAAACGTCGGATCTTCTTGGAACTTCTCGGCGGCTTCAGTGCTTGCACAAGCTGTATTTTGTACGCTTTCAATTTAAGATCTTGACGTAAAATGCATCAAGTCGTTCCCTACGTCAGTCCGAGTGGCTGAGAACGGCGCCAAATCGTTTCTCCACGGTCTTGGTGTACTCTCTCTGCTACGGCCGCTACATTTTCTTTACTGCGTGCTGGACGTGTTCTATTCGGTCGAATATTATCCAATAATGAATGCTGGGTCTCAACATGGGTGATGTTGTTGCGAATAGAACGCTCAGGAGGCCGATTATATTTACTAAAGTTGAACGAAGTGCACTAAACACATTCCTCACAGAACGTGAATTTTTGTAATAAAGTTGAACGGTTTGTAAACGTTTTTCAGGCGTAAGTCTTTCCGAGATGAAATGCCAAACAATACTGAACAAAAATAAAATGAAAGCAATACACGACTCACACGTGATCTGTCAAAAAAAGCCTTTGAAAAAAGTATATTTACTTGGATCTCCCATTATTAATAATAAATGAAAGATTATTCGTTTACCTTATCACGCCTAATTTACAACCTAAACAAAGCATGTGATCAAAAAAAACCCCGAAAATATGTCTGCCCGCTATACAGGGTCGGCCATGTAAAATTTTAAATTTGAATCGGCTCTTAAAAAGAGGTCAGATCATTTTTAAAATTTCAGTTTTCATTGGTAAAGTTGAAATTTGCCAGTTAATAATGAAACATTATTCATATGACTACCACAACTGGCTCGGCAGTACCTCATCCGATCAACCCAATTTTTCAGTACACTTTCGACTGTTTCGGGTCGAACCTCTGTATAAGTAACATCCGCGAATAAAGCAAATAATATCCATTTTACGCAAAACAAATGCAATCATGTAAGAAGACATCAAACTCTTCAGACTCATATTTAAGAATTCCTTTAGCATTCGTTCTGACGTGTTGGAACTAAATTACTTTGAGAAAGGTCGCACAGAATTTGGAACGAATTAGGTAAGAACTGTCGAAGGGGTTCAGACATTGTACAGACGTTTCAGATATCAGACAATAACACAATATAAACTAAACCATTAGCAATTGAACTTGAGAAATGCAAATTGAAATTAAAAAAATACAAATTGAAATTGAGGGACATAAAATTATATTGAGAAATACAAATTGATTTTGAGAAAATACAAATTGTTATTGAAAAAATAATATATAAAAACCAATTAAACCAGTGTATTCAAATGTCTTATCTTCGCGGAACAAGGTTCTCGTATTTGGTCATTACTACGACTTGCATGAACTGGAGGAAATGCCCGTTGAGAATGGGTTTTCAATATCAATTTCCCTTTTCACAAGTTTAATATTGTATTCTCTCATTATCAATTAGAATTTTCTCAATTTAAATTTGTATGTTCTCAATTTCAATTTAAGTTTCTTAATTTTAATTTGTATTTTCTCAATTGTTGAACCCTCAATCATTTTACCGGAGACTCCAATTCGTCATCAAGTTCTAAAATGAGCCAGCCATGGCTGTCTATCTGTCTATGGAATGCAAACTACAGGTCCCACAATTGAAGCTATGTATCTGAAATTGAACTTTCCTTGTCATTGATTTCATACTGTTAAATTACATAGCTTCAAATAGTGTATCTGTCAAATGTCGACCTTCGCTATCCACACACTGCTGCATACGTTTTCTGAAGCTGTCATGAACTCTAACAAGCATTTCGACCGGTCCATGCTTTGGCCATTAATGCAATTTTTAGCACCGCCTACTTTTCCTCCAGGATGAGTTTTGATCCATGCCAACTTCATATGTTTTAAATATATGGTGAAGCGTGGTTATTTGCTTATTTGGGATTAAAATAAAAAATAATAAACCTAAGAAAAATTTATTTTATATTTTAATAATATTCAACAGTAAGGAAATTTTTAAATTGCATAGTTTTAAATAGTGTATCTGGCAAATGTCGACCTTCGCCATCCAACACTGCTGCATACGTTTTCTGAAGTTTCCATGAACTCTAACAAGCATGTCGACTGGTATTCTGCCAATATTGTTAATTAGGTCTTCCAAGGTGCTGGGACGGTTGATATACACCTTCGATTTCGGGTAACCCCAAAGGAAAAAATCGCATGGGGCTAAATCTGGTAAGCGTACCGTCCAGTTCACATAAAATAGATAAGCCATCCAGGAAACATTCGCCACAAACAATTCATGGTAACCCTCGCTGTGTGTGCAGTGGCACCATCCTGTTGGATTCATGTATCCTCTTAATACATTGCCTTAAGACCCGGCTGAAAAAAAAAAGTCTGGAAATGCCAAGAGCAAGCGATTGCTTTCGAGCAGAGCGTTTCGGAGATCGCACTACTGTTGCTCTTACTCTCTCGACGTTTTGTGGTGTTGTAGTCCTTCTCTCAGTTTCCCTTCGTACACAAGACACATTCCCTGCTGTTCTCAATGAAGTTAGCAAATTTACTATTAATTTCCGTCCAGGAACACGTCCGCGTGGAGGAACAGAGAATCGTAAACGAAAAGCACGCTACACTGCCAATGATCGAATGCGCATTTGAAAAATATGCTTCACACACAAATGACCTCTCCTCACGTGTCCAATGCATGATGGCAACTATAAGGCAGACGAATACAAATCTTCCGTCAGCCACTATAAGCCACGGCCACTCTCTTCGATTAACAGTGCCGCCACAGCCTGCAGTGCAAAACATCAAACTAATGCGCTACACCCTGTATCTTCATCTATCTCTAAATATCATATACTAATCTAATCAAATTCAAATCAAGTCTGGAATTTTAATTGTTTCATTCGAAAGGACATTTTTGTCATTTATTTTTTAATTTAATTTTCTTCGCAACTACGCCTCAGGGTGTCCATTCTAAAGGTCCAATTTTGGATGACTCGTTCGACCGGAATTGACCGGTTTGACGTTAATTAAAAACCTGAACCATAGCTGGTTTGTCAGCATGGACTTTGGACTTTACGTAGCCCCACAGAAAAAAGTCTAAGGGTGTAATATCGCACGATCTAGGAGGGCCCAAGCACCGGTCCAAAAGGTAAAATTAGCTGTTGTTCGAATGACCCCTCAATAGATCCATTTGTCCTGTTGAAAGCAATATCGTCCAGATTACGGGCTTCAATTTCAGGTAGCAAAAAGTCCGATATCATAGCGCGATGGCGACACCATTCACGGTTACGTTCCGGCCACCATTTTTTAAAAAATATGTACCGACGATTTCACCAGCCCATAAAACGCGCCAAACCGTGGTTTACTCTGGGTATAATGGCATCATGTTAAACCTCTTCTTGTTGCTCTTCAGTCCAAATGCGGCTATTTTTGTTTATTGAATTTGCCGTTAGGTCCAGAAATGGGCTTATCACTGTACACAAATTTGGTCGAAAACATGCGGATCTTTTCGTTCTTTCACAGAACGCTAATTTTCATAATACAGTTGTCAACATTTTGAAGGTAATTATTTTCAAAAAATAAATGCCATAAAATGTCCTTTAAAATTACCAATAAAAATTCCACTCTTGATTTGAATTTTTATTTGTTTTGTTCGTTAAAAATACCTCTAGATGGATCACCCATTATTTGTATTTCTAAGTTCAGGGTTGTGTGGGTGCTGTCCTGAAATACGATTATACACAAACATAGTTTAATAACAATTTCCTCTCCATTGATTTCACCTGTTAGAGTTTGTAATTGCAATTTTCAAAGAGGCGTGGCACCGACCACTTTTCCTTCAGAATGCGTTTCGATGCATACATACATCATTTATACCAACTTGTGTGGTAACATCGTTCTATTACTTCGACCATAGCTGAAAGTTTGTAAAGAGGGCGTGGCACCGCTTACTTTTTCTCCAGGATATGTTATTGATTATGCTACCATCATGTGTTTTAAATATCATAATCATATTTATAATAGTTTCATTATATTTTGTATTACTACAAATATTAGCTGGCCGAACGTAACATCATCTGAAAATTTTGTCATAAACGGAGTTGGGAGAAAGTTTTATATAAGCAAAGAACCCTACAAGTATAGTGGTTTTCCAGGTGTTATATAAGTATATCCTTGTGCTTTTGTCTCTTGCCCGTTCTGGCCCCATTTTTTATAACAACCGTTTCAGTCTTCAACACTTTGTCTGCAAAATTTCAGCTACCTAGCCTTATAAGCGCGACCTGTTGTTTGTTTTCCACATACCGACTTGGCTAGATTATCTTAGAATATACAACTATTCGGTCTTCGACCATAATTTCGAGGTTTTGCAAACAAAATGACAAAGCGAATATAGCCTGTATGATAGAGGGTAAAAAATTACATTTGAGAAATTTTAGCAAGATTAGTTGTAATGTGTGGATTCTAGAGCGGAAAACAAAAAATTGGATAAACATACTTTAGCTATATTAAATCTGAACCTATTTTAGCAACTTCCATAACGACGTTACTTGGTCCAAAAAAACAAAATTCTGAAAATGTACATAAAGATCGGAAAACACCTGCGACCTGTAGTTTAATAACAAGCTTTATATGGACGGATAGACATCGTTAAATGATATTATCTGGCGATTATTCGTAGATAGGTATTGAAGTACTTAAAAGTGGGTCTAGCTCAAATACTATTGATAGTTAGGAATATTTGGCATGAAGGAATATTTGGCATTACCAAATTATAATACCCTGTTCCACAGATTGGTACCCTGTTGAATGGTGTAAGTTGTTAAGTCTTGATTAAAAATACGAAGGTAAATTCCAAAACTTTTGCTAATACTTACGCACATCGGCCGCATGAAAACAGTCAAGTGCCATCAAAACTATCATCCATATGACGTCGATCTGAGATTCCACACAATGCTCGTTCACTCATTCCAAAAGATGTGCTTGAATAACAAATAAAGCGCCGCCACTAACAACAACAAAAATAATAATCCTACATAGAAACAGAAGAAGCAGTAGGAAAAAAACGCCATCAAACACCAATAGCGAGACCGAAAAACAAAAGTCCTGTGATCCTAAAACTTGTACAAGTACCTCCCCAGTACACAAAGGACACCACCTGCCATTGAACTTCGACGGTTGTTGGTTGTTTTTCGTGTTTTCGTCCTGTCCCATCCAATATAACATTTACATGTTGTATCTTGTTGCTGATGGCCCTGGTGCCGCTAGTGCCGCTGCTGGTGCTGTTGCTGTTGTTCCTGCCAGCATATTTTGTTTGGCGCTCAGTTATGCGCAGCGCAAAAGTACTTTAATTGAGAGCATTTTGATGTCATAATTCTTGAGTGTTGCTTTAAGGGGACGCTTAAATTACTTCAATCAACAGCATGCAGTGATTGACAAACCGTTTTTACGTTTACTTTCCATCCATTCATCCATGCATGCATCTACTATAACTTCTCCTCCTTCACCTCACCCTTTACGAGGCTAGCCCCCCTTACCAAGAACCATGACATTTAGCCCACGTTTGTTGTTTTTCAGATTTTCCATTTTTTGTTTTTTTTTTTTTTTATTTCTCTTATCCATTCCGTTCCGTTCTATTCTCTTTACTTTGTTTTTTATGGTTTTTGGCCTTTTTGCCGCCGTCGACGCTGCTGTTGTGGTTGTTTGCTACGTTAGGGCATTGTTTTGCCTACTTTATGGATATGAATTGTCTGAGTACGAGGGCGGCCAAAGAAACTACAGGAAATATGGGCTAGTAAAAAAGATAAAGTCGGGCATGGCCGACTATAAAATACCCTGCGCTTCTGGATGATCAAAAAAGCTCCCTTGGAATTACTCTAAAATTATTCAGATTTTAAAACTAATGTCATATACACGTATGAATGAATTTGCGAGACAATTTCATTGTTTTTTGTACCGTCGGTTGAACATACGAATATATATGGGAACTATAACTTAATCTGCACCGATTTTCTCCAATTTCAACAGCATCCGTCCTTGGCACACGGAACTTACTTGTAAAAAATTTCAAAACCAGATGAATATATGTGTGGGCGCTATTTCCAGATCTTAAGCGATCTCCTTTTTTTTCCGTAACTTTGGTGCTTGGTCCCAATTCTTTAATTTAAATTGCTTCCTTCCTTGGCCTACAAAACCTACTAGCTCTAAATTTCAACAAAATGGATATAAGATGTGGCTTCTAGAGCTAGAGATATATAAAATCGGATGAACATAATGTTGAAGCTATATATAAATCTCAACCGATTTTCTGCATTCCTAATTGGACAAAAGCAGTTAATAGTGCTATATTTGATAAAAATGGGATGTAAGGGATCTAGAGCTAAAAGCAAAGAAATTCGATGAACATATATGTATATGGGGGTGTTTCTAAATCTGAACTGATTATTCTTTATATCAAAAACGTAGTTTCTTAGTCAAAAAAAAAACACATGTGTGACAAATTTCATTAGAGATTGGATGTAACATGTGGCTTTCAGAACTAAAGACATTGAATCGGATAAATACGAGGGCGGTTCGGAAAGTTCTTAGCCCTATCAATGAAAGAGAATAGTTAGTTTTTCAAAAATATTTTTATTTTTCAATATAATCTCCTGAAACTTCAATACACTTAGTCCAACGCTTTTCTAGCAATTCTATCCCTTGATTAAAATAGTTTTGCTCAAGGTCTTCAAAATATGGTTTACAACTGTAATTGCATCTTCATTTGAGGTAAAACGCTTGCCAGCAAGGAATTTTTTTAGATTTGGGAACAGGTAAAAGTCGCTGGGAGCTTAATCAGGAGAATAAAGTGGGTGGTCAAGCAACTCGTACTTTAATTCGTTGATTTTAGCCATTGTTAAAACACTATTGTGCGCTGGTGCGTTGTCTTGATGAAATTTTTTTTTTTGTGTTGTAAGCCAGGACGTTTTCTCGAATTTTACATTTAATTGATCTAAAAGTGTGTGCAATAGTACTCTGAATTTATTGTTTTACCCTTTTGCAGATAGTCAATCAATAAAATACCTTTGAAGTCCCAAAAAACCGTTGCCATAACCTTACCAGCCGATTGAATTGTTTTTGCCTTCTTTGGGGCACTTCCTCCAGCTTCAGTCCATTGTTTGGATTATTCTTTTGTCTCTGGAGTATAGTGGTGGATCCACGTCTCATCAACAGTTATGAACGACGCTTAAAATCCATTTTATTTCGCTGAAAACGATCCAAACAAGCTTGAGAAATGTTAATTCTTATGCGTTTTTGGTCGACTGTTAACAAGTGCGGCACCACATCTTGCAGAGGCTTTTTCATCTATAGTTCTTCATGCAAAATTAAATGGACTCGATCATTTGAGATGCCCATGATATTAGCTATTTCACGCATTTTTATTCGTCGATCATTAATACCATATCATGCACTTTGGCTACAATTTCTGTGTTGTTGCTGTTTTTGGACGTCCACTACGTGGTTCATCTTCAATGCTTGTACGACCACGTTTAAATTCAGCAACCTAATTTTTTACTGTTGCACATGAAGGAGCACTTTCACTTAACACATTCACCATATCATTATGAATGTCTTGTCCCGATAAACCTTTTTTATGTAAATATTTAATGACAATACGCATTTCTAATTTTTCCATTGTAAAAAAATCGCGGATGCGTCTTTTGTGAACACCTGTTTTCTATATGAAGGAGTTGCCAGATCGAAACAAAATTTAACATGTGTTCATAGCAGAGATGGAAGTTTCCAAAACACTTAACTTTTGTCTGTTTATACCGCGTTTTTTGTGCTAGGCTAAGAAGCTTCTGAACCGCCCTCGAATAATTATAAGTATGGCAGCTATTGGCTAAATCTGAAACGAGTTTTTTCAATTTTATTAACTTTCTCGGTGCATACTAAAAAGATTTGGGTGTGGATTTCAAAACTAAAAGCGTAAAAATCGGATGAACATACATGTGGCAGCTACTTAGTAGGGGACATAAATGATGTTACAACATTGAACCCACCCATTCCAATAGTAGAACTGAACATACCCCGTCAATGTTATATGGGTTTTGAAAGCTAACCTCGAAAGCGTTAGTCTATAATTTAAAATTGTTTCAACTTTCATCATGGAGTGGTCAGATAATGAGAAACCGTATCGCTGTAATAGCGCTATAATAGTGTGAAATGAAAAAAAAAAAAAGATATATTCAAAACTCTCCGGCCACTAGGGATTAGCCGCATGTTCGTCTACCGATGCATAAAACTGTTTGAGAAGACTGGAGATGTAAAAGATTGCCACTGGTCGGGCCGACCACGCTCTGTTCGAACACCGCATGTCATCAAAGCCGTTAAATCAAGAATTCACAGAAATCCGCTCGGAAAACAGATATCATGACCCGTGAGATGAGTATCACGCAAAAGTCCATGAGTTGAATCATTAAAAAAATACTTGGGACTTGGGGCTTTCAAACGATGTACGGACATTTATTGAATGCAGCTTTAAAGCAAAATGATAGAGTGTATGCGCGGTCATCTAAGTAAGCATATAAACTGATCCCAAGGGTGGAAAAGGGTCATCACCCAGCTTTTGGTGGGGTGTTTCTTAAGATGGGGTCACTGACCTGCATTTCTGCGAACAAGGAGTCAAAACATCGGCTAAAGTTTACCAAGATACCGTTTTGGAAGCTGTTGTGAAGCCTCTTAACAGTTCCCTGTTCCAAAACCAAAACGGCTCATCAGGCCTGGCTTCGAAACATTTTTGCGTTCATTTCTTTTGATGATCCGGTTTAAGAAGACTAGGTTTGTCATAAAAGATACCCCAACATTGATCTCTTAAGACTGCTTTGGTTCGAGCTTTGGACAATTTTCCAATGGACTTAAGGCGTGTGTAAAGGCAAAAGGCGGACATTTCGAATAGATTCAGTACTTTTTATTTTACAGCATAAAACGTGTGTAACAGTATTTATGTCCCTACTAACTATACATAAATCTTAACCGATTTTCTTTAATTTTAATAATTTCCTTTTTGGTCAGGCAAACATATGTGTGCCAAATTGTATCTCTATTGGATGTATTATGTGGCTTCTAGTAATAAAGACTTGAATTCTTATGAACATATATATAAAATATATCGGATCTTTATCATAATCTGAACCGATAAGACTTACTCGTGATAAGTTGTATCAAAATTGGATGATTGTGCCGATTTGTCCTATTTACAATCCCAAACATCTCATGACCCATAAGTCATACTCCTGTAACATTTAAGGATCTTAATTTGATTCGTGTTTTTACAAGAAACACGGTAGGATGGACGGACATGGCTAGGTTGTCATAGAGTTTTAAGACAATCGATAATATAGGCTGATCCATATATGTGACCCGGTCTACGAAAAGGGACCTTCGGTGTGAAAATATCATTTTTCACTTTTTTTGGCGATTCGGATAGACTAAAGTGTGCTCTTTCTAATGGCGCAAAGCAGAAGTTTCCAACTCGTAAAGAAGTTTGTCAAAGAACGAAACTAACCTCTTCATCTACACTCATTTCACATGACTTGTTTATCTTTAACAGCTGTTTTCCTCGAAAACTTGTTTTTACACCGAAGGTCCCTTTTCGTAGACCGGGTCACATATAGGTATTTTTTCAGAACAAAAAAAATATATAAAAATTCAAATCAAAAGTGGAATCTTTATTGCTCATTTAAAAGGATATTTTATGGCATTTATTTTTTGAAAATAATAACCTTCAAATGTTGGCAACTGTATTATGGAAATGAGCGTTCGGTGAGAAACGGGAAGATCCGCTGTTTTCGACCAAAATTTTGTTCAGTGATGAGGCCTATTTCTGGCTCAACGGCAAAGTCAATGAAAAAATAGCCGCAATTGGGCTGAAGAGCAACACGAAGATGTTCAAGAGGTGTTATTATATCCAGAGAAAACCACGGTTTATAAGCTGGTGGAATCGTCAGTGCATATTTTTTCAAAAATGATGATGGCCGGAACCTAACCGTGAATGCTACTCGCTATCGCGCCATGATATCGATCTTTATGCTACCTGAAATTGAAGCCCGTAATCTTGACGGCTCTTAGTTTCAACAGGACGGTGCCACTTGCCATACAGCTGCTCAAATAATGAATCTATTGAGAGGTCATTTCGAAAAGCAGCTAATTTCACGATTTGGGCAGGTAAGTTGGGCGCCTAGATCGAGTGATATCACACCTTTAGACATTTTTCTTTGTGGTTACGTCCAAAGTCTATCTAAGCTGACAAACCAGCTACGATTCAGGTTTTGGAAGCCAACATTACGCGTGTCATTAAAGCCATACCGGTCGAAATGCTCTAATGAGTCATCCAAAATAGGACCCTCAGAATGGAAACCCTGAGGTGTAGTTGCGGCCAACACTTGAAGGAAATTATATTCAAAATATAAATGCCATAAAATGTCCTTTTAAATTACCAATAAAGATTCCACACTTGATTTGAATTTTTATATATATATTTTTTGTTCTGAAAAAAGACCTCTAGATGGATCACCCTAGAAATACATAGAGCGCCCATGAAATACATAGAAAAATGGAAACGTATTATTCTTTCCACTCCCCGCTCATTTTCTAGTATATTGGGCACCAAAAATAATATTCGTGCAAAATTTTTTCAATCGGATGGAAACCGGCCAGTCCGTCAGGACTTTTAGCCCTAAAAATGGATTAAAACCAGTTGCAAGCTTTGATGAGCTATAACTCGTAAGCCAGACCAGACGACTTTCGGAAAATACACCTTAAGCATTTGTGTTGCAAATTTACAGGCAAACATTTTTCTCTTATACAAGTTTTGACCTATCTACTCGTATGACCCTTCATGGTGTTTTGAGAGGTCAAACTTCAAATTCGAGTCAAAAATTTTTCAAACGTAAATTAGTAATTTTATTTACAAATCTATTTAGGTTTGACTATTGCCAAATTGTAAAGTATCATATGTAGTTTCCATAAAAAAATAAGATATTTTTAGCTCGTTTGTTTTATTTCGGTCTGTTGCTTTTACACATTGAACAGGGATTAAACCGCTCAAGACTCTGTCACTTTGCCATTTTGTTAAAAACTTGTCTTCTATTTAAATATAGAAGCAAGAGGTCTTGAGCCGGTTTAATCCCTGTTCAATGTGAAAATAAGATATTTTTAATGAATATCGTTTATTCCATGACAGAGTTAAAAACAATGAAAAAATCAAAAAAAATATAAAAATTAATCATCTTCTTTTGAAAAATTATTATGTAAGCATTCTAGAAATTTCTTTTTGGAAAAACTTTTTGAAGGAAGATTTTTACATTGTTGTTCCATTGTATGTAATATAAATTGTTTCTGCTCTTCTTGGTGAGTTCAAACACCATTGAATCGCGTTATTAATGCAACTCCGCGTTCTGCAATATCATTTACAACTAGAAGCTTTTAAAAGTATGTTTTGCCGCAATGTACTCTTCATTTCTATTCCATGTACTCGGACCAGTCATCAAAAATGTTGGATTAATGCTTGTAATATTCTGATTCAGAATAGATTTAGAAAAAACAATGTGTTTTTTGTAACAAAGTCACTTAGTTGCATAGCGGCGAATTCCTTAGGTGGCAAATGAGCCCGTTTCTGTTTATCAGGATGACCATTTTTTTCAAATTTAACAACATATTTCTTTTTACATGAACATGAACGTCATCGTCAAAAAAGTCCAATGCTATATTAAGTTCATATAAATACCAGAATTTCGAAGGAGTTTGTTTTGCACCGCAACCCCTATGTCTCTATCAATTACCTTAAAGTTCTACAGATCCTTTGAAAGGTTTAAATCATTGGCAGGTGCTGTTGGTGCCACTAGACACTAGCTGCCGTGCGTGAACTGATAATGCAAGATCGTTATGTGACATATCGTGGTATAGAGGCATCCTTGGGCATTTATATAATCAGCATACATTCGATATTGCATGAACACCAGGCCGTAAAATAGGTTTGTTCTCGTTGGATCCCGCACAATTTGACAATCGCTCAAAAAAGGCTAGCGTCGATTGGTGCAAAGAAATTTTGAAAAAATTCGATCGCAGTGCTTCTAAAGACGTTTACAAGATCGTCACAGGTGACGAATCATGGATCTATGCGTATGAGTCCGAAACAAAACAGCAATCGACCGGAAGAAGCACTTCGAAGCAAATGCTTGCCTGTTTCTTCGGTAACACTGGTCATGTGGCGACTGTTCCGCGTGAGCAACGTAGGACGGTCAATTCTGAGTGGCACACCAAAATTTTTTTGCCGGAAGTCTTCGGAGAAATTCGAAAATAAACAAGAGAAGACGAATCATTGTGCACCATGACAATGCGAGCTCTTACACATCGGTTCAATCCACCAACTTTTTGACCGGCCAAAAAGTCGAATTGATGGGTCATCCGCCGTACAGCCCTGACTTGTGACTTCTTTTTATTTCTGCCAACAAGAAAAAAATGCGTGGTCAACGATTTTCGTCGCCAGAAGATGCTGTTAAAGCGTTTAAAAACCATGTTTTGGAGGTGTCTCAATCGGAGTGGAAAAAGTTTGAGCGCATGCAAAAGTGTATAAATCATGCTGGAAAATACTTTAAAAAAACAATAAAACCATTTTTGATGATAAATATTCATTATTAGGAAAGAAATATATAGCAGCCCTCGTTCTTCGCCGGCCTACAATAAGCAAAATTTGATCGAAATCCCTTTTTCGAAAGATTAATAACAATCGTGGGCACTTTGACGTAGTACCCTGTTCCAAAGTGTAGGTGTAGGGTAAAAACATATTATAGACATTTTAGTGAGTCTTCTTTTCTTTCACACCGACCTCGTCATTTCAATGAGTATTTGCGGGTATTGCGGTGATATTAAACTTAAGACCCTCTCGCACTCCGCCATCGCCCCCCGATTACCTTGTTGTTTCCCGCTTCGGCCCAAGTACTTTCATATACCACCACATTTACTTACATAGAAGCGTTCTCGTAAATAAAGTGCAAGGATCCTTTTTTTTTGTCGATGATAATAATGTTGTTGTTTTCGTTGCTGTTGTTTATCCTTTTTCGCTTTCAATTTCATTTAGTTTTGTAGTCGTTCGTTACATCTCCCCACCGCACCGTATGGGTTGGCCGGCATAGACATATCCACCATTCAAGACTCCATCTTCAGCTGCGGTAAACAGGAAATGTTTAACTGGGGATTTGAAATTATTAAAAAAGAAAACAACAGCAAGAACGACTCTGGCAGCAGCCAGAAACAATATTTGAAACTGTGTGGTTGTTGTTGTTGTGCGCTGGATTTCCACTTGCCACACTTCCACTTTGACTATTGGAAGGACGTCATCCTTTGGGTGAATGCGCCCGGCAGTCTGTCTGTCGGTCATGTGTGCCTGCGTACTTCAGTGTTTGTTATTAGCCCTAGCCAGGAAAGGGGAAAAACTCGCAAAACAAAACAAAGTTATTTACTTGTACGGAAGAACAATTTTATGAGGTTGTGCTTCACTTTCAATCCGAGTTGGGGTTTCGGTTTCGCAATAATTCAGTGGGGTTTGCCTCTTCAGTTTTTTTTTGATTTGACTATCTAAAACACAACGCACATTTGGTTCGCATTCCTTATTGGGTTTCCATTTTGATTTTATTATCATTTGCATGCTGTGAAATTTTACTGAAGATGCCACAAGTTTTGGAAGTTAATTAAAAATGACAATATTTTGGGATCAAATCAAGGTGAAAAACATAAAATAATTGAACGTTTTCTGGCCAACATTAAATGGACTTTACGACATTGCGGCTATAAAAGCCAATTGTACGCCCATTAATCCTTTTTAAAATAAAAGACAATTTTAAAATGGTCAGAATGACTGGAAAATGTGCCTTTGAACGTATATTGCAATATCTTTATTATAAGTACTTTAACATGAACAGTTTTTATTCTGGTTCGAGACCCTTTTGTTGTTGTTGTTTCTTTTTCTGAAAAACTAAAAAAAATGATAAAATGTGTTGGCTACGGCTGCCAGGCAGACTGTACAGCTGTTTTTTACGCCCCCCAACAATTACCACTAAGAAAACACACTTCCGCCAGATATGAGGATATTTCGAATTTAAAATGAAGTGAAATATGTAAAAACGTGGTAAATGTCGGCCAGGCCAAATTATATCCACAATTCGCTTACACCCTTAATTTGCTTATGAAGTGGCACGTTTTTGAGCTTTCTGGGTTCAATGTCAGCCCATCTTCTTCAAATAAAGGATGTTTTTTTAGACGTGTGGTTTTAAATCTGGCCACACTTTTTTCGGAGTGTCACTTAATTTATGCTTTTGTCCTAGTTGAACATTCAATCTAAATAAAAAAGCTGGAGTTTTTCGGTATTTAATCCTCCGCTATAAAATTTATTGAGTGTTACTTGCGCACTAGTCGACAGTATGTTAAATTTGGAAACAGCAAAAGTTGTATCAAGCCCTCAGGAAAGTATTATTGGGTCCTTGCATTTTTTATGCATTTAAATGATTTGAAAAATACAAACTTTTTTGGAAAACTTAATATGTTTGCTTATGACATATGCCTGTTTTTAATTATAAGCTTCAAGTAGCTCTTAAAGCGCTGAGCTAGGACGATGCGTCAATTTTGGTTGAATATGCTCGTCTTAATAAATTTTCTATAAGACGAAATTTGTTAGATTTTTTTCACATTTCCTACTGACCCGGTTTGCTGGAATTTGTGCAAAATACAAAAATACAAAATACATTTTGATTTGAACGCCCATTTTCGTAAAAGGCTTAAACAATCTAAACGCTCTGCTCAATAAAATATCTCTCCATGGTTGAAATTGTCCAATACTGAAACAAAAAAACCTCAAATTAAGTAGGACAAACAACTTGACGTTAAGGTGTGACTCGCAATTAAGATCGTGCATTATAGTTGGACCTCCCTTTACATTAATATACAGGGTGGAGCGCGAAATTTGCTTTTTTGAACTACAGGCTGTGGCGGCACTGTTGGTCGAAGAGAGAGAGAGAATGTGCGTGGCTTATAGTGGCTGACGGGAGATTTGCATTCGTCTTCAGTTGCCTTCATGCATTGGACACGTGAGGAGCGGTCATTTTAGGTTGAAGCGTATTTTTCAAATGCGCACTCGATCATTGCAGTGCAGCGCGGATATGTGCCTGGTAAAACAAATCCCTGCGTCACTGTGTGGTGCGCCATATCACGAGTAGGCATCATTGGCCCTTACTTTTTCCAGAATTACCGTCTTACCGAAACTGTGAACTCCGAACGGTACTTGACTATGATACAGGATTTCTCAGCCGGCTCTTGAGACAAGTCCATTAGAGGATACATGGTTCCAACAGGATGGTGCCACTGTGCACACAGCGAGGGTTACCATGAATTATTTGAGGCAAATGTATCCTGGACGGCTTATCCTTTTGAGGGGTGATGTGAACTGGTCGGCACGCTCACCAGACTTAGCCCCATGCGATTTGTCGTTACCTGAAGTCGAATGTGTATATCAGCCGTCCCAACACCTTGGTAGATCGAATTAACAATATTGAGGCTGAAATTGGCAGAACACCAGTCGACATGCTTGTAAGAGTTCATGAAAACTTCAGAAAAAGTATGCGGCAGTGTGTGGATAGCGAAGGTCGACATTTGCCAGATACACTGTTTAAGACCATGATGCATTCTAAAAATTTCGTTACTCTTCAATATAATTAAAATGCTAAATTAGTTTTTCTAAGGTTCATAATTTTTGTATTTCATTCCCAAATAAGCAAAATTCGCGCTCCACTCTATATAATATGTATATTCTTTGATGGTAACTACTTAAATTGCGACAAAATTCAAAGCATACTTTCAGGCACTTCTCAAAACACAATTTATCTCCGCTTCTGTTCCTGGTTCAATGAGAACAGTTTTAGAATCAAATAAAGTAATTTATGTTTTTGCATATCATAAGCGGATATATTGTGCTTTCGGCGCTTGTTAGAATAACATTGAGGCTCAAAAGATAGTTAAAATCCAAGTACAGGTTGCAGTTATGTACCGACTTTAAATAAACTTGGTATTCTTTAAGTTTGAGACAAAGGCAAACCGTTATAAAATTGGTCTACATCGTTCCATATTTTGATGGTATTCATCGGTTTATCTTGATTTCTGAGCCTGCAGCTTTTGAAGCCACATACTACATCCGATTTCATCCAAATTTCGCAATATAGCATTTCGAGTGACCAACACTAATCTTGAGATTCCTTCTAATGAGGTTCTGCATATGTGACAGAAAAGGGACCTAAGGGTAAAAAAAATCAATTTTAATTTTTTTTTTGATGTGGAAAACGTCTGAGCGTCGAATGAAACCAATCCCATGCCCCAAAAGTGTTCCCTCCCAGAGATATGCGCGTTTTATGAAAGTGATGGTACACCAAAGATACACGTATTTAAATCTTTAAAATGGCTCTCCTGAACAAAACTGGTCCCTTTCTATTTTGCGCGTCACATATAAAGAAACCTCAAATTGCACCCGATTATGCCCAAAGTTTGCCTGGTACGTTATGACCATTATTTAGCTGTGGTAAAATTGGACTACAATGGTCCGCATAGTCGTAAAGCCCCCATACAAAGGTCTTTCCCGATATCAGAATCTGCAGCTTTGGAGACCATATTTTACATCCGATTCTTACCAAATTTCGCATGGAGCGTTACGAGCAACCAACACACAAGTTCTTTAACAATGTTTCTTAATGGTCCATGTTGTCGAATAGCTCCAACCACACAAAGGTCCCTGCCAATTTGAGGCCTTGTATCTCTAGAAGCCAAAAATTATACCCGATTACTGTTAAATTTTAAATTATACATTAGAGTGGCAAAAAATTAACTACAGACCAAGCTGCTTAATCCACTGAATAGCAGAGTGCTGTAGGGCATTTCATAGTTAGCCACGCCCGACTTTAACTTTTTGTACTTGTTAAACTATGTTTTGCTATTTAAATGTGTTAGCTGCCTAACGAAGTTTCATATTGTGCTCACTGTTTTTAATTTATGATCAGTATACCCCTTCAAATCATGATGAATATATATACTTAGTAGGGGCATAAATACGGTTACAACATTGAACACACCCATTTCAATAGTAGAACTGAACATACCCCGTTAATGTCATATGGGTTTTGAAAGCTAACCTTAATAGCGTTAGTCTGTAACGGGACTTTAAATTGTGTCAATTTTCATCATGGAGTGGTAAGATAATGAAAACCGTAACGCTGTAATAGCGCTTTTCCATTGTGAAATGCAAAAATGCGATATTTTCAAAACGGTCCGGCCAATAGGGATTAGCCGCATGTGCGTCTACCGATGCATAAAACTGTTTGAGGAGACTGGAGATGTAAAAGAAAAAGAAGCACGCTGATAACTTGCACAGAAAAATTTAGTTCACTGATGAAAAAATTTTTACCGCACAGGAACAATTTAACAAGCAAAATGATAGGGTGTATGCGCGGTCACCTAAGGAAGCATCTGAACTGATCCCAAGGGTGGACAAGGGTCATCAATCATGGTTTGGTGGGGTGTCTCTTACGATGGGGTCACTGACCTGAATTTCTGCGAACAAGTCAAAACATCAGCCAAACTTTACCAGGAAACCGTTTTGGAAGCTGTTGTGAAGCCTCTTAAAAATTCCCTGTTCCAAAACCAGCCATGGACTTTCTAGTAGGATTCTGCGCCGGCCCATAAGACTAAAACGTCCCAGGCCTGGCTTCAAAACAATTTGCCAGCGTTCGTTTCCTGTGAAGAATGGCCCTTTAGGCAGTCCAGATTTGAACCCATTTGATTACAAATTGTGGACGGTTTTAAAGGACAAGGTTTGGCACAAAAGATACCCCATCATTGGATCTCTTAAGACTGCTTTGGTTCAAGCTGTGGCCAATTTTCCAATGGACGAAGTTCGTGTAGCTATTAACGATTGGCCAGTGCGATTTCGAATAAGTAGATTCTTTTTGGATACAATATACATCAATTAATATATTAAAAAATATTTGGTCCAAAAAAATGCAGCACTTTTTATTTTACAGCATAAAACGTGTTTAACAGTATTTATATCCCTACTAAGTATTTACGCTCGAAAAGACCGAAATTCCGCTATTTCACGATATTTTGATTTTCATTATTTGCGCAGCTTACACAGAGAAAACAAAATTCGTTACACGGCGCGTGTAGAAACGGCAATCCTAAGCGATTCGTATCGTCGGTCTTTTACCAAAAAAATTATAAGTCCGCCATTTGTTGTCAGATTTTGTTAAGTAAGGGCTTATTTTCTTTGTAAAAATGCCAGCTATACGTAAAAAAACCAAAATTGCTGTTAGCATCGTGTTTTATATGTTATATGAATTTTTATATGGTTTTTTCTGCCACATTTTTACTAAAAAAACGCCGTTTTTTAACATTTTTAAGCCGCCAACATCAAAACTACTTACCCGATTTGAAAATTTTCTGAGAATGAGTTGTAGACGGCTCAATTTTCTTTAATTTGAGTAGTAGTAGGATCAAATAGGTCAAAGAAAACGAAAGATATGCTCAAAATTGTAAGTGTACCTCCAAAAATTTAAAAAAAAAGTTCAAAAATTTGTATCTCGAAAACCAATCGACAGAAAAATTTTTAAAACTCATTTTCGTGTTTAGTAGGTCAAAATCAATGGGAAAAAGTATGCTAGAAACAAATAAAAGAGAAAATTTTGTTATTTGTGACCTAGTGTTATTGAAGCACGGAACAGCTATTTATTTGCGACAACTGGTGGTTCTAGCAGTCAATATTTTTCCAAAATTTTGTTGCTGTAACCAATTATTGCTAATGATAACCAAAATTGTATCATAATTAAAAACAGCTTATTTAATGGCAATTTTGTTTTGGTCTGACTTTAGGTTAATCCAATTTTTTCCTATAAAAACCGTCTTTTATCTTCTTTACTTTTTCTTCTTCGACATGACGCTTTAAATGTATTAGAATACTTTAAGTGTGTAAGCCAACAATGTCTATTTTCATTTACAATCTAAACATATTAATGACTTGAACAGTTTTTATTCTGGCTCGAGACCTTTGTTGTTGCTTTTTCAGAAGCAACGTAATAAAATCAATTGGAAATCGAACGGAACTACAAAAATTATGTCGGATAAGACGACTCTCTGTTGCAATAACCAACATTCAAAAGTAACAATGGTAACATGGTTCAAGATATCATATGATGATTGCTACAACCGTATCAGGGTACACGCAGAGAAAAAATTTGGTACTATATGGTCACGGCAACAATAGTATGTTATCTGCAATAATAGTATGGTCGTCGCAACCATAGTATTGTTTTTTGAATTTCATTTTGACAATAGCATGATTGCGGCAATATTAATATTGTTAAAATGTTACAACAGTATTGTTGCCAAGTTTAAAAATGAAAATATGGTTGTAGCAACAATATAAATATGGTTGGTGGAACAAAAGTATTGTTTTCATAGGTTTTATGTAAACAATAACATGATTACGGCAATCATACCGCCAAAATTGTATTTTTTTTTAATTTGACAATGTTATTTTTACGAATCTTACGCAATAATAGTAAAAATAATTAAAATTTTTCAAAACAAACTACGAATTAGTATCACTGAAATATTGTAAATAAATACATTTTTTACTGTTTAATAAATCACTCCTATTATTACATAACTTACCTGATAAAATTCTCTATTGTTAAATAACAACTTAACCCAATCTTTACAAAAATGTTTGGGAAACATAGTATGATTGTGTTGTGTGTGAACCATACTATTGTTGTGATGATCATAATATTGTTGTGCCACAACCATATTACCAACAATTGTATGATGCTCTTCGAATATTGTTATCCCAACCATACTTTTTTTTTGCGTGTATTCAGAATCAACAACACAGTTATACCGACTGAATTCAGTTAAACTATTGGTTTCGACAACTGACGGTTATGGCAACCAACCTATTGGCATGTACATGTTACTTTGGTTCCAATAATTGGTGGTGACAACAGATTAGTTATTTGTAGTGACCAACCCTGTTTAGTTGGCTGTTGTAACATAATATTGGCTATTCCAACATCAACATTTAAACCGCATAATATTTTATCGCTTAGACTCACAGCAAAGTCTATGTTAACAACGAAAACATATTTCGAAATTTTAAAAACAAAAAAAGCAGACTGTTTTAGTTTCTTATGTTAGACGGTTAAAGCCAACTATGCTGGCATATAAATAAACGCACTATAACAAAACAAATGTATTCTACAATATAGAAACAGGCTCAAGTGTAATTTATCGATATTACTCAGACTTGATCAGAATTTTCGCCATAGATAGACCTCCTTATTATTATTTAAAACAACAACCAAATTTTGTTTGGTTTCGGCTCATTTTTTCCCTTTTTGCTTCCACCCAAAGCTTGACAATAATTATTCTTAAATACCTTAATTAAATCTTTTTAGATTAAGGTATCTTTGCAATGCTTATCAAAATATCTATCCAAAGACGTATTTACTTTACTGATCAGTTAACTCATTGCAATTCGGTAAAATATAATTTTTTTTTTAAAAATTACCTAAAACCAACAATCTATAACAACAAATTCAGTTTTAATAATCATTTTAATCTATAGGGAGTGCCCATGCTTGTATTCTTGTTAGTTCACTCTACTGAAGATTGCTGTGTACCTAATCAATATTCGGCTGTAACGATGGAATACATGGATAGTATGTGCAACCACCAACATTCGGTTGGCGAAAAATTCGGTTGTGGCAACAAATCTCTGCTGACTAGGTTGCCAGGCAGACTGTACAATTTTTTTCTTAACCCGCTAAGGTTTTTCTTCAGAAGTCTTTGGCATCTTTGAACTATGCGTAGAGCAATCTTAATAGCGCAATGTCATTTCCCCTAACTGAATTAAGTTAAATATGTGTTTTGTTCGGTCTTCTACAATTCATTTTACCAATTTTTTTAGCTGATTCTGAAAAAGAAACAACAAAAAGGTCTCGAAACAGAAAAAAAGTGTTCAAGTCTGAATTACGAGGGCGACCGCAAAACTAAGTGGCCTGGCACATTTTCTGTTTTACTAGCAACTTTTTTTGTTTTTTAAAAGCAATCCTTTATAAGGCATCTGTCAAAATTTTCGAAATATTTAATGATTATTTTCTTTGTTACAGGTGATTGAAGTAAACAAGTTTTATAATTTTTGAAAAATGGAATATTAAGAGTTTCGTGCGGTAATTAATAACTTTTATATGAAAGGTTATACGCCACAATTAATCAAAGATGAATTGGATTCTGTTCATGGTGATAATGCACCATCATACTCCACAGTGAAATCCTGGGTTCAACAATTTAAAATGGGTCGTTCAAGTACGGAAGATGAACAACCCTTTTAAGACCGAAAACTGCTACTACTATTGGAAACATTAGAAAAATATTTAATGAAGTGACATAAGATAGACGAGTAAAGCTCAGAGAACTTGCTGATATTGTTAAAATACAGGAAAAACAAGTTTGGAGTATTTTACATGATGAACTCCACATGAAAAAGCTATCCGCAAGAACGCTGCCGCGTTTGTTGACTTTGCCCTAACAAATCGTCCGTTGGACCAATTCCGAGGAGCTTTTAGCGATTTATCAGCTTAATCCAATAGAGTTCTTGCGCAGATTCAACTGTTGATGAAACATGGATCCATCACTACATCCCAGAATGCAAAGAACAGTCAAAACAATGGATAGAATCTGGTAAAAGTTGACCCAAGAAGGCGAAAACTGTTAAGTCAGCAGGAAAAGTAATGGCCACAGTATTTTGGGATGCAAGGAGTATAATATTTATTGATTATCTTGAGAAAGGAAAAACTATAAATAGTGAATATTATTGTGCGTTATTGGATCGGTTGAGTGAAGAAATCAAGATATAACTACCGCATTTAGAAAAAAGTAAAGTTCTTTTTCATCAAGATAATGCTCCTTCACACACTGCATTTTTAACTCAACAAAAACTGACCGAATTACGATTTGAAATTGCTCCGCATCCACCATAAAGTCCAGATTTAGCTCCTTCTGATTATTTCTTGTTTCCAAATTTAAAAATAGTTCTCGGTGGCAAAAAATGTTCGTCCAATAGCGAGGTTATTGCTGAAACTGAGGCATATTTTGAAGGTTTGAAAAATCTTATTTTTCGGATGGAATTAAAAAACTTGAAAAACGTTTGATGAAGTGTATTGAGTTGGAAGGAGATTATGTTGAAAAATAAATAATAATAATTCAAAAAAACGGTTCTTTTTATGTTAGGCCAGTTACTTTTGCGGTCGCCCTCGTAAGTAACTTACTAACTAAAATAAGTATAGATTTGTCGTTTTGGAAAACATAAATTTTGTTCAATAGTTTTAATTTTGTTCTTGAAATAGGACAAAAACGAATAGTTTATATTAAAGACATCCTGATTTATTTAAGACAACCCGTCTCAAAATGAAAATTATATAGGGTAATCCATCTAGAGGTATTTTTTCAAAACAAAAAAAAATATTAAAATTCAAATCAACTGTGGAATCTTTATTAGTAATTTTAAAGGACATTTTATGGCATTTATTTTTTGAAAATATTTACCTTCAAATGTTGTTATCGACCAAAATTTTGTTCAGTGATGAGACCCATTTCTGGCTACACGGCAAAGTCAATAAACAAAATTGAAGAGCAGCAAGAAGAGGTTTAAGAGGTGCCATTATATACCCAGAGAAAACCACGGTTTGGTGCGGTTTATGAGCTGGTGGAATCATCGGTGCACATTTTTCCAAATTGATGACGTAACCGTGAATGGTGCTCGCTAACGCGCCATGATATCGATCTTTATGCTACCTGAAATTGAAGCCCGTCATCTTGACGACACTTGGTTTCAATAGGACGGTGCCACATGCCATACAGCTGCTCAAACAATGGATCTAATGAGAGGTCATTTCGAAAAGCAGCTAATTTCACGTTATGGACGGGTGAGTTGGCCGCCTAGATCGAGTGAAATCACACCTTTAGACATTTTTCTTTGGGGTTACGTAATGTTCAAAGTCTATGCTGACAAACCAGCTACGATTCTGGTTTTGGAAGCCAACATTACGCGTGTCATTAAATCCATACCGGTCGAAATGCTCGAACGAGTCTTCCAAAATTGGACCCTTAGAATGGAAACTCTGAGGCATAGTTGCAGCCAACATTTGAAGGAAATTTTATTAAAATGTCCTTTCAAATTACCAATAAAGATTCCACACTTGATTTGAATTTTCATAATATTTTTGTTCTGCAAAAATACCTCAAGATGGATCACCCTATAGTACTTTATGCAATTTTATTAGCAAAAGGACCATAAAGGACGCGCTAAAATTAGAGATATCGATATTACATCTTCGGTGACCGCTAATAAAATTGGTCAACAATTTTGTAAACTAAAAATATCACTTTTCTCCGAAAAGGACGAAAGAACACACCATTAGAGATAGAAAAATAAAATGTATTACGAATATAATATTCATAAGAATTCCATCACGAAATTTTGCTAAAATAAGGGAATATGTACTATTATTGCATATTTTTATTTGCATTGCGAATTAAAAATATTCCCAGCCGATAAAAAATTACTGCGACCTTTAATGACCCTGTCGATTTGGGAATTTACTATACTCAACTATGTCCTTGGTTTCCCAAAGTAATCATCCACCTTCCGAAATTTTGTTGCATAGTGTACTTAACTGTGGGAAAATTGAAATATATCGAATATGTTTGCTTGTAGCCCCCAATTTGTTAGCCCATTTTGGAGAAGAAATTCTTCGGGTACCAGCGTAAGACTTGAACATTTCTTGAGAGGTCAGTTTAAGACTCAATCGGTTTCAAACGAGTCCGATTTAAAATACTGAAATAATTTTAAGGAAACAGTAACCATTTTTTTATTAAATAATTATAATATTTATTCGATTTGGATTCGACCATTTAAAACCCATAAGAAATACATACAGACATAATTTAAAAAATTAGTAAATATGTGGAAACAAATAACACATTTCATTGTTTGTTTCTCTCCCTCCTTTTTACACTGAGCTACAAACTAAAATAAAAATACTACAATAATAAAACAAGATTTCGAAATGAAACGTCAAATCATAACAAAATAAAAACAATAAAATAAAAATAATAAAATGAAAATAATGAAATACGCACACAGTAATACAATAAAATGAAATTGTGTTAAAAGTAACAATAAAACTAATGAGAAGGAAAACAAAAATAAAGACATTGCAGCCGTAAAAGAAGAAGAAGAAGTAATAAATTTGGTACTCAAAAGGAAATACATACAGACAGAAGAGGACGAGAACAGAAATGTAATGCAAGGCAGGCGTACGCACATACAAACACACATACACGAAATATGTGTGTGCGTGCGTACTCCTTTATACTTCTACTATACATACACAGACACTTACACGCTACGATACGTTACGGTACGGTACAGCAAATCCGGAAGAAGTCATATACATTTCCGGTCTGTTTTGGCGTTTATGTTTTCTTCTTGTTCTCTTTTTTTTTTGCTTACAAAAAGACAAATTTGAATAATTGATACAAAATGAAAAACGACAATGCATAAATCACACACAACGATGTATAGTGCAAAATTTTTAAGCTGCAAAAGAACGGGTGGTGAGAGAAAAGATAAAACAGCATTAAAAAGCGTTGGTGAAAAGATGAGAAATCTCCTTAAATTATGGAAACAATCGAGGAACAACGAGAAGAGCAAAATTGATATCAATAACAGCAACAACAACGCGAACAAGAACAACGTCAACGAAAGCGCCAGCTACGACAGCAAGCGCAGTGACAATGTTAACAATCATCGTCGTCATCATCACCATCGTCTCCCTTGACGTCTGGCCGGTCGTTGTTGTTGCTCTCATCGTTGTCTTCGTCATGATTCCAGCAATATTTGCGTTATGTACTTACCGCTCATGCCTCTTCACCGACTCGTCTATTGTACTCGGATCGTCCTTTACCACATAGGAACGCAGACCCCATAAGCTGATGCGAAACAGTTCGGTCCAATCGATGGGCCGCATATCGAAGGCAAACAATTGCTTATCCCTCGCATCCAATTTGTCCCAGAGCGCTCGCACATTGCTGTTGTCAAATATGAATTCGTTGGACGAAAAATATTCCATCACCGCGCAAAATTTGTGAATTTTGCGATAAATTTTCAACATTCTGGCAAAAAAACAAAAAGAAAGCGTGCTATAGTAAAGAAAATCAGGAGAGTGAGATGACACTGAAAAAAAGAAAAAAAATTGGCCGAACAGCTAAACAAAGCACAATCAGCCGCAGAAAGCCAAATATTTGATGGCAAAAAAAGAGAGAGGAAAAGGAAACCCACTAGGCAAAATAGTAACAGTTTATACCCTTCACTAAAACTTGCACTACAATCGTTTAGAAATACCTTTAAACTTTTCTCACCGAAATTTCTCTAAATCTAAACCTCAATGATTCCTTACACTTAGGAAAACGAATCTACATAAAACTATTGCGTGATAATTTGTGGCGCACTGGATCATAAAATTACCAAGGTAGTCTCGACTACGTTGTAGGACTTTCATCTCACAGGAAAAATTCAATGGGAAATCGGTTCATACTACAAAAATGTCGTTGGATGTTAATAGTTTTCGTTTTATTCATCAAATATTTATAATCTTAAAAGAAATTCAGATCGCAATACAATAAGATAGCTTTGGTAATATTATGACGGAAATATCATACTCGTACTATTTGGTTTTACTAATAAACTCAAGAGTAAAAAATTGTTTGTCAGGACCGCCATTTTCGAAATCTAACAGTTTCGCTTAGAATTGTTTGTTTGTAACAATAATTGGTAATTACAACAAATTATTCCATTCTAATAACCATCTTCGTTTTGCTTGCCATAACAGAATAACCTCATATACACCTCTACCGACCCTACGCTACAAAAGCGCAATAAAAGAACAAACAAAAATGTTCCGTTTTTTGGACCTGTTTGGTCAGGTCGAACCTAATATACCCTCCACCGTCCCTACGCTACAAAAGCTGAATAAAAAATAAAATAAAAAAATTACTTTATATTTCCATTCGCAGCAAAATGTGCTTAATGTTGAGTATCCGTATGTCGATATTGAATAATAATTTCCAGTTTTGACCATGCGGTACGTTTCTGGGCCACATGAGTCAATACTTCCAGCAACTATGCCCTGTTTAAGGTATTTAGTGTGATCCAACTAACAGTACGTATTTGAACCACTGTCCGTCCACAAAAAACCATACAGCCATCAAAATAATTATATGGTACAGGGTAATACCAAGCAATGCCCCAAAAATGATGATTCGTTCCCAGATCAGGACCACTTTTTTACAAAGCTTACATCACATGTAAAGTATATTAAATCACAAGTTTTCCATCATAAGTCACTTGAGGAGTTACTCTTATTTTTAGTTGACATTTGGTATATCGCTATTTTCATATGAAGTAATTAAACCCGTATGGTACAGAGATAAAACTTAAAATTAAAAATATAAAAACGAGACAGTTTGAATGGTTTAATTTGTATTCTAAAAAAATAGTTTGTGGTTGGTATATAATAAATTAAATTTGTTTAAATACACATGTATTTTGCAGTAAATAAAAACGTCTGTATCAAAAAGCTTCGTGGAACTCATATATCACTGGAAGACCTTCAACAAATTAATATCTATTAGAGTAGGGACTTTAACTAAGAATAATTACACTAAGAGTTCAAAGATCTAAAACAACAACTTTAATTATTTAGCGGGTCCAAAATTGTATGAATTCATTAAGAGATCTGGCAGACGAACAGTTGTATCGGAACGAGATAAAAGATAAAATGTCCATAAAACGCCTTGCAGAATAAAAAAGATCCAGCATTATGCAAATGAAATCAAAAATATAAGTACATTTAAACATAACGGCCAAACGAGTCAATCAAATTTGAAATGAAGATTTGGATGTAATAAAAAACAGAAAAAAAATCCAAAACTTAAGCTTATACAGGGTGTCCGCTGGGAAGGTCTACTACTTTGTTTTGCCGCCATTTTGGTAAACATTAGTCTTGACAGTTCATATTTGGCAGCCGTGAAATAGAGACGTGGCAAATTTATTATGGAAAAATATTCTATAAACAATGTTGTTGTAATCGCTAAAACATTTCATCAAAATCAATCATCGATTACAGTGGCGATGGGAAAGTTACGTGAAATTTTTGGAAGAAACAACGTGCCAACAAAACGCACTATTTATCGTGTAGTGAATGATTTCGAAGTAAGGGGGTCAGTAGCTAATAGGCCCAAACATGATGGACCACAATGTACTGCAAGATCGGCGGAAAACATTACTGCCGCTCAAGAAAGTGTTTAAAACAATCCATGAACCTCAATTCGACGCCTTGCTCAGAAGCTTGGTCTTCAAAGAACAACTTTGGCCACAATTTTGCACAAGGATTTGTATTTGTTTCCATTTAAGATTCAGTTGACACAAGAGCTTTTTCCGCAAGACCATTTACGCCATTTTTTCATGAAAACCCGAGTTTTCATGAAAAAATCATAATAAGTGACGAGGCACAATTTCATTTGGATGGAAATGTGAATAAACAAAATAGTCGGTTCAGGCCAATGGAAACCCCTCAAATTATTCATCAGTCACCTTTGCATCCATTAAAAGTGACAGACAGGTGTGAAATTTGGTCAGGAGGAATCATTGGACCTCACTTCTATGAAAATGAAAACGGCGTAACGGTAACTGTCAATGGGGAGTACTATCGTGATATGATTGAAAACTTTTTAACGACAGAACTGCATGCTTTGGGCTTGATTTACATGTGGTATCAACAAGATGGTCCAACATCGCATACAGCCGGGATTACAATGGAAGTACTGCGAGACATCTTTCCACAACAAGTTATTTCAGGAAATGGTGATGATTATTGGCTTCCACGATGGCCTGGTTTGACTGTTCCGTACTATTTTTTGGGGATATCTGAAAAGTAAGGTTTATGCAAACATTTGTGAGACTAACAGAGGCGGACATTTAATAAAATATTTGCCGACATTAAATAAAACATTTATCAATATAAGATCCATTCTTGTTCATTTAATCAAAAATAATAAACAAACAAAGTATATATACCTTGCCGACGGACACCCTGTAGTACGTCACAAAAAGCCACATCAGCATTTGCTGAAAACTATAAATTTAAATAGGAAGAATATTTTTTTTTTAACTTTTTGTGCCAATAAAAAGTTGACCTGGATGGCCCTGATGGAAATAAAAATTATTGTCATGCTTAGTGTCAAGAACAGTAAGTTAGAGTGGTTCAAAATTTTAAAGGTAAGTCACTTATGAAGGAGGTTGCATTTGTGTATATAATCATAGAACATACTCTGATTTCCTTTATAACACATATGGAATAATTAGACAAAGTTTTAAAAGACTTTGCTGAAAGAAATTATGGAATTAATTTGGTATTTCAAGAAGATAAAAAAATTAGGAAGATACAAATTATTAAGTTGTAGATTAGCCACCAATAACTTTTGACTTTAATCCTGTGGAAGACGTTTGATGAATTCTTTCGGATAAAGTTAATAAAAATGATAATAATTATAACTCCTTAAAAGAACTTAGATGTGCCTTTAACGAAGAGTGCTTCAAAAGTGAGTAAAATGAATTTTACAAGCTAATAAATTGAAACCATATTCGCATTATTAAAGTTATTTAAAACAGTGGAGATCATACGCATTATTAAATTTAAAAATATATTAAGATATACTGTAGCTTAACATTAATTTTTGAGTTCCAGTTTACTCGGAACTTTTTTGTTCTTTGATTAATAATAACTTAGAGTAAATAAATTTAAGAATGTCCTGTACTGTATTTTTCTTCTTACGTAAGGACTTTAAAAATAAATACTCATGCTATAAGATTAAATATTGAGTTTTAGAAAATAAAATTCATAAAACAACAGTACCATATATATATTTACATGTCTGTATACTCATATGCTAAGCAAATACTCAAAAAAGTGTAATTTTTACCGAGGTACCTTTAGTCCCTTAAAAGAAAACTTTCCCCCTAGGCCAATATTGCCCATCTAAAATCCTGAACAGCGTATGACCGTAAGCCATCATCATGTACAATTTCAGGATCCTAGGTTGATTCGTTTGACCGCTACAGAGCTTTCAACAGACACACGGACGGACATGGCTAGATTGTCTTAGAATTTTACGACGATCAAGAATATAACGGGATCAAGAATATATATCTAGAGGTATTTTTTCAAAAGGGGGGTTTTCACAGATTACGCGTGAGTTTAATTTTTTTTGTCTTTTCAGTATTGTTTGCCATTTCATCATGGAAAGACCTATCGATTAGGCTGGTAGAATCATAGCTCCTTTTTTGTCAAAAATTAAGATGGCCGGAAGATAGTCTTGAAAAGTGCTCGCTATTGCGACGTTTTGCTACCTGAAATTGAAGCCCATAATGTTGACTACATTTGGTTTCAAAGGGCGGTGCCACTTGTCATACAGCTGCTCAAACAATGGATCTATTGCGAGGTCATTGCGAAGAGCAGGTAATTTCACGTTTTGGACGTGTGAGTTGGCCGCCTAGATCGTGTTGGCCGCATATATCACACCTTAGGAGTTTTTTCTTTGGTGCCACGTAAAGTCCAAAGTATATGCTGGCAAACCTTAGGTTTTGGAAGCCTACAGTACCGCCATACCGATGTTAGTAAAAGCAACTACCAACATTCGGTTGGCAACAAGTACGGCTGTGCCAACAAATCTGCTCTCTGTGTGTAGGAAAGTCTGAAGCAAGAAGTTAAATTTCAACCTCAGTGCAATCCTAAAGAGGATTATTGGTTGTTATATTATTCAAACTGACCCAGGTCTCATTGCTATAGTCTTCAGATTAAAAAACTAAATTCAATTTTATACACATAAACGACCAACCAAAAGGGAGGTTGAACGTCAATTTGCCATTACGTGTTACATTTTGGACGGAAAATAGCGAAGGTAAAGTATACACAATTATTTTTTAATATTCAGTGTTTTCCAGAAATTTTCGACTTATAGAAGTTTCTGGCATTTTTTCCTTCGAAATATACAGAAGTTTAGGTTATGGAAGTTCGAGTTATAGAAAAACATCTCAAGATAATTTGCCTACTTTGCGATGCTGCCAGTGGATGTGCTTCGAATTTAAAGAAAATTCGACTTATGGATGTTCCACTGTAATTGAGACAATAAAATAAACAATAATAAAAAATAATTATTGAAATATTCAATAATAGCATAATGAAATAATTGTATAAATAAATAATTGAATAGTTAAATAATTGAAAAACTGAATATTAATATATTAACTGGATAACTAGAGATTTAAATATTTGTCTAGTTGTTAGTTTTGACCGAGCCTTAATTGAAAGTTTTAATAATTGAACATAAATTAAATTTTTAAATAATACAATAAATGAAAAATTAAATAATGGTATATTTGAACCATCGGATAAAAGGATCTACTAAACACCACTGTGTAGCAAACCAAATGGCAAACTAAACATAGCGACGGTCAGTGTTGGTTGTAGGGGTCACAAAAAGGGTTAATCAAAATTCATTGGAAAAATCGAAAGGATGGATGGATGGCTGAATGTTTGTTTGTTGTTTGCATAGGATTGGGTGGGTGGGCCGCTTGCTATGTTATGTTTTGATTTGGTTTCCGTTTTTTCCACCGGTTTTGCTTTGATTTACTTTTGGGCTTCGTGCGGCTTTGTTGTTTTTATTCGGTTTTGTTGTTTGGTCCATTGTTTGCATATGCGGTTTTGGCTGTGGCCAAATATTTACCCTTCACACGTTACCTACCTGGGTTTTTTGCCAATAAGCAGCATTAACATGTCCATAAATAAGGCGGGTAATGTATGATACAAAAAGGACAGCAGGGAAAACTGCCATTTGGAGCTCACAATCGTAAAGCACGGATACCATATTGATTTACGTAGCGGCAATTTTCGGCCATATTCGATGGCGTATTCCATGAACTCTCGCCAGCTAGATAGATTTTCCGAATCCGGTACGTAATTGTAAATGGGTGTCTTATCGTAACTGCAAACAAAGTGCAATGGGGGGATTATTTTAATTTCAATTTCATCAATTGGCAATTGTTGTTCTTGTTGCGACTTACGTATTACGTGCTATATCCCAGGCACTGGTTAAAAGAGCATTAACGCACAAGTCGACAGGTACCATGTGAGCTTTGTTTTCGACTTTGCCACTGAAGATGCGCATCACACCGGAGCCCACACCAACAATGATGCCGCAGGGTCCATACATGTTGTCAATCCAGCCCGAAACAGGTTCGCGGTAAGTGGTAACGACTTGACGAAAACAGGAGAAGAAAAGTTAAATATTTCTTAAAAAAACATGTTTCAACTCAATAGCGATATTCAATGCCTTACCTATGCCCGGACGAAATATGGTAACTGGCAAATTGCCGCCATATGTGTGTATAATGTCCTCGGCCAATACCTTGGTGAAGGCATACGTATTAGGGAAATCCTTTACTATGGTCGGTGTCAGCACATTCAGCGTTTGTTCATCCAAACATTCGCCCAGTTGTAGGGCCTTGTCGCCCGACAGTGAACAACTGTAAAATTTCTCCTCGATATGCCGGCGATTGCAGTGGGCAAAAGCGGTGGACACATGCACCACAGCTTTGAGATGGACTATTTCTTTGGCCAATTTTAAAATTTCCCTCGTTCCGTTGACGTTAATGCCAATGGCCATTTTGAGTTTCTCATCAAAACGCACCGTGGCAGCACCGTGTATGATTATATTCACCTGATCTTTAAGTAGCTCGCGATCATCGTGAGAGATGCCCAGCGCTGGCAGGGAGACGTCACCACTGATAACTGTGATCTTCTCGCGATAATTTGGTGTGATCTTTTTGAGTTTTTCAAAGACCTGTTAGGGAAAGAAAGTGATGAAAAAAATATAAAAGACTGTCTAAAGACAAGTGAACAAATTAAGTTCGTCTTATACAGCCTACATCATGGATTAAGGTTCAATATGCATTTTGACAATATTTGGAACATACGAGATTGGCATTGATCGAAACACATCCCTGAGGTAAAGTGGACGGTGTCACGCCCTCTTGACAAAATTGTCATATAAGACCGAAATCCATGACGGCTGAACATTCAGAAATGTTGATTTTGGCAAATTTTGATGCAGTCTTTGTGAGTAAAAAATTGTAAACTCTTAACCGATCTGGCCCATTTTCAATTCCACATGTTTCAGTTCATCAACACACGTTTCTGTAAAATTCCAGCTACCTAGCTTTAATCGTGCGTCCAGTCGTTTGTTATCCAGAGACATGGCTAGATAATCTTAGAATTTTATGACGATATAGAATATATATACTGTATGGCCGACCAGTATTTCGAAGTGTTGCAAACGAAACACACCTGGATCGGTGCCACGCCACCTTTTTGGAAATCGCATTTATGTCTACAATCATGGACCGATCGATATAAATGAATAACGGAATGAACTCAATGGGAAGCATATTATTTTAGACTATGCTATGTGTAACGTGAATAAAAGGGCGTGACACTACCCATACAACACGGAAAGTTTAAAGGCCCTATCTCGTAAACTAACACTGACATGACAATATCAGACTGACCGATCTATAAAAATGATGAGAAAATAAAAATCAACGATTAGCATAATATTATATATATACTATGCTGTGTTAGATGTGGACAAAGGGGCGTGGCACTGCCCAAATAAGCCTAAACTTTTAAAGCCATATCACGTAAAGTAACACCGATATGGCGATAGTTGTTGGTACGAGTATTTCTGATGTCGGTATGGAAAGAATAATGCGGGAACTTAATGCGGGACCATAATGAAGACATGGATAGGGTGCAGTTTTATAGGGCTGGGTTAAAAACCTCCCATAATGCATTATGTTAAGGTTGAGCCATAATAGAAGCAAAGTTGTACCTGTGGAGTTGTTAGAACTCAAATCAGGAGGGTGCTTTCCGTATGGGCAAAAGGAATTCTTTAACAGATATGGTCGAAATTAACCAGGTTTAATTACAGATCTTTAACCTCCCAATATACTAAATTTGAGCAAGAAAGGATTTTGTATGTGACTTCAGGAATGGCAGGATTTAAATCAGGAAGACATTTTATATGAAAAATGAGCCGCTATGGTTCACTTTTACCAGATTTAATAATAGTCGGCCATAGCGTACCATATGCAGGATTGTGTCTTTTCTAAAACATGAACTGCAATGGTCTAATGTGACTAAAGCTTATTATTGGTTCCTCTAACGTTCTACACGCAGAAAAAAGTATGATAGTGATGACAATATTCAAAGAGGATAATACTATTGTTGGGTATATGGTTGTGCTACAACAATATTATGGTCCTTACAATAGTATGATTCAAATACAACTATGAGCCTCACAACAATATTATGATTCACACATAACCATACTATGATCCCAACAACCATAGTATGATTCACACTCAACCATACTATGATCTCCACAACCATAGTATGATACGCAAAACCATAGTATGTTTCATATACAACCATAGTATGGTCCTCACAACCATAGTATGATTCACACGCAACCATGTTATGATCCCTACTACCATTGTATGATCACACACAATTATACTATGATCCCGAATATAATATTTAGCTTATAGAACGACAGGCTTAGCAAATGGAAGGGTACTTTGCTTTATATTTTAACTTGGATAAAATATTGGTCATTGTTTTAATTTCTTGGTCAAAAGACCGACCTGTTGCGACCTGCACTTTGGTTACAGCGATAAATAGACAGACGGGCGGATGGACGATAGTCATTCTATAACCTCAAATCTATGCATATACTTACTTACTTAACTACCTCAACAGCCCATTAAGGAACAAGGAAAGCTTTTTTCAAATCAGTGAGCTGTTCACAATACAATTCTTTTACGTACTGGCCGGGACCAACTGTTTAACGCCAGTCGTCAGCACTACGTCATAATACCATGTACGACAGTGTTGTTATAATAAAGAAGTACTTTTACGAAACAGTATACTTTTGTGTGAAACTCTTCGTTTGGTAGGCTACCACGTTGCACGTTGTGTTGGCTTGTGTGCGCGACTTTCACACACCAAACCCAGGATCTAATTCGAGACCGAACCACAAAAATTTTCCGCTCGACTTTTCTAGCAATAAAAATACGAATTATAACTAGTGTCGCATAAAAGGACCTCAATACCGCACCATCTTAGGCCCAAATCGGTGCGTAAACAATTTAATCGCGTACTGCTATTTGCTTTGAGAAGCGATCTCCGATTGTTCCCAAATTCGATGTTAATAAAAAATGTTCGTTCGTATGACTTTATCCCGTAGACCTTGCTACCAAGCCACTAACCGCCGAGACATAACATTACAAGGCCAACCGAAACAGCCACATGACTACATTGTGTTCCATACATAGGGTGATCCATCTAGAGATATTTTTTCAGAACAAAAAAAAAAATATAAAAATTCAAATCAAGTATGGAATCTTTAAGTAACAAGAAGAGGTTCAAGAGGTGTCATTAAACCCAGAGAAAACCAAGGTTTGGTTCGGCTTATAAGCTGTTGGTGCATATTTTTTCAAAAATGATGATGGCTGGAACGGTACCGTAATTGGTGCTCCCTATAGCCTCATGATATCGATCTTTATGCTACCTGAAATTGAAGCCCGTAATCTTGACGACACTTGGTTTCAACAGGACGGTGCCACTTGCCATACAGCTGCTCAAACAATGGATCTATTGAGAGGTCATTTCGAAAAGCAGCTAATTTCACGTTTTGGACTGGTGAGTTGGCCGCCTAGATCGAGTGATATCACACCTTTAGACATTTTTCTTTGGGGTTACGTAAAGTCCAAAGTCTATGCTGACAAACCAGCTACGATTCAGGTTTTTGAAGCCAACATTACGCGTGTCATTAAAGTCATACCGGTCGAAATGCTCGAGCGTGTCATCCAAAATTGGACCCTAAGAATGAAAACCCTGAGGCGTAATTGCGGCCAACATTTGAAGAAAATTATATTCAAAAAATAAATGCCACAAAATGTCCTTTCAAATTACCAATAAAGATTCCACACTTGTTTTGAATTTTTATATTTTTATTTGTTCTGAAAAATACCTCTAGGTGGATCACCCCATATAATGAAAATGTTTGCGTTTTCGAATAGCTCCATAATAATGTGAAAAGTGGATAACCATCCATACTAAATTCGTCATTGCGTTTGCAACACCACGATATATTGGCTTGAGACTACATATAGTATTATTGATCGTCATAAAATTCTAAGACGATTTAGCCATGTCCGTCCGTCCGTCCTTGTGTCGGTCGGTCCATCCGTTTGTATGTGCACGATAGCCGACACTGGTCAATGGGAAGAATGGTACCTCAGAAAAATGTTAACTTTTTGAGTATGAACTCAATATTTATAGTTTTTTGTTTACGGAGAATTATTGAAATAAGTCCTGTTAATTGGGAAGCACTAAATACCTTATAACCAGCATAGCTGATCTTTTGGCTAATGTGGCACAAAAAACGTCCCGCATGGTCAATGTGAACTAATAGCACTAGAAAAGTAGCATAGTTGTTACTCTTTTGGCTAGTGTGGCCTAAAAAACGTCCCGCATAGGTAATATGGACTAATAGCACTAAATACCTTAAAAAACAGCATAGTTGTTGCTCTTTTGGATAATGTGGCCCAAAAAACGTCTCGCATGATCAATAAGGGCTAATAGGTGCTTAATTATAGCAAATTTTGCTACCAATCCTAATAGTCATTTTGAGGTTTTAACAGAAATAAGGGATGGACGCATTGGCCAAAATGGCCCAAAAAACTGGACACTTTTTAGCGATTTAGTTGCCTAGGGACGTTTGAGGGTATAAAAGGTTCGGCCTGGCCGATTTTAACGATGTTTATACTTGTTTCTGATGTTTTTTTTCTTTGAAATTAACCTTGGATTTTGGGCACCCTTTTAAGGCAGTGTATGCAGAATCTAATAATAACTTTTCACTGCCACCGCTATGCTATTAAGACAATAATTTAAAATAATAATAAAACAAACAAAAAAGGCTCACTTACCGGCTCATTGAAGATATCATCCAAACGTGTCTGTACGTCCTTTCCCTTTTTGGTGCGTATCAGCAGAAAGATTTGCCCCACATCGGTAACGCGCAATAATTTTTCAATTATAACTGTAATTTTTATCAATTAAATCATTAAAACTACAAACTTCTATCCCAAGAATTTGGGTTAAGATATTAACTACCAACCCTTCCTTCGGCTCTGCCTCTCGAAAGGCGGTTGGGCTAAAACTTACTTTTGCCAAAGAATCCAGTGCCGCCAGTTAAAAATACCCCTTTATCCTTGTAGAACATTTGCATGGGCGACTCTAAAATGTGAGAGGGCGCAGGGCCGATAAAGAAAAGTGAAAACAAAATCGAAAAATGCTATTAAAATAAGATTTATTTATGGGAAGTCAATATGACCGAACACAAGAGAGAAAAAATTGAAAAACGTTAAAATATTCAAAGAAACCCTTCTCATACATGAGACACCGCACCACCACCGCCGCCAATGTGCTCTGTGTACGCATCAAAATGTTGGTGGCACTAGGCTCTTCTCTTCTGTTTTTTTTTTTTTTTGTTATGATGTGCCAATGGTACAAAGCAGGGAATTGGGCGCCGCATCCTCGGCTTGAACGATGGACCATCGTCTCTCCTTGGAAAAGTTCTTAAGTACTTTAAGGTGCCAATGAAATATTCGTTATTTACATTTACATAAATTATCATTCTTTTTGGTTTGTTTTCACTCGAGTAAGCTCTTTTTGGACTCAATGGTTTATATCATTGCCACCACAACGATACGATACTCGTATAGGATGTCAGTGATTCTGGTGCTGTTGGCCCAACCATATAACACATACACACTAAAGTAGTGTGAGTACTTACGGGCACCCTACTTATGAGTGATATATTTATGGACATATCCAATTACTCGTACATGGAAACGAAAAGAAAACATCAATGGGATGATAAAAGTTTTTCTTTAAAGCCTATTTTTCTACAAATTTGCACAATGTTTTTTCTAATTAAACAGTTTATGGTGCAAATATTTAACGGGATACCGTGCCGAGGACGGGACCTACTACTCGCAAATAACTGGGTTGGTATGATGGAATGGTGTCAGCTTAAATCCGCGGATTTTGTGAGCGTAGTTATCTCATCACAGAACCTGATGGCTACAACCGAGAGGTATTCCATAATGGGACACGTACGGTATCTGTCCCTTCTGAGCGGTCCCGTAATACGTCACATGGTTTAAATCCGCGGATTTGTGAGCGTAGATATCTGTACGCTGTTTGAGAACGCGGTTTAATTAAACTGATGTGCGCCCCCTTTTGTTATGAAGTCAAAGTTATGAAGTTCAAATAGCAACAAGGCTAATAACTTTAATATATTTCATTTGGGATAGGTTCTGTGATGGCTTCAACTGAGAGGTATTCCATAATGGGACACGCACGGTATCTGTCCTTTCTGATCGGTCCCGTAATATGTCACATGATATCTGAGCAGGGTTAATCGACTCCCTTCAATGGCAAAGCCACGTAAAAGTTAACTGTTCTTGTCGTATAGTTTGATCGATACCGAGACCAGTCTCCATCCATTAGGGACCTATCACATGAGTGGTTCTATACAGGTCTATTTTCCCGAAGGGTCAACACTTTATATGAGGTAGCCAGAGTATAGTGTATATACCAATGAAATAAAACAAGACATTTACATACACAGACACAATACAAATCCCTATTGAGTTTACTTTGTAGATTAAGAAACTCTGCTACCAGCAATTCTCGTTAAATGCGAATCGGCGGCTCTTAAGTGTTATACCGTTGATCATGCTTAAATTGCATTCAGTGCCTAACATCAAATGATGGCGAAGTTCACCAAAACTTCAGTCAACTAATTGTCTTTTTGACTGCTTTTCAAATAATTATGGGTTTCGAATTTTACCTATTTATTTAATACAGGGTATGCGCCGGGAAGGTATACTACTTTGTTTTGCCGCCATTTTGGTAAACATTAGTCTGGACAGTTCATATTGGGCAGTCGTGAAATAGAGACGTGGCAAATTTATTACGGAAAAATATTCGATAAACCAACGTGTTTTAATCGTTAAAACATTGTATAAAAAGCAATCATCGATTACTGTGACAATGAGAAAGTAACGTGAAATTTTTGGAAAAAACAACGTGCCAACAAACCGCACTATTTATCGTGTAGTCAATGATTTCGAAGAAAGAGGGCCTGTAGCTGATAGTCTTAAGCATGTACCAAAAATTACTGCAAGGTCGGCTGAAAACATTACTGCTGCTCAAGAAAGTGTTCAAAACAATCCATCAACCCCAATTCGCCGCCGTGCTCAGGAGCTTGGCCTTCAAAGAACAACTTTGGCCACAATTTTGCACAAGAATTTGCATTTGTTTCCATTTAAGATTCCGTTGACACAAGATCTCCTTCCACAAGACCATTTACGCCGCCGTACATATGCCAAAAGGATGTTACGGCTCGCCCACGACATCCCCGATTTTCATGAAAAAATCATAATGAGTGACGAGGCACATTTTCATTTGAGTGGATATGTGAATAAACAGAATAGTCAGTTCTGGACAATAAAAAACCCTCAAATTATTTATCAGTCACCTTTGCATCCATTGAAAGTGACAGACAGGTGTGCAATTTGGTCAGGAGGAATCAGTGGACCTTACTTCTATGAAAATAAAAACGGCGTAACGGTAACTGTCAATGGGGAGCGATATCGTGCTATGATTGAAAACTTTTTAATGCCAGAACTGCATGCTTTGGGTTTGATTAACATGTGGTATCAACAAGACGGTGCCACATCGCACAGAAATAGCTTTCCACAACAAGCTATTTCAAGAAATCGTGATGTTGATTACCCTCCCCGGTCGCCTGATTTGACTGCTCCGGACTTCTTTTCGTGGGAATAACTGAAAAGCAAGGTTTATTCCAACAAACCAAAAACGCTTGAGCAACTCAAACAAAATATTCAAGATGGAATTAATGAAATACCGCGTGAGGCTAACAGAGGCGGACATTTATCTGATATTGTATTCCATACATAATTGCCGACATTAAATAAAAAATAATATAAAACATATAAGATCCATTCTCTGTCATTTAATCAAAAATGATAAACAACCAAAGTGGTATACCTTCCTGACGGACACCCTGTATTTTAAAAATAAAACTCGTTTTTTAATGAAATACTCAAAAAGAACATTATCTAAAATCTGACTTTGATTAAGCATGAAACTCAATTTTCATTAAATTTATAAACAGTGTTCTTTCAAGTAATCAAATTAATGTACAATTTTCATAAAATTGATGCACAATGTACATAGAATAGATGTAAAATTTCCATCTAGTTAATGTACAATGTCTTTAAAATTGATGAACATTGTTTATAAGATTGAGGCTCACTTCTCATCAAATTGATGTCAAGAATTGAAGAATTATTGATGAAAAGTTCTACATCCAATTGATGCTTGATTTCATCAAATAGATGTACGAGTTCATCAAATTAAAAAACCGTTTTTTTTTATTATAAGGTAGTTGCTAGTTGGTGGGAGGCGTAAGTTAAAGGAACTTAAAGGAACTATAGCTTCCTCAGACAAAAAAACTTTTTTCAAAATTTTTGCTTTACAAATGATAACTTTTTTGTGGACAAACAATGGAACCCTTAGTGGCGATACACTAAATATCTTAAAAAGGGCCATAGTTTCTGGACGTTTTGGCTCATGTGGCCCATAAAGCGGCCCGCATGGTCAAAACGGGCGATCAATAATCAATATGTACGATGGACACTCAAATTAAAGTTAATTTTGCTACGAATCCAAATATAGATTTATTTGAAGTTTTGGCCGAGATTACGGTCGGATGCATGTCAACTAGCTCGTTGGTAGCAAAGTAACTGTAGAGGGTATATACGGTCCGGCCTGGCGGAACTTTTCTACTTGTTTTTTTGTTCAAATTCTCCACACAATTGCAATTTAGCAGGTAAAGATCGATAAGGACCTTCTAACATGGGGGAAGCAATTTGGTAGTCAAAAAAAATATCATTGAGATGCACTTTCAATACGAGTAGAATGTGTTTTCCAAATTTCCATTCTTATATTATGCCCGCTTTTCCATGGTGTACGGTACATGACTTTCGTTGACCATTTCACACATTTGGACGCCAACCTCTAGTCACTGAACATTGTAAAATTCATAACCGTTGAAGAGGGAGACAAATTTAAGCCAACCCTTTCGCATTAACATACCAGCCAGCACCACCAACAGCCGTGGCGGCAGGAAGAACACACAAATGAATACATGCGAACATCCACAGGATATTTACAACACTCTGATACCCTTGCACACACACGCACTCACCAATGCACTCACCCACACATGCACATCCATGTTCACATTTTGTTCACGTACATATGTATCGGGTTTAGCATAGTCTCATGTTTTTATCATCAGTGGCCATATTATAACATTGATGACTTATTTGGCCACCAACTGCCACCCATACATTCGCACTCTCTTTCTTCGAAAGGTGTTAGGATCGTGTGAGTGAAATTGTATGCGTACATGAGTGTTTGTGTGTATGGCTTAAACGCAGCCTAATGACAATCAAAGTGTACTCCAAGTTTCGTTTCATTTAGTGGTCGATGAGCTTAAAGTGCTAAATTAATCGGCAACAGCCCATGATAGTCTGTCTGTTCGTCTACCAGGCCGTAGATATGTCTGTCCATTCGTCTCTTTGTGTTTGTGCATTGAGGTGTATGTGTGTTTATGTCTATCCTGCCTTCCGTTCGTCTGGCGTCTGTGGTCCTAAATGCCTATCGAGATAATATTTTTCCTCTTAAACAATTTATTTGAACGGATTTGTTTTGCATATTTTCTCTCTCTCCCCTTCTCACTCTATCCATCTGACACCCTCATGTACTCTTAAATTTGCCTAGATGGGAGGACGAGTATGTGATGTTTGTGTGTGTGTATACATCTGGGTGAATGTGTAAATATCTGTGTACCGTCGTGTCATTTTGTTAAGTGGTTAACGTGTGAATATCTCCTAATAGCCAATCATCGATGTTTAAATACCACTTGAAAGACTAAAGCCCAACACTAACTGCAGCAGCCGCTACGTCAACGAAAAGCAAACCCACCCATATTCAAATAAACGAAATCTGCATGACGCCTTAATGGCTTAGATGGAAAGAGCGTAGAAAGTGAATCACGATGATGCTGATGCACTGCACTTGAGAAAAATGTACTTCAAGCAAGGAGTACCATCGAAAAGGGGTTACCACCACCACTGAAAAAATATTCATTTGAACACACAAATAAAAGTGTTATGTTCGGACTGGCCAGTTTTTTGGGTACAAGTCTCAGCCAAATTTTCCAACAAAAAAACCATTTTTGAATATGAAGTAAAACCGGGTTTAACTTGAGTACCCAAATGTCCCTATTATTTCGTTTTTGGATCCTAGGGCCGTATTATATTGTAGGCAGTTAGATGTATTTAAGGCTTTTGCATTGTGTCTATTGTCGCCGCATATTTGCCGATCGACCCTGTCGCCTACTTCCTTGCGGATTCCATTCAATGACAGTTTTGTTAATATCTTCGTCGGGCTTTCTTAGTGTATGTCCAATCCATTTTTATTTCTTCTTTGAATATCGACTTTGATTGGGATTTGGTGTTTTCTATTGCACAGATTGTTGTTTAAAATAGAATCTGGCCGAAATATCCTTGGAATAACTTAGGCGTGCTTAGTACCAACACACCTTTGTAGCCTTAGCATTATTTGCAAAACAACGATTTTTAAATGTCTCAACTATTTACTATCATGTCTTTCTTTGTAGCAATCCATGCTGCGCATCCGAATAATAGGGTAGACTTTATACACTAATAAAACACGTTAAATTTTGTGGTACGAGGATTGGAAATGGTTTTATTGTTTTTCAAAATATTCTCCTTTAAGATCAATACACTTTCGCATGCGCACAAACCAATTTTCCAAGCACTTTTTTCACTCCGATTGAGACACCTTCAAAACATGATTTTTGAACGCTTCAACAGCTGCTTCGGGCGATAAAAAAAACGTTGACCACGCATTTTTTCTTGGTGCTAGGGAATAAGAAGAAGTTATTGGGTGCTAAATCAGGGCTGTACGGTGGGTGGCCCATCAATTTGACATCGTGAGTGGTTAAATAGCTAATCGTTTTAGCTGATGTGTGAGAGCTCGTATTGTCGTGATGCAAAATGATCCATCCGTCTTCTCTTATTATCTTTCCTCATTTCTTCGAACAATGTTGGCAAACAGATGGTTGTATACCACTCAGAATTGACCGTCCTACGTTCCACTAAAGGCACAACATGGCCGGTTATACCGAAGAAAAACGCAGTCATTTGCTTAGATGTATTTCTTCCACGAACAGATTTTGTTGGATTTGGCTCGTCCTGCAAGACCCATACGGTCGATTGCTGTTTTGTTTCGGGTTCATATGCATAGATTCATGATTCGTCACCTGTGACAATGTTATACACTGCCTTTGACCTGTCGCAGTTATACTTTTTCAACATCTCTTTGCACCAATCCATACGAGCCTTTTTTGAGCATTCGTGTGGGGTCCGACGAGAACAAATTTTTTTCACGGCCAAAGGAACATGCAGTATCTTATTGATGCTTGTCATACTAATGCCCAGACATGCCTTTCTCTCACGGTATGTCACATGTCGGTCTTGCTTAATCAGTTCACGCACAGCATCGATGGTTTATGGCAAAGTGACCGAAGTTGGACGTCCATCACGAAATTCATCCTGGCGCGAACGGGGACCGAGACTGAACTCTTGGTACCAGCGATTAACAGTGGTTTTGATGATGCTTCATCGCCAAAAGTCGAAACTAGTTGATTTAAACACTCTTGTCCGATAAGGACAATTATGTATGGAATACAATATCAGATAAATGTCCGCCTCTGTTAGCCTCACAAATGTGAGCCATTTTGAGCACATTTTTCATTACATTCAGCACGGCGTCGAATTGTGGTTGATGGATTGTTTTGAACACTTTCTTGAGTAGCAGCAATGTTTTCAGCCGATCTGACAGTTCGTTGTGGTCCATGCTTGGGCCAATCCGCTACAGACCCTCTTTCTTCAAAATCATTCACTACACGATAAATAGTGCGTTTTGTTTCGTCCAAAAATTGCACATAACTTTCTCATCGTCACAGTAATCGATGATTGATTTTGATAAAATGTTTTGACTATTAAAACTCGTTGGTTTATCGAATATTATTCCATAATAAATTTGCCACGTCTCTACTTCACGACTGCCAAATATGAACTGTCAAGACTAATGTTTACCAAAATGGCGAAAAAATATCAAATACCGGCGGACACCCTGTAGTTGATATTTTAATGTCAAACATAGATTTTCAAACCCACAGCTCTAAAAACCACATATTCAATGCGATTTCGACCAAATTTCGCTCAGAGCATTTCGTATGATCTATCTCTGGTGAAATTTGTTTATAACGGTCCAAGTTTTTTAACAGCTCTCTCTCAAAGGTGCAACTGGACCACAAATATCTACATGGATATGAGGTTCTGCAGTTTTTTGTATGGTACGTTATGAGCGACAAATTATTAACTGTAACATATTGAGTAGGACCTTGCTCCAGATAGAGGAGCTTAATCCTGTGGCTAGTAGATTGGTGTGGGGTATCTTATAGTCTGCCACACCCGACTTTAACTTGTTTACCATGTTTATAAAGCAGTGTTGTGGGGAATAAGGACTCGAAAGGGGTAATAGTTAAACAAAAATTAATATTTTTTTTTAAAATTTGGGAAAAAATATATATTTTTATGCACTTCACAGAAGGGTGGATGTAATACTAAATTTCTCCTTCCGTTTGCAACATCACGAAATATGATCAGAGACCTTTTAAAGTTTATAGGATTCATTCACGACTGAAAAAATTTCACCAGCATATTTCATGGCTCATTTCATGAATATATTTTTATTTGTCGTCGTTAAATTCTACGAGGATTTAGCCATGTCCGCCCTTCCATACATGTGTCATTTAATAGCACCAAGTTGCTTAAACGAATAAACCAAGGATAACCCAGAAATTTTGCGCGATGATGGCTTATGACCATAAACTGCCTGCGATTGTAAATGGGCGAAATCGACCAAGAGGTAAAAGTTTGCCTTTACGGAACTGAAGCTACATCGTAAAAATTTACACTTTTGGAGTATTCGCCTAACAAATCATAATTTTCAACACAGAGAATGGTAAATATGGGTACAGTTAGTTGGGAAGCACTTCATACATCAAAAAAGAGAGGTCGTCTTGGCTCATGTGGCCCAAAAACCGTGCCGATGGCCAAAGCGGGCGATTAATCGTCAATATGGAAATCTTAGTACTCAAATTAAAGCAAATTTTGCTTCTAGTCGAAATATAGAATCGTTTTAAAGTTTTGTCTGAGAGTAGAGATGGTGGGGCCGAAAACGTCCCATTTTTGCTCCTTACTATCGTGGGTCGATGTAGGGTATAAAAGGTTTGACTAGGCTGAACATAAAAATATTTTTATTGTTGTTTTTGTCAAAAAATATACCATTAATCCATAAATTGTCTTCATACCTTAACTGTATCCAGTTAAGAAAACCAGAGAACTCATTGAAAAATTAAGCGGCCCGCTGCGCGTTCTTTTATATAATACAGACAAATTTTTATTTTTTTTGTTTTTTTTATCCGTTTTTCAGAGAATCTCTCATATATGTGACAGCGCATAGAGAAAAGGACCAAAGGGTAAAAAAATCAATTTTCATTTTTTTTCTTTTTTTGATGTGGACAACATCTGAGCATCGAATGAAACCGATCCCATGCCCAAAAGTGTTCCCTCCCAGAGATATGCGCCTTTTATGAAAGTAAAGTCGAGGATTCTAAGCGCAAATGGAAAGGGACCTAATCTTTAAAATGGCTCTCCTGAACAAAACTGGTTTTAACCTTAGATCCCTTTCTATTTTGCGCGTCACATATACATTAAAGGCTTATTTCGAGGTGTTGCAAATGGAATACCAATTTAGGAACCACTCTATCCTTTGGAGAAGGGTATAAAAACTGTCACTCAAAACATATGTTTCTACCGGGAATATCTCTTTAGCCTCACACCCCATCGTTGCCTCTGCTACGCAAAGAATATGGATTATTTAAAGATATTTTTAAAACTTTGAAAGTTGTTTTTCCGTTTGGAAGCTCGTCCTCAAAGTATTAGTGGAACGTCCAAGCATTGCAAATTGTTTTAATCCCCTCTATCGAAGAGTGGAAGGTATACTAAATTTGTCATTCGGTTTGCAACACCACGAACTACTGATCTGAGACCGTATATGTGAAAGCGCATAGAGAAAGGGAACTAAGGGTAAAAAAATCAATTTTCATTTTTTTCTTTTTTTCATGTGGACAACATCTGAACATCGAATGAGACCGATCCCATGCCCAAAATTGTACCCCCCCCCCCCCCCCCCCCCAAGAGATACGCGCGTTTTATGAAAGTGAAGTCGACGATTCTAAGCGCAAATAGAAAGGGACCTAATCTTTAAAATGGCTCCCCTGAACAAAACTGGTTTTTAACCTTAGGTCCCTTTCTATTTTGCGCGTCACACATACGTAATACATATAGTACTGACTGTCACAAAACTCTATAACAATCATACCATGTCCGTCCCTATTTCTGTTAAAAGCACGATAGCGGTCAAACGAAGGATTCTAGAATCCTTAAATTTTGAATGGCTGTTGATGGCAATTGTTCAAAAGCTGTTTGAGATTGTAAATGGGCGAAATCGGCCCAGGGGGAAAAAGTTTCCCACTAAGAGACTAAAGGTACCTCGTTAAAAAGTACACTTTTTGAAGTATTTGCTTAACAAATCATTAGTTATTGTGTTTGGACCATGGTTAAAGGTTGGAACTTTAAGGTTGTCACTCCTTTTTGAAGGGAATAAAATGTGCATTGTTGGCAGGGCAGTTGAAACACATTGTTTCAAATGTCAAGCGAACTAGAAAAACAAAACAATACGTGCTGAATTTAAAAAAGATCATTTGCATCATGATTTATTATCCTATGACTGACATTGAACGAACCGAAAGTCATACAATGCTGCAACTAACAATCGATTGTACTGGTCGAATACTTAGAGTATATGCAACTACAAACAAAAGATTCGGTTAGGACAACGAATCTATTCTCTGTGTATGATCTTGAGGAACATTGTTAGCCAAAACGAGGGTTGCTATATATATTTCTGATGTTGCCTGGCGCCATCTGACATTTCCATTGGAAAGTTTGACATTTTTTAGCATCAACGCACTCAGAATGTTGTGTCCTATCATCATTTGTGTTGTTTACAGTGACTTTAAAAAATCAATTTGGCAAAAAATGGAATTAACACGTTAACATTTTCGTGCGATCATTTTTCACAACTTTTGACGTGGATTATCACGACAAGAGTGCATCGATGAACTGGAATCTTTGTATGGCGATAAAGCACCATCCCATAGGACTGTGAAAACTGGTTTACTGAATTCGACGTGGCCGACGCTCCTTCAAAGACCAAGGTCGTCCTAAAACGGCCGTTGTACCAGAGAACATTGATGCCGTGCGTGAACTGATAATGCAAAATCGTCCTCTGACATACCGTGAGATAGCGGCAATTCTTGGGCATTTCTTTCACCAGCATACATTCGATATTGCATGAACACCTGGCCGTAAATAAGGTTTGTTCTCGTTAGATCCCGCACAATTTTTCAATCGCTCCAAAAAAGGATCGAGTCGATTGGTGCAAAGAAACTTTGAAAAAATACGATCGCAGTGCTTCAAAAGACGTTTATAAGATCGTCACATGTGACGAATAATGGATCTATGCATATGAGCCCGAAACAAAACAGTAATCGACCGTGTGGGTCTACGAAGACGAGCCAAATCCAACGAAAGTTGTTCGTGGAAGAAACACTTCGAAGCAAATGGTCGCCTGTTTTTTCGGCAAAACAGGTCATGTGGCGACTGTTCCACTTGAGCAACGTAGGACGGTCAATTCTGAGTGGTAAACCGCAATTTGTTTGCCCGAAGTCTTCGGAGAAATTCGAAAAACGAACAAGAGAAGACGAATCATTGTGCACCATGATAATGCGAGCATTCACACATCGGCTCAAACTAGCGCCTATTTGACCGCCCAAAACGTCGAATTGATGGGTCATCCGCCGTACAGCTCTGACTTGACACCCAATGACTTCTTTTAATTCCCGCACTTCAAGAAAAAAAATGCGATTTTCGTCGCCAGAAGATGCTGTTAAAGCGATCAAAAACCATGTTTTGGAGGTATCTCAATCGGAGTGGAAAAAGTCTTCGACAATTAGTTTTAGCGCATGCAGAAGTGTAAAAATCAAGCTGGAGAATACTCTGAACAACAATCAAACTATTTTTGATGTTAAGTATTCGCATTTTCATTATTAGGCATATATATAGCTGCCCTCGTACCAAACATGTACATGCCCTGGCAACTCATTGTATTCCGCGTTCACTCTTGTGCTTTTTCCACCGGTTTGCACTTATTTGACATGTTAATCAGCAAATTATTGAAAGAAATGTCTAAAAGAATAAAAAAAACAGTTTCGTACTCCGTTCATAAGTTCAAATCACTTAAACGTGCGAATATTTTGTTGACTTATGTTAATTGCGAACGCTGCTTGAGTTGCACAATGCACCCGAGTCAATGAAGGGGAAAACCCGTCTAACAAAAAATGAAATTTACACAAACGTCGATGAAGGAAAGCATACAGCGGCATTGCGACAATTATTTTTGACGGATTTTGTTACAATTCGTATTTTCCAAACAATTATTTTTAAACACTTTAAAATTGGTATGTCGATTTCATTCGAGGTAACCATTAATGAAGTACTTTTTTATGTTTGAGGGCGAAGCGTAAAATCTATTGTGTGACCTTAAAATGAAACAAAGTGAAAAAGTCAAAGAATTCGATCACATTACTGTTGTGGGCCTAAGGTACAAAGGACAAAAATTAAACAATTAAAAATTCAAATATTCAACCAAAAAACTGATAAGGCATACTGTGATAAAAAAATGACACATATTAACTAAAATATTCATACGTTGTGTATCGAAAATATTTTCGAAAAACTGAATAAATTTTTTTGTTAATATGTTTATCTAGTTATTGCTTGAAATCAGAAATATATTTGATAAACAACCTTAGTATATTTAAGTCACGCGATGCCTAATTAATTTTTAATTGGTTTAAATAATTGAATTTTTTAATTGAACTAAATTTTTTTCTGTGTACCTTAGTCCAGGGTATGTGGTCGATTTCTTTGACTTTGTTTCATATTGAGGTAATAAAAACCTTCAGATGTTTACGTTGGTGAATTGGTGCGCTCCAATTCACCAACGTAAGACCCCAAGCAACGATGTACTGTAACTTTGTTTAAGGGCATGCAGTTTCGCAACGAGAACTACCGGCAGTAGACTTTTTCACCGTGAGCGCTAAAAATCCCTCGAACTGCATATATACAAAAAAACCTATGTACACAAGAGCGTAACACCTTACAGGTAAAAAAAGTTCAGCGTACACCTTTGAATATGAAGTATTATTGCAAGGTAGTTTCGATTTTTTTTTATTTATTTGCATTTACAGCCGGATCTTAAAGTGTGATAAAGATCAATTTTGATAGTGACTCATACTTCAAATTCGAACTGACTGAGCAGCCATTTTTGCAGTTTTATTCGCAAAAACAGCTAGAAGCATTTCAATGTTTAGAAGATGTTATCGATTTACCAGGTAAGCAAAAGAAAAATAACTTAATTAAATAAACTGCTAGGCGGCCACCGATGAGCAACGCATGGAACACATTTTTGCTTAACTTGAGAACCGTAAAAAATGCCGCAAACTTGAATCACGTCGAAATATGGTTGATTAAAACTGCCATTATTTCATTTTACCTTAATTTTGTTGATTATTGTTGTTTAAGTTATGATGTGATTGGTAAATATAGGGTAATCCATCTACCGGTATTTTTTCAGAAGAAAAAAATATATAAAAATTCAAATCTAGTGTGGAATCATTATTGGTAATTTGAAAGGACAGTTTGGCATTTATTAGGATAGGAGAAATGATGGGTAAGTACCAGTACGGGGTACTCGGCGACGTCAAATACAGAAAAATTGGTCTCTTCGAGACAAAAACACACTCTAAGATTCGGCTGTAAATGCAAAAGGTATAAAAGAAAATGTAAAAAAGCCACCCCTACTTTCGGCAAAAAAGAGAAAAAAAAATTCGAAACATCCATGCAATAATACTTCATATTCGTACGGTGTACGGTGAACTTTTTTTTTACCTGTAAGGTGATACGCTCTAATGTACATCCACACACACTATACAGAGTATGATTTTTATGAATTTTGTTTCTGTTTCCATTCGTTAAATATTATAGCAATATCTTATAAACAGTTTAGCTTATTTACGAAATTTTTCATTAAGTGTTGATAAAATTGCATGCCGATTTTTTTTTTTATTGAAATTTAAGGGTTGTCTGTTTTTCTGTGTAGTTGAAAATCCCGATGATCTGTACTTAATAGCTGTCAAATTTTTTTAGACCTCGCCAAAGCAGAGACAAGATAATCCGCTGAACTGGGACTATTCGCCGCAGCTACGCTATTCCCTAGGTGTCATAGGTATTTAGCTCTGGTGAACCGAAAATCAAGCACCTGCCAAACCAGAATGATATGGGCCAGCCATCTGTGCAGCGACCCAATTTTAATAAGGCGTCTCTTTTGGCCTTTCCCCCTAATATTTCCTTACTCCTAATCTATAGGTACACATATTTCATTTTCAGTCCCTGAGCTACGCTCCGTTCATTTTGTAATTTTGCAATTTGTAATGTCAATAACATTTGTTGTTACGACTCTGCAAACAGCAACCCCCAGGAGAGAGAGCCAACATAAAGCGCCAATTGTTCATTGAAAAAATGTTTCCAACTGATGGCACCCTGTTAAATTGTCTCTCGATATCCTACCGCACACACATCCCGGGTGGCTTCGGCTTCGGTTGTGCCCTTGCCATAACTTACCCTGCATAACATCCATAATTTTCGGAGCTTCCAGTTTTATTTTGGGCGACGATGCTGTGGATAGTTGGGGCAGTGCGGCTGCTGCTGCCGCCGCCTTCATGGACAACTTGTTGTTGGTGTGGGGGCTGTTGCCGAATGTTTTCATATTTGTCGCATAATCCTTTATGTGATTGTCGAATTTAAGGTCTGTTTGTACTGTTGCCATTTCATTAATCATGTTTAATATTTGTCGGTGGTGCTGTTGTTGTTGTTGCCCTTGTTAATGTAGTTGCCGATTCTGTTGCTGGTTTTATTGCCGCTGTTGTCGCTCTTGTCGCTGCTGGTGTTGTGTATGGTCTGCCGCTTGGGTGTCCTTGCGCCAGCGGAAAGGAGTGCCGAACCAAACACTAATTGATAATCTGCAATAATGATAACGATATTAATTAGAATCACTTTTGGCCAGGCAAACAAACACAAGCAAAATAAAATGAAGGGCAACAGCAAAAAAAGCAATATAATTATGACATAAATTTTGGGCAAGTTTTAACATTAATTATTTTCGGATTTTTTCCTTTTTTTTACACCGCATCATCATCTGGTTGTTGGCTGAAACAATTTTATGGAATTTTTATTAATTAACGAACTCTTTGATTTATATTAATTTAAGGATATTTTTATAATAACCCTGTGGCAGCTTCAGGCACGCAGAGCGGTGAGTTTAGTTACTTGTCCAGCTTGTGACATTCAGTATTAAACAATTGCATAACAAACTAGTAAGCCAACTGACGACTTTTGTCAGTTTGTCTTCATACATTTATTTATAACTGCGAAACTGTTCTATAAAAAGATTAAAGGAATTGTAATTTTTAGTTTTTTTTTTATATTTGTTTCAGCTTATTCGTACTAGTAGTTCTCGACAAAGTAGTATGACAAACAAAAGATCCTAAAACGTGACAAATTCCCCTATACGATACTTACTAACTTCATATTAATTATTAAATTATTATTTGATGTACCTTAACCAAATGAATTATGCAGAAGTTCTTCTTTTTGGGGCTACTTTCACAAACAATTATCGGAATTGAGTCCCGAATCAATCACCTGAAAAATGTTGTCCTGTGCTAGAAAATGATATTGCGGCCCCTGGGACTAATAACAACGTTAAAGTATTTATGCCTTATTTAAAGTTAACTAATTAATTTTCATAGCCATAATGTTCAAAATTTGATCAGGATTTTTTTTACGGAAACATTAAGTCCATTCGCCCGAACCTAATCTCACCCAAATTTCAAAGAAAACCCATATTTGTATTCATTGCAAAATTAGTCAAACCGAAAAAAAAAAATTCTGAAAATTTTAAAAACAATTTCAGTCGTAGAAAACAAATCTTAAAAATGGATTAATAGAGATATGGGCCTTTCAATTTCTACAAATCCTTACCACTAGTGTTTATTAATTTTCGAGTTATTAATTCTCGTCTGTCAATTTTACGATTAGCAGTAATACATGTATAGGTTGATCCATCTACCGGTATTTTTTCAATAGTGTTTTCTTCACAGATTACGCGTGCGTTTTATTAAACTTTATTTTTTATTTGTTTTCAGTACTGTTTGACATTTCATCATGGAAAGACCTACACCGCAACAACGTCTCCTAATTGTGCAACTGTATTATGAAATTGAGCGATCGGTAAGAAACTAGCTTCGGCCAAAATTTTGTTCAGTGATGAGGCCCATTTCTGGCTCAACAGCAACGTCAATAAACGATATTGCCACATTTGGGCTGAAGAGCAAGCAGAAGAGGTCAGAAGAGGTGTCATTACGAGAAAAGATATGGTCACCCCAACAATAATATGTTCTCTACAGTAAAAGCATGTTGGTTGCAACCATAGTATTGTTTTTGAATTTCATTTCGACAAAAGTATGATTGCGGCAATATTAATATTGTTGAAATGTAACAATAGTATTATTGCCAAATTTAGAAATGAAAATATGTTTGTAGCAACCATATAAACATGGTTGGTGCAACAAAAGTATTGTTTAAAATTTACGTAAACAATAATATGATTACGGCAATCATACCGTATGGTTGCGAATATGAACATAATAAAACTGGTTTTATAGAGCATACATGTTTATGTTTGCGTATGTTTTTTTTGATATACCAAAAAAACACATACACACGATAAAGTGCATGATTGTTGTCCTTTATAAAAAACAACAACAATCGGAAGGTAGTTCGAGGGATTTTTATTGTGTTGACTTTTTTCGGTTAATTACTCTATTACCGACTGGTTCTCGTTTATTTAAATCTGCCTACACTTAAGTATTTAGCCACTGATTATGGTTTAATCACATTCGTTACTTGGGGTCTGCGGATAGTGAAGTAGCATTCACCCCTGCTGGCAACTAGTATATCGACTATACCTCTATTTTTAAATAACAACATTACCCAATCCTAATAAATAATTTTGGGGATCATAGCATGGTTGAGTGAATCATACTATGGTTGTATGGATAATAGCATGGTTGCGTGTGAATCATACTATGGATGTGTGTGTGGACCATGCTATGGTTCTTTGAAGAACATACTATGGTTGTAAGGATCATAATATGGCTGTGGGATAGTATGGTTGAATGTGAATCAAACTATTGTTGTGAGGATCATAGTATGTTTGTGGAGATCCTAGTATGGTTGAGTGTGAATCATACTATGGTTGTGGGGATCATAGTATGGTTATGTGTGAATCATACTATTGTTGTGAGGATCATAATTTTGTTGTGCCACAACCATATATCCAACAATAGTATGATGCTCTTTAAATATTGTCACTCCAACCATACTTTTTTTCTGCGTGCAGAGAAAACCACGGTTTGGTGCAGTTTATGGCCTAGTATAATGATCGGACCATATTTTTCCACAAAGATGATGGCCGTAACGTAACCGTGAATGGTGCCCGCTCTCGCGCCATGATATCGGACTTTTTGCTACCTCAAATTGAAGCCCGTAATCTTGACGAAATTTTAAATTAAATTTTAACATTACAGTGCCACTTGCCATACAGCTGATCAAACAATGTATCTATTGAGAGGTAATAGATACTACTCGTAGCTAATTTCTCGTTTTGGACCGGTGAGTTGGCCGCCTAGATCGTGTAATATAACACCTTTAGACTTTTTTCTTTAGGGATATGTAAAGTCCAAATTCTATGCTGACAAACCAGCTACGATTCAGGTTTTGGAAGCCAACATTACGCATGTCATTAACGCCAGACCGGTCGAAATGCACGAATCATTTATGCAATATTGGACCTTTAGAATGGACACCGTAAGGCGTTGTTGTGGCCATACTTTGGAGAAAATTATATTCAAAAAATAAATGCCATAACATTTCCATTCGAACAAAACAATAATGATTCCACATTTGAATTTTTGTATTTTTTTATTCTGAAAAAATACCTCTAGATTGATCGCCCTATTATTTTATAATTTCTCCGATCAATATTTTGTATATTTTCGACTATCAATAATATTTATCTACTCAATAAATATATGTGACCCGGCCTATGAAAAGGTGGCTTATGACTCAAAAAAATGTTTCCACTTTTTTTTGGTTTTGTTTATCTTTAACAGCTGTTTCTCGCAATTTCTTTTTTAAGTCATAAGCCACCTTTTCATAGGCCGGGTCACATATACATACTTTCCCATTTTTAAACGCAAAGACAGCTTTAGAAAAATTCATATTATGATCTGCAAAATTTTAAAAAATATTGGTAGCTCATTTGAAGAGATATTGTGCGAACTAGCCGCACAGACGGATGTGTCGGATTCGGCAAAAAAAACTGTAGGCTCTTATTTTCGATAATATATAATTAAATATCGATAGGGTAATAAATATTCGACAACTTCATATATTTTATCCTGAATATTCATCAATGTTTAAATGTTTTGTTTTTTACATTCGCTTATAACTTTTTGTTGGAGTACAATTTAAACTTTTATACGTAGATTAATATCATATTTACAGTAATTAGTTAATTAATAACAGAAATTGCACATATAATTAGTGTTTTTAAACACATACGCTGAAGAAAAAAAAAAGCGGGATATGTATTTGTTTTGTGCGTAAATTTTTTATTATTTAATTTAACAAGAGTTTCACGCAAATAAAATACCGAGAAAAACTCACACTCACACACGGACAATGATACGAGCAATTGGAGCCATTGCGAATGGTTGGTTAGTGGCTTGGCTGTTGGTGCGTGGTTGTATATGAAACTTTATGATGCATCTGCCACCGATACCACTATCTCCGCCACAGGCAATGATAATAATGATGTTAATGATATGATACCACCACAATTGCCACAGCCCCTATGTTTCCGTCTCCGCCTGTGTGGCTTGAACTGCCCCAGCAGCCATGCAGCTGGGAAGCAACTGTTTGGCGCAGTCAAGTGCAACCCAGCATTGACTGCCGGTGGCAAGTTAAGTTATTGTTGTTGCTCTTGTTAAATGGAACTCATGTCCATCTTTTGGGCGCACCAACCACCACTGGCAAACGGACAAACACACACAAGCACATACACATGCTTATGCGAGCGTAGCACTGATGCATTTCTAGTGAAATAATTAAGCTGCATTAGAGATGGCGATAGGGAAATCCCGGGAGTTTTTCTAAAACCCCTGAAAATACCGTCATTTTTAATAATGTAAATTTATACTTATATGTGTTCTGCTTTAGATTGAGTCTCGTTAACGAAGGCTATAGCAAAATCACACAACAAGAAGTGCCAATTATGTTCGTGTCTAAGGAAAAGTACCGAATAACCAAAATTGCCGCAATTGGAGTAATGCAAATCCTCAAGCCATTGTTGAGACGCGTTACACCCTCAAAAAGTCACTGTTTGGTGTGATCAGAATGAAGTCGGCCATAATGTTACAATTAATGGGGAACGCTATGGAGCCATGATTAATGAATTTTTCGTGCCTGAGGATGTCGGAGGCTGTTGATGTGGACAATCTTTGGTTTCAACGAGGTGGCGCTACATGCCATACAGCCAACGAAAAAACCAGCTTATTGAAGAAAACTGTTGGTGAGCGCATTATCTCGCGTCGTGGGCCTATGACGTGGCCCCAAGATCGCGCGATATATCGCTGCTGGACTATTTGTTGTGGGGTTATAAGAAGCCGGCACGACTGACGCCTTGGAAGAGCTTATTCGGCGAGCTATTGTTGACATACGGCCCCAAATGTTGCCAAAAGTGGTCGAAATTGGGCCTCTCGGCTGGAATTTACTCGAGCCAGCCGCGGCGGCCACTTGTCCGAGATCATTTTTAAAACAAAACCTTACCTTTATAATTAAGCTAAATTCTTGGTCATAACATTAACTTATATGCCTTTTATTTCTTCTTGAAAACCACGCGTTTGAAAAAACAACCTGTGCATATAAAACGAATGTAAAAATTCTGGTGCCTATGGGTTAGTAAGGCCCCTGAAATTTACAAAATCTTTAGACCAGGAAAAATACCGGAATTCCCAATATTCCCTAAGTCCTGGGATCTCTGATTTTTAAATCATCCCGATCGACATCCCTAACCTGCATACCATGAGAGTATGTTAATTTTAACCCATGATATCCTTTGCATTGTTGTTTTTGTTGCCGCTAATTTTGATGATGCCATCGAAATGGAAATTGTGATAATTTGAAGAAATGACCTTTATTTTAATATGACCGACCGCCAGCACCACATCTGGCCATATGTGGCACACGGTAAACATTTCCATAATGAAATTCCACTTTCAATGAATTTAAATGAATTTCTTTTTTGTTGGTCAATTACTTTTTTTCATCCTGAGCAAGGAAATTCAAGGATTTGTAAAAAGAATGTCAAATGAATTTATTCTACATATGAATTACTAAGTGTAACACCCACTATTTGTAAAGCCTTTAACACATCAAAATACTGGTCGGGACCCCATTAGGTATATAAATTCTGAATCGTCGCAAATTCTTTGCATGTGGAAAGCAAACTACTGGGCGCTCTATTGAAGCTAGATGGCTGAAATTTTACAGAAACATGTGTTGATGGACTGAAACGGTTGATATTGAAAATGAGCCAGATCGGTCAAGAGGTACAAATTTACAAATGAGGTACAATGTTTTGAAAATTAACAGTCCTGAACTTTAAAAGCCATATCTCATCAAATATTAGAGATAAGACGATGATATTTGAAGCATATGTTGCTGGTAAGGATCAAAACACATCTTACAGGAAAAGCGGGCTGTGCCAAGTCCACTTTTAAAAAAATTATTTATAGCTAAGGGAATAGGCCGATCGCTATGAAATTGTAACAGAATACAGTGATAAACATATTATTATACTTTAGACTATATGTGACGCGCAAAATATAAAGGGACCTAAGGAAAAAAAACAGTTTTCTTCAGGAGAGCCATTTTAAAGATTTAAATACGTGTATCTTTGGTGTACCATCACTTTCATAAAACGCGCATATCTCTGGGAGGGAACACTTTTGGGGCATGGGATCGGTCTCATTCGATGCTCAGATGTTGTCCACATCAAAAAAAAAGTGAAAATTGATTTTTTTTACCCTTAGGTCCCTTTCTCTATGCGCTGTCACATATTGTGTTAAAATTCGGCAAAATCGCATGGCCCCGCTCATACAAACAAACCTGAACTTTAAAAGACCGTATCTTGTGAACTAATCCCGATATGACGATAGTAGTTGGTATATATGATGTTGGTATGGAAAGAAACAAACCCAATACAAAAAGGGGACAATGCTTCTCTCTACCCCTTAACTAAAATTAACACATTGCATCGTAATCCTTGATGGAGGGTTTAAAAGATTCGACGCAGCCAAACTTAATTTGTCCAGTTGTTTATTACTATCCCCGTTTGTTCTTATGCGCTGTCGATGACATTCTCAATTTTCTAGATCGTCGTGAAATACTTAAACGATCTAACCATGCACTTCCTAGCGCCCGTCTGACCATGCGTCTTATAAAATTTAATGCAAAATCAGCCCATACTGAAAAAGTTTCTCATTGGGAAACTAATAGTTCCTTCGTAGTACACTACTCAATATAATTCTATTTTGTTGGACAAACCTTGCTTCGACTTTGAACTGAGAGATGATCTTTATGCCTCAACCATGGGCAAGGCTGTTACATCGGAGGGTCCGTTTGGCTGAAATAGCCGCTCCAATGGTTCTAACTAGTAATCAGTAACCAATATGGACACATGGGAACTCAAAATTAATTAAATGTCCTTTATTGTTTATGACCAACACCTAGGAAATCAGCTGGTGTAGAATGGGCAACTACACTACTTCTACTAGGACAATGGACTGACCGAATCCAGGACATATAAGGCCTTCTATTTATGTGACGCGCAAAATAGAAAGGGACCTAAGGGTAAAAATCAGTTTTGTTCAGCAGAGCCATTTTAAAGATTTAAATACGTGTATCTTTGGTGTACCATCACTTTCATAAAACGCGCATATCTCTGGGAGGGAACACTTTTGGGGCATGGGATCGTTCGAGGCTTAGGGACATGGGATCGTTCCACATCAAAAAAAAACAAAAAAGTGAAAATTGATTTTTTTACCCTTAGGTCCCTTTCTCTATGCGCTGTCACATATATATTTCTTAAACCGGACATCTATTGTTACATCGACTGTTCGAAGTTGGACAACAAAACTTGAGCTTGGTTTTATAAAACTAACCTTTGTTACAAAGACTTTTTTCTTCTACCGCCAACAGTACGGTACTCGTTTTCCAAGCTCAGATTAAGGCCATAACACGAAATGTATACGACGGCTTAACTGAAATAACAAAGACGACAATAAAAAGATAATCCGAGGGACCTAAACTGCGATCAAGGCACTGTCCTCAACAGCAGACAAGTCACGAACGCTGCTAAAGTTTAAAGAAGATATACTTATAGCTAAATTACATCGAATTGGCACCCTAGAAGTCACATGGATCCCTGGATCCCCAATGGAAATGCTGACGGCAGTTGACATGGACAACGCCATCCTTTTAAGCAATAGAATGAGAACTTATGTCTTGAGCCCTAGTCACTCACAAAACGAAAATTGACAAAACCATCGATAGCGTCTAACAGGGTACAGCTAACAGGGTACAGCTGACTTTAAACCAACCAACACTCAGGGTATGTCCCCTACTCAGGCATTGCATTGGTGAGTGAAAAGTATGGAATCGGATGGGGAAAAGGGCAGTGGTTACTAACACTTGCCTTGTACTTTCGGATGTTGTCATTAGTGGTAAAAACATTTGCCGGAATTTGGTCAACCGGCCAAATGATAACAAACGGATGCGAGCTCCTGAAAAGTCGGTTATACCTGCCGAACATCCGAACGTCCGGAATATAGTTTCCCAATCCGAAACCCGACTCTCCGTTTTTTATGTCCGAACGCTATAATCGGTTTCTCAAAGAGAGCTTAAAACCGATATGTCGATTTACTTGATCATTTGCTGTCGGTTTCCGGTTTTTTTGAAGTTGTATATTTAAGGTGGCAAGAGTGAGTTGTATTTTCGTGGGCAATTGTGTGAAGAAAACTTGAAAAGTAAAGTTTACAACATTAGTTCTCATTCGTTTGGGGAGAGCTTGGCCTTACAGAGTTCGGTTTTACTTTCAACAATTGCAGCAAGACTTTCTGAAGAAGGTTGTCACGGACCCGAAATCATGATAAAAGTAGTGTGCAGCCACGAAAATCAATGTCACTTTGCCATTTTGTTAAAAACTTGTCTTCAATTTAAATATAGAAGCGAGAGGTCTTGAGCCGGTTTAATTCCAGTTCAAGTTTTTAATTTTCAAGTACGGAATAGGTAACTACCAAAAATATCAACCCCCCTTTTAGTGTACCGATCGACTCAGAATCAGCAGTTGATTCGATTTAACGATATCTGCCTAACCGTCCCTCTGTTCGAATGCAGTATATTAGGTATAAAAGCTAGCTTGCAAACAACAGGTTGCAATTGTGTCTGATCTTCCTAATATTTGACAGAGCTAAGTTTTTTGAACAGAGTGGACTTTTCAGAAAGACGGTTAAAAATATATATAGCTCATACACATATGTTCAACCGATAGAGTCCGTCACCAAAATTTAGCCAAACTGCAAAAATAATTTTATTTTTCGTTTAATGGAAAAATTTTAAAGTTATTTTAAAGCTATATGTCCATCCGTTTTTTTTGGCCCCAGACAATTTGCACAGAAACTATGTATATCAAGAACTAAGCTTATATGAGTCCACTCGGTCCATGATTAGTAGTTTTTGAATAATATGGATTGAAATGGGATTAAATATGGATGTTCTAGATCAGTTGTGTGTTATATCGGAAGAGATTTTAGCACAGGGACTATATAAAAACTGGGACCACTATGACTCATTTTTAGATGATAACTAATAGACAAATTGTTTTAAATTGGCTTCTTAAGCTAGATATATAAAACCGGGTACATAAAATCCGAAAATCTGACCCATTTAAACCCGGATATATGGATGCCAAAACAAATGCGTTCTCACTCAAAATCATATACGAGTATGACATTATTTTTAACATCTGGTTACACTTACGAGGGCGACCGCAAAAGTAACTGGCCTAACATAAAAAGAACCGTTTTTTTGGAATTATTATTATTTATTTTTCAACATAATCTCCTTCCAACTAAATACACTTTATCAAACGTTTTTCAAGTTTTTTAATTCCATCCGAAAAATAAGATTTTTCAAGACCTTCAAAATATGCCTCAGTTTCAGCAATAACCTCGCTATTGGACGACAATTTTTTGCCACCGAGAAATTTTTTAAAATTTGGAAACAAGAAATAATCAGAAGGAGCTAAATCGGGACTATATGGTGGATGCGGAGCAATTTCAAATCGTAATTCGCCCAGTTTTTGTTGAGTTAAAAATGCAGTGTGTGAAGGAGCATTATCTTGATGAAAAAGAACTTTTTTTCTAAATGCGGTCGTTTTATCTTGATTTCTTCACTCAACCGATCCAATAATGCACAATAATATTCACTATTTATAGTTTTTCCTTTCTCAAGATAATCAATAAATATTATACCCCTTGCATCCCAAAATGCTGTGGCCATTACTTTTCCTGCTGACTTAACAGTTTTCGCTTTCTTGGGACCACTTTTACCAGCTTCTATCCATTGTTTTGACTGTTCTTTGCATTCTGGGATGTAGTGATGGATCCATGTTTCATCAACAGTTATGAATCGGCGCAAGAACTCTATTGGATAACGCTGATAAATAGCAAAAAGCTCCTCGGAATTGGTCCAACGGACGATTTTTTTGGGGCAAAGTTAACAAACGCGGCAGCGTTCTTGCGGATAGCTTTTTCATGTGGAGTTCATCATGTAAAATACTCCAAACTTGTTTTTCGTGTATTTTAACAATATCAGCAAGTTCTCTGAGCTTTATTCGTCTATCTTTAGTCACTTCATTAAATATTTTTCTAATGTTTTCAATAGTAGTAGCAGTTTTCGGTCTTAAAAGGGTTGTTCACTTTCGTACTTGAACGACCCATTTTAAATTGTTGAACCCAGGATTTCACGGTGGAGTATGATGGTGCATTATCACCATGAACAGAATCCAATTCATCTTTGATTAATTGTGGCGTATAACCTTTCATATAAAAGTGTTTAAATACCGCATGAAACTCTTTATTTTCCATTTTTCAAAAATTATAAAACTTGTTTCCTTCAATCACCTGTAACAAAGAAAATAATCATTAAATATTTCGGAAATTTTGACAGATGGCTTATAAAAGATTGCTTTTAAAAAACAAAACAAAACAAAAGTTGCTAGTAAAACAGAAAATGTGCCAGGCCAGTTAGTTTTGCGGTCGCCCTCGTAGAGCCTGTTCATGGGAACAATTGCTTCATATGTGATTTGAAAAATATTTTCCACTGTTAGGCAAAAGGATTAAACAGAAATGTCGGTTAATTCCGGCTTTTTACTTTAAAAAAAGCCCAAATCAGTTTTATCAAATCTGGGTTTTGAATAATTCCCGCAAACACTTATGTCGGGAATAAGACGACGGATGTCGAAAGAACACACACCAAGTGTGATTTTCGTGCACACATTACACGAAGGCCAGCAACAATATCCAACTCTTATGAATTTGGACCGTAACAGTCAATGTTTTCGAATACACCCCACACTAGTTGAGTACCTATCGCCCCAGAAGCCATTAATTAACCACTATCGTTTTCAAATTTCGCATGGTACGTTATAAGGCGTATACTTTCATAAAGCCCCCATACTAAGGTCCCTCCTACCTGTGCTCTAGAAGCCACATATACTTAGTAGGGACATAAATACTGTTACATACGTTTTATGCTGTTAAATTAAAAGAACCGAATGTTTTTGGACCAAATATTTTTTAATATATTTATTGATGTATATTGTATCCAAAAAGAATCGACTTATTCGAAATGTCCGCCTTTTGCCTTTACACACGCCTTAAGTCGCACTGGCCAATCGTCAATAGCTACACGGTCCCCGTCCATTGGAAAATTGGCCACAGCTCGAACCAAAGCAGTCTTAAGAGATCCAATGTTGGGGTATCCTTTGTGACAACCCTTGTCCTCTTAAACCTTCCACAATTTGTAATCCAATGGATTCAATTCCGGACTGCCTGAGGGCCGTTCTTCAGAGTAAATGAACGCTGGCAAATTGTTTCGAAGCCAGGCCTGGGACGTTTTAGCCTTATGGACCGTCGAATAATCCTGCTGGAAAGTCCATGGCTAGTTTTGGGAACAGGGAATAGTTAAGAGGCTTCACAACAGCTTCCAAAACGGATGGCCGATGTTTTGACTCCTTGTTCGCAGAAATGCAGGTCAGTGACCCCATCGTAAGAGACACCCCACCAAACCATGACTAAAGCTGGGTGATGACCCTTTTCCACCCCTGGGAGCAGTTCAGATGCTGCCTTAGATGAACGCGCATATACTCTATCATTTCGCTTGTTAAATTTTTCCTGAACGGTAAAAATTTTTTCATCAGTGAACACAATTTTTCTGTGCAAGTTATCAGCGTGCTTAACCAAAAGACGTTTGCATTTTTCAATTCTTTTTTAAAGCAGCGGTTATTAAATGTCTGGTACGTCGTTTGAAAGCCCCAAGTCCCAAGTCTTTTTTAATGATTCGACTCATGGAATTTTGCGTGATATTCATCTCACGGGCCATGATTTTCTGTTTTCGGAGCGGATTTCTGTGAATTCTTGATTTAATGGCTTTGATGACATGCGGTGTTCGAACAGAGCGTGGGCGGCCCGACCGGTGGCGGTCTTTTACATCTCCAGTCTCCTCAAACAGTTTTATGCATTGGCAGATGAACATGCAGCTACATGCTCCCTACACGCAGAAAAAAGTATGGTTGGGGTGACAATATTCGAAGAGGATCATACTATTGTTGGGTATATGGTTGTAACACAACAATATTATGATCCTCAAAACGATGGTATGATTCACACATAATCATACTATGATCCCCACAACCATAGTATGATTCACACATAACCATACTATGATCTCCACAACCATAGTATGATTCACACTCAACCATACTATGATCCCCAAAATTATTTATTAGGATTGGTTATTGTTGTTATTCAAAAATAGAGGTTTTTATTAAGTATGTTATTTTAAATTGCATTACCATTAGTTCATAGCCAGATTTTAGGCCATGTTTTTATTAAACATTTCATTCAAGGAACAAAAATATATATTCCAACGGTCAAAAATACTTTTAGTTGCCAGCAGGGGTGAATGCTACTTCACCATCCGTAGACACCAATTAACGAATATAATTAAACCATGATCAATGGCTATATACTTAAGTGCAGGCAGATTTTAAATAATCGAGAACCAGTAGGTATTAAAGTATTTCACCGAACAAAATAAACACAATAAAAATTCCTCGAACTACCTTCCGATTGTTCTTGTTTTTTTAATAGACAGCAACCATTCACTGTATCGTGTGCACACACATACATGTATGCTCTATAAAACCTGTTTTGTTATGTTCATAGTCGCAACCATACTGTGTGATTGCCGTAATCAAATTATTGTTAGCGTAAATTTTAATCAACAATACTTTTGTTGCACCAACCATGTTTATATGGTTGCTACAACCATATTTTCATTTCTATATTTGGCAATAATACTATTGTTACATTTCAACAATAGCAATACTGTCGCAATCATACTATTGTCAAAATGAAATTCAAAAAACAATACTATGGTTGCGACGAACATGCTTTTATTGGAGAGAACATATTATTGTTGCGGTGACCATAGTTAACCATATCTTTTCTCTGCGTGTAGTGACCGGAGCGTTTTGAAAATATCGCTTTTTTTCATTTCACACTTGAAAAGCGCTATTACAGCGATACGGTTCTCATTATCAGACCACTCCATGATGAAAGTTGAAACAATTTTAAAATCTTAAGACTAACGCTATTGAGGTGAGCTTACAAAACCCATATGACATTAACGGGGTATGTTCAGTTCTACTATTTAAATGGACGTGTTCAATATTGTAACAGTATTTATGTCCCTACTAAGTACTTTGGGAACGCCCGAGTCTTAAAAGTCTATTTAAGCTTCAATTGTTTTTTTTTATTTTGTCCATTAATTGGGCAATTAATTTTTTTTTTAATATGAACAATAAATACATTTTTCTACAAAAACACTCTTTGATATTACAGAAACTGGAGTGGACAACGTCTGGTAACACGATAAATTAAACAATGAAATGGCGTATTTCAATTGTTTACATTTACTAAGGCAAACAAAAACATGCATATCATTCATCACAAACCAATAAAGGACTTATAGGTAATTTAAAATTAACACAATGGAAATGAAAAAAATATCCAATCAAATTATATTTTAAGCCAATAAATACAAACACAAGCAGGTATGCTTTTTTAGACAAACTTTTGAGGCAGTTTATCAGAGAGATTATTTCAAAATTAACAACAAACACTTGAACGACTTTAACACACACCAACCAACGACTTTAACACATTCAAATTCCCAGACTTTCATCGAATAATTACAAATTTCAAGTGCATACTTGAAAATAACAATGACACGGCGATAATCATTATGTGCGATTGCAGATGTCATTGACTTGACAAATTTCCTCCAAAAAATAATCAACAACATCTTTTTATTTAACGATTTAATTTGCTTTGTCTTCGTTTTTTTACATGTTTCACGGTCAAAGTAAGATTTGGTATTTTTGACTATTAAAGAGCTCAGACAATTTTTAATGAATCCAATCACTGACATCACCAGAGCACCTATAATGTAGGGCAGCCGGTACTATGTTCCGAATTGACCCGAAGCAGCAGCAACCTACACAACAACAAAATATATCCTTACAGATGGTCGTGCGAGGCTAACAATATATAGCAAGCATATTATGATTGCATGCAATCAAATTATGTTTGCATTCAAGCTTAATATATGATGGTAAGAACTTAATAGAAAAGGTTGTCCAACCATAATGCACGATGTTTATTGTGAGTAACACCTTAAAGTAATATTATTTTCTTTAATTAATTTGACAAATTCAACGATGAGAAGCGCGTTAAATTGTTAAAACCTTTTACGAAAATGGGCGTTCAAATCAACATACACGTGTGATTGTTTAGAAACCGATGCATCCGCAAAGAATGACAGATTGCTGCGGTTTATGGGCTGGCAGCGTCATCAGACAGTACTGCTTCGAAAATAAGGTCAACCAAACATTTACCGTCAATAGTGTTCGCTATCGCGAGATGATAACGGTCTTATTGTGCCAGAAATTGAGGATATGGACCAGGACAAAATGCGGTTTCAACAGGATGGTGCCACTTGACATACAGCCAACGAAGCAATGGCTCTTTTACGAGATTGCCGTGTTATCTAACCTCGTTGCGATGTTCATTGGCCGCCACCATCATGTGATTTTACACCGTTGGACTTCTTTCTTTCGGCATATTTAAAAGAAAGAGTGTACGTCAATGAGCCAAGAATAATTGAAGAGCTGAAGGATGAGGTAATTTGGCATATTAACGACATTGAACCTTTATTAAGTCTCAAAGTCATTGAAAATATGTACCATTGGATAGAGGTATTCCACTGCAGCCGAGGCCAGCAGTTGGCCGATATTTTGTTTCACACATAATTGTCATAGATCCTTCTATGACAATGAATTAGATTATATATTATGATAATCCTCTGAAATTGCATTGTTTTACTTACAATTAATTTAGTGCGTTTTAGTTGGACCACCCTTTATAATGGCATGCAAACATAACGCATTGTAATAATATGCTTGCACTTAAGGAATAAGAAGAAGTCAATGGGTGCCAAATCAGGGCTGTACGGTGGATGGCTCATCAATTCGACATCTTGAGTGGTCAAATAGCTAATCGTTTCAGCTGATGTGTGAGAGCGCGCATTCTCGTGATGCAAAATTATCCGTCTTCTCTTATTATCTTTCCTCATTTCTTCGAACACTCGATGCTCTTCTTCCACGAACAACTTTTGTTGGATTTGACTCGTCTTGAAAGACCCTTACGGTCGATTGCTGTTTTGTTTCGGGTTCATATGCATAGATCCATGATTCGCCACCTGTGGCAATGTTATACACTCCCTTTGAGCTGTTAGCAGTTATACTTTTTCAACATCTCTTTGCACTAATCCATACGAGCCTTTTTTGAGCATTCGTCAAATTATGTTGGATCCAACGAGAACAAATTTTTTTCACGTCCAAATTAACATGCAATATCTTATTGATGCTTGTCATACTTATGTACAAGGATGCCTCAATCTCACTGTATGTCACATGTCGGTCTTGCTTAATCAGTTCACGCACAGCATCGATGATTTCTAGCAAAGTGAACGAAGTTGGACGTCCTTCACGAAATTCATCCTGGAGCGAACGGCTTTCGAGATTGAACTCTTGGTACCAGCGATTAACAGTGGTTTTTGCTGGTGCTTCATCGCTTAAAATCGAAACAAGTTGATTAAAACACTCTTGTCTCGATAACCCACACCGAAAGTCGTAAAAATCATCGCACGAAAATGTTCACGGGATAATTCCATTTTTCGACTGAGATGAACAAAACAATTCGCCCTCAAATGCGAAACGTTCTGAGTGAAGTTATGCTAAAAAATGTAAAAGTCTCCAATTGAAGTTTCAGTTTGCATCTGAGAACACTGGTATTGTCAGGACCCGTGTATAAATAGCAACCCTCGTTCCCCATGTTTAAGTTAAAACTACAGCCACAACGTCACTACAAAGAGGATAGCAGTTCTGCTTGGGTTGTTCGTGACTATAACCCATAGTATCAGGTTTAAATCTTAGCCCGGATATCGTAGGTAAAATAACTTGTCAGTTCAAATTTAATACTTATATAAAATGATAAACAAAAAGCCAACAGCCGCGCAAGGCCGATTATGTTAAACCAAACATCAATAACTGATAGGTCTTCTTAATTGCAGAGACCTTTTTTATAGACAATCTGAATATAGGCAATATGAAAGCTTGTGCTGCCTTTGTTAATGGTTAGCTTGTACAAGAGAGCCCAGGATCAAATCCGTGTACAAACATTAATCATTCTTTTTAAAATGCAGTCAGGGCGTATAAGAATTATATCGTACACAGCTTAAAGTTTTGAGAGAATAAAGTAGATATAAAAACATTTAACCGCTACGGTCCCATTTCACCAGAGCTGTCTAAAGGTATCTCATCACTCACTTAATTTTTTTAAAAAAAAGTGGTTGTCAGTGAGGTACGTAAACACAAATTGATCGATTTGTTCCGTGTTTAGCATGGTTGCAACAAGATCTCTTGTAACTCATATGTGACATCGCATAGAGAAAGGGACCTAAGGGTAAAAAAAATCAATTTTCGCTTTTTTTTTGATGTGGGCAACATCTGAGCATCGAATGAGACCGATCCCATGCCCCAAAAGTGTTTCCTCCCAGAGATATGCGCGTTTTATGAAAGTGATGGTACACCAAAGATACACGTATTTAAATCTTTAAAATGGCTCTTGCACGTCACATATACTAAATCTGAGCAAAATGGGATGTAAAATTTGGCTTAAACAGCGGCAGGACCTCAAATCTGGTGGGTCGTTTGCTAATGGAAAATATGAGGCAAAATGGTACTATTGCACTGTAGATAGCTACTTGTCGGACGTAATGAAGTTCTACAGCGTCTGGATGGAACACTTGATACCGATCTTATACCATTTACCAGGATTAGTTATAGCTCTCTTACAATGTTGTATGCACTGTTTGGATCAGATTGAATTAGACATGTGGCTTTCAGAGCTACAGCGCCACAAATCGTTAAGGAATTTTGTGGGTGGACTACATTTCCCATACTGCCTACTAACTTAATTCCCTGAACAATGCATTAAGAAGCAAACAAGAAATTTGAATACCCACTGACAAGTCCTACTGTTTAATGCCGGCTCCGAAGCCCTAATGCCATCTCTTGAAATATTTTTACATCGTTTAGTGATGAATCTCTTACTCGTAGAGGTGTCAGCATATGTGACAGCGCATAGAGAAAGGGACCTAAGGGCAAAAAAATCAATTTTCATTTTTTTTTCTTTTTTTGATGTGGACAACATCTGAGCATCGAATGAGACCGATCCCATGCCCCAAAAGTGTTTCCTCCCAGAGATATGCGCGTTTTATGAAAGTGAAGTCGACGATTCTAAGCGCAAATAGAAAGGGGCCTAATCTTTAAAATGGCTCTGCTGAACAAAACTTTTCATCAACTTTTCACTTATTTTTTTTTTAAGTGGACAACATCTGATCATCGAATGAGACCGATCCCATGCCCCAAAAGTTTTCCCTCCCAGAGATATGCGCATTTTATGAAAGTGAAATCGACGATTCTAAGCGCAAATATAAAGGGACCTAATCTTTAAAATGGCTTCCCTGAACAAAACTGGTTTTTAACCTTAGGTCCCTTTCTTTATTGCGCGTCACATATTCACTAGAGCGCCCATAAAACAAGAAGTGTTATTTTTCCGCTCCCCGCTCATTTTCTAGTATATAAGGCATCAAAAACAATATCCGTGCAAATCGGATGGAAACCGGCTAGTCCGTCAAATGGAGTAAAACTATAAGTAGTTGCAAGCTTTAATGAGCTATAACTCGTAAGCCAGAAGACTTTCGGAAAATACACCTTAAGCATTTGTGTTGCAAATATACAGGCAAACATTTTTCTCTTACACAATTTATGACCTAACTATGACCCTTCATGGTGTTTTCAGAGGCCAAACTTCAAATTTGAGTCAAAATGTATTTTAAACGTGATTACTAATTTTATTTATAAACGTTTGAAAACAATTTTGACTCAAATTTGAGTCAATGGTGTTTTCAGAGGATTGTGGCTTCGGGAGGGAACTTTGTGTAAATTCTATTCTAAATTAGGGGCAAATGCTCTTGAGTTATTTATCGCTTTTGCAGGTTCTGAAATAAGAAACTATACACTTTGTATTATATCAAAACATAAGAGGATATGAATAATTGCCATAGGATTCATCCTTGGCCCAAACATAACTCTTGTAAGCAGCAGTTTGACAATAGGCAATTTTATTTTCCTTTTTAAACAATTACAAGTTATTCGATCAGTTAAAACAAATACATCTTTCTAGTACCATAGTATTTATCTAGACTTTTTATCGTTTTGAATTTAGTTAAATATCCTTAGGCCAGCCCATTTAACTTTTAATTTTATCTACGAACTTAGCTCACGATTGCAGGCATGGCCTTAAATTGATCGGTTTAATATACTTGGGCTCTACTCTAACTCTATTTTGGCGTTACAAAAATTACCACTAAGTCATACTATGTTCCACAGTGAGGTCCAGGGTATACTCGTACATAGCTACCCATACTCATAATTGATTTCACTTGCGTCGCGTAGTGGTCCAGAATTTACATTGGCCGGAAGCCTATAACTTTTTCTTTTTTGCGATTTTAAACTTATTGTCCATAACACACCCAAAAAAAAACATTTTTTTCTAATAACAGATGTTCACTTTTTTAGGTGTGACTTAATTGAAAAAGTGTGATTTAATTTTTGAAAGTACCTCCACCGAAGGGTTGATGGTACATTAAATTTGTCATTCCGTTTGCAACACCACGAAATATTGGTCGGTAGACATTCTAGTCATGTCCGCCCGATCAACGAATCAACCTAGGATCATGAAGTTGTGCATGATCCTGAAGTTGTGGTCATAAGCTGTTTGGTATTGTAAACGGGTGAAATCGGCCCACTAAGAAAAAAGTTTCCCCTTAAGGGACTATAGGTACCTCGGTAAAAAAAAAATAAATTTAGTATTTGCTTAACAAATTTAAATTTTTCGAAGTTGGGACGCGCTCTACGAAGTTGGGACGCACTCTCGTATACCACAAAAATGGGTACAGTTGCTAGACTTTTTTGTTCATGTGGTCTAAAAACGTTCCGTCCCGTATGGTCAAAACGGGCGATTAAGAGTCAAGTTGGATTTATGGGTACCAATACAAATAAAGTAATTTTGAAGTTTTACCTGAGACAAGAGACGAACGCATGAGCCAAAACGGCCCAAAAAAGGCGGTTTATTAGCCTACAGACTGTGGAGGGTATATAAAGTTGGGCCTGGTCAAATTTAACCCCATTTTTGGTTGTACGAGTAGTAACTTGAATATTGGCTATAGTTACTATTTTAAAATATAAAGATTTTGGAAAAAAAAAAACTTAAAAAGTATTTAATAAGTGCAATACAAATTTGGAAAGGTAAAATTGTACTGGAAAAGGGAAAGGGTAAAATAAAATGGAAAGGGTAAAGTTAAAGGGAAATCGTAAACTAAAAGGGAAAGGGCAAAAAGTGATTTTTTTTAGTGCTTAACCGCGAATTACTCTAAATTTTCTGAACAACTTTTAAAATCTAGTTACTCAGCTGATAATCATGATCAATTTTTCTTTCTCTTAAGGCTTGGTATTATCCTAATCGGAGTTTATTTGCAAATGATTTGCCCCAAAAATTCCTTAAATATTTATCAAATCGAATAACTGGAGGATAAAAGCCCACAGATAGTGAAAAATGAATCATCAATAATTCAAAACTACAAAGCACAGGTGTGCGAAATGTATGACAGAACTCAACACTAGATCAATAAATGTGACAGCGCATAGAGAAAGGGACCAAAGGGTAAAAAAATCAATTTTCATTTTTTTTTCTTTTTTGATGTGGACAACATCTGAGCATCGAATGAGACCGATCCCATGCCCCAAAAGTGTTCCCTCCCAGAGATATGGGCGTTTTATGAAAGTGAAGTCGACGATTCTAAGCGCAAATAGAAAGGGACCTAATCTTTAAAATGGCTCTCCTGAACAAAACTGGTTTTTAACCTTAGGTCCGTTTCTATTTTGCGCGTCACATATACTTATATAGGCTTTGGGCCGTTGGAAATTATTTCAGGACCACTATGCTTTGGTGTTTTTTTCATGTTTCATGTGCTGCGTTACAATGCGAAAACCTGCACCCACCGTAGATTTAATATGTGGACCGTAGTCAACCTCTGCTCCCAACAAGCCATAGCACCCGGTTGCTTTGTTACACCACTTCATGCCAAGACTTTAGCTGTTACGGCCAAAACTATACTACGGAAGGACAATTTCAAGCTGACCAGGCTTGAGTCACGTTTAAAGCGGCTACACACCAATCTAATTTCCTTGTGTAGACTTATAAGTAGATAAGTTCTAGATACTGATTAGATGTATTTTTTATCTAACGAGAAACAATTTAAACCCGACCAGACTGATGCAGCCAGTAAGTCTCGTGACAGCTCTTTAATGCGTTACAACTTGAGCTAGTTGAAGTGACAACTTTTCTCTACGACCACAAGCAATGAACGCCACGCCACGTCCAGTAAGCGCTTTTATTGTTGAGTTTCACTCATGTTACACGAATATCAATTCAAACGAAACCATTAATCGCCATATTTTTTGCCCTCCACACCACAGCTTTTAATGCTTTAATAACCGCCACTTAATTATTGTTTTTTTTTTTAATATCAAGAACAATATGCTACGAGTATTGATATTGCATTGTTGCTGTATTGTATTGTTGCTGCTGCTGAACATGTTGTTGTCCATATTGTTCACATTGTTGCTGCTGGTGTTTTTATTGCATGCATGCAAACAATGACATTATGTACCATTAAATCAGAATAACACTTGACAACAATAATGACGATGAAATAACTGAACACAAGTGGCGAAGAACGGCCGACAGACAGCCAAGTAGGCCTGATAAATAATGTGGACGTGCAACAAAATGCACCAACCATATGAACAACTTAATGATGACCAGCAACTACCAGCTCTCTAGCAGGCATATGCTCATAAATACGAAACAAGGACCACAGCGGCGCTATGGCTGAATCCTGCGGTGGGACCGTCTTAGTAAAGGGATGACAAAACAACTAGGGTAGCAGGGGGAATATAGAAGTCGTTAACAATGTTAATATAAATTGTATTTTTGGAAGCTATTTCAACCGTTTTTTTGGTACCCTTGAAACCAGAGTCCCAATTTCGGCCAAATGTTTACAATGAACCCATATTCAGACTAGTAGTGGAATGTAGAGTATCGATATATAGGGTGTGGCATTACAAATTTTAAATTTGATTCGGCTGTAAAAAAAAGTACAGATATTTTTTTCAAATTTCTGATTTTATTGGAAAGGTTTAACTTTGTGAATTAATATTAAAACCCAATGGGCTAAAGCGTATTTGACAGGAGATGACGAATTTTACCGAAAAATCGTGTTTTCAGATGAAGCTCATTTCATTTCGGTGACTATGTCAATAAGCAAAATTGCCGCATATGGGGTTATGAGAACCCACACGTGACCATTGAGAAGCCAATATACGTATATCAGCAACGAGTCACTGGCGGCATCATTGGGCGTCATGCTTAACGAATTTTGTGTCCAAAAATTCAGGAGAACGACATGGACAACATCTGGTTTCAACAACACTGGGCCATATGTCACACATCCAATGCAAACATACAGTGAGTCTCAATAGTAACGTTTGCGGAATGAAATCGCAACAAATTTTACAACGCTGGGTTTGTAATGCAAAATTAAAAATGAAAACAAAGTACCGTTATTTTTTATTTACCACATGTTTTGTGATATTGCTATTTGATTTTTGCTGAAGTTGATCATTTATTTTGTTTGCAATGTCGTCAAAAGAAGAACAACGTCGAAAAACCATTTGTAATTTGTTCGACCATCATCCTGGTTGGAAGAAATCCGATATCGTTTCTCATTTTGTAGAGCAAGGAGAAAATCGAAGTTCGGTATATAGAACACTGGCGATATATGTATGAGAAAAAACAAACAACAGAAAGAAAACGTGGTTCTGGAAAAAAGTGTAGTTTGAACGACTCTTCTATAAGAAGCCGACTTCGAAAAACTACCGATGGTAAAGTCGCTAAATGCTATAGGGAGCTTGGGAAAAAGTTCCAATATGACGGAAAAATAGTGAAAAGGTATTTGAGTGATATGGGAATTCAGAGAAAGTCCAGAAAAAAACAAGGCAAAAGCGCCAGAAGCTCAAGAAGTTACCCAAAAGTCTCGACTTAGAAGTTTGGTCAAAAATACATTCAAAGCCAAGAGCGACATTGTATGCATCATGGACGATGAGTCATATTTCACATTGGATGGAAACTAATGGCAAGGAAAACATTTTTTTGAAGGAAAAAAACACGTAGACGATAAAATAAAGTATGTGGAGCATTCAAAATTTCCTAAAAAAGTTTTATTGTGGCTTGCAATTAGTCGGCATGGAATGTCAGAACCAGTTTTTTTTGAGTCCGGTTTGGCCGTCAATTCTGAAAGATATATTAATTTCTGCTTACCAAAAGTTGAAGAATTTATGAAAAAGAAGCATAGAAACTTAAATGTAATCTTCTGGCCCGACTTAGCATCAAGTCATTACGCCAAGAAGACATTGGAAGCCATGGACACAGTTCTAATTCCATATGTATGTAAAGAAGATAATCCACCCAATGTACCCCAATTACGCCCAATTGAGGATTTTTGGGCAAATTAAAAACGAAAAGTATATGCTAATAACTTCAGACCCATAACAACCAAAAATTTGATTCAAAAAATTCGAAAGGAGCTTCAAAACATGCCAACATCGACATTTTCAACAGCCATGAAAAAAGTTCTTCAAAATTGCAGCAAAGCAGCTCGAATGGGACCAAATATTTTTTTACATTAAACTAGCACAATGTACGAGTATTATCTTGAAAAAAAATTGAAATAAAATTTTTGTTTTTGTTTAAAAGAAAAAAAAATGTTTTTTTTGTTGCGATTTCATTCTGCGTACGTAATTTTGCCTTCAAGTAATTTTATATTTTTAAAAACAAAAGTCCAAATAAAATAAGTTTTAAACAAAAAATAATTTATACTTTATTTGGTATAGAGTAAACTGGGTTTAAACGTAACATTTATGTAAAAAAATATTAAAAAACTATGTTAATTTACGAGATTTTTAACCTTAAACGTATTTTTTGGTCACACAAGTATTTTGCATTTTTTATTTTAAGAACTAATTTTATTACATATTTACATTTATTGGATTCAATATTTTGTAGGATAGTCATTGTTAGCTAAAACAGCGTCTAAGCGCCTTGGCATTGATTCCACTAAATTACGGCATGTTTCGACCGTTATTTTGCCCCATTCAACTTGCAAAGCATTTTTTAATGAAATATGGTGTCCTCTTTTTTTTCCTCCAAGAAGGTACGCAAATTTTCTATCGGATTCATGTCCGGACTTTGTGGAGGGGTTGGCAAATGTTTGGTGTTGTATAATTAGACAATTTAACGTCTACAGCTGTATGTTTTGGGTCGTTATCTTGCTGAAAATAAAATCCATTTCTCGGAATACCCATTTTTTCTGCACTGGCATGGAGGTTTTCTTTCAAAATAGACAAATAAACGTGTCTGTCCATAATGCCAACAATGAAGACAAGATTGCCGACTCCTGAGGCAGACATACATCCCCACACCATTACAGAACCACCTCCATGTTTTACAGTCGCTTTCAATTTTTTAGGATTAAGGGCTTCATTTGGCTTACGCCACACCATTCGTCGTCCATCCGAGCCGAAAATGTTGAACTTACTTAACAACAGTAAACGGAATTTTTAAAAAAGCAAAATACTTTTGAGAGTACTAGATTGAAATTCATAATATTCTCAATACAGAAAAACACAATCGAGTTGGCTTTCGTTTGACTTTTTTTAGTATTTGGATTGGAAAGCAAACATTTTAATCAATAGCAAAAAGCTTGCATTGCATTTTTCGATGAATCTACGATTTTTTCAAAGAAACATAAAGAAAATGTCACATATAACCTTATGCAAAATACTTTTGTGACATACTGTAGATATTTTACGCACTGTTTTTAAAAAGCAAATAATCACCGGAAATTGTGATGTCAGTTGGCCGCCTTAAATCTATTAGCCCTTTGGATTATTTGGCAGCCATTCAGAGCAAATGTTACACAAAGCATCTAGAGACATTTGAATAGTTGAAACATGAAATCGAAGTTGCCATTGAAGACATTCGACCCGAAACAATCGAAAATATACTGAAAAATAGGGTTGATCGGATGAGGTACTGCCAAACTTAAAGACAAAGTTCAACCTTTCGAACAAAACCAGAAATTTAATAGAATGATCGGTTTTTTTTAAGCTGACTTAAATTTTAAGTCGCCCACCCTGTACAACCAAAGCATTAATTTTATGTTTGACAATAATATTATCGTTACCTTTCAACAGTATTAATATTGCCGTAATCATACGGCTGCTATAAGTATATGTGACAGCGCATAGAGAAAGGAACCTAACGGTAAAAAAAAATCGATTTTCATTTTTTTTCCTTTTTTGGTGTGGACAACATCTGAGCATCGAATGAGACCGATCCCATGCCCCAAAGGTGTTCCCTCCCAGAGATATGCGAGTTTTATGAAAGTGAAGTCGACGATTCTAAGCGCAAATAGAAAGGGACCTAATCTTTAAAATGGCTCTCCTGAACAAAACTTTTCATCAACTTTTCACTTTTTTTTTTTTTGATGTGGAGAACATCTGAGCATGGAATGAGACCGATTCCATGCCCCAAAAGTGTTCCCTCCCAGAGATATGCGCGGTTTATGAATAGCAAGGGACCTAATATTTAACATGGCTCTCCTGTACAAAACTGGTTTTAAGCCTAAGCTCCCTTTCTATTTTCCGCGTCACAAATATATTTGTGGCCTAATAATGAAAATGCGAATATTAATCATCAAAAATGGTTTTATTGTTTTTCAAAGTATTCTACAGGATGATTTATACACTTTTGCATGCGCTCAAACCAATTGTCGAAGCACTTTTTCCACTCCGATTGAGACACCTCCAAATTATGGTTTTTGAGCGCTTCAACAGCATCTTCGTTGACCACGCATTTTTTTCTTGAAGTGCGGGAAAAAAAAGAAGTTATTGGGTGCCAAGTCAGGGCTGTACGTTTTGGCCGGTCAAAAAGGCGCTGGTTTGAGCCGATGTGTGAGAGCTCGCATTGTCATGGCGCACAATGATTTGTCTTCTTTTGTTTGTTTTTCGAATTTTTCCGAAGACTTCAGGCAAACAATTTCTGGTGACCACTCAGAATTGACCTCCTACGTTGCTCAAGCGGAACAGTCACCAGATGACCAGTTTTGCAAAGAAACAGACGACCATTTGCTTCGAAGTGCTTTTTCCACGAACAACTTCCGTTGGATTTGGCTCGTCTTCTGTTGGAAATATGGAGACCCTTTCAGTAGACAAATGGTGTTCTAAATCTTCTTGTTCAAGAATGTTCACGTTTCCGCGAGTTGACTGTATGGTACGAGGGTCGCTATATATATTTCTGACCTAGGCAACACTAAGTGTTGCTTCGACATGCAAAAGTGTATAAATCATGCTGGAGAGTACTTTGAAAAACAATAAAACCATTTTTGATGATTAATATTCGCATTTTCATTATAAGGCCAGAAATATAAAGGGTGTCCCAAGAAGAGCGCAATTTTTAAATGACTGATGCAGCAATTGAATTGTTTCTCTGGCTGTATGACATGTGGCGCCGTCTTGTTGGAACCACATGCCCTCCACATTCATTTCTTCAATTCTAGGCAAGAAAAAACTGGTTATCATTTCACGATACCAAACACCATTGACTGTTTGCGCTTGACCTGCCTCATTTTCATAAAAAAAAGGTCCAATGATTCCTCCAGCCCAAAAACCACACCACAGAATGACACGTTGAGGATGCATTTGATTCTCGTGAATCACTCGAGGATTTTCCGCACCCCAAATGCGACAATTCTGCCTATTGACGAAGCCATCAAGATGAAAATGGGCCTCGTCACTGAAGATGATTTTATCGGCAAAATCAGCATTTTCATGTTGTCTCTCCAATACCCAATTAACGAACTCCCTTCGCTGTCCATGGTCAGCTGGCTTCGGTTCCTGAGTCAATTGAATTTTGTATGCATGAAGATGCAAATCTTTCGTCAAAATTCGCTGCAAAGTGGATTTGGAGACACCAATTTGCTGAGTTCGGTGTCGAATTGAGGTGGATGGAGTTTGAGCGACATCATCACGTACAGCTGCGACATTTTCGGTCGATCGACCCGGTCGATGGCGCGTTGTTGTCTTTACATGACTAACAGACCCAGTTTCGGCAAATTTATCCATTAATCTCTTTACAGTTGACTCTTTTGGAGCATTATTGTGACCCCAAATTGATCGCAATTTGCGAACTGTAGCCGCAAAACTTTCACCATTTTGGTAAAACAATTTCACAAAGAGAATGCGTTGTTCATTCGTGTAGCGCTCCATTTTTACTAACCTCGTACCTTCTACTAACAAACAATAACAATTGTTCAAATGTCAAACAATGACACTTCGAATGTTGCCAGATTTAAAAATTGCGTTCTTCTTAGGACACCCTTTATATAGCAGCCATTTTATTCTTTAAAAGGCCTCCGTTCAATATTTTGGTAAATATTTTGAATGAAATAACAAATTGAGTCTATACCTTATTTCCAGCCTACAGTGGAGGGTATAAAATCAAATGATACCATTGCTGACAAAAAAATACGTTCTGAAAATGTAGCTAAAGACAAAAGAAAATACTGCAATTTGGCCTTTTAGACCTTGCCAGTTGTCGCTGCTTCAATGCGACCAATACAAATGCAATGCATTCAGTGAACCAAAGAACTGGAAAAAAGACTCAAATTATACTATTGCGAGTACACACATGTCTATGCCTATAAGCATCAGTATGAATTTACATCTGTCTGTACTTTATATAGTTGATACAACATACAAATATGAATACAATATCATTTTATATATACCACAAAAACATGTACTTATATAATTAAACTAGGGCATATGTATGGGAAGTTTAAAAATGCAAGGCCAATTTTGCCTTGCGCTTTCCCCTATTTCAGTTTGGTGCGTACATTGTGGCGATTGTCATTCCGTAACATGTTGTCATATATCATGAAGTCATAAAAGCACTTTACAAACGAAAATAGCTATGATCTTTGAGTTTACCAGATAAACTGAAAGTTTCTTGAGTCATACACACCTGCTCATAATAATAGATACACCTAAGTAAGTCACTTTTCTTTAAAGAAGAACAAATATTTTTTTTGCATGAAAAAAGAAAAAATTAGTCCATATTTATCTGCTTTATTTTTCATAAATTATATCTAGTTATATAAAAATAAGACAATTCCCTTACTTTATTCAAAAAAATGTTGCTCATAATAATATAGGGTGTTCCATCTAAAGGTATTTTCTTTCAAAATAAATAAAAATACTAAAATTCAAATCAAGTGTGGAATCTTTATTGTTTGTACGAAAGGAGATTTTATGCCATTTATTTTTTGAATATAATTTTCAACTGTAATATGGAAATGAGTGTTCGGAGAAAAACAAGAAGATCCGCTAATTTCGACTAAAATTGTGTTCAGTGATGAGGCCCATTTCTATCGCAACGGCAACGACAATAAACAAAATTGCCGCATTTGGGCTGAAGAGGAACCTGAAGAGGTTCAAGAGGAGTCATTATATCCAGGGAAAACCACGATTTGGTGCGGTTTATGGGCTGGCGGAATTATCTGTCCATATATTTTCAAATATGATGATGGTCGAAACGCAACTTTCAATGGTGCTCGCTATTGCTCTATCATATCGTACTTTTTGCTACCTGAAATTGAAGTCGGAACTCTTGACGACACTATGGACCAAGTGAGAGGTTATTTCAAAGAGCAGCTAATTTAACATTTTGGACCGGTGAATTGAACGCCTAGGTCATGTGATATCACACCTTTAGACTTTTTTCTTTGGAGCTACGTAAAGTCCAAAGTCTATGCTGTCAAACCAGCTATGATTCAGGCCTTGAAAGCCAACATTACGCGTGTCATTCACGCCATACCGGTCGAAATGCTCGAATGAGTCATCTAAAATTGCACCCTCAGAATGGACACCCTGAGTTTTAGTTGCGGCCAACTCTTCAAGGAAATTATATTCAAAAAATAAATGGCATAAAATTTCCTTCGAATGAATAAAAAAGACACTTAATTTGAATTTTTGTATTTTTTTAATTTTGAAAAAAAATACCTCTAGATGGATCACCCTATAATTCATTGAAGTAAAGGAAATTGTCATTATCCAACTGCTGGAATGCGGTGGCAGTGTATCTAATCATAGTAAGTTTTTGCGTAACATGTTATTGGAACTTTTGGTTCTAATTTACGGATCAAATTACTTAGTAGGGACATAAATACTATTACAACATTGAACACACCCATTGCAATAGTAGAACTGAACATACCCCGTTAATGTCATATATGTTTTAAAGGCTAACCTCAATAGCGTTAGTCTGTAACGGGATTTTCAAATTGTTTCAACTTTCATCATGGAGTGGTCAGATAATGAGAACCGTATCGCTGTATTTGCGCTTTTCAAGTGTAAATTGAAAAAAGCGATATTTTCAAAACGCTCCGGCCACTAGGGTTTAGCCGCATGAGGCTACTGGAAATGTAAAAGACCGCCACCGGTCGGGCCGCCCACGCTCTGTTCGAACACCGCATGTCATCAAAGCCGTTAAATCAAGAATTCACAGAAATCCGCTCCGAAAACAGAAAAATCATGGCCCGTGAGATGAATATCACGCAAAAGTCCATGAGTCGAATCATTATAAAAGACTTTCGAACGACGTACCGGACATTTATTGACAGCAGCTTTAACAAAAATAGGATTGAAAAATGCAAAATATTTACCGTTCAGGAAAAATTTAACAAGAAAAATTATAGAGTGTATGCGCGGTCATCTAAGGAAGCATCTGAACTGGTCCCAAGGGTGGAAAAGGGTCGTCACCCATCCTCAGTCATGGTTTGGTGGGGTGTCTCTTGCGATGGAGTCACTGACCTGCATTTCTGCGAACAAGGAGTCAAAACATCAGCCAAAGTTTACCAAAAAATCGTTTTGGAAGCTGTTGTGAAGCCTCTTAACAATTCCCTGTTCCAAAACCAGTCATGGACTTTCCAGCAGGATTCTGCAAAGGCCCATAAGGCTAAACCGCCCCAGGCCTGGCTTCAAAACAATATGCCAGCTTTCATTTTCTCTGAAGAATGGCCCTCAGGCAGTCCAGATTTGAACCCATTGGATTACAAATTGTGTACGGTTTTAGAGGACAAGGTTTGTCACAAAAGATACCCCAACATTGGATCTCTTAAGACTGCTTTGGTTCGAGCTGTGGCCAATTTTACAATGGACGAGGTTCGTGCAGCTATTGACGATTGGCCAGTGCGACTTAAGGCGTGTGTAATTCATTTCGAATAGATTCTTTTTGGATACAATATACATCAATAAATATAATAAAAATATTTGGTCCAAAAACATTCAGTACTTTTTATTTTACAGCATAAAACGTGGACAACAGTGTTTATGTCCCTACTAAGCATAAACGTTAAACCTTATGTGGACGTATAATGAGTAAAATGGGTAGTGTATGTTAGGACGCACTAACTACCACAAAAAAGGCATAGTTTTCGGACATTTTTACTTATGTGGCAAAAAGAATGGACATTTTGGTACCCAAATTTAAGAAAATTTTGCTACGAATTCAAATTTAAAGTCATTATGCACATTTAGCTGAGCTAAGGAAGGACCCACAAAGTGGATCACTTCTTTAGAATCGGCTTTCTTGTTTAATTTTTATTTGGTGTCCATTTATCGCGATTTCTATGACACTTCATGGTGATATCAACATTAACTATGAATAAATGACTAAAAGCAGCTCTTGTGCAAACAAATAAATAAAATTTAGTACAAAAAAGGCAAAGTGGCTGATAAACGCGTATTTTTGATAGTCATAATTATAATTTCCTTAAAAGTAAATTTACATTACTAAATGCCCTTGCAACAACACGAAATTTACTGCATCGTATAGCAAATTCATGATCATGGCAAACAAATTTTTGAATTTTTGTAAAAATTTCAAATCAAATAATTACGGAAATCAAAAGATGACTGGTTTCAGGTTTACTAATAGCATTTGGTACGCAAGGTTTTTGTGCAATTTTTAAAAAATTAAAAGCCAAGTTCTTCCTTTTACATGCTTTACACGGTAATATAGGGTGATCAATGTAGAGGTATTTTTTAATAGGGGGTTTTTCACAGATTACGTGTTAGTTGTGTTAAAATTTATTTTTTCTTTTCAGTATTGTTTGCCATTTCATCATGGAAAGATCTACACCGCCAAAAACCATGATGTATGTCAATAACCACAGAACCTCAGAATGGATACCCTGAAGCGTAGTTGCGGCCAACATTTGAAGGAAATTATATTCAAAAAATCAAAGGCATAAAATGTCCTTTCGAATGAACAATTAAGATTCCACACTTGATTTTTATTTTTGTACTTGTTTTATTTTGAAAAATACCTCTAGATTGATCACCCGTTGTTAGGAGCAATTTAAAAATGGGAAAAAGCCAAAAAGGTAAGCTTAGTGTACACACACCTTGTAGGACCCGGCTTTCGAGTTTATAAGAAGATTTAGTATTTGCAGGTCTTGCATTCTCGGCTGACCATTCACACCGCAGCCTTTCCGCACTTCCGGACTACAGCTTTAAGCACTCGATCCTTGTTCTTCATAACTTTGTTGCCGCACTTATCATGCAGCTTACCCATTGGACCACCGCGTCCAGGCACACACACACACACCCATCCATCCAAACATCCAGTTGTAGTATATGACGACATGTGTCGTATTGTGTTAAAAATGTTGATGACACTCGAAAATGTGAAAAACAATTGACAAATAACAATACCGGAGTGCAAAAAGGACAAAAACAACAACAGCCAAGAAGAGAAGAAAAAATAGCCAACACAGAAACTTTTGGGCACCATGAACATCGAGCCAAAAGCGAGCGACAGGCGGACAGACCATTGAGAGTCCATAAAAACAACCCGAGTATTTAACAACAACACCAGCGATAAAGAAGATCACAATGGCCAATAACTGCACGCACGCACACACACACACATACTCACATACAATAGCTGCAAAGTGGAAAACAACAACCAGTGCCAGCCAGCCAACAACAGAAAATGTGAAAATGATTTCCAGGAACTGCAACGAACACAAACAGAAAAAGTTGGCAATGTGGCCAAAATAAAAGTGAAATGGTAGAAGTTTACCCGACCGCTCCAAGGCCCAACTGAAAAAGTCAAAACAAACGATTCGATGGCATGAAGGGTAAAGGAAAACAAAGAGGAGGGATGGGATAGGCTCAATAGCTGTAGAACAAGGAGATGGACCGCCGGGCGGATAGAGAGACATGCAGTAAAATGAACCAAATACACAAGCCAATATATCGGGCTTAATTGATTCAACATAAAGGGTCTTCATATTGGGCTCTGTAGATTTGGCTTAGCATTGGCGATGTCCATTGTTAATTGTACCCATACCCTTAAGTATACCCTATCCCTAAGAGACAACCTGAGGCATAGTTGCGGCCATCCTTTGAAGGAAATTATATTCAAAAAATAAATGACAAAAAATGTCCTTTCAAATGAACAATAAAGATTCCTCACTTTATTTAAATTTGTGTTTTTTTCTTATTTAAAAAAAAATATCTCTAGATTGATTACCTGGTATGTGCTGTGGAGTCAAGGTAAACGCACATACGAGTCAAGACTTAGGGACACCTATATTTTATTTTCTGTAGAGGTGAAAGTGCTTCTTCATATGCAACAGTAAAATATTGGGTTGCTGAATTTTAACGTGGTCGTACATTGAAGATGAACCACGTAGTGGACGTCCAAAAACAGCAACAACAACAGAATTTGTAGCCAAAGTGCATGATATGGTATTAAATGATCGGCGAATAAAAGTGCGTGAAATAGCTAATATCATGGGCATCTCAAATGATCGAGTCCATTTAATTTTGCATGAAGAACTACAGATGAAAAAGCTTTCTGCAAGAGGGGTGCCGCACTTGTTAACAGTCGACCAAAAACGCATAAGAATGAACATTTCTCAAGCTTGTTTGGATCGTTTTCAGCGAAATAAAATGGATTTTAAGCGTCGTTTCATAACTGTTGATGAGACATGGATCCACCACTATACTCCAGAGACAAAAGAGCAATCCAAACAATGGACTGAAGCTGGAGAAAGTGCCCCAAAGAAGGCAAAAACAATTCAATCAGCTGGTAAGGTTATGGCAACGGTTTTTTGGGACTTCAAAGGTATTTTATTGATTGACTATCTGCAAAAGGGTAAAACAATAAATTCAGAGTGCAAAAGTACTTTTAGATCAATTAAATGTACAATTTTAGATCAATTAAATGTACAAATTCGAGAAAAACGTCCTGGCTTACAACACAAAAAAATAATTTTTCATCAAGACAACGCACCAGCGCACAAGAGTGTTTTAACAATGGCTAAAATCATCGAATTAAAGTACGAGTTGCTTGACCACCCACCTTATTCTCCTGATTTAGTTCCCAGTGACTTTTACCTGTTCCCAAATCTAAAAAAATTCCTTGCTGGAAGCATTTTACCTCAAATGAAGATGCAATTACAGTTGTAAACCACTATTTTGAAGACCTTGAGGAAAACTATTTTAATCAAGGGATAGAATTGCTAGATAAGCGTTGGACTAAGTGTATTGAAGTTTCCGGAGATTATATTGAAAAATAAAAATATTTTTGAAAAACTAACTATTCTCTTTCATTGATAGGCTAAGAACTTTCCGAACCGCCCTCGTATTTACTTAGACTTAGGACACCTAGGACAACTGCAGACTTAGGGGCACCTATATTTTAGTTACTGTATTTACAGTGTCAGCAGAAGGTTTGTGCGAAAGAAAGCTTTAAAAAAAACAATAAAAATAGGTAAAATTTATCAAATCCACAATGAGATTTCGTACGAGATTTTACAGACAAAAATTGGAGAATAAAGGTCGAATACTAATGCATAAACTGAATAGAGATCAACAAAGTGTCATTAATTTCGACAGAGGAGTATGTGCCTAATGCTATGGAGTGGTGTTGAAGGAAATCGTTCTTAGGCTCCCTGCATTCCATCAGTACAAACGATTGTTAGTTGCTGCTCTGTAATTTTCAGTTATTGGAACAGTGTTATCAACAAAGTGCAGCATACTAAGCTGAGCATTTGTGGATCTGAAAATCCACATATCACACTTGTTTAACGAAAAATATTAAAATTTTAGTCAGGGGAAACAAATTATTTGCTTACACAATTGAAGTACTTATAGGGAGGGGAGTGACTAGGAAAAAGTGGAAAATATGGTGGATACTTTTTCTCAGTACTCGTAATAATCAAATTATTTAAAAAAAATAATATTTAACAACCGTTTTTTTGGTTTTAAAGAAGTTTTAGTTATTTTCACTAATAGTTGGTTACAACAAGCTCCAGGCATCTAAACACCATTTTCACGTTTCATTGGAATGTGATTGTGAGTTGTGATAACAGTGCGATGGCAATATTTATCATCTGGTGGTATTTCAAACCGAATATCCATTACGATAATAAACATTCGTTGATTACAACCGAAATTTCTCTTTTGCACCGAATTATTGTAGTTCTGACAGATTTTCAACTAATTGTTTTCTCTGTGTGGGTTTGATTCAAACAAAATTTTGAATTACTTTGGCTGGCGCTTCATTGGTAGACGAAAGGCAAATTTCTTAAACTCTAATTGAATTTGTAATTGGCCAATGGTCCAAAAAATTATCAAAAATTACAAGCAACTAACACGGGAAGAAGTATTGCAGGAACTCGACCTCATAATGACAGATTTGCGCAAAGGTCAGACATCAACAACAATGTTCAAAGGCGAGTTTGTTCTGTTTCCACTTCAAGTTGCCTTTCGAATTTAAACTTATCCAGTCTCAGGTTTAGTATAAGGCATTTACAACGACAATTTAAGAATCCATTAATTCACGCAGTGACATCAATTTAACTCATGAGGCGATACAATGACAAAGGATTACTTGGGATCTGCAAATTGTAAATATTAGAAATATTTTAGCTGGACCTACCTTTAAGTGCACCTATCGACTCACCAGCTGATTCGATTGTCCGTTGTCTGTCTGTCCAACCTTACATTTTATGCCCATCTAAAAGGGCTTGCTATTAAACTAGAGGCTGATTTTTTGTCCGATCTTAACAAAATTTGGCACAAGTTAGTTTTTTGGGCTGCGGCCCGACCGATCTTATGAATTGACCACTTGTTTAGTCTCCATCTATTTTAAAGGACAACAACAAAAGTCGCTCAGCTTTTTGTCTTTTGTCGGCCATTCACTGCTGCCTGATTTTTTGGAGTTATAGTCCCTAATGAATAACTCTTTATTTGGATGTCAAACGAAAACATAAAGATACTTGGCATATGCATGTGTATTAGACTGGGTCATTGTAAAGTAACGAAAGCCTTAGTGGTCAAAAACATAGACTTTTCAACAAATTGAATTATTGAATGATACAAAAACCCTGCCTTTCTGTATTGTTTCCCTAATGCCGGCATTTTTTCCTAGCAAAAAAGTCGTTTTACAAATAAAAAATTTTAAGTCCGCTTAATAGAAAGTAAAGAAAGTGTTACACTTTTACCCTAATTCAAGGAGTATAGGTGAATATTAGTACGTAGTGACAATCACTTTTTTTCTGCTTATTTAGAGAAAAACACTAAAACTGGTGCTAAAGGCACACAATTGACATCATTGATTGTAAAAGTTAAGGCCCCTTTCAAACAAAAGGATTTCATAACATGGACTGCCGGAATTGGCTTCTGATTTAAAAAACATCAGTCGTCTAAGCCAACTACATTTCTTACGTTTTCTTCAAAGGAATATTTACTCGAAATTTTTACTATTTCACTTTTTGAAAGAAAACGATTCAAATTTTGCCACTCTCATCTCAGTAAAACTCGTATCGATATCTCGCCAAAAAGAGGACTAGACACTTTAAAAGTATTAAAGTATTTACTTAAACGATATACGAGTAGGCAAGACGTTTTTGGCTCTAGTGAAAATTTAAAAATTTTGATCTGAAAACCTTTTTTTTTTAACAAGTGAGAGGCGGTTTATTTCCGAAGTTTCTCTCCGATATTGCTCCAGAAAATTGCAAAGCTGCCAAGTTGGTAATTTTTAATGGGACATACTAAACGGGGTATCACATCCGGCTGTGATGCTTTAGCAGGCATTTATTGCGAAGTTTCACTTCAAATAAAAAACCGGTTCTACAACGATTTTCAAAATCGTGCTTTCAACAAGCACACGGATTGACGGACATGACCTAATCGTCATGGAATTTTACGACGATCTCCGTCCGATAAGAGAGAAACCACCAAGGATGTTTTACCTAAGGCAAATTAAGAACAGTCTATTATAATAGTATCAATGTGTACTTCCCACAACGTCCAATTAAGAAACGATTCGGAAGTTTCCTTAGAACAGTGAGCTATTTACATGATACATGAATTCTTCACCTCAAATCAGATTTTTGTAGTTTTTCCGATTCTTTAGAAATATATCTCTTATTTGTAAAAGCATTGGCATTCGAATCGGTTAGTTTGTATTAGTTGTTTGAACATTATCCTCTTTTATCCGGTTTGAAGTTTTGATTTTTGAACACTTTAAGTGTAAACCAGCCTAATAAAATAGGACCATAGGTAAGGCATGTAGGAAGGGTTGCCATATTTAAGTAGCCATCTGTCTGAAACACACAAAAAAGTGCGCTACAAAAAAAGCTGGATGATAAACAAGAAAACATATGGTTACACGCAGAGAAAAAACATGGTAACTATATGGTCACGGCAATAATAGTATGTTCTCTGCAATAAAGGTATGTTCGTCACAACCATAGTATTGTTTTTTATAAATTAATATTTATATTGCGGCATTTATACTATTGTCAGAGTATAAATGCCGCAATATAAATATTGTTGAAATGTAACAATAGCATTATTGCCAAATTTAAAAATAAAAATATGGTTGTAGCGACATTATAAATATTGTTGGTGCGACAAAAGTATGGTGTTTTGGGTTTTATGTTAACAATAATATAATTAAGGCACTCGTACTGTATGATTGTAATTTTTCTTCATTGAATATGCTTTTTAGAACAATGTAGTTGTTACGTTATTATCTAATGCAATATGTGACGCGCAAAATAGAAAGGTTTGTTCAGGAGAGCCATTTTAAAGATTTAATTACGAGTATCTTTGGTGTACCATCACTTTCATAAAACGCGCATATCTCTGGGAGCGAACACTTTTGGGGCATGAAATCGGTCTCATTCGATGCTCAGATGTTGTCCACATTAAAAAAAAATGATTTTTTACCCTTAGGTCCCTTTCTTTATGCGCTGTCACATATGCATAGTACTTTTTATATGAAAATTAAAATTTTTCAAACAAACTGCTTTCGCTTTGTGGTTGTATGGATAATAACATGGTTGAGTGTGAATCATACTATGGTTGTGAGGATCATACTATGGTTGTATGTGAAACATTATGATTGTGAGGATCATATTATGGTTGTGGAGATAATAGTTTGGTTGAGTGTGAATCATACTATTGTTGTGGGGATCATATAAGTACTATGGTTATGTGTGAATCAAACTATTGTTGTGAGGATCATAGCATGGTTGTATTTAAATCATACTATTATTGTGAGGATCATAATATTGTTTTACCACAACTATATACCCAACAATAGTATGATGCACCTTTGAATATTGTTATCCCAACCATTCTTTTTTTCTACGTGTAAGTTCGGTCTGGCTGAATTTTATATTCCCTCCACCATTAATTTGCTATTAAAGCAAATTAAAGTGGTACCTTTACGCCCGACCCTGATCTCAGCTATTTTCTCAGTAACATTTTTAACCATTGTTTGTCAACAGAAAATTATGATTTTTAAATGATCAAAAATGAGGACTTTTTTCCGAGATACCTTCAGTAAGCCCCACCCCCCACCGCCATTTACAATCTTAAACAGCTTAAGTCCATAAGCAATCATGGTGCAAAATTTTTGGTTCTAAGAATGATTCGTTTGACCGCACACAGAGAACAGATTCTTTGGCACAACCGAAGGACTGTGTTTGCGTCTACTCCAGGTACTCCTACAGCACAGCCGAACATTAGCTCGGGCGCTAGCATATTTGGTACATGCAACGTTAGATAAACTCTATTTAACTAGCGTTGACTTTACTTAAGGGTTAATTAAGTCACACAATTTTGTAGTCAAATCAAGAGCTAAATTCAATTGTCCAAGTTAATTTTATCTACTACTGATTTTTTAAATGTTTTATTCCGTTCCAACAGGCAGTACCAAAGGACAAGCTTTAACCCTATCTTATTTTTTATGATGGAGGCAGCAATAACAGGTGGTCATGAGAACAAATATATTTGTTGGTATTACTAATTGTTGGTACCGAGGATCAATTTTATAAAAAAAACTGTAATAGTTGCCAAACAGGCTGTTTCGGCCACCGACTTCTATAGAACAACCGAATGGTTGGTAATATGTATCATAATATTATCAAAGCTACTATCTTAAGAGAGGTCGAACCGAATAACCATCAAAATTATTAACTTTTGGTTATTGCAACTAAAATGCTTTCCGCCGAATAGATTTTTTTGCAGTCCGCTATAGTGCAGTGCGCTATAGTGCTTTCAATATACTGCTTCTGAGTGTTTCACATGATTCTCGCTGTGATAGCTTTAACCATGGCGCGCCATCGCAACTGGATCAATTACCAAGCGACGGCCTGCGCCCCTTAAGGCCAATCCCGCCGGTACAAATTCGAAGCGTACTATATGGATACAACTCCCCCTCTGGTCAGGGGCCAAAGCCTATCTAACACCTCTGCTGTTCTATGGGTTGCAATACAACTCCACACCGAGCCAAAGCTCTCCCCGCGATTTGGGTTTAAACTACAACCAACACGATACTCCCGAAGGCCCGCACCTGCTAGCCAGGCCAGAGCAACAGTTCTGGGGGCTCCTGACTACCCGTGGTACCAGACTTTAGTCTTCGGTCAGACCTCGTAGCCGAGCTACTATCAGTTTGCGAACCACGGTCATGAGAACGAATATATGCAGACACAAGTGCCCACATATAAATGTTACGGTCTAAAACCATGTACAGCACCGCTCAGAGGGAGGTCTATCTCTACCGTTCGAAGACGGTGAACGGCACCCATGTATTAAGGCTAGGCCCGACCGTACCCCCAACAAGGCCCGAGGGCCTATAATGACTAGGTGTAGTCTTGAGAAAACCCCATAAGCCCCAGTCACCCGTGGTGACCTCCGGTCTGTTTCCATAACCAAGGTTACTCCCAGTTTCAGTCCCATGTAACCAGGGGACTGGTTGCCCCCCGTAGCAGTAAGCGTCAGGTCAAAAGAGAACCACCGCCGGTTACAGCGGACACAAGATTAGACAACAACACGACGCCTAGAGAAGGCCTGACAGGCGAACTGGCTAATCCTAGTTTGACATGCGCTAGTGAAGAGCATCCAACTGGCCGTCAGAGACAACAACGCCTATGGCGTTTAGGTCCCTTATGTCCTCATAGAGAGGGCATTCGCAAAAAACATGCAGCCAGTCCTCGACTGGCGCGCCGCAACTGCATGCCTGACTATCGCTCAAGGCAAGAAAGCATTAAGAGAGCCAAATAAAGGTCAAAGCCAAATGAACCTGTACGTCACCCGACCGGTCTTGCTGGTATCCCATCTAGACTGCCATCTAGATTCGACACACTCACGCAAAAGCGCTTTGCGATCCCGCTCGGCTATACTCTCCACTCCCTCTATCACCCAATCATTAAGCAGCATTGCTAATCTTCTATTGACAGACGGACGGGCGAACGGACATGGCTTAACCGTTTTAGAAATGTTGATAAATTAAAACAAGTAAAAATTCCGTTAAATTCGGCCAGGCCTATTCTAATATGCCTTCTATCGTCCCTACGGTACTAAAACGCAAACAATAGTTTGTTTGTTGGACCCTTTTGGGCCATGCATCTGACCTTAATCTCAGCCATAACTTCAAAATTACACTATATTTGGACTGGTAGCAATTTATAGCAATTTGCCGTAATTAGTGTAGTCATATGTCCACATTGTCTTTTAATGGCCCGTCTTGACCATACGGTACATTTTTTTGGGCCACATGAGCCAAAAAATGGCAGCAATTGTGCCCTTTTTTGGGGTACTTAGTGCGTCCCAACATACAGTACACATTTTAAGCACTGTCCGTCAAAAAAAAATGATTGGTTGCGCAAATACTCGAAAAAGGGTACTTTTTTACCGAGGTACCTTTAGTCACAAAAAGGGAAACCCCATGTGTCTATTCCATACAAAATGGCCATAAGCCATAAGTGTGCAAAATTTTAGAATATTAGGTTGATTCGTTTGACCGTTACGTGCTTTTAACAGACATACGTATGGACGAACACACGGACGGAAGGAAGTACATGGATGGAGGGAAGGGCAGGCGGACGGACATGGCTAGTTCGTCTTAGAATTTTACGATGATCCCACTACGTGGTGTTGCAAACGGGATGGAAAATTTAATGAACCTTCCACTCTTCAGTGGTGGTTACAAAAACTCATTGTAATTTGGTACCGATATTCTAAATTTAAAGTCGCGCCATCAGTCGATATCTTGAAGTCAGTGATTTCCACGTAAGTTTCTTGACAGAGGTCATCGGAATTCATGGGAAGGTGATAGACTAAGTCGCTCACTCAAAAAAAAAGTACTAACTTTTTTTCCCAAATAACTTCGTTAAGATGATGTTATATATAAATCACAAATTTGGTAAATTCTTGTTAATCCTATGCAGGTTCTAGCTATGACCGTCTGTCGGTCTGCAGAAATCAAACTGCAGGTCGCTCTTAGATTTCAATACTAGTTATATCAAAATCTAGGGGTGTGTTTCATACACTCTATCATAGAATGATTTGTATTCTATGATAGAAGGTAAGAAAGAAACTGCTAGCTGAATTTCACATAGGTGAAAATCCCTAAAATGTCGACTCATTCCAACACATCTGGCAACCCTAGACAGTCGTCATACAAGTATCAATAATACAAGTGCTGAACATTTTTACAGCTACCAAGCCACGAAGCGGACTGCTGTGGATATCTGCATGCGTTTGACTTCGGCATGAAATGAATAAAACCAACAAAAGTAGATGAATGAATGACGGAATGAATGAATGAATGCATGCATGCATACATGCATGAATGTATGAATAAAAGCCGCAAATAAACAAACATTACTTTCAATCCGATAACCATATGCCCGCGTGTACCACAAGGGAACAGTGGAGCGGGCAGCTGAAACGAAATGGTTTCAAAATTTCGAAAAGCCTTTGGCGTGTATGTCAAATTTCGTATGTAGATTTCAAAACGATAGCAGACGCGACGTTCGCCAGGTCCATACGACATATGGTACGTGTTTTACCGTTTGCTTTTGTCACCAGATACGACGCGTATTTTTGTGAAACCATGGATTGCAGTAACTTATGCTTACGCATTTGAGTGGTCAAACGCACAAATTTAATGGATAAACTGGAAAGACGTGCCTACCATTTAGCCAATGGACAGTAAAGTTCGGTAGGGCTAAAACTAATAAACCCCCGCCCATGGAGTGTGTACCAAAGTATCATACCCTCTATGGCAATTTCCATTTTTTTTCATAGGACGCAGGCTCACATGTATCTCTTGCAGAATACGTAGCTTTCCTGCGCCAATGGGACATATACGAAACTCTTCATATATTATATAAGTCAAGAAATTTGGTCGTTCTATGCTATGAGTTACTTATATATAGGTGGAAGCTCACAATTTCAGGCTGTTGTTCTAATAAAAGGAGTATTTCCACGCCTTCGGCCACTTTTTCAGAAAGTGGGAGTCATACGTATCTACAATAATTCGTTTGGATGGACGGTTGTGGCAGCAATGTATTAATATAGGAGGCCCAATCTTTTTAAAAATTGCAAAAACAGAACTACCATTAATTTATCGAAAATATGTTCCCTAATTTATGAAACATAATTGCATTCACAGTATCGTATCCGGTGATTCCAGTTGGCCCTTCCCTTCCTATTGGCCCTTCTTTTTATTATTCACGAATGGTTTGCTTTTTATTCGACTTAAGTGCCGGAAACGTTAATGGATTGTTCGCCTAACTTCGGTACAAAAACATCGCCAAGATGGAACGCAAATGATAGAATGTGACATAGGCTGTGTGACAGATAGATAGATAGTACAAGTCCAAGTTCTCAATCTCCGGCCGCAACCTTTTAACTTCAACTGCATTTAAAAAAAAAAAAATCGAAACAAAGTCACTTTTCCTGCGCTACTAAAGCGCAAAAAAGCTGCTTTGGCTTTGTTTAACTGAAATATTTTTAATAAAAACGCTAACGTTTATTTAAACTTATTTTTTCTACTATGAAATAAATCAATCCTATTATATTGAATTTAATGTATTTTTGAATAATTTTCATAATCCAAATCTATTGTTGGCAACTTTAACCTATTCTAATAATAATATTGGGGATCAAATCTATTGTCGACAACTTAAGCAAATTCTAATAAATTATATTGGGGATCATAGTGTAATTGTGTGTGATCATACTATGGTTGTAGGGATCATTACATGGTTGCGTGTGAATCATACTATGGCTGTGAGGATCATACTATGGTTGTATGTGAAACATTCTATGGTTGTGAGGATCATACTATGGTTGTATGTGAAACATACTATGGTTTTGAGGATCATACTATGGTTGTGGAGATTATAGTATGGTTGAGTGTGAATCATACTATGGTTGTGGGGATTATAGTATGGTTAAGTGTGAATCATACTATTGTTGTGAGGATCATAGTATGGTTGTATTTGAATCATACTATTGTTGTGAGGATCATAATATTGTGGTACCACAACCATATACCGAACAATAGTATTATCCTCTTCGAATATTGTCACCACAACCATACTTTTTTTCTGCGTGTGTATTTGAATTGGTATCTTTTGAATTTCAATTAGAATAATTTCAATTTCATGTTGAAGATTCCGTGTTTAATTTAATGTTTTTTAGATTGAAATATATGCCTTTAGATTTTTGTGTTCGGAATTTCAAATGAAATTTTTGAATTCGAGTGGTATTAGTGGTATTGGTATTTTAAAAAGTTTAGATTATGAATTTCTGTAACCGCGTTTTCAAAGGTCCGTCCGCAAACCAACCCACTGTGCCATATGTTATTGTTAATAGATTTCCTTGGAAAAGGCGGCAAAACAAGTGAGAAAAAAGCGACAAATAACATAAAAACTGACACAACTCATGCATGGATACTCACACACAAAATGAACACTCAAAAAGATGACAATGACAATGAAGAGGATGATGGCAGGGAAATACAACATGATGTCAACCAGCAGCCAGCTACGAAGTGGATAGATGCCAAGAGGGTGGTTAGAATAGAAGCGGTGGCGGTTGCACTTTTACGAGCGAGTATATTTTCAAAACTTCATCGTAACTTAATCCCTGCAACTTGTTTAAGCCATACTTTATTTCTTTGCATGGGTGGTCGCCGCATGGGTGTGTGCACGCAGAAAAAATGTATGGTTGTGATGATAATATTCAAAGAGGATAATTCTATTGTTGGGTATATGGTTGGGCTACAACAATATTATGGCCCTCACAACAATAGTATGATTCAAATACAACCATACTATGATCCTCACAACAAAAGTATGATTCACACATAACTATACAATGATTCCAACAACCATAGTAAGATTCACACTCAACCATACTATGAACTCCACAACCATAGTATGATCCTCACAACTACTATGGTTGTATATGAAACATACATATACAACCATACATGGTCCTCACAACCATAGTATGATTTACACGCAACCATGTTATGATCCCTACAACCATAGTATGATCACACACAGTTATACTATGATCCCCAACATAATTTATTAGAATTGGTTTAAGTTGTCATCAATAGATTTGAATTATGAAAATTACTCAAAAATACATGAAATTCAAAATAATAGGAGTGATTTATTTCACAGTAGAAAAAATAAGTTTAAATAAACGTAAGCGTTTCTATTAAAACTATTTCAGATAAACAAAGCCAAAGCAGCTTTTTTAAAAAATTTTAATTTCGATAAAAAAGTACCAATAACATTTGTTCTAAAAAGCATATTTAAATGAAGAAAAGATACAATCATACAGTATGATTGCCGTAATCATATCATTGTTAACATAAAACGCAAAACACAATACTTTTGTCGCACTAACCATATTTATATTGTTGCTATAACCATATTTTCATTTTTAAATTTGGCAATAATACTATTGTTACATTTCAACAATATTAATATTGCAGCAATTACACTATTGTCAAAAATAAATTCAGTTAACAATGCTATGGTTGCGACGAACATACTTTTGTTGTGGAGAACATATTATTATTATTGCCGTGACCATGTATTAACCATGTTTTTTCTCTGCGTGTGGAAGCATCTGTACCTGATGCTACAGCTGCAGTCATTATATGCAACAGTGGCGGCAGCGATAGCATCACCATGATGATAATTCTGCTGCTGATGAAATGGTTGGCATAATTAAAGTTCAAATTTCCATGGAAAAATAACGACAGAAGGAAAGAGCTCAAAAAAGTTAAAACTTAACATTTCCACAAAATGAAAATGTGTGGAGCAACAAAACAAAGTGCGGCAACTGCTGCAATGGCAACAACAACTGTTACGCGCTTGTCTTTCATTTTTGTTTGTTGTATCCCGAGTTGTTTACTTGAGTTCATTTGGTGGCGCTTTTCCTGTTATTTCTCTCATTTGGTTTCCTCTGATGTGTCACAATATTGTGTTTTTTATTTTAATTTGCTGTTGTCTTTCCCCGTCCATTTTCAACGTATGATGTTGCACAGTGTTTTCCCAAAGACAGATAAAAAGTAGCGATACGGTACTCGGTAAAGTATCGAACCGATATCGGTGGGTATCGAATAACCAAGATGGGAGTTAATGACCCACCAGGACTAAAGCTCCGTTTATATGCCATGATTTTTCGTGAGATTTTAATAATCACAGGTTTATAAAGATATTGAGCAATAGTGTTGAGCATGGCTACAGAAACCATGGAAGACGATGAGTGCAAACAAAGAATGCTGCCCATAACACAACGTTAAGCAACCAACACTTTCAGTTGTATGGGACACTTATTAAATCGTAAGAAAAAAACGAGAAATGAAAATGCGTGTGTTTAACAACTGCAAATAGAGAAATGATGTACGAAATGCTATCAAATCTTAGCAGGTAATTTGAGTTTGCTTTGAAACTACCGATGCAGTGGCCAGTGCTCAGCAAAAACGATTTTAAATTTTTTAAAAGAAATATTCCAACGCAAGTTGGTACATTCCGGCCAAATATTAACCACTGAGTAGTCTTGAGTTACATATTCCATTCAAATGGTCCTTAAAATTTATGATGTTTATAACAAGTCTTTTTCTAGCATACGAGGGTTGCTTTTTATATTTCAGTTCCTGACAATACTTGTGTTCTCAGATACAAACGGGAACTTCCATTGGAAACTATGACATTACGTAGCATAACTTCACTCTGAACGTTTTGTTATTTGAGGGCGAATTGTTTTGTTTACAGTGCGTTGAAAAATTTATCTTAGTCCAAAAATGGAATTATCCCTTGAACATTTTCGTGTGATGATTTTTTACGATTTTCAGCGTGAGTTATCGAGACAAGTGTGTTTAAATCAACTTGTTTCGACTTTTGTCAATGAAGCACCATGAAAAAAAAACACTGTTAATCGCTGGTACCAAGAGTTCAGTCTCGGACGCAGTTCGCTCCAGGATGAATATCGTGAAGGACGTCACACTTCGGTCACTTTGCCAGAAACCATCGATGCTGTGGGTGAACTGTTTAAGCAAGACCGACATGTGGCATGCAGTTAGACTGAGGCATCCTAGTATGACAAGCATCAATAAGACATTGCATGTTCATTTGATTCTGAAAAAAATTTGTTCTCGTTGGATCCCACATAATTTGAAGAATGCTTAAAAAAGGCTGTATGGATTGGTGCAAAGAGATGTTGAAAAAGTATAACTGCGGTAGCTCAAAGGCAGTGTATAGCATAGTCATAGGTGACGAATCATGGATCTATGGATATGAACGCGAACCAAAATAGCAATCGACCGTATGGGTCCTTCAAGACGAGCTAAATCCAACGAAAGAAGCAAATGATTTTGTTTTTTTCAATATAACCGGCCATGTTGCCACAGTGCCTTTAGTGGAACGTAGGAGGTCAATTCTGAATGGTATACAACCATCTGTTTGCCAACAGTGTTCGAAGCAATAAGGAAAGATAATAAGAGAAGACAGATCATTTTGCATCACGACAATGCGAGCTCTTACATATCAGTTGAAACGATGAGCTATTTGACCACTATAGATGTCGAATTGATGTGCCATCTACTTTACAGCCCTGATTTGGCACAAAATGACTTCTTCTTATTCCCTAGCATAAAGAAAAAAATTCGCCCGAAGCAATTGTTGAAGAGTTCAAAAATCATGTTTTGGAGGTGTCTCAATCGGAGTGGAATGAAAAAGTGCTTCAAAAATTGGTTTGTGCGCATGCAAAAGTGTATTGATTTTAAAGGAGAATATTTTGAAAAACAATAAAACTAAATTTCCTATGATAAATTATTTTGTTTTTATTGCCGGACCCTCGTAGCCAACCTTTTTTTCTGCTACAAATGTTGGCTTATATTGGTGGAAGTCTTTAAGGTGAGATTTACTTTCAGAGCTGCACGCAGAAAAAAAGTATGGTTGGGGTGACAATATTCGAAAAGGATCATACTATTGTTGGATATATGGTTGTGGCACAATAATATTATGATCCTCACAACAATAGTATGATTCACACATAACCATACTATGAACCCCACAACCATACTATGATTCACACTCAACCATACTGTGATCTCCACAACCATACTATGATCATCACAACAATAGTATGATTTACACTCAACCATACTATTATCTTCACAACCATATTATGATCCTCACAACCATAGTATGTTTCTCATACTACCGTAGTATGATCTTTACAACTATAGTATGATTCACACGTAACCATACTATGATCCACACAACCATAGTATGATTCACACTCAACCATACTATTATCTCCAAAACCATATTCTGATCCTCACAACCATAGTATTTTTCTCATACAACCATAGTATGATCTTGACAACCATAGTATGATTCACACGCAACCATGCTATTATCCCTACAACCATAGTATGGTTCACTCAACCATACTATGATCCCCAAAATTATTTATTAGGATTGGGTAATGTTTTTCAAAAATAGAGATTTTTATCAAGCAAGTTATATTAAATTGCATTACTTTAAAAGCCGTTAATAGCCAGAATTTTCTTAAACATTTCATCCAAGAAACTAAAATATATATTCCAACGGCAGCCGAAAATACTTTTAGTTCCCAGAAGGGGTGAATGCTACTTCACCATCCGTAGACCCCAAAAAACGAATGTGATTAAACCATAATCAATGGCTATATCGTATACTTAAGTGAAGGCAGATTTTTAATATACAAAACCAGTTGGTATCAGAGTATTTCACCGAACAAAGTAAACACAATAAAAATCCCTCGAACTAACTTTGATTGTTGTTGTTTTTAAATGGACAACAACCATTCACTGTACCGTGTGTATGTGTTTTTTTGTATATCAAAAAACATACGAACACACATACATGGAAGCTTTTTAAAACCTGTTTTGTTATGTTCATAGTCGCAACCATACTGTATGATTGCCGTTATCATATTATTGTTAACGTAAATTTTAAACAACAATACTTTTGTTGCACCAACCATGTTTATATGGTTGCTACAACCATATTTTAATTTCTAAATTTGGCAATAATACTATTGTTACATTCAACAATATTAATATTGTCGCAATCATACTGTTGTCAAAATGAAATTCAAAAAACAATACTATGGTTGAGACGAAAATGCTTTTATTGTAGAGAACATATTATTCTTGCGGTGACCATAGTGTAACCATATCTTTTCTCTGCGTGTGGCCTGTTAGCTCCTGTTAGCTTTTCTGACGTCCTTTTCTTGACCTTTGGCTTTTGTGTCCCTTGACTGTTCTCTCTAGACTGGCTTAATTCACTGCCCTCTTACAACGGCTGATCGAGAATAAACGAGCTAAGCTGTTAACGTGATAAATGTATAGATCATAGGCCAATTGCTCTGAATAAGTTATCCGATCTTGATGGGTTAGCTTGCTCTTCTCCAGCGGTTTGAAATGATCTAGGGACGACACAATCAACTGAAAGTGTCTACAAAGGAAATTATGTCTGAGGTCTCAACCCTTACAGCCTTAGCTGAAAAGCACAACGATATAATTTGACTTTTAAACGTTTAAAGCCACTGTGCTTGGCTTATTTCTATACTCGTACAACGCATACAAATACGAGTATGTTAAGCGGCTCCTGTGAGTAGGCGGCTCTTATGCTGGTTCATGTTCGTTATGAAGCGAATTCAATGAAATTTTTCATTTCGTGTAACTTTTTTCAATACTCTGTACCTTTTTTTGTAAACTGTGCAGTAATAAAGTGTTAAATGAAATAAATTTATTTACAACGCACACAAGTTTATAAATACATGTATAGATACGAATATGGGCATCTCTAGACACAATATCAATTACCCCCGATCAAGCCAAAATATGAAGGTAAATTCAATGCTAGTTCTTTTCGGAAATCCTTAAGCAATTGACATTTTTTCAATGCTGCTTTCACACGGCATTAGATCTTTAAATTGTATCATCTGTTATGTTAATTTTTCAACAGACGGCCTACTTGTGTCCAACATAATTAATGGAAATACCCATAGATATTGACTATCACAGTTAATGCTCATATTAAAATGTATTCAATGAACTTAAATGTTCAAACTATGTTAGCATCTATACAGTGGAACTCAGATACCTAGTACTCGTATGTATACCACAAAACGGTTATAACAAATTTAATCAATAACGTTTGGTATTCAGATGTGATTCCAAAAAGTTTTTAAACGCCTCACACGGCATAGTGACATATAACTCAATATGTGGGCAATTTTTGTATATTGGGTAAATCAAATTAAAGCAAATATACAGAAATATAGAGTAATTTAGAAGTTTTCGCTGTTATGTTAGAAGGACGCATCGGCCGAAAGGTTTCAAAAAACTCATTTTTTGCTCTTATTGCACTTTAGTAGCGTGGGGACAGTGAAGGATATATAAGCTTCGGCCTGGCCGAACATAACGACGTTTTTATTTGTTTTTCTATCTTGTCTTTTTTAACAAGCTTAAATCGTTGTCCGTTCGAAATCAAATGATCTAATAACTTTTTATGTTTTTTTTTATTTTTCTACGTGAACAAGCTTTTGTTGCATATACGTAACACTGTTATACGAACACTTAGTGTTGCCTGGCGCCACCTGACATTTCCATTGGAAAGTTTGACATTTTTTAGCATAAACGTACTCAGAGCGTTTTGACGCACGACCATCATTTGTGTTGTTTACAGTGACTTAAAAAAAGCAATTTGGCAAAAAAAAATGGAATTAGCTCGTAAACATTTTCGTGCGATAATTTTTCACAACTTTCAACGTGGATTATCACGACAAGAGTGGATCGATGAACTTAAATCTTTGTATGGCGATGAAGCAGAATCCTATAGCACTGTGAAAAACTGGTACAATGAATTCAATCGTGGCCGACGCTCGCTCAAAGACAAAGGTCGTTCAAAAACGGCAGTTGTGCCAGAGAACATTGATGCCGCGCGTGAACTGATAATGCAAGATCGTCCTGTGACATATCGTGAGATAAAGGCATCCTTGGTCATTTCCTCCACCGGCATACATTCGATATTGCATGACCACCTGGCCATAACAAAGGTTTGTTCTCCTTGGAGCCGCACAATTTGACAAATCGCAATATGATCCTCACTGGTGACGAATCATGGATCTATGCGTATGAGCCCGAAAGAAAACAGCAATCGACCGTGTGGGTCTTCGAAGACGAGCCAAATCCAACGAAAGTTGTTCGTGGAAGAAGCACTTCGAAGCAAATGGTCTTCTGTTTCTTCGGCAAACCTAATCATGTGGCGACTGTTTCGCTTGAGCAACATAGGACGGTCAATTCTGCGTGGTACACCACAATGTGTGTTGCCGGAGAAAATCAAAAAAATCTGTGCGTATGAGCCTGAAACAAAACAGCAATCGACCGTGTGGGTCTTCGAAGACGAGCCAAATCCAACGAAAGTTGTTCGCGGAAGAAGCACTTCGAAGCAAATGGTCGCCTGTTTCTTCGGCAAAAGTATTCATGTGGCGACTGTTCCGCTTAAGCAACGTAGGACGGTCAATTGTGGGTGGTCCACCACAATGTGTTTGCCTAAAGTCTTCGGAGAAAATCAAATAACCGAACAAGAGAAGACGAATCACTATAAACCATGACAATGCGTTCGGCTCAAACTAGCGTCTCTTTGACCGACCAAAACGTCGAATTGATGGGTTATCCGCCGTACAGCCCTGACTTGGCACCCAATGACTTCTTTTTATTCCCGCACATCAAGAAAAAAATGCGTGATCAGCGATTTTCTTCGCCAGAAGATGCTGTCAAAGCCATGTTTTCGAGGTGTCTCAATCAAAGTGGAAGAAGTGCTTCGACAATTGGTTTGAGCGCATGCAAAAGTGTATAAGTCATGCTGGAGAAGACTTTGAAAAACAATAAAACTGTTTTTGATGACAAATATTCGCATTTTCATTATTAGGCCAGAAATATATATAGCAGTCCTCATATACGAAAAAATTAACAATTAAATAAAACGAAATAAAAAACATTTGATTGTTGAAATATTACTGGTTTTCGTTTTTTTTTTTAAATATCTTCGAATGACTCTATTTTTGGTCCGTAACTGTAGAGGGTTTATCAATAATAATTTCCAACTTCCCTCGTAGTTATATGAAATGCAACACTGCTCTCATCAAGTACCGTCTGTTAATAGGCTACTGTCAAATTTTGAGAAAGTTCCGTCATTTAGTTTGTGTTTAACAGCTGTTTAAAACATACAACCTCGTAGATTTTGTTAAAAATGGAAAAAAGTGAATTTCGAGTGCTCAATCAATATTTTTTTGCTTCATAAATACTATGGGGTCGCTGCACCAACAATTTCAAAAAATGTGGTTTACTGACTTTCGTTGTGGTCGCATTTGAGGTCAATACACCCGAAAATATCGAAGAGTAAAAGTGCGAGCGATTGTTGATGCCATACGCATTTCATTTGGCAGGGTGGTTTCGATTTTACATGATCAGTTGGGTTTTAGAAAGCTGTCTGCAAGATGCGTACCGCGATTACCATTCCATCGAGATAATGAACAGGTGAACACGTTTGCAGTCTCAATGGCACAATTGCACGAATTGGGTTACGAATTGGCACCGCAACCGCCATATTCTCCGAATTAAGCCCCCAGTGACTATTTCTTATTTCCAAACCTAAAGAAATGGCTCGGTGGAAAGAGATTCAACTCCAACGATGAAATTATTGATCAAGCAAATATTGAGATTAGGTTGAAATATATATATTTTTTTTAAACTGTTTTATTCGAATAGTCAGGGAATTATTGATCTGCCCTCGTACCATCGCCAATCAAAGTTAAATCTTAAAAATAAATTCACATTTGTCATAAAATATCTATACTTATACACTCCCGCCCATCTGAATAGGTTCAGTAATCGTTTTGTGTTCAAATGATATTATTTCAAGTAGTGAAATTAAATTTTTTTAAAACTATTTCCTTTATAGACTAGCCTACTGGGAATCATTTTATAAAGAAAAAATTATATATTCAATTTTAGGATTACTCGAAAAAACACAGATTACCAAATCTGTCTCGCTGAAAATTGATATATTTTTTGGGGTCATCAGAATATTTTCAGGAGCAAAAAATTAATAAAAATATAAAAATAAAATGTTTATTCATATTTTCACTTACAAACATTATAATTAGGAGTATTTTGAACTTAATTAATAATAAGTACTCCCGCCCTTGTTTGAAATTACTATATAAATTCGATTTAAAATTGATCATATAATTTTTGGATATATTAAAGAGAAATCTCAGCCCAAGCTGTTTTTATACCACGTATTAGGCACTCCTTATTCTAAAATTGTCTACCGGACTCGTATACTTTTCGTGACAGCATTCCCCACATGTTTTCAATAATATTCAGGTCTGGAGAATATGGCGGCCACTCCAATAATGACACATTTTGGCTCCTAATCCACTGTTTTACGACCCGCGCAGTGTGAATGGGAGCATTGTCATGCTGATAAGTCCACGTTATGGGTCCAAATATGTTAGAAAAGTACGGAAAGCCTTCTTAATTACGGCTTTGTAGCTATTCGCATTCATTCTAGATGTCAGAAACTGCAGCTCACAAGTTCCATAATAGGAAATGGCCCCCACGCCATCACACCACCTTCACAACTATGCTGACGAGCCAAATGATGTCCTATTATTGCATTAGATCCGTACCAATAACATTTGTTCTAAAAAGCATATTTAAATGAAGAAAAATTACAATCATACAGTATGATTGCCGTAATCATATCATTGTTAACATAAAACGCAAAACACAATACTTTTGTCGCACTAACCATATTTATATTGTTGCTATAACCATATATTCATTTTTAAATTTGGCAATAATACTATTGTTACATTTCAGCAATATTAATATTGCAGCAATTATACTATTGTCAAAAATAAATTCAGTTAACAATGCTATGGTTGCGACGAACATACTTTTGTTGTGGAGAGCATATTATTATAGCCGTGACCATGTAGTAACCATGTTTTTTCTCGGCGTGTATATAAAAATGAAATGTGTGTTTTTACACCGCTTTAAACCTTAAAAGGACTGGGGCAAACTGTATACTTCCTTCTGCGGGTTTGTTCATAATTGCTACGCGAAGGTTTAGGAAAAACGAATAGTCGAAATTTTGGACTGTGGGCGGAGGAGGTGTGACAAAACTGTTTTTTCCAGCTAGAAGGATGACAATTGGTACACAATTTTAGGATACGTTGAGGATGGTCTGTAGATGGTTTATGTGTAGTTTGCATGAAATCGGCCTAGAGGGCGTCATACCTCCCATAAAAATCACAAATTAAAAATCCATTACTTCTGCCCCTGTTAACGGCATTTGAACAAAATTAGAAATGATGGTTTAATGTACATATTTTAAGTTCTGTTGGAAATGTGGGCGGGATTGGGCAAATGCGCGTGGTACCTCCCATACAAATCACAAATTAAAAGTCCATTCTTTTTGCCCCTATTGACGGTATTAGCACCATAATTGATAAGTGGGTTCAGTTCTTCTTCGAAATATCAATTCACCACGACCTTGCAACGCAACCAGACTTTTAGTGAAAATAAAATTTGAAATAATATTTGAAGTTTGCCGGGTCAGCTACACGCAGAGAAAAAACATGGTTACTACATGGTCACGGAAATAATAATATGTTCCCCGCAATAAAAGTATGTTCTTCGCAACCATAGTATTGTTTACTGAATTTAATTTTGACAATAGTATGATTGCCGCAATATTAATATTGTTGAATTGTAACAATAGTATTATTGCCATATTTAAAAAATGAAAATGTGGTTATAGCAACAATATAAATATGGTTGGTGCAACAAAAGTATTGTGTTTTGCGTTTTATGTTAACAATAATATGATTAGGGCAATCATACTGTATGATTGTAATTTTTCTTTATTTAAATATGATTTTTAGAACAAATGTGATTGGTCCTGATCTAATGCAATTATAGTACTTTTTTTTATCGAAATTAAAATTTTTTGAACAAGCTAATTTGGCTTTGTTTAACTGAAATATTTTTAATAAAAACGCTTACGTTTATTTAAACTTATTTTTTCTACTGTGAAATAAATCACTCTTATTATTTTAAATTTAATGTATTTTTAAATAATTTTCATAATTCAAATCTATTGTTGACAACTTAGACCAATCCTAATAAATAATATTGGGGATCATAGTATCTTTGTATGTGATAATACTATGGTAGTAGGGATCATAACATAATTGCGTGTAAATCATATATGGTTGTGAGGATCATACTATGGTTGTGAGGATCATACTATGGTTGTGAGGATCATACTATGGTTGTATGTGAAACATACTATGGTTGTGATAATCATACTATGGTTGTGGAGATCATAGTATGGTTGAGTGTGAATCATACTATGGTTGTGGGGATCATAGTATGGTTATGTGTGAATCATACTATTGTTGTGAGGATCATATTATGGTTGTATTTGTCACCACAACCATACTTTTTTCTGCGTGTAGTATTCTATATATTCTTTATAGGATCTCCAATTAATAATTCGAGGGAATAAAACCAAGAGGTGAATATGGAAAATCAATTGAATGTTTTTGGGAGGATGCCTTAATCATTGTGGAAATCATTGTTTCGGGTCGAATCTCTTCAATGGCAAATTCAATTTCATATTTCAACGTCCAAATGTCGTCCATGTCGTCCAAATGTCGTCCATTTTTGGAAACAAAAATTCTTTGAGTATGACGCGGTAACGCGCACGGTCGACGTAACGGCGGCTCCTTGCCCATTTTCGAAGAAAAATAGTCCAATTATGCCGCCAGCCCAAATTCCACACCAAACAGTGACTCTTTGTGCATGCATCGGCTTCTAAATAGTCACGATGTTTTCATCTGAAATCACTGATTTTTTGTTAATTTTCTACATCTCCGGCCAAACAATCTGTGTTCCACAATTAAATGACAAAGTTCATCCTTTCAAATTAAACTAGAAATTTTGAAAAAATTATTAGTACTTTTTTATTACAGCCTATTCCAATTAAAAAATTTTAATGGCCCACCCTATAAAATGTGGATCGTTAAATGGTAAATTGGGAGGTTTTTTGAGTGGGGGCTATAGGAAACTGTGTATAAATATGGTGCAAAATTGAATTTATGTTGTAGCTTCTGTAGTGAAAGGACCTCAATTCGGCAGGGACCTTTACCCTATACAAGAACATGGTAATATACTTTTATATTACCAAAGTTGAAAGAAATATGAAAATATCCAACTCCTCAGCCCCACTATTACTTAATGGACTACAGAGGTGCGGATGTCCCTTATTGTGTTTAGTGCCAACTCTAGGACTTCCACTTACCCCAAAATCATTGGGGTCGCATTGGCCTACCTTTTTCGAGCCTTTGCACAAGCTGCTATAAGTTTAAAAGGAGTTCTGCAATTTACTCGCCAGTTCTTTGGGAGCTTACAGAGAAACCTTGTTGACCTCTAACAGCGATAAGTCGGCAAACCCGAGTGAAACGCATTGGAAGAAAACTCAAACCTGCTTGACTGCCGCCCTAAAAACAATCAACAGGATGTGTCTTCTCGTGCCTTTTAAGGGCGAACCATATATGAGGAGACGAAAGGCCTAAACGTGAGCAGACACAATTTCTTATGTCTGAGCTGTATCAGTACGGGTATCTTCGCAGCTTCCATCGCAATCAATATCTCATGGACAGGATGCCTCCGACCAGGTAGATCAGATATAACCTGAATGATCTGGAGAGAGAGATCATCTTAACTATCTGACTGGTGTGAACAACATTCACGCTGATAAAATCGGAGTGACACTATCCAGATACAGCGTGAGTATAGTGCTTAAGAAACATCCTGCGGAGATTTCACCAGAGGAGAAGACGCTACCTTGGCAACCGAGGTAGCGTCTTCGATTGTTGCCTCTAGACCAACAACGCTACCTCGGCAGATGCACATGGTTCTAGCTCAGCTCAGATCTGGCATAAATTCGTATTCGAATTGATGGCAACGTTCCGGATGTATGTCCCTCCTGCAATCAGGGATCTTATGGCGTGCTGCACCTATACGATTATCTGGCTAAGCCCACGTAGCTGGCCCGCAGGTCTCTTTGGATGCAAATAGCGCGAGAAGATTAATTATGTAAGCTTCACTGAAGATTCGTATGTTAGGCATGGGATATATACTCGTATAGCCAATATACCTAATCCCATATATGTGACAGCGCATAGAGTAAGGTCCCTTAAAAAATCAATTTTCACTTTTTTTGATGTGGACAACATCTGAGCATCGAATGAGACCGGTCCCATGCCTCAAAAGTGTTCCCTCCCAGATATATGCGCGTTTTCTGAAAGTGATGGTACACCAAAGATACACGTGTTTAAATCTTTAAAATGGCTCTCCTGAACAAAACTGCTTTTTACCCTTAGGTCCCTTTCTATTTTTCGCGTCACATATATCTTTATCTGATGTATCGGGTTTTGTACATTTTACTTACTAAAGAATTAAATATCCTTAACAAAAGGCAGCCTATCCCAAGTTGTAAAAACCACACTCGACTGTATGTCGAAGTACTCGTATGTGTTGTATTCATATCCGCGAACGCCTGTCCGTTGTAGTGCAAGGATATTTCATTTCATCAGAATCCATTATCGATCAAAGTGTAATTAAACTAGCACATAAACTGTAAATATAATATCCGTTTAATTTTATTATTACTTTTTAAATTATATGCAATTTTGTCACACAACGAGGATGACCTGTTGACCAACAGTAGAGGCGGAGTCTATTATATGTTGCAAATATAACCATGGACCCATTTGTGATTATTTGTATACCCTCCACCGAAGTGTAGATGGTAAATGAAATTTGCAACACCACGAAATAATAATCGAAGACCCTATAAAGTATATTTAAGTATATGTGATAGCGCATAGAGAAAGGGAACTAAGGGTAAAAAAGTCAATTTTCACTTTTTTTTTGATGTGGACAACATCTGAGCTTCAAATGAGACTAATCCCATGCCCCAAAAGTGTTACCTCCCAGAGATATGGTTTTTACCCTTAGGTCCCTTTCTATTTTGCGCGTCACATATATATATTATTGATTGTCGGAAAATTCTTCGACGATCTAGCCATGTCCGTTCGGGAGAAATCGGTCCATGGCTAAGAAAGTTTCCTTTCAAGGGATTAAACAAACCTCGGTAAAAAGTACGCTTGTTAAGTATAAGAAGATAATTATTTTCAAAACGTAGATGCCATAAAATTACCCTTTAAATTATCAATAAAGATTCCATACTTGATTGAAATTTTTTATATTTTTGTTTTGTTTTAAAAAAATACCTCTAGATGGATCACCCTATATTTTCTTAACAAATCATAATTTTAGGTGGACAGACAGAGGTCAAAATGGATACTGTTAGTTGGACCGCACTTAATAACTCAAAAAAGGTCTGGACAATAGGCTCATGTGGCCAAAAAACGTTCCGCAGGGTCAAAAGGGACGATCAATAGTCGATATGGAGATATGGATTCTCAAATTAAATTCAAAGTTTACTACGCATCAAAGAACAGATTAGTTTTGTCTTAGATTCGGTACTGGCGAAAGGGCCCAAATAACGAAACTTTAATTATGCGCTTTAGCCCTCACTCCGCAGGAACCAGGTGGATGGGACAGGCCGATGCCTACATACCCTCCACTGTTAAGCTAATACTTAAAAAAAATCCTTTTTCCAAGGCACCATTATTTCTTCCCCCTTCCGCCCTGGGCCGATTTCGCTTATTTACAGTCTATGACGATAAATTATCGTCGGGCAAAATTGTAGGGTCATAGTAACGTCGTTAATAAAAAGGCGTTGCAAACGGATTAACAAATTTAGTTTACACTCTCTCCAACTCCGAGGGTATACAAATGTTCAGCAGCATGTTATCACCTCGTATATGCCGTGGACCGCGGTGGTCTAATGATTGGTTTGCATGACTACTGCACTTGAGGGTTCAAATCCGAAAATCGACATTTCGGCAAATGTCCAAACCCGACAGTCGGTTTCTTAAAAATAGCTATAGCCCACATGTCGGTTAACCCGGTTTTTTGCATTCGGGTTTCTCGGTTATTTGTTTGTTGTATACGCAGAGAAAAGTTATGAAAAGTTACTATATGGCCACGGCAACAATAATATGTTCTCTGCAATAAAAGCATGTTCCTCGCAACCAAAGTAATGTTTTTTTTGAATTTCATTTGACAACAGTATGATTACGGTAATATTAATATTGTTGAAATAGTACTATTGCCAAATTTTGAAATGGAAGTATAGTTGTAACATATAAATATAGTTGGTGCTACAAAAGTTATTGTGGTTTGAGAGGGATTTTTATTGTGTTTTTTTATTCGGTTGAATAGTCTGCTGCTGACTGGTACTCGTCTAATTAGAATATGCTTGCACATTGGTATATAGCCATTGATCATGGTTTAATAACGTTCGTTGCTTGGGATCTGAATCAGTCTGCTTGCAACTAAATGTCATTTCGACTGCCTCTCGAATAGATTTTTGGTTTCTTTGAATAAAATGTTCCATAAAATCATGGTCTCAAATCTGACTATGAACTAACTAAAAAGAAATTTTAAATAATTTGCTTAAAAAATCTCAATTGCTGAATAACAACATAACCCAATACTAATAATTAATTTTAGGAATCATAGTATGGTTGAGGGAAATCATACAATGGTTGTAGGGATCATAACATGGTTGCGTGTGAATCATACTACAGTTGTATGTGAAACATACTTTGTTTGAGTGTAAAATGGTTGTGCAGATCATTGAATGGTTGTGTGTAAATCATACTTTTGTTGCGAGGATCATAATACTCAACAATAGTATGATGCTTTTCGAATACTGTTTTATACATAATTGTCATAGATCCTTCTATCATAATAAATAATGATAAGATGAAATAAATTAATACTCAATCTCGAGGTCGTGGTTTTGTATTTATAATCTTTATTTTATTCAATATATCGTCTCTCTTCCGCTATTCCGCTGAACTATGCTGCCCAATGGTTTAAGTTGAACCACGACCTCGAGCTTGAGTATTCAATTATTTTATCTTATAGATGTAAAAGGTCGAATATTAATTATTTATCTACAATTGCAATAATAAATACTATTAAGATAATTCTCAAAAAACTTTTTGTTCTATTTACAATACACATTTTGCGTTTTAGTTGTACCACTCTTTATAGTCGGTCACTTTCGACTTTAGCTATTTTACTAGTTTATTTTTAAATAAAATCAAACCAATTACTTTACTTCTGATTGGGAAAATAGTTTCCATACATAGCAAACGGCTAAAACCGGAATGTCGGTTAAAGGCGGGATTTGACTTTAAAAAAAACCTACAATCGGTTTTTCCAAAATGCGGTTGTGAAAAAATCCCGAAATGCCGGTTTTTTTGAAAGCCCCGGTTTCTGGAAATTCTATACTGCACACGTAACCCTAGCTCAGAATTGACGCCATTAAGGATGAGGAATTAATTTCTAAGCAATGTAAGAACTTCTCTATAAAATGCAGTCGACGTTCGGGGCCGGCAATAAACAAAGGTCGCGATCAGTGAGTACGAGAATTATGTACTGCACAGCTTATAGATTTAAGAAAAGATCCCCATTTGTCCCCTAAAGGGATGTTGAGGCAATTAGTTAAATAAGATTTAAGCTTAAATCGGTTTTCTAAGTCCGGCGAAGTATTTTTACCTTTAAGTACCCTAAAAATATATATTGAACACCCTTCGGTGTCTTCTACAAAGTATGTACATAGGAAATTTCCCTCAACATCACACCAAGGAAGCAACCCCTTGTGAACACTCTACAAATGCATAAACTTTCAAATATTTAGACTCTAATTAGCCAGAAAAAAAGCAAAGAAACATGTACGCTGCAGCTATGTTCGTATAATTGAGAAATTACATAAAAACAATTAAAGATAATTGAATGAATGAATACGCCAACACATATGTGGATGTGTGAGTGGCTGTATCTGTGAGCCGCAGTACTCGTATTAAATCAAACATAATATAATGGCATATCAAGAAATTCCCTCACGATTTCTGTGTACATTACAACAGCAACAACAACGAAACGTGAATATTAAATAACACAAAAAATAAGGTTTTTTTTTATTTCAAAACAAAAAGTTCAAAGCGCTCAAGTAGCACAGCGAAACAAAAACAAAATTATGACATTAAAGAAGGAGACGGGCGGACAGACAGACAGACAAACGCGCACAGACAAATTGCAAATAAAAGATGGAACAACAGCCACTAAAAGACGGTCCAAATTACAACATGAAGAAGAGAAAGACAGCAGCATCATCAAATCAAAATACAAACAATAAAAAAGTAATCAATTATTGTTCATAAAACTGTTCGTTTAAGTAAATATGAACATAAAAACCATACACAAAAGAAACCAACAAAAGCACGGCAGACGAATGGGCCGAGGCAGAGGGACACCCTGGGGAACAGAGGGCCCGCACAGTGGTGAAGTATCTTTGATTTTTTGTTTTTGGCCTTTTGTGAAGTTTTTTTTCACTCTGAAATCGCACCAGTGAAAAAAATAATCAATTGGAACCAAAATTAATCGGTGGCAAGAGAGGAATTTTGGTTGCAAGCACCAAATGTAATAGATAGCCGGTTTGGAATACCGCAAGATCATAAATATGGCCCTCGGGCATTGTTGGGTGTTTGGTCGGACCTAGCCTTAATACATGGGTGCCGTTCACCGTCTTCGAACGGTAGAGATAGACCTCCCTCAGAGCGGTGCTGTTCATGGTTTTACACCGTAACATTTATGTGTGGGCACTTGTGTCTGCATATATAAAGGGTGTCCCAAGAAGAACGCAATTTTTAAATCTGGCAACATTCGAAGTGTCATTGTTTGGCATTTGAACAATTGTTATTGTTTGTTAGTAGAAGGTACGAGGTTAGTAAAAATGGAGCGCTACACGAATGAACAACGCATTCTCATTGTGAAAATGTTTTACCAAAATGGTGAAAGTTTTGCGGCTACAGTTCGCAAATTGCGATCAATTTGGGGTCACAATAATGCTCCAAAAGAGTCAACTGTAAAGAGATTAATGGATAAATTTGCCGAAACTGGGTCTGTTAGTGATGTAAAGATAACACGCCCCATCGACCAGGTCGATCGACCGAAAATGTTGCAGCTGTACGTGATGATGTCGCTCAAACTCCATCCACCTCAATTCGACACCGAGCTCAGCAAATTGGTGTCTCCAAATCCACTTTGCAGCGAATTTTGACGAAAGATTTGCATCTTCATGCATACAAAATTCAATTGACTCAGGAACTGAAGCCAGCTGATCATGGACAGCGAAGGGAGTTCGTTAATTGGGTATTGGAGAGACAACATGAAAATGCTGATTTTGCCGATAAAATCATCTTCAGTGACGAGGCCCATTTTCATCTTGATGGCTTCGTCAATAGGCAGAATTGTCGCATTTGGGGTGCGGAAAATCCTCGAGTGATTCACGAGAAGCAAATGCATCCTCAACGTGTCATTCTGTGGTGTGGTTTTTGGGCTGGAGGAATCATTGGACCTTTTTTTTATGAAAATGAGGCAGGTCAAGCGCAAACAGTCAATGGTGTTTGGTATCGTGAAATGATAACCAGTTTTTTCTTGCCTAGAATTGAAGAAATGAATGTGGAGGGCATGTGGTTCCAACAAGACGGCGCCACATGTCATACAGCCAGAGAAACAATTCAATTGCTGCATCAGTCATTTAAAAATTGCGCTCTTCTTGGGACACCCTATACTACCTCACGACCGTACCTTTAACTCAGGGTGACGAGTCCCGCGATGTATGGTTCGCAAACTGGTAGTAGGTCGGCTACAAGGTCTGACTGGAGACTAGAGTCTGGTACTACGGGTAGTCAGGAGCCCCCAGAACTGTTGTTCTGGCCTGGCTAGTAGGTGCGGGCCTTCGGGGAGTATCGTGTTGGCTGTAGTTTAAACCCAAATCGCGGGGAGAGCTTTGGCTCGGTGTGGAGTTGCATTGCAGCCGGGTGCTGTGACCCATAGAACAGCAGTGGTGTTAGATAGGCCTCGGCCCCTGGCCAAGGGGGAAGTTGAGTCTATATAGCCCGCTTCGAATTGGTACCGGCGGGATTGGCCTTAAGGGGCGCTGGCCGTCGCTTGGTAATGGCTCCAGTGCGATGGCGCACCATGGTTTAAGCTATCACAGCGAGAATCATGTAAAACACTCGGACGCTGTACTCACAGCTTATTGATCGGTCATACTCGTACCAATGAAACGTGAAAAAGGTATTTTGTTGCCACAATTGGTGGTTTTGCTGCCATTTTGTTGGTGAAACCAATTATTAGAAATGATAGCTAAAACTTGTTCATAACCGAAAACGGGTTGTTCAATGGAATTTTTTTTTTAAGTAAAATAGTTTAATTATTTCTGATACCTTAAGCCAATCGATTGATTTAATTGTATGCCAATCATCCATCATCGTTTCTAGTTTTTGCTCGTCATGACCCTCCCTATGAGAACTGCAACTGTGCCCGCAAACAGTTTTTGCCTCTGATTTCAATTTTAATTTTTTTGATCAATTCTCTTCTAAAAGTTCGGATACTTGGTATGTTGCAGCGATACTACAGTTCCACTGACTTAAAATTACAGAGCATCAACTCACTTAAAGCATGTAACAAAAGGAAAGCCTGCCTTCATTGCACTGTCAACAACGTCGTTGTTCTATAAATAGAAACTTTTCATCGACTAACGTGTGAGTATGAACGAAAGTAAATGTTCTCGTACTGAAAAACCTCAGTCGGAAAAACCTCAATTGGACAATTTGACAATCGCTCAAAAAAAGGCTCGTGTCGATTGGTGCCAAGAAATTTTGATAAAATACAATCGCGGTGCTTCAAAAGACGTTTATAAGATCGTCACAGGTGAAGAATCATTGATCTATGCGTATGAGCCCGAAACAAAACAGCAATTGACCGTGTGGGTCTTCGAAGACGAGCCAAATCCAACGAAAGTTGTTCGTGGAAGAAGCACTTCGAAGCAAATGGTCGCCTGTTTCTTCGGCAAAACTGATCATGTGGCGACTATTCTGCTTGAGCAACGTAGCACGGTCAATTCTGAGTGGTACACCACAATTTGTTTGCCTGATGTCTTGGGAGAAATTCAAAAAACGAACAATAGAAGACAAATCGTTGTGCACCATGACAATGCGAGCTCTCACACATCGTCACGAACCAGCGCCTTTTTGACCGGCCAAAACGTCGAATTGATGGGTCATCCGCCGTACAGCCCTGACTTGGCACCCAATGACTTTTTTTATTAACGCACATCAAGAAAAAAAATGCTGTTGAAGCGTTTAAAAACCATGCTTTGGAGGTGTCTCAAGCGGAGTAGAAAAACTGCTTTGACAATTGGTTTAAGCGCATGCAAAATGTATAAATAATGCTGAAGAATACTTTGAAAAACAATAAAACCATTTTTGACGATAAATATTCGCATTTTCTTTATTAGGCTAGAAATGTATATAACAGCCCTCGTATACTGAAATTTTGCATGATGGTGGCTTAAGGTCAAAAGCTGTTTGGGACTGTAAATCATACCGTGTTTTTCTACGTCGAACGATAACATAAACGAATGAAAGTCATTCACTCGAGTTCGAATCAATTTGCATTTCTTAACAACGAAACCTTTCGTTCGTCTGCTCTTACGTTACGCCAATTTTTCTATGTTGCGTAATTAAGATTTATTACATTTTTCTAAAAAATCCTACTAAATTGTATAGGTGTAAGTACAACCATGCCAACGGACAGAGATCGAAATAAAAAAGACAAACAGATAAACAAAACAAACAAACAAAATTTTCACAGCAAAATAAAAAAAAATACTGTGCCAGACTACTTGTGACAGGTCCTAGGGAGTTCACCTTTAAGCAGAGCTTTCATTTTTGCTATCCATTTTCATTTTGGTGTTTTATAGGTGAGGAACTATGTAGCTATGTATGTATGTATATATTTTTGTTAGACGAAAGCAAAATAGCAAGTGACTGATTTTGACATTTGCTTCGCAGAGTTGACAACTCGTTCGAGCTTGCGAAACTGCTGTTTGTGAGAAAACTGTTACGTGTTCTTTCAACTTGTCGTTTGAGTGTTCGTTCGCATAGAACGCGAGAAGAGAAACCCAAATCATATTTCTTTCGTGTACGAGGCGAACGAATGCGTTCTTTCGACTTTGAGAAACAGGCCATGAGCAAAATCGACCTAGGGGAAACATTTCGCCTTTAAGGGATTTACGGTATCGCGCTAAAGAGTACACTTTTTTGATTTTAAGTTAAGCTAATAATAACTTTTTTGTGGACGGACAATGGTTCAAACGAGTACTGTTATTTGGTACGCCTAAACACCTCAAAAGAGGGCGTATTTAATGGACTTTTTGGCTCATGTGCAAAGTCAAAACAGGCGATTTATTGATACGAATCCAAATATACAGGGTGATTCGTTCACGACTGGACAAATTTTACCAACGTATTCCTTGGCTCATTTCATGAAAATATGTCTATCTACGACCATGGCCAAAAATGCAAGGGATTTCGTCCCCTTGCCATAAAGCTGCTCACACAATGGATCTATTGAGAGGTCATTTCGAAAAGCAGCTAATTTCACGTTTTGAACAGGTGAGTTGGCCGCCTAGATCGAGTGATATCACACCTTTAGACATTTTTCTTTGGGGTCACGTAAAGTCCAAACCAGCTACGATTCAGGTTTTGGAAGCCAACATTATGCGTGCCATTAAAGCCATACCGGTCGAAATGCTCGTTCGAGTCATCCAAAATTGGTCCCTTAGAATGGAAACCCTGAGGCGTAGTTGCGGCCAACAATTGAAGGAAATTATATTCAAAAAATAAATGACATAAAATGTCCTTTCAAATTACGAATAAAGAATCCACACTTGATATGAGTTTTAATACTTTGTTTTTGTTCTGAAAAAATAACTCTAGATGGATCACCCTATATATAGAAATTTGTTATTTGTATAAACCATGTACAGGTAGAACAGTTTAAGCCTTATATTTATAAAAGCGTAAAGATGGATAGCGAATTGGCAGACCAAATACAACTTTTAGTGCTTTTTCTGTGTTGTTAGCAATGCTCTAAAGGATCTGTTAATTCGCCAGACATAAATCAGAGCTATCAGAGGTATGTCAAATAAGAATATATTATCATTTTTGCATCTGTACATGTTCATGTCAAGCATTTCATTGGTATGACCCATTAATTAGTTGCGTCTACAACACGCTGATCATACTTATCATCTTGTGGTATGTCGTAACGAATATGCATTACGATTATAAAAACATGGTAATTGCAACCGAAATTCTTTTCTTGCAACCGAATTTTAGTAATTCCAACCGATTTCCGTCTAATTTTTTCTCTGTGTGTAGGTTTTCTCTTCTTGATTAAAACCTCGGTTTACTTGTGTAATAGTCGTGTTGAATACCAATTAATACACCACAATGGTCCTCCGAAATACCGAGAGGATACAGTGATGACAAAATTCGGATGGGAAACAATCAATTTCTTTAAGTAAAGGATGGTTAAATTTTAAGGGCCGATGTTGTATGTCAACCTCACCTAAACGTCAAGTTCTTTTCCACATTTCATTTGATATTTCTCAATTTCAGAATTATTCAATTTGAACCATGGAAAGATACAGAAGCGAGCAACGCGTTAAAGTTATTCAGGCTTGTTATGAAAATGGGCGTTTAAATCAAAATGCATATCGTGCACTTGGTGTTTTTTTTGACCAATTAAATCATTCAAATGTGCGTACAATCGGAAGAATCGTGCAAAAACTTGAGCAAACCGGGTCTATAGGAGATGTGAAAACACCATTGCATGCTCGTACAGCTCGTACGGCAGAAAATATTGCTGCTGTTCGCGATAGTGTGGCTGAAGAGCCGTCCACCTCAACTCGTCGTCGTGCCCAACAATTGCACCTCTCACGCTCGTCGTTGATGAACATTATGCATAAAGACTTGCATGTACACGCTTGCAATTGACTCAAGTACTAAAGCCTCTTGACCATTCCAAACGTCATCAATGGTCAGAGTGGTGGCCCTTAAATTTTAACCACCCTTCAGCTACTGCTCATTTAAGAAAATTTTTGTGAACAAATAATCAAAAATCAAAGTCAAAAGTCGACTTCGATCGATTTGCTAACATGTGAATTGAATGCCAAAAAAACCGATTCTGAATGTTTAAACTCGACTTTCAACTAAAATTGAAGTCAACTACTAATCACTAGTGTGGTGTAGGGCATAAAAACCCACAATCATTTTTGAAGAGGGCCCCTTCGGTCCAGGGGTCAGCCACTTAAGAATTTAGCTTACTTGATTCTTTTCGTGCAGAATAGCACATTTAAGAACTAGCCATGATCTAAACTATTCGATTTCCCTCGTAGTTTCAAACTACTGTATCTCATCGATCTATTTATAAGCGTTCTTGTCTCTCCGTCAGTCAGTCCAATTTTCATCTTTGAAAGTCATAAAAAAAAGTCATCATAAAACAATAAAGCCAACAACAACAAAACTTAAATAAAAAAACCGTCGTTTTTGCTTCATCCGCCATATTGGCCTGGCTTACTTCTGTTTGTTGTTAGCACCATTAGCCGTGTTATTGCGCTTGTTATCGTTGTTGGTTATGTCTTGCTTCTTTTTCTTCTTCTTCTTCAACATCTTGTACGCTTTCAGTTGTTGGCAGTGGCTGCCAAATTACACATAAATGATTTGTAAGCTCCAGAGGAGACAAACATGACATGTCTCTCTCGTTATTCACTTTTACTCCCTCAATTTGTTGCCGCGTTTCACCAAATTTTTATTTTTCATACGTTTTTTTAGGGGGGGGGGGTTGGTTTCTTCTGTGTCAAGTTCAAAGATGTTTTATTGCGATAAGATTATGTTCGGTTTGTTTGCTGTTGTTGGAATGAATCTTTTACTTTTCATGCCCAATTGTTGTGCTTCTTCTCTCTCGCTCTCACTACTCTTTTCCTTGAGTGTGTGAATACAAAGTTATTAAATCAACAAGCAGACAAATGCATTAAAGAGAAAAAGTCACACTTATTATCAAATTTAATAAAATTTCATTAACACTCGGCAATGAGACGGCGGCATTCGTAAGTGGCAACGTAGTACGAGTACGTGTGCAGTATTTACACGTAACAGCCGCAACAGGCACAACTACGACATTAGCATGGCCTTACACCGTGAGAAAAATCTTATGAAAAAACCAAAAGCGGGTGAAGACAACTATAGCATACCCAGTTCTGCTGGATATGTAGAAAAGCGAACTAAAACAAGCGAGTAATGTCCAAAGTCAGGTGGGGATACCTCCACCACACTTTTTAGGCTCCAGGAGTCTAATTCATATGATAAATCTTGAAATTGTTTGCTTATTCATCTATACAGGGTGATTCGTTCTCGACTGCACAAATTTCACCAGCGTATTCCTTGGCTCATTTCATGAAAATATGTCCTTCTACGACCATGCCCGAAAATTCAAGGGGGCGAAATGGCCGCGATTTGAAAATTTTCATATTGGTGGTTGGAGGCTAAAAATTGCTAAGTTCTGAACCAATGGTCGGATTTTTTGTTCTCTAAAAAGATAGCCGTTCCAAAATTACCTAAACGAAGCCCAGAGGTCCTACCGATCCAAAGCTATGTTTTTTTGACTGAAAAGCTAATTTTGTTTGTCTTTATTTACAAAAACCAATAAATGTGTGCTGTTATTCCGTTTAAAAAAACATTTTTTTTTCATTTCAGTCAAATAATCCACTGACCGACCCACTGGTTCAGAAATTAGCAATTTTACCCTAGTACCCTCCGAACAACAATCCGAAAAATTTCAAACCGCTGCCATTCGGCTCCGTGTATTTTTGGTCATGTTCGCAGATTGACATATTTTCATGAAATAAGCCAAGGAATACGCTGGTGATATTTGTCCTGTCGTGAATGAATCACCCTGTATATATAAGATAAAATTTGTGTTTGTTTGTAGTTTATAGGAGTCAAAACTCCTGGTTAAAAGAGGCTTCTTCGCACCCCTAAAATTTGAATGATCTTAAAAACTTAAAACTAAATGAGTTTTTAAGATCATTTGGCACACTCTCGGTGACGACGCCACATTCTCTTCGAGTCCGTCGTACGATGACGCGGACTAATAGAAATTCAGTCTCACTACTGTAAATAATGTAAACTTTTTAGTCTAAACTTGTGTTCACAAAATGCACTGTGTGAGGAGACAGCATTGACGTCAGTACTTAGTCTGCTATTTTCAATTGCATTTATTTTGTTTAAGGATATATCATTGTAACTTTCTGTTATGAGAAAAGCTGTCACTCCCAAAAAAAACATAAGAATAAAAAAACACTGATGATGTAGCAGGCTTCTTTGCGACGAATTAAACATCATTCCTCTTAAGACAATGACCAGATATTTTTCTGTGAGTGTTCAACGACTCTATCAATATCATGTCAATGTTGTCACTATTCCCATTACCAGCAATCATCATTTGCCACCACAATCGTCATCATCATCATCATTAACATCATCGTCATCGGCATCATTATCATTACAATCATTACCACACAATTAATTTTGTCTTAGTCATGGAAATGAAATCTCCTGTCGCCATCGCCAAGATTTTCATGTAGTCCCATGTTTTCCCCCACCGACCCTCCCTCCCGTGTCTTAGAGCCGACCAGCAATGTCTTCTGACATTAGTGCTAAATGTGGGGGTGAGGGAAATTATTTGAATGAATTTTCGTTATTTTTTTGTTGTCATGAACTCGTACTGCTATTGCTGTTGTTGATGTTGGAAAACTAATTAGTGAACACACAAGACAAGCAGACAATAATTATTTTACAATTATTCGGAAAATTAGATTTCGTTATTTTTCTATTCTTTTCGTTTCGATCGATGGATGGTGGAATTATTCGACCTTATGTGGCGGTTGTGTCCTACACGTTTTGAGCGAAATTTCAAAATATTTATTGCATGTAGTTTAGTAGAGTTTTATTTAAAAGCTGAAACAATTTCTTAAAGACAAAAATTCAAGCCGCATAAGCATTATCAGGTATGACATCTCATTACATTTTGCATTATTTTGACAAAAAAATAATGTCTTGCTGATAACAGATTAAGAACCTAGAGACTTGTATTATGTGTTCACGCGGTCGCATTAGGAGACAACCATGATGAGAGTACACAGAAAAAACATTTTCAGTTCAACTGAAAACTTCAAAAAAATTTAATGAGAAATAATCTGATAAAAAATTTCACATATTAACTAAATTATTTGTACGTTGATAATCGAAAATTATTTGTACGTTGATAATCGAAAATTATTTCAACGGCGATGAACAAATTTACATATTCACTAAAAATAGTTGTTTGTCGTTTAACGAAAATATTTTCGTTATGAGGTGATGAATAAATTCACATATTTTCAAAAAAAAGTTGTAAACTTTTTTTAAAAACCAGTCGGAAAAACTTTAAGTTACAATCAGAGATGACTGTAGTTTGATGAGCGCCTCTTCACCATCATACTACCCCAAGCAACAAATGTGCTCTAACTATATTCAGTGGCTATATACTTAAGGGTATGCAGTTTCATTTTTAACGAGACCTGCCAGCAGCAGAGTTTTCCAACGAACACAATAAAAATACGTACCTCGAATTGCCTACATGCCAAAACTCATACACCCACACACATATAGGGTGATCCATCTAGAGGTATTTTTTCAGAACAAAAAAAAATACAAAAATTCAAATCAAGAGTGGAATCTTATGACATTTATATTTGGAAATTATTACCTTCAACTGTTGACAACTGTATTATGGAAATGAGCGTTTGGTGAGAAACGGGAAGATACGCTGTTTTTGATCAAAAATTTGTCCAGTAATGAGGCCCATATCTGGCTCAACGGTAAAGTCAATAAACAAAATTGCCCGATCCCACGACAGTCGGTTCTACGCACCGGATCGACCCGAAGCCCCAATTCTTCGGCCAAGGGCTGTCACCCCGGTACGGTTTGCCGCTACAACAACAACAACAAAATTGCCGCATATGGACTAAAGAGCAACAAGAAGAGGTTCAAGAGGTGGCAATATACCCAGAGTAAACCACTGTTTGGTGCGGTTTATAAGCTGGTGGAATTATCGGTGCATATTTTTTTTAAAAATGATGACGGCCGGGACGTAACTATGAATGGTGCTCGCTACCGCGCCATGATATCAATCTTTACCTGAAGATTGATACCTGAAATTGAAGCCCGTAATCTTGACGACAAATGGTTTCAACAGGACGGTGCCACATGACATACAGCTGCTCAAACAATGGATCTATTAAGAGGTCATTTCGAAAGGCAGCTAAGTTCACGTTTTGGGCAGGTGAGGTGGTCATCTAGATCGTGCTATCACTCACCTTTAGACATTTTTCTTTGGGGTTACATAAAGTTCAAAGTTTATGCTGACAAACCAGCTACGATGCAGGCTTTGGAAGCCAACATTGCGCGTGTCATTCAAGCCATACCGGTCCAAATGCTCGAACGAGTCATCCAAAATTGGACCTTCAGAATAAAAACCCTGAGGCGTAGTTGCGGCCAAAAGGATTAAATGTCCTTTCTACTAACTAATAAAGATTCCACACTTTACTTGAAGTTTTATATTTTTTTTTGTTCTAAAAAAATACCTCTAGGTGGATCACCCTACATTATTGAACTGGAACGCTTGCTACTGGAAATGGGCCAGATTGGTCAAGAGGTCCAAATGCTCCCCTCACAAGGACTGAGTCAAACTCCGAGAAAAATCACTGGCAGCGCCCATTCAGCTCTGAAATTTAGAAGGCTATATTTCCTGAACTAGAATAGATATGATGATAGTAGTTGGTACTTGTACGAGTATATATGAAGTTGGCATGGAATGAAGCATACCCTGATAAAAAGTGAGTGGTCCTATACCTCCTTAAAAACGTATCTATATTAGACCGAAATACACGCACAGAAAAGATGTGGTTACTATATTGTCATAGCAACAATAGTATGTTCTTTGCAATATAAGTATGGTCGTCGCAACCATAGTATTGTTTTTTGAATTTTATTTTGGCAATAGTATAATTGAGGCAATACTAATACTGTTGAATTGTACCAATAGTATTGTTACCAAATTTAAAAATGAAAATATGGTTGTACCAACATTATATATATGGTTGGTACGACAAAGGTTTTGTTTTTTGGCTTTTATGCTAACAATAATATGATTACGGCAATCAAACCTGCAAAATCGTATTTTTTTTTAATTTGATAATGTTATTGTTACGAGTCTTACGCTATAATAGTATATTTAATATGCAAACTATTTTTTTTAAACAAACTAGTTTGGATTAGTATGACTGATATATTTTTAATAAGTAAATTTTTTCTACTGTAAAATAAGTCACTCCTATTATTAAATGTTTAATGTATTTTATATAATTTACTTAAAAAAATCTCTAATATTGAATAGTATCTTAACCCAATCCTTACAAAGAATTTTGAAGTTGTGTGTGAGCCATACCAAGGTTGTGAGGATCATACTATGGTTGCATGATAAACATACTATGGTTATGAGGATCATAATATGGTTTTGGGGATCATAGTATGGTTGAGTGTGAATAATATGGTTGTGGGGATCATAGTATGGTTGTGTGTGAATAATTCTATGGTTGTGAGGACCATATTATTGTTGTGGGAATTATAGTATGGTTCACGTACAATATTATGCGATGATCACAACCACATACCCAACAATAGTATGATGCTCTTCCAATATTGCCACCCCAACCATACTTTTTTTCTGCGTGTATATGATAGAGAACGTACAAGCTATGGCTCGGGAAAACTTAATCTGTCCACTTGTTTTCTCTGATTTTAAAGTTAACGGCAGTATCGTTTGTACCATGCACTGTTTCCACGCAGGAACTCAACTCGGGAGGGAACTTTCTAGGCTATAGGATAGCTATAGATTTAGTTTGCAGCTTCTAAAGCGGCTAGACCACAAACCTATAAAAGGCCATAGAACAACATACAATTATTTGGTCCAATTTTACCAAAGTAAATTAAATTAAACAAAGGGACTTTTGTGTGGCGAGCTTTTTAGATCGATAAGGTTCAGTTTCAGAGTTGGTTATTGGTCGCTTTATTATTGGTGGGAAATTTTGTATTTCTTTCAGGGTTGGCTATCATCCGCAAAATGGATCAGGGGTAGGGGCGAAAACCCGGCCCTTTCAAATCAATGTAATTTCAAATTGAAATACGCCTTATTTCAATTTGATTTTTTATTTGATGGCCACTAGGAATGCAACCTTGTGTAGAGGCTAAGAAGTTTAATATTTGAAGATAAACTAAACGATTGGAAGGGCTTAGATGGCTGGATAGACTCGGGAAGTTATTCTGAGACGGTCGATTCAACAAACACTTGAAACGCTATTATAAAATCCTGAATGTTGTAACCTAACAAATAGGAATATATCGAAGTACAACGCCTGCCATCAAACAAAGATCCTGTCAACAATTTCTTTTGGGATATAATATCAGTCTTTGAGATGGTATGGAACATTTTTTTAAATCCCCAACTTGAGTAAAATTTGTTTTATTTTTTTTATAATTGGTTGTATTTAATTTTTTGTTATTAAACAATTCAATTACCCAACTAATTATATAAAGCCTTTTATACTCTAATGGCTTCCTTGGGCCATTGGCAGGCGCATTTAATGAGCCTGTAGCCCACAAAAATAAACACACAATTTGACACTTTGTCCCCTGGATCAACAATCATTAACAAATGCACGGTAATTGGCATTTAGAGGTAATTCATGGTATTGTTAACAAGAATAAAGCATGGTCCAATGTCTTCTTTCGCATGTACACTCACTTAAAGAATGCCACATTCAGTTGCCACCTCAAATCAAAGTCTGCCTCCACTCTAAATGAAACAATCAATATTCCGCCAATAAAAGCTAAAATCCCCCCATTACTGGCAATCAAACACAAACTCACACGCCATATAAAGGAGGGGCTGGCGGCGTTGGGGGTCATAAAATATCGCCCGAAACCCGGAATTCACAAATATTCAATACCCGTACATTATGCGTCCTTGTATATGCGTACATTTGGACAATACAATGGCATAAGAGAAGACGTCAACACGAATGGCACGAGAGAGGGAGACGAAGAGTCGAAGATGCAATGACAAAAGGGCATGCGATATGTATGGGAGGTTATAAAAATTAACCTCTCTTAAAACGAAATATCGTGATTTATATGTGTCATTACATTTTATTACCTTTTCACTTTACAAATCAAAATCTTACCACCGACAAGAATAATGGCAGCAGCTACAACAACAACACGACAATGAATAGCCCGAGCAAAGTACAAAATTTATATCAAAAAGTACTTCAACCAATAATAAAAATCAAAATAAATAGGTTTCCCATACGTACACATAAAATAAATACGACAACAATGAATACACCATCCCTCCCCGTAAGCACACACTTATACACTAAGGCCTATGCACACACACACACACACTCATAAGAAGGACCTATTTAGTATCCCTCCCCCCTTTCAAATGAAGAATACAATAACGACGACAACGTTGATGGTGATGGAAAAATAACAATAAAGGCAACCAGAAAAATATTGCCAAAAACTCGCATGTATATGGACCTTCTGCACCTCCCATTTGACACGCCCACCAAGTTTCATTTAACACACGCACACACACCGCAAGCAAGGATTAAAATAAAGATAGTCTGGTCGAACCCAAGCGACCACAATAATTTATATACCCTCACCCTACGGTACGTGCACACAATTTGGTCTGATTGCGAAATGTAAGGAATGAAAAAGGACTGATTAGGTCCGATCTGGTTTCCATCATAAATTTGAGCCCTGAATAAATTCTTACTCCCACTTAAATTTGACTTTTCACAACTTTCAGTAAACTCTTGATGGATAATTCTACTAAAAAATTATATTTTCGGAATTGGAAGCCTAACCACGCCCATTATACTACCTCCTACACAAATTACCATATCGAGGCTCATCGGAACAGCCAAAACATATTTATCAACACATTGCCTTTGCATAAATTTATCGTTCCACAATATTTTAGTACAGTTTCGTGCTGTTTTAAGATGGGAGGATTCGGTCCCTTTTTCGTTTTTAAAATTCCTGCTCCCTTTTTGCATTTGGACAAACTAATTTCATTATGCTGCAGGTAATGCTACTGACATTATGGATCAATAAAAAAAATTCTATTTTAAATTGTATTGAAATTAAAAATACTTATTTAAAATTGAGAAAATTCTAAAAAAAAATTGAGATTAAAATTTCTAATCTTAACCCTCGAACTGGCACATGGTTCTGGCCAGACATATTTCATTTTCATGCTTCAATTTAGCATACTTCTATTTTAGGTACATGGCTGTAATTTCAGGTAATCTCCCAAAATATTGTTGGCTTTCGATGTATAAATTATTAATTGAAAAAAAGTCCTTGGAACAGGACAAAAAGCCAATAATCCGCACATTGTGGCTCAACCAACAACTCGTAAAGCATTTGGAGCGTACTTTGGGATACCCTCAATATAGCAAACCTTAATGTGGCTTCACGCAGTGGTCCAGGCACATTAGCTGCCAAAAAAGATTGCAGAATTTGCCTGCAGCAAGGTGACAAAATACGCCGTAAGACACGCTTTTTTTGCTGCAAATGCAACAATCCTGTTTGTCAGCAACATTCAAAAGTAGATTATTTATGTTTTTGTTGCCTTCCGCAAAATTCTGAATAAAAAAATTCAATGTATTTCTATTTTTTTAATTTTCTATTTTGTCATAAACATTTATTACTTTACCCATAATAAAGAGAAATATATATAGAACAAAAAAAATGTTGCCCTTTTCATTCCAAAGATTTTTTCAGGTCTATTTTTTCTTCCTCAGGTAGCTAATAACATAGTAAAAAGAAATAGAAACACAAAATATAACAAATATTTTCCTATCTTAGTAAAAAATTTAACGGCAAACAGCCCTTATTTCCATACAAATGCATGTAAATGTATAGGGGTCTGGCCGGACACCATGTGCCAGAACTAAGGGCTCAAAATATGTGCCTGCCGAAGGGTTAAAAATTCCATGAAATTGTTTATTATAAGCAATTGTAATTAAAAAAATTTAATCAGTATCGAGGATTTTTCAATTTCAAAAAATAAGAAAAATATTGAGATATGATTAATTAATATAGAAAAAAAAATAAATTTAGAATTTTTATTCGAAATTGATAATATCGATTTTAAATTAAGTAAATTGTAATTGAATTTAAAAATATCCATGTAAAATTAACAATTTCTATTTTAAATTGATAACACTTCAATTAGGTTTATAAATATGCACTTCAAATTTCAAACTGATATCTGGTATTCAGAATTTTCTATTTAATACTGTGAAAATTTCATCTTAAATTGGGATTATTAATTTCGCATTGAGAAATGTACATTTCATAATAAGAAATTCTATTCAAACTACTTTATTTTCAATAACAACTATAGGGTTTTACTTGAAATTTGGGAATTTTTATTTAAAAGTGAAATAATGGAGTTTGAAATTGAAAACTTTTACTTGAGAATGTTTTCCATTTCCATTCGTTATTGAGAAAATTCTGATTAGAGTTCGGAATTTTTATTAGAAATCAAATTTTTTTTATTTTAAATTTGGAAGTTTCAATTGAAATTGAAAATTTTATTTAATATTTAACAATATTCTTATAATATTGAAGAGTGTCCTGTTGGTATTAATAAATTTAAATTCGAGAAAATTCCATACAAAATTGAAAATTTTCATTATGAATTAGAAATATTTATTTAACATTGAGACAATTCTACTTTTCCATTGATAGGAGAATGTAGAGAATTTTTATTATAACTATTACTATAAACTCTAATCATCAAATTGAAAAATGTGTGTATAATATTGTTTATAAACATATAAACATTATTTTTATACATACACGACTTTTTCTACATGTACGAGTATTTGTAATTTTATAAATATAAATTCAGAAAAAGGTTTTACCCCTAATTTTTCCTTCAATTGATCTTATGTAATAAAATATCGTCTCAAATAATTTAGAATAATATCTCAAACTATGTAAACATTTAAAGAAACGTAAATAAAGATGATCAAAACTCCAAAAAATTATACTTGGGTGGAAACTATAATTTACATAAGTAATTTCCATTTCAATTTCAGAAAATGCAAATTAAAATTATTATTTAATAGTTTTTAGTTCAAATTACAATTTTCCATATAAAATTTAGAATATTGTTGTAAGTGATTATCATTTAAAATGGTGTTATTATCATTTAAAATAATTTTTTGGCTTGAGGTCATGTATTTAAACTCGAGGTTTTTTTTTCGGTTCAATTTTTAGGTTCATCTTTAGAGGTTGGCAATTAAGAAAACACTATCGACAGTTTGATTTAAAAAATTGTTAATTAAATTGAAATTTTTTATTTGACAGTAAGAATTCTTAAGTCGAACATAAAAAAATCTTACTTAAATAAAAAATTTCCATTTCAAACTAATAAAAATTGGGTATTTTGGAATATCAATTTCAAGTTAACACTGTAATATTGCTATTGAAAAGTTTCATTCCATTCAAAATTTAGAATTAGAAAATCTCACAATAAGAATTTTGATTGTAAATTGAGAAAATTCAAATTGAAATTAATTTTTTTTTTGAAATTGCAAATTTTCATTTTATGATGAGAAAATTCTGCCTGATATTGAGAAAGCCCATTTAAGTAGTTCCGTTTAATCGCAAAAGGATTCTAATTTAAATTTTTCTTTTTTTGAAATTATGAATTTCGAATTGGCAGATTTTTCATTAGGAAATTCCATTTTGAATTCCAAAATTCGATTCAAAATAGAGCCATTTCGTTTTGAATTGAATAATTTAATTTTCAATTAAATAAGTGGACAAATTTAGTTCGGCAGGACAAAAGCTTTATAGAGCATCCACATCATGGACTACGAGATTTAAAATGAAAAAAAATCTCAAGTAGAATATCCCAATTCAAAATAAGAATTCCAAATAGAAGATTTTGAAAATATAAACTAAATGGGGTCTCCAACCACTATTTTGAGTTGTTTTAAACGGAATGCCAAAGTGAATACGAGGGTTGCTATATATATATATATATATTTCTGGCCTAGGCAACACTAAGTGTTGACTGGCGCCATCTGACATTTCCATTGGAAAGTTCGACAGCATGGACGTACTCAGAACGTTTTGACGTACGATCATCATTTGTGTTGTTTACAGTGACTTGAAAAAATCAATTTGGCAAAAAAATGGAATTATCTCTTGAACATTTTCGTGGGATCATATTCCACAACTTTCAACATGGATTATCACGGCAAGAGTGCATCGATGAACTTAAATCTTTGTATGGCGATGAAGCACCATCCTGTAGCACTGTAAAAAACTGTTTTAATGAATTCAATCGTGGCCGACGCTCACTCCAAGACGAAGGTCGTCCAAAAAAGGCCGTTGAGCCCGAGAACATTGATGCCGTGCGTGATCTGATAACGCAAGATCGTCATGTGACATACCGTGAGATAGAGGCATCATTGGGCAATTCTTCTACCAGCATACATTCGATATTGCATGAACACCTGGCCGTAAAAAAAGGTTTGTTCTCGTTGGATCTCGCACAATTTGACAATCGCTTTAAAAAAGGCTCGTGTCGATAGTTGCAAAGAAATTTTGAAAAAATACAATCGCGGTGCTTCGTTTTTAAGATTTTCACAGGTGACGAATCATGGATCTATGCATATGAGCACAAAACAAAACCACAATCGACCGTGTGGGTCTTCGAAGACGAACAAAATCCAACAAGTTGTTCGTGGAAGAAGCATTTCGAAGCAAATGGTCGCCTGTTTCTTCGGCAAAACTGGTCATGTGGCGACTGTTTCGCTTGAGCAACATAGGACAGTCTATTCTGAGTGGTGCACCACAATTTGCTTGCTTCAAGTCTTCGGAGAAGTTCGAGCAAGAGAAGACGAATCATTGTGCACCACACATCGGCTCAAACCAGCACCTTTTTGACCGGCCAACACGTCGTGTTGATGGGTCATCCGCCGTACAGCCCTGACTTGGCACCCAATGACTTCTTTTTATTCCCGCACATCAAGAAAAAATACATGGTCAACGATTTCGTCGCCAGACGATGCTGTTCAAAAACCATGTTTTTGGGGTGTCTATATCTTAGTGGAAAAAGTGCTTCGACAATTGGTTTGAGCGCATGCAAAAGTGTTTAAATCATGCTGGGGAATACTTTGAAAAACAATAAAACCGTTTTTGATGAAAAATATTCACATTATCATTATTAGGCAAGAAATATAGATAGCAGCCCGAATACCCTCTATCATATGAATGTGGGTACAAAAACATTTCAATTCAACATTTCAGAATATTGAATGAGAAAATTCCAATTAAAATTTTGGAAAATTTTAAATTAAAATGAAGAATTTCAGACTGGGATTATACAAAATTTATAATGGAAATTTCAATGCAAATAGAACTTCTGACTTTAAAATAAAAAACACAAATAGAATATCTCAATTTAAAATGGTAATTCTCAATTTCAAATGGAAATATAGAACCTGTCCGCAGAATAAACGAGGAAAAACCGGACATTATGCAAAAAACTGGCAAATAAAAGTCGAAACGTTAGAATTTAGGTTAGATTGAGGCGGTAGGGGCATTCAGTAACTTTTGAAAACTTCTCCGACATTTAAAGATTACGCAGACAAATGGAACAGATAAAACTGATACGGAAAGAAATATAGAATGAAGAAAACGGGTGATATATCAATTTGTGTTTGGATTAAGTTTGAAGATAAATTTATGATATTCTGGATGGTCTATTTAATAATTTGCAAAGTTGCTTTTAGCATTTTGTTTGAGCTTTAGTTTGGTAATAGCATTTCTAATGTTAGCCTCTAGCTTATCTACTGTAATTAGCTCGATAGCATAGACTAATGACATGAAGAAGCCCAAGGGAAACTAATCGAGAAGTGATAAGATGCATGATCACGAGGGACAATAGATCAGTACTAGCCAAAAGATGAAATAGTTAGCACCATCTTGTGGAAACCACGGCTCAGATACATGCAAGAATTCATAAAATACTGCTCTATATCGAGCATCATTAAAGGTAACGATTTTTCCTAAGTTATTTCAAAATCGATATAAGCCAATGATGCCATTAACTGCAACAAACAGTAAATTTTTTGGGAAGCGTGGATTCTTTTTCTGACGTTTGTAGACTTTTTCGATGCAAAAATGGTCGTCTTTCGAGAAGATAATTTTGTTGACTAAAATCCTGATGTCTGAACGGCAATACAAACTTCCAATTATGGAAGACACAGCATTGTCTATGGACGCTACAATAATTGCATGACCACAATTTTATACGAATAAAGGAATCAGCTTTAAAAAAAATACCGGATTGACTCTCTGACAATGTCCAATCGAACTTCTTTGACGCTGGTCACTACGGCGTCTATGTTTTCTTTACATTTCACCCAGTTCAACCTGGTCTATGGCTTAAGATCCAAATAAGTGTTACCACGAAATGTCTTTGCAGTGAAGCCAAAATGACGACTGACCTCACGATAAAATTCACGCTAGTATTTAAAACCTGAATTGGGTTGGCTGATGAAATGGCAAACCTTGTGGGATATAATGACAACTAAATGGCATTCGCAAAGTATAAGTTTATATGTATATAAGTAGCTTTTCAAATACTCAAACTGGAAAAACTGGAATTATCCTGTAACATTAGACTTGCAGCCTGACCCACGATGTCAAACGATTTTTTTTTCTGCCATTTAAACGACAAACAGCTGATTTGGGACCAACTTACTTCCCTTCCCACTTTAATTCTTACGAAAATGTAAAGATCGATAACGTAACACTTTTCATATAAAATTGGGACCCACTAACTTTTTTTGCTGTCATTTGTGGAAACGCAAATTTCAAAATCGTTCACTTGTGTTTTGTCTTTCGTTTCATAACAAAAAAACACATATACAAGACGAAATTTAATGAAGGAAATGCAATAGAAATGTTGTTTTTTAATTCTATGCCTTCCGTTTCTGCACATTTTTTTTATAATTCATTATTTTCATTTTAATCATAACCAAAATATTGTTTGTTTACATTTATTTTTTTTCTTAAGTCAAGAGAGTGTTGCTATTTGTATTTCGGGTCCTGACAATACTAATGTTTCCAGATGCAAACTAGAACTTCCATTGAAAACTTTGACTTTTTCTAGCATAATTTTACTCAGAACGTTTTGTCATCTGAAGGCGAATTGTTTTGTTTACAGTCTGCTGAAAATTAAATCTCACTCAAAAAATGGAATTCACCCGTGAACATTTTCGTGCGATGAATTTTTACCACTTTGGGCGTGAGTTATCGAGACAAGAGTGTTTAAATCAACTTTTTTCGGCTTTTGGCGATGAAGCACCATCAAAAACCACTGTTAATCGCTGGTACCAAGAGTTCAGTCTCGGACGCCGTTCGCTCCAGGATGAATTTCGTGATGGACGTCCAACTTCGGTCACCTTGCCAGAAACCATCGATGCTGTGCGTGAACTGATTAAGCAAGACCGACATGTAAGATACCGTGAGATTGAGGCATCCTTGATCATTAGTATGACAAGCATCAGTAAGATATTGCAAGTTCATTTGACCGTGAAAAAAATTTGTTCTGGTTGGATCACACATAAATTGACGAATGCTCAAAAAAAGGCTCGTATGGATTGGGACAAAGAGATGTTAAAAAAAGTATAACTCCGGTAGCTCGAAGGCAGTGTATAATATTATCACAGGTGACGAATCATGTATCTATGCATATGAACCCGAAACAAAACAGCAATCGACCGTGTGGGTCTTTCAAGGCGAGTCAAATCAAACAAAAGTTGTTCGGGGAAGAAGTCCATCGAAGCAGATGATTGCGTTTTTTTCGGTATAACTGGCAATGTTTTCATAGCGCATTTAGTGGAACGTAGGACGGTCAATTCTGAGTGGTATGCAACCATCTGTTTGCCAACAGTGTTTGAAAAACTAAGGAAGGATAATAAGAGAAGACGGATCATTTTGCATCACGACAATGCGACCTCTCGCACATGAGCTGAAACGATGAGCTATTTGACCACTCAAGATGTCGAATTGATAAGCCATCCACCGTGCAGCCCTCCTTTGGTACCCAATGACTTATTCTTATTCCTTAGCGTCAAGAAAAAAAGCGTTGTTAACGTTTTTCGTCGCCCGATGCAGCTGTTGAAGAGTTCAAAAATCATGTTTTGGAGGTGTCTCAATCGGAGTGGAAAAAGTGCTTCGAAAATTGGTTTGTGCGCATGCAAAAGTGTATTGATCTTAAAGGAGAATATTTTGAAAAACAATTAAACAATAAATTGTGTTGTTATTGCCGGACCCGAAATATAAATAGAAACCCTAGTACATTTGAGCTTCAAGATATTTCATTGCCTCTTTTGTATCGAGTTTATAAACACACAAGATGAGGGTTTCCTTAAAATTACGTTAAAACACCCTGACTTATAATTAAAAAATCAATTAAATGTTTTCCATCATATATTCGCAATTTTTTTGCATTAACAACAGTTTTTCATTTATCTGTTTATTTTTTCATTTATGAAATAAAAGATAGATAAACGTCTTGATAAATTGACACTTTTTGCTGTAAGCTGAGTAGAAGTATAGCGCGCATCTAGGCAAATTTAAAATAAGTTTAAAACTTTTGTTCTGGCAACAATTTGATTCAATCGCAACATGAAGGGCTATGCGAACGATATGTCGAAAGATAGTGAGCTCCGTGTTGAAAGGAAAGTGAGTCACTGGCTTTCTTTCGCATAGACTTTCGTTCGAGATCGGGATTCAGGCAGTAAGTGTTTTGCATCGAAGAGATAAGAAGTTTTCTTGTTTAAATTAAACCTTATGATTGCTTTCACTGCAACAAGAATTTGTTTCAATCAACTCCACAATGAACACATGCTTAATGTAGCGTGCATGGAGATATAAAAACAAACCAATAAATTGAAAAGAAAACAGTAACAAAACCACCACATGAGCATCAACACTTCCAAGAGATCCGCATAGGTAAAGGGTGTTTTTTTTAGAAGTGCAGAACTTTAAATTGAAATGAAATGAACGGATAAAATAATTTCAAACTTAAAATCACATTTATTCAAAGGATTCTTTTATTCTAATACATAGAAGCCCTCAACATCTGATTAAGAAACAAACGGGAAAGTCCTTCGAATCCATGAGCTGTATAAAGATATAATACTGATACACCCTGACCCCCGGAACTTCAGTTTAAAGGAGGCTTTGAAGGACTAGGCGGCTTTGAACGACAAGGCCTCTGTTTAGACCGTCGAAGACTAGTAGTTTTTCAGGTTGCTTTCCCATACATATTCGCAAATGTTTGTCATATCTATTTTTTGATTGTGTGGAAAAGAAGACGAGCATAAAAGCCAGTAGTATGAAAAAGGTTTTTATGCATTTCTTTTTATATCACTTATAGAGTATTATGAGGTGGAAACATTTGACACTGAATTTAATTTGATGTTCTAAACCAGTTTTGATGCTGTGATTTTAAGTACTTGTGTGATACAGGGAGGAGCGCGATATTTTGCTTGTTTGCACTGCAGACTGCGGCGGCACTGTTGGCCGAAGAGGGTAGAGAGAGTGCGTGACTTATAGTGGCTGACGGGAGATTTGTATTCGTCTGCCTTTCAGTTGTCATTTGCATTTCTGGAGAGGTCATTTTGTGTTGAAGAGTATTTTTCAAATGCGGACTCGATCATTGCAGTGCAGCGTGATTTTCGTTAATGATTCGCTGTTACCCCATGCGGACGTGTTCCTAGACGGCAATCAATTGTAAATTGGATAACATCATTGAGAACAGCAGGGAATATGTCTTGTGTACGAAGGGGACCTGGGAGAAGGATTACAACACCACAAAACATCGTGAGAGTAAGAGCAGCAGTACTGCTCTGCTCAGAAGCAATCACTTGCTCTTGGCATTTCCAGACTTTTTTCAGTCGGCTCTTGAGGCAATGCAATTAGAGGATACATGGTTCCAACAGGATGGTGCCACTGCACCATCAGCGAGAGTTACCATGAATTGTTTGAGTCAAATGTTTCCTGGGCGGCTTATCTCTTCGAGGGGTGATGTGAACTGGCCGGCACTCTCACCAGACTTGGCCCAATGCGATTTTCTCCTTTGGGGTAACCTAAAGCCGAAGGTGTATATCAACTGTCCTAACACCTTGGAAGACTTAATTACCATTAATTGAGGCTGAAGTTGGCAAAATTCCATTCGACATGCTTGTTACAGTTCATGAAAACTTCAGAAAACGTATGCAGCAGTGTGTGGATAGCGAAGGTCGGCATTCACCAGATACACTATTTAAAAGCATGTAATTTAAAAAGTCTCTTACTATTCAATATAATTAAAATATAAAATAAATTTTTCTAAGCTTCATAGTTTTTATTTCATTCCCAAATAAGCAAATCACCACGCGTCACCACCCTGTGCTACATATGTAAAATTTAAGAAAATATCGGGAATGTAGTCCACTCTGCAAATCCAACTATCTGCTGCTTGTGATGACGAATCCACTGTTTTATGTCGTCCTCAATAATATTCACAGCAAGTTTTTCTTCGGTGCACACCCTTTCTTATCATTTAGAAAATGCGTGATGTGAAAACGATCCATGGTCGCTCGAATGAACGATTATACCGATAGTAAAATGAACTAACCCCTGGCAACATTCTCACACTAAAGCATGATTTTCGCAATGAATTCGCTTAATATGCAAGCGCTGTCTCAGCGTCTATCTCTACACGATGAAAAAAGCTAACCAAAGATATAAGACGTTTAAATCGTTATCGAAAAAATGGAGCCTCTTAAAAACACACCCAATATGTACTCATATACACATGCACTACAGCGCACACCCACACTCCACCAGGACTTGAACTCATCCTCAAAACGAGGGGCCCCAAGAGGAATAACAACAACAACAACTGCTGACACTTATGGTCTATTAAAGATGAATGGGTAAGTACATGTGGCGTAAAAAAGCAACAGAAACAACAACATCTACCAATGCAACCCAGTGACGCCAATAAGGCGGCCTTTACTAAAGGCATATGACAATGAGCCTACCGGCCCAGTATGCCCCAATACTAGGAGGCATGTAAGCTGAACTTCTATAGCTGTACACAAGACACGCATGCATTCCAGGAAGCATCCAAAGCCTTTCAAATAGGTCATCCTTCGTAAGTAATTGTTAGTCTAAATGAACATTTGTGGCGCGCAAAATAGAAAGGGACCTAAGGGTAAAAACCAATTTTGTTCAGGAGAACCATTTTGAAGATTTAAATACGTGTATCTTTGGTGTACCATCACTTTCATAAAACGCTCATATCTCTGGGAGGGAACATTTTGGGGCATAGGATCGGTCTCATTCGATGCCCAGATGTTGTCCACATCAAAAAAAAAAAAAGTAAAAATTATTTTTTTTTACCCTTAGGTCCCTTTCTATTTTGCGCGTCACATATAGTGGCATAGGAACGGTAGGCCAGCACACCTATTTTTGCATACGATTTCTTTAAGACTGCATTGGGTTTCCTCGTAATTTTGGACCGTCGTAAAATCGAAGAAGATTTAGCTACGTCCGTTTGTCTGAAAGCGTAACGCAAACTACAATAGTGAAGCTGGGCGACTATAATTCTTTAGATGCATGTGTTAATGTCCTGCAAAAAGTGGGATTGAATAAAGTCCCAATCGCTTAAGAAGTAAAATTTTTTCCCACACAAGAACTGTGTCAACTTCGGAAAAGATCACAAAATTTGGGGTTTTTTTAATGGAGGTTAAAAATACAGCACAGTCAATATTTTAAAATGTCATTTGGTTATGATTGATTGGACTCGGCCAAAACATATCCGAACTTAGAAAGACTATCAAATATTAAAGACCAAGAAGGTAGAAGTTCAAACAATTGTACTTTTTTTGATACATTTTTAGCATCAAAAGGACAACTGCGGCTCATTAGGTGCTTATTTGATACATTTAACCAATGTTTCCGATCTGATGACTATTTTTATAATCTACACCACACTGTGGTATAGGGTATTCTTACCAAGATCTTATGTTTGTAACACATAAAAGGACTGGTGATATATCCCATGTTTAGCTCACCCATCGATTCGGAGTCACTATCAAATTCCATATAACTATGCCTGTCCATCTATCGTTGTAATCAAAGTAAAGTCGCAATTATGAACAGATAAAACCTTGATTTGGGCTAAGAAGAAAGGCCCTATTAAAATTGACCCATAACGGTCCGATGTTTTGGTATCACATAAAGCACTTTCCCGATTTAAGGGTATGCGCTTGCTATGAACCATTGTCCTGTTAAGAGTTGTGAATTTCATTGTTTTCAGAGAAACCATCTGTGGTAGGAAATGAAGATTCGGACCTTTAATTAAGACAAAATCTTAAATGTTAAAGCATATTGAGATTAGTGAGAAATGTATACTGTTTCTGAGTAAATACTTATATATGTCGATGTTCAAAGGTACCTCCTTTGATCTATGGCCCACGAACTCAAATCTAGTCGAATCGTAAAACTTTTGTCGTTTTTCGATTCGTGAAAAAATCTGTGTGGTTTTTTAATACCCATATGCCCATAGTTGAAGGAAGTAGACTTTTGTACCCCTATGGGCAAATGAAAAAATGTACTCGTATGTCATCTTCGTTAGAATAATCCCCTGTTTCTGATAAAAAATTATATCTGGCCTTTTTTTAGTTTCTCAAGGGAAGCTTTACTCCATTTTGCCTGATTTGGTTACAGATTTGGTGCTGTAACCGTAAATGGATCGGTTTATGATAGAACATTTTTTACGTCCTGCTCTTAAAAACAGATCTTAGATGTAGTTTCAGCAGGACGCAGCCACTGCCCACACTGCCCGAGACACAATGGCTCTTTTAATTCAAATTTTTGGAGAGCGAATAAATTCCAGAAATTCGGAAACTATTTGGTCAGTGCGATTGCAAGATTTGTCGTCACCCGACTTTTTTCTTTGGGGTTATTTGAAGGAGCGAGTATATGTGAACAAGCCCGAGGCAATCCTTCAACTCAAGGCCAACATTGTTGCGGAAATTCGATCGCTACAGCCACAACTTTTAAAAGATGTTATGGGAAATGCTCTGAAACGAGCTCATCATTGCGAGGCTGAAAACGGGGGTTATTTAAGTGAAATTAATTTTCATACTTAGTGTAAAAAAATTTCCATTTTGCATACAATCTGAGAAAAAAAATTAATAAACGCAAAAGTTATTAAAGTTTTTAACCCCATGGTAACTTTTGGCCCTCCCTGTATATAAAGTATACTTTTATATAAAAAAATAATATATAATCTTTACATGGTCGCAAATAAATCTTACGATGTGTTACAAACGGAATGACAAACTTATGTATACTCACATCCTCATGGTGGATGTTATTTTTATAACATTTTCTGACAAAAAGGGCTGTTCTACTGACAGGCATGTTTTGTGGTGATTTTAACGAATTTTTTGCTTGTCGGAGGAGTGCGAAGTAAAGAAGGTTTGTACTCACTGCATTGGCCACCTATTATAAATTCTGACAGGCTCTATTTTATTGATATAGACGAAGGACTACTCATAAAATTGCCATCGAGCCTTTAAAATAAGTAAAGCTACAGGACTTTAGTCAGAAAAATCACGCCTTCTCCGTAGGCCTCCTTTGAAACGCACGCCTCCGTTAAGCTAGAACGAATTTCATTACTTTATGGACGGACATCCAAGTATGCCTCATAACTGAAATAAGGATTCCCTCTTGCTGCGCTTATGTGTTTCTCTTAAAGTTTCTCGCGTGTTGGTGTGTGGTCTTTTAATACGAAATTTCTACTGCAAAAAAAAAATAGCAAAACACTTCTTACCATTTAAATTTTCTCATTTTCATTCTTTGTTCTGCTTTCATTCCATTGTTCTATGAAGTGATGAGATTTCTCTTGTTTCGCTTTGTGTCCTCCTCTTTTGTCTGCCCGACTGTAGTAAATGGCAGCTGAAGGACCATTTTGATGTTGTTGTGACCTTATGAGATTTTTATTGCTTTTTAGAAGAAGCAAGTAACACTTGGAATCAAAGATTACTTTCCTATACGTAGAAGCTAATAGGTGTGATATGAGGATTGGTGTGATATTTGGCAAGGTAAAGCTGAGAGAGATCAAAGAAGGTGCAGACACCAACGTTTATACACTGGCTCACCCTATACATTAGCAATACAACGTTGTCGCCATGACTATGAGTCGTGCTAGTCACGTATTATGGCAACCACAAGACCAGCGTCCTTCAGAGTTTCTTCGACGGTTTTCAATTACAGGCATACTATTTGGCAATAGGTTGAGGATTTAATCTCTGCCGCTCTATGGGTCACCAGTTAATTCGAAACTGCACCTCAAGTCAAAACTCTGCCGGCTATTTAAGCGACAAACCACAGCCACTGTGAAACTCCCCGAAGGCTTGTTTGCAGTTAACCAGACTAGAACAACAACCCGGGAAGCTCTGGGTCACCATTAGTACGAACCATATTAGAGACTCCGCTTAGACCTAATGTTAACATTGCTGGCGACATTCTGAGTTCCACTCATTTTTGCTGGTTTACAGAGGATGAAAAGAACTTAATGAGATTTTTTTACGCTGACAGAGGGACCCTTCGGGTTATCTTTGAAAATTCAGATGATTTTATTCTAATGAGTTTCAACAAAAAGAAACCAACGCCAACTGGAGCTATGGAAGCCATATTTAATGCCCATTCAACGATTTCTTTCAATTACAAAGAATATATATTAAAGCAGATTCACTTACCACGTTGCATCGAGTGCCGTGAGTAGAAAAAAGTTTTCCGATTTCAAAAAATATCAAATTATTTAGAACATTAACTTATTGCAGAAAGATTGCAGACACATGTAAAAAATCAAGTGAACCATTTATAAGATCGGTCGGGACGAAGCTTTTATACTTTTCACCATGATTTACGTTCTAGTAGGACAGTGCTACTATTAAGGGAAATGTTTGTTGGTTGTGGTTCCAAAACCTCGTTTGGTTCATCAAATTACGAGGGTTGCTATATATATTTCTGGTCTAGGCAACACTATGTGTTGCCTGGCGCCATCTGACATTTCCATTGGAAAGTTTGACATTTTTTAGCATTAACGTTCCCAGAACGTTTTGACGTACGACCATCATTTGTGTTGTTTACAGTGACTTGAAAAAATCAATTTGGGGAAAAAATGGAATTAACTCGTAAACATTTTCGTGCAATCATTTTTCACAACTTTCGATGTGGACTACACGACAAGAGTGCATCGATGAACTTAAATCTTTGTATGGTGATGAAACACCATCCTATAGCACTGTGCAAAACTGGTTTAATGAATTCAATTGTGGCCGACGCTCGCTGAAAGACGAAGGTCGTCCAAAAACGGCCGTTGTGCCAGAGAACATTGATGCCCTGCGTGAACTGATAATGCAATATCGTCATGTGACATACCGTGCGATAAAGGCATCCTTGGGCATTTCTTCCACCAGCATACATTCGATATTGCATGAACACCTGGCCGTAAAAAAGGTTTGTTCTCGTTAGATCCCGCACAATTTGACACCCGCTCAAAAAAAGTCTCGTGTCGATTGGTGCAAAGAAATTTTGAAAAAATAAGATCGCGGTGCTTGAAAATACGTTTATAAGATTGTCACAGGTGACGAATCATGGATCTATGCGTATGAGCCCGAAACAAAACAGCAATCGACCGTGGCGAGCCAAATCCAAGGAAAGTTGTACGTGGAAGAAGCACTTCGAAGCAAATGGTGGTCTGTTTGTTCGGCAAAACTGGTCGTGTGACGACTGTTCCTCTTGATCTATGTGGCCAATTCTACGGTCAATTCTGAGTGGTACACCACAATATGTTTGCCTGAAGTCTTCGGAGAAATTCGAAAAACGAACAAGAGAAGACGAATCATTGTGTACCATGACAATGCGAGCTCTCACACATCGGCTCGAACCAGCGCCGTTTGGACCGGCCAAAACGTCGAATTGATGTGTCATCCGTACAGCCCTGACTTGGCACCCAATGACATCTTTTAATTGCCGCACATCAGGAAGAAAATGCGTGGTCAACGACTTTCGCCGCCAGAAGATGCTGTTGAAGCGTTGAAAAACCATGTTTTGAAGGTGTCTCAATCGGAGTGGAAAAAGTGCTTCGACAATTGGTATGAGCGCATGCAAGAGTGTATAAATCATGCTGAAGAATACCTTCGAAAACAATAAAACCATTTTTGATGATAAATATTCGCATTTTCATTATTAGGCCAGAAATATATATAGCAGCCCTAAAGCAAATACTAATATGATACTTAGATTCCAGGAGAATTTTCGAGTACCCATATGTCCATAGTTAAGGGGTCTGGTTTCAGAGCCCCATTGGCTCAAATATTAAATATGGTTACATATTTAAATTTATAAGAAAATGTCAGCCATATGTCCCCCTGAGGTCCAAGTAGACTTGATATTTTCGGCGGCTGGAAAAAATATGACTGGCAACTGCTAAATCCGGCTGATGTTCAATTTTAAAATACAAAATAGAATTTATTACAGACAAAAAGATTAGAAATTTAAAACTAATGTCAGAGCGGTGTAGGGTTTAAAAAAGCCGGACAGGAACGTTCATTTGATGTCTTACACCTCTGTTGTATAAAAACCATTTGTCGCATCTATGCGGAATTTGAACAAGATCGGATTTAATATGTGGCTTCTAGAGTGGAAGAGCCACACACTGGCATGAAATAACGTCCAACGACATAATTTCAAAGGACTATTTAAAAATTGACACATCACAGCGTCTATAAAAGTAACGACATTGTTAAAAAGAGCAATCACAGTCGATATGTCCATTTTATTTTTGCGGGCTTTTGCTTTGTCGATTGTTAGGCCGTAAAATAAATTATTTCTTTTATAAAACCACCCAAAATTCACTTTAAGATTTTCCCCGGCTCGTTCAAGGTTTGTTTTAAAGGTAAGTTCTGTCTCCAAGAATTAATTATGGATAGCATAAAATGTTTCAAGTACAATCAATGGACCACGTCCATAGGTTAAGGCCTCCAAATCAGCCAAATCGTAAAATACAAATTCCTTAGGAAATTCTAACGTTTCTGAGTCCACAGAGAACATATTCGAATGAACCTATTATTGGACACCCTAGGAACCTAATGTCCATGAGTCACTGGTTTTAAAATATAACTCGGATATTAAAATTAATATTATATTAGGATACGTGACCAAATTTTGTTGTTTTTTAATTCTCTTATGCCAATAGTTCAAAGTGGGCGATTTTTGAGCACCTAAGACTCATATGAACCGGTACAGGTTCCAATTTGGCACAAATCTAAAATATAGGTACATATTTGAATTTGTGAACGTTGCGGGATAATTTTAGGGCCTCAGGGTCTTAGACCACGCTAATAGGTCGACGCCTCCAATTTAGTCAACTCATATTCAGATTATTAAGAAAATAACAGTGCTTCTAAGTACCCATATATCCATGGTCGAAATACCTTAAATTTCTTCAAATTGGAAAATTAAAGTGATTTTCTAATTTGTGACGAAATGTTATTGTTTTTTAATACCCATATGTCCATAGTTCAACGTGGCCGATTTTTGGCCAAAATGGTCCAAATCTTAAATCTGCATTTGTGAGATAATTTCGCGGTTTCTGGGTACCCATATGTGCCCGAACATAAGGGGATGATTTTTGTTCCCCAGGACTCATGGACCACGCATATTGGTCAACGCCTCCAAACCGTTTAATTAATGTCATAGTAAGAATATTCAGAAAATTAAAGTGTTTCTAAGTCTCTGATCGAAATAACCCAATTTTTGGCACCCAGGTTCAAGGTCTTAAATTAGCTCAAATCGGAGAATTTATGTTATATTACATATTAAGATTTCTGGCAAAATATTAATGTTTTGTTATACCTATATTCAATGTATCCGTTTTCTGATCCCCGATCCTAGTTCCAAATTGACCCAAATATAAATTATAGCATATGTGACAGCGCATAGAGAAAGGGGCCTAAGGGTAAAAAAATTAATTTTCTTTTTTTTTTTTTTCTTTTTTTAATGTGGACAACATCTGAGCATCGAATGAGACCGATCTCATGCCCCAAAAGTGTTCCCTCCCAGAGATATGCGCGTTTTATGAAAGTGAAGTCGACGATTCTAAGCGCAAATAGAAAGGGACCTAATCTTTAAAATGGCTCTCCTGAACAAAACTGGTTTTTAACCTTAGGTCCCTTTCTATTTTGCACGTCACATATATGTATATAAAGGGTGGTTAAATTTTAAGGGCCGATGTTGAATGTGAACCACATCTAAGCGTCAAGCTTTTTCTGCATTTCGTTTGATATTTCTCAATTTCAGACTAACTCAATTTGAGCCATGGAAAGAGACACAAGCGAGCAACGCGTTAAAGTTATTCAGGCTTATTATGAAAATGGACGTTTAAATCAAAATGCACTTTGTGGTTTATTCGGTTAATTTAATCGTCCAAACGTGCGTACAAGCGGAAAAATCGTGCAAACATTTGAGCAAACCTGGTCTGTAAGAGATGTGAAAACACCAGTGCATGCTCGTACAGCTCGCACTGCAGAAAATATTGCTACTGTTCGCGATAGTGTGGCTGAAGAGCCGTCCACCTCAACTCGTCGTCGTGCCCAACAATTGCACCTCTCACGCTCGTCGTTGATAAAGATAAGGCATAAAGACTTGCATTTACACGCTTACAAGGTGCAATTGACTCAAGAACTATAAAGCCTCTTGACCATTCCAAACGTCGTCAATGTTCAGAATGGTGGAAAGAAATAACAACAGTGGATGATCGGCCCTTAAAATTTAACCACACTTTTTATACTTAGTAGGGACATAAATACTGTTACAACATTGAACACACCCATTTCAATAGTACAACTGAACATACCCCGTAATGTGTTTTAAAAGCTGACCTCAATAGCGTTAGTCTGTAACGGGACTTTAAAATTTTTTCAACTTTCATCGTGGAGTGGTCAGATGAGAACCGTATCGCTGTAATAGCGCTTTTCGAGTGTGAAATGAAAAAAGCGATATTTTCAAAACGCTCCGGCCACTAGGGATTAGCCGCATGTTCGTCTACCGATGCATAAAACTGTTTGAGGAGACTGGAGATGTAAAAGACCAACACCGGTCGGGCCGCCCACGCTCTGTTCGAACACCGCATGTCATCAAAGCCGTTAAATCAAGAATTCACAGAAATCCGATCCGAAAACAGAAAACCATGGCCCGTGAGATGAATATCACGAAAAAGTCCATGAGTCGAATCAACAAAAAAGACTTGGGGCTTTCAAACGACGTAGCGGACATTTATTGACTGCAGCTTTAGAAAAAAATAGGATTGAAAAATGCAAACGTCTTTTGGTGAAACACGCTGATAACTTGCACAGAAAAAAATTTGTTCACCGATGAAAAAATTTGTACCTTTCAGGAAAAATTTAACAAGCAAAATGATAGAGTGTATGCGCGGTCATCTAAGGAAGCATCTGGGTGATGACCCTTTTCCACTGAAAAGGGTGGAAAAGGGTCATCACCCAGCTTCAGTCATGGTTTGGTGGGGTGTCTCTTACGATGGGGTCACTGTCCTGCATTTCTGCGAACAAGGAGTCAAAACATCGGCCAAAGTTTACCAAGAAACCGTTTTGGAAGCTGCTGTGAAGCCTCTTAACATTTCCCTGTTCCAAAACCAGCCATGGACTTTCTTGCAGGATTCTGCGCCGGCCCATATGGCTAAAACGTCCCAGGCCTGGCTTCGAAATAATTTGCCAGCGTTCATTTCCTCTGAATAATGGCCCTCAGTCAGTCCAGATTTAAACCCATTAGATTACAAATTGTGGACGGTTTAAGAGGACAAGGTTTGTCACAAAAGATACCTCAACATTGGATCTCTTAAGACTGCTTTGGTTTGAGCTGTGGCCAATTTTCCAATGGACGAGGTTCGTGCAGCTATTGACGTTTTTCCAGTGCGACTTAAGGCGTGTGTAAAGAAAAAAGGCGGACATTTCGAATGAGTAGATTCTTTTTAGATACAATATACATCAATAAATATATTCAAAAATATTTGGTCCAAAAACATTCAGTACTTTTTATTTCACATTATAAAACGTGTGTAACAGTATTTATATCCCTACTAAGTATATATTTAGATTTGTGAGAAAATTTTACTGCTTCTGGTTCCAATATATCTCCAAGTATTAGGAGATATTAGACTTTTTTGTGCCCTAGGCCTTCTAACACATAGTAGAAAAGTTAAAAAAAAAAACATGTTTTAGTCAGGTCTTTTTTTAGTCCCTTAAAGGGGAACTTTTTCCCATTTTGTACGCTTTGGTCCATTTACAATACCAACCAATATACCTTAGAGTCGCAGATAAGTATTTCGAGATGTTACAAACAGAATGACAAACTTATACGAGTATATACTTCCATCCTATGGTGGAGAGTTAAAAAAAAAATTAAAACAGTGAGATACTGTCATTTAAACTCTATATGTGACGCGCAAAATAGAAAGGGACCTAAGGGTAAAAACCAGTTACGTTCAGGAGAGCCATTTAAAAGATTTAAATACGTGTATCTTTGGTGTACCATCACTTTCATAAAACCCGCTTATCTCTGGGAGGGAACTCTTTTGTGGCATGGGATCGGTCTCATTCGATGCTCAGATGTTGTCCACATCAAAAAAAAAGTGAAAATTGATTTTTTTTTACCCTTAGGTCCCTTTCTCTATGCGCTGTCACATATATTATAAATGATTCAAAACGATTGACAACCTGAATTACTTGTGTGATAGTTCAACACACAAACCATCACACCGACACAATAAAAAAATCGCTAATTACGTCTCACACTTAACACTTAACAAGGTTTTCGCACAATGGAAACTAATCAGAAATCAATAATTGTTTTACTCAATTTTTTCCTTTATTCAACTGAATAAGACAATTAAAGCAAAACAACTTACGTTCGTATTGATGCAAACGATGAAGGCATTCAAAATATGAACACGGTGTGAAAATTAGGTTAATTACGACGACACAATTAAGAGCCTCGTCTGTCCATAGCTTTGAAACATCCACAACATCAGAGAGTTTCACGACAATCACAAAACTTTACACGTCTCTTTAACAATGGGAAAAGTGTAAATGCAAAAAGTCCATGAAATGCGGCGTGAGGCCAGTGGGAATGAAACTAAGCTTGGGTCTCCATTCGTTGTCTGTGTCTGGCTAACTATTCATTAAAAGTTTTTAGACGTTCGTGTGCCCACCACCATTCATGCCACATGCCTCTTGGTGTGTCTGCGTGTGCCCCGTTTACATAGAATTCGATCGGGTCTGGTCTGTTGGCGCTTGACTGTCTGGGCGTTGGTTTTAAAACTGTAGGTGACTGGCAGACTTTCATTCATTGTTCTTTCTGTTTATTATTACTTTTATTACGGCGTTTAAACGATAGCATAATTTGCGAAGTCTTAATTAAAAGGTTATGTTAATATAGTATTATTTTTGACATTTCACGAAATGCTATCATGATTACGCTATACTTTAACACTAGAGTGGGTCAATTAAGCAATCAATATTGAGCCGCTAAGTTCTACTAAGACATATCAAAATAACTCATTTTCGTGGCGTCCAAATTTCCATTTTTTTTTACTTTTGCTAAACTTGTATTTTTAGGTTTTTTTTAAATATTAGCTTTCCAGGGTGACATACAAATATACATTGCCACATGCAATGCAAATAACATTTGAGCGATTAAGAGTACAAATACGACTGAGAGAATCGTATAGAATAGAATCAACAACAAAATAGTTTTTTTTATTACCTACTAAAAAAAACTGTCAAAATAAAAGTTGAGAAAAAGTCAAAAAATTTACATTTAAGCGCCTCTGAAAAGATTTTTTTTTTGATATGTCGTAGTGGAACTTTTTGTCCTGATGCCTAAAGCTATCGAAAAGTCAATGACATAATATCGATAAATTCTTGTCCTTACACATCGCCCCACCCTAATGTACACACATTCTCTCTTACACCTTTTATATCCTCCAACAAAGAGTGGATGATACACTAAATTTAGCATTCCGTTTGCAACTCCACGTTCTATTGATGGCAGACTCTTTAAAATATAATATATATTACTCGCAGTTTCTTTCCTTAGCTGAAAAAAAATGTAAGCAAGCATTTGAAGCAGAAATTAATTGAGGTGGTACAGAATCACAGAAAAAGAGTTCCCGATGCTCTAAAAGTAACACTAAAAGCGGATCAGGCGCGATAGCAAGATTATATTACATTATACTTTAGAATATATATAGTGGATTTTATGTAATGATGACTATAGCATTATAAGTATATGTCTTAAAATTCAATAAAAAATATGTCGAAAACAGCGGATCTTCCCGTTTCTCACCGAACGCTCATTTCCATAATACAGTTGCCAACATTTGAAGGGAATTATTTTCAAAAAATAAAAATTGCCAATAAAGATTCCACACTTGATTCCAATTTTTATAAGTTTTTTTTTTGTTCTGAAAAAACACCTCTAGATGCATCACCTCGTAAAAACGGAACAAAACATAACAAACTGTGCATAATCAAATTAAAAAAAAAGACATTAACTAACAAAAAATGTTTTGTACGTAGTTGAGACATAAATACTGTTAAAACATTGAAAATACCCATATCAATAGTAGAACTAAACATACCCCGTTAATATCATTTGGTTTTTGAAAGCTAACCTCAATAGTGTTAGTCTGTAACGGGATTTTAAAATTGTTTCAACTTTAATCATGGAGTGGTCATATAATGAGAACCGTATCGCTATAATAGCGCTTTTCAAGTGTGAAATGAAAAAGAGCGATATTTTCAAAACGCTCCGGCCACTAGGGATTAGCCGCATGTTCGTCTACCGTTGCATAAAACTGTTTGAGGAGACTGGAGATGTAAAAGACCGCCACCGGTCGGGCCGCCCACGCTCTGTTCGAACACCGCATGTCATCAAAGCCGTTAAATCAAGAATTCACAGAAATCCGCTCCGAAAACAGAAAATCATGGCCCGTGAGATGAATGTCACGCAAAAGTCCATGATATTAGCGGGGTATGTTCAGTTCTACTATTGATATGGGTGTGTTCAATGTTGTAACAGTATTTATGTTCCTACTAAGTATATACACCAATACCCCGGTTTGCGTCGATTCGGTTTGCGTCGTTTCGGTTTGCGTCGATTTTTTCGGACACTGTTTTTTTGGTATTTCCCATTTATATTTCATTTTGCGTTTATATTTCATTTCAAAGTTGCGTCGTTTGTGTTTTGATGTGCGTCGTTAATATCAAAATATTTGTACAAAGCTACAACAGAAAAAGGCGATTTCCCGTTTATTTCTAATGCAAATATGTATGTTAAGGTTGTCTGCTGGTTGAAAAAGAGGGTAGTTATTAGTTTCAAATTACATTTGCTGAAGTGAAGTTTAATCTAAACATTTTGCAACAATGAGTCAAAAAAGAACAAAAACTGGACATTTTAAAACGTTTTAAATCTGGGGAAAAAAGGAGTCGTGCATGAACGGAACTTGGCGTCAATGTGGCCAGAATGCATTCTCAAAGATACGGAAGATATTAATAAAGTTCCACACATATGTGAAGAACTTGCAGAATCAGCTAGAATTGCTAATTTTGTTGGAATGGATGAAGAAGATATTAATGATCTCATATTATACGACGAAGAGCTAAATCACGAAAGTTTGATTGCAACTCAGAGTAACAATGCGCTGGACGACGAAAATCTTCCGCTTGAGGTCGAATCATATGAAAAAAGACTCACTGCAGCTAAAAAAAAGCGATGCAGTTGATACGCAAGCAAACCATATTTTTGAAAACAATGACCCGGCCGAAGATCGCAGTTTAAAACTTTCTAGAGTTGTGACGGATGCTATCAATTGTTATAAGGAAATCGATTTGGAAAAAAGGCTATTAAAATCCAAAAAACTTTAGATAATTTTATAAAAAGATCAGCAAAAACGACAAATCCGACCGTAGAAATGATAATCGATTCAGATGACTCAAGCTCAGATTAAAAAAATAACACATCGATGTAGACTTTGATTTTATACTATCAATTCCTTATTTTTAATTTCAATCTATTTTTGTTATGTTTTCTTACATTTTTCTCATGAACTGTTTTATTTTTATTTTAATAAAAAGCTATTTTTCGAAAAAATATGTTTTTTTTTACTGAAAAATCAATTTTTTCAGCCCAAATTATGAATCTCGGAACCAATTAAATGAAAATCCATACAAACGTATGGAAAAACGTGATTCAGTTTGCGTCGTTTCGGTTTGCGTCGCATTTGTCCGGTCCCAATTAGCGACGCAAACCGGGGTATTGGTGTATATTATTGATCATCGAAAAATGTTAAGACGATTTAGCCATGTCCGTCCGCCCCTCCGTGTGTCAGTTAAATGCACGATAGAGGTCTTTGGTATCAACATAGGATCCTGAAATGTTACATGATGATGCCTTATGGTCATTAGCCTTTTGGGACTACAAATGGACTAAGAGAGTACCTTAATGGAACTAAAGTTATGGTCACCTATTCGAGCTTAATAAATCATAACTTTTGTGGACGGACAATGGTCAAATGGTTACTGTTCGGATGCTCTTCCTCCAAAAAGAGCATAGTTGCTGGACATTTTCGCTCATGCAGCCCAAAAAACGTCCCGCATAATGAAAACGGGCTATCAATTTCTGAGTCAATGGACATACGGGTACTCAAATGAAAGCAAATTTTGCAGCTGAACCTTATAAAAAGTATTTTAGGACGTCCATCCCTGAAAGGTTCCAAGAAATTAGAAATTTTTTTCGCTTAAATAGCGTGGGAGGCTGATGCGTATTTCAAGTTAGAAGTTAAAGAAGTTTTTACTTGCTTTCCTACACTTGTTATACCCTACACCGCACTGTGGCCCAGAGTATTATGACTAAATGCTTATGTTTGTAACACCTTAAAGGAATGGAGTTGGACCCCATGTTAATTATACCGATCGATCACTATCTAATACCATTGAACGATGTTCGTCTATCTGCAAGTCCATTTATCATTACAATCATTGTAAATGAGGCAATTATAAAACGATTTCCATTAAAAACTTATTGAAATTAGTTCCTACAGGTCGTTATTTTGATATTATACAAAAGTTTTTTCCGATTTCGCAATCTGCAGCTGTAGAAGCTACATTTAACACACGATTCTGCAGAAATTTTATGAGCGACTAATACTTATCTCTGGTGTAACTAGACCCCCTGATAATTTTAAAAATAATCTTCTATATTTAATTACATTTCCAATAAAGTTTGAATTCTGTCTCTTTCCCACAGACATATTAAGGTGGTTTTTCCTTTTTCACCTATAAAAAAGTGTACTTATTGCAATTTACAGATTTTAAGTCTTTAGATATAACAAGCCAATACATTTCAACAATTTTTTAAGTTGATTCTTAAAAAGAGACAACAAAATGGTCTCGAACCAGAATAAAAACTGTTCAAGTCATAATAATGAAAAAGACCGAATAAATATAAACAAAAAGAAAAGACTATTAAAAAGGAGTGGTACGCCCTAATATGCAACGCATGTATGAATTCATGTACGCACAAAATGCCCACTTTGTGCTTTCTGCATTTGTGGTTTTCAACGAAAACCCATGCGAAACGGAATTGGTGGAAATGATATTGCGCTTTGAATATTGCTCTACGCACAGTTTGAAAACTATACACAAAGGGTAATTCTCAGTAATTCAAATGAGTCTCCCGTTTAAGTCATTTGATTTGTTGCCGAAGTAAGCGGTGCTAAAGACTGCTGAAGAAAGCCCTTGACGAGTTTAGCAATAGCTCTACAGTCTGTCAGGCGACCAAGCCAATACCAGTTTTTTACGTTGATTCTAAAAAAGAATTAACAAAAACAGTATCGAAACAGAATAAAAACTGTTCAAAAATAAATAACTATAATATGTTGTTATATAAATATCTGTAATATCTGTTGAGTAGTGTACAGATTCTCTTTGTATAATATGGTATTTTGGATGAATAAATGACTTCAATTGAATATTGCCCCAAAACAAAGGAATAAATCGATTAAATGCCTTTTACGCTCTTTAAGTGGCATATTGTATTCGACCTTGTTTAAATTTGGCATATCGCTTAGTCAAAATCTTATAAAATTGATTCATTGATTCATTCAATTGCCCATAACCTCACAGGGTTCTTCGAAGTTTGTATTCTGTAGAGGTTATAAATTAAATCCGATTGGGCTCAAATTTATCGTAATGCGTAATGGGTGACTCATAAAAATAACTAACAGAGCTCGAACGTACGAGTATTGGTCCACCTTTTGATGAAGCCGCTTTTAGATTCAAATTTTTGTCGCTTTAAAGGAAATATTTTAAGTTCGATCTAGCTCAAATAAAGCCTAGAACAATAACTTCTGGTGAAGTTGGGTCATATCGGTATATGTTCTCTTACTTCATATACTTTCATATATAAATATATATAAGTATAATTATATACGATATATGTTATTAGTCATAGCTTACCTATGAGAGCTGGATAGTGCACCTTAAAAATAAAATAAAAATATGTTAAAAATATGACTTCGAAAAGTTTTTAGTTTTACATAAATTAAAAATTCTAAATGTAATGAAAGTGGTAGCTATAAATGATAATAGAATATCAGGGACCCGTATCGTATATATGAATTCATTAAAAAATAAGCTTGAATTTGAGGTTTCTTATATCCATATTATCTAGTGGTCGCTCGTTTTAAACAAACATGGTTTTTTCAAAATTTTAGGCGGTGCCATGCCACCTTTAAAAAATCACATTTATGGTCAAAGTAATGAACATATAGTTATAAAATGTTAACGGATGAAACCAATGACTAGACGATAATTCTACATTAAGCTAAAGTAAAATTGCATAAGGGGGCGTGGCACCGTGGCATTGCATAAGTGGGCGTGGCACCCTTAAAATGACAATAGCTCATGATTTGTTAAAGATATTACGTAAATATTAAGAACATATAAAATAGATCGACAGACATCCTAGAGGAAAAGTGGGCGGTGCCACACCCCCTTTTCGTAACTATGGTCAATGAATTATACAACTCGTTATAAAGTTTCAACAGAACGAACTCAATGATTATTTTATTATTATTGACTATGAGGGTTAAAATTTGAAAAAAGGCGTCGACCCGTCCTCACATTTAAAAGGCCATATGTCGTAAACTAAAAGCAATATAATGATAATAATGAGCAAACTCTGATGGAAAAAAAGTCGGTGCCACCACCCCCTGACAAAATGTTCATATTGAATTGAAATTTAACTTAATTTGTTCATTTGTTTGAGCAGTCCCCGACCAACCAGAGCTTGTAGGGCCAATATACTTAGTGGGGACATAAATACTGTTACACACGTATTATGCTGCAAAATAAAAAGCACTGAATGTTTTTCGACCAAATATTTTTTAATATATTTATTGATGTATATTGTATCCAAAAAGAATCTACTTATTCGAAATGTCCACCTATTTCATTTGCGCGCGCCTTAAGTCGCACTGGCCAATCGTCAATAGCTGCACGAACCTCGTTCCTTTTAAAATTGGCCACAGCTCGAAATAAGGAAGTCTTTAGAAATCCAATGTTGGGGTATCTTTTGTGACAAACCTTGTCCTCTAAAACAGTCCGCAGAAATGCAGGTCAGTGACCCCATCGTAAGAGACACCCCACCAAACCATGACTGAAGCTGGGTGATGACCCCTTTCCACCATTGGGATCAGTCAGGTGCTTCCTTAGATGACCGCGCATGCACTCTATCATTTTGCTTGTTAAATTTTTCCTGAACGGTAAAAACTTTTTCATCAGTGAACAACATTTTTTTGTGCAAGTTATCAGCGTGCTTCATCAAAAGACGTTTGCATTTTTCAATACTATTTTTTTTTTAAAGCTGCAGTCAATACATGTCTGGTACGTCGTTTGAAAGCCCCAAGTCCCAAGTCTTTTTTAATGATTCGACTCATGGACTTTTGCGTGATATTCATCTCATGGGCCATGATTTTCTGTTTTGGAGCGTATTTCTGTGAATTCCAGATTGAACGGCTTTGATGACATGCGGTGTTCGAACAGAGCGTGGGCGGCCATACCGGTTGCGGTCTTTTACATCTCCAGTCTCCTCAAACAGTTTTATGCATCAGCAGACGAACATGCGGCTAATCCTCAGTGGCCGGAGCGTTTTAAAAATATCGCTTTTTTCATTTCACACTTGAAAAACGCTATTACAGCGATACGGTTCTCATTATTTGACCACTCCATGATGAAAGTTGAAACAATCTAAAAAATTCGTTACAGACTAACGCTATTGAGGTTAGCTTTCAAAGCACATATGACATTAACGGAGTATGTTCAGTTCTACTATTGAAATGGGTGTGTTCAATGTTGTAACAGTATTTATGTCCCTACTAAGTAAGTAAGCAAGAAACGGTGCTGAACACGATTGTCTCCCTAGAGCATCGTTGTAATGTGGGTTGCATGTCCAGACATCAATTGACTTATACCAGCCGTGAGAAAGGTCGGCAGCGGTACGTCACTTCCTAGTTTGCTATTACACTAAACTGGGCTTTAATTTGAGTACCCACTATCTAATTAGAGGCTTTTTTTGTACCCCATAAGACCGACCCTAACCCTAAACATTAAAATAAATTCATATTTGTAGTGAAATTTGCTTTAATTTCAGTACCCATACATTAATTTATACTACTGATCGCTAGTTTTGACCATACCGGCCAATTTTTGGACCACCAAGGTGACTTGTGTATAAATCTGATTTATCTTGTACTTTTGTACAAGATAAATCTTGTACAAAAGTTTGGGCTTGAACGACCATATAAAACCCAGCACTAGTAAATGTGCAGAAAAAAACTACTTAAAACAGGTTGGATTGGGCCACTGGGCTCTTGCCATAGGCCACGCTTTTCTATACACAGATTTAAAACTATTGCATTTGTGTGGAAACTTCACTGTTTATGGTCCTGTCCATTGGGGTCAATCACCCCGAATTTGCCTTAATTACCATAGTAACTTTATTTTGGCTTTCTGAAAAAATACTATTTGGATATTTAAAGACGGCCCTTAAACCATATGTATGGGGAATAAATAAAAAAATGGGTATCTTCATTTATCATTATCAATGTAAATGAGGTAATTATACATTGATTTCCATTCAAAATGCTTACATTGTTCAGGGTTGCGCCAGCGGCAAACCCTATTGAAATTGATTCCTGTTGGTCTATTTTTTGATATCATACAAAGGTTTCTTTCCGATTTCGGAATCCCTAGAAGTAGTAGGTACATTTTACATCCGATACCGAACAAATTTCTTACGAGCAACCAATATTTATCTCCGGTCTTATCAGACCACATTGGTCAATGTTTTTGAATAGCCCCCTTACAAAGGTCACTCCCGATTAAAGGTTCTACAGCTCATATGTGTCTAATATTGCCTCCGATCGTTCTCAAGTTTTGCTCAGTAAGTAATTTTTCACCGTTTAGTATCACTGCTCAAACTAGATCATATCGGTCCTTGTTTTTGGGGCCTTCTTCGCTCTGTAAGTAGCATGTTACTTATATATTCGATATTGTTCAAATTGTCATAGTGCTTAGTACAAAACCTCATGAAATTGATTTAGGTATATGGGTCCATGTTTTCGAATAGCTTTTAATCTCACTCAAAGGACTTTTAGAAGTTTTTATTCTGTCGCTCAAAAATTCATAAATTAAATCCGTCTATCTTTCGATGCAGCCGCTTTCCGATTTGAAATGCTGTCGCATTACAGGAAACATGTTAAATAGTAACTTTAATTTGGCTTTCTGAGAAAATACTATTTAGATATTTGAAGGCGTTTTTGAGCCCTTAAACCATATGTATAAGTATGGGGAATAAATACAAAATGGATTGTACTAGTCCAAATCGGATCCAGGACTATTTGTCGGTCCATGGTTTTATACTATACCAAAATTGTATATAAGTACAAAACGGAATTAATATAAGTTTTTAAGAGCGATGGTTTTCACATTCGGGATGGTTATTTGTAGTGGGACTATATGATCCATTTTTATCTGAGCTGGTAACTAATTGATTATAATGCATTGGAGGCTGCATTTTATTAAGATCGAACCAAAATTGCGGCCCGTAGTTAAATTTTATGACTTTGATGAACAATAGATGACTGGATGGTCAGACATCTTTAAATGGAACCAGATCCTTTAAATGGAAATGGTCAGACATCTTTAAACGGAACCAGATCCTGAGTCGATGGGTAGTCTAAACGATGGGTCTATCACCAATATTTTTGGAAGTTAGAAACACTTACTATGAATAATAATTAATAATTATAAACTAAGTCACATATACTCACTTATAATACCCTGCTGCACGATGCTGCCGGAGTATTTTTTCGACTATAACAGCTAAAATGCCCAAAGGATGTTTCATAAACAAGGCTAGTGACCTTGAAGGAAATCTATTTATTTCACATATCTCTCGGATATCCTTATTCAATACCCATTACTTCAATGACTATCTGATCGATAATGAAATTAGTAAGAATTTGTTTTAGTTTCCAACCCAGTGTGTGGCCGGCGACATTGACTACCCACTTGGTATTCGGCCACATGCAATGTGAAGAGGTGGATTTGCATTCAAATGGAAAGTGTTGTATAATTCATTTGTTGCATAAGCCAGTTAGAAACTAACGACAAAGGATTCAACTTGGTAATGAATTCAATTCAAACTGGGGACAAACGCCAGAAGCCAGGCAAACTTTAGACAGGCGAAGTGGCAGGATGCACTCGTACGTAAATGTTGTCATGTTATCGTAGAAGTTTACAAACATAGCGACACAGACACAAAGGAATTGTTTAAAAAGATTACACCGGAATAAACTCGTATTTGATTAATTCATAATAAATTCATCAGGTGTAATTTTTGATTTGACATTTGGACATTATTTCATTTAATGCTCGCAAAGGGTTAAATTTCTGATTAATTGTTGTTCAACCAAGGGCATGGCATATCTAATTTGTAATTATTCTCTTAAATTAATGTGTATTTGTTCTCTCTCTTAGCCAACTCGAGGCTGACAAATAATTGAACTAGCCATATGATAGTACGAGGGTTGCTATTTATATTTCGAGTCCTGACAATACTAATGTTCACAGATGCAAACTGGAACCTCCATTGGAAACTTTGAAATTTTTTAGCATAACTTGAATCAGAACGTTTCGTCATTTGAGGACAAAACTTATCTTAGTCAAAAAATGGAATTACCCGGTGAACATTTTCGTGCGATGATTTTTTACGATTTTCGGCGTGGGACAAGAGTGTCACCTTGTTTCGACTTTTGGCGATGAAGCACCATCAAAAACCACTTTTAATTGCTGGTAACAAGACTTCAGTCAGGGACACCGTTCGCTCCAGAATGAATTTCGTGAAGGACGTCCAATTTCGGTCACTTTGCCAGAAACCATCGATGCTGTGCGTGAACTGATTAAGCAAGGCCGACATGTGAAATAGCGTGAGATTGCGCCATCCTAGGGCATTAGTATGACAAGCATCAATAACATATTGCATGTTGATTTGGCCGTGTAAAAAATTTGTTCTCGTTGGATCCCACATAATTTCACGAATGCTCAAAAAAGGCTCGTATGAACTGGTGCAAAGAGATGTTAAAAAAACAAGTAAAAAATTTTAAGTTTGACTGTGCCGAACTTTGGATACCCTCCACCAGAGTCCCAAATAAAACCAAATTTGGTGCGGAAGTGTGTTCTATATAGAACTCTTTTTGTGCAAAATTTCATTTCGATAGGTCAAGCTTGTGGTGAGTTATCGTCATATTATTTCTCAAAGCCCATGAGACCGATTGTGTGGGAGGTACCAGTTGGACTTTTCCGATCTCAACAGAATTTGGCGCAGAGGTGTGTTCTATATAAAAATCTTTATGTAGAAAATTTCATCAAGTTTGTAGTGAGTTATTGTCATATTATTTTTCAAGGTCCATGAGACCGTTTGTGTGGGAGGTACCAGTAGGGCCATTCCGATCTTAGCCAAATTTAGCTTAAAAGTCTGTTCTACATATTAATCTTTATGTCGAAAATTTTGTCTCGATAGGTAAAGTGTGTGGTGAGTTATTGTCATATTATATTTCAAGGCCCATAAGACCGTTAGTGTGGGAGGTACCAGTAGGACTTTTTCGACCTCAACCGAATTCAGCGTAGAAGTGTGTTGTATATAGAAATCTTGATGTGTAAAATTTCATTTCTATAGGTCAAGTTTGTGGTGAGTTATAGTCATATTACAAGAAATGTTGGCCCAATCTAAACCATTTTTACATAGGTGATTGCTCCTATATAGAGATTATTATTTGCAAAATTTCAGTGATTTTGCTCAAGAAACTGGACGGATATTTCCAAATAAAAAACTAATTTTTATGAGGTAGTTTCGGTTGAGGGTCTCCAACACCAACTTCCCGTATAGCTATATAGCCCATTTCAATACCAACCATGCTATGTTAACTACACATGTTTGTGCCAAATTTCAGCTCCCTAGCTGTTTTCATGCAGGCTCTATCTTGTTTTCAACAGACGGGCAGCCGGACAACATGGCTAGATCGCCTTAGAATTTTACGAGGATCAAGAATATATACGAGTATACTTTGTTGGGTCTCCGATGATTATTTCAAGGTGTTACAGACAAAATGACAAAACTAATATACCCTCCATTGTATGGTGGAGGGTATAATGAATAACTGCGGTCAAAGCTCAAAGGCAGTGTATAACATTGTCACAGGTGACGAATTATGGATCTATGCATATGAATCCGAAACTAAACAGCAATCGACCGTATGGATCTTTCAAAACGAACCAAATCCAACAATAGGTGTTCGTGGAAGAAGAACATCGAAGCAAATGACTGCGTTTTTTTCGGTATAACTGGCCATTGTGCCACAGTGCCTTGAGTGGAACGTAGGATGGACAATTCTGAGTGGAATACAACCATCTGTTTGCCAACAGTGTTCGAAGAAATGAGGAAAGATAATAAGAGAAGACGTATCATTTTGCATCACGACAATGCGAGCTCTCACACATCAGCTAAAACGATTAGCTATTTAACCACTTAAGATGTCAAATTAAAGGGCCATCCACCGTACAGCCCTGATTTGGCACCCAACGACTTCTTCTTATTCCCTAGCATCAAGAAAAAAATGAATGTCAACGTTTTTCATCACCCGAAGTCGCTTTGTAGGTGTCTCAATCGAAGTGGAAAAAGTGCTTCGAAAATTGGCTTGTGTGCATGTAAAGTGTATTGATCGTAAAAGGAGAATATTGTGAAAAACAATAAAACCTTTCCAATGATAAATTTTGTGTTTTTATTGGCGGACCCGAAATATAAATAGCAACCCTCGTAATTAAGCGTTTCAACTATGAAATCGACAAGAATGTGCGACTCTGTTAAGTTCCATTTGGTAGCAACAAAATAAAGAAAATTTAAACTGGATGCTTCTAAAGAGAACTGGGGGAAAGCTGAGTTGACTCGGCCGGGCAATAAAAAAGGTGCAGCAAGTCATGTGGTCCCTGATGGCAGGCGGGGCAAACGTCCGGAACATTAGAATCAATTCGCGCGCATTACCAGTAATCAACTCTGGTGAAATTACTTTATATCGGTCCATGCTTTAGAAGAGCCACTAAGAAAACTTTCTCCAGCTGTAAGGTGCAGTTTGTGAAAACAAACAGCATTTTACTTCCGATGTTGTACACATAAGATATCTTAAAGTAACCTTAATAAAAGTCGACCATATCGGTCCATGTTTTTTATAGCCGCACACAAAGGCCCTTCTCAAGTTGAGGCTCAGTTTCTCTGAAGTCTCAAGTCAAAGTCAAATCCGACAGTGCCCAAATGTAGCCTAGAGCTTGATAAAAGTCGCACACAAAGGCCCTTCTCCAATGGAGGCTCAGCTTCTCAGGAAATCACAAGTCAAATCCGATAGTGCCCAAATAAAGCCTAGAGCTTTATGAGCGACTTAATACCATTCCTTCATATGTTAAGTCCTAGCGAAAGTGGACCATATCGTTTTATGTTTTGTTTTTATTACTCCCACGATAAATATCCTATCAGCTCCAGAAGTCACATACTTAGTATGGCTTTGCTGAAGCTTTAGTCAGAGGCGCGATGTTTTCAAAGCAGCAAAGAGGTGTTGGGTGCCTCATAGTCGTCCGGCATGGAGAAAAACAATCGTTCCATTTAGATTCGATTGATCGTCTGCACTTTGAGCAGCAGCTATGAGCTCGATCCGCTCTGTCAACAACGTGACAGTCATTGCAGTCAATTATACACAGAGATTCGGACCTTTTCCCATATAAAAAGCAAATGGCCAACAAACTGAATGCAGCAGACTTTCCCGAAGATGTTCCAACTTGTTGAATAAGACGGAAACATGTTTAACTGTCTTTTCATGTCTGACGAGTCCCATTTCGATTTAAATGGCATCGTAAAGAAACAAATTGTGGAATATGGAGTGTACTCCATGAGACGGAACTGCATCCACGTCGTGTCATAGTGCACGCAGAGAAAAGATATGGTTACTATATGGTCACGGCAACAATAGTATTTCCTCTGCAAAAAAAAGTATGGTCGTCGCAACCATAGTATTGTTTTTTGAATTTTATATTGACAATAGTATGATTGCGGCAATATTAATATTGTTGAAATGTAACAATAGTATTGTTGCCAATATGAATATGGTTGATGGGACAAAAGTATTGTTTTCGTGGGTTTTATGTTAACAATAATATGATTACGGCAATTATACCGAAAAAATGGTATTTTTATTAATTTGAAAAACTTATTTTTATGAATCTTACGCAATAATTGTACTTTTTATATGTAAATTTAATTTTTTAAAAACAACAATTTAACCCAATCTTTACAAAAATTTTTGGGGATCATAGTATAGTTGTGTGTAAGTGATACTATGGTTGTGAGGATCATACTATAGTTGTACGTTAAACATACTATGGTTATGAGGATCATAGTATGGTTGAGTGTGAATAATTATATTGTTGTGGGGATCATAGTATGGTTGTGTGTGAATAATTTTATTGTTGTGAGGACCATAATGTTGTTATGGGGATCATAGTATGGTTGTGTGTGAACCATACTATTGTTGTGAAGATCATAATATTGTTGTACTACAACCATATAATCAACCATAGTATGATGCTCTTCGAATATTGTTACCACAACCATACTTTTTTTCTGCGTGTGTGGTGTGCAGTTTGATCAAGCTGCATTGTCGGGCCCTACTTCTTCGAAGAAAAGGGTCAAACCGTTACGGTTACTGGAAACCGTTACTTGAGCATGTTGAGAGAGTTTTTCTATTCAGAATTATGCCGAAAGGGATTTGCTTTCCATCAAGAATTACCCAACCGTGTTGGGGTGTCTGTCCCTCATAAGTATTGCAACGTGGCCTGTAAACGGGTTTAAATCCTTCTTCGGTCTTGCCCCAGAGTAGACAGTTTACAGTGGCGACCCATAGGAGTAGTTAGAGAATGTCACCATTTAGAGTTCTCCGGTAAACTTGTTCTTATCCCTGTTCCTAAGCATATGGCTGATCAATTCGTTTAACACCCGGACTATGCCAAACTGGCATACGAATTAAATAATGACATCGATATGTACTTTATTTAAAGTATATTTTATATACAGGGTGGAGCGCGGCATTTACTTATTTAGAAATGAAAAATTTATTTTATATTTTAATTGTATTGAACAGTAAGGGAATTTTTAAATAACATGGTTTCAAATAGTGTATCAGGCAAAAGGCAACCTTCGCTATAGACACACTGTTGCGTACGTTTTCTAAAGTTTTCATGAACTCTAACAAGTATTTCGACCGGTATTCTGCCAATTTCAGTCTTAATACTTTTAATTAGGTCTTCCAAGGTGTTGGGACGGTTGATATACACCTTCGACTTCAGGTGACCCCAAAGGAAAAAATTGCATGGGGCTAAGTCTGGTGAGCGTGCCCGCCAGTTGACATCACACGTCAAAGCGATAAGCCGTCCAGAAAACAGCTGATCTTCCGTTTCTCAACGAACGCTCATTTCCATAATACAGTTGCCAACATTTGATGGAATTTATATTCAAAAAATAAATGCCATAAAATGTCCTTTCAAATTACCAATAAAGATTCCACACTTGATTTAAATTTTTATATTTTTTTTGTTCTATCATTTGTGATTAAAACTTCGTGATGGTATGTCCTACGAGATTATTGTTCTACCGAGTCGCCAGCCGGGAAATGGGTTTCCATCAGAAGTCTACGCATTTTTTGGCTTGTGTCCATCTTGGTCCCATTTGCGTAAAACAGTTTTTCCAGCTGCGTGTGGTTTTTAAATAGGAATTCCTTAATTTTAGAAACGACGTTTACGCTGTCTACCATTCCTCATTAAGACACTGACATGATGGAATATAATTAATAAAAAGATCTGATCTCTATAGCATATAAATTGAATTGTGTACCCACTCCTAGATTTCGTTTGTTGAAAAAATACTCTTTTCCCGTAACATTTTGGAATTACCCGATAATGTCAAAGATGACCTTTAGACAATCATCACAAAACAAAACTTTTCAAGTGATTCAACTCAATTTTGCATGCCATGACTGTGGACAATGTCAAACGAAGGTGGAGACTAAATCGGATTTCGTTAAGTCTGTAACAAACTGTTTTTACTCGAATACAGTTGTGGGCCCACTATTATGAGACACATATGCAGCAGCGTTTAATCCGAGTTTATCTAAGGCCGCAGAGCCCACATTGGAACGCGCGTCGGAGGCATGTCGAAGTACTCGCAGGCATGTGTACGAACACATGGTCAAAGTACGATTATTTGGGTAAACATAATCAATTTTTATTTGTTAAACAATTGTTAACTAATAGCAAATACAAACTGGGCATACCTATGACAAGTAGATACGTGCTGCAACAGAGCGGAAATAAGCTACATGCGAGGGAAGTTTGAAAAGTTTGGTTAAAATTGTAAACCAAATTCGCCTGAGTTTTTTTTGTGATGTTCAGATCTTCTTAAATATCGCGAATATAATAGAATCTTATGTTAGTTTGTTGGTGACTGCTCTTTGCCGCTCGAAATCTTGACAGAACGTCAGTGAACTATCTTTCATATCCGCCTCAACACCGTTGGGAAATATTGCAAACCTATTTCTAAAGTCATTACCGTGTAGGGCAAGCAGTGTTTTTATTGAAAAGCAGCGAGCAACAAGGCAAACACCACGCCTTGCAAAAAGTACGTGAGTCTGACAAGCTAGTGAGGCACATTCATGTTTGAAATCGTACAAACGGGATGATAAAGTGGCTGCCGTAGTCGAGAGTGTGTGGCCCACTCCTAAAGCATCAATATCATTGGCCCAATAAAGCTACAGATTCATGAGAAACCAGTTCTTGTGTCGGCATATAGTAGGCTGACTACAAGATAGCCAAAAGCACTCTCCTATTAAGAAGATTTCGCACCTCTGTCTGGAGTTTGAACCAGGTCGGACTAAATATGTGTCTTATAGACCGGTAAGAACATATTTAGTGAGGGCTCAATAAAAACATAAACCGATATCCAATTTTCCCAGAAATAGTTTAAGGTTGCTCACAACAAGAGATATATATTTCCATTTATTCGAACTGGTCCGAATTTAAAATATATTCATATCAAAAGATTATTATGTATATTGATGCCTGGCGCCATCTGACATTTCCATTGGAAAGTTTGACATTTTTTAGCATAAACGTACTCAGAACGTTTTGACGTACGACCATCATTTGTGTTGTTTACAGTGACTAAAAAATCAATTTGTTAAAAAAATCATTTTTCACAACTTTCGACAACAAGAGTGCATCGATGAACTTAAATCTTTGTATGGCGATGAAGCACTATCACTGTGAAAAACTGGTTTAATGAATTCAATCGTGGCCGACGTTCGCTCAAAGACGAAGGCCGTGAAGGTCATCCTAAATCGTCCGTTCGTCGTCATGTGATATACCGTGAGATAAGGCATCCTTGGGCACTTCTTCCACCAGAATGCTTTCGATATTGCATGAACACCTTGCCGTAAAAAAGGTTTGTTCCCGTTAGATCCCGCACAATTTGACAATCGCTCAAAAAAAGACTCATGTCGATTGGTGCAAAGAAACTTTGCATTTTTCAGTCCTATTTTTTTTAAAGCTGCAGTCAATAAATGTCCGGTACGTCGTTTGAAAGCCCCAAGTCTTTTTTAATGATTCGACAAGTGGACTTTTACGTGATATTCATCCCACGTTTTATGAAAGTGAAGTCGACGATTCTACACCAAAGATACACGTATTTAAATCTTTAAAATGACTCACCTGAACAAAACTGGTTTTTACCCTTAGGTCCCTTTCTATTTTGCGCGTCACATATACTTTATAGGGTCTTCTATAAATGTTCCGAGGTGTTGCAAGCGGAAGGACAATTTTAGTACACACTCTATTCAGTGCTGAAGGTTTTAATAACATAAACCACAGTGTTGCATAGTTCAAAAATAGTTATGGTCCGTTGTGACTACACTTGTTATACGATCGTCGTATACAAGTACTCATTTGCTTATGAGAAACTGTATAAACTATCCGAAACGCCAACGATGATGAAGTGGCATTTGATGCCAACCAGCCAGCCTAGGCTGCCAACCCATAACCAAGGAACAAATCCAACACCTGATGGGAATCGAGAAGCTCGCTTGGTGGGATTATACCCGCACATACACACAAACATCTTCATATGTCATACGTGTAGGGCAAGTGTTGCCGTTTTTGCGATGTGATAACGACATACAATTCATACTCACGGAAACTACAACGACCCACCGACCGACTACCACTGGATTCCCGGAGTACGAGTATGACAAACGTCCCCGTAAACAAACAGAGATACGACATTTTTAACACACGTGATAATTGCCGCTGATGTTGGCTGAATATGCGGCCTGGCCCTGCCTCCATGTGAGCATGTAAAACCACAATTGTCAAGTCCCCCAAAACCTAAAATCCGAGAGCAAAAGAAGATTTATTAACACAGCAACAACAACGAGCCACAGAACAAACGAACGAAACGCAACGAAATACAACAAAAGCTGAATGGCGGCGCGAATGAATGACTGAAATTATTTGTCAATTGTACGCGCTGGAGTGGGCTATGAGAGATGTGATCTGAAGTCGAAACGTACGCAAGACGGCGAACGGGCAACCAAAGTGAGCATGACAAACCGCTGAACATTACCCAAAATAAAAAGAAAAAAAAACTACAAACAAAAATAAACGAAATTTTGAATTAATGACAGACGACAAACAGCTCGATGACAGAAATGAAAACGATATTTGTTATTTTGTCATATTTTTATTCTTTTGAGCGAAAAAATACAAAACAATATTTTCAGTCATCTTAGTGTGGCAAGCACGCCTACTACTATTGGTAGGTGTAGAGTTGATGTAAAATTTCATTAACTCAATGAAAATGTTTGTCTGAAAGGCCACTACTCGTAAAACTGAACTTCAACTCCATAACGATGATATGCTAATTTTTGTGTTCACTGAGCAACACACTACACACACGAAAGTATAAATGGGCGTTTTTACCGGCCACTTACTACTCAAGGCACATTTCTTCTGTACTGAAAGCAATTGGAGTAAAAATCGAAACGATAAAACACTGCCAATGCCCAGTTTTCACGAGATCGAGACAACAACATCTTTCGAGCAGCGTGACAAGCCAAGAGCACATGAGCGGGAGGATCAAAAGTTTCGTAGACGATACAGAAGGTCTATTAAAACAGAAAATAGACAAACCAGTGAACAAGAGCACAGAACAAGCCGTGGCTAAGGTGTTTACCCTTAAGGTAAGGGTTCTTCTTTTTGTTGGACCCTTTAAAGTCAAACACACCAACTAAAATCTATCTAAATCTAAGAGCCCAAAAGTCCACATTAAAACGGCTCGGTTTATTAGACCACAATAACTCTTTTCCACTCTAGGAACCAAACAATTTAACCCAATTTGTAAACAATGAAATATGCCATTGTCTAATATTCTTTAAAATTGGTTAAGTTTTGTAGTTAATAAGCTTAAAAAAGCTTCTTATCTTATTTGTGATTTTCTTATATATTTGAAATCATTGAGCGGGATAGTTTTGTTTGTTTTTGAGATCTTCATATTCATTCTCTATCAGGAAAAAAAATGTGTACTGGAAATGTTCCGTTATAAGTTTTTTTTCTAATTTGCTTTACCATAACCTAAATTTGTGAAATTTCTTACGACACATGAATAGTACCCCCATCATAATCTTTAATTTCTTATGGAAGTGGCTGCGTGTAGTAAATTAACATATTTTCTGTTGCAATTTAATCGATTTCAACCAAAATTAAATTAAAATGGGTCGAGGAAAATCTTTATCTAACGATCAAATGTTGAAAATTAAAATTTATAAAGAATCCGGGCACTCAATCCATAAAATCGCTGATAAAATCGGAAGAAGCCGAAATGTCGTGACTACGTTGTTGCGAAATGAGTCAAGCTATGGCAAGAATATGAAAGGACTAACAAAAAGTGTGCATTCTGCTACTGATAAGCGAGCTATACTAAGATCAGCATCAAATTCGCACGATTCATCATCACAAATTAAGGCTAAAACTAGCGTTAAAGCTAGTGTAAGAACGGTCCAACGCGTTATTTCTAAAGCTAAGCATTCAAAGCGCCTAAAACTAAAGAAAAAAACACCCCTTAACGATGACCGCAAAAAGATACGCTTGGGGTTTTGCCGCAGTCACATGATATGGAATAACGAGTGGCATCGCGTCGTTTTCTCAGACGCAAAGAGGAGCACCATCTGGATCATGACATCATCCGAGTGGATGATGTCATGGTGTAGGGGCCATATCCTATTATGGTACCTGCGAATTACAATTTTTGTCCACCACAATGAACGCAAGTTGCTATAATGGCGTACTTCAGCAAGCTTTTCCTTACTTCAACAATCTATTCGGATAGATTGAACATTTCAACACGATAATGCACCGGTTCACACTGCTCGAGTGGTGAAGGCATGGAATCGGGATCAAAATGTCAAAGTTCTTGTCTGGCCTCCCTATTCGCCAGATTTGAACATTATAGAAAATGTTTGGGGATGGCTCGTCCGAAAAGTTAATGCTTCTGGTAAGCAATACAGCAACAAAGACGAACTAATTGAAGCAATTAAGAAAGCCTGGTCTACGATTTCACTTGACTACGTTTAAACATTGTATGATTCGATTCCCAGTAGACTTTTCGAAGCTATCCATAACAAAGCAGGCTCTAAATGCAAAAAATTCATAATTACTTATTTAAAACTTAATAAAATGTATAATATTGCTTTCAAACTTTACAAAAGCTATTATTTGATGAGGGGGTCCTATTCAAGTGGCGCAAAAACCGAAGCTCTGTTTTCAGTTGTTTTAATAAAATGATTTTATAAAATTTACCAGTATACATATCAAACCCATTTATTCCCTATTCCTTTCAGAAGTAACGAAGTCACGCTGCACTGTCGGACCCTACTTCTTCGAAGAAAATGGTCACACCGTAACGGTTAATGGAGACCGCTACTTGAGCATGTTGAGAGAGTTTTTCTATCCAGAATAACGCCGAATGCGAATTGTTTTCAACTCTGTGTGGTTTCAGCAAGATGGTGCAACTCCTCACACAGCCCGGTCTGTTATGACAGAATTGCGACGAAAATTTCCCAATAAGCTGATATCCAGAAACTCCTCATTCCGTTGGCCCCCAGGTCGCCCGACCTTACTGCACCTGACTTGTTTTTATTGCTAACAGGAAGTCTACAAAACAAAACCAACCAAACCATTCGAGAAATTGTATCCATTCAAGAAACAATTGCGGCTATTCCTGTCTCAACTCTCCTAGCAGTAATGAAAAACTTTTTGTTTAGATGCCGCGCATCCATCAACCAGCAAGACGGCATTTAAATTCCATTATTTTTAAAATTAATTAAGCTATATTGAATAAAATTGAATGAGCTTTAACATGAATACAAGAAAAATGAATTCAGCACTCAAAAAAAATTATTTGAGTTTCTTAATGTAGCAATATTCATCAGCCGCCCTGTACCATTGTGTGTGGCGGCTATATGAGAATATAGACCGATATAATTCAATTTTGCCAGAGTAAATTATAGGACGCTTATATCGAATTTAACATACGCTCATGATCGGATTTATATTGAAGCTTCGTAATCTCAAATCAGGAGGTATAATTGTCTGGGCGTTATTTTAAAACAGCGAAGTATAAGGATTTACGTTCTTAAGAGCCAACCAAGATTTATTTTTTTAGGGCTCGTCAAGACGAATGAGGCACACCGACTCAAAACATTTTACATTCTATTCAATCTTCAACCCTTCTCTAACTTTTTCTGTGATAGTATTCGAGGCTAAGCTCAAAAAAGAGGACAAGACGAGTACAAAACGAGTAAGTACTTTTTCCGAGTGCTTATAGATGTTCCTTAAAAAAGTTGATACTTTTTGTAAATAAAATACCTAATTCAGTATTAAGTTCTTACTATCGACAGTGAAAAAACTATCGACATTGGCGCCAAATAAAATCGTTATCTATACTATCGATAGCTTGACAGCTCTACTCTAGCGTACGTTCAACAGACAAACGATTTTTTATTGTGTCCCTGGTGTGCCATGGTATAAAAATTAAAGGTAGCGCATTGCGCAGGTCCGTTATTCGATGGCAAATCGAGAGAGAAAATAATGACGTCACATTTTCAACCAGTGATGGTGTTTCAAAATTGCACCAAGTCGACGTCTTAATTGTACCAAAACGAGTCCGATTGTACTAAATTAAAAACTAAAATAAATTCATAACGGACATGGCTAAAGGGAATCAGAAAGTTTTTTTTTGTTGGAAGAAAACCTTTGTTCGAAATCACTTTAAATACTACTTTATGATAATAGAAAATAATCTTTCATTATTTTGTAAAATTTTAAAGAATAAATAATAATTTTCCAATTCATTGTTCAATAAATAACTTCAAAAGGAACACATCTTAAGATATTATCTCCAATGTTTTTGGTGTAACAAACAGCATCACAAAATTATAATATGTACCCTGTACCACCATATGTGACGCGCAAAATAGAAAGGGACCTAAAAGTAAAAACCAGTTTTGTTCAGGAGAGCCATTGTAAAGATTTAAATACGTGTATCTTTGGCGTACCATCATTTTCATAAAACGCGCATATCTCTGGGAGGGCACACTTTTGGAGCATGGGATCGGTCTCATTCGATACTCAGATGTTGTCCACATCAAAAAAAATGAAAATTGATTTTTTACCCATAGGTCCCTTTCTCAATGCGCAGTCACATATTGTGAAGGCTTCTAACGTTCGTATTAATTCTAATATTAAAGAAGAATTTTTATTATATGAATGATATTTTAGGACAAACTTGCAATTATAACAGAAAATAGTAAAATATACCAACGTGAAATTGCTACAAAAAATAAATAAATTGTGTGTACCAAGGTACCACCAAGTATTCAATCGTACCAATTTTCGTACAATTACACCACATTTTCCATCAGTGGTTCAACATTTCTTGTTTACACTGGTTCTCGTACACAAAACTGAAATTGTGACGACATGCGCAGAGAGGAAACAAGTTGCACACTTCTTTGCGTTACTTTCAATTTTTATACCATGTGTCCCTGCCAAGTATTTAAAAATGTTACAGATATACTGACAAACTAAGCACAAACTCCACCTTTAGTCAAGTCTATAGTGGACATTCAATTAAAACTACCCTTTCGAAATATGCTTTTGCATATAATCCGCTGTCAACTCGTCATCTTGCATTATTCACTGTTTATCTGCCAGATTTGCCTCGTAGATGCAACACATTGCAATTATTAAGATTCCTTTAATTACAGATCATTTCAAATCATGCAAGTGAACGAACTTTTCCATTAATTTCAGTTTCTGCCGCTGATTGTTCTGAAATAAGATTAATGACAGACTGGCCTGTTTTGCCCTTTTAATTTGGTAATTTTCCTTGCTAAAATCCATTGCCAACGACTGCACTCATCGTTGCTGTCAGCGTCCGGACAAAGATGATGACCATCGGCTGGGCACGGATTGAAACTAAACCAGTTTCTAGATCGGCTGCTCCAGTTTTGAAAAACTTACAACGAACCGCACAAAGGCCAATGCTCGATAGTGCAGTTGTCTCGGGCACAGTTTTAATGGAATCTTTGCATCATAACATGTGAAAAACAACTAAAAGAAGATTGCATACTTTAGTATAGCTTCTGATTCTAGTTGTTGACCTTTTTAGTGGCTTTCAATTATTTTAACAAAGTACATACGAGTATTCTATATTCTAGAGAGTGTCTGTGCTAAATTTTAATCAGTCAATGTTTGCCAAAACAGAAAAAAGGCTTTATTGTTCGAATGGTAGGAAAAAAAAGGTACACGTGTTTATTTGACGGAAATGAACGCTTATTGGAGATAATGACGCACAAATTAATTGCAATACTCGTATTACAATTCTGTTGTAATTATTTATTTTGTTTTATCTACTATTAAGCACTAGATAATGTAGTTGTTTATTGGCATATTTAATTTGGTGGACAAGTGAAAGGTGTAAAATGTTTTCCAAAAGTAAGTCGAAACAACCGATCCGACTTGCATTTACCTTCGCTCATATGTGGCTGTTTAATTAACCGTCGCACAGTGTTTTTTCGCACCATTTAAGTTTTTTCGTTGCAAAAACCTTATTTTATGAACCGATTCAGATAATCGAATAATTTAAATATCATATGATAGATAATTCTTCGGCCTATGAAATGAGTATTTGAATAGGGTGCTATGTCTTGTGGGTGCTTACTTATGGGTTATCAAAGACAAACTTTGTGGAAAATCAATTTTATGGTAATTAAAAAATAAATTATTTTTACCAATTTTGAATTTTTTTAGTTCTTTTTTTTTTTAAATGTGTTTTATGTTTAACAATTATTACCTAAAAAATTAAAAAAAAAAATATATATTAAAATTTTTGGTCATACGAGGCCAACAATGCCCTTTTCACGTTGTAAAAGAAATCTATTGATGGCGCTCAAAGTGGAGTCTATCCTCTGTGGGCAGCTGTGTGAAGATAATTAAAAACGTGAGATTTACAACGGAAGTTCTCATTCGTTTGGTGAGAGCCTGAACTTAAAGAGTTCGGTTTTTCTTTCAACAAGTGCTGTGCTGAAACTGCGATAAAAGCAGTGTGCTGCCACAAAAATCAATGTCACTGCCGTTTTGTTAAAAACTTGTCTTTAATTTAAATATAGTACAGGAGGTCTTGAGGTCTTAAGCCGGTTAATCTCTATTCAATGTCTAAAAGCAAAAGACCGAAATAAAACAAACGAGCTAAACTATTTTAAATTTACTGAAAGTATTCATCACAATTCGTAGGAGAAGGTATATCTAAATAATGGGTGATCCAAGTAGAGATACTTTTTTCAATAGCCTTTTTTTTGACAGATCACGTGTGAGTGTAATGCTGTGTAATGCTGTCATGTTCTTTTTTAGTATTGTTTGGCATTTCATCATGGAAAGACTTACGCCTGAACAACGTTTACAAATCGTTCAACTTTATTTCGAAAATTCCCGTTCTGTGAGGAATGTGTTTCGTGCACTTCGTTCAACTTATGGTCAACATAATCGACCTACTGATCGTACTATTCATAACACCATCACCCATGTTGAGACCCAGCATTTATTATTGGAAAATATTCAACCGAATAGACCACGTCCATCACGCAGTGAAGAAAATGTAGCGGCCGTAGCTGAGAGTGTACACCAAGACCGTGGAGAGTCGATTCGGCGCCGTTCGCAGCGACTCTCGGACTGACGTATGGAACGACTTGGCGGATTTTGAGAGATCTTAAATTGAAAGCGAACAAAATACAGCTTGTGCAAGAACTGAAGCCGCCCCACGTTCCCACATCGCTTCGCTCTATTGGGCTCTTGAAAAGTTCCAAGAAGATCCGGCGTTTTCGAGCCCACTTTAATTCAGCGGGTATGTAAACGAGCAAAATTGCCGCATTTGGAACGAAGAGCAACCAGAAGAGGTTCAAGAGCTGCCACTTCAACCGGAAAAAACAACGGTTTAGTGTGGTTTGTGGGCCGGTGGAATCATCGGTCTATATTTCTTCAAAAATGATGCCGGTGAGAACGTAACCGTGAATGGCGGCCGTTATCGTGCCATGATAACCGACTATTTGATGCCTGAAATTGAATCTCATGATCTCGGCGACATTTGGTTTTAACAAAACGGCGCCACTACCCACACATCGCATCAATCAATGGATTTATTGAGAGAACACTTCGGTAAGCAGATAATTTCACGTTTTGGGCCGGTAGATTGGCCACCCAGATCGTGTGATGTCACACCGTTAGACTTTTTCCTATGGGGATATGTAATATATAAAGTTTATGCGGACAAACCCGCTTCGATTCAGGCCTTGGAGCAAAACATCACGCGTGTCATTCGCCAGTACCAGTCGAAATGCTCGAACGAGTCATCGAAAATTGGACTCAACGGATAAACCATCTGAGACGTAGCCGCGGCCAACATTTGATAGACATAATCTTCAGAAAATAAGTGCTAAAGAATGTGTTTTCTAAAGAATGTTCCCATTTAATTTGAATTTTCTGTGTTTTTTTTTTAAAATGTAGGGAACCTCGAAATGGTTCACGCAATATAATTATTTTCTAACTCGTAGTTGTGACTTTATATGCCGCAGGGAGGAACTAAGTGGATCGGAAGATGCTGCCAACATGTTGAAGAGGTCCTCATTTCACCTCTTTCTTTGAACGTGTTCCACAATCTATATTTTTTTGTATTCTTTAGATCAGACAAAGATTATTTTTTATACTTTTGCTTTTCCCAATAATTCCGTTTTAGCTATCAAGTTCTTCTGAAGTAGCTTCTGTGAAAGACATTTATACGAGCTTTTAGCGATTTAACAGCGTCATACAATAGAGTTCTTGCGCCGATTCATAACTGTTGATGAAACATGGATCCATCACTACATCCCAGAATGCAAAGGACAGTTAAAACAATTGATAGAAGCTGGTAAAAGTGGTCCCAAGAAGGCGAAAACTGTTAAGTCAGCAGGAAAAGTAATGGCCACAGTATTTTGGGATGCAAAAGGTATAATATGTATTGATTATCTTGAGAAAGGAAAAACTATAAATAGTGAATATTATTGTGCATTATTGGATCGGTTGAGTGAAGAAATCAAGATAAAACGACCCATTTAGAAAAAAAAGTTCTTTTTCATCAAGATAATGCTCCTTCGCACACTGCATTTTTAACTCAACAAAAACTGGCCGAATTACGATTTGAAATTGATCCGCATCCACCATATACGTAGTCCAGATTTAGCTCCTTCTGATTATTTCTTGTTTCCAAATTTAAAAAAAATTCTCGGTGCAAAAAATTTTCGTCCAATAGCGAGGTTATTGCTGAAACTGAGGCATATTTTGAAGGTCTTGAAAAATCTTATTTTTCGGATGGAATTAAAAAACTTGAAAAACGTTTGATGAAGTGTATTGAGTTGGAAGGAGATTATGTTGAAAAATAAATAATAATAATTCAAAAAAAACGGTTCTTTTTATGTTAGGCTAGTTACTTTTGCGGTCGCCCTCGTATGGTTGACTTCTGAACAGTTCACATTTTTCTCGCCACTACAACATTTTCTATTTTTACGACGAGACCGCCAATAACTGGCAGGTGTTCTATTTCGCAAGTCATAAGATGGCTGCCTTTCGATTTGTCTCGAGGGACTGGCAACGGAAACTATTATTTATTTTTTTTTCTTTTCTGTCATATTTGTCAGAACGTGGTATAGCTTCAGACGGACTTTTAGATTAATGGAACTGGGGGGAGTTCTCTCTTAATAAGTAGACATACACTGACCATACAAAGGTCGAGTAAAAGGTAAAATATTCTAATGATTTGCGTTTTGGCTTTCGAACCCAATTCTTAGACGATCCAAGGAAGGGTCCATAATGTCTACGATGACCAAATGTAAATAATATTTTCTGGTAATTTGGGACAGGCTATTGTGACAATTTCGTGGTGTTTTATATCCTTATGTTCATCACCAATACCATGTTCCCCAAGTAATGGTTCCAGGCCAACAAAAGTGTTCACAAGATTTCCGTACTTGTTATCTCTCTAGGAGCTTGATGTCAACTGCGTACTTAAATTATCTGTTATAAATTTGTCAGAAAAGAGTTTTGATCAGCGTTCGACTGTAGATCTCCTTTTTTACAGCAAGCTCTCTTAAGTCATTGGAATTAGGCCAACAACGTCCTTATACTTGTAGCACTATTCGAGTACAAAGCCCAACTTGTCATTCTTATCAGCGATAGTTGGCAGTATTTTTTGTGCGAATATCAGCCGAGGAAACAGGCGTGTATTTTCAGTTTTGTTGAGGCACCTATGTCAAACCAAGGACACTGACGTACCAATGCCAGCAACAGAAAGTCCAGAGACTTCCAGGATCGATAAGAGTAGGTCGTCAATGTGCATAATTTCCTCATGGAATGACGCTACATTCAATATGACGTAATCAGTTTTGGCCCGATTTCTCATACGTTTTAGCACATCACGTTGGCCATTCAACTCATCCTGCTCATCATGCGCCTGTCCAAATCACCATTACCGTCATAGTCATCAATCATGTTCTTTACCTCATTGGCTTTGTGCCTTTTGCATAGATGCATGGTTTATATATGTGACGCGCAAAATAGAAAGGGACCTAAGGGTAAAAATCAGTTTTGTTCAGGAGAGTCATTTTAAAGATTTAAATACGTGTATCTTTCGTGTACCATCACTTTCATAAAACGCGCATATCTCTGAGAGAGAACACTTTTGGGGCATGGTATCGGTCTCATTCGATGCTCAGATGTTGTCCACATCAAACAAAAAGTAAAAATTGATTTTTTTACCCCTAGGTCCCTTTCACTATGCGCTGTCACATATATATATTTTGGGTGAAAAACTATTCTTTTGTTTTAAATTTAATAATGATCAAGATTTATTACAAATATCTAAAATAAAGTTTTCGTTAGATCCCACTAATGTTTAATTTTACACGAATACCACAATAGTTATGTTCCCAAATACAAACTGAAACTTCCATTGGAAACTTTGAATTTTTTGAGCATAACTTTATACAGAACGTTTTGTCATTTGAGGATTTGAGAATTGTCTAGTTTACAGTGTTTTCATCTTAGTCAAAAACTGGAATTATCCCGTGAACATTTTCGTGCGATGATTATTTACGATTTTCGGCGTGGGTTATCGAGACAAGAGTATTTAAATGAACTTGTTTCGACTTTTGGCGATGAAGCACCATCAAAAACCACTGTTAATCGCTGGCACCAAGAGTTCAGACTCGGATGCAGTTCGCTCTAGGATGAATTTCTTGAAGGACGTCCAACTTCGGTCACTTTGCCATAAACCATCGATGCTGTGCGTGAACTGATTAAGCAAGACCGACATGTGACAAACCGTGAGATTGAGGCATCCTTACGCATAAGTATGACAATCATCAATAAGATATTTCATGTTCATTTGGCCGTGAAAAAAAATTGTTTTCGTTAGATCCCACAAAATTTGACGAATGCTCAAAAAAAGGCTCGTTTGGATTGGTGCACAGAGATGTTGAAAAAGTATAACTGCGGTAGCTCAAAGGCAGTTTATAACATTGTCACAGGTGACGAATCATGAATCTATGCATAAGAACCCGAAACAAAACAGCAATCGACCGTTTGGGTCTTTCAAGACGAGCCAAATCCAACAAAAGTTGTTCGTGAAAGAAGTACATCGAAGCAAATGATTGCGTTTTTCTCCGGTATAACCGGCCATGTTGCCACAGTGCCTTTAGTGGAACGTAGGACCGGAAAAAACAACGGTTTAGTGTGGTTTGTGGGCCGGTGAAATCATCGGTCCATATTTCTTCAAAAATGATGCCGGTGAGAACGTAACCGTCAACGGCGGCCGTTATCGTGCCATGATAACCGATGCCTGAAATTGAAGCTCGTGTTCTCGGCGACATTTGGCGCCACTTTCCACACATCGCATCAATCAATGGATTTATTGAGAGAACACTTCGGTGAGCAGATAATTTCAGTTTTGGTCCGGTCGATTGGCCACCAAGTGCTGCGTAGCGAAGCGGACCTGAAACTGCGATTAGATCAGTGTGCCGCCACAAAAATCAATGTCACTTTGATTTTTGTTAAAAACTTGTCTTTAATTTTAATATAGATGCAGGAGGTCTTGAGCCGGTTAATCTCGACTCAATGTCTAAAAGCAAAAGACCGAAATAAAACAAACGAGCTAAACTTTTTTAAATTTTCTGAAAATATTCATCACAATTCGTAGGAGAAGGTATATCCAACAAAAGTTGTTCGTGGAAGAATTACATCGAAGCAAATGTCTGCGTTTTTTTCGGTAAAACCGGCCATGTTGCCAAAGTGCCTTTAGTAGAAAGTAGGACGGTCAATTCTGAGTGGTATACCTACAACATCTGTTTGCCAACAGTGTTCGAAGAAATGAGTAGAGATAATAAGAGAAGACGGATCATTTTGCATCACGAAATGAGAGCTCTCATACATCAGCTGAAACGATTAGATATTTGACCACTCAAGAAGTCGAATTGATAGGCCATCCACCGTACAGCCCTGATTTGACACCCAATGACTACTTCTTATTCCCTAGCATCAAGGAAAAAAGGCGTGGTCAACATTTTTCATCGCCCGAAGCTGCTGTTGAAGCGTTCAAAAATCATGTTTTTGAGGTTTCTCAATCGGAGTGAAAAAAGTGCTTCGAAAATTAGTTTGTGCGCATGCAAAAGTGTATTGATCTAAAACGAGAATATTTATTTATATACAAATTATTGTGTATTGCCTGACCCGAAATATAAATAGCAACCCTTGTACAACTACAGCCACTCAATATGTGACGCGCAAAATAGAAAGGGACCTAAGGGTAAAAACCAGTTTTGTTCAGGAAAGCCATTTTAAAGATTAAAATACGTGTATCTAAGGTGTACCATCACTTTCATAAAACGCGCATATCTCTAGGACTGAACGCTTTTAGGGCATGGGATCGGTCTCATTCGATGCTCAGATGTTGTCTACATAAAAAAAGTTAAAATTGATTTTTTACCCTCTATGCGATGTCACATATACTGATAAGTACTAATTTTTTTATGGACAGGAAGTATTATTTTTTGTTTTAAAATAAAGCAAATGGTAATGGAAGGTCATTATCTGGTAATGTAAATGGTAATAACTAGTACTCATTGACTTTCTTCTGGTTCTAAAATGCTTTTTCGTAGCGTTTTACTTATTGTCTGTGCCACAAAAATGTATACCCTCTTACCTAGTGGGGTAAGGGTATACAAATTGTGAAACATATAGACAGTACTTTTTTCTCTGTTTATTTCAAAACTTCGATCAAAAGGAATCGTAAAAGTACTTATTTTTTTAGATTTTGAACTATAATCAATAGCAATGGACACGTTTACAGGACATTAGTGCATAAGATACCGTCTTCCTTTCGGTTGCGCTCAGGTCTTCTTCGGAGTTTCTCGAACTGATGCTAGGGAGAGTGCAGATTAGATACTGCTCTGGGGTCAGTATCTAATATGTTATAGAGAACTGTTGTTCTAGCCTGGTCTACTTATATCATCCCTGCAAGGTGGCTGTGGTTTATAGTCAAAACCAACTACCTTTCATCCGTCTGTTCTCCTATACATCTGTCTGCTCAATCAACCTTCTACCGGTGCTTTGGTTTCTTGTTCTGCGTCTATTTGTTAGCCCTCTGGTGTGGCAACAAATCCGTTCTCTGTGTGTTAGGTTTCCTTTCATGTTTCTATCTTTCCTCTTACTTTCATTATCAGCCCCTTAACATCACCACCATTTTTATGTGTGCGGTCATTCAGAACTTGACGATTTTTATGGAGTTATGCCCGTTTTATTTGTCTGTTACGCTTAGTGAATTTTCACATTTCTATGGCAAATCATTGGCGACCCACGGCCAATCATCGCTATCGCCAACCCAACAAACCACGACACGTGGTTACTTCCTGTAGCTGGAACAAATTAACATAAGATTAAATAAAAATATTTTCAAATTATTTATTTAACATTTTGAACAAACAAACAATGCCAATGGATTTGTGGGTGAGTGAGTGGAGATGTGGAGGAGCACGAGGAGGGGATACAACCACGAAAATAAATAACAAACTATTATTGTACTTATATAATATGAACAAATACGTATGTAGATGTCGCTGTGGCAAGCTAGAGGTGGAATGTTAACAAAACGAGCCGAAAACCAAAACCAAAACAGTTTACAAAACGTGGTGGTCAGCGGCTGGAAAAGGAAATCCATTTCAATTGGTCTGGGCACATTGCGAAAGTTGTTTTCGGCGAATCTATGTGGAATTTGTAATAAACACGGAGGCCATCAAATTGTACAAAAACAAAAAGTGTGGTCTTCATACACTCAAACTCTGGGGCTGGGTGCTCGCTTGCGTCTGCCTTTTGGCGATGACGAAAAATTGGCAACAAATATTGAAATAAGGTAAGCGAGAAATAAACAAATGCTTACATTCGACGAATGGACGGTTGGATGAATGAACGGATGACAGCGACGACAGTGACCACGTCAACGTCAACGCAATAGTCAATACGAATGAAATGCAAAATTTTGAAATAAATATTGACTTATTGGTGATTTGCTTGTTACGTGTGGCAACGGCAACCGAATGCAGCCAGTGTCTGATTGGCATGGCGTATAAGCTATTTCGTCTGTTTTCGATAATTATTTGCAACGAAAGTATAGCCTGACAATCATTTCAGTCAATAAGCCCAAGAGCTAGTTTGGAATTGACCGCAAAAAGCTACACCATCAAAAAACTTCAAAAGTTATAGAATTATTGAATACTGCACACAAAAATAGTGGTTCATAAATTTGACTTAAATCAAAAACTAAAATATAGTTCATATTTTTTGTCTAATTTAACTTAAATGAAGTATGTTTTAAGGGAAGAGAGAGGAATAAGCATCCTAATTTTAAGGCCATCGTAAATAGTTCAAGTGCTTGGAATGTAAATTTCCTTAAAAAATTCTATTTCTAAAGTAGAAATTTCTTACAGTTTAGTAAGTACCAACTTTGGCCGCCCGTGGTTGTACGACACAATATATTGGATAAACAAATACAGGGTGGGCCAAAAGTTATCATAGGGTTTAACAATTTAATAACTTTTCGTTTATGTATTTTTTCATTTTTTTTTCAGATTTTATAATATACAAAATGGTACCTTTAGACCCACCCTGTACATGGAACATATTAAATTTAGGAAATTTTAACTTAACACTTTGCAAGTTCCAAAAATTTAGTTTATGCTGTTCCTAAAATGTAGTTGAAGTCCTTCCTCCATAGTACGAGTAATATAAATTAACATATTTGGAAATTTTAGTTTACGAGAATTGTGATATTGTTTTCCTTAAATTTTCCAACAAGTGCTTATGAACTAGAGTCAGTAAATGTTTCATACTTTTGATTATACACGTGAACATTTTCGTGCGATCATTTTTCACAACTTTCGACGTGGATTGTCACGACAAGAGTGCATCGATAAACTTTAATCTTTCTATGGCGATAAAAGACTATCCTTTCTATAGCACTGTGAAAAAACTGGTTTATTGAATTCAATCGTGGCCAACGCTCGCTCAAAGACGAAGGTCGCCCAAAAACGGCAGTTGTGCTAGAGAACATTGATGCCGTGCGTGAACTGATAATGCTAGATCGTCATGTGACAAACCGTGAGATAGACACATTCTTGGGCATTTCTTCCACCAGCATACTCGTATATTCGATATTGCATAAACACCTGGCCGTAAAAAAGGTTTGTTCCCGCACAATTTGACAATCGCTCAAAAAAGGCTCGTGTCGATTGGTACAAACAAATTTTGAAAAAATACGATCGCGGTGCTTAAAAAGACGTTTATAAGATAGTCACAGGTGACGAATTATGCATCTATGAGTATGAGTCCGAAACAAAACAGCAAAGACGAGCCAAGTCCAACGAAAGTTGTTCGTGGAAGAAGCACTTCGAAGCAAATGGTCGTCTGTTTCATCGCAAAACTGGTCATGTGGCGACTGTTCCCCTTGAGTAACATAGGACGGTCAATTCTGAGTGGTACACCACAATATGTTTGCCTGAAGTCTACGGAGAAATTCGAAAAAGGAGCAAGAGAAGACGAATCATTGTGCACTACTGACATAAACCAGCGCCATTTTGACCGCCTAAAACGTCGAATTGATGAGCCATCCACCCTGATTTGGCACCCAATGACTTCTTCTTATTCTAGCATCAAGAAAAAAATGTGTGGTCAACGTTTTTCATTACCGAAGCAGCTATTTAAGCGTTTAAAAATCACGTTTTGGAGGTGTCTCAATCGGAGGGGAAAAGTGTTTCGAAAATTGGTGTGTGCGCATGTACTCGTAAAAGTGTATTGATCTTAAAGGAGAATATTTAAAAAAAAACATTTCCAATGTTTTTTTTTTGTTTTTTTATTGCCGGACCCGAAATATAAATCGCTACCTTCGTAGTATCGACAATCTACATTTTTCTTTGTGTTTGTACGCAAAACTGTCAAGTCTCCTTTCACAAAATTGTAATGACATGCCAATTTCTCTGATCATTTAACCAGCAACTTTGACAACTTCGTTATATAGTAAAGGCAGTCGAAAGGACTTTTAGTTGCAAGCAGAAGTAACTGCAGGGGGAATGCTACTTCACCATCTATAGAACGCAACGTGAATACAACATGATTAATGGCTATATAAAGTACTTAAGTGCAGGCAGATTTTGAATAAAGGAGAAACAGCCTACTGTAGGGAATTCCACCGAACAAAGTAAACTTAATAAAAATCCCTCCAACTGCCATCCGATTGATGTTGTTTTTGTAATGGACAACAACTATGCGGTATGATTGCCGTAATCATATTATTGTTAACGTAAATCCTTAACAACAACACTTTTGTAGCACCAACAAAATTTGTATGATTGCTACAAGCATATTTCCATTTTTTAATTTGGCAATAAAAGTATCGTAACATTTTAACACAATTAATATTGCCGTAATGATACTGTTGTTAAAGTGAAATTCAAAAAACAATACTATGGTTGCGACGAAAATGCTTTTATTGTAAGGAACATATTATTTTTGCCGTGACCATATAGAAGCATTTCTGTACACACAGAGAACACAGATTTGTTGCCACAACCGATTTTGTTGCCAACTGAATGTTGGTGGTTTCAACCGAATGTTGATTGGGTACACAGCTACTTTCAGTAGAGGGAACTGACCCTTGTGTTGAAGAAAGAATACGAGTATCCGTAAGCCTAATAGATTAAGATGATTATTGGAACTGAATTTAAACATGTATTGGTTGTTGTTATAGATTGTTGGTTACAAGTACTTTTGCAAAAATTTAATATTTTACCGCCTTACTTACATCAGGTCAACTGATCAGTAAAATAAATTAGTTTTTCGAAAGATGTTCTGTAAATCTTTGAAATGATGTTCTTATCTGAAAAGAATTGGAGAATAATTAAGTTATGTAACAATATTTATTGTTAAGCTTTGGGTGGCAGTTACTCTGGGAAAATAGAAGGTCTATCTATAGCGAAAATTCTGATCAAATCTGAGTAATGTCACTAAATTACAGTTAAGCCTTTTTCTATATTCTGTAAAATATTGAGCTATTTATAATTGGTTTATTTATATGTCAGTATATTAGTAGTTTGGAAGCATTAACTGTCTAACCCAAGAAACTTAGACTGTCTGACCATTTTTTTTTAATTGTTGGCGGATTTCGAAATATGTTTTCGAAGTCTAGAACCTATAAGATAGTACAGGATTTATATGTTAATGTTGGAATAACCGATATTATGTTACAACAGCTAACTAAGAAATAATCAGTTGTCACCACCAATTATTGGCACTAAAGTAACATGTACGACGCAATTGGTTGGTTGATTGGTTGCCATAACCGCCAGTTGTCGCAACCAATAGTTAAACTGAATCCGGTTGGTATAACTGTTTTATTGGCTGTGAATACCGTGATATGGTTGTAGCAACCATCATATGATAACTCGAACCATGTTACTATTGATAATATGGAATGTTGGTCATTGCAACCGAAAGTCAGTCGAACCTATTTCGAACAAATTTTTTTTCTGTGTGTAGACACTACATGATGAAGGGCGTATAATATTTTGAAGGGCCGAACTTGCGTGGTTTTTATTGGTTTCGCAACAAACCGGTACGACAACAAACAAAATTGGCCGATGTGAAACAACGTCAATTTATCAGGAGGTCCAACAAGTGACAAACATATTTTGAAACGAGGAGCGTGATCTACTGTACTCAATTCTTTTGGCAAAAATGTAATCATTTAGATATAATCAGTGCGTAGTATACTGCTACGTGCCGCAACAGACAAACCAACAGGTCGCCTTTACAAACTGTTGTAAGCAAAAATTGTGTCAGAACGGTGTTGACCAACTATTGAAATGAAGTCATAATGGCAGAGATGATTCTTTCAAACAAGAACAAAGATAAAAGTAATTAATATCTCTTCCCGTTACTACTAGCGGACCCGAACATCGATGGACAAAAATAGCGTCCCACGTTGTTTTTTTTTCAATTAAATGCGCCACTTATCCCAGCCGTTGCCAACTCCATGACAATTCGCTAGGCGAACACATTCAGAACGCAATATTTGAAATTGTAAAAATGTGTCAACCGTGGCAGGTTGAAAGCAATGATTGATTGATTGACTTTGTAATAGATTCGTTTAGAAACAACAAAATGCAATTTGCAAACAAAGAAAAAAAAACCGGGTAAATAAATAATGAGTTTTATATCAATATAATTAAATTGACAAATATCTGTCGGATGTTTAACTCGAATAATTGCCGATATTTAAGGTAGGAATACCACAAGCACCTCCCTTACATACCTACAAATTGGTGGGCAAATTAACTTGCGACACAATTTATGAACCTTTTAAAAGTGTTCAATCAAAATAATTTAGAGGCAGACATTTCCGACCGTCTGACTGTGATTATAAGGAAAGCCCAAGAAACAAAGCAAAACAAGTGAAAATGTCGTTGGGTTTGGCTTAGCGAAGATACCCTACACGATGTAAAACAAAAATAAGAATTATTTAAAATATGGTTCTTATGACTCAGCCATCCGCTTGCTATGCCCAAGGTTGTATGAGACCGACCGTAGGCTCAACTTTATCTTAAATATAAATCCATATTTTAATTCGCGTTAATTTAAGTACAGATAAGACCTTAAATATAAAGGCTGTGGCAGTTTAAACGCCCTTTTTCATTTAAAAAAAAACCCGAATTTTTTGAGATACATAGTTTATTTGTATTGTAAAGAAGGCATGTTCCGATTAAGTATAAAAAATTATCCCTCAAGTCTTCAAGTGGACCCACGGCTCTAATGATGGTCCTTTACTCTCTGCATGGCATTGTCCACACGCAGAGAAAAGATATGGTTACTGTATGGTCACGGCAACCGCAATATGCTATCTGCAATAAAAGTATGTTCATCGCAACCATTGTATTGTTTTATAGATTTTGACAATAGTATGATTGAGACAATACAAATTATGTTGATGTGTACCAAAAATATTATTGACAAATTTAAAAATGAAAATATGTTGTAGCAACACTATAAATATGATTGGTGCGACAAAAGTATTGATTTTTGGGTTATATGTTAATAATAACATGATTACGGCAATCATACTGGATAAATTTAATTTTTATAAATTTGAATATGGTAACAACAGTGTTATTATTACGATTCATACTCAATAATAGACTTTTTATCTGTTATTAACAATTTTTCAAAAAAAACTGCTTTGGATTTGAGTAACTAAAATATTTTTAATAAAAAAATACTTTTGTTTTTTAATCAGCTTTTTCTTATTGTTAAATAAATCACTTTAATTATTTTAAATTAAATGTATTTTTAAATATTTCGTTTTTTAAAAATATCTGTTGTTCAAAAACAACATACCCCAATCCTTATAAATAGTTTTGGAGATCGTAGTATGGTTAAGGGGTATCATACAATGATTGTAGGGATCATAACATAGCTGCGTATGAATCATACTATGTTTTTAAGGATCATTCTATGTTTTTATGTGATACATACTATGATTATGAGGATCATACTATAGTTGTATTGAATATATATTCTGAGAATCATACATACCATGGCTGTGAGGATCATAATATGATTGTATGGTTGAGTCTGCATCATAATATGGTTGTGAGAATCCTACTACGGTTGAGTCTGAGTCATAAAGTGGTTGTGGGGATCATGGTGTAGTTGTGTGTGAATCATACTATTGTTATGTGGATGATAATGCAGTTGCGCCACAATCATATAACCAAAAATAGTATAATGCTCTTCGAATATTGTAACCCAACCATAATTTTTTTCTTCGTGCATGACTTTTTCAAAGATGAGGCTCTATCTCACCGATGATGCGAGATTTCACAAAACCCCAAAGAAAGAAATCGCACTGCGTTTAATTGCATAACCTTGATGGCTAGTTGGCATAAATAATTTCTTTAGATAATTTGTTCTAAAATAAATAATAAATCGATTATTTCTTGCGCGGTGTGGCAGGTGGTGTCGTCCTGCTGAAAACACATGTGGTTCAGATCCATGCCTTCCATTTGCCTTAGTTGACAAGAACTTCGTTATCAAGTTTCTGTAAGGAATACGGTTGAAAGTTACTGAAATTTCGGCCTCATCTTCAAAAAAGTAAGGCGCAGCCACGCCGCCTAACCAAAATCCGCACCTGACAGTTGATCGTTGTTGGTACAGTTGTTTCTCATAGATTGCCGAATGATTTTCTAGGCTCCAAATTCGACAATTTTGTGTATTCACGAAGCCATTCAGATACGCTTCATCGAAAAAGATGACTTTTTATGACAAAATTGCATTGAATTTGCTGTGCTCCATTACCTATTGAGCGAATTGCCTACGCTTTCCACTGTCTGCTGTCTGTGTAAGCCCCTAAGCAAGCTGAATTTTGTACGCATGAAGGTGGAGGTCTTTTGTGAAAATTCGCTGCGTAGTGCTTTGCGAATTTTAAAGTTGTTGAAGGTATGACATATTTTAAATTGCCAGAATGTAAAATTTTAAGCTTACCACTAAATCTTGTAGTACTAGAACGGATAGACCGATTTGTACGAAACTTGGGAGGCATGAAAAAGAGCACTACGATCTTAATTATGTAGTAAAATTTTGATTAACAACATTTTTTTAAAAAATTTTATAGACATATTTTTGTAAAATTTTATTATTTTTTTTAAAAAAATTTAAATATATTATTTTTAAAATATATTATTTCTTTTTAATGTTCGTAGTCAACGATTTAATTTAACATTTTAGTATAAGTCTCACAAATCTAAAAACAGTAATTTGATTTTTATGACCACAACACTGGCTTTATTGCACATTTTCACGTTAAATGTTGGATCGTTGCATATTTTGTGGGACCACTATTGTGGTCGATGGATACACAACAAACGGTCATGGCCAGATCGTCCTAGATTTGTACAATTCAGATAATATATGCTTTTCTCTTTGTTTAATATTTCTAGGTGTAGCAAACGTCATGACAACTTATTAAACACCTCCGTTCTTTGATGAAGTGTATATCAAAAGAAGTACTTATACATACTGCGAAATTACGTCTTATTTCTTTTTTCTTTTGTCAAACTTACCGCGGGAAACCAGGAAAATGTGCACTTCGAATTGGATTTACTCTGCAATGAAATTGAAAAAGAAAACATAATTTTGGTATTAAAATCTGAAGTATTTTGCTGTGGTAAACATTTAGATTACACAAGTCACAAGTGCCTCTCTGAACATAAGGAAGTGGGCAAATTATGTTTGACTAGGTCGAAGTATACAAACCCTCTACCTTCAATTGCGGTCAATAGTCATAGTAGATACACCTAGAAATCGCCTGCAAAGGAGGCATAACAAAATTAAAAACAGACACGGAAATTTCAGCCGGTTGATCCAAATAACATATACTCGTACCCTCACTCAAAGGTGGATTTTATTTATTTATTTACATATTTATGACATTTGTAAATTTTCCGCCGCACGCAGAGAAAAAACATGGTTACTACATGGTCACGGCAATAAAAATATGTTCTCCACAACAAAAGTATGTTCGTCGCAACCACAGCATTGTTAACTGAATTTATTTTTGACAATAGTGTAATTGCTGCAATATTAATATTGTTGAAATGTAACAATAGTATTATTGCCAAATTTAAAAATGAAAATATGATTATAGCAACAATATAAAGATGGTTAGTGCTACAAAAGTATTGTGTTTTGCGTTTTATGTTGACAATGATATGATTACGGCAATCATACTGTATGATTGTAATTTTTCTTCATTTGAATATGCTTTTTAGAACAAATGTTATTGGTACGGATCTAATGCAACAATAGTACATTTTTTATCGAAATTAAAATTTTTTAAACAAGCTGCTTTGGCTTTGTTTATCTGAAATATTTTTAATACAAACGCTTACGTTTATTTAAACTTATTTTTTCTACTGTAAAATAATTCACTCCTATTATTTTGAATTTAATGTATTTTTGAATAATTTTCATAATTCAAATCTATTGTTGACAACTTAAATCAATTTTAATAAATAATATTGGGGATCAAATCTATTGTCGACAACTCAAACAAATTCTATTAAATATCTAATATTGGGGATCATAGTTTAATTGTGTGTGATCATACTATAGTTGTAGGGATCATAACATGGTTGCGTGTGAATCATACTATGGTCGTGAGGACCATACTATGGATGTATATGAAACATACGATAGTTGTGAGGATAATTCTATGGTTGTGGAGATCATAGTATGGTTGAGTGTGAATCATACTATGGTTGTGGGGATCATAGTATGGTTATGTGTGAATCATACTATTGTTGTGAGGATCATAGTATGGTTGTATTTGAATCATACTATTGTTGTGAGGAACATAATATTTTTGTAGCACAACCATATACCCAACAATAGTATTATCCTCTTCGAATATTGTCAACACAACCATACTTTTTTTCTGCGTGCGTTTAAGATAACAACTCATGTTTCCCCTTCGTCGGAAGCATATAAATTTTAAAGAAATATTGTAAAGGATCGTTTTTGTGTTAGATACTACAATGAGGCGTGGCATCGCTCTTTTTTCTTATCTCCATACAAAGAAAAACTAATTATATTGCAGAGTACAAAATTCTTGAATTCGGGATAATGTTATGTGAATTTTAATCTAGGCTCGGATAGTGTTATTAGTGTGGGATTTGACAAGGGGTATATCGTGTACCAAAAATACATGTTATTGAAATTGAAGAAGTTCGGTTTTTTGTTCTAGGAGACATCCAATGCATCCAATCTTGATAGAACTTGGCATAAGTAAGTTTTTTGAGCAAAGTGCGGACGCTATTGAAATTGTAGCAAATCGGTTCAGATTTAGAGATACCTACATAATTCCCACAACATCCCATTAAGGAACAAGGGGAAACTTCTCTCAAACCTGTGAGCTGTCCACCACATAATTATTTTACCCTTTGACTGGCCCCTTCTGTTTAACGCCGGTTTCGAACGGCAAATATCATTTAATAAAAAGTTTTTACATGGCTTAGAGATAAATCTCTTGCTTGTAAAGTCGCCGTCATTTACGAGGTGTAAAACCATCCGCTGAAAATGTTTAGATGTTCCTATTAGGATTTGAAACTGGATTCATATGTATGATAGTCATGTCCACAACTTATTTAGATATAACTGCCGCGTATATTTTTTAACTGATTTTACCAAAACAATAACATTTTCTTACAAATTCAAATAAGACTTTAATATTTTAATCTGGGTATATTAAGAGCCCGTCCAAGGGCGTCAAAAACCCCGTTTTCAGTGAAAATTTGACTGTAGAAGAAGCAGCCGTTATTCATTTTCAAATAAATTATTTTTGCCTTTAAAAATACTTTACAACATTTGTTAATTTTTTTTCTTCTAAAATTCCTTGACTAAGCATTTATCAGAACATTTATTTTTATTTGCAGATGGTGAGAAAGTCTACACAGTCCTTCTAAACGTCCCTGCAACAGTTACAAATTCCGCCACCTACTCCGTCCTCCATCACTACTTGATTGATTAGGTAGTTAAGTTTCTGCTTAATTTTTATCGACTCTTAGGATCATTTGTCGGACATATTTAAAATTAGAGTTAACCGGAATCAACATTTAACATATTTCCATTACATTGTTTTCAAATACCATTGGCTTTTAATCAAAAATTATTAAAATAAAATTACCAAACGGCACCTGAAGTTATTAAGAGTCGTTTGATTGGCTAATTTTCGACGTATTCATATTTGTTAGTAGTGGGTTATGGCAAATGCTGGCTTTTGGGTAACAAAATCGGCCACAGCAAGTGCAACACGGCTCTAAAGCTGAACAAATAATCGGAATTCTTTACCAAAATGTTCGAAAAAGACACAACAGCACAATATCATACAAGAAATCAAGGTTTCTATTGAACCAAAACAAAAACGACAGCCGCCAGTATTCGTACAAACACGCCAAGACAAAATGTTCGAATGCCAAATGTTCGCTAATACCAAAAGACCTGTAGATTTTGATTAAACCAAAAATGCGAGAATGAAAAAACCAAAAACAATTTTAAGTTGGCGTTTAAGTTTTTGAAAAATATCCTCTTAGGAAAACGACAAAAACCACTAGAAGAAACAAGTGTGTTTGCAAAACCGACCCGTATAGACAGACACACGTTCAACGCCAAAAACAACAACGCCACACATTGACCTTGTCTTTAGGCTTTGTGTCGAGAAAAAAGCTCGTTTTGCACTTCTGCAGTGGTTTTCCTTGTAATTATTTCATTTTTTTACATTACAACAACAAACAGTAGTTGCTGTATTAGTTGCAGTTAAAACAGAAGTTGTTGTTTTGGCTGTTGCACAGTGGTCAATGGCCAACGAAAAAGTGAGGTGCACGAGGGCTGCTATATATATTTCGGGCCTAATAATGAAAATGCGAATATTTATCATCAAAAATGGTTTTATTGCTTTTCAAAGTATTCTCCAGCATGATTTATTAACTTTTGCATGCGCTCAAACCAATTGTCGAAGCACTTTTTCCACTCCGATTGAGACACCTCCAAAACATGGTTTTTGAACGCTTCAACAGCTTCTTCTGGCGATCAAAATCGATGGCCACGCATGTTTTTCTTGAATAAAATAAAGTCATTAAGTGCCAAGTCAGGGCTGTACGGCGAATGACCCATCAACTCGACGTTTTGACCGGCCAAAAAAAGCGCTGGTTTGAGCCGATGTGTGAGAGCTCGCATTGTCATGGTGCACAATGATTCGTCTTCTCTTGTTCGTTTTTCGAATTTCTCCGAAGACTTTAGTCAAACAATTTGTGGTGTACCATGTTTTTGTGGTGTACCGTCCCATGTTGCTCAAGAGAAACAGTCGCCACATGTTTTGCCGAAGAAACAGGCGACCATTTGCTTCGAAGTGCTTCTTCCACGAACAACTTTCTTTGGATTTGGCTTGTCTTCGACGACCCACACGGTCGATTGCTGCTTTGTTTCGGGCTCATACGCATAGATCCACGATTCTTCACCTATGACAATCTTATAAATTTTTTGAAGCATATTTTTTCAAAATATCTTTGCACCAATCGGCACGAGCCTTTTTTTGAGCGATTGTCAATTTGTGCGGGATCCAACGAGAACAAACCTTTTTTACGGCCAGGTGTTCATGCAATATCGAATGTATGCTGGTGAAAGAAATGCCCAAGGATGCCTCTATCTCACGGTATGTTACATGACGACCTTGCATTATCAGTTCACGCTCGGTATCAATGTTCTCTGGCACAACGGCCGTTTTTGGACGACCTTCACGACAATCGTCTTTGACGCCTCGACCACGGTTAAATTCATTAAACCAGTATTTCACAGTGTTATAGGATGGTGCTACGATATTATAATGAAACAACTTCGCCGTGATAATCCACGTCGAAAGTTGTGAAAAAAGATCGCACGAGAATATTCACGAATTAATTCCATTTTTTTGCCAAATTGATTTTTTCAAGCCACTGTAAACAACACAAATGATGGTCGTACGTCAAAACGTTCTGAGTACGTTTATGCTACGTACGTCTGATGGCGCCAAGTGGCCAAGATTCTGGCCAAGGCCAGAAATATGTATATCAACCCTCGTATGTATAGCACCGAAGTGCAATTGGTAATTTCATCCGTTTTTGAGGAAATATAATTTTTCACAAGTAAAAATTAAATGTTTTTGTTAGCTTTAAAAAAAAATATTAATCGAATTCGTACGATAGCCATCGATGCTAGAGCGCTTTAACTTAGTTTATTATAATTTTAATTGTAATAAATATGATAATAAATAGCCTAAAAAAATATCAAACGAAATAGTAGTGCTGTTTAATAAAGAAAATACAAAACATTGTAAAAAAAAGTGAAATTCCTAGGAGAAATTGTTACAACAGTTTAAACAAAAAAAATAAATAAAACATGTCTCTTGCATGCTTTATACTTTTCATTAAATAATTCTTATAGTGAAATAAAAAAAACTAAAAGTTCTGACAAAATAAAAACGATATTTTTACATTGATTATTTTTAAGAATATTTAATAAAATTATTGAGCAAAGGGTTCTGAGTCTAATTTCAAAATTGTTTGCATTTGTTTTGTGATATTAGCAAAATTATAAAAGTTTGAAATTAAATTAGAGAATAAAAATATCAGTACTCCATAGCTGTTCTTTAAGAAAACGTCTGAGATATTAGTTTAAATTATTCTGCAATTTTCCGCAATTTGTGATTATTATATTTTATTATTTTACATTTATGTCGAGAAGTCCAGTTTACAGGGAGGCATGGCTACATCTATCGAGAATATAACAACAATTCAATATATATGTATATATATTGTATGGGGTCTCTGTCTGGCGTTTCAAACGGAGTTACAAACTGATGGAGGCTGTGCTAAGATGATGGAGGCTGTGCTAAGATAAATAGCTGTAGAGCAATATTTAGAAAACATATAAAGAATAATTAAAACATTTTTTTTTCAAAAAAAAAAAATAAAAAATATATTATATTTTTTTCTTAGTAGTTTTTGTTTTTCACATACAGGGTGACTAATGAAAGTTGCTACAAAAAAACAGTTTAATAACGGTTTTGCTATTTGATGAATCAAGTTAATTTTTTTTAATTTGCAGATTTATTCGTAGATTTTACTTAAATAAATAACTAGGACACTGAAACAAGAATTTGGATTGTCCGCCGCTATCACGCACTGGAGTCCTTAGTTTCGATTCAAAGAGAATATAGGCGCAAGTTTGGTGGCAATCCTACGAGCAGATGGACTATTATGGTACTTTTTAACAATTTTGCGATCATGGGACTGTCAACAGAAGACCTTACTATCGAAACCCTTTAGTTCGGACGGAGGAAACAATCGCTGCTGTAGCTGCTGCCATACAAAACAATCCAAAAGTTTCGTCAAAAAGCTTATCTGTTCAAATGGGTATAAGCAGACAGCCATTGCAGTCAATTATGCAAAAAGATTTGGTCTTATTCCGATATACAAATTCAAATTGCAAACAAACTAAACGCAGCAGACTTCTCGATTCGCCTCGACATGCTTAAAATGGTAGAAGAGAACAAAAACATGTTGAACTGTCTTTTCATGTCTGAAGAGTCCCATTTCGATTTAAACGGCATCATAAAAAAAAAAATTGTGGAATATGGAGTGCTTCCAACCCACAGATACTCCATGAGACGAAATTGCATCCACTTCGTGTCACAGTGTGGTGTGCAGTTTCATCACGCTGCATTGTCGGGCCATACTTCTTCGAAGAAAACGGTCGCTCTGTCACGTTTACTAGAGACCGTTACTTGAGCATGTTGAGAGAGTTTTTCCATCCAGAATTACGTTGAATGAGAATTTCTTTCAAATCTGTGTGGTTTCAGCGAGATGGCGCAACTCCTCACATAGCCCGGCCTGTTATGGCAGAATTGCTACGAAAATTTCCCAATAAGCTGATATACAGAAACTCCACATTCCATTGGCCCCCAGGTCGCCTGACCTTACTGCACTGACTTTTTCTTGAGGGGCTATTGCAAACGGGAAGTCTACAAAGCGAAACCAACAAATTTGAATGAACTAAAAGAATCCATTAAAGAAACAATTGCGAATATTCCTGTCTTAACACTCCAAGCAGTAATGAACAGCTTTTTGGTAAGATGCCGCACATGCATCCACAAGCAGGAGGGGCATTTCATTATCTTTTAACCTAATTTAGCTGTACTCAATAAAATTAAATGAGCTTTAACATGATTAAAAGGAAAATAATTCCATACACTGAAAACTTTAAGTTTGAGTTTATTCGAGTTTCTTAATGCAGCAATATTCATCAGCCACCCTGTATGAATCATTTAAAAAAATAAAAACAAACTTTGAACTTAGCCTTTACTAATTTTTGCCTTAAAATCTGTCCAACTTAGCGATACTGCGATGGTAAAGGGAAGGCTACAATTATTCCAACAATCCCAGTTGCTAGAGAGCCCTTGCGCCGACTGGGCCGCGTACGTAAAATAAACCACAATGTTTCAGCTAAAAAAAAAGCTACCAAGTTAAGTTCGGCAGGGCCGAATCTTACATACCATCCGGTTGATACCCTAGAGTTCACAGTGACGATAGATAAGCATAACAACGCTCAAATTACTTAACATTATCTGATTTTTTAAGGCATCAGACTTTAGTACATTTTCTAGTATCTAGTAGTTTTGGAAATTTCTAGTACATTTTGGAAATTTAAAGAACTTTGAGACACCTTGTTTGATTCTCACGACCAGATGCGCATGGCTAGTTCGTCTAAGGGTTTGACGACGATTAAGAATAAAAAACACTCCATAGAGTCTCCGAATATTACTGTGAGACAAACGATGGCAGTTTTTTAAAGTGGGTAGAGAAAACAACTGTATAGCCTTTTCTTAAAAAAACAAGTAAAAAATGTTAAGTTTGGCTGTGCCAAACTTTGGATTCCCTCCACCAGATTCCCAAATATAACCAAATTTGGTACGGAAGTGTGTTCTATATAGAAATCTTTATGTGCAAAATTTCATTTCGATAGGTCAAGCTTGTGGTGAGTTATCGTCATAATATTTCTCAAAGCCCATGAGACCAATTGTGTGGGAGGTAACAGTAGGACTTTTCCGATCTCAATCATAATTTGGCGCAGTGGTGTGTTTTATATAAAAATCTTTATGTAGAAAATTTCATCTCGATAGGTCAACTTTGTAGTGAGTTATTGTCATATTATTTTTCAAGGCCCATGAGACCGTTTGTGTGGGAGGTATCAGTAGGGCCCTTCCGATCTTAACCAAATTTAGCGCAAAAGACTGTTCTATATATTAATATTTATGCCGAAAATTTCGTCTCGATAGGTCAAGTGTGTGGTGAGTTATTGTCATATTATTTTTCAAGGTCCATGAGACCGTTAGTGTGGGAGGTACCAGTAGGACTTTTCCGATCTCAACCGAATTCAGCGTAGAAGTGTGTTGTATATAGAAATCTTGATGTGTAAAATTTCATTTCGATAGGTCTAGTTTGTGGTGAGTTATAGTCATATTATTTCTCAGGGCCCATCCGTTTGTATGGGAGTTACAAGAAATGGTGGCCCAATCCGAACCATTTTTACATAGATGATTGCGTCTATATAGAGGTTATTATTTGCAAAATATCAGTGATTTTGCTCAAGAAACTGGACGGATATTTCAAATAGAAAACTAATTTTTATGAGGTAGTGTCGGTTGGGGTCTCCAACACCAACTTCCCGCAGAGCTATATAGCCCATTTTCCAACCATGCTTGGTTAACTACACATGTCAGCTCCATCAGCTCCCTAGCTGTTTTCATGCAGGCTCTATCTTGTTTTCAACAGACGGACAGCCGGACATCCTAGATCGTCTTAGAATTTTACGAGGATCAAGAATATATATACTTTATTGGGTCTCCGATGATTATTTCAAGGTGTTACAGACAGAATGACAAAACTAATATACCCTCCATTGTATGGTGGAGGGTATAAAAATATTAATTGGAAATTTTGGGTAAACACCTTTTAGCTGAACAATAATTTGGAAGTCTATGCGCCCGAGCTTTAATATCTGGCATATTTCGATTTTTTTACAGTGAACGATAAGAGTTACTCTTTGATCTATGAATCATGTTCATTTTCAATTTCTCTCCTATACCATCTTTTCAGAGCCAACAGGATCACTTTAGAGTGGGTATCCATCCAAGGTACTCTTCAATCAACATTTCAAGGCGTTGCAAATGGCATGGCAAATTGAGTATTTCCCCCATGGTGGAGGCTATTAACATCTAAAAGCTGTGACCAATAATGCCTTTACCCGTCTGGCACCACTGTGACTTGTCTGGCTGTCATCTTGGTTAGTATCTACGATTTGTAGTAATTTAAACTACTCGTATACAAACAAGTATCTTGTAGTAACTGCGACTTGATTTTTGAGGCATACAACCAAGAGGCGCATTGTTTGCCACAAAAACACAAATTGCGACTGAAAAACCGCCTCAGAACCCCTCCGGCCCCACAGCCCAACCGCAATCTCTAATCACCAAGACAGGTGCTACTTGGAAGAACGTTCGTCGTCGTCAATGCGAAAAAAGAAAAAGACTTAAATTCTGTTTACAGAAACTCAACCCCAACTTGAAATACCGCGCGCAATTTGCGCGTAATTAAATTTGCCCGTTTTTTCTCTTTCTTCTTCTCAGTTGATTTTTTTACGTCTGTCTGTACCGAAAACGATTTCTAATTCGAAAATCAAATACGAATTTACACTGTGTGTTAAGGTCAAAGTGGTTTCGAGTTCTTTTGGCTGTTTGAGTGTTTGCGCGTTTTACGATCGGGAGGGGTTTTGTGTATCGATAAAATTTGCACGTTTTTTGTAGAATCATGGCGAAAAGATGCTGCAGCAATAAATGGCTTCAACGCTGCGCTGCTTGATCGTTGCCACTGCAAACGATTGTTATGAAAAAAAAAACAATATTGCAATTATTTCAAATTCAAGTGTTTGCTTATCGCACTGGCTTAGCAAAAAGGTATTAACTCAAAGTTTAAGTTTTTGCAAGAAAAGCCACATTTTTAGTAGCCACTGTTATAATTCTGCATCAATATCTCCAGTCGTTCATTGAAGAAACCCCTACGATACTCTCACTGTCTTATAGTAAGGCTTAAGCAAACAGTGTTCTGACTCTACAGAAAATTTCAAAATTTTGAGTTAATACCATTTTGTTGAACAAGTGTGATCCGTTCGACAATAGATAAATTTGTTCTGTATCCGTGAAATAAATATTTGTTGTTGTTGTAGCTAAATAACATGAAGTTAATAGCTGTTTAGATTTAGCAATTCCATAGAAATGCTTAAATAGCCAACAACATAAAGTGGACTTCACCTGGACATCGGATAAGGGGTTTTACAAATGCACTCTTTGCGGTTTAACGATTCCTACACCCATTCACCACACGTAGAAAAAAAGTATGGTTGGGATAACAATATTCGAAGAGCATCATACTATTGTTGGGTATATGGTTGTGGTACAACAATATTATGATACTCACAACAATAGTACAACCATACTATGATCCTCACAACCATACTATGATCCTCACATCAATAGCTAATTCACACATAACCATACTATGATCCCCACAACCAAAGTATAATTTACACTCAACCATACTATTATCTCCACAACCATATTATGGTCCTCACAACCATAGAATGTTTCACATACAACAATAGTATGAGCCTCACAACCATAGTATGATTCACACTCAATCATGTTATTATCCATGCAACCACAGTATGATCCCACTCAACCATACTATGATCCCCAAAATTATTTATTAGGATTGGGTTATGTTGTCAAAAATAGAGTAAACTATTTAAAAATACATTAAATTTAAAAAAGTAGGATTTATTTATTTTACAGTAGCAAAAATCGGTTTAAAAAACGTAAGCTTTTTTATTACAAATATTTCAGTTACACAAAGCAAAAGCAGTTTGTTTGAAAAATTTTAATTTTCCTATAAAAAGTACTACTCGTATATTGCAAAAAAACAATAACATTTTTCTAAAAAGCATATTCAAATAAGAAAAATTACAATCATATTGTTAACATAATAACCCAAAAAACAATACTTTTGTCGCACCAACAATATTTATATTGTCGCTACAACTATAGTTTTATTTTTAAATTTGGCAATAATACAATTGCTACATTTTAACAATATTTATATTGAGGCAATCATACTATTGTCAAAAATAAATTCAAACAACAATACTATGGTTGTGACGAACATACGTTTATTGCAGAGAACATACTATTATTGCCGTGACCATATAGTAACCATATTTTTTCTCTGCGTGCACTTCATAGGTAGGCTGCATAATTTCACAAGCCAATTTCAACGCGCTGTTCTAAAACTCGCAATTCATGTCTGTTTAATATCTATCCTATCTCCTAGTCCTCGCGAAAAAAAAGTTTCCTATTGAATGGTCATATCAAATATAAGCGCTTAGTAGACTACACTGATTGGTAATTCGCTCGTTAGACTAATCAGAGTACTTTTAAGAGACATGACTCGTTCGAGCATTTCGACTGGTAACTGGCGAATGACACGCGTGATGTTTTGCCTAAATTGAAGCGGGTTTGTCCGCATAAACTTTAGACTTTACATATCCCCACAGGAAAAAGTCTAAATGTTTGATATCACACGATCTTGGTGGCCAATCGACCGGCCCAAAACGTAAAATTATCTGCTCATCGAAGTGTTCTCCTAATAAATCCATTGATTGATGCGATGTGTGGGAAGTGGCGCCGTCTTGTTGAAACCAAATGTCGCCGAGATCACGAGTTTCAATTTCAGGCATGAAATAGTCGGTTATCATGGCACGTTAACGGTCGGAATTGACGGTTACGTTCTCACCGGAATCATTTTTGAAGAAATATGGACCGATGATTCCACCTGCCCACAAACCACACGAAATAGTTGTTTTTTCCGGATGAAATGGCAGCTCCTGAAACTCTTCTGGTTGCTCTTCGTCCCAAATGCGGCAATTTTGCTTATTTACATACCCATTGAGCCAGAAATGGGCCTCATCGCTGAACAAAATTTGGCTCGAAAACGTCGGAACTTTTCAAGAGCCCATAGAGCGAAACGATGTCGCTTGGGAACGTCGAGCGGCTTCAGTTCTTGCACAAGCTGTATTTTGTACGCTCTCTATTTAAGATCTCGACGTAAAATGAGCCAGTCGTTTCATACGTCAGTCCGAGTTGCTGCGAACGGCACCGAATCGACTCTCTACGGTCTTGGTGTACACTTTCAGCTACGGCCGCTACATTTTCTTCACTGCGTGCTGGACGTGATCTATTCGGTCGAATATCATCCAATAATGCATGCTGGGTCTCAAGATGGGTGATAGTGTTGCGAATAGTACGATCCGTAGGCCGATTATGTTGATCATAAGTTGAACGAAGTGCACGAAACACATTCCTCACAGAAGGTGCATTTTCGTAATAAAGTTGAACACATTGAACAGGGATTAACCGGCTCAAGACCTCTTACATCTATATTTAAATAGAAGACAAGGTTTTAACAAAATGGCAAAGTGACATTGATTTTCGTGGCTTTACACTGCTTTTATCATGATTTCGTGTCCGTGACAACCCTCTTCAGAAAGCTTTGCTGCAATTCCCCAAACGAATGAGAACTACTGTTGTAAACCTTACTTTTCAAGTTTTCTTCACACAATTGCCCACGAAAATACAACTCACTCTTGCCACCTCTACTGAGACTCCACATCGAGAGCCATCAATATATCTCTTTTACAACGTGTGTGTGTTGTAAATAGTTGACATAGTCAACTAAACTCTTTTTACAACACACACGTTGTAAAAGAAATCTATTGATGGCTCTCGATGTGGAGTCTCAGTAGAGGTGGCAAGAGTGAGTTGTATTTTCGTGGGCAATTGTGTAAAGAAAACTAGAAAAGTAAGGTATACAACAGTAGTTCTCATTCGTTTGAGGAATTGCAGCAAAGCTTTCTGAAGAGGGTTGTCACGGACTTTTTATCTTCGATCGGCCAATACCATATTTTTACGACATTATCGGTGTATTGACCTTAACTAGCCGCCCAGAACATTTAGCGTCATTTGTACTTGTGCAACCACAACGAAAGTCAGTAAAACACTTTTTAACCATTGAAATCGATGGTGGAGAGTCCCCATTAATTGATGGGATTTTTTCCGCAAAAAATAATATTTAATGAGAACTCGAAATTCACTGTTTTTCATTTTTAACAAAATCCACGAGGTTGTATGTTTTAAACAGCTGTTAAACACAAACTAAATGACGCAACTCTCTTAAAATTTGACATCAGTCTATAAAGAGATGGAACTTGATGAGGGCAGTGTTGCATTTCATAAACACAAACTAAATGACGAAACTCTTTCAAACATTGACAGAAGTCTATTAACAGATGGTACTTAATGGGAGCAGTGTTGCATTTCATATAACTTCGAGGGAAGTTGGAAAAGTCACGGAATTATTGATCTGACCTGGTACCTCTCTTAGTCTCTTAAATGAAAATTTTCCCATCCGAGCATCTGATCTCTTCTCAACGTACGGTAGAGGACACACATTAAAGGCTCTGATAAAAAACTATTTTGTCACTTTAAGTATAAGGTAAGGCAATTGAAGTGTTATTTATTTGTGTGAAATTATTTGTTATTGATTTAAATTACAATAATTATCTTCAAAATCCAATTACTTTAGCTCGATGTGACTACCTTTTGCCTTGAATATGGCTATCAAGTGGTTAATATATGAGCTGGATGGTGCACGCATTAGTCCATTCCCGTACATTAGCACAATCATACTGGCATGTTCTCACCTAGCTCACCTAGCTTTCCAAAATTGCCCAGATGGATTTGCATCTGGCAAATTCGAAAGCTATTATGCAAACCAATTCTTGGTTCACACAGGCTTTATCAGACGTTGCCGAGTCTTGTTGGCACGTCCATGGTGTACGACCGAAATGTTTGCGTGCCCACTGCTCCCAGGCAGCTTCCAAAACGTTTTCGGGTAATCAGTCGCATTGATTTTGAACCAGATTCGATTAAATACCATTACTTATAAGGAAAATTAAATGGCCTTCAAATGCCAACTGGTTTTTGCTTTGGTGATCATCGGCAATACTGATTAATGGGATTGTTGTCAAGGAGTCGGATGCTCTTGATGTTCTGGGCATGAAAATTCAGTGTGATGTTCGCTGGAACAAACACATTTTTGAAGTGTCGAAAGAAGCATTCAAGTGCCTGGGGTTGTTAAAGCAGTGCAAGAAATACTTCACTTCCTCCGACCTCCTCAACATCTACATCACATACTTTCGGCCAAAAATGGAGTATAACTCCCACATCTGGGCGGGTGCTTCAAGGTCTTCTTTGGAGTTTCTCGACCGGGTGCAAGGGAGGGCGCTGAGGCTTGTTGGAGATAGCAGGGTGGCCAATTCTGTTATTTCACTCGAGCATCGGCGGAGTGTTGGTTGCGTATAACTCTTTTACAGGTACTTTAACGGGATGTGCTCTTCTGAGATAGGTGATCTCATCCCGGAGGTCAGAGTTTTCGCCCGTAACACCCGCTTGTCTAGAAGTTCGCATCCATTTGTTATTGATTGGCCTACTGATCGCACGACGCATTACAGGGAAAATTCGTTCTTCAGCCGCGTTGTCCGTATGTGGAACAGACTTCCCGCAGAGGTGTTTCCTGCCACATACGATATGAACAGGTTCAAATTAAATGTCCATAAACATTACTCCCTCTCCTTCAATACCCTAACCTATCTTCCATTGACCGATGCAATGCACTGCATATATAGCGGGCACCCCCTGAGTGCTGGTCTTAAAAAAAAAAAAATATGCACAGATGTCATTGGTATGAATATGGCATTGCTGGCATTATCGGATTGTCATTATGAAGTTGGTAACACTTCAATATCCTAGTCCTGTAGTATGTAAGTGGTTGTTATACTCCGTATGTGACTGCATCAGTTCCTGTACAAAATACACACCAAACGCGAGTTTGTATAATTTCATGAAAGATTGCATCCCATTGTCACAAGAAGATCCGTTCAGGTCTTTTCAATCAGTGCCATAAGAACTTTATTTATTCCAAACACTATCAGTATTAGTTCACGAGTAGTGACTATTCAAAGGTCAGAGTAAAATGGGCGGTACCACGCCCTTTTGTACAATTTTAACACACTATAGTCTATAAAAGTTTGCTAAACATTGATTTTACTCCGTTAAAATTTTATAACGGTCGGTCCATTCTTTTGTGATTTTTTTAGGGGCGTGGCAACGTCCTTATTTTGTGTACTTCGTTGCATGCCGATATCATGCGTTCCAAATAGCATCGTCCTATCTCTATTAGTACATGAGATATTGTCATTTTAGGTTTATGGTTGTGTGGGCGGTGTTACGCCCTCTTATCCAACCATATCTAACCATTATACATAGTCTAGGATAAATACCTAGTCCTTGGTTTTTTCTAGTTACAATATTATAACGATTGGTCCATGGTTTGCCAACATATGCTTTTAAAAGATGGCTTAGCACTGCCCACTTTTTCTCTAACATGTGCTTAAATCCATTGGCGCCATCTGACATTTCCCTTGGAAAGTTTGACATTTTTAAGCATTACCGTACTCAGAACGTTTCGACGTAAGACTCTCGTTTGTGATGTTTACAGTGACTTGAGAAAATCAATTTGGCAAAAGAGGAAATTAACTCGTGAACATTTTCGTGCGAATTTTTCACGACAAGAGTGCATCGATGAACTTAAATCTTCCAACATTATATGTGGCAAATATCACATTGGTGTCTCTATTAGTGCATAAGATATAGTCTTTATGAATTCCGGATTGTGTGGACGGTGCCACGCCCATTAAAGCAAGATAGTAACTAGAATAACTTTCTTGTCATTGGTTTCGTGCTGTTAAAATTTTTTAACGATCGATCCATTAGACTAGTCATAAATGTCATTTTTTTAAAGTGGGCGTGGCTCTGCTCACGACTTTTTACCACGATTCAGAATATATATACAGTTTTTCGAGGTGTTGCAAATTAAATAACATTAAAAAGAAATTCGAAGACTATGAACATATAAAAAATTATTATTTAAAAAAATTGTATAGATCAAAATTTGGCTACATAGTATGGATCCTAGTGTTCTCTTTTATAAGTCCCGAATTTCGGAAATCCGTTTAATCCGTTGCAGAATAGCAATAGTTTTAGTACTCGTAAAGCCAAAACATGCATTGTTTTTTTGTTAAGTATTTCAAATACCTTTCTATAGCTTGGTGCAAAATGTCATATTAGATTACAAAAACTAGTTTAGAAAATAGATAGATTTTTCCACTGTTCAATTTGATCCAAAATACACAGCATAACCAACCTTTCATCCTACGTTAGAACACTTGAGTGCCAGAACAGAAAAAACCTCATGTGGAAAATTTTCTAAATCAAGCTATTAGTCATACATCTATGAAATGTCAATTACTTTAATATGATATTTTAAATTCGATATCCAGTGAAATTATCAAATATTTATGCAAACTGTAAATTAATTATTGTGATGTTGTCTCCATGCGCGTATTTCCATGGATACTAGGAATACGCGCATGGAGACATACATACACATGCATGTGTATGTGCTCGTCTGTGTGCACATGTATTTGTTTGTTTACGATAGATTTGCTAATGCAATTTCAATTAAATACTGGACTCAAACACGCTCGAAGAAAAATATTCGCACAAAATGGCAAAACCGTGTTTTTCCCCCTGCATTCATTACGATACTGATGTGGTACGAGGGATGCTATATAAATATATATTTCTGGTGTAGGCAACACTAAGTGTTGCCTGGCGCCATCTGACATTTCCATTGGAAAGTTTGACATTTTTTAGCATAAACGTACTCGGAACGTTTTGACGTACGACCATCATTTGTGTTGTTTACAGTGACTTGAAAAAATCAATTTGGCAAAAAAATGGAATTAACTCGTGAATATTTTCGTGCTATCATTTTTCACAACTTTCGACGTGGATTATCACGACAAGAGTACATCGATGAACTTAAATCTTGAAATGGCGATGAAGCACCATCCTATAGCACTGTGAAAAACTGGTTAAATGAATTCAATCGTAGCCGAAGCTCGCTCAAATACGAAGGTCGTCCAAAAACGGCTGTTGTGCCAAAGAACATTGATGCCGTGCGTGAACTTATAAAGCAAGATCGTCATGTGACATACCGTTAGATAAGGCATCCTTGGACATCCACCAGCATACATTCGATATTGCATGAACAACTGGCCGTAAAAAAGGTTTGTTCTCGTCGCTCAATAAAAGGCTCGTGTCGATTGGTGCAAAGAATTTTTGAAAAAATACGATCGCGGTGCTAAAAAATACGTTTATAAGATCGTTATAGGTGACGAATCATGGATCTATGCGTATAAGCTCAAAACAAAACAGCAATCGGCCATGTGGGTCTTCGAAGACGAGCCAAATTCAACGAAAGTTGTTCGTTGAAGAAGCACTTCGAAGCAAATGGTCGTCGTCTGCTTCATGTGGCGACTGTTCCGCTTGAGCCACGTAGGACGGTCATTTCAGAGAGGTACGCCACAATTTGTTTGCCCGAAGCCTTGGGAGAAATTCGAAAAACGAACCAGAGAAGACGAATCATTATGCACCATGACAATGCGAGCTCTCACACATCGGCTCAAACCAGCGCCTTTTTGGCCGACCAAAACGTCGAATTAATGGGTCCATCCGACTTCTTTTTATTCCCGCACATCAAGAAAAAATACGTGGTTAACGATTTTCGTCGCCAGAAGATGCTGTTAAAGCGTTCAAAAACCATGTTTTGGAGGTGTCTCAATCGGAGTGGAAAAATTGCTTCGACAATTGTTTTAAGCGCATGCAAAATTGTATAAATCATGCTGAAGAATACTTTGAAAAGCAATAAATCCATTTTTGATGATAAATATGCGCATTTTTATTATAAGGCCAGAAATATATAAATAGCATCCCTCGTACGATGGTTGCGACTCACTTTCGTTGCATAGAACATCTTATTGTCGTTTAAATATAGCCCCAGTACAAATGTCCCTTTCGATCTTTCCTCTAGCATAATGTTATTTGGATCAAAGTTGGTAAGTATATTACGATGACCAATAACCAATGCTTAGACAATTTGGATTTTTGGATATAGTCCCTTTAAAAAAGATCTGGGAGCAAAACCCAATAAAATTTCCAAACGAAACAAAATAATCACGAGTATGGAAAGCTTTATGTCGGGCGAGACCGACATAATAACCTCAACAAACGGCTAAAATGGCATTTTTACAGGAATCTGATCAAATTTCGTTAAGATCTGATGATTTTTTTTGTCGGGAAGACCCCGAATTGGGCGGTACCTCAGTAAGGGGGAAATCCCACTCGTAGAAGTAAACAATTAAAAGTTCCCTCTTATAGTGGTAAAAGCTAAAAAATCTAGTCCCACTTTAAAGTTCAAAATTCTGCTTAAAGAGTTCCATTTTATTTTTTTGTTTGAAGTTTGCAGGCACTGTCAAAGCTGTCCCACTTATAGAGGATTCTCACTTATGCAGGTCTCACTTATCCAGGTTTGAGAGTAAAGTATAAATAATTAAGAGAGAATAAACTTCAAAAATGGCGATGACCAAATCGCACACATACTCGTATGTGACGCGCAAAATAGAAAGGGACCTAAGGTTAAAAACCAGTTTTGTTCAGGAGAGCCATTTAAAAGATTAGGTCCTTTCTATTTGCGCTTAGAATCGTCGACTTCACTTTCATAAAGGCGCATAAATCTGAGAGGGAACACTTTTGGAGCATGGGATCGGTCTCATTCGATGCTCAGATTTTGTCCACATCAAAAAAAAAAGGTGAAAAGTTGATGAAAAGTTTTGTTCAGGAGAGCTATTTTTAATATTAGGTCCCTTTCTATGTGCGCTTAGAATTGTCGACTTCACTTTCATAAAACGCGCATATCTGTGGGAGGGAACACTTTTGGGCCATTAGATCGGTCTCGTTCGGTGCTCAGATGTTGTCCACATAATAAAATGAAAAAAAAAAATGAAAATTGATTTTTTTTTACCCTTTTCTTTATGCGTTGTCACATATACGGAAATGTTATCTCTAAATACGGACGAATATATTACCGTTTAGTCGATAAAAAACCCTGAAGCGAAGATGTTTATTGATTTGAATAAAATGTAGTTATGGTAAAAATTGTGTCCTTGATTTTTGTACAGGATGGAGCGCGGAAATTTGATTTTTTGGGAATGAAATAAAAAAATTATGAACCTTAGAAAAATTTATTTTTTATTTTAATTATATTGAACAGTAAAGGAATTTTTAAATTACATGCTTTTAAATAGTGTATCTGGCTATCCATGCACTGCTGCATACTATTTCTGAAGTTTTCATGAACTCTAACAAGCATGTCGACTGGTATTCTGCGAATTTCGGCCTCAATCTTGTTTATAAGGTCTTCCGAGGTGTTGGGACGGTTGATATACAACTGCGACTTCCGGTAACCCCAAAGGAAAAAATCGCATGGGGCTAGGTCTGGTGAGCGTGCCGACCAGTTCATTTCACCCTTTAAAGAGATAAGCCGCCCAGGAAACATTTGCCCCAAATAATTCATGGTAATCCTCGCTGTGTGTGCAGTGGCACCATTCTGTTGGAACCATGTATCATTTAATTCCATTGAGTCAACAGCCGGCTGAAAAAAATCCAGGATATGCTTAGAGCAAGTGATTGTTTACAAACAGAGCATTTCGGGGATTGCAGTATTGCTGCTCTAAAAATGTCCTACTACTGTCAGTGAGGTGTTCATTGACGTTGAGGCCGGAGAGAGGCCGGTTATTCAAACGGTTGATTTGGCCTGTTCGTCAAGTAATAGCAGACCTAGAAAATTGACAGTCATTCCAGCGAGAAGGACTTCTTTATTTCTTGGTTTGCCTCTGACACCGAAATAGATGACATTAGTTATTATATGAAGTCGAAGTTGGAAGGTGACTTTGATTTAAATATTTTTAAATTTAACTCGTCTTCTAATCATTTATCCTCATTCAAGATAAATGTGTCAGAAGATATCTTCGATAAGATTGTTGACCCAAAATTTTGGCCGGACAGGGCGCTTGTCAAGGAGTTTGTTCAAAAAAGTAGTAGAGGAGGGAGATCTAGGTTAGCGAAATTGCCAGCTAAGTCTACAAACTCTTCATTTGCAGTTTGTGTTGCATTGGGATCTAAAAAACTTTTTATTACGTGTTCCTACATTCCTATTTCGACCGATTTTGATGTTCACTCGTATAATGAACATTTGACTGCCGTTGGAAAAATAATTACAAGTATGAATGAGTCTGATATTATCCTAACATTGGGAGACTTCAACTTATCTTCTGTATCATGGCATATGTTGCCTGATTCAGAAGCACTTACTCCTCTTACTAACAGTGATTGGACCACTGATGTTGCTGGCCTATTGGCAAAAATGAATTTGTCTCAGATTAATAATATTCTTAACCAGAATGGAAGGATTATTGATTTGATTTTGACCAATGAAATACGTTCATTTCAAGTTATGAGAATGCATCCAATTTCTACTCCGGAGGACAACCACCACCCGACTATAGGTATTTCATTTTCAGTTACATTACCTTACCAATCACCATCTCCTAGTCCTGCTGGTGATTTTTCAGATTTTGCTTCAAACGTTGTGATTTTCATAGACTTAATTCCCTTTTATTATCTGTTGATTGGAATGCTATCTGCTGTTGTAGTACTATTGCGGAATTTGATTTTGCTGTTAAGAAATTTTATGACATACTAAATGAATTTGTATCTAAAACAGTGCCTATGGAACCCATTGTTGTAGAAAAAACTATGCTTTGGTCTTCTGTGGAGTTATGTAGATTAAAAAACATAAAGAGTAAATCATTTAAAATATTCAAAAGAACAGGACTAACTGCTGATTATGGTAGATATTCAATAAAGTTACCCAATTTACAATTGACTACCGTCCAGGAACACGTCCGCGTGGGGGAACAGCGAATCGTAAACGAAAAGCACGCTGCCCTGCAATGATAGAGTGCGCATTTGAAAAATACGCTTCAACACAAAATGACCTCTCCCCACGTGTCCAATGCAAGATGGCAACTGAAAGGCAGACGAATACAAATCTCCCGTTAGCTACTATACGAAAGCCACGCACACACTTCATTCTCTTCGACCAACAGTGCTGCCACAGCCTGCAGTGCAAAAAAGCAAATTGGCGCGCTCCACCCTGTTTTTGCGACCTTCACTTATATTGCAAAAAAATATGAACAAACGGACTTGGACTTGCCTCAATAGATTTAGAAAATTCTGTGTCGATTGTTATAATTGTTTAAGGGCTTAACACTTTTGTATTCGTTGCTACGAACATTAGGAAAAATCTTCTCATTATACCTATACTTATGTACCATAGTGTGACGAAGGTATGGAAATATTTTAGCAACTTTGCTAAATTAATAGACATTTAATAGCGAAAAAACAAAGTAATTTTCTTACAAATATGACATAATTTTTAAAATGTGGGTAATGTTAGAGTCTATATGTCCATGGGGTCCAAAAGATTATTTTCAGTTAGCAATTTTGCATATCCAGTATTGCAGGGTTTATATATAAGTAGTAGGTCACGACCGACTAAGCTCCATTACTAGTTCAAACTGTCTTCTCAATACTTTACACATTAACAAAGATTAGTTAAGAAATGATTTTAAAAAAATAATTTAATAAAGCTATCTATAATAATAAAAATAGTACAAAGTATCGAAATCTTTGGTGTGGCCAGAAAAAACAGTCATCGACATTAACATTAACAAAGATTTTATTTAAATTTTAGACACGATTACGCCGTAGGAGCAACTTTCGTCTGCCCGTGCCAGTATTAATATCATTAACTCTTTGCAGCGTTGCCACCGGTATTAAGAGAATAACATAACTCTCACACAAACCCCAAGAAAACATGGCGTGTTCTGATATATATCACACGATCTAGACGGCCATAAACGCGAAATTAGATGCTGACATAATAGATTTCTCAATTAAGCACTTCTAAAATCCAAATATTTTTAAGATTTTTTTTTAAATGTTGAACTTTAACCCGTTAATGCCTTTTTATGAAATTTGGTCCAAAAGACCATAGCAGTTGAAAGAAAAAAAAAGTAATTTAGCCCAATCTTTCCTCTTTTCTATAAAAAATTATTACCGCGATATCTCACACCTGGCCCACGCTAAAAATTATTTATGTATCAAAACCTTCTTGGGCATTTAAATACATATTAGGCTTTTGCGTCCCTTGACGGAGGCGAGTTTCGCAATTGGATTTTGCATCTAAAAATATATTCATGCTTCTATTAGTTAAAAACGATATCGAAAAGCTTTAAAAAATGCAAAGAAAAATTCTGGAAAAATATGATAATTTAATTTAAGTCCATCTATCTTGACGTTGTTTAGCAGATCGTGTTTGCTTAAAGTCTAAATTACCAAAAAAAAACAGTGAAAGATATCAAAATCAATTGCTAATGACCATTCGTATTTTTCTGAGTCTACTCATTTGCGATGCTTATTCTAAAATGCAACAATACATGAGCGAAATGTCATTTCCATTGCGAGTGTAACGTTTTTGATTTCAAAAAATCCCCAACTCAGAAAATCTATGTCAAATGCATACAAATTAATTACGATATTAATACCGGCACGGACAGACAAACCACGTATATCAATTCTACATCATGCCACTGCAACTACAAATACAAATGTGTATGTATACTTATACATATACATATACAGGGTGTTCAATATACAAAACCTGTTTTGAGAAGTCAGCAGATAATTTATGGATCTCTATGCAGAAACTGGGTGAAGATCGACGTGACGATAACATCACAGTCGGATTGCGCTGTCTGGACTCTGGTACGAGGGTTGCTATATATATTTATGGCCTAGGCAACACTAAGTGTCGCCTGGCGCCATCTGACATTTCTATTGGAAAGTTTGACATTTTTTAGCATAAACGTACTCAGAACGTTTTGACGTACGCCCATCATTTGTATTGTTTACAGTGACTTGAAAAAATGAATTTGGCAAAAGAAAAGAAATTAACTCGTGAACATTTTCCTGCGATCATTTTTCACAACTTTCGACGTGGATTATCACGACAAGAGTGCATCGGTGAAGCATCATCCTATAGCACTGTGAAAAACTGGTTTAATGAATTCAATTGTGGCCGACGCTCTCTCAAAGACAAAGATCGTCCAAAAACGGCCGTTGTGCCAGAGAACTTCGATGCAGTGCGTGAACTGATATTGCAAGATTGTCATGTGACATACCGTAAGATAGAGGCATCCTTGACCATTTCTTCTACAAGCATACATTCGATATTGCATGAACAGCAGACCGTAAAAAAGGATTCTTCTCGTTGGACCACGCACAATTTGACAACCGCTCAAAAAAAACGCTCGTGTCGATTGGTGCAAAGAAATTTTGAAAAAAATACGATCGCGGCGCTTCAAGAGACGTTTATAAGATCGTCACAGGTGACGAATTATGGATCTATGCGTATGAGCCCGAAACAAAACAGCAATCGACCGTGTGGGTCTTCGAAGACGAGCCAAATCCAACGAAAGTTGTTCGTGGAAGAAACACTTCGAAGCAAATGGTCGCCTATTTCTTCGGCAAAACTGGTCATGTGGTGACTGTAACCGCTTGATCAACGTAGGAGTTCAATTCTGAGTGGTACACCACAATTTGTTTAACTGAAGTCTTCGGAGAAATTCGAAAAACGAACAAAAGAAGACGAATCATTTTGCACCATGACAGTTCAAGCTCTCACACATCGGCTCAAACCAACGCCATTTTGACCGGCCAAAGCGTCGAACTGATGGACCATTCACACAAGAGAAGACGAATCATTGTGCATCATGAGAATGCGAGCTCTCAAACATCGGCTCAAACCAGCGCCTCTTTGACCGGCCAAAACGTCGAATTGATGGGTTATCCGCCGTACAGCTCTTAATTGGCACGCAATGACTTCTTTTTATTCCCGCACATCAAGAAAAAATGCGTGGTCAACGATTTTCATCGCCAGAAGATGCTGTTGAAGTGTTTAAAACCCATGTTTTGGAGGTGTCTCAATCGGAGTGGAAAAAGTGCTTCGACAATTGGTTTGAGCGCATGCAAAAGTTAATAAATCATGCTGGAGAATACTTTGAAAAACAATAAAACCATTTTTGATGATAAATATTCGCATTTTCATTATTAGGTTAGAAATAGCAGCCCTCGTATATCGACCATCTTGTATAATTTATCGTCTTTGGTTGCCATTTATTACAATTCGTTGCAATATTTGATAAAAATGTTTTGCTTATTTACGAAATATTTAACTGAGTGTTAATTATTATAAAGTAACATTTTTTTTGTTAATAGGTAGGTAGTAGGTTCCAATTGAGGTCTTGGCCCAAGGGTCTAAGGTACTCAGGAAGCCGAAAATGAGTCCTTTCGACCATATGGAAACGGAGAATTTCCCTACATTGTAGGTTTGAATTAGCTTTAAGTTTTGTTTAAATTTCATGTCCGCTTCCGCGGACCTAGGAACTTAAAATTAGGGGCCGTCAAAATCAATGACATTTCTTCACAAATCTATACCTAGTAGGGACATAAATACTGTTACACACGTTTTGTGCTGTAAAATAAAAAGTACTGAATGTTTTTGGACCAAATATTTTTTAATATATTTATTGATGTATATTGTATCCAAAAAGAATCTACTCATTCAAAATGTCCGCCTTTTGCCTTTACACACGCCTTCAGTCGCACTGGCCAATCGTCAAAAGCTGCACGAACCTCGCCCATTGGAAAATTGGCCACAGCTGGAACCAAAGCAGTCTTAAGAGATCCAATGTATCTAGTATCTATTGTGACAAACCTTGTCCTCTAAAATCGTCCACATTTTGTAATCCAATGGGTTCAAATGTGGACTGCCTGAGGGCCATTCTTCAGAGGAAATGAACGCTGGCAAATTGTTTCGAAGCCAGGCCTGGGGCGTTTTAGCCTTATGGGCTGGCGCAGTATCCTGCTAGGAAGTCCATGGCTGGTTTTGAAACAGGGAATTGTTGAGAGGCTTCACAATAGCTTCCAAAACGGTTTCTTGGTAAACTTTGGCCGATGTTTTGACTCCTTGTTCGCAGAAATGCAGGTCAGTGAACCCATCGCAAGAGACACCCCACCAAACCATGACTGAAGCTGGGTGATGAGCCTTTTCCACCCTTGGGATCAGTTCAGATGTTTCCTTAGATGACCGCGCATACACTCTATTATTTTGCTTGCTAAATTTTCCCTGAACGGTAAAAAATTTTCCATCGGCAAACAAAATTTTTCTGTGCAATTAGCGTGCTTCACCAAAAGACGTTTGCATTTTTCCATCCTATTTTTATTAAAGCTGCAGTCAATTAATGTCCGGTATGTCGTTTACAAGTCCCAAGTCTTTTTTATTGATTCGACTCATGGACTTTTGCGTGATATCCATCTTACGGGCCATGATTTTCTGTTTTCGGAGCGGATTTCTGCGAGTTCTTGATTTAACGGCTTTGATGACATGTGGTGTTCGAACAGAGCGTGGGCGGCCAGACCGGTGGCGGTCTTTTACATCTCCAGTCTCCTTTAACAGTTTTATGCATCGGTAGACGAACATGAGGCTAATCCCTAGTGGCCGGGTCGTTTTAAAAATGTGCGTTTTTTTTCATTTTACACTTGAAACGCGCTATTACAGCGATGCGGTTCCCATTATCTGAACACTCCATGATGAAAGTTGAAACAATTTTAAAATCCCATTACAGACTAACGCTATTGAGGTTTGCTTTGAAACCCCATATGACATTAACGGGGTATGTTCAGTTCTACTATTAAAATGGGTGTGTTCAGTGTTGTAAGATTACGATTTAAATAAATTGAATGGCCGAAAATAAGGCACTGTCGTCTATGAATCTCAGCACCCACAATATCAATATGTCCCAATACTGCATATGCCGTACTTAAACGAACAAATATATGTGACAGCGCATAGAGAAAGGGACCTAAGGGTAAAAAAATCAATTTTCATTTTTCTTTCTTTTTTTGATGTGGACAACATCTGAGCATCGAATGAGACCGATCCCATGCCCCAAAAGTGTTCCCTCCCAGAGATATGCGCGTTTTATGAAAGTGAAGTCGACGATTCTAAGCGCAAATAGAAAGGGACCTAACTTTTCATCAACTTTTCACCTTTTTTTGATGTGGACAACATCTGAGCATTGAATGAGACCGATTCCATGTCCCAAAAGTGTTCCCTCCCAGAGATATGCTCCTTTTATGAATGTGAAGTCGACGATTCTAAGCGCATATAGAAAGGGACCTAATCTTTAAAATGGCTCTTCTGAACAAAACTGGCTTTTAACCTTAAGTCCCTTTCTATTGATGAGAGTATATGATGGAGAGTAAATTCGGCCCGGACCGCTATTTCCCACTGGCCAACTGAATTTTAGAGCTGTGTAAAAATTTTCGAATTCACTCATATTTAGTTTAGTTAAGGGAAATATTCAAATATTTAATACACGTAAACACGAGCTCACCAATATATTGACTACATTCTTCTATGGGTATAGTTACATATTTATATACTGTTGTGTAATATACTTATATACATACATACTTGCTCAATATGTATGTAAATATTTATATGCAATTGTACAAATTTGTATAAATAATTGCAATTCGATAATGTTTTTGTTTTCTTTGAGCCGTCGGTCCGCCTGCTCGCTCGCCTATTATCACCGAAACAGCCACAGTTTGCATAAAATTATTTATTTTAATTTAGTTGTTTAATTTTAATTTTATTGTATTTATTTAGTGACATTATCATTACACACATATACTACTAAATATTATCATAACTATTTTTATTTTTTTCTTTTGTTTTTTGTTCACTATAGTGCGAGTAATATATTAAATACTTTCATTAATTAACACTTTACAAAATAGAAAATGGGAACGTGGGACAGATGCGAGGGACAACCCAGTTGAAGTCTATTATCGTGGCGGTGAAGGTGATGGATAACGACAAACCTGTCAGTTGCATTTTGTAGATGCTCACCCGGCATTTTCAAATGTTAACGCAAATCGTAAGGAAAAGTGCGAAACATTCCATGTCCGTCGGTGCATTGCACCAAAGAGTAGAAACTAGAGCCCTGCCAAAGCGGATAGACATTCGTCCGAAATTTCTTTACATTTGCGGAAATTTTTTTTACAGGGACTACGATTGCAATTTACCTAATGGTAAAAAACAGTTTTGTTCAGGAGAGCCATTTTAAAGATTTAAAATACGTGTATCTTTGGTGTACCATCACTTTCATAAAACGCGCATATCTCTGGTAGGGAAGACTTTTGGGGCATGGGATCGGTCTCATTGAAAATTGATTTTTTACCCTTAGTTCCCTTTCTCTATGCGCTGTCACATATGTTTGTTCTTGATAAAACTTGTAAAATGAGATTAGGTAGGTAAGGTTGCAAAAATGCTCCTCCATCCAGAAACTTTATGATCCGTTGTGTCTTTCTACAGTTGGAAATAGTTTGTCATTTCGTTTGTAACATCTGGAAGACCACACGCAGAGAAAAGATACGAGTATGATATATGCTTACGGCAATTATAGCATGTTCGTTGCAACCATAGCATTGTTTACTGAATTTAATTTTGACAATACGAGTATTAGCGTTTAAATCTAAGACGATCAAGTCCGTCTTAAAACTTACCACACACAGAGAAAACCCATGGTAATAACGGCAATAATAATGTGTTCTCCGCAAGAAAAGTATGTTCGTGCTATAGTATGATTGCCGCAATATAAGTATTGTTGAAATGTAACAATATTATTATTGCCAAATTTAAAATTGAAAATATGGTTGTTTAAACAATAAAAATATGCTTATTGCGACAAAAGTATTGTTTTTGCGTTTTATGTTAATAATAATACGATTACGTATACAATCATACTGTATGATTGTAATTCTTCTTTATTTTTATATGCTTTTTATAACAATGTTATTGTTACGAATCTAATGAAATGATAGTACGAGTACTTTTATATGGAATTTACAATTTTTCAAACAAACTTCTTTGGCTTTGTTTAATTGAAATATTTTTAATTAAGCCGCTTATGTTTTTCAACTGTTTTTTTCTACTGTTAAATACATCACTCCTATTATTTTGATATATAGGGTGATCCATCTAGAGGTATTTTTTTCAAAACAAAAAAAAACATATTAAAATTCAAATCAAGTGTGAAATATTTTTTGGTAATTTAAAAGGACATTTTATGACATTAATTTTTGGAAAATAATTACCTTCAAATGTTGGCAACTGTATTATGGAAATGAGCGTTCGATGAGAAAGGGAAGATCCGCTGTTTTCGACCAAAATTTTGTTCAGTGATGAGCCCATTTCTGGCTCAACGGCAAAGTCAATCAACAAAATTTCCGCATTTGGGCTGAAGAGTAACAAGAAGAGGTTCAAGAGCTGCCATTATACCCAGAGAATCCACGTTTTGGTGCGGTTTATAAGCAGGAGGAATCATCGGTGCATATTTTTTCAAAAATGATTATGATCGGAACGTAACCCTCAATGGTGCTCGTTATGGCGCCATGATATCGATCTTTATGCTACCTGAAATTGAAGCCCGTAATCTTGGCGACACTTGGTTTCAACAGAACGGTGCCACTTGCCATACAGCTGCTCAAACAATGGATCTATTGAGAGGTCATTTCGAAAAGCAGCTAATTTTACGTTTTGGACGGGTGAGTTGGCCGCCTAGATCGAGTGATATCACACCTTTAGACATTTTTCTTTGTGGTTACGTAAAGTCCAAAGTATATGCTGACATACCAGCCATACCGGTTGAAATGCTCGAACGAGTCATCCAAAATTGAACCCTCAGAATGGAAACCGTGAGGCGTAGTTGCGGCCAACATTTGAAATTATATCCAAAAACTATAAGCTATAAAATGTCCTTTTAAATTACCAATAAAGATTCCACACTTGATTTGAATTTTTATTTTTTTTTTGTTCTGACAAAATGCCACTAGATGGATCACCAATATTTTAAAATAATTTTCATAACTTAAATCTATTGTTGACAACTTTTCTAAGAAAATTGTTGGGGATCATAGTATAATTGTGTGTGTGATCATACTGTGGATGTAGGGATCATAACATGGGGGCGGCTGAATCGTTATATGGTTGTGAGGATCATACTATGGTTGTATGTGAAACATACTATGGTTGTAAGGATCATAATGCGGTTGTAAAGATCATAATATGGTTGAGTGTTAATCATACTATGGTTGTGGGGTTCATAGTAAGTTTATGTGTGACTCATACTATGGTTGTGAGGATCATAGTATGGTTGTGCGGATCATAGTATAGTTGTATTTGAATCATACTATTGTTGTGAGGATCATAATTTTGTTGCGCCACAACCATATACCCAACAATAGTATGATGCTCTTCGAATATTGTTATCCCAACCATACTTTTTTTCTACGTGCATATGAAGTATCATTGCACAAATCTAAGACGATAAAGTGCGTTTATTGAAATCACGATTCAGTCAAGGCGATAAGAGCTATTGTCTTAAAACTTACCAGTAATTTGTCTAAACATTGTAAAACATCTGGTATTAAAAATGGACGGAATCGGTGGAAGGGGACTAAATTCCAATTTTAGGGATTACAAAAATCTCGACCAATTTGTTGACATTTCTACTATATTACTGTAATTATTGACTTCAAAATAATAATAAATCGGCGTAATAATTGGGCTTTGGGGCTCTAAACGTCCAAAAACCGTTCACTTCTGGCCCAAAAATCGACCAATGATATGGATGTTGACGATATGTGGTTTCTACAGGACGATGCCACTTATCACACAACTAACGAAAGAATGGCTTTTTTGCGCGACAACTCAACATTGGGCCTTAAAATTTAACCACCCTTCATATGTCTCTTTGGAAATATCTTCTATGCATATAAATTCACATGAGGCCTCACGAAATAAACAAACGATCTATGCCGAAAGCCGACATATTCTGCGACTTCCTTTAAAACATAGCAATCTTAATTTCTGAAGGGGTTAACTTGTAACATTTTAGCTTCACACACGTTAAGACACCCAAAATTGTACATGCATGTATATTGCTGCTAATTTTAGTTTACAGCCATTTTTTCCAGACTTCTAAATATTCTATTCCCATAGATTTTGGCCTCCTTAACACGAATATGAATTTTAAAAAATTTCCTCTGATTCGTTTTCAAGATAGAATACTCGTATTTAATATTGATAATATGATTTTTTCCTGGTCCAGAGTTCTAAATATTTTATTACTATAGATTTTGGCCTCCTAAACACGAAAATGAATTTTAAAAAATTTTGGTCTAATTAGTTTTCGTGACAGAATTTTTGGAATTTTTTTAAGATTTTTTATAAGATGTCCCAGCTTTTTGGACCACAACTCCTAAACGCTATTACCAATTTGATCAGGAGGGGTCTCAAATTATAGGAAATTATCTTTTCTAAGCTTTTCTTTTTCTTGCAAAGTAATTAAATCAGTTCAATAGTTTTGACGTTAGAAGCAAAAACTTAATAAAATTAAATTTTTTGTGCAAAAATAACGATTATAAATTAAAAAAAAATGAAAACAATAATAAAAAATATATATAAATTAATTAAGCATAAAGTTTGGACTTTCTCGAGCAAATAATAGCGTTTGGGAGTTATGGCCCAAAAAGCTGAGACATCTTATAAAAAAATTCCAAAAATTCTATCTTGAAAACTTATCACAGGAACATTTGTTAAAATTAATCTTCGTGTTTAGGAGGCCAAAATCTATAGGAAAAAAATATTTAGAACTCTAGACGAGGAAAAAAATCATAATTTGTAAACTAGTGTAATAACAAATCTATTATTATACGAGGGTAACCGCAAACTAACTGGCCTGGCACATTTTCTGTTTTACTAGCAATTTTTTTTGTTTTTTAAAAGCAATCTTTTATAAGCCATCTGTCAAAATTTCCGAAATATTTAATGATTATTTTCTTTGTTACAGGTGATTGAAGTAAACAAGTTTTATAATTTTTAAAAAATGGAAAATAAAGAGTTTCGTGCGGTAATTAAACACTTTTATATGAAAGGTTATACGCCACAATTAATCAAAGATGAATTGGATTCTGTTCATGGTGATAATGCACCATCATACTCCACCGTGAAATCCTGGGCCCAACAATTTAAAATGGGTCGTTCAAGTACGTAAGATGAACAACCCTTTTAAGACCGAAAACTGGTCCGTTGGAACCAATTCCGAGGAGCTTTTAGCGATTTATCAGCGTAATCCAATAGAGTTCTTGGGCCGATTCATAACTGTTGATGAAACATGGATCCATCACTACATCCCAGAATGCAAAGAACAGTCAAAACAATGGATAGAAGCTGTTAAAAGTGGTCCCAAGAAGGCGAAAACTGTTAAGTCAGCAGGAAAAGTAATGGCCACAGTATTTTATTTTGGGATGCAAGGGGTATAATATATATTGATTATCTTGAGAAAGGAAAAATTATAAATAGTGAATATTATTGTGCATTATTGGATCGGTTGATAGAAGAAATCAAGATAAAACGACGCATTTAGAAAAAAAGTTCTTTTTCATCAAGATAATGCTCCTTAACACACTGCATTTTTAACTCAACAAAAACTGGCCAAATTACGATTTGAAATTGCTCCGCATCCACCATATAGTCCAGATTTAGCTCCTTCTGATTATTTCTTGTTTCCAAATTTTAAAAAATTTCTCGGTAGCAAAAAATTTTCGTCCAATAGCGAGGTTTTGCTGAAACTGAGGCATATTTTGAAGGTCTTGAAAAATCTTATTTTTCGGATGGAACTAAAAAACTTGAAAAACGTTTGATGAAGTGTATTGAGTAGGAAGGAGATTATGTTGAAAAATAAATAATAATAATTCCAAAAAAACGGTTCTTTTTATGTTAGGCCAGTTACTTTTGCGGTCGCCCTCGTATGTCTTGTTTGAAAAAATATAACTATACGTATGTCTTGTTCAAACTACAAACTGTAAAACTTTGGGGAGAAGTTCAGAGTCCGGGTTTTCGATCCAAAAAAATCCGGACTATTTAAAAACCGGAAAACGGAAACTTTTAAAGAACCGACGGTTTTTTCTATTTTAAGAAACAATAAATCGCACCAATTCAACAATGGCCATATGGATACTTAAAATTATTAAAATATCCTCACTTATTAGAATAGGATATTAGTTTAATGGTTTGGCTAAATTTGAGACCTTGACCCATGGGCTCTGGTTATAAATTCAACAAAAATGTTCGAGGACATGTGGCAGACACAATAAAATTATCTCAAATATCTAGCTATAAATAATACGAAGGCCATCTTTGGTCTCGTAACGGCCTTATAAGCCCTAGGGACCTTAAAGCCGGCCACCTTATGCTATGGGCATATGGGTACGTATTAAAAAAACAATGTAATTTTGTCACGGATCCGAATAATTGATTAATTGGTCATCTGCCAATGGACTAAAAAGCTCCGAAAATCAGTGTGTGTGTTTCTTTACATGCCAATATCATTTGTTGCAAAGATCATTGTCATATCTGTTATATAAAGAAAACCAAGTCAAATAAAATTGTTTAGCCGAAGTCAAATATTCGGTCGAGCCCTCGTAAAAACATACTTCCAGGAAAAATGTTATTTGAACTCTTCGGATTTCTTAGTTCATCTGGCCCTGTCAACCAAGTACCCGCCTCCAGGGCCTGAGTCAGCCACGTCTTTATCGTATCCATTTTCTTCCACGAGTATTTTTGCCGTTTGCTTCAATTAGATGCAAATTTGTGAGACATGTTTGAAATTAGACTCCACAGCCAAGGGGGAAATGTAATATGCAAATAAACGCCAAATGGCACCCGCTTGTGCAAACGAGTGTGTGCATACAAACATTCTGTCCGTCCCTGTTTCGTTGTTGTTGCCGTTGTCATCGCCGTTTTCGTTGTCGATGTTGCAGTTTCTCCTCGAATATGATTTTTCTTTTTTGTTGCTGCCAACTAATTAGCAAAATTACTTCCTTCTTGTGCTTATCGATTTGCATAATATCGTCTATACTCTGCATATAGAAATACATACACACTTGCTCAGATTCTCACACACCCCTCTTTTCCCCAGCCAACTTGCATTATGTAGATATTACACATAACTTAAGGATACATAGCATATATCAAATGTCGTTCGCTTTAATTATGCCCATACTATTTTAAAACATTCGGTATTGAAACAAATGAAATGGGACCCTCATCGACATGACAATCAAAATTATATCAAATTATGTTCCAGGCGGTAAAAAATGCAAGGCGTTTTTATAAAAACACCTCCTAAAAGGTCTATTTTTTAGTTCCAGTGCAGTGATCCTCATTTTCGCTCTCAAAAAAGGCTTTGCCATTAGCCCCATGCTAAATTCTTAGTGCATCTAAGAGAAGGCTTTCGACACGAAGAAAAAAGTTGAGGTATTGTTGGGTATATGGTTGTGAAACAGCAATATTATGATTCTCCCAACAACGTCATGATCACACACAATGATACCCATAACCATAGTATAAGTATGTTTCACACACAATCATACAATGATCCCCACAACCATATTATGGTGCACACTTAACCATACCGGGAACCCCGCAACCACATTATGATACTTGCAACCGTCCTATGTTTCGCAAAACTATTTTTTAGAACTGGGTTATGTTGTATTCTACAATAGATATTTTAATTTAACAAAATATTCAAAAATACATAAAATTCAAAATAATAATAGAGATTTATTTTACAATAGACAAAATCTGTTTAAAAAACCTTAAGTGTTTCATTTATGAAAAATCTTTCTTCTTCAAATCCAAAGCAGATAAGCAAACAGATAAAAAGTACTACTATTGCGCACGATTCGTAGTAATAAGTGTTGCCTGGCGCCATCTGACATTTTCATAGGAAAGTTTGACATTTTTTAGCATAAACGTTCTCAGAACGTTTTGACGTACGACCCTCATTTGTGTTGAAAAAATTGATTTTGGGAAAAAATGGAATTAACTCGTGAACATTTCGTGCGATCATTTTTCACAACTTTCGACGTGGATTATCACGAAAATAGTGTATCGATGAACTTAAATCTTTGTATGGCGATGAAGCACCATCCTATAGCACTGTTTCCAAAATTGGTTATGACAACCAATAATATCGTTCTAATATCTGTGAGCAATTTCATCAAGATTAGATGTTTTATGTGACCTCTACAGCTATAGCCGTGAAAAGCTATAACTCGATAGAACATACACACAGAGAAAAACTCCGTTGGATATCGGTGCAAGTTGCAAAAAAAAAAATCGGTTGTAATCACATTCTTTCTGTTGCAATCAGCAACATTTCATGCTATTGAGGGTAACATGGTTCGACATACCACGAGAATATTACGTTACTCACAGCCAATAAGTCGATTATAACAACCGAATTCATTTAAACTATTGGCTGCCACAACCAGTGGTTATAGCAACCAACCAATTCTGATGTATATATAATTTAGTAGCAATAATCGATGGTGACAACAGTTAAACTCTTTGTCGTAACCAAAACCGGTTTATTGTTTATCCCAACATCTGAAAATTTTGCCTATGATAATTTATGACTTCAGACCGCTACAAAATCTTTGTTAAAAGCGAAAACACATTTTAAAAATCCAAAAAACGATGATTTACAGTTCCCCATAGCTTGACAATATATATAGTTATAGTTTTCTTCAATTCCTATCAGATTATGTTAGAATATGGGTATCATTGGAAAACCTATAAAAAGCATCTGTCACAATCAGTATTTATTTTACTGATCCGTTAACTTATTGCGAGGTGGTTAAAAGTGCTAAAACGTTTTTGTACTCCTTTTTTTTGAAAATAGCCCACTATGTTAAAATATGACCGATTTGAAGGAATAAATATTTCTTATCACATATCCTTTGCGAAGCCTTTAAGACTTCGTTTGAGGTCTTTTGTGTCGCACTAAACCTAATGAGTTTTAAAGTTATAATTTTCTTAGGTACTTTAGTAAAATATTAGCTTCAGCTTTCTCATTAAATTGCTTCAAACACTCGAAACTAAAATTTAATTTTATAATACACTTTACCAATTAAATAAAGACTATCATTTTACTTGTGCAAACAAACTTATTTAGCTTCGAAAATAAAAACTAAGTTTAAAAGAAAACTGCTCATAATTTTAATTACAGAATCCATATTTTAAAATCTTTAAATATAAAAATTAAATAAAAAATAGTTTTTATTACGTTCAAATAACCGAATTCATAAAAATTAACCATCATTTGGTTCAGTTAACAAATGTTCGTGGAAATGACAACCGAATTCTCAGAGTACTTATAACCAACAAACTATAAAAATAATCAAACTCAGTTTTCAATAGTCATATTAATTAGTTGGGGTAACCAATACTGTATCTTCAACTAATAGTGTCAGTTCCCTCTACCGAAAATTGCCGTGTAGCCAATCTACATTCGGTTGTAGCGATAGAATATATGGATAGTTCGTATAACCACCAACATTGGGTTGACAAAAAATTGTGTCGATTGTGGCAACAAATCTGTAAAGCTATATTAAATTTTAACCCTGGTTTATAAAAGTTCAATGGCGTCCGTCCTTCAGTAAAAAAATATATTCCGCCAACATTCTGGGGAACAGGGTTTTAAAATCCAGGGTATAAAAAGTTGTTATAACCACAATCGGTTATGGCAACCAATGATTTGAACTTTTTCACATTTGGACAAAAATATAGTAAGCAATCTCTACCATAATAATATCATACCTCTTATTAAATTATTTATTTATTTGTTTACAAGATTTATAATCATAATGAATAATGAGCATAAATATAGTTTTCTGAGGTACTAACAAATAAGGTTTTCGACCTAGATCATACCTCTTTTCTTATACGAGTACTATAACGAACCAAAATCCTATCGAAATCATTCTTAATAGTAACTACAAGAAAGTCCTCTAGTCTCTTTGCACATCGGCCGGTATTTTAGGTATGATATCCAACGATTTGCCCACGCTTCATCTGTTGAGCTTACTTCATGACAATTGAACATTTTAAGCCTTTACATTGATGACAGATCATACAAGTATCATATGACAAGCAATTACGATTTCATTTATTTGTGGAATTTATATCAGGGCAAGCAAGTGAAGCTGATATTGATGTTAATCCACATTCAATTATCCTGCAGTTTCACCAACAGTCAAATGTCAGGCCTTCATCATGCACATGTCACGGACAATCCCCCTTGAACAGGAAAACACTAGGCCACGTTTTGACAATAAAAATTTGTTATAAACAAAATACGTTGTACGAGTTTATTTAGGAAGACGCACACACAGCCACACGAAAAACACAGACACACACACACTCACATAGAGGCAGGCACATTTTATTTGTGATTATTAATTTCAATAAAAGCCCACTGTGTGTGTGCCCGCCTCATGTGGATAAAAATATGACTTTTCAATTGATTCCGAATTAATCCTTCAAAAAGCCCCACATGACCCAGCAGACACACACACGCTCCCGCAATCCTTCTCTCATATACAACGTACAAATACTTACAATCACACAGTCAAACGTATATATATGTATGTGTGTATATAAAAAATCTATTACATTATATTCGAATATAAACAAAAAAGGATAATCACAAAAACAAGAACAAAATTATTTATGTTTGTGTGTCGGATGGTGTGTGTGTGTGTACGAAGGATATATTGAATATCAAAACGACATTCTATAAATTAATATTGCAGATTTTGATTTCGACCAAATACAACGCAGCACGAAGAGATATACAAACTTACATACCAACATATCAGGCAGAACTTTTCTGAAGTGTCCAGATCTATAAAGGCAGCTGAGTGTGCCCAAACTCACTTAAACACTCGAAAATCATAAATTTGTTGTCACATCCAAATACGAGTATTGTTGTTACACGAATGTAAATTGATTGGGTTTTTTATGGAGGGAGCCTATCACTGATCGGTTGAACTTGTTGAAGCTATAGTGATTGTCCAGAACTACTTGTCAATTCGTCTCAGAGAACGCATGAGACGCGACATTGTCCTATGGGGGCACAATATTTCTTTAAGGGTGAGAAAGTACCTGTTCCTGTCTCTTGAGTTTTTGAAAACTTACGGTTTTACTTTAGATCGTTGTATAAGCCTTTAACACCTTTTGAAATGGCTGAGGTTGGTCGTAATAAAGGTCCATGCACTGAGCCGAAAATACAATGATTTTTTTAACCATGTGTCTGGTTACATTTTTCATGGTTAATGTTTGATAACGAAGACAAAATAACGTTATATAAGGTCAAATATACATACAAAATAGTTGAGTTAACATTATATAAGGTTGATTTTTTCAAGAGAGAGGCAGAAAATTGTGCTACATAAACAAAAATTTAAAGATCATTCGACTCTGTTGTATGGAAGTTGTTGATCTGCTTTGTGTTATACGAAGTTCAGATTTAAGGTCTTATCCTCCCCTTAATCTTTTTCCTTTCTTCCTTTGCTCTGAACGTTTGTAATTGTATGAAAGATCATAAGATAATTTATGTCGCTCTTTTAAAAAAAAAACGACCATCAAATGCAAATTACCAAAGGGTAATTCTCATTTATCATAATGGGATTCCCGTATAAGTAATTTGATTTGTAGCCAAAGTAATCATTGCCAAATATTGCTGAAGAAAACACTTGGCGGGTTTTGAAACAGCTGTACAGTCTGCCTAGCAACCGTAGCCAATACTTTTTACAAAAAAGTCTCGAACCAGAATAAAAACTGTTCAAGTCATAATATTTAAAAAAAAACAAATAAATATTTCTGGTTAAAAGAGGTAACCAATAATTAACAATAAAAATGATTTCTTTAACAATCTTCATAGTTAATAATATTAATCAAAATCTTCTTAGTTCTTACTGTTTTCTGGATATAAAGTGGTACTATTTCTTCCATTATATTTTAATTTTATCAGTATGTCTTTATCTGCTTAACAGCTTTATTGTTAAAATGAAAATGTATTGTTTCAACAAATTAACTATGAAATTTTAATATTAACAATTTTCATGGTTAAAAACTATGCATTGTCAAAACAACAATAATTATTTTAATAATAACAATTTTAATGGCTAAAAAACTCAACAATGCATTGTTAAAACAATAATAAGTATTTTAAAATTAACAATTTTCATGGTTAAAAAATTCAACCATAGAATAGTTGAATTAACTATTAGTATTGTTAAATATTAGTCAACAACAAAATATTCAAATTAACCTACAACTTAGACTCCAAATCATGTTTATTTATTTATGGTTAAGTTAACCTTATATAAGGTTATTTTTCTTCTCAGTGTAGGAATAAATCAAACGTTCACTAATAATCGGACGGATCTGGTCGCACAAAGTTAATCTGATATTTGCCCATGTGTTGTATTTCGATTTGGCTCGAATGTGAAACATTTTCCCATTTTTGGTGTGCGCCATTCCGAGTACAAAATATTGAGTATTAAATTGGACCACATGTACCCTTGGGAATCATATTAGAACTGGAAATCTACTCATTTTATTAGCATACATTAAAAAATGAGATATGGTCAAAATTTAAGATGATTTTTATAAAAATTTGCAGAAACATTGTTCACATTAGAGTTTAAATAATGAAATAAAATAAAATTCAAAATAATCATTTTTTAACAACGTTTCTCAGTTGTATTTAGAAATAGCGACGAAAATGTTTTGTGCTTAATAGTTAAAATATGCCAGATTTTTTTTTATAATTTGCTACAGTTTTAATATACTATTAATTTTAACTACTTTTAGACGAAGGAGTCTTCAATTATCACAAGAAAATGGAAAACTTGGCAATCCTACCAATGACTTGACCACGAAACATTTATTGGAAGCGCTGTCTGTTAAATATGCAATGGTTGGTGAACAAGTTAAGTCAGATGCAAGCCCACTGCGACTTAAAAAGTTTAAGAAAATAATTCCCACGCCCCCAAACGCATACATTGAACAGTATGGCCAGAAGAAGCATTGGCCTTGTTTATGAACTTACAACTTTGGCAAGAGAAATATGAGAAACTACAGTCGTCATCAATGCGACATGAGGCTAGCATGCACAGGAGGTTTTACATTTCCTACCTAAACGCTTTGCTTAAATTTGTGCACAATTCTCCTGATTGTGGACACATTTTGTCGATTATGCTAACCAAAAAAATCTCGAAGTACACGAAATGCATTTTGATTTGACCGCCCAACTTCGTAAAAGGCTTCAACAATCTTAACGCGCTGCTTAATTATTTGAGCCTCTGCGTTGTTAAATTTGCCTAACACTGAAGCAAAGATATTTCAAATTAAGTAAGACAAAAACTGACGTTAAGGTGTGACTCATGACTAGCATCGTGCATTATGGTTGGACCACCCTTTATATGATTCGATTCCCAAAACCTGTCTTACTTTTTTGACATATCCTTACAGTTATAAGACATCAAACAGATGTCGTTAGCATAGCCAAAATATTCTAGCCAGGTACCAAGTCCCCACTATATTCCCTGCTCTTCTTTATGGGCTTCTCTCATGACTGTGTCTAGGACAATGTTGTAGAGCAACGGCGACATAGCGCAGTCCCGCCTGACACCTTTAAGACACAGGCATTTTGAGATCAGTTTGTTTTCATGCAGGATTCGACAGGTTGGAGTTTAATATATTCTCAAGAACGCCTTTAAATGTCAGTTGAGCGAGGGTGTATCGAACGCTTTTTCATTTCATCGATTGTTGTACAGGGGGGAGCGTGGTAGTTTGCTTTTTGCACTGCAGGCTGTGGCGGCACTGTTGGTCGAAGAAAGTGGAGAGTGTGCGTGGCTTATTGTGGCTGACGGAAGATGTGTATTCGTCTGCCATCATGCATTGGACACGTGAGGAGAGGTCATTTTGTGTTGAAGCGTATTTTTTAAATGCGCACTTGATCATTACAGAGCAGCGTGTTTTTTGTTTACGATTCGCTGTTCTCCCACGCGGACGTTTTCCTGGACGGCAATCAAATGTAAATTGGGTAACTTCATTGAGAACAGCAGGGAATGTGGCATGTGTACGAAGGGGACTTGAGAGAAGGATTACAACATCATAAAACATCGAAAGAGTTAGAGCAGCAGTACTGCAATCTCCAAAACGCTCTGCTCGGAAGCAATCAATTGCTCTTGATATTTCCAGACGTTCTCTTTACCGGATTCTTCATGATAAACTGAATTTTCATCTGTATAAAATGTGCGTGGTCCAACAATTGGCAGCACGGGACTATTTGACACGGCGGACCTCTTGCAACTAAGTATACCCCGTGACGCAATTGTATTATTTTCTGATGGGGTAAATTTTCATCTCAGTGGGTGTGAAAACAAACAAAATATGCGGTACTGGAGTGAAACAAAACCTAGAGAACTTCACCAGAGACCTCTGCATTCGGACCGCTTCGCTGTGTGGTGCGCAATATCACGAGTAGGCATCATTGGCCCTTACTTCATCCGAGAAAGCCGTCTTGTCGTTCAGAAAATGTATGCAGGAGTGTGAGAATAGCGAAGGTCAACTTTTGCCAGATACTCTATTTAAAACCATTTAATTTAAAAATTCCCAAATTGTTTAATAGTTAAAATATAAAATAATTTTTTCTACGATTCAAATTATTTTATTTCATTCCCAAATAAGAAATTACCGCGCTCCACCCTGAAAAAACAGTCTTACACTATGTAATTGGTCAGTGCATGATTTCAGTCATCGGAAACCAGTTTGTGTTGCTCACAATTGTGTTGACGTTTGCTGTGCCCGATATTCGATTTGTGCCGATGTGAGCGATAATTGAGCTTAGAAGTGTTGCCTCGGAGTGTTTAGTCCTCTTTCTTGAGCAAGTTAACGCTGATGAGTGATATTGTACTCGTAAAATGATCCGGCGGGATCCTATTGCAATTCGCCATTTCTACAGTATGGGGCCAGTCCGTGGATATGTCCATACCGGAAGTGTGTTCAACAGGACGGTGCCACTTGGCACACAGCTAACGAAACAATGGCTCTTTTGCGCTACAAATTCAATGGCCGTGTTATCTCACGTCGTGGCGATGTTAATTGGCCGCCAAGATCATGTGATTTGACACCGTTGGATTTCTTTCTTTTGGTTTATTTGAAAGAAAAGGTGTACGTCGATAAGCCAGCAACAATTCAGGAGCTAAAGGATTAGATAGTTCGGCACACAAGGGCATAGAACCACAATTATGCCTCAGCCATCGGATGGAGGTGTGCCGCCGAGATCGCAGCGGCCATTTGGCCGATATTTTGTTCCATGCATAGTTGAACCATACCAATATTATCATCATAAAAAGAAATGACATAATTTCCTAAATAATTTGTGTTTTATTCAAAATCAACATCAGCCATTAAAATTTAACTACCTTTTACACACAGGGTTTGCTCTGGTTACATTTTGAGATAGAATATTTGTGTCATATTTAGCCCATAGATCTAGTTGGGATTCTCTAAAAAGTACAAATTGTACACTAAAATTTTACCAACAGATCATAGAAAACTTGGCTTGAAATATTTGATTTTGGACCTGCATAGTTCAGCAGAGGCTGCCCAACAATACGCGTATAAACCGAAGTGCAGTATGTGCGTGTGGGTAGGAGCTTTCTGGACAATTTTCCCTTGACAAATCCCAATTTCAGCAACAAATCACTGTTTTTATTTATGTGATATTTCTTCGTTTTTTTGTCCGATTGCTTGTTGTCGCCCAGTTTTTCTATTTTGCTATTCTCTAGCTCTCTCTCTATCTTTTTTCTCTACAGCTTACACACTTGGCTTTGTTGTTTTTCTCGGCCAAATATCAGATTTGTTGGCATTTTGTTATGGCCGGATTTTTATCGCTGACAAAACACATGGCAACAAATCCACAGGACGAAAACCGACAAAAAAAAATAAAACCCGGAGAATTGTATCAGAAAATAAAAACACAGCCACACTCACGCACACACACCCATAATCATCATGTATGAATATGAATTATGGTCACACTATAACCTCATTTCCCCACAAAACAATTGACTACTACTCGCCCTAACATCCCTCCTTGTCCCCCTCTCCCACACCTTGAGGATAAAATAAATCAAAATCAACAGAGAGAGAGAGAGAGAGAGAGAGAGAGAGAGAGAGAGAGAGAGAGAAAAAAAAACGAATCATCGGAATCAGACTCAAATTTATTTTGTACTTAAATCATAATATTCGTATTCGCCCTTAAAACAAAATAATTTATTGAATATTATAAGTAGTAACAATTTACTCTGCCGGGGAGGGGCGAGGTTAAGGCACACTACACTCATGTCCTGCGGCACTTAGTGGGCATTATGGGCTGCTGATGAACTTTGTGGTTTTCCCAGAGTGCTAAAAAGTGAAAAAATTGATTTTTTTTACTCTAAGCACATTGCAGCAAAAAATATACTGGATTAAGAAAACGATTTACTTCGAGTATATATGTGACGCGCAAAATAGAAAGGTACCTAAGGGTAAAAACCAGTTTTGTTCAGGAGAGTCATTTTAAAGATTTAAATACGTGTATCTTTGGTGTAGAATCGTCGACTCCGCTTTCATAAATCGCACATATCTCTTGGAAAGAACACTTTTGGGGCATGGTATCGGTCTCATTCAATGCTCAGATGTTGTCCACATAAAAAAAAGTGAAAATTGATTTTTTTTTTACCCTTAGGTCCCTTTCTCTATGCGCTGTCACATATTTTGTGCCATTAAAACAATTATTGGCATACAATTTTATATAGGACGAAGTCACTTAGATGGAGTTCGTTATTATTCCAACTGGATGATTTAATATGTTTTTCAAACCCCTCTTAAACTTTCCTCAGAGTTAAGTAGGGTATCTTGTTGGTCCAGCATGCCCACTGACTATTGGTTTATTCCCATCACTTTTCTTTGTATCGCAACATAATATTGGTATTTTGTAGCGGGTCATAAGAAATGGGGCGGCTGCATGCATCTTAACAGAGCAGAAGTATTGAGATTTTTTGTGAGGGAATTAATAATGATTTCATATCATTCTTTGATATATTTATGGACGTAACAGCATACATACTTATGCATGTTCGATATATTTTCGAATATATATTTTAGCTTCGTGGCAAGTCAGGCTGGAGTGACGGAAATGTGGGTGGGTTGTCTTTATCGCTTATAAATCATACGATTTTCGCATGCCCATGTACGCGCACATGTACGACGTCTGTAAGTATCCGAACATAAGGGTACATACTCCTACTGGACGTAGCTGATGTATGCAAGCCCATGTAAATAAGACGATTATTGTTGCGAGCTACGAGCAATGTGAATATATTGATTTCAACTTAAATTTCATACGCTTCATTTAGCCTTAAGCAGAGAAATTATGAATAAATGTTGCGGGCTGGGAAATAAGCCATACACGGTGGAGTTTGAAACACGCTACCAGTTCCTACCCGCAAAATATGCTTATGCACACCCACACACAATCGCACTCATTTATTCGATGTCATAACGCAATTGTTCAACAAAACGGTATTAACGCAAAAATCCTCACTTTTTCTAAGGACTCATAACAAAGTGCTCATACCCCTGCCCTGCCCACTGTAAAACTTGTGTATTAATGGGCTTGTTCTATTGTTACTCGTTTCTTAAGCGCGTAAGTGGCTGCTAAGGCAATAATTTGAAAACTGTACGAGAAATTTTTAAAGTTTCTTTGAATGCAAGAACGGATTGGCTTTATGCATCAAAAACTGTTTGATTTAAAAATTTGTTATTCAAGATATACTATAAGCGAGTAATAACCGAGCTCACTCAAACTCGCTGAAGGTAATTCTTGAACAAATTTCATTCCAAAAATTTTAATTATTTAAAACAAACGGGATTTTAAGCAAAATGTCAATAGATTTTGTTCAAAACGAAGTATTGGCCTTAGGACTAACAATAAGTGAAAAATAAACAACAAAAGGTGAACTATACAAATATAGAAACAATTTTTATAGTCCTGATGTGAGCTTATCGCGTAAACGAGTTGCCAATAGAACACGACCAATATATTTACTTGTTCAGCAAAAAAACGGCATGACAATCACATCATTTTAGGTTACTTTATAGGCTTAAACAAACGTTTTGTTTGCACTACTTAAAAATATACATTTTTTGAGTTAATACTCTTTTGTTGTACAAGTGCGAGAGATATGTATGTAAGCATGAATTACTCATACGCCTTGATGATTTCAATTATGACTCCTTTCATTGTATCTCAAGTGCTGGCATGCTTCAAGAACATACCGAACACATGTAGACATGCCAACAAACCCTCCCCCCCTGCGTCTACATAACCGACTCTAGACGCAGATGGTGGTCAGAGGCATCAGGAAATAACTGCAAGGCCTTCAGAGAAAACCAATCGCAACAATCACACGCAGAGAAAAGATGTGATTAGTACTTAGTAGGGACATAAATACTGCTACACACGGTTTATGCTGCTTAATAAAAACTACTGAATATTTATCCAAAAAGAACCTACTTATTCGAAATGTCCGCCTTTTGCCTTTATACACGCCTTAAGTCGCACTGGCCAATCGTCAATAGCTGCACGAACCTCGTCCATTGGAAAATTGGCCACAGCTCGAACCAAAGCAGTCTTAAGAGATCCAATGTTGGGGTATCTTTTGTGACAAACCTTGTCCTTTAAAACCGTCCACAATTTGTAATCCAATTGGTTCAAATCTGGACTGCCTGAGGGCCATTCTTCAGAGGAAATGAACGCTGGCAAATTGTTTCGAAGCCAGGCCTGGACGTTTTAGCTTTATGGGCAGAATCCTCAATTGTCAATTGAGAGCAAACGCGGCACCAATCTTGCAGACAGCTTTCTCAAAGCCAACTGATCATGTAAAAACGAAATCACACTGCCATATAGAATGCATATGTCATCAAAAATCTCATTCACTTTTACTGTTCGATTGGCCAACACAATATCGTGGATTTTTTCGACATTCTGGGTGTTTTTGACCTCAATTGGCCGCCCGGAACGTTCGGCGTCATTTGTACTTGTGCGACCACAGCGAAAGACATTTAACTACTTTTCACAATTGAAATCGATGGTGCAGAGCCCATAGTTTTGTTAAGATTTTCATTTGTTTGGTTGACGGTTTTTTCCCCGCAAAAAAAAGTTTTAAATGACGACTCGAAATTTACTTTTTTCCATTTTTTACAAAATCCACGAGCTTGTATGTTTTGAACAGCTGTTAAACACAAACTCAATGACGGAACTCTCTTCTAATTTGACAGTAGTCTATTAACAGATGGTACTTGATGGAAGCTGTGTTGCATTTCATATAACTAAGAGGAAAGTTGGAAAAGTCATATCAATAATTAATATGCCCTCCTGTAATATCACGTGAGCCTTAGTTCTAGAGGGACAATACGAAAACAAGGACCGACATTGCAGCATTTCACCAGAAATCGTCATAGTACATCATGCACTGAGCTTAATTCATGTTGAGATCAGATCATATTTGCAACTTGTCCTTTTGAGTGCAACAATCGATAGACAGGTGAACATGGACACAGCCGATCAGTCTGGGAACTATGTCCCTTTCTTTTGAATATTCCAAACATTATCAAGATATTTTAATACCCTATAGCACAGTGTGGAGTAGGGTATAGGTAGACAGCACCTAAAATTCTGCAACCCAGTATCTTTTTATAACATCGATATGTCCTTGAAGGTTCCTTGCTTTTGGAAGTGTGTGTTTGTGTTGGTCTTAGAAACGTATAGAGAAGAGAGCTACAATTTGAGATTAGGTTATAAAAACAAGGAGTTAAAACGTAGTTGAGTTCGAACGGATTGACCCGAAGCAGCAATTCTTCAAGCAAGAGCTGTTACTTCCGCACTACTTATGTGTCGTTAGAACTACAGCTGCCACCTTCCTAGAAAAGTTAGAATAAAATGTTTATCGGAATCTTTTGCAAAGGTCTATGCTGTCACTTCGAAACGTATTTTAGTAATTTATCTAGCCTTGCAATTCCGCTGCTGGGCCTTCGCTAACACACATACAGGCTCAGTCCCGAAAAATTTTGTGTGGCTTATCTGTGCTGAATGTGTGTTTGACTGCGTGTAAGCAATTGTTTCTGTAGAAATATTAATCAGCTGTAATTTGTGTCTATGTATACTAGGGTGTCCCTTAGATTGTAGTAAATGTATCATTATTATTTCAAAATGTACACATTTTTAGTAGAGGGAAAAACTGTTTGATAATACACTTGAAGTACAGCTAACCAAAGAGAGTGTCATGAAATTTATTTTGATCAAAGAAAAAAAGAAATAAAGTAAACAATTTTAAAGAGGGTAGGGATGGTGATACTATTAATGCAAAATAGTCAAAAACGAAGAAAAAAAAGAAAAAAAAACATTTGGTCAATACCTTTCTGAACAATAATGTGCTTTAAGCTATTGGGAAGACGGGAGTTAAATTTGCCGACAATTGTTATGCATCGAATAAAAATGTCGAAAATAACTTAGTTAACAGTGAGTTTAGATTTTAAATCTAATATTGGTTGTTGCAACAAAACATTTCGGACATTATCATACCCTTGCGGACCTTCAACCACCTAGCCACGGCAGAGTTTGGTGCAAAGTAACAGAAAAAAATGCCGAAATGGAGATCAATAACGAAAAGGACTCAGAAATGCCAATGCAGCGTCGATCCGCTCAATAAGGCATTGCAAGAGAGTTAGCAGCATGACTTATTTTTTGGTTAGATTTGGGCATATCCGTTTAGATGGCGCTGGTGCAAAAACTAAGGACGTAAGACCATAGAAAATACCGGTGTTATCCTGCTCCCTTTGAACCACTTATAAACACACATCAATCAACATCAACTATGTGCGCAAAACTGAAGACGGCACTCCCAGTTGAACAATTTTAACCAGAGATATATACAAATATATACGGAAGTGGAACAAAATTTAAAATTGTCTATATATTTTTGTATATTGTGCACCTTAAGAATAAAAAAGTGTTAGTGCCACCCTAATGTCTCCGATATTCCCTATACACAAATACTTTTATGTGTGACTACTGAAGAGTAAAGCAAAATATTAAAAACAATCTACGGATTTAATAGCACAAAATGTAATAATATTGAATATATTGGTAACGGTCAAATCCGTTCGTGTATTTACATCTTTCATAGTACACTGGGTCTTACAAGAAGTGGTCGCTCCTAAGAAGATGAAGACAAAGTAAATAGAGAGCCAGTCGACGACAATGTTGTATATAGGGTGAACCATCTAGAGCTATTTTTTAGAACAAAAAAAAAACATAAAAATTCAAATCAAGTGTGGAATCTTTATTGGTAATTTGAAAGGACATTTAATGGCATTTATTTTTTTAATATAATTTCCTTCAAATGTTGGCCGCAACTACGCCTCACGGTTTCCATTCTGAGGGCCCAATTTTGGATGACTCGTTCGAGCATTTCGACCGGTATGGCTGGTATGAAAGCATAGACTTTGGACTTTACGTGGCCCCAAAAAAAATGTGTTTGTTAGTCCGACCGAATATTTGTGGTTCGGACCGATTTCCAATTGATTTTTTTCACTATGTGTGGGTACACAAATGAAAGAAAATTTCACTACGATTTTATTATGGAATAATTTTGCGGTGGGACTCAACAAACCCAGCGTCCCAAACATAGTTCACTTTAATATGAAATTTTCAACCTGGTCGAACTTAAAGACATTTTAACTCATTTTGATTTTTTTTGAAGCTATTGCTGTATTTGGGAATTGTCATTTAATCCCAATTACAGCAATAACTTCTCCAATGGGCTCTGCACCAGCTGACGAGCCACCGTTATAATAAGGTAACCGTTACCAATATAATAAGGAAATAATTATTTGAGCCGTGGAGCTTCTTATACAAACTCGAACAGGTCCTTATTTTTAAAAAATCAAGCCGTACGGCACAAAGGCGCATTGGGCCAAAAGTCTGTGTCAAAAAAGGTTCTTTACTTTTAGTAGACAATACGAGTAGAAAATGAAAAAGCGACATCAATAATAACAGAAAATAGAAGAGCGTAATCAGTGAGCTTTCTCAGAATGTCCATTAATGGGTGTTCTGAAACGGGACCAGCGTTGTATTTCTATTAACAGCCAAATAAGTTAAAATCCCTAGTTATTGATCTGCTGCTATATACAATTCTTGTTTCCTTTATTTGTTTATTCCCCCAGTTTTAGTTCCAAACACAATCTAACAGATCAGACTGTAGAGGCTTTCTCACAGAAATACCAACAAATCCAAGACCACCAAGCACCCGACCATATAAAGGGTTATCCAGTTAGCGCGAGTGAATGCCTGCATGGGCATCTTCTACAAATCTATGGTCAGTAACTATCAGTAGCTGTTTTCTTTTCAGGATACTTAACGAAAGTCACTCGTTTAGCAAGCGAGTTGACATCAAGTCGATTAAAAAAGGAGTTAAAAGTTAGCACACTTAGTTTTGCTACCAAAGATCAAACCTGACCCACCCTTTTTAGTAAAACTGTATGTTTTTAGTTATGTATACCAAAAAATAAGAAAATAAGGAAGAGGTGTCATCGACGAATTCCTCGAGATGGGATAGGTAAACTATAAATCAACTTGAACTGGTAGTAAAAAAAGAAATTATGCATTTCTAAAAGGCAAAAGAGTGGCAAATTAATTGATTTATTAACTTTTATTGATTATTTTATTGAAATTTATAGTTTTATATCTTTTTTTTGACGAATTCTCCAATGAACACTCTTGCTGTTTAATTATCTGAATAGAAAGAGACACAATGTTACCATATTACTCTCAATTTGGTTAAATGTTGCCAGACTACCATACTGCAAATTTACTAGGTAACTAAGCTATTTACCTCAAAAGAACACACCTATATAGTAACAAAAGTCGGCTTGAAGCATGTAAAACATTTTGTGGAAGGTGATCTGAACTATATAATAACTATATATATAGGGTGATCCATATAGAGGTGTTTTTTTAGAACAAAAAAATTAAAAATGCAAATCAAGTGTGGAATCTTTATTGGTAAATTGAAAGGAAATTTTATGGCATTTATTTTTCGAATATAATTTCCTTCAAAAGCTGGCCGCAATTACGCCTCAGGGTTTTCATTCTGAGGGTCCAATTTTGGATGACTTGTTCGAGCATTTCGACCGGTATGGCTTTAATAACACGCGTAATATTGACTTTTAAAACCTGAATTGTAGCTAGTTTTTCAGCATAGACTTTGGACTTTACGTAACCCCAAAGAAAAATGCCTAAATAACTTGCTCTAGGCGGCCAACTCACGTGAAATTAGCTGCTTTTCGAAATGACCTCTCAATAGATACATTCTTTGAGCAGCTGTATGGCAAGTGGCACTGTCCTGTTGAAACCAAGTGTCGTCAAGATTACGGGCTTCAATTTCAGGTAGCATAAAGATTGATATCATGGCGCGATAGCGAGCATCATTACGTTTACGTTCCGGCCATCATCATTTTTGAAAAAATATGCACCGATGACTCCACCAGCTTGTAAACCGCACCATACCGTGTTTATCTCTGGGCACCTCTTGAACCTCTTCCTGTTGCTCTTCAGCCCAAATGCGGCAATTTTGTTTATTGCCGTTGAGCCAGAAATAGGCCTCATCACTGAACAAAATGTTGCTTGAAAACAGCGGATATTTCCGTTTCTCACGCTCATTTCCATATTTGAAGGTAATTAGTTTCAAAAAATAAATGGCATAAAATGTCCTCTCAAATTACCAATAAAGATTCCACACTTGATTTGAATTTTTATATTTTTTTTTGTTTTGAAAAAATTCCTCCAGATAAATCACCCTTTATATAAAGGATAATATAAATTGCTTTGAACATACCACAAAAACACAAAGGGGCGAATTTACTCAATTGTGTGGAAGATGCCAAAAGGGGGATAGGCAAAATGTACAAGCAATCGAAATTTATCGTGCGAACCAGCCGCACAAGCGGACCTTAATGGATTTGGTCGAAACATACGAGTAAGTGGGGTTTACAGCCCCTTTTCGACATACATATATGTGACAGCGCATAGAGAAAGGGACTTAAGGGTAAAAAAATCAATTTTCATTTTTTTTCTTTTTTTGATGTGGACAACATCTGAGCATCGAATGAGACCGATTCCATGCCCCAAAAGTGTTCCCTTCCAGAGATATGCGCGTTTTATGAAAGTGAAATCGACGATTCTAAGCGCAAATAGAAAGGGACCTAATCTTAAAAATGGCTCTCCTGAACAAAACTGGTTTTTAACCTTAGGTCCCTTTCTATTTTGAGCGTCACATATTGTTCGGCCGTACCAAATGGACTGCAGAGTGAGCGTATAAAATCCTTATACATCACACTTAGCTGAATTTCAACATCGACCAGCGCTTATGGCGAAACCCTTTACAGCTTTGAATCGTATAATATATAGTTTATATATATTTCGTTTATTTAGGTATAAAATATATATACATTAGGGTAGCTGACTTTTAGCAAAAAGTGGTCTCAGCTACCAGCTTTCTTTGAATCCAGCATTCACAGAGATTGACTGTTTGGTGCGGCTCGATCGGACTTTTTTGTTTGAAATAGCGATGTAGGCGAGCCACTTTTGTTTGTGCTTAAGTAGCGAATTCAAGGTGAACTAAACGAAGTTTTTTTTGGTTAAACGTGGAGAGGATAGATAGTTTATAGCAGTGCTGAAATCATCATCAGACCTTCGTTTTTGAAAATCGCAAACGATATTTAGTATTTGTAGTCTTAGTCTTTTTCTTACCTTGCTCTGTAAGCTTGTGGTAAAATAATCTCAAATAAGTAGAAACATCACAAAACTTCTATAAAATGTAGAAAACAAAAATACATAGAATTACTTTAAACGTATTTTGGAAAAAAAAAACAATGAATACCCTCCTTCGCCATATATTTTAACTTGTTAAACAAGAATAAAACTTCAAATTTTGTCAAACCAGTTCCGATCAAAATTCTCCCTACACAAGTCCAAGTGTTTATATTATTCTTATTTGATTTTTTAAGGTTTTTTTCCCGATGCACGTATCAAATTTTCGTAGAGCAGAATGTTTTCTAACAATATCGGGATAATCGAAGCCATGTGAATTTTTTTTTCGGTTTGACTTGGAATGACTCATTTAAGTCTTATGGTCGGCGATTCATCGCTGTGGGCCAAAACTCATTCCTAGATTTTCGCATAAATCGAAATATATACCTTAGAGTGCCTTTAATGATGATTCCCCCTTCTAGAAGTAGGGAATAATAAGGTTTTAAGCGAATCAGTTTAAGCTGCCCCACTTTTAAAATATAGGGTATCTCAAGTAGAGATACTTTTTTCAATAGCCTTTTTTGACAGATCACGTGTGAGTCGTGTCATGCTGTTTTTTTTAGTATTGTTTGGCATTTCATCATGGAAAGACTTACGCCTGAATAACGTTTACAAATCGTTCAACCTTTTTACAAAAATTCACGTTCTGTGTGAAATGTGTTTCGTAAACTTCGTCCAACTTATGGTCAACATAATCGGCCAATATTTCTGGCTCAATGGGTATGTAAACCAGCAAAATTGCCGCATTTGGGACCAAGAGCAACCAATAGAGGTTCAAGAACTGCCACTTCATCCATAAAAAACAACGGTTTGGTGTGGTGGAATCATCGGTCCATATTTCTTCAAAAAAATGATGTCGGTTAGAATGTAACCATCAATGGCGACCGTTATCGTGCCATGATAACCGACTATTTCATGCCTGAAATTCAAACTCGTGATCTCGGCGACATTTGGTTTTAACAAGACGGCGCCACTTTCCACACATCGCATCAATCAATGGATTTATTGAGAGAACACTTTGGTGAGCAGATAATTTCACGTTTTGGGCCGGTCGATTGGCCACCAAGATCGTGTGATGTCATACCGTTAGACTTTTTCCTGTGGGGATATGTAAAGTCTAAAGTTTATGCGGACAAACCCGCTTCGATTAAGGCCTTGGAGCAAAACATCACGCGTATTATTCGCCAGTTACCAGTCGAAATGCTCGAACGAATCATCGAAAATTGGACTCAACGAATGGACCATCTGAGACGTAGCCGCAGCCAACATTTGATAGACATAATCTTCAAAAAATAAATGCCAAAGAATGTTCTTTCAAATGATAATAGACATTCTCCACTCAATTCGAATTGTCTGTGTTTTTTCTTTAAAAAAGTAGGGAACTCAAAATTTATCACCCTATAGAACTAAAAATTAAATTTTTCTTACATTACATTTTCGATTTTAAACAGTTGGATTGGGATATGTTAGAGCCGTTGACACCATAAGTATGTGAAATAAACACGCCTAGACCCTGGAACATAATTTTGGGTTATAGAATCTAGTGGCAAACTCCGCTTTTAAAAATTAGACCATAATAAAGGCTTTGACAAAATGTACATATGCTACTTGATTCTAACGTCTGCAATGAAGTTTACATGTAGGAAATTTCAAAAATTAACATTTTACTTAGAGTGTAATGTATTTGGTGGCCTAAGTTATGTTTTAGTTTCCATGCATAAGGACCTATCGGTCCAATAATCACATACGGTAAATGGGTTTCATTTCTCTTGTCCTTCAGATATGTCCAATGTTTGTGAAATTAAATATATTAGCCACATGTAACAGGAAGCATTGCTTTGTTTTTCGACATCCCCCCTAATGTGCATAGTTCCTTTATGCTATGGAAAGGCCAACAAAGAAACTGTTGCATACTTCCTATTTTCCTGAACTCGTTCTTCCTTCCCTCTCTATGTTATGCCTTTATTTGTTTACACAATGTATGGCATGTATGCAAAATAGCCGATTGTTTCAAGGAATAATAAATTCATTTTGAAAGCTCAGTTTAAACGCAGTTTGAACATACATCTGTACATACAAATAAACATATGTAAATATCGTTTACTTTTTAATATCGCACAATTTCAGTTGGGCCATATCTTTAGATTATTTTTCTTTTTTTGTAAATAAATATTGAAAATATTACAAAGGCTCCTCAAGTATCTTTAAGTTTTTACTAAAACTATTTAAAATAAACTCAAGGAGATCGAAAGAAAGCATTACATTAACCATCAGGGAATAAAACATGGGCTATTCGGAAATCAATGCGCTCTGCAGAATCGTTGGTGGTCGCTCTTAAAAATAATTAAGTTCAAGAACCAACTTCATTCAGTCAAATCAATAAAAAACGATGTTTTTAATCGTAGTTAAATTTGTGTTAATTAAGGTTTCATATACATATTAATGAGCTTTTACTAGAGCCATTTATCAGAGTTTATTTTTGAAATAAATTTATTTAAACTGTATTTTTTTATACCCTTCATCACACTTTGTTTCAGATGTCTTTGTAACGATCTGATTCGAGAACACGATGTCCGTACGTCGCAGGATGTATCGCAAGGACATGCAGAAAAAACGTTTGGTTTGGAGTGACAATATTCGAAAAACATTATACTAGTTTTGGGTATATGGTTGTGGCTCAACAATATTATGATTCTCACACCAATAGTATGATTCACACACAATCATACTATACCATATTATGATCCACACAACCAATATATGTTTTACATACAACCATATTAAATATTTAAAAAAATTAAACTTTGTCCTGATGTTTGTAACATCTAAACGATTTGATGTCTGATCTGATTTGATTAAACGTTGTCCGTACGTCACAGTATGGATCGCAAGAACACGCAGAAAAAATGTATTGTCAGCAGGGGTGGTGCAGTTTCGGTCCACGATATTTCACCATCCTCAGACCCCAAGCAACGAATGCAATGAAACCATGATCAATGGCTATACAATTAAATGCAGGCAGATTCTAAATAAACGAGAAACAGCCGGCAGTTGAGTATTCCAAAGAACAAAGTAAACACCATTAAAATCCCTCGCACAGCCTTTTGAATTCCCATAGGTTGGCATTGCTAGCCGTATGCTGTTGTTGTTATTTTTGTAATGTTTTTTTGTATATTTTCATTTCAACAATATTATTATTGCCGCAGTCATACTATTGTCAAAATAGAATTCAAGAAACAATACAATGGTTACGGCGAATATGTTTTTATGGTAGAGAATATATTATTGCTACCGTAACCATATATTACAAACCATATCTTTTCTTTGCATGTATGAGACGATCCCGTTTTAAAATTGTTTTATATCGGTGGATGTTTTAAAATCATATAAGGATGCTTTACGATTTTAAACCCTACTGCTGTAGAAAAACACTAGAAACGACCAATATTCATATCTGGTGAAACTGCTCCTTTGTCTGTCCATGCTTTCGAATAGCCCACACATTAGGTATGTTCTTACTGAAATTTCTCTTATATATGCTTTAGGCCCTTATACAATGTTGGTCTTTATATAATTTTTGGATAGTTCACACAAAATGTTCTATCCGTATAGAGATTCTGCCGCATTTTGAACCACGTTCTTACTGAAATTACTCTTATATCTGCTATAGGCCTTAATACACTGGTCTTAATATAATTTTTGGATACATGAGGAATTTCCTAACTTGTATAGTCCTTGGCCGAACTTTAAATAACGCAGCTTGTACGGCAGCTACATCAAACCATGGACCAATACGGTCCAATTGTATTAGGATTAGTAACTGGGGTATTGCCATCTACGGCACTAAATTTCATCGTTAGCAGAAAATTTTATTAAAAAAAAATATCAGCTGAAATTCAGAAATTCTTTTTCAAATTCCATATATTTCAATTGATTTTCAGAATATTTCACTTAAAATTCAGAAAACTCCAATAACAATTCAAAAGACACCAATTAAAATTCAAAAGTTCTTTTTGGAATTTCAAATGGAACATTCTAAATTTCAAAAAGAATATCTTTTTAATTTTCATTGGCGTCTATTTCTATGTTCTAACAGAATAGTCGGAATTTAAAATGCAATTTTCTGAATAAATTGTTTTAAAATAAATAATAGTATTTTAATATTAATATTGAAAATTACAAATGTAATTAGTATAAATATGGGGAACTTTTCAAATTTTCAAATTTTATTTAAAAAAAATATCAACTAAAATTCAAAAATTTTATTTAAAATTCAGTATATTTCACTGAATTTTAAAAAGAATACTTTCAAATTGAATATCAATTGGCATCCTTTAAATTTTCATTGCCGCCTTTTTTAGACTAATCGGAATTTAAAATTGAATTCTCTGAATTAATTTTTTTTAATCCCAGTTAGTTTTAATAATAATTTTAAAAATTTCTAATGAAATTTTCTAAGTTTCAATTTATGGTAGTAGAATATTAGAATGGAATTTCTAAATTTCAATCGATATTTTCTGAATTACAATTGGAAAAGTTGTTTCTGAGATTCCTACAATTCCTTTTAGGGTCAAAAGACATAAACTATTTAGAAAATTTCAGTTGTAATACAGAATTCACTATTTAAAATGCAAGAGATTCCAATTAAAATTGGTTTCTTCAAAGTAAATCAAATGCCATTAAAAGGCCTCCGCGGTTGGCTCAAATAAATTCCAGCCGGGAGGCCCAATTTTCGATCACTTTTTGCAGCATTTGGGGGCGTATGTCAGCTACAACGCACCGAATATTTTCTTTCAAGGCGTCAATCGTGTCGGGCTTATCTGCGTAGACAAGCGACTTTACATAACATCACAAAAAAAGTCCAGCGCTGTTAAATCGCACAAGAAAATGCGGTCAACATAAGTTTCCTTCAATAAATTGATTTTCGTTGGCTGTATGGCGCGTATCGCCGTCTTGCTGGAACCAAAGGTCGCCCACACTACCATCCTCCAATTCAGGCATTCTAAAACGATTTGCAAACGTTGTTCCGGAGTAAGTCTATTCATTATGAAATGGCAAACCAAACTGAACATAAATCATGTGACAGCTGTCAAAAAGAACAACTTCGAAAAAAGTGTGGCCAGATTGAAAACCACACTTACAAAAAAGCTGCCTATATAAGCGATTTTATCTTTGTGGATCAATGCTTATCTTGTTGGAGGAACTACAAAATAAGTATATTTTAATACCGAAAAAGAGCAAAATTAAAATGAAAACCTACGAGAGTTGCTGTATATATTCTGACATTTCCATTGGAAAGTTTGACATTTTTTAGCATAAACGTACTTAGAACGTTTTGACGTACGACCATCAATTCAATTGGGAAACAAATGGAATTAACTCGTGAAAATTTTCGTGCAATCAATTTTCACAACTTTTGACGTGGATTATCACGACAAGAGTGCATCGATGAACTTAAATCTTTCTATGGCGATGAAGCACCATCTTACAGCACTGTGAACAACTGGTTTAATGAATTCCGTGGTCGACGCTCGCTCGAAGGTCGTCCAAAAACGGCCGTTGTGCCAGAGAACATTGATGCCGAGCGTGAACTGACATACCGTAAGATAGAGGCATCCTTGGGCATTTCTTCCACCAGCATACATTCGATATTGCATGAACACCTGGCCGTAAAAAAGGTTTGTTCTCGTTGGATCCCGCACAATTTGACAATCGCTCAAAAAAAGCCTCGTGTCGATTGGTGCAAAGAAATTTTGAAAAAATACGATCGCGGTGCTTTAAAAGACGTTAAAAAGATCGTCACAGGTGACGAATCATGGATCTGTGCGTATGAGCCCGAAACAAAACAACAATCGACCATGTGGGTCTACGAAGAAAAGCCAAATCCAACGAAAGTTGTTCGTGGAAAAAGCACTTCGAAGCACCCAATAACTTCTTTGTGCATCATTACAAAGCGAGCTCTATCACATCGGCTCAAACCAGCGGCTTTTTGACCGGCCAAAACGTCGAATTAATGGGTCAAACGTCGTACAGCCCTGACTTGGCACCCAATAAATAAATGCGTGGTCAACGATTTTAGGCGCCCAAAGATGCTGTTGAAGCGTTCAACAGCCATGTTTTGAAGGTGTCTCAATCGGAGTGAAGAAAGTGATTCGATTATTGGTTTGAGCGCATGCAAAAGTGTATAAATAATGCTGGAGAATACTTTGAAAAATAATAAAAACCATTTTTGATGATAAATATTCGCATTTTCATTACTGAGCCAGAAATATATATAGCAGCCCTCATATAACGAAATTAAAAAATAAATCAATGATTCAAAGCAATGAAAATTATTTCTATATTTTTTTCATCAAACTTGAGTTCAGTTTAGTATTTTTATTTATTCATTTCGATATTTCGCTCTCAAACACGCTTACAACAAAACAACATCTAATATTGTAGATTAAAAATAAATAAAAATCTAACATCAAGCTTGAAGAAAAATAATAGAGAATTTTTAAAAAAGAGGTCGAATACAATAACGCGAAAAAAAAACAATGAAAAATATTTTGTAAGCTTGTTTCATAAACATTTGTAAAGGCCATTTCGAAGACCTTCCAATAGAAGGTGGAAATCATTGTCCTTGAAACAAAACCTGCCAAGATTTGAAATGAGTATAGATTACAGCAATTATTCCTTGCAACTTCCTAAGAAGGCCTTGCAGAAAACTTCCTTTTGCCGCTGGGAAGTTCGTAAACAAAACGAAGCACCTTATCTGCTCGATTTCGAAAAATTGCGGAAAGTACACATCAGAACCAACTGCTTTGATTCCAACCAACTTGCTTAGGTTGAATTGAATTATTGAATTTTGATACAAGATCCAAACAAAGATCAAACGAAATCCCACAAATCGATCTTTGCATGGTATTATTTTTTCCATTCTCAACAAATCACAACTCAAGTCAAGTAAAATTTTTTTTCTTTTCATTCAAGTTGATTAAAATGGTTCAAACAAATTCTAGTATGAGTTTAACTGTTTGAAACATATTTTTTAAGACACTCAATAAAAATGGACTGAATTTCCGCATTTTCTTCACCAGCTTATTAAGAAACGTACTTTCAAGTCCACTCCGAGCGGAAAATATTATAGACTTTGAAGGTAATGCATGAAATTCTTGAACTGTTTTGCAGTATGAATGTCTAACATGATTTCTAACAAGGTTTTAGGCCAAACCTACATACTGATCGGCCATTTCCATTCATTATTTAAATGTAGTTCAATCTTCCAAGTATGTTGGAACTTGTGTACTTAAAAAATTAAAACATTTACTCTAAACAAACATGAGCTCAATTCAAGGTTGAATCTTAACCTAGTTTTAAGAATTTTCAATTCCAAAAAGCAATTGCTCATAGTGCCAATACACATAAGCACTACAGGCAAATTAGAAACGAAAATGATCACAAAACAAATGAAAAGTGCTTCAAGTTAATGTTTGTTTTCTTAAAATCTTACTTTCAAATTGCAACAACTTAGTTGTCTTTAAAATACACAATAATTAAATAATTGATCGCAATTGAAATAAAAACTTATTGAGAAAAAAATATCTAAGGAGCTATTGACATTCCAAATCGGGTATTGGTTAGAAGTAAGCCCAGCGTCGACTACTTTACTAATTTTGCTATTAAAAAGAAAAGTGAAATTAATTTTTTGTACTACTTTTAGACTTTTTTACATTGTACAACTATATGCATACATTTATTTATTTATTTACATTATATTAATCTTATAGTAACTCTAATATTTAAGGTTAGAAAAGCCTAAGCAACAAAGCCCATCATCTAAGTCATGCCATACAGCTGCTCAAACAATGGATCTATTGAGAGGTCATTTCAAAAAGCAGCTAATCTCAAGTTTTGGGCAGGTGAGTTGGCCGCCTAGATCGTTTAAGGGCCTAAACTTATATTCTAAGGGGCCAATTTCGGGCAGATAAAAATTACCCCTCAAATAATCAATTACCCTTTCACTTTTTTTTAAATGGGTACTACATCTATTAAAAAAAATTTTAAATCCATATTTTTTAAAAAAAAAATTAGTACAACCAAAATATATTTGAAACAGTTTTTTTTCTAAATTCCACCACCCAAAGAAAAAAGTCTTAAGGTGTGATATAAGACATTTTTCTTTGGGTGGTGAAATTTAAAAGAAAAACTATTTCAAATATATTTTGGTTGTAATAATTTTTTTTTTTTAAAAATATCGATTTAAATTTTTTTTAATGGATGTAGTACCCTTTTAAAAAAATTAAAGGGTTATTGATTATTTGAGGGGTAATTTTTGTCTGCCCGAAATTCGCCCCTTAGAATATAAGTTTAGGACCTTAATGCGAATTTCGAGAGAGTTTTTGTTTTTAAAGAGGGCTTAAGACCTTTAACAGATCCTAAAATGAGATGACGCGAAAATTTGTTGTTAATATCGTTTATGAAAAAACATGAGTTGTACCCCCAGTATACCCCCGACATAGGTATGATAGTTTGTAAGGAAAGTTTTTTAATGCTGCAAACACATAAGTCTCTATTTGAAGGCGTAGTTGCTCATAAAAGTTCCACAATTTTATGTTAGGGACATAAATACTGTTACACACGTTTTATGCTGTAAAATAAAAAGTACTGAATGTTTTTGGACCAAATATTTTTTAATATATTTATTGATGTATATTGAATCCAAAAAGAATCTACTTATTCGAAATGTCCGCCTTTTGCCTTTACACTCGCCTTAAGGCCCAATTAGTCTTGACGGTTGACGGTGGACGGTTGATTCTGCAACCTGCAGAAGTCTACCGTCGTCAACCGTCAAACTGTAGTTATCTCCCTCTAACACATGCAAAATGCAACTCCTAACTGAAATAGCTGATTGCCTACCGTCAACCGTCAAGACTAATTGGGCCTTTAAGTCGCACTGGCCAATCGTCAATAGCTGCACGAACCCCGTCCATTGGAAAATTGGCCACAGCTCGAACCAAAGCAGTCTTAAGAGATCCAATGTTGGGGTATCTTTTGTGACCAAACTTGTCCTCTAAAGACGTCCACAATTTGTAATCCAATGGGTTCAAATCTGGACTGCCTGAGGGCCCTTCTTCAGAGGAAGTGAACGCTGGCAAATTGTTTCGAAGCCAGGCCTGGGACGTTTTATCCTTATGGGCCGGTGCAGAATCCTGCTGCAAAGTCCATGGCTGGAGTGGAACAGAGAATTGTTAAGAGGCTTTACAACAGCTTCCAAAACGGGTTCATGGTAAACTTTGGCCGATGTTTTGGTTCCTTGTTCGCAGAAATACAGGTCAGTGAACCCATCGTAAGAGAAACCCCACCAAACCATGACTGAAGCTGGGGGATGACCCTTTTCCACCCTTGGGATCAGTTTAGATGCTTCCTTAGATGACCGCGCATACACTCTATCATTTTGCTTGTTAAATTTTCCCTGAACGGTAAAATTTTTTCATCGGTGAACAAAATTTTTCAGTCCAAGTTATCAGCGTGCTTTACCAAAAGACGTTTGCATTTTTCAACCCTTTTTTTTTTTTAATGCTGCAGTCAATAAATGTCCGTTAAGTCGTTTGAAAGCCCCAAGTCCCAAGTCTTTTTTAATGATTCGACTCATGGACTTTTGCGTGATATTCATCGCACGGGCCATGATTTTCTGTTTTAGGAGCGGATTTCTGTGAATTCTTGATTTAGCGGCTTTGATGACATGTGGTGTTCGAACAGAGCGTGGGCGGCCCGACCGGTGGCGGTCTTTTGCATCTCCAGTCTCCTCAAAAAGTTTTATGCATCGGTAGACGAACATGCGGCTAGTGGCCGGAGCGTTTTGAAAATATCGCTTTTTTCATTTCACACTTGAAAAGCGCTATTACAGCGATACGGTTCTCATTATCTGACCACTCCATGATAAAAGTTGAAATAATTTTAAAATCCCGTTACAGACTAACGCTATTGAGGTTAGCTTTCAAAACCCTTATGACATTAACGGGGTATGATCAGTTCTACTATTGAAATGGATGTGTTCAATGTTGTAACAGTATTTATGTCTCTACTAAGTAGATGGCGGTTTTAAATCCCTAGGTTCATTGGGACCCGGCAAATTTAGTGAAATCGTAAACAATTAGTGCTTCTGTTAAGTACTCGCGTTGCTATTTATATTTCGGGTCTGGCAATAAAAACACAATAATTTATCATTGCAAATGGTTTTATTGTTTTTATAAATATTCTCCTTTCTCCAAACCAATTTTTGAAGCACTTTTTCCACTTCGATTGACACACCTCCAAAACATGATTTTTGAACGCTTCAACAGCTGTTTCGGGCCATGTAAAACGTTGACCAGGCATTTTTTTCTTGATGCTAGGGCATAAGAAGAAGTCTTTGGGTGCCAAATCAGGGCTGTACGGTGGATGGCCTATCAATTCGACGTCTTGAGTGGTCAAATAGCATATCGTTTCAGCTGATGTGTGCGAGCTCGCATTGTCGTGAGGCAAAATGATCTATCATCTTTGAACTCTTTCCTCGTTTCTTCATATACTGTTGGCAAACAGAAGTTTGCGTCCTACGTTCCACTAAAAGCAATGTGGCAGCATGGCCGGTTATACCGCAAAAAAACGCAATCATTTCCATCGATGTACTTCTTCCACGAAGAACTTTTGTTGAATTTGGCTCGTCTTGAAAGACCCATACGGTCGATTGCTGTTTTGTTTCGAGTTCATATGCATAGAGCCATGATTCGTCACCTGTGACAATGTTATACACTGTCTTTGAGCTACCGCAGTTATACTTTTTCAACATATCTTTGCACCAATCCATACGAGCCTTTTTAAGCATTCGTCAATCGTCAAATGGGATCCAAAGAGAAAAAAAAAATTTCATGACCAAATGAAATGCAATATCTTATTGATGTTTGTCATAGTAACCCCCTAGGATGCCTCAATCTCACGGTATGTCACATATGTCGGTCTTGCTTAATCAATTCACGCACATCATCGATGGTTTCTAGCAAAGTGACCAAAGTTGGAAGTCCTTCAGGAAATTCATCCTGGAGCGAACGGCGTCCGAGACTGAACAGTGGTTTTTGATGGTGCTTCATCGCCAAAAGCCGAAACAAGCTGATATAAACACTATTGTCTCGATAACTCACGCCGAAAATCGTAAAAAAGCATCGCACGAAAATGTTCACGGAATAATTCCATTTTTTGACTAAGATGAATTTTTCAACAGACATTGAACCAAACAATTCGCCCTCAAATGACAAAACGTTCTGAGTGAAGTTATGCTAAAAATGTCAAAGTTTGCAATGGAAGTTCCTGTTTGCATGTGGGAACACTAGTATTGTCAGGACCCGAAATATAGATATAGCAATCCTCGAATGTACTGGGGCTATAGCAAACCGAAGCACGGATATGATATAGCTTATTTTGTAATATGTGGCTTCTAGAGCGGTAAGACGGTAAGATCGAGAAATCATTGTTTAAGCTATGTCGATGTTCACACAGAGAGCAGATTCGTTGCCACAACCGTATTTGTTGGACAGCCGAATGTTTGTGATTGCGTGTACTCCGAGTGTACCATCAGCACAACCGAATGTTAGTTCGTGCGTTCGAATTTTCCGTTCATGAAACTTAATGTATAAAATCTATTATTTTCAACAAGCTTTGATTTCATTTAAGGGTCAATAAGAAAATTCAAATAAAAATGTATGAAAATCAAGAAAAATTTGATTTTCCAATTTTAGCAGTAGGTGTACTTTTTCGTTCCTTCTTGGCATTTAGAGGCAAATATTTTATTTGACTTTCCAACATATACTTTTGATTAGGGCCAACTCGGTAGAATGTAAAGATAACCTATATTATTTTTTTTAAGATTTCTGGTTTTCATGTTCTAATAGTAATTTAGAACGAAATTATTTGTGGTCGATTTCAATTGTTGGTAACAACGAACAATTCAGACAATACTTTAAGTAGCTGCAAGAAGCGGTTTTGGCAACCAGCTATTTGAACTATAAGTATACTTATATTCCATTAGTACAACCGCTTTATTAGTGATCTGCGTATTAAGGTTATCGTAATAATTGTGGTACGTCAAAAAAATTTTACAATTACTAATCAAGCTTCTGAACTTTTGGTGGTTGCAACAGAATATCTTTTATTCTAATGGAATATTCGTAGTCCGAACCGATCAAGCTTCTTGTTATATGTGTGTGCTTTGAATTTAAACCACTATAGCGAAAACAATTTAGGTGGACAGTAGACGGACGGACGTGCAACTACCCATCATTAAATCGATTGGTATTCTGAGACGAATTGTACTCTCAAAGGTGGGTGGGCTGGAACATATACTTTACAACTGGTGGTTGTGTCAACCAACTGCTTTGCAGCAAGTTGATTGTTCTAAGTAATTTTTGGTTATGATGCACAATATCTATAAACGCAATATCAAGAACAGTCAAATATATCTAACAGGTGGCATATGTATAGCAGCCACAACAAACGGTTTTGACGACCAATAATTTTCACTTTAGTTTAACCGAATAGTTACAGAACTTAATAGTTATCGCAGCCATTATATTATCAGAGCTATCATCATATGATATGTGGAACCGAATTTACATCAAGGCTTTTAACATTTGGTGACTGCAAGAAAAAGACTTTTTCTTTATGTGTACATTTATTTTATTAAGAACTCATTTCTTACAATAGAGTTTTACAATAGGTTGATATTGTGCCCCAGCGCCACTTGGACATTGTTGGGGCGAGTTGGCATAAATGTACAGAATAAATAAATTACAGAAAAGTAAACGAATATCTATTAATTAAATAGCATTAGTAATAAATAATTACATAATGAGCTTAATTACAATTGAAGCATTCTTAAGTTTTGAAGTAAATATGCTTTCAGAATCGATTTAAATGTAGATATTGGTAATATATTTTTGACATTTTGAGGAAGATGATTAAACTCCGAGCAACCAATGTGCTCAATACGCTGTTTAGTTTAGTTTTAGTTAAGACTTCAGGACAACATCTTTAAATAAGCAAATTTGAGCCATTTCTGGTGTTGAAAAGGAAATTTTGAGAAAATTCGATAGCATGATGACCAATATTCCGAACAGATTTAAACATGTACGTACGAGGGCGGTTCGGAAACTTCTTGCCTAGCACAAAAAGCGCGGTATAAACAGAAAAAATTTAAGTGTTTTGGAAACTTCCATCTCTGCTATGAACACATGTTAAATTTTGTTTCGATCTGGCAACTCCTTCATATAGAAACAGGTGTTCCCAAAAGACGCATCCGCGATTTTTTTACAATGGAAAAATTAGAAATGCGTGGTGTCATTAAATATTTACATAAAAAAGATTTATCGGGACAAGAAATTCATAATGATATGGTGAATGTGTTACGTGAAGGTGCTCCTTTATATGCAACAGTAAAAAATTGGGTTGCTGAATTTAAACGTGGTCGTACAAGCATTGAAGATGAACCACGTAGTGGACGTCCAAAAACAGAAACAACAACAGAAATTGTAGCCAAAGTGCATGATATGGTATTAAATGATCGACGAATAAAAGTGCGTGAAATAGCTAATATCACGGGCATCTCAAATGATCGAGTCCATTTAATTTTGCATGAAGAACTATAGATGAAAAAGCTTTCTGCAAGATGGGTGCCAGACTTGTTAACAGTCGACCAAAAACGCATAAGAATGAACATTTCTCAAGCTTGTTTGGATCGTTTTCAGCGAAATAAAATGGATTTTAAGCGTCGTTTCATAACTGTTGATAAGACATGGATCCACCACTATACTCCAGAGACAAAAGAACAATCCAAACAATGTACTGAAGCTGGAGGAAGTGCCCCAAAGAAGGCAAAAACAATTCCATCGGCTGGTAAGGTTATGGCAACGGTTTTTTGGGACTTCAAAGGTATTTTATTGATTGACTATCTGCAAAAGGGTAAAACAATAAATTCAGAGTACTATTGCAACCTTTTAGATCAATAAAATGTACAAGTTCGAGAAAAACGTCCTGGCTTACAACACAAAAAAATAATTTTTCTTCAAGACAACGCACCAGCGCACAAGAGTGTTTTAACAATGGCTAAAATCAACGAATTAAAGTACGAGTTGCTTGACCACCCACCATATTCTCCTGATTTAGCTCCCAGTGACTTTTACCTGTTCCCAAATCTAAAAAAATTCCCTGCTGGCAAACGTTTTACCTCAAATGAAGATGCAATTACAGTAGTAAACCACTATTTTGATGACCTTGAGCAAAACTATTTTAATCAAGGGAAAGAATTGCTAGATAAGCTTTGGACTAAGTGTATTGAAGTTTCAGGAGATTATATTGAAAAATAAAAATATTTTTGAAAAACTAACTATTCCCTTTTATTGATAGGCTAAGAACTTTCCGAACCGCCCTCGTACATCAATAGTTGCATTTTGTAGAGTCCATATAGAGGCAAAATAGTCTTTGATATATCAAAATATAAGTACTTCTACAGTCGTATATTTCCACATACTGTTTCCTGTTACGAATGTAGCTCTCTATCAGTTCAAGGGCAGCCCCCGTAATGCCATAAAAATTAAGCTTTTGCAGCAGTATGTCATGATCTACTAAATCGAATGCCTTCGAAAAATCATGAAAATAATTTTTGTATAGTCTGGCTTAGTAAAATTTTTCACTCATAGTCTATTGCTGAAAAATTTTAGTGGTTGTAATACTTTGTCACTTCTACCGATACTTTCGGTTCTATTTACTGAACATTTCATAATGCGAATCAATGTTTGGCTGTACTGTTGTAAAACTGAACTTTCTTTGTTTGGTTGATAAAAAAAACTCAGTTGCCTCGGTAATTAATTTAGCAATTACTAGATTTTACCTTGACACAAAGTTTCACCTACAATGATTTCGTTGAACGAGAAGAATTTCTGTCGTAATCATCAAATGTTAATAGTCCTTATGGAAAATTGGTTCGAAACACCTAACAAACGATTCGATTTTACTTATGAAAACAAAGTAAAAATACGAGGGTTGCTATATATATTTGTGGCCTAGGCAACACTAAGTGCTTTGACAATTGAGCGCATGCAAATGTGTAAATCATGCTGGACAATTCTTAAAAAAACAATAAAACCATTTTTGATGATAAATATTCCCATTTTTATTATTAGACCAGAGATATTTATAGCAGCCTTCGTAGTTGGTTGTTACAACCGGCTTCTGTGGCAACTAATAGTATTGCTCAAAATCATTTGTGGATACCATCATTTGGTAAGGCCAATAATTTTTTTCTAACCGAAAATATATAAAAAAATTAGAACTTTGAGAATATGTTTATTTTTGCTAGGTTTTAACCACCTACGAGGGCGACTGCAAAACTAACTGGCCTGGCACATTTTTTGTTTTACTAGCATCTTTTTTTTGTTTTTTAAAAGCAATCTTTTATAAGCCATCTGTCAAAATTTCCGAAATATTTAATGATTATTTTCTTTGTTACAGGTGATTGAAGTAAACAAGTTTTATAATTTTTGAATAATGGAAAATAAAGAGTTTCGTGCGGTAATTAAACACATAGAAAAGGTTAAACGCCACAATTAATCAAAGATGAATTGGATTCTGTTCATGGTGATAATGCACCATCATACTCCACCGTGAAATCCTGGGTTCAACAATTTAAAATGGGTCGTTCAAGTACGGAAGAAGAACAACCCTTTTAAGACCGAAAACTGCTACTACTATTGAAAACATTAGAAAAATATTTAATGAAGTGACTAAAGATAGACGAATAAAGCTCAGAGAACTTGCTGATATTGTAAAAATACACGAAAAACAAGTTTGGAGTATTTAACATGGTGAACTCCACATGAAAAAGCTATCCGCAAGATGGGTGCCGCGTTTGTTGACTTTGCCCCAAAAAATCGTCCGTTGGACCAATTCCGAGGAGCTTTTAGCGATTTATCAGCGTAATCCAATAGAGTTCTTGCGCCGATTCATAACTGTTGATGAAACATGGATCCATCACTACATCCCAGAGTGCAAAGAACAGTCAAAACAATGGATAGAAGCTGGTAAAAGTGGTCCCAAGAAGGCGAAAACTGTTAAGTCAGCAGGAAAAGTAATGGAAACAGTATTTTGGGATGCAAGGGGTATAATATTTATTGATTATCTTGAGAAAGGAAAAACTATAAATAGTGAATATTTTTGTGCATTATTGGATCGGTTGAGTGAAGAAATCAAGATAAATCGGCCGCATTTAAAAAAAAAGTTCTTTTTCATCAAGATAATGCTCCTTCACACACTGCATTTTTAACTCAACAAAACTGGCCGAATTACGATTTGAAATTGCTCCGCATCCACCATATAGTCCAGATTTAGCTACTTCTGATTATTTCTTGTTTCCAAATTTAAAAAAATTTCTTGGTGGCAAAAAATTTTCATCCAACAGCGAGGTTATTGCTGAAATTGAGGCATATTTTGAAGGTCTTGAAAAATCTTATTTTTCGGATGGAATTAAAAAACTTGAAAAATATTCCAAAAAAAATAATAATTCCAAAAAAACGGTTCTTTTTATGTTAGGCCAGTTACTTTTGCGGTCGCCCTCGTATTTGAAAAGAATATATCGGAAAGACAATTGTAAGAGAAGACTTTATGTCGAAGTTAAACAATATTATGTTTCTGGGTTTGACTAAAATTTTTTTTTTACTTGAATGGCTTTTTTATTCAACCTTAAGTGTTAAATGTATTTCTGTTGATATCTGAGATTCGATGTACTGAAAACCTCAGTGTGAAAACCAACATTCGGTTATACTGATGGAATACTTGGGATATACCGTACCACAATCATTCGGTTAGCAAAAAAAAAATAACTGTGACAACGAATCTATTCTCTGTTCTCATTTAAAAACCTTAATAAACAGTAAAGAAAGAGCAAGAACCTTAACCCAATTTTAGGGGCATTTGGTCCATATTCATAAGTTATTTAATTGCTTAAATTCGACCATAATTACCTTCTGTGTTTAGAAATATTTCCTCTTTGGCTTGTTATCTTCGAAAACAATAATAATCCTTGTTAAATTTCGTCTGCAAATGAGTTCCACATGAAATAATGATTATTTTTTGTTTTAAACTTTTCCATAAAATTCGTTTGAAAATCAGATACAATTTTATACTCGATTTTCTTTTTCGTATTTATTTCTATGCTCGCGAATTCACACTTTTTTCTTTATTCAATTTTTTCACACATAATTTATTGTTGTTGTCGCTGATATTGGCACCAATTTTTCAAAATTCGTTTTACATACGAGATACTCGTAATTAAAAAATAAATGAAAAAGTAAAAACCAAAATCATTTAAGTTGATCTAGAGATTCTTTTTAATGGATTTCATCGTTTGAATCGGCGCAGGCGTATTGAAAAGCGGAGCAAATAAAAGTAAATTGCGGCGAATTATGATTTCAAAAAATTAACCCGTAAGCCGAAGATCAATTTTAATTTCCGTAGTTTCCGAATGGATTTCTTTAATTTATTTGTTTTTGGAAAATTTTCAAAATAAATATCAGTTTTATTGTTTTGGTATTTGTTTTTGGTTTATAACTTCAAAGTTATTTTTTTTAATCGTTTCTTTTTCAATTTAAAATTCTCGTTTGGTTGTGTTAAAATTGAAAGTGACACCGTCTATACTGAACGTTCAGAACCTTCCTGTTGGGCTGTCGAAAGCAGACTCAACGCTTATAGATCGTGCAAAAACCTGGTTAAGACTGTTGGAAAGCGCATTTTTTTTTTGTTGAGTCGTCGCTTGTGACGGTGTCTATGCCGTTGCCGCAACGACGACGTTAACAAAAAAAAAACCGAATTGTGTATTTACTCGCTACTCAATACGACTGATCATCACTGTTCGTTCATTGCTTACCATGTTAGCGGCTCGACACTTCGTTCGCTCGCTGCTGCTAGGCTTTGCTTTAGCTTCGTCCGTCGTCGTCAGCGTCACTGCGCATACACGACGTTGCTGGTGATCGACCGCCGTGTACCACCACTCAGACTTTACGGTTTAGCCCATACACATACCACAACTAGCCAGCTAAGCGTTCAAAAGCAAAGGCGATACTAACAATATTGTGTTGACTTTAGAATAACAACGAGGTGGGTTTAATAATTCAGGGAGACCTCATCCACCGTGTATCCGCTGACAATTTTCAAAAAGTAAGCCAAAAAGAGGATTTTTTCAAACAGTTTTGAAAAATGGCAGAGTTTTTCCAGTGTTCATTTCAAGAAAACTAGCATACCGAGCAAGATGGAAGTAATTTAAGATGTTTTGGGATATGAAGCAAGGCTAACCTGTTTTAACAGTGCGAATGACGCTATTACAGGGTGGACCAAAAGTTACCACGAGGCTTAAAACTTTAATAAATTTTTCGTTTATACTTAGTAGGGACATAAATACTCTTACAACATTGAAAACTCCCATTGCAATAGTAGAACTGAACATATCCCGTTTTTTTAAGTCCTGTAGCTCGTTTCTGTAACTCGTACCGATCGCAGTTACCGATTGAAATTACCGATTTGACGTCATTCTCACCTTCACTGTTTCTGTAAAAAATATTGCCTATTCTTATTCCATTCACTCGTTCCAAATCGGTAATATGACATTGTTCCGATTCTACTTCAATAGGAATCGCTTAAAAAAGTGTTTCTGTAAGCAAATCGACTCAACTTGACATCGGTAACTTTCTTACTGACTTTAAACCAAGTGAGAACTAAGAGAGAGAACCAAGTAAGTACATGAAAACAAATGCAAATAAAAAGCTGCTTGTTTTATCTGTCTCGATTCTATTTCGTGAACAACAACCTTAATATGGACGATTGCACAAAGTTTTGTCTTGAACGTGTACAAAAATGACAGCTATGCAAACAATTTTGACACATCGCTTAAAGTACCAAATCATAATCGCAGAGGATAATGCATTTTTTTGTCTTGTTATTATAAATGTTGACAAAATGATAAAAATAAAGAAGGTATTTTCAAGAAGTGCACAAAAGGTACATAAAACGGTGGCTCGAAAGTAAACAAAAGTTGCAAAAATAGTATCACAAAAAATGTGGCACAAGGGTAACACTGCTCTTCCAACTCTTTTAAAACTCTTAACAAAAGTGAAATGTACCTTCTGCTACATCTAGAGGCCACTTCTTAATTCATATGTTATTGTGACAGAGACAGCTCTTTCTTGCTAGAAATTTGGCCAGAAATTAGTAAGCATATCGTCAATTCCATGTGAAACCGATCACAGTAGGTCTTCGATTTTGACGATACGTACTTTTTAAACGATGACGTATATTTTTTAAAAAAAATCATATATTTTGATCTAATGGGTGATCCAAGTAGAGATACTTTTTTCAAAAGCCATGCAGTCATGTTATTTTTGTTAAGTATTGTTTCGCATTTCATCATGGAAAAATTTTAATTTCAATAAAAAAGGACTATTATTGCATTAGATCCGTACCAATAACATTTGTTCCAAAAAGCATTTTTAAATGAAGAAAAATTACAATCATACAGCATGATTGCCATAATCATATTATTGTTAACATGAAACGCAAAACACAATACTTTTGTCGTACTTTTGTACTTTAGTTTGTTTGTGTATTGTAGCTATAACCATATTTTCATTTTTAAATTTGGCAATAATACTATTGTTACATTTCAACAATATTAATATTGCAGCGGTTATACTATTGCCAAAACTAAATTCAGTTAACAAAGCTATGGTTGCGACGAACATACATTTATTGGGGAAAACATATTATTATTGCCGTGACCATGTAGTAACCATGTTTTTTCTCTGCGTGTAGAGATACTTTTTTCAATAGCCTTTTTTTGACAGATCACGTATGAGTCGTGTCATGCTGTCATGTTAGTTTTGTTTAGCATTGTTTGGCTTTATGGAATGTCCTAGGCCTGAGCAACGTTTACAAATCGTTAAACTTTATTACGAAAATTCACTTTCAGTGAGGAATGTGTTTCGTGCACTTCGTTCAGCTTATGGTAAACATAATCGGCCTACTGGGCGTACTATTCGCAACACCATCACCCATCTTGAGACACAGCATTCATTATAGGATAATATTCGACCGAATAGACCACGTACAGCACGCAGTGAAGAAAATGTAGCGGTCCTAGCTGAGAGTGTACACCAAAACCGTGGAGAGTCGATTCGGCAGCGTTCGCAGCAACTTGGACTGACTCGGAACGACTTGGCGCATTTTACGTCGAGATATTAAATTGAAAGCGTACGAAATACAGCTTGAGCAAGAACTGAAGCCGTCCGACGTTTCCAAGCGACATCGCTTCGCTCAATGGGCTCTTGAAAAGTTCCAAGAAGATCCGACGTTTTCGAGCCCAATTTTGTTCAGCGATGAGGCCCATTTCTGGCTCAATGGGTATGTAAACAAGCAAAATTGCCGCATTTGGGACAAAGAGCAACCAGAAGAGATTCAAGAGCTGCCACTTCATCCGGAAAAAACAACTGTTTGGTATGGTTTGTGGGCCGGTGGAATCATCGGTCCCTATTTCTTCAAAAATGATGCCGGCGAGAACGTAACCGTCAACGGCGACCGTTATCGCGCCATGATAACCGAATATATGATGCCTGAAATTGAAGCTAGTGATCTCGGCGACATTTGGTTTCAACAAGACGACGCCACTTTCCACTCATCGCATCAATCAATGGATTTATTGAGAGAACACTTCGGTGGGCAGATAATTTCATGTTTTGGGACGGTCGATTGGCCACCAAGATCGTGTGGTAGGACACCGTTAGACTTTTTCCTGTGGGGATATGTAAAGTCTTAAGTTTATGCGGACAAACCCGCTTCGATTCAGGCCTTAGAGCATAACATCAGGCGTGTCATTCGCCAGTTACCAGTCGAAATGCTCGAACGATTCATCGAAAATTGGACTCAACGGATGGACCATCTGAGACCTAGCCGATGCCAACATTTAATAGACATAATCTTCAAAAAATAAATGCCAAAGAATGTTTTTTCAAATGATAATAAACATTCCCCATTTAATTTGAATTTTCTATGTTTTTTTTATTTAAAAATGTAGGGAACCTGGAAATGGATCACGCGTTAGTTACGATATTTGAGATTTTTTTTGTAAACTATCAGGATTAAATTGAGGTTTACAAAATATATTTTTATAAAAAAAATGTTCTTTAAAAAAGAATTTTTTTTTTAAACTTTCAGGATTAAATTGAGTTTTACAAAATATATTTTTATAAAAAAAAATATTTTCTTAAAAAAAGATTTTTTTTAAACTATCAGGATTAAATTGAGTTTTACAAAATTTATTTTTATAAAAAAAATATTTTCTACAAAAATAATTTTTTTTCAAACCATCAAGATTAAACTGAGGTTTACCAAAAATATTTTTTTTAAAAAGAAACACGTTGTAAAGGAAATGTTTTGATGGCTTTCGATGTGGAGTCAAGAGTGAGTTGTATTTTCGTGGGCAATTGTGTGAAGAAAACTTGAAAAGTAAGGGGTTGCAACAGTAGTTCTTATTCGTTTGGGGAGAGCCTGGCCTTATAGAGTAAGAAAAATTTTAAGTTTTTGAAAAGACAAACCTTGGATTTGTTTCTAATTTTTTTTTGGTAAATGGTTATTATGTAAACTAATGACACAACAAAAGTATTTCGTAGCAACGCTTTCATTTTTTAAGTTATAAACTAAAATGTGCTACGGTCTCCACAATATTTTGAAACACTTCAAAATTAGAAAACTCTTGCTGTGGTTCCATTTGTGATTTATGAGTATTTTTTTTATTTTCTTTAGAAATATCTACAAAGGGTCATAAAAAAGCATTACAAATGTTGATATTAAAAAAAATACATTTTTCCGTTTATTTTTTTATGCCTCTGCTGTAATTTTCAGAATTCAGATTTTTTTTAAAAACCCAAACTATTTATTTTTTTGAACACCAATGTTGACCAATGTTCAAATTATCGTCAAAATCGAAGACCTACTTGTAAAAAGTGGAATTGACGATAAATTACTGCAACGAAATAAATCGTTTTTCGCTGCACCACGACTGCCGGTTCTATGCACCGAATTGGCCCGAAACAAACACCCTTCTTCCAGGGTCAGTCATCTCAAAAATATGTGATTTTTCTGTGTCCATTTTATTGTTGTGGGAGCAGCACCTCCCGGAATGAATGCTCCGATTACGTCAGGCCCGAGCCGGGATTGAACAAAACCCCGGACCTTGAATCTTCTCGGTTTGTCAGAACCGTTTTCAGCACTGATGGAAAACATGGGACAATTGAAGATTCGTTGGAAGCGTGGTACTCTCAATGGAGGTTTGGTACAATGCACTGTTGTTTATCAGAATATTATATGCTGTAATAAACTGAAATTAATTGAAGTAAGATCCAAGAGGCCTGTCCGTAGTTGGGTCTAACTGAGAAACATGTTTGAACTATGATTATATTGTTGTTCGATTTTAGTTCAAATCTAGTCTGTCGAACTAAAATATTGTCAAGTTAGTTTTGGTACCATTATGTGAACACATTGGTGCAATTTGAATTCAATTACTGGTATACGCCATCGTACAACGTCGGTCAGCTGTAATTATTGCATGGAGTGGGTGCACTTCAAAAGTAGTACAATGGTTCAGGTCTGAACCACATTAGAAAGTACAGCGAAACGGACTTTTTTGCTACTTCCTGTATCGACGTAGTCTGCAGTGGATGGTTGTAGCGGCTCACATAGTGCCGGGATGATAGCCCTTGGCCGAAGAATTGCTGCTTCGGGTCAATACGGTGCATAGAACCGGCCCACTGCCTGTCTGCAGTGGATCTCTGTATTTGATGTCGCCGTCTACACCTTCGTTGTCGTTGTCATCTTCACCATCATCCATCCATGATGGTCCCCCGCATTCTCCGTTGCAGCAGCATCATAAAATTCAGCACCACAACACCAAAGATTGCTGTTGCCACCCACCCCCGACGGTGCATCAATTTGGCAATGGCATACGTAACAAAATCAGTGAGGTAATAGAATTTATGAGCCGGAAAAACATCATAGTCACAGCGATCCAAGAAAACAGCCAAATGCCAATGCAGCACGCCCAGTTGGAACGGACTTACTTTCCTTTCAGCGCAGTACAGAACTATCTCGCCTGAGCTTGACTCTAGGGACCCATTTAAGGAAAGTATGGGCATAGCAGTCAAGTCTGGGACTGCCGAAATAGAGCTGTAAAACGTATACATCCCGCCGGTTTGAAGGTGTTCCACGCGTTATTATCCAGACATAAGCAATCTGCTACATGCCAACAACCGCTTCGTCCCAGGAGACTTTAAGGCTTACCACGAAACTGAGGAATTCTCTCTTAGACAACGACCAGAGATCCATAGCTTTGGCAGAGCAAATTGATAGCTCTACGTTATACACAGTGAATTAGGATTATGGGCGATTGACGTACCTTGCCAGATATAATTATGGCATCGCCTGGCCTGATCAACGACGTCATCTGGCAACCCCTTATATCATTAGAATAGGATCACCTTTCTATAATTCTCTCCATCAACAAATCATCCTACTTCATAGTCTCTGAAGGCCGTGCGTATTTTAATCAAAAAAGGTTGGTTGGGATGCTTTCAGAGAAGCCACCAACCGCATCTTTAGTAATCTGAAATAACCGATTTATTTATTTATTTTTTTTTTTAAATAACCAACACTTAGGGGCTGCCCCCTATACATGCGGTGCATTGCGGTGGTGAGTGGAAAGTAAAGGATCGGAGGGGGGAAAGAGGGAGTAATGATTATTGACGCTTGCCTTGAACTTCTGGATGTCGCAATTAGTGGGAAATAAATTTGCCGGAAGTCGATTCCACATACGGACTACATACGAAAGTGCGATTTCCCAACCGATGTTTTGCAGTTCGGCCCGATTTCCAACTGATTTTTTCTCTGTGTGTATTCTGCTAGGGAAACATCCCCGGAGACTTCACCAGAGGAGAAGATGCAACCACGTCACACACGCGTGGTTTTGGATCAGCTAAAATCTGGATGGTGCAGCCACCTCTATTCGTATTGGGCGCAAATTGATGGCAACGTTCCGGACGTATGTCCCGCCTGCTACATGAGGTGCTGCATCTCTTCAATTGTTTGATTTAAAAAAGGACACGCCCCAACAGAAATTAATTGTATAACATTTTCTACCATTTTCGAATAAATGACGAATAGCACTCTCTAATCGTAAAGACAGGACGTTAAAATGTTCTACGAAAATAAACTCTATACGATTTCGCTTATGACATATCATCACTATAACTCAGTAAAACAAAGGGATATTAACTATTTTTAACTTATTTCATAAGGTATAAGGTTGCAGAATAAAAATTTCCTTGGCCCCAAAAAAATAACTCGGACCTACGAGGCCTTTTGCAAAATTACTATAATCACCTAAGTCTTTCATTTCTAGAATAAATTAATCACCCCCAGAGCACATGTTGCACCAGCGAGCTAAACGGCGTTTGGTTACTACAAAGAATTTATTTGTTGTCACCACCAATTATTGGTATCAAAATAACCTGTTAGTCATATTTAGTTGGGTGTCATAACCACCAGTTATAGCAACCAATTACTGAATTCGGTTGCCTTAAACGACTGTATGTATCGTAATATTATTGTACCATCTTATGGTGAGGCGAACCATGTAACCATCAATACCATAGAATGTTGGGGTTTGCCACAAAAAGCATGTTCATGCAACCGGATATTTGTAGCTCGGACCGATTTTTAACTGATTTTGTTCTCTGCGTGATAAATGATTAAGGTTGCATGCACCTCGAGAATTCCATCAGTACAACCAAATGTTAGTTGGTGCTCTGTAACGTTCATTAATTGTAACTGAAGTATCCATAGAAAATACGTATTATTCGAATTTCCACAAAAAAAAAAGAATTTTTCGATCCTAAAGTCCATATGCCGCACTTGTGTAACGAAAAAATTTTAAATTATTAGTAGAGGCTTTAAACTTTAAACAAAGGCATGAAGGGGCAAAAAGAGGAAAAGCTGATGGAAGATTTTCACTGAATAATTTAGATTAAAGGATGCTGAAAACTGCAATAATAGGATTATTTTCGCTTTTGGTTATGATGACATTTTAGAAATCATCACTAATATTCGGTTACAATGACAAATGTTGGCAAAACTATTGTTTGCCACAACCACCAGTTATGGCAACTAAATACATTTTACGTGTATCTTTGGCATGGCCTATCAATAAGTTGCGTATACAATGTGATGATTATATTTATCATCCTGTGGTACGTCGAACCGAATATCCATTAAGATTATAAAAATTTGGTGATCGCAACCGAAATTCTATTTTTGACACCGAATTTCAGTAATTCGAACCGATTTTCGACTAATTTGTTCTCTGTGTGTAAAAAGACAAAAGTAATCATCTGTAAGAGGGTTGTTATATATATATTTCTGGCATCTGACCTTTCCATTGGAAAGTTTGACATATTTAAGCATAAACGTACTCAGAACGTTTTGACGTACAACCATCATTTGTGTTGTTTACAGTGACTTGAAAAAAATCAATTTGGCAAATAAATGGAATTAACTCGTGAACATTTTTCAATTCTTTCGACATTGATTATCACGACAAGAGTGCATCGATGAACTTAAATCTTTGTATGGCGATGAAGCACCATCCTATAGGACTGTGAAAATCTGGTTAAATGAATTCAATCGTGGCCGACGCTCGCTCAGATCGAAGGTCATGAAGGTCGTACAAAAACGGCCGTTGTGCCAGAGAACATTGATGCCGTGCGGGAACTGATAATGCAAGATCGTCATGTGAAATACCGTGAGATATAGGCATCCTTGGGCATTTCTTCCACCAGCATACATTCGATATTGCATGAACACCTGGCCGTAAAATAGGTTTGTTCTCGTTGGATAGGGCATAATTTGACTATCGCAAAAAAAAAATTTGTAAAAATACCATCGTTTATAAAAATACGAGACGTTTATAAGATCGTCACAGGTGACGAATCATGGATCTTTGCGTATGAGCTCGAAACAAAACAGCATTCGACCGTGTAAGTCTTCGAAGACGAGCCATATCCAACGAAATTTGTTCGTGAAAGAATCACTGCGAAGCGAATGGTCGCCTGTTTCTTCGGCAAAACTGGTCTTGTGGCGACTGTTCCGCTTGAGCAACGTAGGACGGTCAATTCTGAATGCTACACCACAATTTAGTTGCCTGAAGTCTTCTGAGAAATTCGAAAAACGAACAAGCTCTCACATCGGCTCAAACCAGCGTCTTTTTGACCGGCCAAAACGTCGAATTGATGGGTCATCTGCCGTACAGCCCTGACTTGGCACCCAATGACTTCTTTTTATGCCCGCACATCAAGAAAAAAATGCGTGGTCAACGATTTTCGTCGCCAGAAGATGCTGTTGAAGCGTTCAAAAGCCATGTTTTGGAGGTGTCTCAATCGTATTGGAAAAAGTGTTTCGACAATTGGTTTGAGCGCATGCAAAAGTGTAAAAATCATGCTGGAGAATACTTTGAAAAACAAAAAAAAACATTTTTGATAATAAATATTCGCATTTTCATTATTAGACCAGAAATATATATAGCAGCCATCGTATTAGCTGGTGTTGCCGACTGATTTACTGAAAATTGCCGTGTACACAATCAAAATTCGTGTGTAGCGATAGGCTACAGTGATAGTACTTTTACGAGTACGTGGAGCCTCTAACATTCGTTTGTGGCAACAAATCTGTTCTGTAACTTGCATTTATTTGCAAAAAAATGTTTTTATTCAAAAATTTACTGATTTTATAATCCACACTCGAGTTTTTATATGTCTGGCAGTGTAGATTCGATTTCTACCAAATGCTTTTCATTACGGCACTTTTCATAGTATCCTCGTTGATTACCACAGCCAAAATTCGAATAATTCACCATATCCAAAATACGCAGCTAAAACTTAATAATGATCAATAAACCGCCTGTAATCATAGGCAGCACACGAAGGCGATGATCATTGCATTCCCATTAGCATCATTGAGGTAAGCATGAAGTAACCCATTCACAATAATGTCATTATCGCCGATTTTGCGGCTAGCGCGGTGGAAATGTTTCGTTCACACACATTGACGTTTGTCCGTCCGTCCGCCCGCCCGTTCATCCATTCAGCCATCCATCAGGTCCATGTTGTGAGTGGCTCCGCATGTACCTTCTCATACGTACAGATACGTATGTACGTACTCGAACGTACAACACGTACGTAGCCGCCAGCGCAAAGCTTACAGGTGAGCGAGTACTCACGGTTAAGCGAAACGTACAAGAAAGGGAAAAAACCAAACGACACAAAAATTGAATTTTATGAATTGAATCGTATTGTATTGTAGTCAATTGGATGTGTTATTACAAACGTCATGCGCTTGTTGTTGCTGCAGTTCTTCGCTGATGTCGTTGTTGTTGTTTTTGGATCTCATTGGTAATGTGTGATGTATGTACTACTATTTACCTGCCTACTTAACTATGTATCACCTTACACGCGGACATATATACGAGTACTTACATATGTGAGCTTAAATTCCATTGCCGTCAATCTGAGCCGTTGTCTTTTTTTCAAGTTTTTGGTTGACATTCAAAAAAAATAGTGCCAAAGATTCGACCTGTGTTGATGTTTTTATACAACGCACACACTGTTATGCAAAAAATCAAGTGAAAACGTTGTGAAGTTCGGCCAGGCTGAACCTTATATACCCTACACCACCACTACCATACTAAAGCCCCTGCACCCGACCCGACCCTAATCTCAGCCAAAACTTTTAAATAATTCAATAGGCGTGTTCTACTTGTACTCGCTTTTGTAAAGGAGTAAGTGGTCGCTAAGGCGATAACTTCAGAACTTTACGAGACATTTTTAAATTTCTTTGTGTACAAGAACTGATTGGCTTGATGCATCATAAACTGTGTGAGTTGAAAATTTGTAATTTGTAGAAAGAAAGTTTTTCACGAAATCCTATAAGCGAGAAATAACCGAGCTCGCTTGAACTCGCTATAGGTTATTCTTGAATAACTTTCTTCCCAACAATTTTAAAAATTTGAAACAAAGGGGATTTAACATAAATTGTCTTTACGAGGGCGACCGCAAAACTAACTGGCCTGGCACATTTTCTGTTTTACTAGCAACTTTTTTTTTGTTTTTTAAAAGCAATCTTTTATAAGCCATCTGTCAAAATTTCCGAAATATTTAATGATTATTTTCTTTGTTACAGGTGATTGAAGTAAACAAGTTTTATAATTTTTGAAAAATGGAAACGGTAATTAAACACTTTTATATGAAAGGTTATACGCCACAATTAATCAAAGATGAATTGGATTCTGTTCATGGTGATAATGCACCATCATACTCCACCGTGAAATCCTGGGTTCAAGAATTTAAAATGGGTCGTTCAAGTACGGAAGATGAACAACGCTCTGGAAGACCGAAAACTGCTACTACTATTGAAAACATTAGAAAAATATTTAATGAAGTGACTAAAGATAGACGAATAAAGCTCAGAGAGCCTGCTGATATTGTTAAAATACACGAAAAACAAGTTAGGAGTATTTTACATGATGAACTCCACATGAAAAAGCTATCCGCAAGATGGGTGCCGCGTTTGTTGACTTTGCCCCAAAAAATCGTCCGTTGGACCAATTCCGAGGAGCTTTTAGCGATTTATCAGCGTAATCCAATAGAGTTCTTGCGCCGATTCATAACTGCTGATGAAACATGGATCCATCACTACATCCCAGAATGCAATAAACAGTCAAAACAATGGATAGAAGCTGGTAAAAGTGGTCCCAAGAAGGCGAAAAATGTTAAGCCAGCAGGAAAAGTAATGGTCACAGTATTTTGGGATGCAAGGGGTATAATATTTATTGATTATCTTGAGAAAGGAAAAACTATAAATAGTGAATATTATTGTGCATTATTGGATCGGTTGAGTGAAGAAATCAAGATAAAACGACCGCATTTAGAAAAAAAAAGTTCTTTTTTATCAAGAAATTGCTCCGCATCCACCATATAGTCCAGATTTAGCTCCTTCTGATTATTTCTTGTTTCCAAATTTAAAAAAAATTCTCGGTGGCAAAAAATTTTCTTCCAATAGCGAGGTTATTGCTGAAACTGAGGCATATTTTGAGGTCTTGAAAAATCTTATTTTTCGGATGGTACTAAAAAACAAGAAAAATGTTTGATGATTAAGTGTATTGAGTTGGAAGGAGATTATGTTGAAAAATAAATAATAATAATTCCAAAAAAAACGGTTCTTTTTATGTTAGGCCAGTTACTTTTGCGGTCGCCTTCGTATATATTGAATGGGGAATGTTTATTATCATTTGAAAGAACATTCTTTGGCATTTATTTTCTGATGGTCCATCCGTTGAGTCCAATTTTCGACGACTCGTTCGAGCATTTCGACTGGTAACAGGCGAATGACACGCGTGATGCTTTGCTCCAAGGCCTGAATCGAAGCGAATTTGTCCGCATAAACTTTAGACTTTACATATCCCTACAGGAAAAAGTCTAACGGTGTGACATCACACGATCTTGGTGGCCAATCGACCGGCCCAAAACTGAAATTATCTCCTAACCAAAGTGTTCTCTCAATAATTCCATTGATTGATGCTATGTGTGGAAAGTGGCGCCGTCTTGTTGAAACCAAATGTCCCGAGATCACAGCTTCAATTTCAGGCAAATAGTCGGTTATCATAGCACGATAATTTTTGAAGAAATATGGACCGATGATTCCACCGGCGCACAAACCACACCAAACCGTTGTTTTTTCCGGATGAAGTGGCAGCTCAAGAACCTCTTTTGGTTGCTCTTCGTCCCAAATGCGGCAATTTTGCTTGTTTACATACCCATTGAGCCAGAAATGGGCATCATCGGTGAACAAAATTGGGCTCGAAAACGTCGGATCTTTTTGGAACTTTTCAAGAGCCCATAGAGCGAAGCGTTGTCGCTTGGGAACGTCGGGCGGTTTCAGTTCTTGCAGAAGCTGTATTTTGTACGCATTCAATTTAAGATCTCGACGTAAAATGCGCCAAGTCGTTCCATACGTCAGTTGCTGCGAACGGCGCCGAATCGACTCTCCACGGTATAGGTGTACACTCTCAGCTACGGCCGCTATATTTTCTTCACAGCGTGCTGGAAGTGGTCTATTCGGTCGAATACTATCCAATAATGAATGCTGGGTCTCAAGATGGGTGATGGTGTTGCGAATAGTACGCTCAGTAGGCCGATTATGTTGACCATATGTTGTACGAAAAACATTCTTCACAGAACATGAATTTTCGTAATAAAGTTGAACGATTTGTAAACGTTGTTCAGACGTAAGTCTTTCCATGATGAAATACCAAATAATACTAAACAAAAGTAACATGACAGCATGACACGACTCACACGTAATCTGTCAAAAGAAGGCTATTAAAAAAAGTATCTCTACTTGGATCACCCATTATATACATAACTAGAGTTTTTTACTCTACACAAATCGCGAACACTCTATAAATGACTGTAAGGGTCCTCTGGCCCTTTATCACGAGGTTTAAGCCAAACCAGGTTTAAAATTCTCAGAAAAGTAATCCATACTACTTTAGTTATATACAATTTTGACCAAATATATGCAAGTTCCTGCCAATTAGCAGAGATCCACATAACAAAAAATCCATAATAGGATTCATTATTGAAATATACTTTAGATTCGTATACTTATTGTTAGGCTTCTATGGAGCAGATTCAATTATTCAAATAAAGTTTGATATGCTTTATTTGAAAAACAAAAAAAATCACGAGGAATACAAAATTAAATCTAGATTGGACTCAAATTGAGGTTTCTAGAGATACAGGGGCCTATTCGAACACATGAGCCGATAACACCATGGCGCCATTTTTTTTAGCATAAACGTACGACCATCATTTGTGTTGTTTACAGTGACAAAAAAATAGAATTAACTGATGTGGACAAGATCTGAGCATCGAATGAGAACATCTGAGCATCGAATGCCCCAAAAGTGTTCCCTCCCAGAGATATGCGCGTTTTATGAAAGTTAAGACGACGATTCTAAGCGCAAATAGAAAGGGACCTAATCTTTAAAATGGCTCTCCTGAACAAAACTTAGGTCCCTTTCTATTTTGCGCGTCACATATAGTTATGATCACTGATTTATATTTAAATTTACAAATTTTGTGGTAATCATTTGGTTATTGTTATAAACCGATATTGCTTTAGGAATACTTCCAGCTAAAATGTTTTTAAACTGAAGTGGAAACAAACGTCGCACTGCTGAAGATATGTGAAGGAACCTATTGAAGTCTTAAGGGTTGGTGACGCCACCAGTGTAGCCCTGTCATATCCAATCAAATACTTTCATTGTTCATATATTACAATATTTTTGTTTATTTTTGGTCGTTTTGTTTATCAGCTATTAACACTACTGGTCCCCTTTTTTAAATGTGACGTACAAAAAACCCACTAAATAGTGCAAGTAACAGCAACATGCGGTTGGATAAACATATTTTGAAAACAATATCTTAGAATTAGTAACTTCATTTAAATTTGCTAGGGAAAAGTAAAAAGGTAGATGGCGTTTTCTTGGACTTTTTAGGACATGTAAATCCTTTATAACACATGATAGTCCTTCTTATTACAAGCAGAAGAAAGCACGCACAAGATCGAAGTGATTGCAAGAAACATTGACTGGCCAACCTAAGTAATTGGGAATTGATCAAATTGCGGTCATTTGTTTTTTATCTTTGATAAAACCAAAGCGTTAGCATTGTTTCCAGCATTCTCAATATTTGTCGCAACGAATTTAATGAAATTCACTCTTTCAATAAAAAACCCAACCATCAAATCAAAAGATTCTTAAGAATTCATTAATATTAAATTGTTCGCAAAAAAAAATTAAGCGGATAATTAACACATTTTAAAACCTGGAAAACTTAGTCAAGCGCGATCTTTAATACGATACCACAGACTATTCTTATGGACGTTTTTGTCCGATAACGTCATTAGTATAATTTACTCGTATGAAGAGAAAAGTATAAAAATGACAAATGTTCCCAATATTTTTTTTACACACAGAAAAAATACTCGGTAGCTATGTTTAAGACAACTAAGAAATCTGTTATAATGGGTGATCCAAGTAGAGATACTTTTTTTTAATAGCCTTTTTTTGACAGATCACGTAAGAGTGTTGTTTAGTATTGTTTGGCGTTCATCATGAAAAGACTTACTACGCCTGGACAACGTTTACAAATCGTTGAACTTTATTTTAAAAATTCACGTTCTGTGAAGAATGTGTTTCGTGCACCTTGTTCAACTTATGGTCAACATAATCGGCCTACTGAGCGTACTTTCCGCAATACCATCACCCATCTTGAGACCCAGCATTCATTATTGGAAAATATTCAACCGAATAGACCACGTCCAGCACTAAGTGAAGAAAATGTAGCAGCCGTAGCTGAGAGTGTACACCAAGACCGTGGAGAGTCGATTCGGCGCCGTTCGCAGCAACTCTCGGACTGATGTATGGAACGACTTGGCGCATTTTACGTCGAGATCTTAAATTGAGTGCGAGCCAAATACAGCTTGTGCAAGAAATGAAGCCGCCCGATGTTCCCACGCGACATCGTTTCGCTCTATGGGCTCTTGAGAAGTTCCAAGAAGATCCGACGTTTTCGAGCCAAATTTTGTTCAGCGATGTGGCCCATTTCTGGCTCAATGGGTATGTAAACAAGCAAAATTGCCGCATTTGGGACGAAGAGCAACCAGAAGAGGTTCAAGAGCTGTCACTTTATCCGGAAAAAACAACTATTTGGTGTGGTTTGTGGGTCGGTGAAATCATCGGTCTATATTTCTTCAAAAATTATGGCGGTGAGAACGTAACCGGCAATGGCGACCGTTATCGTGCCATGATAACCGACTATTTGATGCCTGAAAGTGAAGCTCGTGATCTCGGCGACATTTGGGTTCAACAAAACGGCGCCACTACCCACAAGTCGCATCAATCAATGGATTTATTGAGAGAACACTTCGGTGAGCAGATAATTTCACGTTTTGGGCCGGTAGATTGGCCACCAAGATCGTGTGATATCACACCGTTAGACTTTTTCCTGTGGGGATATGTAAAGTCTAAAGTTTATGCTGACAAACCCGCTTCGATTCAGTCCTTGGAGCAGAACATCACGCGTGCCATTCACCAGTTACCAGTTGAAATGCTCGAACGAGTTACCGAAAATTGGACTCAACGGATCAACCATCTGAGACGTAGCCGCGCCAACATTTGATAGACATAATCCTCAAAAAATAAATGCCAAAGAATGTTCTTTCAAATGATAATAAACACTCCCCATTTAATTTGAATTTTCTGTGTTTTTTATTTAAAAAATAAGGGAACCTCGAAATGGATGACGCATTATGTAAAGTCGCGTTTACTACAAATTCGATTATTTTTGCAGTCGAAACCCACCCATACCTATCAATGGCAATATTGCAAATTGCACATCCCTATGAAAACAGCTGTTAATCATTATAAATATAAACATCCAAAATGCAAAAAACAGGAGGTAAGTTAATATTTTTGCTTTTGTTTAAATAATATTAATTTTTTCAATTATTTTAGATTTCAAAAAGACGGAATGGACAGCAGTATCAACACTATATCTGTTGGACCTCTGGGAGGAAAATATTGATGGCCTGAGGGGTGCTCGCAAAAACACCCACATACACAAAGAGATGGGGGAGAAGCTTGGAGTGACTGGCGCGGAAGTGAAAAATAAACCATTTGGTCCTCATTTTCCACTGCGGTTAGCAAAATAATATCATTTAACTCCATGATAATGTCACAACACAAAAATATTAAAATTTTTCGCACCCCTAAAAAAACAAATAAACACAAACAGCTGTTTGAACGCAAACGTGGACGCAAAACACAATGGAAACACCATTAAAAATTATCGATAAATCGTGGACGCGGACGTGGACGCGACCGTAGTGGAAAAAGCCTATAAGATGTGGCGTCTAGAGCTAAAAGCATAAAAATCGAATGAACATATATGTATGTGAGAGTTATACCTAATTTCGAAACGATTTTCCTCAATTTCAATGTGATCGGTCCTTGGTCCAAGAAACTTACTTCTGCCAAATTTCATAGAAATTGGGCAACAGAGGCCACTTGTTGTTGCACTACTAGTACAAGCTTTAGATAGACGGACGGACAGGGAATCATGAGTCGATCGGTATACTTAAAAGTTAGTCTAGCTGAAATGTTTTTTTTAAGTTCCAAACATTTGCCATAAACAGAGTTGACACAATCGTCGTTTCTTCGTAGTCGCCGTTGTCCTTTTCTCTGCCGTTATGTCACCCGTGAGGGTGGCAAAGTCTGTCGTAGTTGTTCGTGTTGTCCTTGCTGGTGCCAGTCCCTGGCCATTGAATCGCCCATGAGGGCGATTGTTAATTACTTGTGTTATGTTTGGTCGTATTAGGATGTTGGTGGGTGTGGGTGGACCGTCCCATGTTGTATGGAACAGACACTGGAAGTAGCCTAACCGGAGACTTAAATCTGGTACCACGGGTAGTCAGGAGCTCCCAGAACTTGTTCTAGACTGACTATTGGTGCGGACCTTCCGGAAGTATCGTGGTTGCTGTGGTTTAAACCCAAATCGCGGGGAGAGCATCGGCTCGGTGAGGAGTTGCATTGCAACCGGGTGCTGTGACTCATAGAACAGCAGATGTTTAGATAGACCTCGACCCCCCTTACCAAGAGGAAAGTTATGACCCACAACAGCGGAATCTTCCCACTGAGGCGCTGGCCGCCGCATCGTAACGGCTCCAGTGCGAAAGAAACTTGTGGTATTTCTTGACTTTATAATGTCCTTTATATATTGTTATAGAAAGGACCGAATAAAAGAAATCATTTTTCCTGTTTGTAAGAAAAAGATTCACAGTTGTCATCTTTACCTACTGTAAAAGTCTTCGATCGGTGTTTCCACCCTTTCTTAATGAAACATGAAGCGGTATGACAATCTCCATATTTTAAAAATGTATTTTAGAAAACTTTAAAGGAATAATCAAACCGATTTTTGGCGTTACTATTCATTTCAAAATTCTGTGATAATACCTCTTTGTTTAATAAGTACGATGCCAGATAACCAAGCAACATACCGATTGTTTTCAAAGTTTCCTAAAACCTGGAGATATACTTAATATTCAAAAAATTACATACAAGGGCGACCGCAAAACTAACTGGCCTGGCACATTTTCTGTTTTACTAGCAACTTTTTTTTATTTTTAAAAAGCAATCTTTAATAAGCCATCTGTCAAAATTTCCGAAATATTTAATGATTATTTTCTTTGTTAAAGGTGATTGAAGTAAACAAGTTTTATAATTTTTGAAAAATGGAAAATAAAGAGTTTCGTTCGGTAATTAAACACTTTTATATGAAAGGTTATACGCCACAATTAATCAAAGATAAATTGGATTCTGTTCATGGTGATAATGCACCATCATACTCCACCGTGAAATCCTGGGTTCAACAATTTAAAATGGGTCGTTCAAGTACGGAAGATGAACAACGCTCTGGAAGAACGAAAACTGCTACTACTATTGAAAACAATAGAAAAATATTTAATGAAGTGACTAAAGATAGACGAATAAAGCTCAGAGAACTTGCTGATATTGCTAAATTACACGAAAAACAAGTCTGGAGTATTTTACATGATGAACTCCACATGAAAAAATCGTCCGTTGGACCAATTCCGAGGAGCTTTTAGCGATTTATCGGCGTAATCCAATAGAGTTCTTGCGCCGATTCATAACAGTTGATGAAACATGGATCCATCACTACATCCCAGAATGCAAAGAACAGTCACAACAATGGATAGAAGCTGGTAAAAGTGGCCCCAAGAAGGCGAAAACTGTTAAGTCAGCAGGAAAAGTAATGGAAACAGTATTTTGGGATGCAAGGGGTATAATATTTATTGATTATCTTGAAAAAGGAAAAACTATAAATAGTGAATATTATTGTGCATTATTGGATCGGTTGAGTGAAGAAATCAAGATAAAACGACCGCATTTAGAAAAAAAGTTCTTTTTCATCAAGATAATGCTCCTTCACTCACTGCATTATTAGCTCAACAAAAACTGGCCGAATTACGATTTGAAATTGCTCCGCATTCACCATATAGTCCAGATTTAGTTCTTTCTGATTATTTCTTGTTTCCAAATTTAAAAAAAATTCTCGGTGGCAAAAAATTTTTGTCCTATATCGAGGTTATTGCTGAAACTGAGGCATATTTTGAAGGTCTTGAAAAATCTTATTTTTCGGCTGGAATTAAAAAACTTGAAAAACGTTTGATGAAGTGTATTGAGTTGGAAGGAGATTATGTTGAAAAATAAATAATAATAATTCCAAAAACACGGTTCTTTTTATGTTAGGCCAGTTACTTTTGCGGTCGCCCTCGTATTGTAAAAGTCTTGATCGGTATTACCACTCTTTCTTCAAGAAACATGAAGCAGCATGATAATCGCAATATTTTAAAAATTTATTTTAGAAAACTATAAAGGAATAAGCAAACCGATTTTTGGCTTTAATATTCAAAATTCTGTGATAATACCTATTTATTTAATAAGTACGATGCCAAATAAACAAGAAACATAACGATTGTTTTAAAGTTTCATAAAACCTGGAGATATATATTCAAAAAATTTCATAAATAAACTTTAACAGTTTTTGCAATTTAAAGCAGCTGCATTTGTATCACAGCTTTAAAAATTTACCCCCCCCCCCCCCTCCAATGGAGGCATGCATGCATTCTCTCATGAATCCATTTGGAATCACTTATTGTCCCCGTTAATGGTGTCGGAAAAAAGTAAATGAAATAAAAAAAACTTTTGCATTCCATCAATGCACCGATGCAATATAAAATGAACTCCGTTGTTTTGAAAAAGTAAAATTCTATTTATTTATTTGTTCGAAATCAATTAACGCTCTTCATCTATGAAAACAATAACAAAATTGAACTTTGGCGTTATATTTTTTTTTTTGGTTTTTTTCCAATTCTAATACGTTATTGCATATTGTCAACAAAAACTTAAAAAGCTTTTAGAAATATTCGCAGCCATATTGGACTAGCAAACAAAAAATGAAAAAGATTAAAACAAAATGAAACTATAGTTTTTCCAATGCAGCCAGTCAGTCTACATACTGACATAGTGAAATAAGTCATTTTTATTCCCTCCACCATGGGGTAGAGTTCAAATACATATAAATGAACACCCTTATATATGAACACCCCAAAATCTGAAAAAAATTTTCTTCTATTGACTTCTCTAAAATAGGAACTCAGTGCAATAGCTTTAAAATATGAACAGCTTATTTTTGTTTTTTTTTTAACGGATTTTATCTACCAACACAGTGTTGAAATCTGAAACAACAGCGTAGTTTTTTAATTCTAACTCAACTGCATTATTATTTGGAGATCACCCTTGTTGATTGCATTTAAATTGTCTTCACCGGTCAATCAAATATCTTATTCTATGATTATTGGCCAATTTCGACATCATTTTTGGCATTCGATTTTTTTGCAGAATTTAATATTTAATTTAATAATAAGACTGTTGACGAAAAAACTAATTGAGTTGCTTGAAATCAAGATTGGTTACAGGGAAATACTGTGTTCTTTTAGGGACAGAAAAAAATTATAATCATTAATAGCAACAAAATTAATTGAATATTATTTTTTACTAGGGACTGGTTTTATTAAATAAATAATTAATATTTTTGTAAAATAATGAGAAAATTTCAATTGAAAGTAGTGTTAGGGACAACCAGGTTAATATTTGAACACTTTGGTAGAAAAGTTTTTTAAAAACAAAAAAATTTTGTTAAAAAGCTGTTTTAAAGACTTCAAAGGTCCTATAAAGAATTATTGTATAGTAAACAATAAAGTTTGATATATTTTATTTTTCCCGCTTGCAACAACCAAGGACGGCAAAGTGGCCCATAACCTCAGAATCAACCATACATGTTTTAATGAGTGCTCACAATCAGCTAAAGTCCCATATGCATAGAAAAAGGGACCTAAGGGTAAAAAAAATCAATTTCACTTTTTTTGATGTGGACAACATCTGAGCATCGAATGAGACCGATCCCATGCCCCAAAAGTGTTTCCTCCCAGAGATATGCGCGTTTTATAAAAGTGATGGTACACCAAAGATACACGTATTTAAATCTTTGAAATGGCTCTCCTGAACAAAACTGGTTTTTACCCTTAGGTCCCTTTCCGTTTTGCGCATCACATACTCGTTTTGAAAAATATAAATTTTAAGTAAAAAGTTCTTAAATATGCATACAATATGCATAAATCTAAGTATGCATTAACTTTAAAAGAAAAATCAGCAACTTTAGGGCATTTAGAAAAAAGTGCAAGTGCTACAAATTTAGCGAATACGAGGGCTGCTCTATATATTTCTAGCCTTATAATGAAAATGCGAATATTAACCATCAAAAATGGTTTTATTGTTTTTCAAAGTATTCTCCAGCATGATTTATACACTTTTGCATACGATCAAACCAATTGTCGAAACACTTTTTCACTCCGATTGAGACACCTCCAAAACATGGTTGTTGAACGCTTCAACAGCATCTGCTGGTGACGAAAATCGTTGACCACCCATTTTTTTCTTGATGTGCGGGAATAAGAAGAAGTCAGGGCTGTATGGCGGATGACCCTTCAATTCGACATTTTGGCCGGTCGAAAAGGCGTTGGTTTGCGCCGATGTGTGAGAGCTCGCATTGTCATGGTGCACAACGATTCTTCTTCTCTTGTTCGTTTTTTGAATTTCTCCGAAGACTTCAGGCAAACAATTTGTGGTGAACCACTCAGAATTGACCGTCCTACGTTGCTCAAGCAGAACAATCGCCACATGACCACTTTTGCCGATGAAACAGGCGACCATTTGCATCGAAGTGCTTTTTCCACGAACAACTTTCGTTGGGTTTGGCTCGTCTTAAATACCTACACGGTCGATTGTTGTTTTGTTTCGGGCTCATACCCATAGATCCACTATTCGTCACCTGTGATAATCTTAGAAACGACTTTTTAAGCACCACAATCGTATTTTTTTAAAATTTCTTTGTACCAACCGACACGAGTCTTTTTTTGAGCGATTGTCAAATTGTGCGGGGTCCAACGAGAACAAACCTTTTTTACATATGTGACAGCGCATAGAGAAAGGGGCCTAAGGGTAAAAAATCAATTTTCATTTTTTGATTGGGACAGCATCATGAGACCGATCCCATGCCCCAAAAGCATATCCCAGAGATATGCGCGTTTTATGAAAGTGAGGTCGACGATTCTACACCAAATATACACGTATTTAAATCTTTAAAATTGCTCTCCTGAACAAAACTGGTTTTTACCCTTAGGTCCCTTTCTATTTTTCGCGTCACATATACATTTTATCGAATGTATGCTGGTGGAAGAAATGCTCAAGGATGCCTTTATTTCACGGTATGTCACATAACGATCTTGAATTATTAGTTCACGCACGGCATCAATGTTCTCTGGCACAACCGCCGTTTTGGACGACCTTCGTCTTTGAGCGAGCTGTGGCCACGATTCAATTGATTAAACTAGTTTTTCACAGTGCTTTAGGATGGTGCTTCATCGCCATACAAAGATTTTAGTTCATCGATGCACTCTTGTCGTGATAATCAACTTCGAAAGTTGTGAAAAATGATCGCAAGAAAATGTTCACGAGTTAATTCCATTTTTTGCCAAATTGATTTTTTCAAGTCACTGTAAACAACACAAATGATGGTCGTACGTCAAAACGTTCTGAGTACGTTTATGCCGAAAATGTCAAACATTACGAAGGAAATGTCAGATGGGGCCAGGCAACACATAGTTTTGCATAGGCCAGAAATGTATATAGCAACCCTCGTAGAAAACTTCCTAATTAGACAAAAGGGAAAAAAGTTTACCTTTGAGGGAATTAAAAAAAGTACTGATTAAACATTTTATTTTTCGATATTTTGGTTCTGAAATTTAATTAATCAACTTTTAAAGCATTTCTTTTTTTTTAATTGATAGGCATAGATTCTCTTACCTGCCCATAAATTGGCGTGGTCATTAGGTCCAGGGTCTCTTGGAGCTCAAAACCCGTTTCATAATGTTCGGGGGCATATGGTATCCAGAAACGGTAGAGTCTTCTCGCAACTTCAAATATGTACCTGTATTTAAGACTTAAACCAATTTCGGAGTCGGGCCATTTAGAACTATATAGGCCCAAGGGGCCCAAAAATCGGTCTACTTGAACATGGACATATGGGTATGAAAAAACAGCAAAAAATTCGTCACAACGCAGAATTTCACATTAATTTAACTTTTCGAAGAAATTTGAGGCCTTGACCCATGGGGGTGAGGTCAATAGGCCTTTTTAGACCCAAGGGACCAAATATCAGACTTCTTGAATTATGGACAACAATAAAATGTTGTCACTTATCAGAATATCGCATTAATTTTATTATTAATTTTAAGGCCTGGACCCATTGGGGTAGGGTACGGGGTGCCGAAAAATAGGTCGCCTCTAACATGAGCATATGAATATGACTTTTAATTTAGGATTCGGCTGATTCGCCCTGATCTATGGGTATGGGTTATGGACCGTAGCGACTTTAAACCGTCACCTAATGTTTGGGACGTATGTGTATCCATATTTCGGAACGGCCCAAAAATTGGCTTCCTTGAACTATGGACATATGGACATTAAAAAAACATTAAAATCTCGTCACGGATCCAAATATCAAATTAGTTTTACGATTCGACTAATTCTAAGTCCTTGAACCAGGAGTTTTGTGCCTCTAGGGTGTGGACACATCAGAAACAGAATACGATTTGGCAGAATAGACCACGCCTTTGACCTATGGGTGAGTCTATATATTCTTAGTCCCAAAAACATTCAAACACAGGTAATGTTCGGAAACATATGGGTAGCTAGTAAAATTTTCTCACAAATCAAAATATGTACCTAGATTTAAGTTTTGGGCCAATTTTGCATTCGGTCTTGGCTATAGGGGTCCTCTAACTATGGGTATATCGGCATTTAAAAACCACAAAAAATGTTCGTCAGAAATCCGACAATTATATTAATTCTACCATTCGTCTATATGTCAGTGTTGGCCCATAGGTCAAATGGCCGTAGTTGCCGATAATTAGGTCCCTTCGAATATCGATATATGGTCAACAGTGGAATTTTCTCTCTAATCTCAATATGTGACAGCGCATAGAGAAATGGACCTAAGGGTAAAAAAATCAATTTTCTTTTTTTTTCTTTTTTTGATGTGGACAACATCTGAGCATCGAATGAGACCGATGCCATGCCCCAAAAGTGTTCCCTCCCAGAGATATGCGCGTTTTATGAAAGTGAAGTCTACGATTCTAAGCGCAAATAGAAAAGGACCTAATTTTTAAAACGGCTCTCCTGAACAAAACTTTTCATTAACTTTTCACTTTTTTTTGATGTGGACAACATCTGAGCATCGAATGAGACCGATTCCATGCACCAAAAGTGTTCCCTCCCAGAGATATGCGCGTTTTATGAAAGTGAAGTTGACGATTCTAAGCGCAAATAGAAAGGGACTTAATCTTTAAAATGGCTCTCCTGAACAAAACTGGTTTTTAACCTTAGGTCCCTTTCTATTTTGCGCGTCACATATGCTTTAACTTTAAAGTTTTGTCTACATGTAAGGAACAAATCTACGGTCTCCCTAGGGCCCCCTCAACAATGGACAAAACAAAAAAAATTCACTAGCTTGAACAGGACAACGGTTCATACGGCCCCAAAAATTAAGTTCTGTTAAACATGGAATAGTAAACAAGGACAAAGTGACTTAAATATAATTAAATTTCGTTATTATTCTAAATATAAATCCCCTTTAATCCCCTTTAGTTAAGCTTAACATTCGATCTATGGCGCTTGGATTCTAGGGTCCCGTAAAAGGTTAGCGTGTTATAGTAACAACAAGCAACCACTTGCAAACATGGGTACTCAAACTATAGACAATTTCAATGTGAATATTTATTAAACTGATTTCGTGTTTTTTTAACTCCTACTGGTGCAACATTTTAAAAATTGCACATTTTTACTGCCAACAATCGATTAAATTTAATTATAATGCTTAAATAAGAAGAAAATCAAATACTCTTAGCAACCAAATTCTCAGTCTTAAAAATTTGCGATTTTTTTACTTAATTTATACTTTTATTGTTGAATTATTTTGAAGAAAGCTACAACAATATGGAATGACTTTCCGTTTTGCTATCCCCGGTAACGTTCCATACGAACGTGATTGACCAAAAACTCAGCAATCTTAAAAATAGCAACAAAAACCGTCAGCAGCGAAATGAATTTTCAAATTTTTGTATGTCAACAAAATGTCAATATAGAATTTTTAATTTACTATTTGTTGGCAATGACGAATTTACCAAAATCGAAATTCTGTTTAGATAATTGTGAATTTGGTTCAAGTTAAACCCCAACGAATATCACACGGAAAAAAACAGCAGCAACAGTCCCAAGACTTTCTTCAACCCAACAACAAAATTGTTTTATTTGAAACGAATTAAAAATATTTTCAAATCGAAGACTTACATACGTATCTATTTCGAAAAACAGACCAAAAATAAATATATGTACATATGAACGTATGTATGTACGCCTCCATTGGCATGAGAGGAATATCAATGAAGCACTTGACCACTCGTATGTCTATCAATATGGAAAGGGTACAGTCGGTTTGGCGTGATAACATTTTCGTTAAATGTGGGTGTTTGGACGAGGGGGCATGTTGCGACTCTTAGAGGCCAGGGAGACAATTCCGTTGACAATATTTAGGCGCTATTTCAGGTTTCACACTTAGTATTCGATGCACACTTGGGCGAAATTATTACTCGCACTCGCAGTGGGCACGCTTGCGCAATGCCATCAAACCAGGTTACGGGCTACCTAGTGTTTAATTACACGACACATTTTGTTTTTGCGTAAATATTTTATTGGGTTAGTGTTATAGACGAGCAAATAAAAACAAAATTATATTGACTCAATATCTGAAGTACATTAACACTTTTACCATGCGGCAAAAATTGGATTTCTAGCGCCGTTTTCAGATTAAAAATTTCCTTTTCCAAAGTTCCATCATTTGCACATTGCCACACACTTTTGGTGGTCAGCGATTGTTCCGCCATAAATCTCAAATTCAAACCGAATGTCTGGAGTTGTTTCTATAGAAGAGATCCCCTTAAGAAAATAATGTGGGTTATTAGATTCTTATGACGTGCTGGGATTCCTACAGTCAGGTGAACGATTGCTTGGATTTCGATGCGACAGCAAGGCCGAATAATAGACGTTTTTTTTTAATGAGAAGCAGACAACTTTTAGCCGCAATTTTGTTCCTTATTTCGCAAATATTTTATAAGATGATGAGTCAATATCAGGATTTGAATTAACATGCTGACGTTTTTGTTTCTTTTACCAATAGAACGTAATAGAATGAATGGGTCGAAATCGATGATGAATCATATTACCAGGGTTTAATTGAAGTGCCGGTAGGGAACTCGGCTGACATCGGATTCCTGAGGCGCCTATTGTTGCCGAATGTGAGATCTTAATAGCGGACCGACAATCTTAGATTGATGGAACCCTTGCGCAGATGCCCACTGGGGCTCCCTACTATACTAGGGTTGCTATATATATTTCACTTAGTGTTGCCTGGCGCCATCTGACATTTCCATTGGAAAGTCTGAAATTTTTTTAGCATAAACGTTGCTCGGAACGTTTTGACGTACGACCATCATTTGTGTTGTTTACAGTGACTTGAAAAAATCAATTTGGCAAAAATATGAAATTAACTCGTGAACATTTTCTTGCGATCATTTTTCACGACTTTCGACATGGACTATCACTACAGGACTGCATCGATGAACTTAAATCTTTGTATGGCGATGAACTGTGAAAAACTGGTTTAATCAATTCAATCGTGGCCGACGCTCGCTCAAAGACGAACGTTGTGCCAGAGAACATTGATGCCGTGCGTGAACTGATAATACAAGATCGTCATGTGACATACCGTAAGATAGAGGCATCCTTGGGCATTTCTTCCACCAGCATTCGATATTGCATATTGCATGAACACCTGGCCGTAAAAAAGGTTTGTTCTCGTTGGATCCCGCACAATATGACAATCGATCAAAAAAGGGCTCATATAGATTGGTGCAAAGAGATGTTGTAAAAGTATAATTGCGGTAGCGCAAAGCCAGTGTATAACATTGTGACAGGTGACGAATCATGGATCTATGCATTTGAACCCGAAACAAAACAGCAATTCGAAAAGCAAACAAAAAAGAGGAATCATTGTGCACCATGACAATGCGAGCTCTAACACATCGGCTCAAACCAGCGCCATTTTGACCGTCCAAAAGGTCGAATTGATAGGTTATCCGCCGTAGAGCCGTGACTTGGCACCCACACGTAGAAAAAAAGTATGGTTGGGATAACAATATTCGAAGAGCATCATACTATTGTTGGGTATATGGTTGTGGTCCAACAATATTGTGATCGTCACAACAACAGTATGATTCACATTCAACCATACTATGATCGTCACAACAATACTATGATCGTCACAACCATATTATGATCCTCACAGCAATAGTATTATTCACACATATCCATACGATGATCCTTGCAAACATAGTATGATTCACGCTCAACCATACTAGGGTCTCCACAACCATATTATGATTCTCACAACCATAGTATGTTTCACATACAACCATAGTTTGATCCTTACAACCATAGTATAATTCACACACAACCATGTTATGATTTCCACCATAGTATGATCACACAATTACACTATGATCCCCAATAATATTTTATTATAAAAATTATTTAAAAAAACATTAAATTCAAAATAATACGAGTGATTTTTTTAACAGTAGAAAAAATTAATTCAAAAAACGTAAGCGTTTTTATTGAAAATATTTTCGTTAAACAATGCCAAAGCGTTCTGTTTGAAAAATTTTAATTTCCACATAAAAAATACGATTATTGCATTAGATCCGTAACAAACAATAACATTGTTCTTAAAAAGCATATTCAAATGAAGAAAAATTACAATCATACAGTATGATTGCCGTAATCATATTATTGTTAACATAAAACCTAAAAAACAATACTTTTGTCGCACTAACCATATTTATAATGTTGCTACAACCATATTTTTATTTTTTAATGTGTTAATAATACTATTGTTACGTTTCAACAATATTAATATTGCCGCAATCACACCAAAATTAAATTCAGTAAACTATGGTTGTGACGAACATATTATTATTGTCGTGACCATATAATAACCACGTTTTTCTCTGCGTGCAATGACTACTTTTTATTCCTGCACTTCAAGAAAAAAATCCGTGTTCAAAGATTTTCATCGCCAGAATATGCTGTTGAAGCGTTCAAAAACCATGTTTTGGAGGTGTCTCAATAGGAGTGGAAAAAGTGCTTCGACAATTGGTGTGAGCGCATGCAAAAGTGTATAAATCCCGCTGAAGAATACTTTGAAAAACCATAAAACCATTTTTGATGATAAATATTCGCATTTTCATTATTAGGCCAGAAATATATATAGCAGCCCTCGTATCAGATAACAGCCTCTGTCGGTCATGCGCAGCGAAAGAAGAAAGATTAGACCACAACCTTTGCTAATGCCCTGCTATCGCAGACATTACATGCCGATTAGGGACATTGAATAAAAGGCTCTTAGGCCGATTACTGGCTTGGGGCGGAACAACTCGGCCAAATATCTTTTTACACTAACAACGGAGAAATTAATAATGTTTATAACTTTTTGATTAATAATTTGAAGCTGAAGTAAGAAAAAAGTGTACAGTGCCGACTTTATGACACCCAACACCACTGTGGTGCACAAAAGACTCATCTCTGCCATAAAAGGTGAAATCGGAAGGGACCTATTCAATTGGGGTTAATTAATAACCTTTTTAGTGGGATGATTATTGTGCACGACCGTCATACATACGAGGGCGGTTCGGAAACTTCTTAGCCTAGTACAAAAAGCGCGGTATAAACAGAAAAAAGATAAGTGTTTTGGAAACTTCCATCTCTGCTATGAACACATGTTAAATTTTGTTTCGATCGGGCAACTTCTTTATACAGATGCAGGTGTTCACAAAAGACGCATCCGCGATTTTTTTACAATGGAAAAATTAGAAATGCGTGGTGTCATTAAATAGTTACATAAAAAAGGTTTATCGGGACAAGAAATTCATAATGATATGGTGAATGTGTTAGGCGAAAGTGCTCCTTCATACGCAACAGTAAAAAATTGGGTTGCTGAATTTAAACGTGGTCGTACAAGCATTGAAGATGAACCACGTAGTGGACGTCCAAAAACAGCAACAAGAACAGAAATTGTAGCCAAAGTGCATGGTATGGTATTAAATGATCGACGAATAAAAGTGCGTGAAATAGCTAATATCATGGGCATCTCAAATGATCGAGTCCATTTAATTTTGCATGAAGAACTACAGATGAAAAAGCGTTCTGCAAGATGGGTGCCGGACTTGTTAACAGTCAACCAAAAACGCATAAGAATGAACATTTCTCAAGCTTGTTTGGATCGTTTTCAGCGAAATAAAATGGATTTTAAGCGTCGTTTCATAACTGTTTATGAGACATGGATCCACCACTATACTCCAGAGTCAAAAGAACAATCCAAACAATGGACTGAAGCTGGAGGAAGCCCCAAAGAAGGCAAAAACAATTCAATCGGCTGGTAAGGTTATGGCAACGGTTTTTTTCGACTTCAAAGGTATTTTATTGATTGACTATCTGCAAAATGGTAAAACAATAAATTCAGAGTACTATTGCAACCTTTTAGATCAATTAAATGTACAAATTCGAGAAAAACGTCCTGGCTTACAACACAAAAAAATAATTTTTCATCAAGACAACGCACCAGCGCACAAGAGTGTTTTAACAATGGCTAAAATCAACAAATTAAAGTACGAGTTGCTGGACCACCCACCTTATTCTCCTGATTTAGCTCCCAGTGACTTTTACCTGTTCTAAAAACTAAAAAAAAAATCCTTGCTGGCAAGCGTTTTACCTCAACTGAAGATGCAATTACAGTTGTAAACCACTATATTGAAGACCTTGAGGAAAACTATTTTAATCAAGGGATAGAATTGCTAGATAAGCGTTGGACTAAGTGTATTGAAGTTTCAGGAGATTATATTGAAAAATAAAAATATTTTTGAAAAACTAACTATTCTCTTTCATTGATAGGCTAAGAACTTTCCGAACCGCCCTTATGCTGACAAACCAGCTATGATTTAGGGTTTGGAAGCTAACATTACGCGTGTCATTTACGCCATACCGGTCGAAATGTTCGAACTTGGACCCTCATAATGGGCAGCCTGGGGCGTAGGTGCAGCCAACATTAAAAGGAAATTATATTCAAAAAAAATTAAATAAAATGTACTTTCGATTGAGTTAAAAATATTTCACTAATGATTTGTGGTGTGATTTGTATTTTCATTTTTTTTCATTTTGAAAAAATACCTCTAGATTGAGCAACCGATACATAGGTTTTTTTTCCCTATTTCACACAGAGCATTTCGATTTAAATTTCACTTTATTCGCTAATTTTTCGAATAATAACACTCTCCCGATTTCAGGTCTTACAACTCTCGGGGTTACAGAATTCGATCACGCCCAAAACTTGAATGGTACGATTAGAGCGAACATTAATTAAATGCAGTGAAACTGGATCGCATAGGTCGATATTTTCATACAGGCGATATTTACCCATAAAAAAGTGTTTCCTGATTTAAAGGCACACATTCCCACCCAATACCCCCTCATTTCCCAAAAAGCTTTACAAGTGACCAACACATAGCTCTGGTAAAATTGGTTTATGTTTCCGAATAGGTTCCACAAAAAAGTTCCTCCCTATTTTAGATCTTACAGCTCTAGATGACACATTTTACATCCGATTCGCATGCAGCGTTACGAGCGACGAACACCCATGTCCACAACATTGGACCATATCAGTCCATATTTTCTAATAGCGACCAACCGATGCAGCCTACCGCTTTAAGGTCCTGCAGCTGTACAAGGTGGCCCAAATAAGACCGAAGGGTTAAAAATATTCACAACTTTTTTCTCAATACTACTTTTTTTCTCTTTTACAGGTTATATACGATATTTTTTACGGAGTTATTGATGACTACAAATAATGATGACTACAACGAATGAATTCGTTTATTTATTCAAAATGGTTTCAGAATTTTCAGTCTCGGTTGGTTTAAACCTCATGATAAACGTTAAAAAAAACCCACGTGTTCGCGATACATTTTTTTTGAGTAAAGAATTCTAGATTTGTAGAGTGGAAAACTCAAGAAAAGTCTAGATTGGTAGAGGCGATTTTATTCGAAGGTGTGGTATTGTACGTGCTAAGTTTACTTTAGGTTTACATATTATTAAGAATTTTCAAACTGGTTCGGTTTAAACCTCCTCCACCAGTAGACTGAAGGTAACAGTAAATTATTTCTTCAAACCCCATCTAATGTACGTTGGTATCTCTATGTGCCTTTAAGTGTGACTTTTGGTGTACTAATAACATTGAAGCCCTCCCTCCATATCTCAATATAGGCTAGCTCAACCTCATCTGCCGCAAAATAATAACAACAAAGTTGTTATAGTAAAACATGTGAACACCTTTTTCCCAAGCTAACTTTAAACGGTGGTCAGTAAGTGTGTCCATAATGTTGCCGTAAACGTTAAACTTTATGGCTTTAGAGTGCTACAAGTGGCCAGTGTGTGCCTATCTTTCGGTTGCACACAAAGTGAATCTCACACAACGAAACCGTAAAGAAATAGCAAACAAACTAACTACTAGCCACTAGACACTTGCCATGAGCATTGTGAGTTGTTGGTAGTTTTTAATATTTGACTTTGGTTTGGTTTTTGGTAACCAAACAAAACAATAGCAAAACATGCTCAGATTCCCAGACTGGCAAAACGGACGACCAGATTGCAGTGGCATTACTAAACACAAACAGTCATTTTCACCATCGCCAGTTAGAAGCTAGCCAGGCCATAGATAAATAAGTCAAATAGTCCGATTAAACAATAAAGTTATCTCTGTCATAAATTACGGATAGAAGATTAGGTACGAGGGATGCTATTTATATTTCGGGTCCTGACAATACTAGTGTAATACTTCACTCGGAACGTTTTGTCATTTGAGGTCGAATTGTTGTTGTGTTGAAAAATTCATCTCAGTCAAAAAATGGAACTATACCGTAAACATTTTCGTGCTATGATTTTTTACGATTTTCGGCGTGGGTTATCGAGACAAGAATGTTTAAATCAATTTGTTTCGACTTTTGGCTATGAAATACCATCAAAAACCACTGTTAATCACTGGTACCAAGAGTTCAGTCTAGGACGCCGTTCGTTCCAGGATGAATTTCGTGAAGGACGTCCAACTTCGGCCACTTTGCCAGATATCATCGATGCTGTGCGTGAACTGATTAAGCAAGACCGACATGTGACATACCGTGAGATTGAGGCGTCCTTGGACATTAGTATGACAAGCATTAATAAGATATTGCATGTTCATTTGGCCGTGAAAAAAATTTGTTATCGTTGGATCCCACATAATTTGACGAATGCCCAAAAAACGCTCGTATGGATTGGTGCAAAGAGATGTTGATAAAGTATAACTGCAATAGCTTAAAGGCAGTGTATAACATTGTCACAGGTGACGAATAATGGATCTATATGGATATGAACCCGAAACAAAGCAGCAATCGACCGTATGAGTCTTTCAAGTCGAGCTAAATCCAACAAAAGTTTTTCGTGGAAGAAGTACATCGAAGCAAATGATTGCGTTATTTTCGGTATAGCATGCCATGTTGCCACAGTACCTTTAGTGGAACGTAGGACGGTCAATTCTTAGTGGTATACCACCATCTGTTTGCCAACAGTGTTCGAAGAAATGAGGAAAGACAATAAGAGAAGACGGATCATTTTGCATCACGACAATGCTCTCACGCATGAGCTGAAACGATGAGCCATTTGACCACTCAAGATGTCAAATTGATAAGCCATCCACCGTACAGCCCTGATTTGGCCCCAAATGACTTCTTCTTAATCCCTAGCATCAAGAAAAAAATGCTTGGTCAACGTTTTTCATCGCCCGAAGCAGCTGTTGCAGCGTTCAAAAATTATGTTTTGGAGGTGTCTCAATCGAATGGAAAAAGTGCTTGAAAATTGGTTTGTGCAGTGTGCAGCCACGAAAATCAACGTCACTTTGCCATTTTGTTAAAAACTTGTCTTCTATTTTAATAAAGAAGCAAGAGGTCTTGAACCGGATAATCCCTGTTCAATATGTAAAATCAACAGAATAAAATAAAACAAACGAGCTAAACTTTATAATAACTTTTATTTCTCCACTTTAAATTGCGAATCCATGATGCAGGACTTGTACGTACTTAGCGATATTATATAATATTGTTGTAGGATGAAATGAAAATGTAAGTTTGTCATACCGTTTGTGAAATCATAAAATACTTATCTTCTACCCTACAAAGCATGTGGCTAGGCGATTGAGGTGTTACACGCAGAGAAAAAATATGGTTACTATGAAGTCACGGCAACAATAATATGTTTTCTGCTATAAAAGAATGTTTGTGGTAACCATAGTATTGGTTTTTTAGTTTCAATTTGACAATAGTAACTTTTTAAAAATATTAATATTGCGCAATCATATTAATATTTTTAAATAGTTACATTAGTATTAATGGCAGATTTAAAAATGAATATATGGTTGTAGCAACAATATAAATATGGTTGATGCAACAAAAGTATTGTTTTTTTAGGTTTTTTGTCTACAATAATACTATGATTACAGCAATCATATTGTATAATTGTAATTTTTTTTACAATCATACAATATTCGAATATGGTTTTAATATGGTTTGAATATGGTTTAAGAACAATAATAATAAAGGGTGGTTAAATTTTAAGGGCCGATGTTGATTTTGAATAAAACACAAATTATTTAGGAAATTATTGCTATGAGTCACAAATATTTAACTCAAACATATTGAGTCCGAACTTGCTCAAGCTCCAAACAGAGGTGCTTAATCCTCTATCAGAGTCGTATAGTAGAGTACCTCATAGGCGGCCACGCCCAACTTTAACTTGTTTAATAATGAATTTGTGCATGAGTTATAAGGTTCTCTATGTCTTGTATGAATGAATTCGCTTATTTATTTATTTAAATGATTTCAGAATTTAAGGTCGCAGTTGGTTTAAACCTAATGGCGAACGGTAAGAAAGACCGACGTCTTCGCGATAACTGCGACAAAGATATTGTTATTTGGGTTTTATGTTTATAATACTATGATTACGGCAATCATATTGTATGAATTGTAATTTTTCTTAATTTGAATATGGTTTTAAGAACAATAATAGTAAAGGGTGGGTAAATTGTAAGGGCCGATGTTGATTCTGAATAAAAAACAAATTATTTAGGAAATTATTGTCATTTCTTTTTATTATGATAATATTGGTTTGGTTTAATTATGTATAGAACATAATATCGGCCAAATGGCTGCCGCGATCTCGTTGGCACACCTCCATCCGATGGTCCAAATTTTCGATGACGCTGAGGCATACTTGAGGTTCAATGCCGTTAATGTGCCGAATTATATCATCCTTTAGCTCTTGAATTGTTGCTGGCTTATCGATGTATACCTTTTCTTTCAAATTAACCCAAATAAAGAAGTCCAACGGTGTCAAATCACATGATCTTGGCGGCCAATTAACATCGCCACGACGTGAGATAATACGGCCATTGAATTTGTAGCGCAAAAGAGCCATTTTTTCGTTTGCTGTGTGGCAAGTGGCACCGTCCTGTTGAATTCACATATCCTCCACATTCATATCTTCCAATTCGGGCCATAAAAAGTTCTCTATCATCTCACGAAAGCGAACACCATTCAAAGTAACTGTCTGACCGGCCTATTTTGCAAAAAAAAAAAAATACGGCCCGAGGATGCCGCCAGCCCATAAACCGCACCAAACAGTCGCTCTTTGTGAGTGCATTGTTTTTTCGACAATCACTCTTAGATTATCATTTGACCAAATGCGGCAATTCTGCTTATTGTCGGATCCACTGAGATGAAAATGTGCCTCATCACTGAAGATGATTTTCTTCGAAAATTGATCATCCATTTCTTGCCACCAGCCCGAATAACTTTAACGCCTTGCTCTCTTGTGTATCTTTTCACAGTTCAAATTGAGTTAGTCTGAAATTGGAAAATATAAAACAAAATGCAGAAAAAACTTGACGTTTAGGTGTGGTTTACATTCAACATCGGCCCTTAAAATGTAACCACCCTTTACTTTTATTTTTAAATTTTTCAAACTGCTTTGGATTTGGTAAACTGAAATATTTTTAATAAAAAAACGCTTACGATTGTTCATGTTGGCAATACTAGCATAATTCGTTATAAGGATAAGGTAAAGCCTTAAAAGTTTTTAAAAAGTCCCACGATGTTACACCAAAGCAAAAATAAAAACAGTAAAAAAGTGTAAAAAAAAAAACAGTAAAAAAAATTGAGTCAGGCGTGACCGACTATAAGATACCCTACACCACTGTGCTGTTAAGAGGATTAACCAATTATTTGTCGTTCATAACGTACCATACAAAATTTGAGCTTGATCGGGTATAATTTGTGGCAGGACCTCAAATCGGAAGGGACCTATGTGTGGGGGCTTTTCGAAAAAGATGGACCATATGGTACAATTTTACCAGAGATATGTGTTGGTCACTATTAATGCTCTGTGCGAAATTTAGTCGGAAATGCGTGTAATATGTGGCTTTTAGAGCTGTAGGTTATGACATAGGAAAGGACCCTTGTATGGAGGCTATACAAAAAAAAAGTACCTAAGTGGTTCAGTTTTACCACAAGAGTTCGCTCATAGCATACCGTGCTAATATTGAACGCGATGGGGTGTAATTTGTGGCTTCTAGAGCTGCAGCACCCAAGATCGGAAGGGATTTTTGTGTGGGAGCGAAAACTTGCACCGATATGGACCAATTCTACAAGAGAGAGTCTGAGCAAAATTTGCCCGAAATCGGATTTAATATGTGGCTTTTAGAGCTGTAGGTTCTGAAATCGTGAACAACCTTTGTATGATATCAAAGTATGGACCAATGGGAGCAATTTCAATACGATTCGTCATTGACCCAAACTTGAAAAATGTACCAAGTTTCATTGAAATCGGTTCATAATTACGTCCTATACTATGATTATAACGACCGATGCACAGACTGACGGACGGATAATTACGATTTGAAAGAGCAATGAAGCTGTAACGCTTACACAAACCTGGCAAATTTTGAATACGTTGTGTGTTGCAATAAAAAAAAATCTTGTTGAGCGGTTCATAAACTCTGAAACTAATTGCGTTTACTTAACCGAACGCACCGACGAAAATGTGAGCCTACGAACGTCCACCCGAAGTAATTTTCTATCTTAAGTAATGGTATGCGCAGGTGTGACCATACATGGACGCTGTCCATTTGTTTTGTCAGAGTCTGGTATCGCAGTCAATGCGTCTTATTATCGGTGTTTTGGAATGAGATGTACGTTCCATGGACGTTCCAACAAGCCTGCACTGTCCCAAAAAGGTCGTGTGAACCAAGAACGGTTAAAAAACCATATTTTGATTTCGCCAGAAGCAGATCCAATGGACTTTTCCATCTAGGGCAGTTTGGAGAGCAAGGTGAGTACTAAAATATAAGCCAGTATGGATGCGCTAAATGAAGCCATTGTACGGGAATGGGCCAAAACACCGCTTGATCTTTTTTTGTATCATCCAGCTAATTGAACCGTTTGAAGACCATAATCGCATCGAGCTAAAGTAAATACATTCTGAAATTTCATTATTTCCGCACATTTTAAAATTTATATCAAGGAAACATAATTTCACACACCAAAAATATGGTTGTTTGAACTGGTAACACTTCATTCGCCTACTCCTGTATGAATTACATGCAGCAATTGTATTCGTTCTTGTACGTACAGAGAAATAATTAGTTGGAAACCGCTTGGAACTACAATGATTCGGTTGCAAAAAAGTAAATTCGGTTACAATCACCAATTATTTTTAGTCGAAATGGATATTATGTTCGATATACTACAAGATGGTAGTTATGATATCCGTACTGTACTCATAACTTATTGATCAGTCATACTAATGGTATTTAGTTGCCACAACTGGTTTGCAACCAACAGTTCTGCAAACATTTTGTTGTTGTAACCAATTATTAAATGGTACTTTTTTAATAAAATAAGTCGATTATTACTGACTTTGAGCTAATCGATTAACCAGTTTTTTTCAGTAGAAATCATTAATAATCTTTTCTATAGGGTGGTTAAATTTTAAGGGCCGATGTCATTTCTTACGACCCTTCTGACCATTGCTGACGTTTGGAATGGTCAAGGGGCTTTAGTTCTTGAATAAATTAAACCTTGTAAGCGTGTAAATGCAAGTCTTTATGCATTATCTTTATCAACGACGAGCGTGAGAGGTGCAATTGTTTGGCACTACGACGACTTGAGGTGAACGGCTCTTCAGCCTCACTATCGCGAAAAGCAGCAATATTTTCTGCAGTACGAGCTGTAAGAGCATGTACTGGTGTTTTCACATCTCCTACAGACCAGGTTTGCTCAAATTTTTGCACGATTTTTCCGATTGAACGCACATTTGTACGATTAAATTGACTGAAAAAATCACGAAGTGCACGATATGCATTTTTATAATAAGCCTGAATAACTTTAACGCGTTGCTCGCTTGTGTATCTTTTCATGGTTCAAATTGAGTTAGTCTGAAATTGAGAAATATCGAATGATATGCAGAAAAAACTTGATGTTTAGGTGTGGTTCACATTCAACTTCGGCCCTTAAAATTTAACCACCTTATACTTTTATGACCACTTTAAGTAATTTAATTGTGTAAGCAAACAGTCTTTGGCTCTGACTAAAATTTGAATTTTTTTGGTTAAATCAATAAAATTAATTTTTTTTCGAATAAAACACAGTTTTTTTTTGCAACAAAAAATATTTTTCAACATAATCTCCTTTTACATTTAGTCCAACGTTTCTCCAATTTTAATATCCCCTCCAAAATATGGGATTTATCGAGGTCCATAAAATAGGCATTTGTTTGATCAATAAATTCATCGTTGTGGCTGAATCTCTTTCCATCGAATAATTTCTTAAGGTTTGGAAATAGGAAATAGTCACTGGGGGCTAAATCCGGAGAATATGGCGAATGAGGTTCCAATTCGTAACTCAATTCGAGCAATTTTGTCATTAAGACTACTCACGTGTGCACCCGTACATTATCTTGAAGGAAACGAACTTTTTCAATGGCCATATAGGGTCGTTTTTTTTAAATGCCCGTTAAATCGGTCTAACAAGTTGGGATAGTATTCGCTATTTATGGTTTTTCCCTTTTGAAGGTAATCGATGTAGATTATCCAGCGTGCAACCCAAAATACTGTTGCCATTATCTTATCGGCCGACAAAGTCACCTTGGACTTTCTCGGAGCCAATTCACCCAGAGAATTCCATGGTGTAGACTGCTGCTTGTTCTCCGGAGTGTTGTAATGGATCCATATTTCATGCACAGTTGCAAAACGTTGATAATTTCTGTTAAACAACTCCAAACAATCCTTTAAATTTGAAACACGATTACGTTTATAGTCAAATGAAAGCAAACGAGGCAGATAGCATTCTTAAACCCAACCGATCGTGTTAAATCGAAAACACACTTCCATTTGAAATGCGTATGGCATCCAAAATCTTACGCACTTTTACTCTTCGATCGGTCAACACCGTATACGAGTAGTGGATTTTTTTGAAGTTTTCGGTTGTATTGACCTCAATTGGACGTCCAGAAGGTTCAGCGTTTATTGTACTTGTTCGACCACAACGAAAATCAGTTAACCACTTATTTACCATTGGTGCAGATAGTGCAGAGTCCCCATAGTGTTTATCAAGCTTTTCCTTGGTTTCATTGGCGGTTTTTTCCTCAAAAAGTAATGTTTAATGAGCACTCGAAATTCCCTTTTATTCCATTTGTAACAGAGTCCATGAGGTTGTTTGTTTTGAACAGCTGTTTAACACCAACTAAATGACGGAACTCTGTTAAAATTTGACTGAAGTCTATTAACAAATAATACTTGAAGGGAGCAGTGTTGCATTGCATATAACTACGAGGGAAATTGAAAAATTCACGAAGTTATTGATCTGCCCTCGTATGTTGCACCAGTTTCAAAAACAGAAAATTACAGAGCACCAACTAACCTTCGGTTTTACTTATGGAATACTCGAGGTGCATGTAAACTCAATCTATCGGTTGGCAAAAAAAATCGTTTTAACAGTTTCAAATGAATCACACTTTACGTACACGGCTTTTCCATATCGACACCGCTTTAGCGTGTTTTTTTCGCAGCCGGTTGTGATGTGACCGTTTTAAAGCATCCATTCAGAATTATTTTCTATTTAATATGATTATACAAAATTACCACAAGGTCGATCGTAGAAATGTGTATATTTAGATCAATCTAAAATGGCATTAAAAGTTCAATGCCTTAACCGTCTTAGTAATGGACTCTGGTGTATATTTTTACCCTGACAATGACATTAAATAAAAATATATGTACATCTGTCATCCTCCACCGCGTTTGCGCTCCAACAGCTACTGACTTCGACGCCTCGTAAAAAATTAACTGCTTCAAAACATTCAACTTCCCCTTAACACATTGTTTTGCCAAAGAAATGTACGTATTTCAGTCACGATCTGTGGTGATTCTTAATGCAAATTTTCCAGCAACTTGATTTATATTACAGCTCACAGATCAAATGTTTTTTTTTTATTATCTAAAGTAGGCAGGTGAGTGAAAATATATACACACATTTTCGTCATATAAACTGGGCTTAAACCAAAAATCGTGCAATTTAGCAAAACAAATATGAAAACGAACATCGGTACATAAATGCCCACAACAAAAGCAATGGAATAAAACGAAATTACATCTTTGTTAATGCGTTCTTTTTTCTTTGCTGCTTGCGTTTTGAAAATATTACTCGTACCGATCGATGTTGTTTAATTGAAATTCTAAAAGTGTCATCAAATTTGTACACAACTAACAAATGTACTTTACACCAGACCGATCAAGTCATCCAGTCGCTGACTGCCACATACTCGTTTGGATGACGACGGTTGTGCATACCTACCGTGTCCACATGCCATGCCACACCACATACGGCTATGACTAAGTTAAAGAGAATCGATAACATAAAAATGTCGCTTAAAAGGTAAAGTACTAAAATAGTTTCCAAAAGATCTCAATCAATTTCATCGCATCCGTAATGTTTTCAAGTGTATGCAAATTGTCGCACATGCAGAGAAATTCGTTTCTGAGCTGGGATACTTAATCCGTTTCGTTCTATCGAATTTATTTAAAAGCAAACGATATTAATCTTCAATTCGGTTGTGGTAACTTTTAAATTCAGTTAAATTAATGAGTATACATCTTTTAGAATGTGTAGATCTTTTAAATGAAGAAATGAAATAGCCATATTTTTTAAAGGATGAAAAAAATCCATCAAAAATGTGCTGGATACACGCATCGAAAATAGTTTGTTTGGCAATTTTTAAATTTGAACGATAAACATTAGTTAACAAAAACGCTAAACGAATTTACTTAAGTTCGCTTAATTCTGTGGAGCCCTTTTTGCTTTTTCTCGTCAGTATTTTTTTTTATTTCCTAACTCCCTCGATGTTCCCTTATGGAACTGAGAAAGCCGCGACGATTGGAAACCTGATATTATATTCAAGTACCAATGGGAAAGATTTCTCTTTCTTTAATAATCGGAGTGAAATTTTGTAAACTCATTAGCCTAGTCCTGTACGACAAGCGGAAAATTTAAAAAAAAGTCAATATCCCTGTAAAAATACTTAGGAAGAGCGTGACCGACTTTATCATATCTGGATGTTTCGATAAGCCAACTGAAAATAGGCTTTAGGACCACTCTGGACGGGATCTAACTTTAACCCGATTTTAAAACTAATGTCATATTTAAATTTGTGAGAAAATATAATTTTTTAAGGTACAATCGCTTGATCATATATGCAGGAGCTAAGCATATCTTAATATGAACCGATTTTCTCCACTTTCAACAACGTACGTCCTTGGCACAAGGAACTTACTTGTGTCATTTTTCATCAAGCTTGTATGTAATGTGTGGATTTTAAAGCTAAAATGCGTTAACTCGGGTGAACATATGTGTGGGAGCTTTAGCTGAATCTGAACCGATTTTTTTTTTAATTTCATGAAGATCGGACATCAATAACGACCTGTAGTTTGATTATAATCTTAAGGTGGACGGACTGATAAACAGACACACATCGTTATATTGAATCAGCCTGTGATTCTGTGTCGATCGGTACCTTAAAGGTAGGCCTAGCTTTAATAGTTGTGGTAGTTACAAACATTTGCCATGAAACTAACTAACACCATGTTTCACAGAACGGTGCATGGTATAAAAAGTCCTTGACCAATTACATCGTAATACACCCTGCAAATATCGGGTGATCGATCTAAAGATCGCATTTGGAGTAATCAAAATCCACTAGTTACAGTTGAGACGCCGTTACATCCTCAAAAAGTCACTGTTTGATTTTCTCTATGGGCAGAGGGAATTATTGGTACAAATTTCATTAAAAATGAAGCCGGTCATAATGTTACAGTTAATGGGGAACACTATAGAGCAATGATTAATGACTATTTCGTGTCTGAATTGTAGAATGTTGATGTAGACGACCTTTGGTTTCAACAAACTTCTGGTGAGCGCATTATCTCGCGGCGTGGGTCTGTTGAGTGGCCTAAAAAATCGTGCGATTTAACACCGCTGGAGTATTTTTGTGGGTTTAAATGAAGTCACTTGCCTACGCAGATGAGCCCGACAAGACTCCTTGAAGAGAATATTCGGCGCGTTATTGCTGAATACGGCCCTAAATGCAATCGAAAATTGGGCCTCTCGGCCCTAAACATAATGCAAACCCTTGTCTTTATAATTAAACCTAATTATTGGCCATAACATTAAATTATATACGTTTTATTTCTTCTAGAAATCCACTCGTCTGGAAAAAACAGCCTATATATAAACCGTATTACTTGACATGCAAGTGATTATGGTACTGTTTACACTACATTGTAATTTGTTCGCACATTTCCATGTATTTTAGTATCCGTTTTTGAACGCAGTGCGCTTAATGAATTCGTTCCATTTAAAAACGCTCAAAATGTTTCAGCGGCAGGTTTTCTACCTTTTCGCCTTTGCCAGCGACTTAAGACATAAATCAAAAGGCCCTGTAAAAGCTGTACGATAAAATGCATTAATCATTCGGAGTTGGTACTAAACAGTAGGTCCCGGTCAGTGAGATTTTAAATTATATCGTGAGATATAGTACCAGTAACATAAAATAAGGCTTATCGAATAAACGTAGACCGAGAAATTTCAAGTTCACCGTTTCATTTAAACATACCTCGTATAATGCCAGACGGGCTGTCAGAGGTTATATTTATCCTGTTGTTGTTGTTGTTGTAGCAGCAACTGTGTGCAGGGGCGACAGCCCTTGGCCAAATAATTGTTGCTTCACGTCATCCGGCCCATAGAACCGGCTGTCGTGGGATTGTTTTATTTATCATCAGCTATTCTGCTACTTTTCTTTTGCAATTCGGTGGGTAGTCTGCGTTTCTGCCCGGTTAGTGTATGATCATAAATACTAGAAATATCAGGCATTGTGTTATGGATTAGACTATCACACTTATAGAGAGTTATAAAAGTTTTCTTTATCTTATCATAAGCCTGTCTTCTTATAATAGTCAGGGACAAAACATGTTACATTTAGTGCGTGGTCTAGTTATTCTTTTCAACCTATCTATATACAGTAAACTTCCGAAAGCTTTCCACAAAATGAACCTAATTTGGCATTATCTGTTTTACTTTAACAGTATACAACTTGTGAACATTGTTCCTTTGACTCCCTACTGCCAGACCCGTGAAGGTAGTCAGGAGCCCCCAGAACTTGTTCTGGCCTGACTATATGGTGTGGTGGTGGCTGTGGTTTATACCCAAATCGCGGGGAGAACTTCGGTTCGGTGTGGAGTTGCATTGCGACCGGGTGCTGTGACCCATAGAACAGCAGAGGTTTAGATAGTCCTCGACCCCTAACCAAGAGGGAAGCCATGACCCATAACTGTCATGCTTCGAATTGGTACCGGCGGAGTTAATCCAATGGGGCGTTGGCCGTCGCATTGTTACGGCCCCAGTGTGATGGCACACCGTGGTTCAGGCTGTCGTGGCGATAATCACGTAAAACCCGGCGACTCTGTCAGACCCGTGAAGGTGAATTTTTTTTCTCACGTTGCGTTATTTTTGAACTCACTGGCCTAAATTTTGATTTCGAAATGATGCTAATTGTTCAATCGTTGATGTTAGAAAGGTCACTCCATAGCGGTTCTAGTTCTACAAATTTCTTTATACAATATAAAAGTTGCTTTAAGACCTGGAATCCGGAGTCGTGCCAACATCCGAGGTCGAAGTCGAAGCGGAATCTTCAGATTTTTGCTGATCTCCACAGCTCTGGTTTTGGGAATTAAATAAGTAAATGCATTTGTATAAATCAGTTTATAACGATTTACAATTATGAAGTAGTTACTAAAACAGCTTAATTACTGTGTCCAAAACCATGTCCATTCCGGTTTTAATGTCCACTGTCGGTTCCTTAAAAATAGCTTTAACCCGACATGTCGGTTTACCAGGTTTTTGCCGTCGTATTTTCGGTTTTTTGGTTGCTGTACGAGGGCGGCTCGGAAAGTTCTTAGCCTATCAATGAAAGAGAATATTTAGTTTTTCAAAAATATTTTTATTTTTCAATATAATCTCCTGAAACTTCAATACACTTAGTCCAATGCTTATCTAGCAATTCTATCCGTTGATTAAAATAGTATTTAAAGCAAAGAAGTTCAACATTTTCAAGTTCAGAATGCGTAACTAACAAAAATATTTAAGCTAGTTCCATCGTTAAGTGTACCGCTTGGCTCAGAATCCCCAGTCCGTCACTCTGTCCGTCTTCTGTCTATCTAAAGCTTGTTTTCAAACTACTGATTGCAACTATGAATTTTGCAAAAGAACGTTTTTGTTGACTTTTATGAAAATCGAATCTATAAAATTTAGATATAGACCCCGCACATATGTTTATCCGATTTTATGTCTTTAGCTCTAGAAGCCACAGATTTAGTACATTCAATATCGTTGAAATTTGGCACAGTTCATGAAGATCGGTCAGTAATCGGACCAGGTAAAAATTGATCATACCGGCCCATGCTTTGATATAGCCCAAGTGCAAACATTTCTATCAATACAAAATACAACCGCTCTAGAACATTCCTATTAATTTGGATTTCAATAAATTGGTACGGTGAATAACGATTGACAAATACTTTTTCGTTGGACGATCGTAGTTACTAAAGTCAGACAACCGGTAGATGGATTTCATCTGCATATGTGATGCGCAAAATAGAAAGGGACCTAAGGGTAAAAACCAGTTTTGTTCAGGAGAGCCATTTTAAAGATTTAAATACGTGTATCTTTGGTGTACCATCACTTTCATAAAACGCGCATATCTCTGGGAGGGAACACTTTTGGGGCATGGAATCGGTCTTATTCGATGCTCAGATGTTGTCCACATCAAAAAAAGGGAAAATTGATGTTTTTACCCTTAGGTCCCTTTCTCTATGCGCTGTCACATATATGTATGAACTTATATAAGTATATGTATGTGTTTATATTGTTCGATTATATTAATATTGTCCAGAGCCGTGCAGTTTGTTAACTTTATTCCATTTCGTGACTGTACAATTTCACCCCCGCAGGGAACGAGTGGGGTCACCTGATTTCCCTTAGGTGATCCCAGAGTTCCCCTGCAAGATTATAATACATCTCGAATAATCCTATTCATCCTCTATGTTTGATGGTAGCATGGAGCGAATTCTTGGTGTAAACATTGAAGCTACCAGTCAGAGTGCGCGGCGCTCAAAGTAGGCGTGTGCTACGAGGTCGGACCAGACCTCAAGTCTCGTGTCGCGGGACATCAGGAGCCTCTATAACTGTTGTTTTAGCCTAACCTTACTGGAAACGGACCTTCTGGTAGTTTCGCTGCGGCTGTGGTTCAAACCTAAATCGCAGGTAAAGTGAATGTTTTGCGTGGAGTTGCGTATCAACCGAGTGCTTTATAGTTTACCCCAGTGCTTTGAAGCACCGCGGTTCAGGCCGTTATGACGATAATCACGTCAAATTTACATTGATCTGTTTAATTACAACGTATTCTGTCGTCTTAATATGTTTTAATTGATTTTTTTTAATTACTTCTGTTATTAAAAAGGTGTGCCATAAGCATATCTCCAAAGAGAAGTTTCGCTACATTTTGTACTGCCAATTGTTCAGTATGATGGACACCAAGTGATAGAACGGTTTTGCTATCTTCTAAATGTAGTATTAGTTTACAGGTTTATCAGAAACTCTTTTTTCTTTTGTTTGAAATATATGCAATTAGAGGATGCGGACAACCCTTACGGCGGGGTAACTCAACAGAATAACGTAAATGCAATGCTGGATGCCTGCTGTCCCATTGCTTTCCAATGTATATCCTTTTTCGGATTACTTTCTTCATTGTGCGGTAAGTCATGAATGAGTTGATACCTTTTTACAGTTTCAATCAGTTGTTCTTATTTCAGCATTCCAATCCAAAACCATTTAATGCCTTTAACAATTTTCACAAATTCACAAAAATGTTTTTTACAAATAGTTTGAAGTAAAACGTCAATGCAAAAGAAAAGAAGAACGAGCCAAACCAGCGTTGCCACTATAAAGTTTTTTACCAGCCACAATTACCCGCAAGACCAAACATAATCCGTTTCAAACATACTAAATATAAAGAAAGAAATCAACTCTAATTTACTAATGTTTGCAGACGACATTAAATTATTTTCCTCTTATGCTAGCTTTGCAGACAATCACATACTGCAGGGTGATTTGGACAGATTTAGTACTTGGTGTGAATTTAATTTTATGGAATTAAACCTTAAAAAGTGTAAGCATATGTGCTTTTCTAGACGTAGTTTGTTGGCTACTAAATTTAATTTATGTGGCTCTGAATTGGCATCGGTTGATTCATTTATTGATCTCGGTTTTATGATGGATAGAAAGTTGAATTTTAATAACCATATCATTACTATGGTAAATAAAGCGTATGGTGTCTTTTATTTTGTGAAACGCTGGGCAAAAGAGTTTACTGATCCATATACTACGAAACAGATTTATATTTCCCTAGTTAGGCCAATTTTAGAATATGGATCAGTGGTTTGGGATTCCCAATATGATTACTATGTTAACAAAATTGAGTCCGTGCAGAAAAAAAAATTAATATTCTGCTTAAGAGGTCTTCACTGGAATACTGGTTATGAACTTCCTTCTTATAATGGCAGGTTTAATCTTATTAAATTGCCCTCATTGAAGAGTAGGCGAACTATGATGAACACGATGATGGTATATAAAATTATATGTGGGGTTGTGGCTTCTGAATACTTAACATCAAAAATTTCTATTAACGTCCCATTTAGACCTACTACATACTATCAGTTCTTACACTTGGATTTTCAAAGGCACAATTATGCATGTGGTGACCCATTTCGTAGAATGTGTGCTGATTTTAATTCGTTATATCATTTAATTGATTTCTCCTTAGGTTTTGATTCATTAAAAACTGTAATATTTTTTTATTTAAACTCATTACACCAAGGCTCATTGTCTTCATAACAATTTAGGCTGCTATAAACAATTTTAGTAATTGTTATTATTCGTAAATACTTATGTATGTATATTATGCTTTATATTATTTTTATTAGATTTTAAGATTGTAATAAAGAAAGGTGGTGGTTATATTTTCATTTTGTATTGCATGCTTTTAGTCCTTCTCATACTTTGATTGGATTGTATTATTGTATTAAATTAAGGTGGTGGTTATATTATAAAGTACTAATTTGGTGTCTATATTTTCTAGTGATTATTATTAATATTTTTTTTGTACCGATTGGCTGTTGATAAATATCTGTAGCTAATTTACATGGATGACGTTTCTTGTCATCTCCATTATGAATCGGTCCATAATGTGTACGTTGTCCCTACGTCATGGGGACGTGGCCTCCTCGGTCGGCAGGGGCGGGTTTGAGTGGCGTGGGAAAGTTCGTCTAAAAAAAAAAAATTTAATTACTATCGGATGATTTCCAGTTGATTCTCGGAGTAATTACAATTGTCAAATTTAAAATTAGTCAAAGACAATTGTTGAAGCAAGTAAATGTAAAATTCTATATTAAACATTTACAAAATGGTATGTTTGGCATTCTCTTTCGAATGACTTTCACAGTAAAGAGAACGATTTATTTGTTTTTGGGCTGGAGGCTATACCATGCATGCAGCTGCGGTATTTCCAAAACGGTTAAAAAGTTACATTTTTTATATCCTTGAGGCCAATATGTTTTTTCTGTGTTAAATTTTCCTTTCAAATTTTATTTGTTGACTTTTCCTACATACGAAGACGTATATTTGTTATGGGAACGTCATTTTTTGGAGCGTTTTACTGCGTACCACTGACGAAAAATAGAATTAATAATTTTCGTGTGTTTCATATGGAGACAAAAATTTAACAACAAAAATCCGTACTGGGTTAAACCATACCGTGGTACCGGGTATTATGACTTAATGCGGGTATAACATTAAAGGAAATGTGATGCTACATGTTTTTTATATAGATCGATTTAAAATAACTATCTGATTCCTTTAAGAGATGTCCGTCCGTCCATCATTAATGTCCGATTAAAGTGCAGCCGCAAATATGAATTGATTTCGAGGAAGCTTGGTACATTACTAAAATTGGTCCATATCGGTCCCTGTCTCGATATAATACAAAGGTCTTTACCGAATAAAACCTTCTGGTCAACATTTTTACACCACTTCTACTGTAGTGGTTGAAAACGCAAGTTTATCCCAAGCTTAAGCTATAACTGCGATTAGGGTAAGTTTAAGCTTTTTAGTTGTATAGATTTCCGAAAATTTTTTGAAAAATCTACAAATCCGATTTACTTCAAAAATCCGTAGTGGAAAAACATAAAATTGAAATGCATTCATAAAAGACATTGGCCATGTTCTAATGGGAACTCACTTAGGAGGTTAAGTTAAGTTTCAGTAGTCATATTTTCCATCTAGAGGTGTTTTTTTTTGAAAATAAAAAGAAATACAAAAATTCAAATCAAGCGTGGAATGTTTATTGCTGATTCGAAAATACATTTTATGCCATTTATTTTTGAGTATAATTTCCTTCAAATGTTGGACGCAACTACGCCTCGGGATGCCCATTCTGGGGGTCCCATTTTAAATGACTCGTTCGAGCATTTCGACCGGAATGGCGTTAATGACACGTTGTCTTGCAAAACCTGAATCGTAGCTGGTTTGTCAGCCTAGACTTTGGACTTTCCGTAGCTCCAAAGAAAAAAGTCGAAAGGTGTGATATCACTCGATCTAGGCGGCCAACTCACCGATTCAAAACGTGAAATAAGCTGCTCTTCGAAATTACCTCTCAATAGATCCATTTTTTGAGCAACTGTATGACAAGTGGCATCGTCCTGCTGAAAACAAACGTCGTCAAGATTGCGGGCTTAAATTTCAGGTAGCAAAAAGACCGCTATAATGGCGCGATAGCGAACCCCATTCACGGTTACGTTCCGGCCTTGATCATTTATAAAAAGATATGGATCGATGATTCTATTAGCCCATAAACTGCACCAAACAATGGGTTTCTCTGGGTATAATGGCATCTCTTAAACCTCTTCTGGTTGCTCTTCAGCCCAAATGCGGCAATTTTGTTTATTGACTTTGTCGTTGAGACAGAAATGGGCCTCATCGGTCGGAAACAACGGATCTTTTTTGAGCTCTGAAGAGCCCGAACACTGAAACAGCGACGCAAAGGAACTTCGTTAGATCTTTCCATGATGAAATGCCAACCAATACTGAAATGAAAAAAATAAATCGTAAAACAACTCACGCGTAATCTGTTAAAAAAAACCTATTAAAAAAAATACCTCTAGATTGATCACCCGTTATATACACACAAAGTTGGAGCTTTTGTAATTATGCCCAATAATGTATTAACAATATTATGAATGTTAGCAACGAAATTTTAATGTGCGTAATTTAAAATTGCATACAGGCGTTATAATGCATTTATAATCGACTTCCACTATAAATGTAAAGATACAAAAAGCTTTGTCTTAACTTTGCTCGCCTTTATAAAACAAAATGAATAAACAGGTTAGGGTTTTTGCCGAAATCTGTTACAATTCGCAAAGAATTTTACTGTAGAAATCCGAAAAACTGGAATCGAGCGGTGTGGCATTTGAAACATGGTATCTCTTTTTATAAGTTATACTCTTTGGTTCATTTCTTAACTGGTTGGTTTATGTCCACGCTGTCATTAGCCTTGTTCATTGGAGACCACTGGCTATAAATTGTAATAAAAAAGCAATACAAAATATTGAATCAATAAATTACTACTATTTGTAAAAATGCATTGTAAAAATGTCTTGAAACTATTAGTGTGAGTTGATATAAATATTAATGTATTCCATCTCGTGCACATGAACCCTATATGAATTCGCCTATAAGAACTATTGTTTTTCGTTTTTTTATTATATTTCCAAAATCATATTCTTATATAGCAGGTTGCAGGTTGCGTCATTTAAGACTGTTGAAAAAATAGGTCTTGTAACTCATACGCGTTTCATCAGAGCGTTAAGTCATTTTTTTCGTTTGGAAATACTTTATTATATTTTTTAAATTGATAATTTAAACAAGGCACTTGCGGATTTAAAAAAAAAAAACATCGAAATGGTGAACTAAAATTTATATAAAATTACGGAAAAAAATCACTTGTTTCAAAGTTTAACATGAAATTTTAAAATATAAAACGTAGATGCACTAGTTGAGTCGTAAATTAGAGTAAGTTTCTTTTTTATATCATTTTTCTTAGGCGTCGAAACAGAGAAATGAGAATTCCCTCAATTTGCAGAAATCATAGGCAGATGTATTGAAAATTGCCAATATTACATGAGTTTGACAAGCAACTTTGATCGTCATGGTTTTTTTGTTTATGTTTCTTCTAATGTTCCATTGAGATAAGCTTCTTTTATAAGATACATTCAAAATTAATGATATCTACACTTTTTGGCCCAATACCAAAAGCACAAACTACACAAAAAACGTTAAAAGTCTATTGAAAATGTATAAGTCACCACTGTCTACCGACATATACTCGTACAAAAATGATATGCTTTTTAACACTATAGCTCTGTAAGCGGCATAATTAAGCGGGAACGGAAAATATTACATATAAAAAATTTTACGGGTTTTTTATCAAATAAAAACACCTATTGTCATTCCAAAACAGATGACAGAAGCTCCCTAGCATTATGTTAATTTTTGTGTTCACTGAACATACTACAAAAGCCAACTGCCCTTACTGAACATATCACAAAGAATGATGTACAAGTGTGTGGTGTACAGCAAAAAAATAAGAATAAAACTACGAGTAGAACTCGGAAATATTCTCTTTTTAAGCGCATTTTGTACGATATTAAGAGCAAAGAAGAAGCATATCGCTCATCTTTTCAATTTATCGTCTTTGAATTTTATTATCCAAAATCGATTTACTTATTTATATCGAAATCGATTTTCCAATCACTAGTCAAAACAATAAAAATACGAGAAGAACTTGGAAAAAATTTAGAAAATTAGAAAATTTCCCTACCCATCCCAAAACTAACGAAAAAGTGCAATAAATACAAATACAGCAACCCCGATAGCAACTTAACTTCAGATCGTCAAGAAAACAATGGACGTTATTAATAAATTCTATTCAACCGTCCACACAACTGTCTCGCAGTTGTCGGGTGTGCTACCTGGAAATAATGTTACGCGAGAATATGAGGTGTTGGACCAAGTCTGTACTGCAGGGGTGGGTCTGCTGTGGAAGGTCTATAATGGCTATAAGAAATCAACGAAGCAAGAGGTATCTGTGTTTGTGTTCGAAAAGAAGGCCTTGGACAGATGGTCCAAGGAAGATCGAGAGGCCATATTGGAGACACTGCGTCGAGGTGTGCAACAGCTGACGAAAATACGGCACCCGCATGTATTGACGGTGCAACATCCTTTAGAGGAGAGTCGTGACTCGTTGGCTTTTGCCACCGAACCGGTATTTGCGTCGCTTGCTAATGTTGTGGGTGATCAGGTGAGGGCGGAGAAGAAACTCTACGATGTGGAGATAAGGCATGGCTTGTTGCAGTTGTTTGATGGCTTGCAATTCCTGCACAATGATGCCAAAATTGTCCATCGAAATATTTGTGCGGAAACAATAGTGATCAATAAGAATCGCAGCTGGAAACTGTTTGGTTTCGACTTTTGTGTAGCCAATCAACCACAGCCGGACGGTAAGCCCTACTGGCCATGCAAGGAGTATTCGACGTCGTTGCATATGCTGGCCCAACCGAGTCTAGAGTATACAGCGCCAGAAATTGCCTTGAACAATATCAACTCTACGGATAGTGATTTGTTTTCTTTGGGCATCTTAGTTTTTACCATATATTCTGGCAAGCCATTGAAACTATTTGGCAACGACTATAGCGCATTCAGACGACATGCTAATGATCTCAATCAACGCAAATATCCGCCAATGAATGCGGTACCAAGTGAGCTAACCGAAAGCTTAAAGGCATTGTTGCACCCCAGTCCACATTTGAGGCCAAAGTTGCATGAATTGAAAGAAGTAAGAAAATTAATGTTTTTTGTTTGACTCAATATTAAAGGTAGTTCAGTTTGTCCTTTTGGTTGTAGAAGGTAAAAAATGCTTAAATACGTTATAAATGCAGAAGGAATTGATTGAACACCCAGTAAGAGAACTGAAACATGCAGCAGAACTCAAGGTGCTCACTAATTTCAACTTTAAAACTCTAATTTTTTATGTGGACATCCCACAAAACAATAGGCTTTAGCTGTATGATAAAGAGATCTTTAAGATGAGTGCTGGAAACCTGAAGATTCTATAAAATGGATTGTTCTGAAGAGGTTTTAGGGGATACCCCATTAACGCAGTATTTTTTAAATTGTCTTATAAAAAAATCTAATCAAAATAACTTAAAATCCACAAGCGATAAGAGTTAAATTCTTTGAAACCATGACTGCGAATGTGATACTTACAAAAATTGTACACCTTTGTAGAATGACACTGAGACACATCAAATCTTTGGATAATTGAAAGTTACCTCTATGAGAAGTTACCTCTACAGGAGGTCTCAGACAGGCTGACAATTTATTGTAACGCGTGATCCATTTTTAGGTTCCCTATCTTTTTAAAGAAAAAAACACAGAAAAATCAAATTGAATGGGGAATGTTTATTATCATTTAAAAGAAAATTTTTTGACATTTATTTTTTGAAGATTATGTCCATCAAATGTTGGCCGTTGCTACGTCTCAGATAATGCATCCGTTGAGTCCAATTTTGGATGACTCGTTCGAGCATTTCGACTGGTAACTGGCGAATGACACGCGTGATGTTTTTCTCTAAGGCCTGAATCGAGCGGGTTTGTCCGCATAAACTTTAGCCTTTACATATCCCCACAGGAAAAAGTCTAGCGGTGTGATATCACACGATCTTGGTGACCAATCGACCGGCCCAAAACGTGAAATTATCTGCTCACCGAAGTGTTCTCTCAATAAATCCAATGATTGATGCGATGTGTGGGAAGTGGCGCCGTCTTGTTGAAACCAAATGTCGCCGAGATCACGAGCTTCAATTTTAGGAATCAAATAGTCGGTTATCATGGCACGATAACGGTCGCCATTGACGCTTACGTTCTCACCGGCGTCATTTTTGAAGAAATATGGACCGCTGATTCCACCGGCCCACAAACCACACCAAACCGTTGTTTTTCCGGATGAAGTGGTAGCTCTTGAATCTATTCTGGTTGCTATTCGTCCCAAATGCGGCAATTTTGCTTGTTTACATACCCATTGAGCCAGAAATGGGCCTCATCGGTGAACAAAATTTGGCTCGAAAACGTCGGATCTTCTTGGAACTTTACAAGAGCCTATAGAGCGAAGCGATGTCGCTTGGGAACGTCGGCTGGCTTCAGTTCTTGCACAAGTTGTATTTTGTACGCTTTCAATTTAAGATCTCGACGTAAAATGCGCCAAGTTGTTCCATACGTCAGTCTGAGTTGCGAACGCCGCCGAATCGACTCTCCACGGTCTTGGTGTACACGCTCAGCTACGGTCGCTACATTTTCTTCACTGCGTGATGGATGTGGTCTATTCGGTCGAATATTATCCAATAATGAATGCTAGGTCTAAAAATGGGTGATGGTGTTGCGAATAGTACGCTCAGTAGGCCGATTATGTTGACCATAAGTTGAACGAAGTCCACGAAACACATTCCTCACAGAACGGGAATTTTCGTAATAAAATTGAACGATTTGTAAACGTTGTTCAGGTAGTCTTTCCATGATGAAATGGCAAAAAATACTAATAAAACAACATGACAGCATGACACGACTCACACGTGGACTGTCAAAAAAAGGCTATTGTAAAATGTATGTCTACTTGGATCACCCATTATAAATTCTTAAAATCTTAAAGGAGAATATTCTGAAAAACGCAATGGTTTACAAAACGTACACAATATTATGGGCCCCTCCTCTCTTATGCAGCCGACATGGACATTGTCGGGAGGCAATAAGTAGATGTGAAGAAAGCTTTTTCAAAGATTGAATTAGATTCGCCTTAAATTGGTCGGGTGGTAAATGAGGACAAGTACAAAACTATGCTGAGAACTGCTAGAGAGGTGCCGCGACGAAGGAAAGGCATTGTGTTTGTTTTTGTAGCCTTTTTCCGAAAAATTGCTGCTTCAGTTCGATTAGGTCCTTAGAACAGGATGTCGTGGGATCGACAAATATAAGCGTAATCGTTTCTGGCGACAGTTGTAATGTCGAGTTAAAAGAGGAATTTTTATATATCGGATTCGCCATAAACCAACAAAATGTCAACACTGAAATAAAACGCGTAGGCAAGTATGTGCTAATTTTGGTCTTTAAACAGCTTTAGAACAGAACCCTCTATCGAAAGACAAGTAGTAAACTGTACAACACTCTTATACTATCCCTTCTTTTCGAAAGGAATCGCATTTTAATCCGATAAGTTAATCTGTAGCATTGTAAATGTTGCTTTACCCTTTGGGTGCGCTTTTGAAGCTTGAAGATAATTCTCACAGTTTCTCTTTGGAATGTTATAGCCGTTCTGAGATGGCTTATAGCAATAAATCCCAGTTAGTGAGCATAACAATTATATCTTTATCTGTAGTGACTTGAAAGAAGTTGGCCTACTTGATCACCATTGGAAAGGTGAGGGATGTAGGAAGTTAATGCCCACCAATAAAACACAGTAATTTGTTATAAAAATAGAAAAACTGCACTGAACCTATACGGCTTGTTCAAAGTTTTAGTTTTCTTTAAAAAAATATCATATCTCTTAAATGCATATTCAAACCATTGTCATTTTCTTTTGCAGGTAACATATTTTCATGATGTCGGTGTTAAAACGCTCAGCTATTTGGACTCGCTATATCAATGGGATAATCTACAAAAGTCGAAATTTTACAAAGGTCTACCACAAATTGTACCCACTTTACCGCATCGTGTCAATCTACACTCTATACTACCCTATCTCGTCAAGGAATTTGTCAATTCGCCCATGATTCCATTTGTCCTACCCAATGTTCTACTCATTGCCGAAATGAGCAGCCAAAAAGAATACTGCGACCATATCTTACCCCACCTTAAACCAATATTTAAGCTCACCGATCCCATTCAGATCCTTTTAATATTTATGCAAAAAATGGATTTACTCCTTAAACTGACACCAGCCGAAGAGGTCAAGTTGCACGTGTTGCCACTGCTCTATCGTTCGCTGGAATGTGATATGCCCCAAATACAGGAGTTGTGCTTAAACGTCTTACCGACCTTCTCCACATTGATCGATTACAATGCCATGAAGAATTCGGTAATACCAAGAATTAAGAAATTATGCTTAACGAGTACGAATGTATCAGTTAAAGTCAATTGTCTGATATCGATTGGCAAGCTGTTGGAGAACCTGGATAAATGGCTGGTACTGGATGAGATACTGCCATTTTTGCAGCAAATACAAAGTCGTGAACCAGCCATAATCATGGCTATTATAGGTATTAATCACTAATCCTCAGCTCTTTAAAGAAGAAAAAAATTAATACTTTGATCAAATCCATTCTTGTTATATATTTCTTGTAGGTATTTATAAAATCGCTATGACAAATACCAAATTGGGTATTACCAAAGATGTCATGGCCCATAAATGTATACCGTTCTTGATACCCCTAAGTGTGGAGAATGGCTTAACTATTGCTCAATTTAATACAATTGTCGGCCTAATTAAGGAAATGTTTTGTCGGGTGGAGAAGGAACAACGAGAGAAATTGGAACAACTATCGACGATACAGAGAGATAACAAGTAGGCCTTTTAAAATATTTACTTGACACTACTTTTAATGTTTTTTGTTTGTTTGTATGATGTTTAGGCCAAAAGACGCATCAGAGATTTTAGCTTCTGAAATGGACAAATCTTCCTCTGGTAAAATGTCCACATCCAACGACGATGACATGTTTTCTGGATTCTCCATTAGTCCACCATCAAATAAGCCCCAAAACTTGTCGTCAACGACAGCTAGTACATTGCAGGCCACCAAACCTAGAGAGCAATTGAAGTGGGTTTTCGTTATGCCTTATTTGACAGTTGTAATTTGTGTATTCTTTGTAGGATTGCCCACATTCCAGCAGCCAAACCAGACATTCTGTCTTCACTGATGAACTCCAATCTCAACAATATGGGCAGCAATACCCTAGCTAAGCCTGCAACAGTGAATCCCATGGTTGCTACCAACAATCTGCACAATCCCTACAGTCCTACAGGCAACGGCGGCGAAAATTCTTGGCAACAAACTTCCTGGCACAGTGCTAATCCACTGGTGATGAATCATCAGTTGCCACCACCCTCTTCCAACTCCTCAAACACCAGTGGGTCATCGACAACACCCAATAACAATTTCTCATCATTGGATGATTTGGATCCATTCGGTGGTAGTAAACAACCAAAGCAATCGATGTCCTCGGCAGCCACAGCCAACACATTTACGCTGCACAAGCCTACAGTGGATTACATTTATCCACCGGGTTACAATGCTGTGAAGACAAATGCAAATACCCCACTCATGGGCAGCACCAACTCGATGAACATGAATGCTATGGTCGGCTTGAACACTCCGCTAATGCCACAAACGTCAATGAATGCTCAACAAACGCAAGACAGTCGTAATTTGAATACCTTGAGCCAACAGGACATATTAAGTTTTCTGAATTAGAACTTAACACACAAGCGCCTGCGCAATTAAAATGTGTGAATTCTCAAATGATAACAGAAAATCTCGTGTCAAATGTAGAAGAAGTAACCAAACATTCCTCCTTTGCGGAACTAATCCCACTTTCAACCAATCTAATCATTGTTTTTTGTTTGTTTTTGTTTTCTTGTTAGTCTTTTGTATTTATTTATCTCTTTGTGTAAGTTTATGTGACTGGAAGTACTACCCAACGTTTGTCTTTTAACCATCGTTCTCTCGATCTCTCTTTCGGATTTTTAATATGTGCAAAGAGATGAAGTGATAGCATAAAAGTAAAACGTTTGTGAGTACTTATTTTGTTTTTAACTTAATATTATGATAAACTTATTGTAAACGTAAAAGAAGTGATCTACCTTCTTCTCAAGCCCTAAAGCATGAAGCGAAGAAGGTTTTCCGCTAGACATTCGATCGAACAGAGATTTGACTACTACTTCTTAAGGGGGTCACACTGTAAGATGAATAGAAACTCTTCTGGATCATCGATTACGAAATAATGCTAAAAGACAGATGTACTTCATAAGATGACGTTGCACTTGACAACAATGTGAAATCTCTTTTCGATCGAAAGTCGAATACCTTTAAATATTTATTTAAATAAAATAATATTTATATCACAGTGAAATTCTTAGGATGCAATTTTATGCGTTTTATAGTAGTGTAGCTAAAATAATTAACAAATTTGAAATTGTATCATATTTTAATCGTACACAATTACTATATAATAAATATATATATATATATGTATTTGAATCGACAAAAGGCATTTTGTTTCTATATTTAACACGCCGAATTTAAAACTTTATATTTTAACCGAAAATATTTCGCCATGTCCTTAAAGTTTAGTTAATGCTGAAATTCTAGCAATTGGCTTAAGGGTTTCGAAAACTCACAACCGATAAATGCAACAAAACCATGCCCAGCAGCAAAACAAGCATTTTTAGGTAAATGGTCATTGATAGGTTAGCGCTATAATCGCCCATGTGCAGTGTTCCGGAATTTTTGAATCCGCACATTTTTTTCGATTAGCATTTTTTGAAAAATGGTGTGCCACAATTCGATAGAAAGCACACATACATATGCGCCCATGAACTGCATTTCAATTTTGCTCTAATGTGAAACATTTTCCCATAAGTGGTGTGCGTTATTCCGAAAATCGACCACATGTACCCTTGTGAATCAAATTCGAAATTGAATGTTTGTCCTCTATTAGCACATTTACCTCACAAAATATTACCTTAGAATTTTACGACGATCAATTACACAGTGCAAAATAAAGTTATATTAGCACATTTACATCAAAAAAATATTACTAAGCCTTAGAATTTTACGACGAACAATTACACAGTGCGAAATAAAGTTGAAATGTCTGGGATATAGAGTGGCTGATGAATATTGTTACATTAAAAAACTCAAATAACATTTCTTTCAATGGAATTCATTTTTTATTTAACATAAAAGTTCATTCAATTTTATTAAATACTCGAATAGCTTAATTAATTTTGAAAATAATGGAATTTAAATGCTCCCTTACCAAAAAGTTGTTCATTACTGCTTGGAGAGTTGAGAAAGGAATTGCCGCAATTGTTTCTCAAATGGAATGCTTTAGTTCATTCAAATTTTTTGGTTTTGCTTGTAGACTTCCTGTTTGCAATAACCCCACAAGAAAAAGTCATGGCGACCTGGGGGGCCAACGGATTGTGGAGTTTCTGGATATCAGCTTATACTCGTAGGAAAATTTTAGTCGCAATTCTGTCATAACAGGCCGGGCTATGTGGGGAGTTGCACCATCTTGCTGAAACCACACAGAGTTGAAAGAAATTCTCATTTGGCGTAATTCTGAATAAAAAAAACTCTCAACATGTTTTAGTAACGGTCTCCAGTAACCGTAACAGTGTGACCCTTTTCTTCGAAGAAGTAGGGACCCACAATGCACCGAGATGAAATTGCACACTGTGACACGAAGTGGATGCAATTCCATCTCTCGGAGTATCTGTGGGTTGGATGCACTCCATATTCGACAATTTTGTTTGTTTAAGTGACAATTGGTTCAAAAGTGCTGAAATAAAGTATCATCTATCCTTACGAAATCTTTCCTACAAAGCCTATTGCATGACAGAAATGCTGATAAATGGCGCATATAACTGGCGTATAGGTTTTTAATATTTTAATGTCTGTTTTTTATATACCACAGGGGTTTCCATTAAGAACACAACAATTTAATATATTAATAAAACACAGAACCTTTAAGATATATAAGTAGAGTTCAAATTTATTCCAGGTGTAGTGCAAATGTTACATTTTAAGAATTAAATTCGATTTCGATCACATGACCGCCACGAGCCTGTGTACAGCGATCTATTCTTTGGACCCAATTTTCCAACACTCTTGCACACATTTCGGTCGGAACGTTGGCAATTTTGCGTAGGTTGTTGTCTCTGAGCTCGTCTAAAGTTGTTGGCTTGTTGGCATAGACCAATGACTTGATGTGGCCCCATAAAAAGAAATCCAATGGCATTAAATCGCATGAACTAGGTGGCCATTCGACCGGACCATTTCTCGAGATAACACGGTCACCGAATTTGCCTTTCGTAAATCGATTGTAGCGCGTGATTTGTGCCTAGTAGCACCGTCTTGTTGAAACCACATAGTGGCGATATCAAGCTCATCCAATTCTGGCCAAAAATAATTTTTTAACCTGGCACGATAGCGCTCTCCATTGACGGTAACATGACGATTGTTTCCATCGACGAAAAAATACGGCCCAATTACACCTTCGGCATGAAAACCACACAATACTTTTATACGTTTGCAATTGTGTCTCTCATGTGAGCTTATTGCTGTCCAATAACGCATATTTTGTTTATTGACGATGAAATCGTCAAAATTCTGGATTTTCGTGAAACTTTGCCAGAGCCCAATCGGAAAAGTATCGGCGTTTCAAATGAACAAGTGGCTTTAGTTCTTGAGTCACTTTGATCATTTGAGGATAAAGGCCAAGATCTTTTCGCAATGTGTGGTTCGAGAACTGCCCAATTCCCGAGAAGGACGTGGATTCGACTGATTTGGTTCATTTGAACGGATGCTTTAACGGCTGCTATCTTTTCGTCGCTTCGTAGAGTACGACGTCTCTTTGGCGGCGGAACATCCAAATGTAAGCATTTGGATCCAAATTATCCACTATAGCACGCGGAACCAGTCGGGTGGGAGGATAATTACGGCCGAAAATTGGAGTAAGCGCTCTTAAAGTTGCGACCACCGACTCAGAATTTCGGTAGTACTTTTTAATGATTTCCAAACGTTGCTAGTAAGTTAACTTTACCATGATGAAATTGTTGACTTCGACTAACGTTCTGACACTGAAAGATCATTAAAAATGTTTGACGGTGCGTTTATATAAAGAAACGAAATTGTTATGTCCCTATTGGAAAACCCTTTATTTATTTATATTAAATTGTTTAATCTTACTCTCAATATTTCATATTTTTTTGTATATTTTGAATAAGCCGGTTGTTTTTTAAATATCAATACATGAAATGAAAATCACAACTTATTATCTTATACAAGGTGGAGCGCGGTTATTTGCTTTTTTGGGAATGAAATAAAAAAGTTATGAACCTTAGAAAAAATTATTTTATGTTTTAATTATATTGAACAGTAAGGGAATTTTTAAATTTCATGGTTTTAAATAGTGTATCTGGCAAATGTCTACCTTCGCTATCCACACTCTGCTGCATACGTACGTTTCATGAACTCTAACAAGCATGTCGACTGGTATTCTGCCGAATTCAGCCTCAATATTCTTTATTAGGTCTTCCAAGGTATTAGGACGGTTGATATACTTATACACCTTCGACTTCAGGTAATCCCAAAGGAACAAATCGCATGGGGCTAAGTCTGCTGAGCGTGCCGGCCGGTTCACATCACCTCTCAAAGAGATAAGCCGTCCAGGAAACATTTGTCTCAAATATTTCATGGTAACCCGCGCTGTGTATGCAGTGGCACCATCCTGTTGGAACCATGTATTCTCTAATTGCATTGCCTCTAGAGCCGGCTGAAAAAATCCTGTATCATTGTCAAGTACCGTTCGTAGTTCACAGTTACGGCAAGACGGTTATCCTGGAAAAAGTAAGGCCCAATGATGCCTAATCGTGATATGGCGCACCGCACAGTGGCGCGATCCGAATGCAGAGGTCTCTGGCGAAGTTCTCTGGGGTTGGTTTCACTCCAGTACCGCATATTTTGTTTGTTTACACACCCACTGTGGTGAAAATGTGCCTCATCAGAAAAGAACACAATTGCGTCACGAGATATAGCTGCAAGAATGTCTTCACAAGAGGTCCGCCGTGTTAAATAGTCCCGTGCTGACAATTGTTGGACCACGCACATTTTATACGGGTGAAAATTCAGTTCATCATGAAGAATCCGTTGGAGAGAACGTCTGGAAATTCCAAGAGCAAATAATTGCTTCCGAGCAGAGCATTTCGGAGATTGCAGTACTGCTGCTCTAACTCTCGATGTTTTGTGGTGTTAGAATCTTTCTCCCAGGTCCCCTTCGTACACTGGACACATTCTCTGCTATTCTCAATGAAGTTAACCAATTTACAATTTATTGCCGTCCAGAATCACGTACGCACGTAAACGAAAAGCACGCTGCACTGCATTGATCGAGGGCGCATTTGAAAAACATGCTTCGACATTTAATTACCTCTCCTCACATGTCCAATGCATGATGGCAACTAAAGCCAGACGAGTACAAATCTCGCGTGAGCCACTACGAGGGTTGCTATTTATTTTTCTGGTCCTGACAATACTAGTGTTCCCCGGTGCAAACTGGAGATTTTTAGCATAACTTCACTCAGAACGTTTTGTCATTTGAGGGCGAAGTGTTTTGTTTGAAGTGTGTTGAAAAATTCATCTCAGCCAAAAAATGGTACTATGCCGTAAACATTTTCGTGCTATAATTTTTTACGATTTTCGGCGTGGGTTATCGAGGCAAGAGTGTTTAAATCAACTTGTTTCGACTTTTGGCGATGAAGCACCATCAAAAACCACTGTTAATCGCTGGGACTAAGAGTTCAGCCACGGACGCCGTTCGCTCCAGGCTGAATTTTGTGAAGGACGTCCAACTTCGGTCACTTTGCCAGAAACCATCGATGCTGTGCCTGAACTGATTAAGCAAGACCGACCTGTGACATACCGTGAGATTGAGGCATCCTTGGGCATTAGTATGACAAGCAGCAATAAGATATTGCATGTTCATTTGGCCGTGAAAAAATTTGTTCTTGTTGGATCCCACATAATTTGACGAATTCTCAAAAAAAGGCTCGTATGGATTGGTGCAAAGAGATGTTAAAAAGGTATAGCTGCGGTAGTTCAAAGGCAGTCTGTAACATTGTCACAGGTGATGAATCATGGATATATGGATATGAACCCGAAACAAAGCAGCAATCGACCGCATGGGTCTTTCAAGATGAGCCAAATCCAACAAAAGTTGTTCGTGGAAGAAGTACATCGAAGCAAATGATAGTGTTTTTTTCGGTATAACCGGCCATGTTGACACTGGGCCTTTAGTGGAACGTATGACGGTCAATTCTGAGTGGTATACAACCATCTGTTTGCCGACAGTGTTCGAAGAAATTTGGAATGATCATAGGAGAAGACGGATCATTTTGCATCACGACAATGCGAGCTCTCACACATCAGCTGAAACGATGAGCTATTTGACCACTCTAGATGTCGATTTAATGGACCATCCACCCGGCATCCAATGACTTTTTCTTATTCCCTAGCATGAAGAAAAAATGCGTGTTCAACGTATATCATCGCCCCAAGCAGCTGTTGAAGCGTTCAAAACTCATGTATTGGAGGTGTCTCAATCAGAGTGGAAAAAGTGCTTCAAAAATTGTTTTGTGCGCATGCAAAAGTGTATTGATCTTTAAGGAGAATATTTTGAAAAACAATAAACAATTTCACATGATAAATTATTGTGTTTTTATTGCCGGACCCGAAATATAAATAGCAACCCTCGAATAAGCCACGCACACTCTCCACTCAGTGCCGTCACAGCCTGCAGTGTAAAAAAGCAAATCACAGCGCTCCACCCTGTATTTTTAAATGATATTAAAATTCAAATAACTATCTAGTAGAAATAACTGTAGATTTGGCTTCAATTTATTTTATTTTAACCAAAAGATTAAAATTGCAAAATTCCTGGGATTTTTTCCCTATTCCCTGTTCCCGTATTCTACATACATAGTAGAGACATAGATACTGTTACAACATTGAACACACCCATTTCAATAGTAGAACTGAACATACCCCGTTAATGTCATGTGGGTTTTGAAACCTAACCTCAATAGCGTTAGTCTTTAACGGGATTTTAAAATTGCTTCAACTTTCATCATGGAGTGGTCAGATAATGAGAACCGTATCGCTGTAATAGCGCTTTTCAAGTGTGAAATGAAAAAAAAACGATATTTTCAAAACGCTTCGGCCGCTAGGGATTAGCCGCATGTTCGTCTACCGATGCATAAAACTGTTTTGTCGGGCCGCCCATGCTCTGTTCAAAAACCGCATGTCATCAAAGCCGTAAAATCAAGAATTCACAGAAATCCCCTCCGAAAACAGAAAATCATGGCCCGTGAGATGAATATAACGCAAAAGTCCATGAGTCGAATCATTAAAAAAGACTTGGGGCTTTTAAACGACGTACCGGACATTTATTGACTGCAGCATTAAAAAAAAATAGGATTGAATAATGCAAACGTCTTTTGGTGAAGCACGCTGATAACTTGCACAGAAAAATTTTGTTCATAAATGAAAAAAAATTTTTACCGTTCAGGAAAAATTTAACAACCAAAATGATAGAGTGTATGCGCGGTCATCTAAGGAAGCATCTGAACTGATCGCAAGGGTGGAAAAGGGTCATCACATTGGATTACAAATTGTGGACGGTTTTAGAGGACAAGGTTTGTCACAAAAGATACTCCAACATTGGATCTCTTAAGACTGCTTTGGTTCGAGCTGTGGCCAATATTCCAATGGACGAGGTTCGTGCAGCTATTGACGATTAGCCAGTGCGACTTAAGGCGTGTGTAAAGGCAAAAGGCGGACATTTCGAATGAGTAGATTCTTTTTGATACAATATACCGCAATAAATATATTAAAAAATATTTGGTCCAAAAACATTCAGTACTTTTTATTTTACAGCATAAAACGTGTGTAACAGTATTTACGTCCCTACTAAGTAGAATCTCCCAGGGATTTTTTCCCTTATTCCATTATACAAATATAAGTATTTGGAACATGAATTCCCTTTAGGTTGTTTCCCAATGCGTCGCTTTTTGTAGGTCCCGAATTCTGAAGGAATTTTTTCCATATGTGACAGCGCATAGAGAAAGAGACCTAAGGGTGAAAAAAAACAATTTTCGTTTTTTTTTTTTTTGATGTGGACAACATCTGAGCATCTAATGAGACCGATACCATGCCCCAAAAGTGTTCCCTCCCAGAGATATGCGCGTTTTATGAAAGTGAAGTCGTCGATTCTAAGCGCAAATAGAAAGGGACCTAATCTTTAACCGCGTCACATATTCCCCTATTGTAAAAAAATTTTCCCCGGAAGTTTTTTTACTTTTCCCTCATTCTAAAAGAACTTTGAAAAAGGGAAAAAAATCCCCGGGAAAAAAGTAGGTATTCTGAATATCAAAATCTTTTCCCAAAGGAACTGGTGGATGCCCCAATATGGAGCAGAAGTTTTTTGCTATTACAAACGCAAGACTGATCATTTTTATATGGTTTTTTTTATAGTTTTTTTGTTATATTCACTCTATTATGCAAATTGATAGCAAAACAAAACATCTGGCGCGAAACAGCTGACTTCGAAATAACGAAATTTGATTCCCCGGAGGATTTTATTCCGGAGAAAACTCCCGGGGAGTATTTACTTACAGAATCGGGCTGATATTCTGTGCGACATTGTGGAACATTTCTTGCCGATTTTTCAATGAACACTGCGCTATGGTAATCGCTACCACTCTGGGTGTCCTTTATCGAACCACAGAATACTCTGCAGATTTTTGACTGCAGTGTGATAACATACCATAATTTCTATACCCTATTGCTGTAGGATATCTCAAGGCAGGACGAGCACACTACCTATTAATTAGTACCAAATGAAAACACAATTTATGTTTTTATCTTTTTTGTTTTATTAGTTTTTCTTAATATTTATTGCCTTCGTTTGCTTTGAGTGTTTGTTTTCAAATTGTATTTGTGAGTGTTGCATTTCAAAATGTTTCATTTAAATAATTTAAAATGCAGGCTAAAAAAGTATCACTAGTTGCTGTTTTCTCTTGGATTTTGTGGGGTTCCCCATAAAAATGCCTTTTAAATTTAAAACAATTTAAAAAGACATTGTTTTTAGCTTTTACTTTTTAATACACTTTTATGTTTTAATGCTTAATGCTGTTTATATATTAATAATTAACTAGATTTTAGTAAAAACTATTTTGTTTAAAGCATTAATAGCACATTATATTTTCTAAACTATCAACTTATATAAATAGTACAAACAACAAGGCTGACAACAAAACCCATTGGTTTATAAAAAATAATGCAAAAATTCGTTTGTTATGTGCTCCAGAGGTTCGTTAAAAAAATTCTTTAAAGATTTGCATTTTCAAAGATTTAATAAAAAAATAAAAACTATTTACAATAGTTGGTGTACAGCACAGACAAGAAAGTTGATTATATTTTATATAGAATTGATATAATACGTACGTTGTAAGCTTATAAAGAGGATAATTAAAAATGTATAAGAAAACTTATTTTATAAATAGATAATATTAAAAAATACATCAAGTGGTAACATCTTCAAACAAAATTGAGGGATTTGCAATGATTTTCCCAAGAGCTTTTGTAAATAAATAAGAAAACGCTAACGTTTTTAAACTGTTCTTGTAGAGACTATCAAAGGCATGCCAAAGGGAATCTATATGAACTTTGTGACATAAACAAACTGTTACTTTTACAATTTGCAAATTATTTATTTACGTATTATTTATTTTTATAACAAAGAGCACATATGTTAAATTTCTTCATATAAAAAATATTTTGAAGTCCTTTGCTACTTTTGGTTTTATTAACATTCTTATTTTACTAACGGACTTTTTTTCCAATTCGCTTTTTGCAATGTCGTTGCTCTCATGCTATTTTAGTTCAACCGCCACTTTCAACTTTTCAGAATTTAAAATCCGATTTTTCTTATCTTCTTTGGTTTTTGAGATACAGCGATGCTTTTTTGATCTGTATCCAATTTAAATTTAATTTTTTTGTTAGTTGTGATCCATATCCAAAAATATTTTATTAGGATCAGAATTACTATAATGTGAAAAACAAAAATTATTTTATTCTTCTACGAGTATTTTGATACGAAAATTATTATGAAAATATTAACAAAACTATAGGACTTAGTTAAGGGATTTGTATCTTACATCAGTACTTGAACCAAAACATTTCATTTATCATAGGATATGGTTTAAGTCTTAAGAGCAGCCAACTTCGACTAATATTCCAGACTTTTTTTGCGAAGTGTGAACTTTTTAATTTTAAAGCCATCATTGGAAAGTTTGACATATTTTAGCATAAACGTACTCAGAACGTTTTGACGTACGAAGTGAAAGAAGCACTTCGAAGCAAATGGTCGCCTGTTTCTTCGGCAAAACTGGTCATGTGGCGACTGTTCCGTAGGACGGTCAATTCTGAGTGGTATACCACATTCTCTTCGGAGAAATTTAAAAAACGAACAAGAGAAGACGAATCATTATGCACCATGGCAATGCGAGCTCTGACACTTCGGCTCAAACCAGCGCCTTTATGACCGGCCAAAACGTCGAATTGATGGGTCATCCGCCGTACAGACTTGACTTGGCATCCAATGACTTCTTCTAATTCCCAAGCATCAAGGAAAAAAATGCGTGGTCAACGTTTTTCATGGCCCGAAGCAGCTGTTGAAGCGTTCCAAAATCATGTTTTGGAGGTGTCTCAATCGGAGTGAAAAGTGCTTCGCATGCAAAAGCGTATTGATCATAAAGGAGAATATTTTAAAAACAATAAAACCATTTCTAATGATAAATTATTGTGTGGGATATATATCAGTATCGATTCGTGATCGGTTCATATTTGCGATCTACTCTATTATTGTAACGATAGTTAGGCATACGGATAATTCGAATCAAATAGTGATTCTGTGTCGATCGCTAAAATAAGTTTGATGTACTTATGTGACGCGCAAAATAGAAAGGGACCTAAGGGAAAAACCAGTTTTGTTTAGGAGAGCCATTTTAAATATTTAAATACGTGTATCTTTGGTGTACCATTACTTTCATAAAACGCGCATATCTCTGGGAGGGAACACTTTTGGGGCATGGGATCGGTCTCATTCGATGATCAGATGTTGTCCACATCAAAAAAAAGTGAAAATTGATTTTTTTTTTACCCTTAGGTCCCTTTCTCTATGCGCTGTCACATATGGAGTTAGGTGTACATATGGAAGTGATCAACTACTGCTAAAACACTATATTTTGTTAGTCAATTGTGGACGATAAAATTTTTAACTGATCAGTTTTCATCGACTTGAGTAAATCCGAATTACTATTTGAACATTACTATAAATGTGAGCCACTCTTTTTGAAATATAAACAAATAAAAAAAATGTTTCTTTCGTATTCGAAAAGTGTTTTTCTTTTGTGACCAATTTCGATGAACATTTTGATGCAAAAAGGGCAAAAATAATATGGGAAAAACGCAATTGTCAATTTCTACAAAATCAGTTTATATTGCTTTTTTGAAATCTCTTCAAATTGTATACACCAAAACTAGGGACTACACATAATTCAAATAGAAAAATTCGGGAAATTCTGTCTGTCCATTCGGAAAAAACTTAATTTCCAACTTAAATTGCATTTTTCTCCAATAGCAGAAAATAGCGCTTGGATCTAAATAATATGAGAGCAATAAAATGACGGTTTCGTAATTGCGAATTGATACACGAAATGAGCTTAACTAGAAATTACTGGGCATTTTATCAAAAAATTTAATTCGAATTTTAGTTTTTTACCTTTTAAGATATTTTCCAAATGGGTAAAGTTTAAAAATATTCACGAATGTTCGTTTGATTACGCGTATTTTAATTTCATGTCCGAACTAAATATATTTATTTCAATTAGATTTCAATTATGAGCACCAATCCGAAATTGAAAAGTATGCTAAATTTTGTGTTGAAATTTCGTTGCTTTAAAAAGTATTATTTAATTAAATTAATTCCAACGACTTCCCTTTAAGGAACAAGGGGAAAACTTCTCTCAAATTAGTGAGCTGTGCACGATAAAATTCTTGTACTTACTGACCGGGACCTACTGTTTAACGCTATAGACTGGGGAATTTTGTAACATCGATTCAAGATGAAATCACTTCATGGAATAGATTTTTTTTAACTAAAACACAAATTTACACAAACTGCCGTTTTTCGAAAGTTGTTTTTAGGTATTGGGAGCTCGGCCTGAGATAAATTTCTTTTTTCTTCGCTATACTGGCCGTTATCGATTGGTATATAGCCTAGGAGGTAGCTACGGCGATTACTTGCATACGAAGAAATTTCCAACACTGTAAATTTTTGAATTAATCGCATTAGCGACCACTCCTCGTTTAAAAACCGAGCATTTATGAAACAGCCTACCCTTTCATATGAGTTAGAATAATAACGAAATGAGTTTGTCTTGAAGACAAGTTTAAAATAGTCTCGAATTGTAAAGGGTTTTCGCATGAAGACATAACAATTTCGTATCTTTTTGTCAAAGTACCCTAAAACACTTTTAATTACCTTTCAGTGTCAAAACGTTAGTCAACATTTTCATCATGGAAAAGTTCACTTACAAGCAACGTTTGGAAATCATTAAAAAAATACTACCGGAAATTCTAAGTCGGTGATGCAAACTTTAAGAGCGCTTACTTCAATTTTCGGCCGCAGTAATCGTTCCAGCCGACAGGCTGTGTGTGTTATAGTGGATGTTGCGGATCCAAAGAGACGCCGTACCACTCGAAGCGACGATAATATCGCTGCCGTAAGTGTATCCTTCTAAAATGAGCCGAATCAGTCGTTTCGACGTCGTTCTCAGGTATAAGACATCTCTCATACCACACTTTGGCGTTCATCCTTATAAGATAAAAGTAACTCAAGAACTGAAGCCACTTGATCATTTGAAACGCCGAAACTTCTCCAATGTTTTACGAAATTCCAGAATTTCATAGAAAAATCATCTTCAGTGATAAAGCTCATTTCTGGCCGAGGGGTTTTGTCAAATAACAAAATATGCGTTATTGAACAGCATCAAAACCACATTCAAATGATACAATTGCATCCGGAAAAAAATACTTTGTGGTGGGGTTTCCATGCCGGCGGTGTGATTGGGTCGTATTTTTTCGTCGATGAAAACCATCTTTATGTTACCATCAACGGAGAGCGCAATCGTGCCATGTTAGAACACTTTTTGGCTAGAATTGGATGTGCTTGAAAAAGCCAATATGTAATTTACACAAAACGGTGCTACTTGCAACACCGCTCGCGTTACGATCGATTTACTAAAAGGCAAATTCGGTGAACGTGTTATCTCGAGAAATGGGCCGGTCGAATGGCCACCTAGTTCATGCGATTTAACGCCATGAGACTTCTTTTTATGGGGCCACATCAAGTCATTGATCTATGCCAACAAGCCAACAACTTTAGACAACCTCTGAAGCAACATCCAAGGCGACATGGCCAACGTTTCTGTCGAAACGTGTGCAAGAGTGGTGGAAGATAAGGTTCAAAGAATAGATCGCTGTACACGGGCTCGTGATGGTCATGTGACCGAAATCGAATTTAAGTTTTAAAATGTAACAATTTCACAAAACCTGGAACAAATTTGAACTCTATGTCTTAAATGTTCTGTGTGTTTATTAATATATAAAATTGTTATGTCCTTAATCGAAAAACCTGTAGCTCAACGTATTTGTATTTATTTTGGACCGGTTCTTGATTGGTATATACTTTTAATGCCTGCCAAAACAGGTACACACCCACAGTTTAAGTGTTAAATCCATGTAAAAACGTATATAAAATGCAGTAGCTATTCAAGACGCTTTTAATTTGTAGTTCTTTACATCTTAAAGGAACACATTAAAATAATGTTATTAGGCGGAAAGATATTTTTATGCTACGAGCTATTTTTACAAAAAAAGGTTTGACAAAATGTTCAATAATGCGACATTAAAGAAATTGTCTTATTAATACTGATTATTTAAATGTACGGGTTTATTCTAACTTGTTCGGACTGAGCTAAGCACCATACAAGTAAAGGCGGTTAGAAACGTCTACAACTTTTCAGCGGCGCGTTTTCAATTGGTCAAATGCCGAAGACTACAATATAGAGCCTAATATCTAAGCCATTAGAACCTACTTTATTTAATGTATTATAGGTTTGGTGCCGGCTTTGAGATTAGTTTTTCATTTGTTCCTTTCCGGGGTGTTAGACAAAGTATGTTTTAGTTCAAAATTTAAATTCAGTACTTTGTTCTGACTTTCACAAAGAACTAAATTCAGCGCAATTTCGATTGTATTTTGGCTTCGAAATTTCTATGGCCTGTTTTGATAGAACGAAATCGTTTAAGATGAAACAAACTATTAGCACGAGATTAGAAAATAATATTTAAAAAAAATTCGATTTGAATTTTGTAAGCTGAATTCATGATACAAATACTCAAATAACCCATAATGAATTTCGTTGTTAGAACAAAACAAAAGAGACATTTGAGTCCTTGCACATTCAAAGCAAAATTGAATTTTTAAACTTCAAAAAATAACAGTGATTTCGATTTACCATGAAAGTCAGAAAGGATGGCTGATTACTTTTATAAAAATATTCGCTAATTTATATAAAAATCAGCCGCTTACAATCTTCTTTACCTCCTCTTTACGTCTGCACCAAAATGTGCGTAAATAAACTATGAATACGTCTATCTTTCTCCGTATATACCAAAGAGTTCAGGCCATCCGAGTTGTAACGCAATACACCCGATCTCAGCAATGACACTCGATTTTCATTTTTCTTCTCCGGTTTATGGCGCAGCATGGTGTACTCGTTGAGATGGGGTGCAAAACGGCAAATGTCAATATTCCTTGCCTTTAGGCGTTCGAACAGATCATCGTCCTCACCACCCCAACCTTCGTACATGTTGGACATTCCGTTGATGGTGCGAAATTGCTGCGTTCGTATGGCCACTACACCACCAAATAAACCACGGTAGGGCAAATGGAAACGCCACATGTCTAGAGCGGCGCACATATGACGAGGCAACTGTGTGCAGGCATATAAACTACCCAGGTTCAGAGGCATTAGATCGACATCGTGCAGTATTAGACATGGAAACTCAAACTCTGCAGCTATCATCGAACCAATATTGAACAGTTTGGCCCGATTGAATGGTCTCTGATCATACTGTTCTATAAGAAAGATGCGATAGTGTATATCCTGATGTCTTAAATAGTTGTGCATGTACGATAGAAATCTGTGCAACTGCTGCTCCCGTTGCCGGTAAGGCACTATAATTGCTGTACTGTATTGGGCACGACAGTCCTCGGGAAAATATTCACCGCCCGGTAATATTTCTTCCGGCTTCAATACCTCATCACTGTAGTGAGGCGTGTACATGTAACGATTCTCCTCAATAATTTCCTCATAGTGGCATTCGGCCATGTGTTGTTGTGATATATTTGTGGTCACTTGTGCCACCAAGGCATCGGGAATTTCCTCCGGACGTAAATATTCATAATGAGAAGCGAAACGATGCGGTAATATGGAATAAATCAACAATATGCAGCAGGTAATTTTGGCGATTAATTCAGCAGGATGGTATTTTCTTTGGAAAACTTTTATATTTTTGAACATTTTGTTTGTTGTTGTTGCGTTTGGTTATCACACTTATTCGATACTATTTTAAAAGCTAACAGGACATTTTCTTTGGTTTTCGTTTTGCAAATTTCCTCTAATGATTCGATTCATATGGCCTAGACGTGAACGTGCCGTCGCGTATGTACGAGCAGAGAACTAAAACAAAAACAAAGCAGTGTTGGTGAAACCTAGTGTCAAGTAATAGTGTTGAAACGTCATAATGCGGCGGAGCATAGCACTATCAGCTGTTTGGCAGATGGCTCTTCCCAGAACAACAGAGATGTAAAGATGTATCATCGCTCTCTTTTGCCTAAAAGAAGTATACGAGTAAAACATCCAATCCAATTGGTTTGAAATATGTATTCAGAGTATTTTATCGGTCATTGAAAGGCACCTTTTGGTAATTATTTATCGTATGAGTGGTTGTTTATTGTCCAAACGCCAAAACTCTTAAAATATTAGGTCTGTCTGCGTACATATATTTTTCAGCGTACTCCAAATCTTTTGCAGCGAGAGAACTAAAAAGATAATTTTTGACAGTTGGAATTTAGAGAGCTTGCAAAATGTTGCTGGAGAAATGTCTGCTTCATGATTTTGCAACTAGTTTGAATAGCTGTTTTGATTTACTGTTTGAATGAAATAATTTTTTTTAAATGAAGATTGAAATTTTAAAATGGCAGAGGTAAGTAGTTAGAATTGTGTTGAGTTTTAATGTTTATAATAAATTATAATAAACAAAACATTTTACTTCATGCTAGAAACGTGCAAATATACAGTGCGACCGTGATGCAAGTGGATTGGAAAAGGCAGAACCGTTTACACACCGATCAGCTGTTTTCTAGCAAGATTTCACTGAATGCTGTCTGCGTACTTTTTGAGATATTTTCAACCGACAGAGTAAAATTGTTCTTACTCTCCCAAAAAAAGTTACTCAGTATTTGCTACTGGAAAAGTACGCAGACAGACCTATTAATGAATATGACGTATCGTACACAAACTCTGCAATACATTAGCTGCTTTCTGTTCGTCCCGCATACACGTTATGCCATACAAATTCTTAACGAGAACATTAACACCATGGTACAATATAAAAGGTACAGTTATGCTATCAGCTGATTTACATGGTTTTCTTTTAGATATTTAAACTTTCAAATTGGAAATTGGTACAAATATGATTCTTGAAGTCTTTAAAACAAAATGTCTATATCAAACATTCACAATAATCATCTAGCATTTATAAAAAGTATTTTTGTCATTTTCTTTCTAGTACAGCGAACTGTTTATTTGTTGTTGGTCTAGTGACTATACCTCGTCTATGGTACCACGGTTAACACTATACTCAGTTGTCGTTAAAGTTAACGTATATAAATAATGAAATATTGTATGACTCAAATGCAAATTTTTCATTTCATTTAATGATATTCAAAAAGTAATCGACCCTTTAGGCCTTATATAGTTACAAAATTACTTCAGATTTGTTTAAAATATACAAAAAAAAAACTTAAAGTAAGATAAAATAATTTAATATAAATAAGTATTAAGTTAAGTATACGTTTAAATAAAAAATCCTAAAATACGCAAAAAAGGTATTAATGAAAGACTACTAGATAAGTTTCGTAGTGTAACAGCAGCATGAAAGTGAAACACACTAAGACTACTAGCCAATACTAATGTTTCAAATCAAATCAAAGACAAAGCAATAACCGTAGAAAACGTTTTTTTTTTTAAATTATTTACAAATCATGTTTCACATGTTGAAATATGTTTTTCTTATAAGTATGGCAGGAGTAATTAAATGATCTGAGCGATACAGACAAACTATTAAAAATGCGAGCTACTCTCGCGTGAAATGATCGACCTAAATCAGAATTCAATCGGGGAATTTTAAGCTGTAGATTACTTCTGGACCTTCCAAACTGAAAAAACTCAACTACAAAGATTGGTGTCTGAAGTTTATACAACTTATAGAAGTAAAGTAAACTCCTTATTTTACACCGAGTTTAAAATTTAAATTTTATATTTTAAGCATAACTCTATTTTGCGGGCAACACTCTGATTTTTACCAAATTTTTCCAGCATGTAGCACTTTTTTTAATCCCTAAAACAAATATATAAAAAAATAGAGGTCATTAAAGATTTGTATTTAGTTCGCTATACCTTACTAACGATATGAAGGCCTTTGAAATTCGTAAGCCTATAGCTGGTCAGAGACCGATTTTAAACATTTTTAATGTTTTTTTTTGAATATGTATAAATTACAAAATATATTTTTATGAAGGTAAGCATTTTTGTACACTAAAAGGAAGCGGACATCCTAAGCTTTCTTTTAAGGCCCAGACACGCCGAAGCTTTTCCCCCTAACCTCCGGTAGTCTAAAAACTTTGAAAAGTTAATGATTTTGCAGAATTCTAGATTACTCATATCCATTGCTGAAACTGTTTAAGTAAGGCAGAACTCCGGCCATACAGAAGAAGATATAAGGAGAGCTATATGTATTAGGGAGGGCAGATTTAGCAGTCGATATTGTGCAATATATTTTTCGAAAGCATTTGGCATAAGACGCCCAAATTTAATTTTTTTGAATTTTTCTCAACTTTTATATTAAAGATTTTTTACCGCGTGAGAATAGAAATGCGAAAGAGTATACCTTTCTTGAGGTGGTCCTATATGTACGATTCTCTCAGTCGTATTTCTATTCTCACGCGCTCATATGTTAATTGTATTGTATGTGAGAACGTATATTTGTTTGTCACCTTGGAAAGGTCATATTTAAAAAAAATTTAATCAGCTGTTTTTGTTGTATTACCTAATAAAAAAACTTAAAAAGTAAAAGTTGAGAAAAAATAAAAAAAAAATGGGGCTCCTTAAAAGTGGAACTTTTTCCTCATGCCAAAAGCTATCGAAAAAACGATGAAGCAGGATCGATTGCTAATCAACCCACCCTAATACATATAGAATATATCGAAAAATCGACGACACAATATCGGCAAATTTTTGTCCTTACAAATCGGCCCACATACATGTTATTATAATAGCTGAAAAGAAAGCTTAAGATATCTCCTACGATTAATTGTTCAAAATACATACCTAAGTTTCTATATGTTTTGTAATATTAGGCATATTCCAAAAAATTCAGGTTGAAAATGTATAAAATCAGTCGCCGACCTGCAATCTGTTAACGAATTTCGATGATCTATTTATCGTTGAAAAGGTCGTGCCAACGATACCCAATGTGGATAATATATAACGAAAATGTAGACAATTTTATATCAAAACATCCGAGGACCGTAGTTCGGGAAACATGTCAGTCCGAAAAAATTGTCGTTGTTTTTGCTGCCAACGGTCCATAATCCTTTTTTATGGTCACGGCCCGTAAAACGGATTCGTACCGGTTGCGAGTTCGAAACTCAGGAATTTTATTTTTTTAACGTTTTGCAATATAATGTATTGCATTTGCTATCACACGAATTCGATGCCCGTGGCCTAGTGAAAATAATGTTCTTAGAAACTTTAAAAATCTGAGTTCAAACCCAAGGAGAAGCAAAAAAAAGATTTTTTTAATTTTAGGTTCTCAAAACGTTAAAAAAAATAAAATTCCTGAGTTTCGAACTCGCAACCGGTACGAATCCGTTTTACGTGCCGTGACCATAAAAAAGAATTATGAAGTTTTAATAATTATTATTTTATAATTATATAGGTAATTATTCAGAAAGTTTGGCTGACTTCCTAAACGCATGTTACTTTGTAGTAATACTTTGCAGGGTGTTCATAAACGCAACCCTGAACATTTTGACAATGTATTTTGTTCTCTTTTGCAACACTATTGTAGTTAATACGCAAGGAAAAACAACAACAGCATCCAAATAAAAGTAGATGCAAAACATTACATAGGAAGATAAGAAAGCATTTTTTCTTATTTGTTTCGTTGAATGATACAATGCATTATGCAATGTATTAAAAAAGTAACTACACATACAGGCATGTCACAGAACACAAGTCCGATCGAAAGTGGTTTCAATTCTGTATTCTGCTTTTTCAAAAAACTAATATCGAAAGATTTGGTCGGAATGAAACCATTTTTGATTATGTGATCGGAATTGAAATTTTTAGTTAAACACAAAAAACTTTGATAACAGTACTTTTTCTGAATAAAGATCATTGTAATCTTTAATTACGTTAAATTTTTGCTTAGTTGACATTTATATTAATAAATCTTTTATATTTTCAATAGTACTAAGACAACAATAATTGCCTTGAGCGAAATAAAATAAAATCAAAAAAAAAGTTGCAAAATTAATTTGTAATTTATATTGTTTGTGATCGTCTCTGGCTGACGAAAATAAAACAAATAAGAAATGTGAGTATTTTATAAGTTTGTTCCCAATATTTTCAATTACAAATAAATATTATGGGGAAACCATAGAAACGGTGTTCAAGATAACATTTTTGTCTAGTTCATGGAGTGCCACAATGATATAGCCAGAGGATTCGTGAAGGGAGATCGTGTGGTTGTAGAAGCGCTTTGGATCAGCTACAAAGAGGCGACTTTCCCGCACACCATCTCCTTCACCTAAGCGCCTTAGACCACGTACTCCACATGTATCCAACCCGGAATTAAGCAGCCTTGTAGTACAAGAAAATAAACACTTGGGGGAAATTTGCTAAGTTGCTGGAAGAGCAACGTGTCTACAACAAACTGGAAAATATTGTCCACCTTATGGAAAAACCGCGTGATGAAATGCGAAAACAAAATAAAAAATTAGATAGGCTGTGCAATATTTTGAAAGCCCATTATAAAGTAAAGGAACTATTGTTAAACAATTTTTTTAAACTATTTATTCTTAACTCCGTTTTTTATTTTGTTTACTAAAAACATATGGTTGTTGTTTTCTCATATGCATGGAGTTGCCATAGCAAATTAGAATAACCAAGGTTTTTAATATTTTCGGAATTACCTAAATAGATCGGAATCTGAAGAAGGTAAAACAAAACCGACCGGAATGGTTAGAACGGAATTAAAATCATTTCGATCGATTTCTGTGACAGGCCTGAATGTATCAATTCTGTTTTAACACTGCATTGATACATTGTAAATATACGTTTAGGAAGTCAGCCTTTTTGAATTTCGACACAAGTGATGCTTGCCCATTTTCAATCCCATAGGCAGTTTTGGTAAAATATTACGATATACCAGAATCAAAAACGATTGTTAGTTCTTTTTGAGAGTTATCGTACAAAAAAATTGCGTATAACGACATGACTCAAATGACTAAAAGAATTTGGTCGATGCTTTACACTTTTTGTCCGTACCAAATGATATACATACACCCTCTTACACAGCAGGGAGAGGGAATAATATAACCAACGAAATATTATAAATCAATAAATTGATACACGTTTGCTATGCCAAAATTTCTGGACTATCAGTTTGAGTTAATTTAAAGTTTTACATATCGCATCTCGTGCTGATGAACCCAATATACAAAACATAACAAAAAACATTTGCTTTTAAATAGCAGGGTGTGTCATGTTTGACATTTCGTTGGATAAATTGTGTAGAGGGTGTATAGGATAGGGTAAGCATATTAGAGGTTTAGTAACTTCGACTCGTTTCTTTAGCATGTTGGAGCTAACGCTTTTGCTTACCAAGTGACGTTCATACAAATGCTAGTTTGGTAACATGAAAATATTACACAGCTATTTCCTTGAATTGTAAAGCATTTTCAGATTTTTATTAGGAGAGACTTTTTCCATTTACAATAATTCTAATAAAATATGCATGTATTAAAAATATCATTATAAATTTGTTAACAATTTATTTAAATTGTGGTTAGATTATTAGTGACCCTAATTTTTTGTCCATGACTGCCTAAGCCCTTTGATACTTACGCTAAATTTAGCTTTGTAGTTCAGTATGAAGCATATGGGAGTAGCAATCATAAGAACGTAGGTTCAAATTTCAATGAAGGCAAATAAATATAACTGAAAATTTTGTAATTTAAAAAAAAAATCTTAGTGCGAATTTTTTTCTCTTGTTTTGTATCGGCATTTTAGAATAAATTTTTTTGCAGAAGGTATTCAAAAGAAGAGAGCGTGAAAGGCCTTGCTCTGCAAAATAACCCAGTGTTAATTTGAAATGAGAGTGGAGTGAAGCAAGCATGCCTTTGAACTGCCTAAGATGGTTTCCTAGAATGCCTTTCAGGCCCTTTCTTTTTCCGCTGGGAATTGTGACTTGTGTAAATTTCAAATAGCGTCTTTATGTACGATAATTCTACTGTACAGATAAGATAAACAGAAATGATAGGACCACAATCATAATGTTTGTATGTAGTATATCAAACTAAACGCACACATACTACTTGTAGTCACTGCTATCCAAACCGCTGACAAAGCTGCAAGCAGCTACAAAATTATATTTGCATTTTAGTAACGCAATTGAAGCCGACATGGCCGTACTCATAATTTGTTACAACTAATATAGAAACACAAACAAGTGATAATTAAAAAAAAAACAGAATAGAAATGCGAACAATTACTGTTGAACAGAAGCTATCGCTAGTAATATGGAGCTTTGTGGCGATAACGACAGGCGCGGAGGAGGCTAGCTGTAAGTTCCATTCAACGTTTTTGAAACGAACGTATACACGAAATGTTTAAACAAAAGCCATCTTTTAGTAAAACCGTGTTACATCCAAACTCTGTTGGACTGTCCGCCGTATTCTCTTTGCTCCCATATAAATGCAACGAATCGCGAAGATTTAAAATGCGTTTGTCTGCAAAACTATAACATAAATCCCAAATGGCAAGATACCCAGAATGCAACAGCAGCAGAACAGAGCTATTGTATACCCAGCCGCAGTCCGGAGGCCGAAGAAAATAAAGTTATTGTGTATATGCGCTCAGCCTCCAATCCTCATCACTTAGTATTCGGCATTATAATTGTTTTACTGGCAGTCACCCTGGTAACGGCATTGTTGTATGGTCTAAAGGTCTTGCGTCCCATAAAACGTACAAAAGCGGCCTATAAGAGATTAAGAAATCGACACCAAAACATTACACCTCTGCAAGAAATGGATGAATTGGAAATAAACCGACGCTACGAGATGGAGACCTATTAATTTTCTAAACAATCGAAAATATAGACAGACTGTGGAAACACATTAAAATGTCTTATGTCTGATAATATAGATTTAGAATATTTGTCAATTTCCATTTGGCTGTCTTTTAAAAATGCTATAACTCTTAACGGATAAGACGAATATTTCTCACATTTCACAGATAAATATAATACCGTTTGTAGCTTAAAATAGCACAAAAGACTGAGCAAAGTGTTTAGTTGAATTATTTGAGACACAGTGTTGTAAACTACTTGTATAATCAATTGAAAAAATGTCCTTATGATCTACAATGTTTTGGATACTTTTTTACAAAATGTTATACGCCATTCAATCATGTGCTGGATTACCCATTATGCCGGACTAGACCATGGCCTAAGGCCGCCACGAAAATCTGATATGATTTTTTTTGTCAATGCAATTTTTAATTTCAAGTTAATTTTTTCCTTTTTTTATTTTTAATTTTTTTCCAACCAGCTACGATTCAGGTTTTGGAAGCCAACATTACGCGTGTCATTAAAGTCATACCGGTCAAAATGCTCGAACGAGTCATCCAAAATTGGACCCTCAGAATGGAAACCGTGAGGCGTAGTTGCGGCCAACATTTGAAGGAAATTATATTCAAAAAATAAATGCCATAAAATGTCCTTTCAAATACCAATAAGAATTCCACACTTGATTTGAATTTTTATATTTTTTTTTTGAAAAAGTAACTCTAGATGGATCACCCTATTTAAGGTTGGTTTCATCGAGAGAGGCAGAAAAAATATGTGCGTTTATGCAAATACTTATAGAGCGACATTTTATATAACTTTCGGCCAACGAGCAAAACATTGCAGTCTAAGGAGATTGATCTGGAAGCCTGCGCGTTGTCGTCACTAGAAAATTTTTTAGATGAGATGAGAGACAAATTCGAACTGTTTGAAAACAAACCCATACAATTTCACCTGAGACGGATTATGCAAATGTTGCATCGCGAGTTCGACGAAGAACAAGACAGCCAAACGATGGGAATGCTCCAGAAGTTGTATTAAATCCGCGAGAATATTTTTGTGTCAACGGGTTTCTTGTAATTATCGATACGCTCATGATCGAAATCAACGGGCGAGCCCAAGTTTACTTAGAGTTTTCGAAGAGATTTTCATTTTTGGCTGGGCTGACTTTAGTTTGACAGAAAATGAGGACCGCGAAAAAAAATGCCGGTTTAGTTGACTTTTACCCTAACGATTTGGATGATTTTTTAACCGTACTTAAACAATTTAACGATTTTATCAAATCAAAATTTCCATCAAAACCAAAGTTTACTCACTATGAACTCTACGAAAATTTGATTCGAGATAATCTTGAAACTGTTTTTCCAAACATTGACATTGCTCTTCACATTTTTTTAACTCTTATGATTACAAATTGTACAGCAGAGGGCTCTTTTTCAAAGTTGAAACGCATAAAAACGAGCAAAGAAGTCTTATGCGTCATGAACGATTGGACATGCTAAGTCTGATGTCCATTGAATTGGATGTTCTTCGTCAAATTGATTTTGAAGATGCCATTAATGATTTTAGTGATCTGAAATGTAGGAGAAAGGTTTTTTAAAGCTAAACGTCGTTTTCATATTTAAAAGAGATGCCCAATGATTATTTTATGAATTTTATACTGTTAATTATGTTAAATAAAAAAAAAGAGTAATTTGTTAGAAAAAAACTATTTTGATTTATTGTGTTTACAACCTTTAAATGATATGAATAAGCTGTTTAAATTTTATAAATGCATAAATAAAGAATAATTTTACAATTATTAAAAAAAGGGAGCTCAAAAATTTGAAAAAAATTTGAAAATTTTATAAAATCAAGTGCACCGTCATTTCAAACCGGACAAAGAAAACTTTCACTTGTCTCCAATTTTTCTGAAAATTTCAGAATATTTCAGAACGTGTTGAAAAAAATTTTAAACCAAAATTTTTTATTAAAAACTTAAAAGTGCAGCGATGTGAGCATTTGATTTTCTGCATATCCTTGAAAACCCGGCTAACTGGTGAAGATTCAAATTGCAATATCTCGGATTGGCTTAACCGATTTTAAGCTTCTACACCTGGTTTTAAAGGCAGCATTTTAACGGCAGTAAAAAATTAAGATGTATTACACACACAGTGTAACAAAAAAGAATGAAGTCAAAATACTTGGAAAGTGATATTATTTTTCTTGTAGATCTTGTTGAGTACAAAAAGAAACCGGTTTTGAAATTTCCCAAACACCTCCAAAATTTGGTGTTACGGGTAAAAACCCGGTTTTTCGGAATTTACACACTTTTATGCCAGTAACTTGGTTGAATATCAACCGATTTTTCAGCTGATTTGGAAAGAAGAGACTGCGGCCTTTCGAATGGTGTATACACTTTTAAAATCACACTGTAAAAAATCTGTGTATTTTTTCTGTACTCATTTTTTTAAAATTTTTTGTAATTTTTTAACTTTGGATGCGTTTCACAGAATTTTTTAAAAGGAACTAAACTATTTTTGAACTGAATAATAAAGGGAGTATTCTTACGATACAATTCGGTGTCATTTTTCAAAAACCGTTAGAACCTGTTTGAGTTATTCAACATTTCTTCTTTTGGCTCAATACACCTATTTCAACGTTTCTCCAATTTTTGTATCCCTTTCAAAAAACATGATTTTTTAAGGTCCATAAAATAGGCATTTGTTTGAACAATAATGTCATTGTTGGAGCTGAATCTCTTTCCACACAGTCATTTCTTAAGGTTTGGAAATAGAAAATAGTCACAGGGGGCCAAATTCGGAGACTATGGCGGATGAGGTACCAATTCGTTACCCAATTCATGCAATTTTGCCATTGAGACTGCAAACGTGAGCACCCGTACATTATCATGAAGGAAACGAACTTTTTTCATGGCCATATGGTCATTTTTTTTAAATCCTCCTTAAATCAGTCGTACAAGTTGGCATAATATTCGCCGGTTATTGTTTTATCCCTTTTGAAGGTAATCGAAGTGGATTATCCCGCGTGCATACCAAAAAACTGTAGCCATCTTCTTATTGGCCGGCAAAGACACCTTGGCCTTTATCTGAGCCCGTGCACCCGGAGAAACCCATTGTTTAAAATGCTGCTCGGTTTCCGTAGTTTTGTAATGGATTTTCCACAGTTACAAAATGCCGCAAAAAAAATCATTCGAGTTGCGGTTAAACAATTCCAAACAATACTTTTAAGTTGTCTCACGATTACGTTAATCGTCAATAGAGAGCAAACGCGGCAGACAGCTTACAGGCAGCTTTCTTAAACCCAAACGATCATGTAAAATCGAAACCACACTGCCATATGAAATGCGTATGGCATTAACAATCTCACGCACTTCGATCGGCCAACACCATATCGTGGATTACGACGGCATTTTCGGGTGTATTGACCTCAATTGGCCGTCCAGAACGTTCAGCAGCATCATTTGTACTTGTGAGACCACAACGTCAGTCAGTAAACTACTTTCTTACCATTCACATCGATACTGCAGAGTCCCCACAGTATTTATAAACCTTTCCTTTGTTTGATTGACTGTTTTTTTTCGCACGAGGTTGTGTGTTTTCAACGGCTGTTAAACACAAACTAACTGACGGAACTCTCTTAAAATTTTACAGTAGTCTATAAACAGATGGTACTTGTTGGGAGCAGTGTTGCATTTCATATAATTACAAGGTAAGTTGGTAAAGTCAGGGAATTAATGATATGCCCTCGTATAATATAAATTATTATAGGGACTTTTCCATGTTCTCTAAAAACTTTATTTTGGAGAAACTTACTTACTAAAATCCCACAATATCGCGTTAAGAAACAAAAGAAATTTGTTCAGTGAGTCGTACTCAATGACCAGAACCTATTGTTTTATGCCGGCTCCGAGCTGTTAATGCATTTTATCAACAAGTTTTTACATGACTTAGAGATAAGTCGCTTACTCGTAAAGTCGACAGTATTTACTAAGTGGAAAACCCTCTACTGAACAATTATAAGATGTTCTTACCCAGGATTGAACCTGTGTTACTACCATGATAGTCGTAACAAGTATGCGTAAGACGTATGTATCGGAGGTACTAAAATGGGGCATGGCAACCAATTTTGTCTTAAGGCTTTACAGATGAACTAAACGAATTGTAGAATACAAAAATAAAGCGACAGTTTAAATTGTATGATGTTGATTGTGAACCACACGTAAACTTCAAGTTTTTTCTGCATTTAATTTGATATTTTTCAATTTCAGACTAACTCAATTTGAACCATGGAAAGATACACAAGCGAGCAACGCGTTAAAGTTATTCAGGCTTATTATGAAAAGCGATGAGGCACTTTTTCACCTCAGTGGTTTTGTCAATAAGCAGAATTGCCGCATTTGGGCGAATGATAATCCAAGAGTGATTGTCGAAAAACAATGCACCCACAAAGAGCGACTGTTTGGTGCGGTATCCTCGGGCCGTATTTTTTCCAAAATGAGGGCGATCAGGCAGTTACTGTGAATGGTGTTTGCTATTGTGAGATGATAACATACTTTTTATGACCCGAATTGGAAGATGTAGATGTGGACGATATGTGGTTTCAACAGAACGGTGCCACTTGCCACACAACTAACGAAACAATGGGTCTTTTGCGCGACAAATCAACATCGGCCCTAAAAATTTAACTACCCCTTATAAATTAGGAAAAAAAACGTATGTGGGTTTTAATCCGAGCTGTCATTTGTGTGGGAAGGAGAAGGGCGTGGTGTTTTTGATAATCATTTTGCCAAGTACTAGTTTACCTAAACATGAATTTGGATTCATAAGAAAACTTCGGCTTTGGGTATAAGTAAAGGGTGTTTGTTTTAAGAGCGATAGAACTTAAAACGATAATTCAATACAAAAATATTGATGAAATGACATTTTTTTATTACAATCTGTTAGATAATTTCATTGCATTCATTTTTAAAATATGATTTCCGGCATACAGTTGTCCGCCGCGGCGATAGATTTGGTCTCTCCAAATGTTGACTTATATTTCAAATAAATTAATTTATTCGAACTTAATTTGCACAATTTAAAAGCGTTGTTTTAGCGAAAGGCGATAGATAAATTATACAAAATGGGCGATGTTCTTCTTCTTTGCAATAATGTAGAAAAACACACTTCAGTAACGCACACATTCTCGAGGTGTTTTTCCACATTTGTTTGTACACAATCACAAGAACGTCAGAAAGTCAAATTTGAAACCTAAAAAACACAGAAATTTGCGCACTTTAAAAACAAAACAAAAAACAGTATTTCAAAAATAATTTTTACTCATCTGTTTTTCGATTTCTCGATAAAGATCTAATCGCCCTTCTTATATACGGTGATCCATCTAGGGGTATTATTTCAGAACAAAAAATATACAAAAATTCAAATTTTAACATAATTACCTTCAAATGTTGGCAACTGTATTATGGAAATGAGCGTTCGGTGAGAAACGAGAAGATCCGCTGTTTTCGACCAAGATTTTGTTCTTTGGGGTAACGTAAAGTCCAAAGTCTATGCTGACAAACCAGCTACGATTCAGGTTTTAGAAGCCAACATTACGCGTTTCATTATAGCCATACCGGTCGAAATGTTCAAACGAGTCATCATAAATTGGACCCTCAGCATGGAAAAAAATGGAACAAAATTTCCTTTCGAATGAACAATAGAGATTCCACACTTGATTTCAATTTTCGTTTTTTTTTTTTTTGGAAAAAATACCTCTAAATGGATCATCCTATATATGAATTTTCTTTTCTTTAAGAAAACTAGAAATCGGGTGGTACGACCTTTTAGGTCAACGTTTTAGAATAACCTCATACAAATATCCCTTGGTCCTATCGCTTTAAAGGTCACATATTAAATTTGTTTGTACACATACTTATGAGCAACTGATAATCTACTGAAGCTCGACCACATATTTTTCATTTAAAAAAAGTATTTATTTTTACAAAACTACTTAAACTTCTTATTTGTTTCTTAAGAAGTAAGCAAGACTACATCCGGAAACTTATTGGGTATTCTATTAACAGTAAAGGGTGTTTTTTTAGACGTGTGGTTCTCAATCTGGCCACAATATTTCGGAGTTGGTCTTTTTGACGGCTGTCGCTTGATTAATGCTAAGTTTGCTTTGCCATTTCATAATGAATAGACATACTTCGGAACAACGTTTGCAAATCATGGCGAATGATGGGCCCAAAACGAGATGGCCACCGATCCTGATCTTAACAAGAAAATGTTGTTGTGCGATGTAGCTCACTTTTGGTTGAAAGGGTACGTTAATAACCAAAATTGTCGCATTTGTAATACAATTCCACAAGCCATTGTTGAGACGCCGTTATGTCCTGTTTGGTGTGCTCTTTGGGCAGAGGAAATCGTTGATCCATACGAGTATGTCTTCAAAAATGAAGCCGGTCATAATGTTACAGTCAAGGGGAAACGCTATATATCCATGGTTAGTGGCTTTTGTCGTACCTGAATTGGAGGATGTTGATGTGGACGACCTTTGGTTCCAACAAGACGGCGCTACATGCCATACAGCCAACGAAACAATCAATTTATTGAAGGAAACTTTTGTTAAGCGCATTATCCCGTGTCGTGGGTCTGTAGCTTTGCCTTCCAAGATAGTGCGATTTAACAACGCTTGACTTTTTGGTGGGGATTTGAGAAGTCGCTTGTCTACGCAGATAAGCCCGACACGATTGACGCCTTGGAAGAGAATATTCGGCCTGTTATTGCTGACATACGGCACCATTTGGTGCAAAAAAAAGTGGCGAAAATTGGGTCTCTCAGCTGAAATTTATTCGAGCCAGCAACGGCTGCCTCTTGCCCGAAATCACCTTTAAAACATAATGACAAACCCTTATCTTTATGATAAAGCTAAATTCTTGGCCATACCATTAAGTTATATGCGTTTTAGTTCTTCTTGAAAACCGCACGTCTGAAAAAAGCATCATTTTTTTTTTAATTAGATAAAAATAAAAGTTTAACTCAAGTTAAAAAAAATTCATTTCATTTTATTTATTTTTCTATTATTGGCCGTGTTCTATTGTTAACTCGCTTAGAAGGTCGCTAATGCGATAACTCCACACAATTGTACAGGAATAGAGAAATGATTTTTTCACTGAAACTATTTGCGTTAAACCTCGTTTGTTTTAAATAAGTATCACTTTTGGGAAGAAAGTTATTCTAGAATAACCTTAACCTTTACTCGCTTAAAGTAGTTCCTGAATACCTTTTTCTCTATAAGTTACAAATTTTAAAATCGAACGGCTTATGATGCATAAAGTCAATCAGTTATAGTACAGGGTGTCCGCCGGGAAGGTATACTACTTTATTTTGCCGCCATTTTGGTAAACATTAGTCTTGACAGCAGTCGTGAAGTAGAGACGTGGCAAATTTATTATGGAAAAATATTCGATAAACATTTTATTGAAATCAATCATCCAATGCTGTGACGATGAGAGTTACTTGAACTTTTTGGGAGAAACAACGTGCCAACAAAACGCACTATTTATCGTGTAGTGAATGATTTCGAAGAAAGAGGGTCTGTAGCTGATAGGCCCAAGCTAGGACCACAGCGAGATTGCAAGATCGGCTGAAAACATTACCGCTGCTCAAGAAAGTCTTCAAAACAACCCATCGACCTCAATTCGACGCCGTGTGCACGAGCTTGGTCTTCAATGAACAACTTTGGCCAAAATTTTGCACAAGGATTTGCATTTTAGATTCAGTTGACACAAGAGCTTCTTCCACAAGACCATTTAAGCCACATACGTACATACGTAAGCCAAAAGAATGTTACAACTCGCCCATGACAACCCTGATTTTCATGAAAAAATCATAATGAGAGACGAGGCACATTTTCATTTGAATGGTTTTGTGAATAAACAGAATACTTTCCACAAGTATTTTCAAGAAATGGTGGTGTTAATTGGCCTCCACGGTCGTCTGATTTGACTGCTCCGGACTTCTTTTTGTGGGGATAACTGAAAAGCAAGGTTCATGCAAACAAACCATAAACGCTTGAGCAACGCAAACAAAATATTCGGGATGAAATTAATGAAGTACCGCATTTGTGAGGCTAACAGAGGCGGACATGTATCTGATTTTGTATTCCATACATAATTGCCGACATTAGATAAAACATTTATCAATATAAGATCCATTATCTTTCATTTAATCAAAAATTATAAACAAACAAAGTAGTATACCTTCCCGAGGGACACCCTGTATATAAACAAATTTTAAAAATGTATTGTAATGTTTTGAAGATATCACCTTAACGAGTACCACTTTGAATAATAAAGTACACTAGAACACGCCAATTGTTAGGTTTGAGGCTTTAAGCAAAACACATATGTGACGCGCAAAAAAGAAAGGGACCTAAGGCTAAAAACCAGTTTTGTTCAGGAGAGCCATTTTAAAGATTAGGTCCCTTTCTATTTGCGCTTTGAATCGTCGACTTCACTTTCAAAAAACGCGCATATCTCTAGGAGGAAACACTTTTGGGGGCATGGGATCAGCCTCATTCGATGCTCAGATGTTGTCCACATCAAAAAAAAAGTAAAAGTTGATGAAAAGTTTTGTTCAGGAGAGCCATTTTAAAGATTAGGTCCCTTTCTATTTGCGCTTAGAATCGTCGACTTTACTTTCATAAAATGCTCATATCTCTGGGAGGGAACACTTTTGGGGCATGGGATCGGTCTCATTCGATGCTCAGATGTTGTCCACATCAAAAAAAGAAAAAAAAAGAAAATTGATTTTTTTTTACCTTTAGGTCCCTTTCTCTATGCGCTGTCACATATGGTAGTTTTTTTGAATTTTTTTTTACGAGGTCGACCGCAAAAGTAACTGGCCTAACATAAAAAGAACCGTTTTTTGGAATTATTATTATTTATTTTTCAACATAATCTCCTTCCAACTCAATACACTTCATCAAACGTTTTTCAAGTTTTTTAATTCCATCCGAAAAATAAGATTTTTCAAGACCTTCAAAATATGCCTCAGTTTCAGCAATAACCTCGCTATTGGACGAAAAATTTTTGCCACCGAAATTTTTTTTTTAATTTTGGAAACAAGAAATAATCAGAAGGAGCTAAATCTGGACTATATGGTGAATGCGGAGCAATTTCAAATCGTAATTCGGCCAGTTTTTGTTGAGTTAAAAATGCAGTGTGTGAAGGAGCATTATCTTGATGAAAAAGAACTTTTTTTTCTAAATGCGGTCGTTTTATCTTGATTTCTTCACTCAACCGATCCAATAATGCACAATAATATTCACTATTTATAGTTTTTCCTTTCTCAGGATAATCAATAAATGTTATACCCCTTGCATCCCAAAATGCTGTGGCCATTACTTTTCCTGCTGACTTAACAGTTTTCGCCTTCTTGGGAACACTTTTACCAGCATCTATCCATTGTTTTGACTGTTCTTTGCATTCTGGGATGTAGTGATGGATCCATGTTTCATCAACAGTTATGAATCGGCGCAAGAACTCTATTGGATTACACTGATAAATCGCTAAAAGCTCCTCGGAATTGGTCCAACGGACGATTTTTTGGGGCAAAGTCAACAAACGCGGCACCCATCTTGCGGATAGCTTTTTCATGTGGAGTTCATCATGTAAAATACTCCAAACTTGTTTTTCGTGTATTTTAACTATATCAGCAAGTTCTCTGAGCTTTATTCGTCTATCTTTAGTCACTTCATTAAATATTTTTCCAATGTTTTCAATAGTACTCGTAGTAGCAGCTTTCGGTCTTCCAGAGCGTTGTTCATCTTCCGTACTTGAACGACCCATTTTAAATTGTTGAACCCAGGATTTCACGGTGGAGTATGATGGTGCATTATCACCATGAACAGAATCCAATTCATCTTAGATTAATTGTGGCGTATAACCTTTCATATATAAGTGTTTAATTACCGCACGAAACTCTTTATTTTCCATTTTTCAAAAATTTTAAAACTTGTTTACTTCAATCACCTGTAACAAAGAAAATAATCATTAAATATTTCGGAAATTTTGACAGATGACTTATAAAAGATTGCTTTTAAAAAACAAAACAAAAAAGTTGCTAGTAAAACAGAAATGTGCCAGGCCAGCTAGTTTTGCGGTCGCCCTCGTAATTATCCTAATATTTCGAAGTGACTTCGTCATTTATCATCAGGGGTAACCATTGTAGCAAAATATAAAATTATTACATTAATTTCAGTTTATTTATTTATTTTATGAAACAACATTTCTAAATTATTTATGTATATCTTTTTTATGATTGATCAAATCAGTCGAAAAATAAAGCACTTCAAAAAAAGCATCATAAAATATTTTAAACGGCCTCGAATTGGAATTTTGAAAATATGGATTCACAAAATGTTTCATAAAAAACGAAGAGAACTCCCTAAATTTAGTTTATTACACACTCGTTATATTCTTTGAATTACACACTCGTTATATTCTTTCATTTATTTGTTAATTCTATAATTTTTTAATTAGTTTTACACTATTTTCTTTCTTTTTAAATAAATGTAAATAAATCAGTTTAAAAATGTAGTGTATTGATTACCATTGGTATCTCACAGGCGACCTTTTTTCAATTCATCATCAACCCGTCACATTAGAAATTATTTTATACACTTATAGACTTTGTAGTCTGTTTAACATTTAAGCGCAATTGTGGTGTGCATTTCACTGTAACCACAAACAGATAATTTATTGTATTACCCTTTATTTGCATATTATAACCCCAAAAAGTAAATATTTGACAAATGGAAATGTGCGCTAAAATGAAATTGTTACGGCAGTGTCATAATTGATTGTTAGCTTCATGCTAACATTGGTTTATTACATCAATAATAATAATAATTATTGATTCAATTTATTGTTATTATTACAGGTATTATTTTAATAAATAAAAAATGGTTTTATTTCGGTAATCTTAATAAATTTATAATTGAAGATGTTCATACCTTTTGGAAATGTGTATGTACTTTACTTAAACGATAATGTTGTTACGAAACATATTTTAAAGAACAACAAACCAACTTTTATTAAGCGGACTGTTTTTTAGAGGTTTAATTCTCTAAGAGCATAATTCAAGAAAACCGGTAAAATGCCAGCATCTTCTAAGTCTAAAATATCTTGACGCATTTTCTGGCTGCGCACGGTAAGAATCTGTGAAGATAGAATAAAATAATTTGAGCGATTAAAAACGACATTCAGTTCGAATCATATTATACCCTCCAACCACATCCATACGTTTAATAATTTTAAAACATAATTAGTTTTGGCTCGTAAAACCTCGCATATGAAATTTCCCCACAAAAAAAGCTAAACATCAGCAAAAGAGTATGATGTACACCAATCACCTAAACTTTTGAAAGGGATATTAATCAGAGCACAAACAGAATTGGCCACAAAACTGAGCCCTGAGGGACCCCACTCTTAACAGGCAAAACAGACGATGTGACTCCATTGACATTAACAAACTGCTTTCTACCAAATAAATATGATGGCATTAAACTACAGACACTATTTTCAAGTCCAAAATCCTTAACAAATTAGAGTAACTGTATTCCATACTCATACCCTATCAAAGGCTTTTTCTCAATTCAAAGACGAAACCATATACATTTTTTTAATCATGAGTAAGGCCAATTAATAGAGCAGAGTTACTTTTGTCGTTTCGGAAACCACATTGACCATCATTCATCAGCGATTTGTTCTCAATATGGTCCAACAACTGCCGCTTAAGAATATTTTCCTTAACTTTTGGCTGAATGTGCCTTAAGATATCAGGAGAATTTGGACATGACTTTTTTTGGAATTGGTCACTTTATCTACTATTCAATCCTCAGGAAAGCAGGAGGACACTATTATAAGTGAACGTGTTGAATATTTGAAGGTGATTTAATATACGAGGGTTGCTATATATATTTCTGGCCAAGGCAACACGAATGTTGCCTGGCGCCATCTGACATTTCCATTGGAAAGTTTGACATTTTTTAGCATAAACGCACTCACAACGTTTTGACGTACGACCATCATTTGTGCTATTTACAGTGACTTGAAAAAATCAGTTTGGCAAAAAAATGGAATTAACTCGTGAACATTTTCGTGCGATCATTTTTCACAATTTTCGACGTGGATTATCACGACAAGAGTGCATCGATGAACTTAAATCTGTGGAAAAACTGGTGTAATGAGTTCAATCGTGGTCGTCGCTCGCTCAAAGACGAAGGTCATGAAGGTCGTCCAAAAACGGCGGTTGTGCCAAAGAACAGTGATGCCGCGCGTGAACTGATAATGCAAGATCATCATGTGACATACCGTGAGATAGAGGCATCCTTGGGCATTTCTTCCACCAGCATATAGCGATATTTCATGAACAACTGGCCGTTAAAAAGGTTTGTTCTCGTTGGATCCCGCACAATTTGACAATCGCTCAAACAAAGGATTTGTCGATTGGTGCAAAGAAATTTTGAAAAAATTCGATCGCGGTACTTCAAAAGACGTTTATAAGATCGTCACAGGTGAAGAATTGTGGATCTATGCGTATGAGCCCGAAAAAATGGTAAACGTCCGAGTGGGTCTTCGAAGACGAGCCAAATCCAACGAAAGTTGTTCGTGAAAGAAGCACTTCGAATAAAATGGTCACCTGTTTCGTCGGCAAAACTGGTCATGTGGCGACTGTTCCGCATGAGCATCGTAGGACGGTCAATTCTGAGTGGTACACCACAATTTGTTTGCCTGAAGTCTTCGGAGAAATTCGAAAAACGAACAAGAAGACGAATCATTGTGCACCATGACAATGCGAGCTCTCACACATCGGCTTAAACCAGCGCCTTTTTGACCGACCAAAACGTCGAATTGATGGGTCATCCGGCGTACAGCCACGACTTGGCAGCCAATGACTTCATTTTATTCCCGCACATCAAGAAAAAAATGCGTGGTCAACGATTTTCGTCGCCAGAAGATGCTGTTGAAGCGTTCAAAAGCCATGTTTTGGAGGTGTCTCAATCGGAGTGGAAAAAGTGCTTCGACAATCATGCTGAAGAATACTTTGAAAAACAATAAAACCATTTTTGATGATAAATATTCGCATTTTCATTATTAGTCCAGAAATATATAGGAGCCCTCATATACGGAAATACTGTTCTAAGAAATTTTAGAGATATCACAACCAGAGGCTTTAGAAATTTTAAAGATGTATTATCACAACCAGAGTCGTTGACTGACATAAAAGCCTGCATCAATTCATTAGAGGAAACGTTATAAAAAGAGAACCCATCAACCCATCATAGTTTGGTTAATAAAACTATTATCAGTTGTATTTTTATTGGCTATATCTGATGATGAAGACGACCTCATAGCGTCATAGAATTATTGCTATCGGCTCTACAAAAGATTTTTCAATTTTCATCACTTTCGCCCTCAAGAAATTGATAGCCTATCTGGGAGAAATCGATTCCTACTCTTGCCATTAAATCTGTTCCTCATTATAGGTAAAATAAAATAAACTAAAGCCAAACCTGACAATTGCTAATTGACATCTGCCGTGTTGTAGATCATAGAAAAATTTAAAAGGGAGAATGCGTCACACAATTCTTCTTGACAAAAACTTAATAAGGTACAACGGTATATAAAATAGCATGTCTTCACAAAGAGGGACATATGTGTTGTCCCGTTGAACCCAGTGTTCAGGGTGAGATAATAAAAAATAATCTAATAACAACATTGATTGATAAACTACATTAAATTGGTGTTTTTTTACTAAAACGGTAATTTTGGGCCCAAGATGTTTCTACCCGGATTTGAGCATGGGGTTATTTGGAGAATAATCGTGACCACTAATCTTTACAACACGGCAGCTTTGCCCAAACAGTGAAAAGTATGAATCCAAAAACAGTTGAATTTTGGTTTCCTAGAATCCATATTTTTGAATCAACCTATGTTCATGTTTATTACGAGGGTTGCTATTTATATTTCGGGTCCGGCAAAAATAATTTATTATTGGAAATGTTTTTTTTTTCTTTAAAATATTCTCCTTTAAGACCAATACACTTTTGCATGCGCACAAAACAATTTTCGAAGCATATTTTCCACTTTGATTGTAACACCTCCAAAACATGATTTTTGAACGCTGCAACAGCTGCTTCGGGCGATGAAAAAAGCTTACCACACTTTTTTTCTTGATGCGAGGGAATAAAAAGAAGTCATTGGTCATTGGCGCATCAATTCGACATCTTGAGTGGTCAAATAGCTCATCGTTTCAGCTGATGTGTGAGAGCTCGCATTGTCGTGATGCAAAATGATCCGTCTTCTCTTATTATCTTTTCTCATTCCTTCGAACACTGTTGGCAAACAGATGGTTGTATACCACTCAGAATTGATCGTCCTACGTTCCTCTAAAGGACCTGTGGCAACAAGGCCGGTTACACCGAATAAAAACGCAATCATTTCCTTTGATGTACTTCTTTCACAAACAACTTTTGTTGGATTTGGCTCGTTTTGAAAGACCAATTGCCGGTCAATTGCTTGCATAGATCCATGATTCGTCACCTGTGACAATGTTATACGCTGCCTTTGAGCTACCGCAGTTATACTTTTTCAACATCTCTTTGCACGAATCCATACGAGTCTTTTTTGTGCATTCGTCAAATTATGTGGGATCCAATGAGAACAATTTTTTTCACGGTCAAATGAACATGCAATATGTTATTGATGCTTGTAATACTAATGCCAAAGGATGCCTCAATCTTACGGTATGTCACATGTCGGTCTTGCTTAATCGGTTCACGCACAGCATCAATGGTTTCTGACAAAGTGACCGAAGTTGAACGTCCTTCACGAAATTCATTCTGGAGCGAACGGCGTCCGAGACTGAACTCTTGGTACCAGCGATTAACAGTAGTTTTCGATGGTGCTTCATCGTCAACAAGTTGATTTAAACACTCTTGTCTCGATAACGCACGCCGAAAATCGTAAAAAATCATCGCACGAAAATGTTCACGGGATAATTCCATTTTTTGACTGAGATGCATTTTTCAACACACTGTAAACAAAAATGACAAAACGTTCTGAGTGATGTTATGCTTAAAAATTTCATAGCTTCCGATGGAAGTTCCAGTTTGCATCTGGGAACACTAGTATTGTCAGGACCCGAAATATAAATAGCAACCCTCGTAGTAAATAAAGACCATAGGGACAGTTTTTTGGGGCCGCTAAAGCGCTTAGGTTAAAAAACCATGTGTTCAGTGCATCAGCGTCGCAACCAAGTAGGATCGTCCAACAAAAATTATAATATGTTAAGCAAATTCTCAAAGAATATTGGTTTAAAGCTACTTTTTGTTTCTTAAAGTGAAACATATTTCCCTCTGATCTGATTTAGCCCATTTAAAATTTCAAACAGCTTATAACCGTCATCGCATTAAAGTTGATTGACCTATCTTAACACACACAGGCGGAAGGGGATATCTGATGGTTTACGATGACTAATGCAATATATACTTTATGCTGATTAAAATTAGTATTTCAAGATGTTGCAAACGGAATGACGAATTTAGTATAAAATCTATCATATGGTGGAGGGTTTTAAAAAATAACAATATCTTTGAATAAATCTTACATTTTTGATTTGATCCCTTTGCTCATCCGTGCGGCAGAATGCCAAAAATACAGCTGCCATATGAGTTCGGTTTAAACGTTCACAAGTTTCTGCGAACTTTAAGAGATTCAAAGAATGCACCACCGGACAGCTCTACAAAAAAAAACCAAGCGACCACATGTATGTTTTGTTATACTGAATGCCCTTCCCTACCTTACTATACTAACCTGCAGTCTAAACAACGTTTTATGCAATAGTTCTTCCTGTTCCAGTGATTTCGTCTGATTAGCATTCTTAAATGGATGTATCAGCACACAATCCCAAGCCATTACCAAACCCTCGGTGTGCAGCAATTGTGCCTTACAGGAGAGCACATCTACCAAGGCATTCAGTTCATTTACCATTCCAACCATGACCATACGTTTGAGTATACCATTCCAAACTTTGGGCAAATAGATGTCGAAGCCTAAACAAATATTCGCCAATATCTGCATGGTGTTAGCGTTGTGGGTATTGCGCTGCCATATGGTCTTGAGTATATCGATTTTATTACTATTGGCAAATTTATCCAAACTCGAATTGTAACCCAATTTTTTTAGTTCATGTACGCACTTAATGGTAACATACTGTTTTTGACTAAGCATGTTGTCGAAAGACTTGCTGCCGTCGTAAAGTTTGAAATAGCATTCGTACATTTGCAGTTGCTTGGATGTGTTAACGGAGCTGCAAGAATTGAGGTGTTGGAGTCAACATGGAAAGTGTTAATCTATGATTTGATGTTAAAGATAAACCTACCCATCGGGTGGGAAAATATGTGCGACCAAAAACTGTACGGCTACTTCCTTTGGCCAACTATTGATCATGTAGTTGGCTCTGAAAAGAAAAGATATATGTATCAACATTAATGTCACTCCCTTGCACTTGTTATTACCTTATGACATTTTCCGCGGCTGTACTTGAATCTTCGGTAGCATTATCCACTAAGTTTTGATCCTCAAATAATGTCTCATCCAGTACGGTGCCATCCGGTGTATCCACAGTAAACGACAGCCACTTTTGCAGCAGTTTAAACTGTATTGGCTCCACATTTAAATTGTGCAACTCAGCAATCTCTTTCACCACTGTATTTATATCCAACTTGCCGCCTTTCAGTATAATATCATGATGATACAACTGATAGATTATCTCCGTGGGATTCTCCACCAAACGCATTATTTTCTCTTCGGTTAAGCCGTAGACATACAACAAATGTTGCGTTTTCAATATGGGATATTTGCGTTTGATTTTTGTAAGTTGCTCCTGGCATTTGGCATCAGTAATAAGTTTTTCATTTTCCATAGCATATTTATAACACTCATAGGAAGCTTCTACTTGGTCGGCACCATCGGGCGCATAGTTTGACACAAAGTATAAGATCATAAACGCTTTGGAGGGGTTATTAACATGGTTGACCAGGCGCAATATCGATTTCAGGAATGCATTGTTGGTAGGTTGCAGGTGCCAGGTTTCGCCATCATCGCGACTTTTGTATTCTGATATGGAATTTTTAACAGCCGACATACAGAAGTAGTCGCAATTGTGTGCTATGTCTGTAGAACCTTTGAGCACGGTGTGCATTTGAATAAGTGGGAACCACGACTCACAGTTATCCACATTTAACTCGGTATCTAAAATATCCTTTAAAGGTTGTTCTACAATCGGTTTGAAAGGCAAGCGATAACGTGCTATCTTCGGTAGAACGCCTATTTCCTTTTGCGACTCAAACCACATGTCGTTCTCCAACTGTCCCGGACGATTGCGACGTCTTGAGACCATTTTGTGTTTGAGAAAGTGTAGAATGCTAGTCCATACTTGCATTTCCTTGGGCACAGCATCGAAGAACAAGAGAATTTCAATGACACACAAATATAGCTCATAGAAATAAATATGGATCTGGAGGATAGATGTATGAAATAAACTGTTTAGATGGCCAATGGAACTACAGGTGTTTACTTACATCATCAATGAATTGTTTTAGTTTTGATGTTAACAAATCTGTATTTTTAATTTCATTTATATAAGGCTGACACAAACTACGAATACTTTCAACAGTGGTAGTCATAACCAACTCCTCGTCCCCGAAACTATCGGTTTTTATTTCGAATTGCATCTCCTGAGCCTGCAATATGCTCACGACCTACAAAATGTAAATGAACAAACAAAAGAAGCAGAAATTAAGCAGAGTAACAAGTGTTTTTAACGTCTAAAGTCCACTCTTGCATTAAAGAGCTTATATAAAAGAAATTCTCCTGCAGCAATAACTCTTAACAAATTACCTGTGTTATCAACATTTTTTGATAATCCAAATTGAAATCTCTACTCATTCTCTCCAGCAAATGTACATCCAATTGTTTGTTGTGGAATTCCTTTAACAGCTGTTCTATAGTATCAATATCGGCATTAAACTTGCCTTTTATGGAGGGATCCTGCTTACAAAACTCCATGTAATAGAAATGTTTAATACGTCTGTAAAGAAATGCATCTTGAAATAAATCATCATTTATCAGATTGCCTAAAGCCTTTACTTTGTTCTAATGGCCTCCACGTTGGCAGTCTCTTCGAAATGAGCATTATACATTTCGGATAAAGTCAGAAGATTGACTTTTTGTTGATCGGTTTTTAAATCATGCTCCAATTTTTCCAAAAGAATCGCTGAATGAGGATCAGCCGTAAGCATCACAAATAAATCTGCAGAAATGAAATGCGAACTCGAATATATTATTATTTTTCTTACTTTAAGGTTATATTATTTTACCTAGGAAGTTGACATCTTTCTGCGAGAGGACATTTCTAAATACACGGCCCATTTGTAGTGACACAAAATCACTGTTGATCAGTTTGCAATTGTGTCTTCTCTGATAGTCCAATATATACTGAGCCATGGTATACCAAACAATATGCATTTTGTTTTTGATGAGATGTTCCAGGGATATGAAGAAATCATCTTTGGCACTGTCAATATCTACTTTGATGTGCTCCTCATTGCTACCCAGAATAAACTCTTTCAATTTAGTCAACAGGCAATTGGTGGGAGGAGTTTTGACGACCAAAAACAGTAAAGTTCGGGCTACAAATTTTACAATGTGTATGTGCTCGCTGTGATTGACCTTTTAAGAAATCAAAAAACTCAAATTAGTTTCATTCTCAATACATTTTCAATTTAAACGAAGGCCGAGTTGCTGCATATACTCACCTTAGTTTGAGATTGTTGCGGTATTGGTGCAACCTCGTCGAATACCGATACCGAATACCTTTTCTTCGGCTTAGTTTCGGGTATTTCAAACGAATTGTTCGGCGCCGTCGAAAAGTTCAGCGTTATTTCTCCCACCGTTATATCCGAAGCATCTACGGCTTCACAAATCAATTGCGATATTTGCTTCTCCCTGCCCTCATAACATTGTTCGATGGCATCCGGACTATAGCTTGAACTAGCGATGCGTACATAGTTGATTACTTCAACTAAATCACTGGTATGGTTAATCTCCACTACTGCCGCCCTAACCAGCAGCTCGTAGGCCAGTGGAAACGCCAACGGATCATTATCGTTCAAAAGAGCAGCCAGAGTACTAGAATTTTGCGAACTTTTCGTCAGTTGTATTTGCTGTGCCAACAACTCTAACGCCAATTCAATGAAATCATCTTTGTTCTCCCGAGAACAGTCGACGATCTCCATCATGTTGTACGTTAAAGCGCAAGTTAATATTAAACACTTCATGCGCTGGCACAAACGCTTAGCGACGAACAGTTTCGATAGGTCTAGAGCACCTGCAAGATCGGCTATTTCCGACACAAAATAAATGCAAACATTATCGGCTTCTTGGCTGCGCTTTATGACATTTTCAATGCCTGCATCGAGCAAGTTTAGACGATTATTGTAGGGAGCTAACTCGAGTATATCATTTATCGGTAAATCGTATTTCTGGCGCAATATAAAACGATGCTGAATGGCTTTTAGGCGTTTCTGTGCTGTGGCGCATGTGTGAGGCGTTATAAACTTAAAGAATTCGATGAGACTTTTTTGCTCTTCGAGAGATTCCTCCGTTAGGGGTTTTGGAGAATTTTCAAGTACCACCTAAGGAATATACCAAAAATATGAAATGAAATAAGCATAATTTATAAAAACTAAACTAGTAAAAATTTCTTTAAGTTCGGCCAGACCAAAGCCAAACAAAAAAGTATTGGTCCACCCACTCCCCTTTTGTTGAGGTATTAAGTGCGTCCTAACTGACAGTACCAATTTTAAACATTGTACGTCGACAACATTTTTTGACTTGTAAAGCTAAAACTAAAAAAGTGTTAATTTTTTCCAAGGTAAGCTTAGCTTCTTAAAGGGAAATTTTTGTAACACCTAAAATGAAAAAAGATATACCTCATGTTTATTTTAACGCTCGAATCAGTGTCTGTTTCTGATTCTATTGGGCCACAAGTCCGTTGTTCTGACATATATTGCCGAAAGAATCTAAAATTCTAAAATATATCTAAATTAGCACAGAACTCTCTCAACATATCATTAAAAAACAGAAGGAAACTTCTCTCAAATCAGTGAGGTTAATTGTAATTTTTTTCACTGACCGGAACCTACTGTTCAAAGCTAGCTGCGAACGACCACTGCATTTTATAGAAAAGTTTTTACATAGCTAAGAGATTAAACTTTTACTCACAAAGTAGAGGTGGAAACTGCTGCCAAAAATTGTTTGATGCTATTACTCGGAGCTGTACATGGGTTTACTTGTATGATAGTCGTGCACACTTACCATAATACCACGGCGGCTCTACATTGACATAAGGATACTTTAAAAATTTAAATTCCGCCACGAATCCTAATAAAACATTAATTCGACGATTTGACTTAATAAAAGAACATGACCCATCAAAGGTCCCTTACAAATACCTAAACGATTACACTTTTGCTGTCTAGTCTTAGTTATCGAGGCTTAACATAATACAAAACCATTGTTACCTTAAACAAAGTTAATTTTTATAATTACCGCAAACAGTTCGGTGACCTCCGTGGCATACTTCGAATTTGTATCAGCCTTCAGTGACTTGAAAAACTCATAGGCCACCTCTGGTTTACCACGCCTAACCATTTGATAACAACAATTGAAATTAGCTCCAGTGGCAATTTCTGGTGCAGCCTTTGTCAGTACCCTTATGTCGTCCAGCATATCGGGTAGATCCATTTTTACAATACGCAGCATGAAGAGATTCAAATTCATATCGGAAGCACAATCCGTTGGCCAATTGTATTTGGCTTTCATTATTTTAATTACTTGAATTTCATATTCCGTATTAATTTTCATAGCCAAGGGGTGGGTAGAGTAGCGTAGTTTAATAAGAGGAGCAACCGTATCAGGCCAGGGAACGGGAGAATTCTAGAAAGCAATGTTATTAAAAAACATTAACACAATTTGTACGTAAAACTTATTTAAATTACCTGTAGCACCAGCAAAGCTGATTCCAAGCGGTCGTCTTCATTGTGTAATAGTTCTATACAAGCCACGGTTCTCTCCAGCCAAGTTGAAAACGAATTTCTACTCGCCACTAATTGACATATGTAACGCCTAATGGCGGCAACAGGCGATTGACCCTTTTCTTGAAAGATGGGATACAGAAAATCGTTTACAAGGCTTTTTAGATTATCCAAATGAACTCGCAATAATATACACTTGGCCGTCTCATCGATGCTGTCCTAAAATATAACAGAGCTGTTTAATCAAGAAAATAATCGGATGAACCCTTTTTTAACTTACTTGCAAATAATTATCCAAGGTGAATATTAAATTATAGCTCTTTTTGAGAACAAACAAATCCTGAAGAGCATTAACTAAATCCCGTAGCTTGCCAATATTGCGTTCATGTTGTCGCCGTACATCCGAATGCATGAAATGTATATCTTCGAATATCTCTGCGACTTTAGTCGAAAACTCCAAACCAATTTCAGGCCAATGTTCAGCGTATTGCAATGACCGTGTCTTCTCTATACTCCAATCCGTAATGAAAGGCATGATATTGGGATGCGTATTACTTACAAGGGGTACAAATTGTCTTAGCCATTGCAATAGATTAAAAGGCTTTGTATCGTTTGGTATTAAGCCCAACAGCTTTCTCAGTTCGTTTTCATTGAGGTGGGGCAATATAGCACAGGAGTGCCTCTTCCATATCAGCGAAGCCATAGACATATCGTTATTAAACAGGGATTTTATGTATTTTATCAAATTCGGATGATAGACAAATGTTTGCCATTCCGTATTTATTTCATATGGATCGAGAATGGCCAAGGTTTTAAGACGATCCAATTGTTCGACAATTTCTAAAATGTGCTGTTCATCAGCCTGTAATTGTAAACGGTGGTTAAATATTAAAGTAATGTTGAAAAAGTTGGGTTTGCTGGTATTACCTCGTCATACAAATGATTTAGTACTTCCTTAAGATATTTCTCCAATATCCTACGCGATGGTATGTCAAACATACGATTTTGCCGGAAGAATTCTGTGTTTTCGATCTTTTGTAAAAGATTCATGAGGGCTGTAAAACGCTCATTTAACAATTCTGGATTATTCTGTAAATTATAGAAATAAAATTGTAAGATTGTGAATTTTTACATTATATATCTATAAAAATATATTTGTATTCGCGACCGAATGATAGTTAAGAAGAAAGTAATAACGTTAAGTTCGGCCAGACCGAATCTTATATACCTTCCATCACGAATTCGCTAATAAGTGGCCCGTTTTTTGGGCTCCTTGTGTCCATGAATCCAACCCAAATCTCAGACAAGTTTTTAAAATATACTCAATTTATCATTTTACTTACAACATCCTCAAATATTGATCGTATACTTTATGAAGTACATATATTTTTGATCGTCGTAAAATTCCAAGACTGTTGGATGCCCGTAAGCGGTCGAACGAATTAAGCTAGGACCCTGAAATGTTTCATGACGAAGGCTTTCGGTAGGCTGTTTGGGTAAGTAAATGATTACAATCGAGGGGGAAAATATTTCCCTTAAAAAGTCTAAAGGTATACTCAAAAAAGTGTACTATTTTTCGGGGTACCTTTAGTCTTTAAAAAAGAGTTCTTCCCTTTGGCGATTACTTCCGTATACAATACAAATGAGCGTATGATCATAGGCCATTATTACTTAGAATTCAAGGTTATTTCGTTTGACCACTATCGTGTTTTTTACAGAGACACGGACGGATGGACATGCCTCGATTGTCTTAGAATTTAACAGCGATTATTAATATTTAGACTGGTTGGTTGATGACCAGCCAAAGAGCATCAATCAGTGTTTATCGCCCACGGTTACTTCTCATAACTATCCCGTACAGTTGAGTAAACAGAAAACATACAGGATAAGTTGTCCAGAAATTTAGATTTCAGGCTATTGTGACGTCGGAAAGTCAAAGCAGGGCATTCACCTAATTTGGTGAGTTCTTCTTTGCATTTTAATACTGGTAATGATGTGGTCGTACAGAATTTGAGAGCCTAAAAAGCCGCCTCACTCTCAACGCATATTACATATGCGACCCTCCTTAATATCAAAGATGTCCGCCTAAAACTCTGGATTACTTGGGAAGAGAATTGTGGTGTCCTAGAAGTGCGTTGTCAGAGAATACAACCGATCCATCTCCACATGCGATTCGGACTTCGTATTTCTGTAACAGGCTGATTCCTTTCTATTCGCTTCTCGAGGGGGAAATTTCCCCAAATCCCCTGTCGAAGGTAAATTTTGGAATCCAGTAGTCTGACGATGACTTTAATTTAACCGGGAGCTTACATCGAAATACAATCATGACAATTGGTCTCTCTGTTGTTGCTGTTGTAGCGGCACATAGTGCCGGGGTGACAGCCCCTGGCCGAAGAATTTCTCCTTCGGGTCTATCCGATGCATAGAACCGGCTATCGGGGGATCGATTCGCATCTCTCATCCATATTGCCGTACTGTCTAACCTGACCGATCTACCTACTGCTATTGCTCCGATGTGCTTGTCGATTAGGGGTTAAATAGCATCGTGTTGGTGAAATTACTAGGAAAGGTGCGCCCTGTTTCTCCGATGCAAGCAGATCGTTGTGTCCTTGTAGAAAGCACCATACCATCCTTAACACTATTTCCAAACATCTTGCGGCAGATATAGTAAGCCACCGCGGCTTTCAGGACCCTATTTTCTGAGTTCCTTTGCCAGAAGTCTTCGATTTTGCTAGTATTCAATATTTGCAGCAAAAGTTTAAAATTAAACGACATTACGGTGGGAATCATTATACCCTACACCACACACTGTCGTTAAGGATATTATTTAAGTGCTGATGTTTACAGCGACTTAAAGATTGGCCCCATGTTCATATACCGATCGACTCACAATCACTATATGATTCCATAGAGCTGTGGTGTTATAGTGGCAAACGTAGTGCCGGGGTGACAGCCCTAGGCTGAAGATTGCAGCTTCCGGTAAATCCGGTACATAGACCCGGCTGTCGTGGGATTGCGATGTCCGTTTGTCGATTCATCTCTCGTTGTAATCAAAATACAATTCGCAATTATGAAACGATTGCGACAAAACTTAGTACGTTATTCAAGTTTGGGCCAAGGACGAACTCTATTACCCTATATTATAAATTGATCCACCTCGTTCCATATTTTGACATCATATATAGGTTTTTCCCGATTTTAGAACCTTCAGCTCTAAAAGCCACATATACCAACTGATTTCAATCAAACTAAGCACAGAGCATTTCTAGTGACCCACACTCATATCTGGTGAAATTTGTAAACATCGCTCCAAGTTTTCGAATAGGTCCCACACTAAGGTTCCCTCTACATTGAGGTTCTGTAGCTGTACTACGCACAAATTACACCCGATCACGCCCAAATTTTGCATGATACGTTATGAGCGACCATTAATTAGCTGTGCAAAAACTGAACCAAATAGGTCCGCATTTTCGTATAGCCCTTATATAAAGGTCATTCGCGAATTCAAACCTACAGCTCTAAAAGCCACAATTGCACTCGATTCCGACCAAATTTCGCACAAAGCATTACAAGTGGCCATTAGCGGTTAATGTTTTAGAAAATGTCCCGATTTGGGGACGGCAGCTCTAGAAGTAACAAATTGCTGGATAAAGTATGTATGGACACAGTAATTCTTACTGTGTTCTCTGTTTTTCCTTCCGAGCAAAAATACATCGATCAAAGTAGGTTTTAGTTTTTGTTTCTATGGAGATTTCATATTCGAATTTTTTGTTTCGTTTGAGTTTTTTGACTTATTTTCAAATGTTTGAAAAAGTTTTTTTTCCATTTTATTCATTCCTGCGTAGACCCTGAACGTGACAAGTTGTGAAAAGAATTATTTTTAAATTAATAGAAAATTCTTAAACTGAAACGATTGTTCTAATTCATACTGAATTTTGCACCTAAGTCCTATAACATTTTACCATGTCGATTCATATTTTCGAATATCCCCCACAAAAGGTTGCTTTCCGATTTAAGGTCCTGCAGTTTTAGAAGTTTAAGTGAAAATTTGATTCTAGTCACTGGTCAAGATTGTACTAATTAATTCAAAATGATTACTTTACTGTTATAATGTTAAATGTAATGTATTGCTAAAATCAATCACGTAAATATTATTTCAATAATAATTATGTGCTATCAAAATTTGTTTTTTCTCCTGAACATTTTTAAGTTTAATTGGAATTATCACACTTTTTTCTGGCTATATTTCAGTTGATATTTACACGTAATAAACGAAAATTATGCCATCCCATTGACAATGGTAGCAAAGTGATGAAACCCCACCACACAATTGGTCTGTGGTCCTGTGAAAAGTGTGTCGTCTAAAAATCACTTGTAAACAATAGGATATGCTCATTATATAAACTATTCTTACAGATCAACATTTTTGATTGTTTTTTAGATCAAAGTAGTGTATCACCCAAATTCTGAACACGCAATTTTGGTCTGTCCATAGCAACAAATTTGTAATCCAGGCAGAAGGCTAGGTACAAAAAAAGTTGTTTAGATAACATGGGCCCTGAATATCTTGTGCAATTCCTTCCCTCTCTTATGGGTTTTTTTGTAATTTTTGCAAGATTCAGATTTTTGCGGTATGCATCTGGTAACATGTATTTAAACGTATGTGTCTTGTCTTACTGCCCTTCCCCCAACCATAAACATGTGGCCAAATAACTGCATAACGATTCGTCAGGATATCCATATTTAAGTTATGTATTCTGCAAGTTGTGCAAGTAAGAGTAGGGATTTTAAAAGCACGCTCAACAAACAAAAATAATGAAAACTTAAATTAGAAAATGGATATCACGTTGATATAGAATTTAATGTTTGCATACTTACATCTCCAAGCGTATTCATTTCGACCAAGATTTTCTTAGCTTTCGCTTCATAGATCGGCTGTAAACACAATTCAAACTGACGACCAAAATCTTCAGCCTCTTCCAGGTGACCCTTGGCTATTAGTTTCTTAAAGCGTTCACTGGGATGGGTTTCCGAAACCAAAATCATTTCCAAAATCGATGGCAAATTATTGGTGTTGCATTGAGAGCCGGCTAAATAATAGAGGTTTACGGAACATTTGGGTTGCTGCACCAACCACGAAAATTCCGTTACATCTAATTCATTGTGACATTTGAGGCCTACAGTAGAAAGATCAGAACAAATTGGTGACAATTTAATATTTTAATGAGCATACAAAATATAAAAAAGAAACAGTACCTGGATAATCAATAATTCTGATGCATCTTTCATCTTCTCTTGTATATTTAGTTAAGATCAAAAATTCGATATTTTCATCATTGCAGTCCATGACAATTAAGTCGTCGATCAAAAGTGTTGGATCTGGTAATGCTGTTGCATAAAGCAACAGCTTGGTAAACGGACAAAGTTCCAGCAAATGGCCAGAATTTGTAAGTAGAACTCTGAATATGAAATGACAACGTTAAGAGTGAATATTTAAAGATGTTTCCGCTATAACTTACATGAAATTTTCCAAATTGTAAATGTTTTTAATGCCTTTATATGTTTCTGGAACATTCAAACGTACCACGTCATCCTGTGAAGACCTTAAGTATATCGCACTTTGTGTGCCGGCAATTAACAGTGGGTCTTGGTCGTCGGCGAGATCATAGCTTTGATTTATTATTAGAGCGGCTGTAATTTCGTTTAAGCCCCTCACTGTGAATATGCGCTTCAGACAAACGTTGCTGAAGTTTTTCTCTAAAGTGGCGATATCACTTTCACTTAGGGAAACATTTAAATTGTCTTCCAAAGAAGTTTCATCGATTTGAGACAGGCTAGAAACGATTATAATTGATAAAATAGTTTAGGTTAGGTAAGAAATTACTTTTACTGGGGGAACAAAATATTCCACTCACTTCTGGGTAACTCGATGACATACACTTAAATATACCCATAAAAAGTATCCCAAAAGTAAAACTACAATCAAAACGTGTAAGTATAGATTCCGCTGAACATATTTGAGCCACAAAATTCCTCAAAATACCTCTGAGGATCCTTCACCGTAAACTTAAAGCCACATATATCCTAGTGATTTGAACTGGAAGAGAAGCACTAAGGAAATCTATAAGATTAAGAAATACGCTTTGTGTGTGCAAAAACTCAGTTGGGGTCTAACCAAAAATATTGAACTGGAGCTAAAGTTATTAGACCAATCCTAACATTTGGCTCCAAAGCCCGCTTGGAATTAATAAGTAAGTAAAATGCTAGAGAAAGCGGGAGCAATTAAATTCACGACACAGGCAGCACAAGACATAATCCTGCACTTGTAACCAAAAACGGAGTTTGCACGAGGGGTGGCGGCAAGAGGCCCCTCTCATAGAGGCAGGTCTCTGGTCGCAGTCACTAAGTGGATACTCTAGGTTACTAAGAGTGATAGGTAAATTTTACAGATCGATCTCTTTGCCTGAAGAGTCGGTCAATTTCAGCGACAGATTAACCTACCGAATAACAAAGATATTAACTTCTATGTGCAGCTTTAAAGGCTGTACAGTAAACCCGTGGTAAAATGCAAACTGGTTATGAGTTGCAAAGTGTTACCAAGCTCCTTTACAAACCGGAATGTAATGTCAGAGTGCTCGTTGGTGCCCTGACATTACGTAATGTTAAGAGAAATGATCAAAAACTGACAAGTGGAAATGGTCGAATACTGCCGCATGTGTGAGGATAAGAAGGAGATTGAGACAGTTTTGAGTATACTGCCTCTACAAAAATGCAGGCGGAGTTAAACAGGGTGGAGCGCGGTAATTTGCCTTTTTGCACTGCATGCTGTGGCGGCACTGTTGGTCGCAGAGAGTGGAGAGTGAGCGTCGCCTATAGTGGCTGGCGGGAGAAGGTATTCGTTTACGTTTCAGTTGCCATCATGCATTGGACACATGAGGAGAGGTCATTTTGTGTTGAAGCGTATTTTTAGAAATGCGCACTTTATCATTGCAGTGCAGCGTGCTTTTCCTCAGTGGGTGAGTAAACAAACAAAATATGCGGTACTGAAGTGAAACAAACCCAAGAGCACTTCAATAAAGACCTCTGCATTCGGATATGATACAGTATTTTTCAGCCGGCTCTTGAGGTAATGCAATTAGAGGAACCAATGCATGGTTCCAACAGGATGGTGCCACTGCACACACAGTAGGGCTACCATGAATTGTTTGAGGCAAATGTTTCCTGGACGGCGTATCTCTTTGAGGGGTGATGTGAACTGGAAGGCACGTTCTCTAGACTTGGCTCCATGCGATTTTTTCCTTTGGGCACTTCAATAAAGACCTCTGCATTCGGATATGATACAGTATTTTTTAGCCGGCTCTTCAGGTAATGCAATTAGAGGAACCAATGCATGGTTCCAACAGGATGGTGCCACTGCACACACAGTAGGGCTACCATGAATTGTTTGAGGCAAATGTTTCCTGGACGGCTTATCTCTTTGAGGGGTGATGTGAACTGGAAGGCACGTTCTCTAGACTTGGCCCCATGCGATTTTTTCCTTTGGGCTTACCTGAAGTCGAAGGTGTATATCAACCGTCCCAACACCTTGGAAGACCTAATTAACAATAGTGAGGCTGGAATTGGCAGAATACCAGTCGACATGCTTGTTAGAGTTCATGAAAACTTCAAAAAACGTATGCAGCAGTGTGTGGATAGCGAAGGTCGGCATTTGCCAGATACACTATCTAAAACCATGTAATTTAAAAACTCCTTTACTGTTCAATATAATTAAAATATAAAATAAATTTTTCGAAGGTTCATATTTTTTTATTTCTTTCCCAAATAAGCAAATAACCGCGATCCAACCTGTACATTCTTGAAATTTTGGAAAAGTTATTCTCCTGCATGATATTACATCTGCTGAGTTTTCAAAACTATAAAACTTATATCGTAGTTTTTTTTATCGTAGATCGCTGATATTTCTAACCACTTATTTTCAATAACATTAGCTAAACAGTTTTGAATGTGTGCTTTGTGAGGGAGATTCCAGCTATCGGATGCGCCAATCTGCTCCTGTCCCAATTAAGGAACAAACGAATAACTTCTTTCAAGTAAGTGGGCTGCGCACGATAAAATTCTATATCAAGGGATTTTTTGTAATATGCACCATAGAATAGGAGTATACATACGTTTGTCATTCCGTAATCGAAAAATTTATATTTATTTGTGACTATATAAAGTACAATATTATTGATTGTAATAAAATTCTAAGACGATCTAGCCTTGTCCGTCTGTTGAGAGCGCGATTCAGTTCAAGCGAAAAGAGATAGAGGCGGCGTTGGATTGGACCAAATCGGGCAAAAGTAAAAAGAGTTTCCCTAAATAAATGATTAATTTGTTGGCATTTTTTCTATGAAATTAATAACTTTTAAATCAGTTTTTTACTTTTGAATCAGTTTTTGAGAGTGGTAGGCATGGTCATTAGGAACAGAAGCCCAAAACCCATTCTTATTTATTCGGGTACATTTGGGTATACAGCAACATTGATTATTCTTACAAAAGCAAATATGTACCTATTTTTAAGATTTGACCCAAGGAATTGGAACCATATAGACCCAAAAATCTTGCTCCTTGAACTATGGACAAATGGGCATTAAAAAACAATAACATTCAGACACAAATCATAATATCATTTTTATTTTACAGTTCAGAGAAATTTGAGGCCTTGACCCATGGGGGTAAAGTCCCTAGGCCCAAGAGACCCAAAAATCGGCCTTCATGAAATACGAACATATTTAACCTCAACAAAATTTCGTCGCGAATCAGAACATCACATTAATTTTCCGATTCGAAGAAATTTGAAGCCTTCGCCAATGGTTGAGTTGTAAGGTCCAAGATGCCGAAATATCGAACTATACGAACAATGGGCATATGGGTATTAAAAACACAATAAAATTTCGCCACGAATTAGGATATTCATTTTACGATTGGAAGAAATGTAAGGCCTTGATACATGGGGGGTAAGGTACCTAGGGCTATAAAAAATTGGTCCCTTCGAATTTTATGAAGAAGTGGAATTTTATGAAGAATCAGAATACGACATTAGTTTTTCGGCTGAATTGGAGTCCTTGACCTATGGGCCTTGTGGACTAAAAACCGTCATTAAAAAAACTGTCTTTCCACCGCAGGGTTAATGGTATATTAAATTTGTCAATAAGTTTGCAACACCACGAAATAAAATAAATAAAGTACATAAATTCTTGATCGTTATAAAATTCTAAAACTATCTAGATATGTCCATCTGCCCGTGTGTCTGTTGAAAGTACTCGTACGATAGCGGTCAAACAAATCAGTTTGAAATCCTTAAAGTCTAACGAAATACAGAAACAGGCGTGTTTAATTCCATCAATGAGTTTACTATTACTAGAGTGCTGCTCCTCCCTCACATCCCACACGATTTTAATAACACGAAATAATAATTGGGTTTCCATCCATAATTTGTAGGTTCTGGCTGTGTGTAATGGTCAGTTCTGCAAATCTTAAATATTGCTATTCTCTGGAAAACCCTTTTTCACAGCTTTGTCCAAAGACATATTCATAGAGGGAAACTGGAGCTGTAATGTGCCAAATTAGGAGATTGCTGCACATACTAAAACTCTAACTGCTGATAACTCCAGTTCTGGAAATCTTAAATACGTCTATTCTCTGGAAAAGCCTTTTTCACAGCTTTGTCCAAAGACATATTCATAGTTGTAGGGGAAAACTGGAGCCGTAATATGCCAAATCAGGAATGAGCTCCACATACTAAAACTCCAACTGATCGACTGAGTAATCAATTTAATGGGTGCTCCTTTTTTCGCAGACCGCACGGAAGGTAACTATATTCACCGGCACCCTAAAAATTATTTTTTTTTCTGCAGAAAATATAACTCAATATCCCTTTTTTCTCCACTCGTATTTGGTAGCCAACAAATAAGACGGCGATCCTAATTGTAATACCCTTTTACTTTAAAAGCATTGGATATAACTTATTTAAGTGTTAACCCATATCCACTAACGTTAACTTTTCCTTTAATTTTGGCCCAAAGTCGTCTAATTTGACGCATATTTCCAAATAGATCTTATCTACAGCTACAAAGCAGTTGTTGTTCGACATTTAATATTTTTTCATATTGCGACTATGAATATACCTTCTTAGGCTAGTTGATGAAAACTATGGGCCACTACACACTTTGAATATCTTAATTTTGGTCTACTCGACAAGCAATAAGTAAGCTCGGTTCACTTGGTCTAATGGATCTAATTAAAGTAATCCATACCTTAAATTAAATGACAATACAAGACAGATTTTGAACATCTGATTTGTAATAGGGGGAGATATTTAAATAAACAAAAAATGAAGACTAATTTTCACAATTGCCGAAAACAAAGCTGTCAATCTAAAGTACAGTAAAAGTTAAACAACTTCCAAAATAGGGGACTGCTATGTTCGTGAGCTTCTAAAAAGTTACTTTTGTTAGTTGGTTTGGGAGGGCGCAAATAATGTGAAAGGAAATTTACGTTCAAAAAAACAACGTAAGTCTCAAAAATGTTGGCGAGTGCAGATTACCGTGTGTGACACGCAAGACAAGAAAACATGCACTTCGAAATGGACTAAGTCTTTAAATTTAAAAATAAATTTCCGGCAGTTTTTCTTTATTGAGGAAAAAGCCGAGTTTTGGATGCAGATATAAAGTGCGGGTTTTATTTGTATTACAATAATGTGCTAACACTACTCTACTTCGATGCTTTAGAGGCTATTTTATTCCACGCTAATATTAGTTTACTTTTTTGAACTCCTTCGAAAATTAAGTTTTCGCAACCAACCCAAATGTATATGCAAGTGCTCCCTATCTGACAAATATATATACAGACTGGAAATATTTCCAAGTTATTCTCTTTAATTCCGTTTTGGATACCATGGAACCACAAAACACAGAAGAAATTGACATAGGAATCAAACATCTCACAAATAATATACAATCAGCTACATGGCAATTTACTTTAAATAATCTTATCAATTACGAAGTTCAGAGATACTAATATCAGAGAAAAAATAATATATAAAAGTCGACTTCAGTCAAGGTACCCCGCTAATTAGCGCCTGCAAATAAAAAAATTCAAAAATAATGTTTTCGATAACCATATAAGAAAGCTGTTATAAGAATGCTGGTAAAACATCCGATTACTCCTTGTGGAAAACAACAAAATATATAAAAAGGCCAATCAGTCGAAATCCTCCTCCGACTCAACTTGGGCCAAAACCAACGAACAAAAAGTAGATCTTTTCTCTTCTCATCTACACAGTATTTTTTCCGAAAATGAAGAATCTGTAAATATGAATATCGATGAAACACTTGTTCGTAGACACACAACAAGCTACGACAGAAGAAGTTCAGCAGGAAATCAACTTAAACATGAAGCTAAAGAAATGTCCCGGCTTTGATCTAATAACAAAAGAACTGCTGCTTAGACAACTAACTCCGCTTGCTTTAAATTAAAATATGTCCCCAACCTATAAAAAACTGCAGAAATTTTGATGATCCAAAGCCAGGTAAACCAGCAACATAGGTTACATCCTATCAAAATTGTTTAAAAAGTTATTCATACGGCGTCTTTAACTACTGGTAGAGAGAAACAGCCTAGTTCCAATGAATCAGTTTGGATTTAGAAATAAGCACGCCACGATTGACCAGGTTCAGCGAAGAACAAGTATTATTGAACAGTCTTTGGAAGAAAGAAAAGTATACTCTTATCGTGGATGTATCACAGGCACTTGATAAAGTATGACACGCTGTCCTTATAAGAAAAATGTCTAGGCTACTGCCTAAAGATTATGTGGACGTTAAAAAAATTTACATAGAGGACCGATTCTTTAGAATAAAATCAGAAGACGCTTATTCAAGCCTAAATAAAATAAAAACTGGAGTTCCACATGGAAGTATTCTAGGGTCGATATTATATCTACTTTATTATATACGCATGATTTACCACAACCAACTAACTCCACTATTGCAACATTTGCCGACGACACTGCAATCCTTTCAGTAGCAGGCACAGAGCATCAGGCGAACGCCAATTTACAACTCTCTCTAAGCCAAACTTGCCAATGGACGAAAGACTGGCTAATAAAAATAAATCACAGCAAATCCGTGCATATCATCTTGACTAATAAATGTACATTAAATACGCCAGAATATGTGACAGCGCATAGAGAAAGGGACCTAATCAATTTTCACTTTTTTTTTGATGTGGACAACATCTGAGCATCGAATGAGACCGATCCCATGCCCCAAAAGTGTTCCCTCCCAGAGATATGCGCGTTTTATGAAAGTGATGGTACACCAAAGATTAAAATGGCTCTCCTGAACAGAACTGATTTTTACCCGTAGGTCCCTTTCTATTTTACGCGTCACATATATAGACGAACTCCAAGTATCTTTCCCCAATAATTCAAAGTATCCAGGTATGGAAGAGCATGTTAAAAAATGCGATAACCTAAATTTGAAGTGTATTGAACTCAAATGGCTTATTGGTAGAAAGACTGTACTATCAATTCAGAACAAAATTCTTAAGGCCCATTTAGTCTCGACGGTTGACGGTTGACGGTAGATTCTGCAACCTGCAGAAGTCTACCGTCGTCAACCGTCAAACTGTAGTTATCTCCCTCTAACACATGCAAAATGCAACCCTCAACTGAAATAGCTGATTGCCTACCGTCAACCGTCCACCGTCAACCGTCGAGACTAAATGGGCCTTTATATATAACCAACAGCTATAACCAATATATTTTTTTTAAGACCAACACTCAGAGAGTGTCCCCTATATATGCAGTGCATTGCATCGGTCAAGGTAAGATAGGTTAGGGTATTGAAGGAAAGAGGGAGTAATGTTTATGGACATTTAATTTGAACCTGTTCATATCGTACGTGGCTGGAAACACCTCTGCGGGAAGTCTGTTCCACATACGGACAACGCGGCTGATCAGTAGGCCAATGTAATGCGTCATGCGACCAGTAGGCCAATCAATAACAAATGGATGCGAACTTCTAGACAAGCGGGTGTTGCGGGCGAACACTCTGACCTCCGGGATGAGAACACCTATCTCAGAAGAGCACATCCCGTTAAGGTACCTGTAAAAGAGTGATACGCAACCAACATTCCGCCGATGCTCGAGTGAAATAACAGAGTTGGCCACCCTGCTATCTCCAACAAGCCTCAGCGCCCTCCCTTGCACCCGGTCGAGAAACTCCAAAGAAGACCTTGAAGCACCCGCCCAGATGTGGGAGTTATACTCCATTTTTGACCGAATGTATGTGATGTAGATGTTGAGGAGGTCGGAGGAAGTGAAGTATTTCTTGCACCGCTTTAAAAATCCCAGGCACTTGAATGCTTTTTTCGACACTTCAAAAATGTGTTTGTTCCAGCGAACATCACACTGAATTTTCATGCCCAGAACATCAAGAGCATCCGACACCTTGACAACAGTCCCATTCATCAGTATTGCCGACGATGTTAAGTCCGTCGATCGTTTATGGCTCAACTGGCAGCATTGGGTTTTGTTAGCATTGAACTCGACCCTATTTGCAAAACCCCACTCTGAGGCCCTGACAAGATCTTCGTTGAGTGTGTTAGTCATATTTTGCCTCATCGCCTCTGTATCTGTGAGGCCCGGTCTACGGTCAAACGAATATGAGTGACAGATGTTGCTGTCGTCAGCAAACGAGTAAATAGGGTTTGTTGTCAGACTCAGGAGGTCATTGAGAAATATGAGAAACAAAGAGGGAGAGAGAACAGAGCCTTGCGGTACCCCTGCATTTATAGCATACTCATAGGACGAGACCCCGTCTATAACAACACGTATAGAGCGATCACTGAGAAAACTCGATATGAATCGAGAAAATCAGTACCGACTCCAAAAGCAATTAGCTTTTAACATAACATCAATTCAAGCTTTTCAGAACAAAGTGCTAATGAAGTATAGTTAACGCGCCATGGCGTATCAGAAACAAATATATTCATAGAGATCTGGGGATAAAAACAGTCAAAGAAGAAATAAAGGACTGAGGGTCCATATGAATCCAGAAGCAGTTAACCTTAATAATTCTTCAGGCTCCCAGAGAAGACTGAAAAGATTAAAACCGTACGACCTTGTGCGGTCATTAACATTAGTAATAGCAACTTTAAACAGATTAGCTAACAAAAATATACTGTCATACGCTTACTTATTTGAAATACATACATATAACTTAGTACAGGGTGGAGCGCGGTAATTGCTTATTTGGGAATGAAATAAAAAATTATGAACCTTAGAAAAATGTACTTTATATTTTAATTATATGGAACATTAAGGGAATTTTTAAATGACAGGGTTTTAAATAAAGTGTCTAGCATATGTCGACCTTCGCTATCCACTCACTGCTGCATACGTTTTCTGAAGTTTTCATGCACTCCAACAAGCATGTCGACTGGTATTCTGCCAATTTCAGCCGCAACATTGTTAATTAGGTATTCCAAGGTGTAAAGACGGTTGATTCAGGTAACCCCAAAAATCGCATGGGGCTAAGTCTGGTAAGCGTACCGGCCAGTTCACATCACCCCTCAAAGAAATAAGCCGCCCAGAGAGCATTTGCCTCAAACAATTCATAATAACCCTCAATGTGCGTGCAGTGGCTGACCACTGACCACCACAATTGGACCACGCACATTTTATACGGGTGTAAATTCAGTTCATCATGAAGAATCCGGTGGAGAGAACGTCTGGAAATGCCAAGAGCAAGTGATTGCTTCCTAGCAGAGCGGTTTGGAGATTGCAGTACTGCTGCTCTTACTCTCTCGATGTTTTGTGGTTTTGTAATCCTTCTCTCAGGTCCCCTTCGTACACATGAGACATTCCCTGCTGTTCTCAATGAAGTTACCCAATTTACAATTGATTTCCTTCCAAGAACACGTCCGCGTTGGGGAACGTTGGAAAAATACGCTTCAACACAAAATGACCTCTCCTTACAGAAAGGCAGACGAATACAAATTCCTCTTCAGCCACTCTCCACTCTCTTCGACCAACAGCGCCGCCACAGCCTGCAGTGCAAAAAAGCAAATTACAACACTCCACCCTGTATATACATATTATCTCTAAATGAAAAAAATGCTTGTTAGTTTAAATGCTAAACTAGTTGCAGTAATTAAATAAACAAAAAAAATGCAAGTGGGTGGTGTTATTTTTAAGGACCTGATAAATTTGTTGTTTTCTGTATCGTCAGCAAACTTCGATCCTTAACTTTAGTTCCGTTATTTCGTATGACGAAATGTAGGAAGACAGCGAAGATAAGTACATGCCTTATCCCGGAAGACACTTCCTTACGCTTTTTATTCTGTATAGTGTAAAGTTCCCTGGTTAATGCACACAACATTCGTTTCTTAATAAGACTTTTGTTAGTTATTAGATTAATAATGCAAAAATGGGATTGAGTATTGCATACGTAAATCTTGAACCTGGGTTTACATGTTCAATAGTCCTGCACGCTAGCCATCTGGGTAACAACACCTACATTTTTCTTGTAAAAACTTCTCGGTGTTCAGCAGTCGGTGCCGGTCTGTAATTATAACAATTATAAGAACTCACTGAATTAAGAAAAATTTTCCCTTGTTTCTTAATGGGATGTTATACAAATTATTTAAAGGAAGTTTCCCCTATCTTTTTAATAGGCCGATGATGATTTAATGGATTTCAGGCCCAAGATTTCTTTAAACCATTGGCTATGTTGGCCACAAAATGACTAACAAAACGCGATATATTTCCACTTGTGAGACATGTTACCATCCATTTGACTACCCTACTGTTGAAATACGTGGAAACTATGTCAGTTATTGCTTTCTTGGACACACTAGTCACACAGATTTTAGGTTTCCTTCTGTTTTTTCACCGGGAATGGATTTTTTTGAATGGTTTCCGGAACTGAATCTTTGTTTAGCTTGGTTCAAATACTTTGAAAAAGAATACGTCACTCACCTATACACACTGCCATTGCAACAGGTCAAATAGAACTTTGAGCCCAACTGTTGAATGCCTGCGAAAGTTTTGCCACCAACCACATGAATATCTTCCAAGTTAATGCACTGACTGAACAGAGGGGTGCCTTTGATAAAAATTCCATGGATTTCACCATCACTCAAGCCACATACTATCAAATTGCCCGTACTGGAAATGGCCAGGACATCAATGCTGGAATTAAACGACAGCACGAAACATTTCGCAACCATTTCATCCTCCAGCATAAAAATACTTTTGTCAATGGCCACAACCATTTTCTTATTTTGTACGGAGGCCTGGACATTTGGCTGATGTATTATCTAAAAGCAGCAATGAAAAGTACACGTAAATATTAAACCTTGCATTGAGCCCATGTTTAACAGGATTTTGATCCACTTCACCTCGTCGTCACTAGTTATGCGGAATATTCCTCTTGAGGAAAACGCATTCGAAATCGTTTCATCCTCTAAGGGGGATTGCTCAAAATTATTCCACATGCTTCTGTTTTTTTACTTTCTTATTGGTTTTAATTTAATAAAATATTTATAAATTTGCACAAAATGGCCGAATAAAAGTTGGCGGTTGTTTTTCAATAATTTTATTCCGCTCTACTTCTTGTCCATATCACTCACATAGGTTAGATACCAGTGCTGCCATAGGCTAGATAACAGTGTTGCCATGGGCAAGAAAAAAATATGCCCGCTTATGCTACGTTTACATAGCGATTAGAGTAGAAACACAACATTGCGGCTGCGGCAATGATTTTCAAATTTATATACAGTGAATCAGAAAAATATTTGTTTCAGCATATGGAGAAGCATTACATTTAAATTATATAAAAGCGATAGTCAAACACGGTGGAGCATCTGTTATGGTGTGGGGCTGTATGTCTGCCCGAGGAGTTGGAAACTTGGTTTTTATCGACGGAATAATGGACGGCAAAATGTATTAAAACATTTAAAAAGATAATGTACACTCCAGCGGCGCCAAAATGGGATTCCCAGCTAAAGACTTCATGTTCCAACAAGACAACGACCCCAAACACACGGCTTGGCAAGTGAAAATGTGCCTTCTTTACAACACATAATATCTGAAAACACCACCTCAAAGTCCTGACACCAACACAATTGACAATTTGTGGGCACATTTAGAAAATAGGATCAGACATCACCAGATTTCCTCCAGGACAACCCTCAAACAAGTTTTGCAAGAAGAGTGGGGGAAAATCACTCCAGAAAAATGTCACAAATTGGTACAATAGATGCCAAGGCGTTTGGAAGCTATTTGTGCCAATAAAGGCTACTACACTAAGTACTAGATCTAACAAAAATGTTGTAAAATTCTTATCACGAACATAGCGACGAATACTTTTGTGATATGAAATATTTTGTTTTTTTTTATTAATATGTGTGTAAATATACGGAAATAAAGTAAAATTTTATTATTTTTTTAACTAGATAAGTACATATATATGTATTCCTTAAACCATCTCGTCAAAATACCGTTTCTGTATCTTGAACGAGTTATCAACTCTGCGAAAGCAAATTAGTCACTTGTTTTCGTTTGTGTTCGTTGATGGGTTGTATTTACGCCTTTAAAATTTAGTAGGAATACGGAACTTAGCAGACGAACTAAATGTTTCGAAACCCGAAGTGTTTCGAATTCGAGTGACTGATTTTCTTTCGCTAATGTTTTCGTTCGACATAGAGAAACATTGTTTAAATCAATATTTATTTTCACAGCCGATTTTCCTGGCTCTCTATTTTTGCCATTGCCTCCCTTTTTGTATTGCCATATTTAATAATTTTATGTCTTGTTTTTTTGTTTATTGGATCAATAAATGCATTTTTTTAAAACAAACGTGCTGTTTTGCTTTTATAAATTCTTGGATGGATATGACAAGAAAATCATCACCGGTAAGTGCTTCGGTCGTCCCCAACATGAGTGCATCGTACACGATTATTTCAAAAGCGGGTTTCATAAACGCCGTATGTGCACGATATATGCACTTTTGGTATTGATATTTTTAGAAATTTTTGTTATTGCTTTTCTCCAATATTAAAAAATGACCAAGTATTTGCTTCAATATTTAAAACGTTGGGTTAAGTGTCAACATAAAAAACCATTCAAGACAGAAAATACTTAGCAAAACAAAAATGTTAAAATCCAGCATGCAGCTTTTTTTTATTTTAAGTACAGTAGGCAAATTTTTTGATAAATTTCATTTTAAATGTAAAATATTGATTTTAAATTACATTTATGCACTAATCGTACACACAAAAACGTAATTGAGGGTTGCTATTTATAGTTATTTTGATTATTGGAAATGGTTTTATTTTTTTTCAAATATTCTCTGTAAAGGTTGATATAAGTTGCATGTGCTTAAACCAATTTTCACTATTTCTACTTCGATTGTGAAAACTCAAAAACATGGTTTTTGAAAGCTTCAACAGCTGCTTCGAGCATCGAAATCGCGGTCATTTGCTTCGATGTGCCTCTCTCAACATTTGTTGGATCGTCTTAAAAGACCCACACTATCGATTGCTGTTTTGTTTTGGGCTCATGTGCAAAGATCCATCATTCATCTCCTGTGACAATGTTATACACTGCATTTAAGCTATCTTGGTTGTACTTTTTCAATATTTCTATGCTGCCTTATTTTGAGCATTCGTTACAATATGTTGAATCCAACAAATGGTCATAGATGATTGTCATACTAATGGCCAAGGATGTCTCAATCTAACGGTATGTAACAGGTCGGTGTTGCTTTATGAGCAAAACAACCGAAGTTGAACGACCTTCAAGAAATTCATCCTAGAGCGAACGGTGTCTGGGTCTATACTCTTGGTATAAGCGATTTACAGTGGATGTTGATGGTGCTTCATCGCCAGAAGTCGAAACAAGTGATTGAGACACTCTTGTCGAGATGTATTTTTCAACACACTGTCACAAATGTCTAAACATTTTGAGTAACGAAAAACAGAAAAAACTATTTTGAGTGAAGATATACAAACAAAATTTTGCAACGGAAGTTCCAACTTGCGTCTGGCAACACTAGCTATGTCAGGACCCATTATATAAAGGGAGTTTGTTTTAGACGTGTGGTTTTTAATCTGGCCAAAAATTCTTTCCATCACAGACCGATTTTTTACCAATTTCAACGTACAGTAACTTTCAAACGAGTCGGTGTGAAAGAAATGGGCACCTCGCCTTTTAACGCTAGACAGCCAAATAATAGTGCAATGCAAATGTACGCGTCATGCGGTGACGACATTGTCAATTCAGTAAATAAGCTATGTTTTTAAAAATGTCCGAACTAAATTTTTAAAATATAACAAATATTTGCATCTGGCAATACCGTACAAAGTGGTGGCACGGCGAAATTGAAATTTGTTTAACTTTTTGTTGCGCCGCTTGTGTGGATTTGAGATTTGTTTTTTTCGTTATTTAACATAGAGGATAAAGCGTAATAATAAGTAAAAAATGGAAGGTGAAAATTTATTGCTGAAGTTAGCAAATAAATATGTTTGAATGTTAAAAATGCAAGTGATTGGGCTGATATAAGCTTTTTCAAGAAAATGAGTGGTAAGTATTTCCGGTACATTTGAAACTTTATGGTGGAAACGGAAAACTTTTTGAATTGTTTAGCTCTTGGTCTCTGTATTTTCAATGGTTAAAAGTGGCCGCAAAAAAAAACAGATGTATTCCTATGGAGGTAAAGTTATAATTGGCATATCCATGCAAATAGGAATAAAAAAATTTCAAAATCTTCATCCATTTTTACTTTTTTTTTCTTCATAAGATGTTTCGCAAATTTTTATTTTTTGATGTAGACAAATCACTTTTAATTTAATTTAGACTGGCCGCTTTAATAATGCCGCGTTCATTGGCCTACCTTAACTAATTTCAGGCTGAAAAGTGAACAGCTGAATGCCGCGACGCGCCGCATGTCGCGTACAATGGCCTTCCACCATCAACAAATTTCAGGCGGAAAATTGAACAGCTGACTGCAGCGACGCGCCGCCTTCGCGTACATTGGCCTTGCACCATAAGCGTTGGTTTGCATGGTCCCATAAGAAGCAGAAAAAATATAATTGTAATGACAGTTATTATATATAATAAAAAAATACCTTAATACAACACGCAAAAACATGACAAGATTTTTGTGGTTAATGTTTAGTTTCGCGGAAAACGGCTTGCTTTCCAGAAAACATGCCATCAACACACAATCGCTGCGTCGCAGAAGGTGGCATCACTTTTTTTCCTAGAATATCATTCACAGTGAATGTACTTTGTTCACGGTTGTTTGTAAACAAAAAAGTGTCATCTCAAATAAAAAAAATAATTTGTCTAACGTCCTAAAAGTTTGCAGTTTTGAATAAATATGGTTGGTCTTTGCCGCCTATGTGCTTCTCTGAAGAAGCCCAATTTGCTAATTACCATCAAAGACCAGTCAAATGAAATTTGTCAAAAACTGCAAAAATGTTGTCAGCTGAAAGTGCAAATAAAGGATAATTTGCCAAAATCCGTATGTCAAGAATGCTTGGAGTCCCTAAATGCCTCTTACAAGTTTTACACAAAAGTTCAGGAGGCTCAAGATACACTGGAGGCATTGTTTCCCGGCCCCACGACGGAGACCCCTTCTAATAAGAGTAATAAGACAAAGACAAACGAATCCATTGAAGAAGCATTGCCGCCGACAACCGACGATGGCGAGCACAGGAAAACCAATTCACGTATGAAGAAGGACCATATTTCTGGCAGTACAATTAAGATTAAAAAGGAAGCAAGTACACAAAGGGCAATGGACGAGGATGCTGGGTATACAAATGTATTCACAATTTCAAATGTTGCCTCAGCCTTAGACGATAATGACAATGATGGATATCTACAAGAAGTATATAATATTCTTAGAATGACAAAGGGTGAAATAAGTAATCATCCAAATACGTTAGATGAGAATAGTCCTACTTTTGCCGAAAACATGGATATTGAAGTTCCATCTAAGCCGCAGCAACAGAAGGATGATGATTGTATTGAAGAAAACTCCGAGCCGAACACGTTTGAAAAGGATGTTTCAGAGATAGAAATTGAGGAGGTTGTAATAGTGGGAACAGTAACTGAAGAGGAAATCGAATTACTCGAAGAGGAAGATTTAATCGAAAAGAAGAACAATGTCGAAGAAATTCAAATCCGTGTTATTGATGATATTAAAAGGGTGAGCATACTTGTTTCATTAAAAAAAAGTTATGAGTACACATATGGATTAATAAATGAATTCAAAACTACTTAGTAGGAACATAAATACTGTCACAACATTGAACACACCCATTTCAATAGTAGAACTGAGCATACCACGTTAATGTCATATGGATTTTGAAAGCTAACCTCAATAGCGTAAGTCTGTAACGGGATTTAAAATTGTTTCAACTTTCTTCATGGAGTGGTCAGATAATGAGAACAGTATCGCTGTAATAGCGCTTTTCAAGTGTGAAATGAAAAAAAAGATATTTAGATCAAAACGCTCCGGCCACTAGGGACTAGCCGCATGTTCGTCTACAGGTGCATAAAACTGTTTGAGGAGACTGGAGATGTAAAAGACCGCCCACGATCTGTTCGAACACCGCACGACATCGAAGCCGTTAAATCAAGAATTCACAGAAATCCGTTCCGAAAACAGAAAATCATGGCCCGTGAGATGAATATCACGCAAAAGTCCATGAGTCGAATCATTAAAAAAGACTTGGGATTAGGGGCTTTTAAACGACGTACCGGACATTTATTGACTGCAGCTTTAAAAAAAATAGGATTGAAAAATGAAAACGTCTTTTGGTGAAGCACGCTGATAACTTGCACAGAAAAATTTTGTTAATAAATGAAAAAAAAATTTTACCGTTCAGGAAAAATTTAACAAGCAAAATGATAGAGCGGTCATCTAAGAAAGCATCTGAACTGATCCCAAGGGTGGAAAAGGGTCATCACCCAGCTTCAGTCATGTTTTGGTGGGATGTCTCTTACGATGGGGTCACTAACCTGCATTTCTGCGAACAAGGAGTCAAAACATCGGGCAAGGAGTCAAAACATTACCAAGAAACCGTTTTGGAAGCTGTTGTGAAGCCTCCTTACAATTCCCTGTTCCAAAACCCGCCATGGACTTTCCAGCAGGATTCTGCGCCGGCCCATAAGGCTAAAACGTCCCAGGACTGGCTTCGAAACAATTTGCCAGCGTTCATTTCCTCTGAAGAATGGCCCTCAGGCAGTCCAGATTTGAACTCATTGGATTACAAATTGTTGACGGTTTTAGAGGACAAGGTTTGTCACAAAAGATACCCCAACATTGGATCTCTTAAGACTGCTTTGGTTCGAGCTGTGGTCAATTTTCCAATGGACGAGGTTCGTGCAGCCATTGACGATTGGCCAGTGCGATTTAAGGCGTGTGTAAAGGCAAAAGGCGGACATTTCAAATAAGTAGATTCTTTTTGGATACAATATACATCAATAAATATATTAAAAAATATTTGGTCCAAAAACATTCAGTACTTTTAATTTTACAGCATAAAACGTGTGTAACAGTATTTATGTATGTCCCTACTAAGTATAATGACGGGCTGCAGAAATTATTCTGGAGTGTTATGGAATCCAAACATTGGAAGAACGCTGGTGCAATTGGCAAAATTATTACTCTTAAAAAATTCCGACGTTGTTCTACCATCAACAGCTCTAACCAAACCAATATCTTGTTCAGACATAGAAATCGATACTAGGCTATCGCATCACAACTAAGATACAACAAATCGGGTAATTTTTGTGGAATTGGTTAAAGAAAGACTCAAAAACTTTTCATTTTATACACAGATGGCTCATTTCAGAATGAGATCACAACTTATGCAGTAATACAACAAAAATCGGTTAATGAATTTGTAATTGTCAAGCAATAGTTTTGCATGCCTTTACAGGTATTTACTCAGCCGAAATTGCTGCAATAGCTGATGCAATATCTTACGCAACAGAAAAAGATATAAAAACTGCAAGAAGTACAGACAGCCTCGGTTCTACCAAAGCCTTATTACACAACAAAAGAGATAATTACTGCAGCATTTTGGAAAATAATTGTAGCCAACCCATTTTGGTTCTTTGGATCCCATCACACATGCGAGTAGGAATCATTGGAAATAAATTTGCTGACAAAGCTGCAAAAGAAGCAAATTACCAAATTACCGATAATAACAAACAAACCATTAACAACAATATTAGACTGCTCAGAACCTAATACATTAATTGAAATCATTCCAAGCCTCAGTAAACACAATATTCATACTAATCAAATCTAATTTATAACTACTCAGTAGGGACATAAATACTGTTACAACATTGAACACACCCATTTCAATAGTAGAACTGAACATACCCCGTTAATGTCATATGGGGGTTAAAAGCTAACCTCAATAGCGTTAGTCTGTAACGGGATTTTAAAATTGTTTCAACTTTCGTCATGGAGTGGTCAAATAATGAGAACCGTATCGTATATTTTCAAAACGCTCCGGCCACTAGGGATTAGCCGCATGTTCGTCTACCGATGCATACAACTGTTTGAGGAGACTGGAGATGTAAAAGACCGCCACGCCGCCCACGCTCTGTTCGAACACCGCATGTCATCAAAGCCGTTATATCAAGAATTCACAGAAATCTGCTCCGAAAACAGAAAATCATTGCCCGTGAGATGAGTTTCACGCAAAAGTCCATGAGTCCATTCATTAAAAATAACTTTGGTCTTGGGGCTTTCAAACGACGTACCGGACTTTTATTGACTGCAGCTTTAAAAAAATAAGATTGAAAAATGCAAACGTCTTTTGGTAAAGCACGCTGATAACTTGCACAGGAAAATTTTGTTCACCGATGACAAATTTTTTATCGTTCAGGAAAATTTTAACAAGCAAAATGATAGAGTGTATGCGCGGTCATCTAAGGAAGCATCTGAACTGATCCCAAGGGTGAAATGGGTCATCACCCAGCTTCAGTCATGGTTTGGTGGGGTGTCTCTTACGATGATGTCACTGACCTGCATTTCTTCGAACAAGGAGTCAAAACATCCGCCAGATTAGTAGATTATTTTTGGGTACAATATATGTACATCAATAAATATATTAAAAAATATTTGGTCCAAAAACATTCAGTACTTTTTATTTTACAGCATAAAAAGTGTGTACAGTAACAGTATTTATATCCCTAGTAAGTACCTACCAACAGTTTTTAAACTTTGCATGTCGTTGTATTTTCCAAAACTGCCTATGGGATTAGTAATGGGCCATATTGCCACACCCATTCTGCTTACCACCACACAAACGCACAATTCCGCTCACTTTTGGTATTTTTGAAATATTTGTAATGCTATTCATACAATCTTACTCAAAACCAGTTCTTAAGAACAGAGTTATAATGTTAACTTGGTATCCGATTATTGGATTCCTAGCCACGCCCCTTCTGGTACCTCCCTCACAAATGACATTGTTTGTATGGCAGACAATGATTCATATAACTTGTCATCCAGTGCACGCAATTCGAATAAATTGCGAACTCCACAATATTTTTAAAACTGTTATATACGCGCTCACGAAAAGAGTAGATGACACGCCCATTCAGTTAAAATGCCGCTTTTCACATTTGCATAATAATTGTAATACTATTCCTTAGTTTCGACTGACAAATATTAATAAGAAAATCTTTTGTAAAGAACTCTAGCTAATAAAAAACCTTAGCTACCCGTTTTTGAGTTTTACGAAAGGTTTTAAATTAAATTTTATTTTTTAAATATGTTCTTTGAACCTATTACAAATGGATAGGGCTGCTAAAACTCTAAAAATGGTCTTTAGAACTAAGCTCTTTTGCCTTGCAATGACTTTGTCGCTGGCTTGAAACAAGTATGCGTCTTCGCTGATTAAAACGTATTTGTTACCACGCACTTGCTTGGAAAGGGGTTTTAGAATGGAAGATACATTTTTTTAAATGACTTGGCTTTTAGGACCTATCCATGAACTAGTTGTGGATCTAAAACCCGTATTAACTAAAATGTACTCAAAAGTATGAAAATGTTTAGAAATTATTTGTTTTTAATAAACATACATATTCGTTAAAAAAAATTTTCATGACAAGGCGATTGGAATTTGCAAATCCCTGGTAGTCGGTATATTATCCCACGGTATCACGATTTATGGGTGGACATCGGGATCTAACATCTCTAAATTAGATACAACCATGCGAAACTGTTTCCGTACAGCTACTGGTCTATTACGTGCTACTCCAAACGAGTACCTTTTAATTAAGGGCAGATTTTTGGACTTGATACACTACTTGAAAGACTCTCAATTAACATGGCTTCAAGGGCTATAACATTACCTAGCGATGGTCTTCACGACATATTTTGGAGTCACATACATTCATCTGAAGTACTAACAACTTCGATAGATAACATCTTACTACTTTTCCATAAGTATGAAATAACTGCACCATCCAAACCCGACGTTTTTCCTATTTTGGACTCCAATATATTAATTGATGACAGTCTTAGTTTTCATGGTAAGGACATCACAAGTCCACTCGTCTTCAAGTCTCTCTTGGCCGATTAGATTTTATCTTACTGGCCACAGACGACCTTGTACACGGATGGTTCTTTTGATGGTATCAACACCTCATTTTCCGTTTTGAAAGAAGTCACCGAAAAACAGCACGTAATCGTAAGCTAGAGCCGGCTGCCAGATAGAACGGGCATCTTCACAGCTGAGTTGGCCGCTGTCATATCAGCTATGACATTTGTGTCAGCCCAGCGGGGAAGAACCCTCATCTGTACTGACAGCCTTAGTGTTATCAGAGCTATGCGGAAGAACTGTAAAGGATTGTACATTTACGTACTATCCTTAGCGGGCCAAGCTTTCGTTACCATTCTTTGGATTCCTTCACATATAGGCATAAAAGGCAATCAAAATTGCACACTTAACTATCATGGAGCACTTGAAATCTAGATAAATATTTATAAGATAATTTTACTTTAATTTACTAAAACTTGATTTTCTAACTTCAGATTTTCTTTTACTCTCAATCATAAAATAGCTTGTAAATAATATCTAGCTTCTTTTTTTCCACTTAACTTTCGATTTTTTCCACTTACTATTTTATTTAAGTATCTGAATTATAAAACCTGCAGGCGCAAATGGTCTAGTTACCCGGCGCCTTAAAAACCATATTTTGTAAATTAATTTTATAAAATATATTGTAAATAAATAAATAATTTTTTTTTTCATGACGAACTTTTCTATACTTATTTATTTTTTCCTGTAGGATTTCTCTAATCTTCCACCTGTATTGCAACTGTCTTCTTGGAACTCTTACACATATCTCTGTTATGTTTGTGATTATGAAGCCACAGACTTTATGGATTTAAGCGTGCATGCTCAAAGTACTCATTCTGTGGACGATATTAATAAGTTGCAGTACAAATGTTATGACTGTCAACGAGTAATCGGTCGTTACAATTCGTTTCTCAATCATATACGTCTAAGACATCACCCTGCCCTTAAGCTCAGATGTGACGCATGCGACAAGCTTCATGAAGACTACCAACAGTATGCAAATCATCGTGATGCCGATTGTTCAGAATCAACAAATTATCCAAATTATTTACCCTGCAGGCAGTGCTGTAAAAGTTTTCACACTGCCTATGGACTACAGACGCACATGAAACAGCAGCATACGGAGCTAGTAAATAAGGAATCCTTTCAATGTACAGTGTGCCATAAGGAATTTGCGCAAAAAAGAAGTTTAAGAAGCCACGAAATCACACACAAACGTAAGTCTTCATGAAATTCAAAATCATATTCTAACAACTTATGTGATTTTGTTTTTAGAAGAACGCAAGTTCGCCTGCGATTTTTGTGACAAACTGTTCTTTAATAAAAGCAATTTAGAGACGCATCTCTTTACGCATTGCCCTGATAATTTATTCAAATGCCATATTTGTAATAAAAGGTAAGCAGCTATTCATAAAATACATTATTTTAATGCCCTGCCTCAGAAAATAGATAGTGTAGTAAATTCTTAGAATATCTGCGTGAAGCACGATAGCGGTCAATCGATATAAGATAGGGCCCAGTAAATTTGCACAATGAAGGCTTATGGTCGTAAGCTGCTTGAGGTAAAAAAGTTTTCGTTTTGAGCATTTTTCCTTTATTTAAATATAATTTAAGACTTGCTGCTGAATTGTTAATTGGGACTTATCAACAATACTTAGAATCTATTTCAGTCAAAAGTTTGTATTAAAAATTAGGTTATGCGAAAAACGCTAGACTTTTATACCGACGCATGAATACAGGATCAAAATTATGTGGTCAATAGCTAGCAGTTACAAAGAAGATGTAGTAATGGAATTTGTATACATCGAATGAGCCATAAACCCATAAAAAATGAAGTCAGCACTGAAATAATACGAAGGTCAAGGATTATCAACTAGGTGTTGTTATGGCCTCGGTAAACAGACAAATTCAAACGCTACGGCAAGGAGTACATGTGTTGAACTAGCTGTAAGCTGGATGTGCTGCATTCCGTTGCATGAATTTAGTTAAACGCATCAGAATACATTGCGTTGGCTTGGACACGTTGGTCGAATGGATACGAACGCTTCAGCCAGAAAGGAACGCTGATAGAGACAACCAAGAGCCCGATGGTGGATGTTGCGAGGATTTTTGGTATTGGAAATTGGAGAAAGCACGCTCACGACCGAAGGGCTTATAAATCATTTATAAGTAGTGTTCCGGCAGACCATCTTAAGAATTGCGACTCATTTTGGATAAAATGAACGTCACTCCAACGACATCATCGAATAGGCTACCGAAGACTTAAGTTTGAAAGCAATAGACTCCGGCACAACGGGCTGCATATGTTAGATTTTCGCTCCTGATTGACACTATGCTTTTAACACTGGTCATGATGACACTATTGGCAACGAACCGATTAAAAGCCCAAAAGCTGATTCTATCGCTGATTAGTGTTGCAAAAGTGCCAAAACGAAAAAGGGCAGGGGTAATCCTGGCGAGAAGAAGGCTTTGAATAGATACGGACAATACTGTACTCTCCTAAAGACTGATCAAAAAGCACCGCCAGGCGATGATAAAATTCTATGGAATATACACACTTGTCCCGGTACAAAGCGAGATAAAAACGAGGACCAGGCAGCATAAGAGCCTTCAAGTGATAGTGGTACCAAACCATCCTCAAGCTAGGGCGACAAATCTACAACACCCCACCAAATGGTTTCTGTGTTCAAAGAAAAGTAATTCAAATTAATCTGACGGTTTAAAGGCACCTTTATACCTTCAAGTCGTAATAATACAAATATCCGCTCTTGAAGCCAGATCACACTTGCAAAATGGTTGCGACTTGAGATCAAACTGCTTCACGAAATGCTTATACATTCCTTAAGCTAGAGCGATAAAAAGATTGCCTTCAAGGGAGCCGAATTGGTAATAGGATTAAAGATCGTAAAATGCATTAACATTTTCTGTTCATTGGAATCTGATATATTTTTCGGGCCTTTTGCTGTTTGACGACAAACGGAGGTACATTGGTATGAAGGCTGTGAGCAAAGCAACGCTGTTTACCAAATTACATTGAAATCTAAAGAAATCTGTCGCTCTAAGGTCGGTAGACCTTAAATAGGGGAGTTCATTAGGGCTATATCAAGTCTTGTCTATTTTCAGCAATATATATCCTATGCGCAAAAAAACAACGCAAACCAAGTTTTGTAAAAACCTAAAGAAATTTCTCCATGTTGGGCCAGCTAGACCCAAAATCGGATCATTGGTTTGATGACTATGTCAAGATTTACACCGATCCGGTCTATTTTCAATAATGTTTGTCCTATGTGCAGAATAACGGCATAAACAAAATTTCATTGAAATATATTAAAATTTGCCGCTTTTTGGCGTTTAGACTCTAAATTGGAAGGTACATTTGTATGGGGGCTATATAAGAACTTGGACCGATTTCTTCCAAATTCAATACCGACCGTCATTAGCCGAAAACAAAACAATGTGAAAATATTTAATCGAGATCAGTTTATAAATTCGGCCTTGATTACAATAGTATCGTAGCTGGACAGACAGCCAGGAAACAATTTTGAGTCTATCGATTGTTGTAGACCATCTTTGTGAATACGTCGTATCTACAATACGAGTACTCCAATATAGTCTAAGTGATCTTACAAAAAATTTAATTATAACTGCATTATTACAAGGCCATGTCACACTTTTCAATTTACCGGAACAGTTTGTTGTCGAACGATATTAGCCCTAACATAAAATACTGTTGAATGCAACATTTTAATTATTTTTATTTCATTCTATTTCAGCTATAAAAGCGATATAATTTTGGAAAAACATCAACTTCTTCATACGAATTTAAAACCGTTTCAATGCTCCTTTTGTCCGAGACAATTTCGAACCAAAATCGAACAAACCTCACACGAGCGAGTGCATACTGGTGAAATGCCACTGCAGTGCATTCACTGCGAGAAAAGGTTTCGTTTCCGGAGTGCATTGAATGCCCACCTAAAGGTGCATAGCGGAGTCAAAGCCCACGCGTGTAAATACTGTCCAAAAACATTTATTGATATATCCAACTTTAAGAAGCATGTAAGACGTAAACATTTCGACGAGGATAAAGCCGATAATAAAGATCTGTAAGAGATACATGTATATATGTTCTATGGCTACTACCGATAGATGTGCATAACATCGCAAAATTTACTAAAAAGTAAGTAGAAACGGAACCAAACGTCGCCACATCGGGTGTGATTGCTTACTATTCATAGCCTTAGGCTAATGTCGCCTATTATTTTGAAAAATAGTCGTTTTTTATTTGACATTGCCTATTGGTTTATATGCAGTAAATTACAAGTCTGGATAAAATAAATGAAATTCAAAACCGATATCAAAAACCCTAAATTTTTTTTACATCTTGTGTTTTGAACAATTTCTATTTATAGAAAGAAGTTATTTAAGAAAATTTGTCAATTGAATAAAGCAAATCCGCTTAACGTTTTTGTTGAGTAATTTTTTTTTTAAGTAATTTTCCTCCATAAACTAGGAGTTTTACCTAAAATGTAAACCATTTCACAGAAAGCGCACATTTCGCTTCCCATACAAAAAGCTAAGCAAACGAAATTTTTGTTTGGAAAATTTCGTTTAGGAATCGTTGTTTGGTGGTACGCAGCTAAAACAAAAAGGTGGCGTAATTCGCAACTATTACAGGGGTGTTTATCTAGGGTTACCATTTTTTAAATGTGAAAAAACAGTAATTTGGTAGTAAAAACACAGTACAGTACACTGCTTGTAAACAAATTTAATTTTTAGCATAACTTATTTTCCTACCCTACACCACAATGGTACGGGGTATTGTGACAAAAGGGTTCGTCCTTTGCTCAAACTTTGAAGAATGTACCAAGTATTATCGAAATCGCGTAATAATTATTACCTGTACTTTAATTACAACGATAGATGATCAGATAGTGACTCGTAAGTCGATCGGTTTACTTATCAAAGGGTCCATGTCCATTACTTTAAGGTGTTACTTAACAATCGGTTTTACAAAGGGTCCATCTCCATTACTTTATGGTCATTTAAAAGTATGTTAAAATAAAACAGAAAAATAGTACTAGGACAGTACATTATGCGTACCTTTTGGGTTTTAAAATAAATCAATGTTTATAGCCTTGTATTCACCTAAAACGGAACTTTCGCACCCATGAGAAGTACATGAAGCAAAGCAAACGAAATTACCTTTGGTGTATTCCGTTTAGCAATTTTTGTTTGGTGGTACTGAGCTAAAACAAAAAGGTGGTTGAATTTCCAACTGTTACTAGCAGTGTAGACTTTTTTCGCAACGAAAATAAATGTTCTGATAGTTAATAAATAATAAATAACATATGTATATTGTGATGTCTTTTTCAAAGGTGTAAAAAAAGAAAATCAATAAAATAATTTTTTTGAATATGAATAACGGCTGTTTCTTTTTACACTGCTTTTTTCGTGTAGAGATAAGTGTAAAACTTTTAAGCAAACTTTGGTTTTAGGTGAACACTTTGTTCAGCGATGAAGCTCACTTTTGGTTGAATGGGTAAGTAATAACCAAAATTGTCGCATTTCAAAATCCAAAAGCCATTGTTGAGACGCCGCACTGTGGCTGAAATTTTGATTTCGTTGGCCAAAAGTGAATTTTTTTGTCAACGATTTTTAAAATTTTTACGCCTTTTTGTAGCTTATATATCCAGATTAAGGAGTCAAAAAATTAGGTTAAACTATTGCTAATTGTGGGCGTTACATGCTGTCAGACTCAACTGTTTTTTTAATTTCAGAAAAAGGTGTTTTTTTTATCAAAAATAACTGGTTACTACTCGCAAGCTATCATCGATAATGGCCTGCGGTCTTTTTTTTATAATGTTGGTAGGATTATAGTCTTTAGTTGTTGCAAGTGGTCACAGCTCTAGCGTTTAATATTAGGGGCGTTTTGAAATATTTATGAAACTACTATATTTTTCTCAAATTTAAACTTTAGTGGAATAGAACTTCAAGGGAACAAAGAGGAACAAGAAACGTGTACCACCTGGAGAGAGGTGAAAGTGTCTTCTTTAACCTTATATATACTTTTGTACCTGCGACGACCCGTGGGTAGAACACTTTTTTCATTTTAATGAAATTACTCTAAAAAAAATCAAATTACGATAATTTAAATGGTGTATTAAATATGTGCTTTAGGTATTTTATAGCTTATAACGAAATAATTAAATATAATAGTACCTGCGAGAGTGTTTCATGGCTTTATTTTGATCAGCAAAAAAATAAGTCATCAAATTATAACAATAGATCAAATTATGATCTCTTCTCATATGAAAGAGATCATATGTCAAATTATAGACATATGATCTCTTTCTAAATTTACCTGTTATCAAATTTTATGGTCAACCAAATTCATAAAAAATTTTAAAAGTGTGTCAATAATCGCAACATTAATCCACTAAAGATAAAAAAACAGCCCCATATTGGCGAGATACTAATTAGTTTTACCTGATATTAAGGTCTTGGTAACAAGTGCAGTTTTGTTCAATTTACCTGGTATGAAATTAATGATCAATGTGTGAATATCATGTATCTAAAAATCTATACAATTACGGATTCGATAAGTGTTTACTCAGTAATAAGTTAATCCTTTAAGTGTACGGACGTATATTCGCAAGTGATAAAACATAAAACAGACGCAAATAAAAAAATATTCAGAACAATATGGAGAGCTTCAGTTATAAAGAACTGGTCGAAGAGTATTTTAGAAACAAAAACCAGAAGGATGTTCTTAGTTACGTTAAAATAAAATTAAAGTTAAAGTTACGTTAAAATAAAATACAAGAACAAGTATCTATTTTCGTCAAAGCACTAAAAAAACGCTACAAAGAAGTTAGCTACAGTAAACAAAAGTTGTATATAAAAAGTGCTGGTTTGAAGGCCAACTTGCTGTCGCTGCAGACACAGCAAAGCAAGATAAGGCTGGAAGACCACGCAAATCATTGGAAAACTGCAGCGATAGATCTAAGAGGCGGAAGCTTAAAGATGTTAACGATGAAATTGGTTGTACAAATATAAAAGAATCTTTCCTACATCAATTACGATCACAGAACCAATTTACAAAAGTGGATATCATTGAAAAAGTTGTTAAAGCTAGTCCAGTGAGAACAAAACGGATTCTTAAAAGTATACCAACTCCGAGCGATGCAAAACAGTTCACAATTGAGGAGGCATTAGCATTAGTTCTGTATTTGAAATTGACAAAACAGCAATATATTCAGCTCAGATTGCGTGCGATTGAAAAGGGCTCAAATTTGTATCCAGCATATCATCACATAACCGCTGCTAAAATGGACTGTTTGTCATCAAAGGACACTATTACAATCACACCAATTTCGTCAGAGATACAACTGCAATCTCTACTTGATCTCACAGTCGAACGCTTGCTACAATCAATAACAGGAAATGAGTTAAAGAAATATGGAAACACAAAACTAATTCTTTTTTCTAAATGGGGATGTGATGGTTCTTCGGGACAAAAACAATACAAACAAGTTGTATGTGGAAATATTTCGGACTCAGATATGTTCATGGTATCATTTGTACCATTGCGATTGAAAAAGATTTTGGAAGATTCAGAGCCTTCGACTAATAGAACGCAGACAATGGATATTTGGAAAAATGAGAAACCATCTTCTACGAAATACTGCAGTCCAATCAAATTTAAATTCAAAAAAGAAACTCATGATGCCATTAAGAAAGAAGTCAGTGATATCAAGGCCCAAATTGCAACACTACAGCCATCACAGTTAGATGGGCAGCAAATTGAAGTAAGCTACCAATTAGTGCTGACAATGATAGATGGAAAAGTAGGTGATGCCGAGCTACATCAACCCAATTAAATCAAGTCCCGACAAAATCATTAGATAATACCGATGCATATGGATTTGGATTATCACCACTACATGCAAGAATACGACTTATGGAACACATACTGAAAATCAGTTATGATTTGGATTTCGGGTCTTCAGGATCAATAAGAAACAACGAAATTAACAAAGATTTAAGAAGTTCAAAAAAGAAGCATGTTTACTATGAATAACGGAAATTTGGATTGATTATAGATCAGCCAAAACAAGGGTCAGGCAATACAAATGATGACAATGCCGCAAGAAGATTCTCTTCAGATCCAGAACCAGCATCTGAAATAACAGGAGTGGACTTAAGCCTTATTTTCAGATTTAAAATAATCCTAGAAGTACTTGCGTGCACTGAAGAAATTGACTCCAGAAAATTTGCAGATTATGCAAAGGAAACTGCAAAAATATATACAACTACCCATGGAGAAATATGTCTGCAACAGTTCACAAGTAGAAGATGTCATTAAATATCATTTGGTGCCACTTGGAGAACTATCAAAGAAGGCTCAGGAAGAAAGGAACAAGGACTACAGATTTTACAGAGAGCACAATACTAGAAAAATTTCACGAAATTCCACAAATGAAGATCTATTTAATATATTATTCGCAACTTCAGATCCGTTTATCTCCAGTATTCGCAATCAATGGAAAGTGGAACATCGGAATTTAGATGAAGAAGCCAAAAAACTACTAAAGAACAGAAATAGCACAGAACAAAATATGGAATATTTGCAATCAATATTTGAGTCAAATGTATAATATTTATAATTGTCTTCCATTGTTATTTAAGTACGAAAAACATAGTATTAGTAAAAAATAATAATAAACAGAACCTACCATTGTAAAAAATGCTATTAAAATCTATTGCAGTATTTATTTTAAATTTTTTTAAAGTCAAATTTGACAGCAAAAAATGTTCTGTAGTATTAGCAAAATTTTTAGATAATATTATTAACGTTTTTAAAGTGTAAATATTCTTTGAGTGTAAACAAATTTCAAATTTGAAAGCAAAAAAGTTTTAATTTTTCTGTAATAATAGCAAAATCTCCAGTTGATTTTACTATTTTTTTTTGAGTCTAAAAAATTTTTTGAGTGTAACATTATTAAATTCAAATATTAAAATTTTAATAAATAAAAAAATAATAAAACCATATTTCACTCTAGAAGTTAAAAAAATCTAGAAGTTAAAAATGACCTAGAATTCTTTAAAAAGTCCTCAATCAATTTTAATGTAATTAAAACTGAGTCAAGCTGAACTATATATCTATCCATATTAAAAAAATAACTTAAATATTTTGATCGTTTCAAAAATTACAGAATTTTGGTCAACGAAAAACGATTTTCAAAAAGTGACTGTTTGGTGTGCTCTATGGGCAGGTAGAATCATTGGTCCATATTTCTTCAAAAATGATGACGGCCAAAATGTTACAGCCAATGGGGAACGCTATAGATACATGATTAATGACTTTTTCGTACCTGAATTGGAGGATGTTGATGTGGACGACCTTTGGTTACAACAAGAAGGCGCTACATGCTATACATCTAACGAAACAATCAATCTATTAAGGGAAACTCTTGGTATGCGCATTATCTCGCTTCGTGGGCCTGTGGCCTCCAAGATCGCGCGATTTGACACGACTGTTTTTGTGGGGTTATGTAAAGTCGCTTGTCTACGCAGATAGCCTTGCAAGAGAATATTCATCTCGTTATTGCTGACATACGGCCCAAGTGCTCCAAAAAGTAGTCGAAAATTGGGCCTCTCGGCTGGAATTTATTCAAGCCAGCCTCGGCGGCCACTTGCCCAAAATCATTTTTAAAACATAATGGCAAGCCTTTATCTTCACAATTAAGCTAAATTCTTGGTCATAATATTAAATTATATGCGTTTTATTTCCTCTTGAAAACCACACGTCTGAAAAAACACCGTTTATTTAAAAATTAATTCAAATCGAATAAAGGCTGCTTCTTTCTAAACTGCTGTACACAGTTATTTTTCCGTGTACAAAAAAATTAAAAAAAGAAAAATTGGCGTGTAGAGAACTTCCCTATAATAAATCTTGACGGGACCAGAAAATTACTTCATTATATAGAAACTTCATTACACAGAAATTATATTTTTTCCCCACTTTTTATTTAAAATAATAGTTTGGGTTACACTTTTATATTTTTCTTCGTCAACAAAACCTTCTAATACCAAATAACAAGACCATTGTATACAAATTATATTTTTTTCCATTTCTATTTGTTCCATTTCTCTTCATCAACAAAACCTTCTAATATATTTAGAAACTTAAATACAGTATTTGGCACGTTACTCCTCATCTGCACAAAAGTTCGTAGTACATCAATTAAAGAAGAAAAAACGTGCTCCAATGTTGGTATCGTTTTATTGACATCAGCCAATTCTTCAAATTTGTCTAACCATCCTGTACTAGCTTCAAAATTTTCGTGACCCAATGCATCAGCGAACTCTTTTTACTTCGTTAATAGCCAGAAATAGAACGATTTTTGCCACGTGCAGCAGTATACTCAAAAAGGGGTCATTCCACCGTTTCGGGTGTTACATTTGTACGCATTAAATAGTGTTTTATTAGATGTTGTATAAGGCAACTAGTCTATTACAACTATTGGATCGTCTACTATTTCAGCCCGATTCTGAATAACAATTCCCCTGGAATTTTTTCCCTATTCCCTGTTCCCCTATTCTAAATAAAATCTCCCGGGGAATTTTTTCACTTTTCCCTCTTCCCTTATTCTAAACGAACTTCGAAAAAGGGAATCTCTTCCCCGGGAAAAAAGTAGGTATTACGAATGTCAATTAAAGGGAGAATGTGATGAAAATTTTTGGGAATAATTCCGCCAAAAAAATGCAAGGGAGTTGCGCCAAAAATGTAAGTATTTAAAATTTTTCATGAAAAATTAAAAAAATAACACATTTATTTTTTCAGGTCAAAAACAACAAACAAAAAGCAGTTAGACATTCTGCTAACCTCAATGCAATTGCATGCAGACATTGCTCGAGATTGGTTTAAGGGAAGTAAAGAGGAGATAAACCGGGTATGGCGCAATTTGGAGGCGGAATTAAATGCAGCCGGGCCACCATTAAAAAGTCTTGCCGAGTGGAAGAAGGTATGTAGAACAAAATTTGATTTGTACAATGCACAAATGACAAAAATGCGAAACCTTTTTCAGGTATGGGCCGATCAAAAGAAATATGTACGGTACAAGGCGGCACAAAACCTAAAATACTCCAGAGGAACTGGTGGAGGCCCCAATATGGAGCAGACGTTTTCTACAAACGAAGAGGCCATATATGATTTAATTGGCATGAAGGAGTCAGTGGAAGGTGTGGCCAACACGTTTGGGTAAGGCTCTTCAACTTCCACAAAACAAAAACAGAACACAGATAGCCTTCCACCTGCATTTCTGAAGTTACTAGAACCAAACGATGAGGAGGCTGAAAGTATTGCGTTGCAGAGTGACACAGCACAAGACACGCCTTAAAAGCCACCGGCGAAAAAAATTAAAATAAGTGTCCAACATTTGACTGCACAGGTCTCCGCTCGTGATGTTCTATTAGATGAGATAGCCATCCAAAAAAATTGGCTGGAAGCAATGATGGAGCAGCATCAAATTACAAAAAAAGTGTATCGCTCTATTGACCGCCTTTACGATGGCAAGAAGGAAGAGCTTAAAGAGCAAAAAAGGTACAATTTGGCATATTTTTCTCCTGCTGCTGCACTTCAGCGTTTTCTGTTTCAGCTACCATTACAAACGCAGCACTGAACATTTTTATACTGTTTTTAAGTTTTTATTTTATTTATACTTCACTCTATTAACTTTTTTCGCTTGAAACTTCATGAAAATATTTGCAAATTGTTAGCCAAACAAAACAGCTGACGCAAAACAGCTGACTTCGAATAATCGAAACTCTCTCTCCCTTATTTCCATTCTCCCCGTTTGTTTAGAATAGGAGGATTTTATTCCCGGGAAAAATAAATTCCCCGGGAATTATCTCCCGGGGAGTATTCAGAATTGGGCTGTTTAAGTAACATTTTCTTTTCCTTGACTCACATTAATAAAATATGTGAGCAATAACGAGAAAATTACCAATAAGTAGCTGTTTCGGGTGTTACAGAATTTGGCGCTACTTGCTGGCAATCAGATTCAAAATGCAGAACTCAGCGAATTTGCATATGTAACCTTCAGTTTATTTACAGCAAGCCAAATTAGTTATAATAGCTAAACGAATAGCCAGCATCTTTTTTCCTTTAATTTTTATGAATAAAATTATCTGTTTCGGGTGTTACATGTGATTCGTTACGAGTACGAAATAAAAACACATTTACCAGAACTGTCTCAACAACTTAACTTCAAAAATTAACGAAAGTAAATGTTCCAGTTTTATTGTTCTACAATCATCCCTTATGATGAGATTCATCCTCTTCCGAATCACTGTAAACTTCACAATAGGAAAGTTTATCTTTTATTTTCGGTATAACCTCAAGATCGCCTTTGGAACCAGGTACAGCTGCCAAGTCAGGAACATGTTGCTCCTTTTTCAGTGTAGCAATTGGTTGCTGAAACTCTTCCTCCCATATGTCTTTCTTTACAATTACAACTTGAACGGAAATGGAATTGGATGTTTTCGCTGCTATGATCTGTCTGCAGTCGATCACTTTAAAATAATGCTGCTTCTGAAGATTGGGAATAGCTTGAACATCGTCCCAGAGATCTTTTAAAAACTGTGTTTCTCTTTCAATATATTCTTTTTTTAATGTACATAACGTGTATGGCATGTGTCTGAGTTTTGACAAAGGTGTAAAAATCAAAAGCAGAATTCATGATAACCTGTCTGGATTTAACACCCATCCACGCCAATCTTTTTATTGCTCCTCCAATTCCATCAACAGCTCCTTTTCCGTGAGAAGCAGCGAAAAAGTGCCATTGCAGCTGCTTGGCTTTTCCGCGCTTTTTGAGTTCAAAGAGAGATGACAGGGTATACTTATTTTTAAATTGGGCAGCACAATTGTCACTAAAGATGTTAAGTATTTCTATTGTATTGCACCGTATAGTTTGAACGTAATCGATAATGTTCTTTAAAAACGTCAGGATCTCTAACGGTTTTGAAATCTTTCCTCCCAGGGGCTTGGTGACTAACATCATCTCTGTAAAAGAAATCCTTCGTAGCTTTCTGGGCTTCCATTGTCAGTCTTGGGCCTTTGTTTTTGAAATACCCTGTTGATTTTATATTATAATCCTGTCCTAACACGTCAGTTATTACTTTTTTGAGAACTGCAGCTTTATTTAATGGTGTTTCTGGGAGAGAATTCTTTACTTTTTTCACAGCTTTTGCAAAGGTGTTTATACATTTGTAAGATCCCATTGGAGAATCACAAACAACATTGTTTTTGTTGAGTTTCTTCTTTTCCCTACACGCTCGCACTCTGTCGCGCACCTTTAGACGATGTTCCAATTTAAGATCTTCTGCACAAGTTTCTTCTTTCTTCTTTTTCCTTCTAATAGCGTCTCTTTCCTTCTCTTTGCGCAAATGTTCGGCATATTTCACAGGATCCTTCTTTCTGTTTTCTCTCAGCTTAGCTAGCCGTTCTTTTGCTGTTGAAGGCATGGTAATTTATCTAAAAAGTATCAACATAATAATTATACACGCATGCATTTTAAAACAGACGCTGCGGCACCAAATAACTACGCATAATATGTATAAGTTTGTCATTACAACAATGTAACACCCGAAACGTTTCGGGTGTTACACATTTTCAAAAGTTAAAACTCACAATTGAACACAAACTTTATTAATTATTGATAGACATTTGATTAGCTTAGCACCGTAACCTTACTTTTGCAAAACATGTTAGGCCAAAAACATTTAGCCAAAAAATTAAACAACTAATTACCTTTTTTTCGTTTTGGGTGTTACTTTGATACAACGGTTTCAAATACTCTTCAAAAAACAGCTTAGTGCAGGCTTTTTAATATTTTTTAACACGATTTGTGTAATTTCAATATCCAACCACAATTATAAAGAAAAATTAGTGACAGATGACAGGTTGCTTTCTCTTTATTAAGTGTTGCCATATATTGATTTATAAATTACTTGCATGGCCTATATTTTTAACGTTACTTTTAAGTAATGTAAAACATAAAAAATGTTGAGTTTAGAAAAAAAAATTCAGGCATGAAGGGTGGGAATGTTTTTTTATATAATTGGCATAAAGCTGACTTTTAAATCTTATTTTTTTTCTGAGCTCTGGTCAATTTTATTATGGATTAACCCAAAGGCAGGTTCGAAGCCTTTTCCGTTTAGTGCTCAATTGCTCATCTTTAACATTTTTTAGAATAACTACTTTTTTTTTAAAATATTTGATAACGTGGTAGAAAGAATTCCAAACTGCTTAGCTAAATCTTTTTTTTACTCCTTCAACTTTATTGATAATTCATATTTTTTTCATATTGCGCTGCGTCATTATCGATTCACTGGCAACTGATGCCAAAGTTGTTATTGAAGTGACTTTCTTCTTTTTGTTCGTTTTGATTTTCTTCATTTGGGAATCCCCTCATTGTATGTAAGTTCATTATCGGCGCACAGAGCTGTTAGTGTGCGTAACAGAAAATTATTAAAAAAATTCATTATAAGGAGACGAAAACGCATATGAGTCAAAATTACACCTGCAAAATTGTTTCATTGTTTAGAAAACTTCACTGTATAGAAAATCATTATAAGGAGATCAAAGTACAGCAAAATGGGAAGGAAAAAACTGTTTTTGAAATCAAATTATTACAGGGAGAACTTCATTGTATAGACTTTCACTATAGAGAAGTTTGACTGTTTATAGAAACAACGGCTGATTTTGAAATAAATTATTTTATTCATATTCCTGTGAATACCCTCGAAAATGACATCACTATACTTATAGTTGCAGATTCAGTTAACTATCACCAAGCGAAAATTGTATTTTTTATGGGAGCGAACATTTCGTTTCAGGTGAATACTACACTATTAGCATTTACCTGAAAAATGCTTACGTTATGGCTGTTTCCCACCAAAAAAAAACACCAAAAATTTCCCATTAAGCCGTAAAGTGGCAACACCGACACTTACTCTGGTAACCTTTTACAGTGAATGATACGGTAAAAGATGAATGAATGAAAGAAAGTTTACTGTTGTTATTTTAACAACAAACAAAATCACGAACTAAAGCTAAGTTAAACTATACATTTTTGGACGGATTTGCAGAATTTTTTTATTAAACATGGCAGCAGGGATGTGTCGCCTATGTGCCTCTGAGAAGGAAACCTTAATTTCCATGAAATATCAGTGGGAAACTATTTGCCAAAAATTATCTACTTGTTGTCACCTTTACATACAAATGGACGACACTCTGATGCCCAAATCCATATGCCAAGAATGCATGGGATGTTTGAATGCGTCATATAACTTCTACATCCAAGTTCAGGATGCTCAGAAAACACTGCAGTCGTATTTTTGCAGATCACTGTCCCAGAATAAGGGGGACATTGCAGATAAGAATATCAAGTTAGATGGCAGCGAAGAATACTCGTATATAAAGGAAATTGAACCAAAAACCGTGCTTACAAAGGAGCTTGACCCTCGTATAAGAAATGAAGCTTGGACTAGAAATACCTGCGAGATGGAACTTGAAGGGACGGCAAACAGTAAACCATTATTTACAATAACAAACGTTACATCTTTAGTTGAAAACAATGATTCGCCGGAGGAGTATATCCTGCCTGAGGAGACTGAGGAGATTAAAACAGAGTTAGAAAATTGTCCATCTCATTCCATGCCGGAAGATGACTTTGAACAATATGCGATGAACTCAGCTATGATGCTTTACAAAGTGAAGAAGGAGCCTAGAGAAGCTGGGATAGAAGATTACTACGAAGAAAATAAAGAATTTGAAATGGACAAAGCCATCACTGTTTCACAGACCAAGAAGGTATGTAATGTGCCCGAGGATTTTTAAATGCTGGTGTAGGAAGTATCGTCGATTTGAAATTAACAAAGTAACAATTACTATTTTCAGTACATATTGATATCGACAGTATTTGGCCGGGTAGGAAACCGACCACAGTCGGTCTTAAATCTGAAACACAACCAAATTTGTTTTCGTTGTAAAATGTACTTGGATTTTAGTAATAATATCTATATTTTCAGTTGGTCGCTTGATTTAACCATAACGCAAGCTTTTGGGACCCGACGAGTCCTTCAATCTGAGTTGAACCAATAAAATGAATTCATTTGTTTACATTCCATCTAGGATGTGAATATACCCATTGTCATTCCATGTGCAATACCTCAAAAACCGATAGGATATAGACATAGATCCCATAAAACTATATATTCTGAATTTGATGATGATGGCTTCAGGTTTCCTTTTTCTTGTGTCAGTATTGATGATGTTTCAGAGGCTGTGGGGAAGCTAAGATCTAAGTCAGTCGGTATTGATAAAGTGCCTATTGAGTTTTTGAGGATTATATTTCCCTACATATCTGATCTAATTTTACATCTTTTCAATTTTATTTAGACTACCTCTGTATATCCTACAGCTTGGAAGACAGCACGAGTGGTACCAATACCGAAATCAGCAAGTATTTCTGGCCCCGACGACTCAAGGCCCATATCGATTCTACCTGCTTTATCAAATTTTTTTGAATATATTTTAAAGAACCAGATATTGCTCTGCTTTAGGGGTAAAATCTTTGATTCGCAGTATGCTTTTCGTGAAGGGCATAGCACTACATCCTTGCCTTTACACCTTACAGACATCATACGTAATAATATGAATCACAATGAATTAAGTGTCTTTAGATTTGTCCAAAGCATTTCATTTAATTTGCCACGGTACTTTGATTGAAAAACTTCGAAATCAATTTAATTTTTCGAGCTCGACTTGTAGACTTGTAATGTTCTACATAAGTCACAGATCTCAGTTTGTGGATATGAATGGAATTGAATCTAGTGTTCTTGCTCTGATGTCTGGTGTCCCGCAAGGTTCGGTTTTAGGGCCTCTTCTATTTATAATGTATATAAACGACTTTTCTGCGTGTCTGGAGTCATACATGTGCAGCATATTTCTATATGCAGATGATGTTTTACTTCTTTTCAGTGGTGGTCGGGATAGCTTACACGCTTTAGAAGAAAAAATTAACTTCTGTCTACGATGGACTTCTCGTAATTCTTTGTGGATTAATCCCTTAAAAACGAAAGCAATTATGTTCGGTGCTCCTGGTTTTGACATGGACATATTTGTCAGTCAGAGTTGATTTTGTTGATCGTCATAAATGTTTAGGTCTTATAATTGATAGCAAACTTAATTTTGGACATCATATTGACTCTGTCCATTGTAGAATTTATGGTATTTGGCGCAGGTTGTATTCGACTAACATTTATGTACCGCCATGCCACAAATTTTGTATGGACTAGAGGTAGTGTCGGGTACAGTCGAATATAATTTGCTTAAACTAAGGCGTATTATGAACACTGTAACTCTGTACGAGGGCGACCGCAAAACTAACTGGCCTGGCACATTTTCTGTTTTACTAGCAACTTTTTTTTTTGTTTTTTAAAAGCAATCGTTTATAAGCCATCTGTCAAAATTTCCGAAATATTTAATGATTATTTTCTTTGTTACAGGTGATTGAAGTAAACAAGTTTTATAATTTTTGAAAAATGGAAAATAAAGAGTTTCGTTCGGTAATTTAACACTTTTATATGTAAGGTTATACGCCACAATTAATCAAAGATGAATTGGATTCTGTTCATGGTGATAATGCACCATCATACTCCACCGTGAAATCCTGCGTTCAACAATTTAAAATGGGTCGTTCACTACTACTATTGAAAACATTAGAAAAATATTTAATGAAGTGACTAAAGATAGACGAATAAAGCTCAGAGAATTTGCTGATATTGTTAAAATACACGAAAAACAAGTTTGGAGTATTTTACATGATGAACTCCACATGAAAAAGCTATCGGCAAGATATGTGCCGCGTTTGTTGACTTTGCCCCAAAAAATCGTCCGTTGGACCAATTCCGAGGAGCTTTTAGCGATTTATCAGCGTAATCCAATAGAGTTTTTGCGCCGATTCATAACTGTTGATGAAACTTGGATCCATCACTACATCCCAGAATGCAAAGAACAGTCAAAACAATGGATAGAAGCTGGTAAAAGTGGCCCCAAAAAGGCGAAAACTGTTAAGTCAGCAGGAACAGTAATTCCCACAGTATTTTGGGATGCAAGGGGTATAATATTTATTGATTATCTTGAGGAAGGAAAAACTAAATAGTGAATATTATTGTGCATTATTGGATCGGTTGAGTGCAGAAATCAAGATAAAACGAACGCATTTAGAAAAAAAAGTTCTTTTTCATCAAGATAATGCTCCTTCACACACTGCATTTTTAACTCAACAAAAACTGGCCGAATTACGATTTGAAATTGCTCCGCATCCACCATATAGTCCAGATTTAGCTCCTTCTGATTATTTCTTGTTTCAAAATTTAAAAAAATTTCTCGTTGGCAAAAAATTTTCGTCCAATAGCGAGGTTATTGCTGAAACTGAGGCATATTTTGAAGGTCTTGAAAAATCTTATTTTTCGGATGGAATTAAAAAACTTGAAAAACGTTTGATGAAGTGTATTGAGTTGGAAGGAGATTATGTTGAAAAATAAATAATAATAATTCCAAAAAAAACGGTTATTTTTGTGTTAGGCCAGTTACTTTTGCGGTCGCCCTCGTATATAATGTTCATAGGTGTGAACATGTATCTGCGTTTGTTAGAAGTTTTTTAGGAGTGTCATTTACTGAATATGTTAATCATAGGATTTTATTTCAGTTCTATAAGGTTATTTAATGTGGTGTGCCTGTTCCACTGTGCAGTTGGTTCTGTTTTTCGCCCTCTAGTAGGAATACTCAAATCGTTATACCTAGAATTTTTAATTCCATGTTTTAAAAGTCTTTTGTTGTTCGGGTAGCCAGGTGCTGGAATCAATTACCTATTGAACTGCGTGTTTTTTCTCACTCGAATAATGCATTTCGTCTTAAACTCTTTGATTACTTTATATCAGTTACACCTTAATAATTATATAATATATAATTTTATTTTTATTTCCATGGATATAAAACATGTTTGCCAACAACATGACTAAGTATGATTTGTACAAATCTGGACTATATTTCTATTTTTTTAGTTCTTCTTGATGTAAATATGGCTGGGGAGCCAATCGCGTTAAATTACATGTGTATATACATACATGTTTATTATTAAAGTTTATTTTAGTTTTTAAGTTTTTCTATTTGGAAATGTATTGGAAAATGGGCCAGATCGGTCAAGAGGTAAACATTTTCCCCATACAGGGACTAAGTCAACCTCTGGAAAAATCACTATATCTTAATTATTTTTGGAAAATTTTTTGATTATATATCACCACAATCAACTCATGGGCGTGGCGCCGCCTACACAGCCCTGAACTTAGAAAAACCATATATCATGAACTATTGGATATATGTCCATAATATATGAAAAAAAAATGATTTTGACATGGATAGAAACACATCCTGGTGGAAAAGTATGCGACGGAACGTCCCTTTTTAAATACATTATTTGTCGCCAAAGTAATATACCGATCGTTATAAAATTTTAACGTGGCACTGCCCACACAACCGATAGTAGTTGGTACATATGATGTTGGTATGGAAGGAAACACACACTGATTGAAAAGAGGCCTCCGCCAAGACCTTTTGGACTACTTCAGTCCATGGGACGAGAGATCATCTACATTTTGTTGTGTTTAGTGCATCTCCACTAACGTTCTACGTACTACAAATTAAGAAGAAACAAATGAACAAATACTGAAAAAGTGTATTTTTTTTTAGATGTTCTTTAAGTTACCCTAAATTTTTGTTTTTCTTAGCGTTTTTTAAGTGTATTTTTTCAGATGTTCTTTAAGTCTCTTAAAGGGTAGATTTTTGTTTTTCTTAGCGTTTCGATGAGATGTGTTCGCTTTAACTTCGCTGACTTACCTTTCCTTCCCCATATAACAAACAACATCAAACCTGATCTAATTAGCTTGTGTGGCAATTTACTCTTTTAAAAGTAATTTAAATTGCATTTTCGCAATCAAATGTATGTTGAAAATGAATCTAGCGCATTTATTGAAGTTTACGGACCCATTATTTGAACAATAGTCTATAACCCGTAGATAAACAATAGCAGTTTAAGGAAACGGCTTTAGTTCTCCCGTTAGCAAACATGTTAAAAGAAATTGCTCTGTAACCCCTTCCACAGATTTCCAATATCGCCCCACATAAATTGGTTCAGAGTTGACAGTGGTTCAAACATTTCAGGGGCGACGCTACAATTTATTAACAAAAGAAAGAGCAATCAGAGTAACAACTCTGTGATCACTGTCCAACAATACATTGGTTTATATTGGCCACATATTCTGAGATTAATAAGCTTCGAATATGGAAAATCAACCGAATTTACGCTACAATTTCATAATACCCTCAACATTGCATTATTATACTCCACCATAGGTGATTTAAAATTTAAAGACTTGACACACGGGTCTAAGGTCCCTAGGGCGCCGAAAAAAGCTCCTTTCGCACATTGACATGTGGGTACTTAGATACAGTGATATTCTCTAAATTAATTGAATATGACATCTGTTTCACGATACGATTGATTTCGAACCTTCGACCTATACGCGTGATCTATGGACCCTGGGCTCCAAAAGCCGTCCCGTAACGTTCGGAGACATATGTGTATCTAGAAACACTAAAATTTCTCACAAATCCAAATATGTATTTATATTTAATATTTGTGCCAATTTGGAACTCGGACCCATATGGGTCTAAGGGGCTCAAAAATCGGTCCCTTAAAATATGGAGATATGGGTATTAAACACAACTCACTTTAAGTCATTGTCCCATGGGTATAAGGTCTGTAGGGTGCCGGAAAATAGGTCCTTACGAACATGGAACTATGTAAATTCTGAAACAGCAATTTTATAAAGAATTCTATTTTTAAGATTTGGCTGAATAAGTGGACTACACCAATGGGACCTGACACCCAAAAACCATTCCGTGTTTGTGAAAATATGTTTATCCAGAAATAGTAATATTTTCTTACAAATTCAAATAAGTACATATACTTAGTAGGGATAAATACTGTTACACACGTTTTATGATGTAAAATAAAAAGTACTGAATGTTTTTGGACCAAATATTTTTTAATATATTTATTGATGTATATTGTATCCAAAAAGAATCTACTTATTCGAAATGTCCGCTTTTTGCCTTTACATACGTCTTAAGTCGCACTGGCCAATCGTCAATAGCTGCACGAACCTCGTCCATTGGAAAATTGGCCACAGCTCGAACCAAAGCAGTCTTAAGAGATCCAATGTTGGGGTATCTTTTGTGACAAACCTTGTCCTCTAAAACCATCCACAACCGTCCACAATTTGTAATCCAATGGGTTCAAATCTGGACTGCCTGAGGGCCATTCTTCAGAGGAAATGAACGCTGGCAAATTCTTTCGAAGCCAGGCTTGGGACGTTTTAGCCTCATGGGACGGCGCAGAATCCTGCTGGAAAGTCCATGGCTGGTTTTGTAACAGGGAATTTTTAAGAGGCTTCACAACAGCTTCCAAAACGGTTTCTTGGTAAACTTTGGCCGATGTTTTGACTCCTTTTTCGCAGAAATGCAGGTCAGTGACCCCATCGTAAGAGACACCCCAACAAACCATAACTGAAGCTGGGTGAGGACCCTTTTTCACCCTTGGGATCAGTTCAGATGCTTCCTTAGATGACCGCGCAAACACTCTATCATTTTGCTTGTTAAATTTTTCCTGAACGGTAATAATTTTTTCATCGGTGAACAAAATTTTTTTGTGCAAGTTATCAGCGTGCTTCACCAAAAGATATTGTTCAATCCTTTTTTTGAGCTGCAGTCAATAAATGTCCGGTACGTCGTTTGAAAGCCTCAAGTCCCAAGTCTTTTTTAATGATTCGACTCATGAACTTTTGCGTGATATTTATCTTACGAGCCATGATTTTCTGTTTTCGGAGCGAATTTCTGTGAATTCTTGATTTAACGGCTTTAATGACATGCGGTGTTCGAACAGAGTGTGGGCGGCCCGACCGGTGGCGGTCTTTTACATCTCCAGTCTCCTCAAACAGTTTTATGCATCGGTAGACGAACATGCGGCTAATCCCTAGTGGCCGGATCGTTTTAAAAATATCGCTTTTTTTAATTTTACACTTGAAAAGCGCTATTACAGAAATGGGTGTGTTCAAAGTTGTAACAGTATTTATGTCCCTACTAAGTATTTAGATTTAGACCAATTTTGCACTCGGATCGTTCACTAGGGTCCCAAAAATCGGCCTCCTTTAACTACGGCCTCCTTTATCGGTATTAAAGAACAACAAAACGTACCGTCACGAATCCGAAAATAACATTTATTCTAAATTTCGATTTGAAGCCTTGGCCCATATGTCTAAGGTCTCAAGAGTTCCGAAACAATGGTGCTTTCGAACATCGACAAATGGTTGCTCAGAAACAGTGAAATTAACTGAAATATCTCAATATGCATTGACTCTTAAAATTTTGTCTAAATTTAAATCCCTTATCTACAGGTCCCCCTTATAACCTTTTGGCCCTATTCAACAATAACATATGGGCTCTCAAAAACATTGATATTTTCTTCACGGATCTAAATAGGACAATGGTTCATCGGACCCCAAAAATGTAGTTCTGCCAAACATGAACCAACCACCATCGACCAAGTACCCAAATCTTTTTGTCTTTGCCGTACTACAACGAAATCCATAGTGGAGAGTATAAAATCTTCGACCTGGCCGCAATTAACGGCGTTTTAACTTGTGTGTATTTTAACTTGTCCTACTTACATATCGAGACCTAATCTTATAGAAGCGTTTGTACCTGATTAAGGGAATAAACTCGTATGGGTAAATAATGCTCATTAGCCGTATACATTTTCTAGCACGATCCTTTATTTTAATTCGGTAATGACATTATTCTTATTATAAATGGCAATCCCGAGCCATACAAATTTACTAGCACAATACTTTATTTTAATTCGGTGATGACATTATTCTTATTACAAATGGCGGATCCGAGATGTATATTCAAACAGGGCCGGCTCTACCATATAAGCAAATTAGGCATTTACCTTTAAGGACCGCCGTGGTGTGATAGTTAGTTTGTAAGGCTAACATATACAGTGGTGGTCATATAATTAGGGACACCCTATTTTATTTTGAAGTATTGATGTTTTTGTTTAAATAAAATATTAAATATATTTTTTTATTAAGTAAAGGTGTTTGATACATTTCAGAACATGTGTTTATTGAAAAAATATATGAAAATAATATATTTATATTAACTTAAAAAAGAAAATGAAAAAAAGAAACGATTTTGGCTTGGACAGATAATTAAGGACACTTCAAGTTTTTTTTTTATATATTTAATAAATAATATTATAACTTAAATTGAGTTTTAACGTTGATTTAAATCTAATATTTAGTCGGGTAACCCTTTGATGCAAGCAATGCGTTGCATCTCCGAGGAAGACTCTCAACTAGATGTTGACATCGTTCAATGGAGATATTCTGCCATATTTCTTCAACATTATGGAACAATTCCTCAGCATTTTTGTTGTTTTTTTTCTCCAAAGCCCTCTAAACATCTGCCCAAAGATTTTCAATAGGGTTTAAATCGGGGCTCTGGCAGGCCATTCCAAAACGTTTACGTTTTTAGTAGAAAACCATGCTTTAACGCTCCTAGCTGTATGTTTTGGGTCGTTATCTTGCATAAAAACAAATGGAACAGGCATGTGTTCGTCTGCAAATGGTTTCATTGTATTCTCCATAATGTCTTTATACACATGTTGATCCATTATCTGGGATATCCTACGAATAGGACCAACACCAAACCACGAAAATGCTGCCCATACCATAATATTGCCTCCTCCATGCTTTACGGTCAAGTTCTTTGTTTGGAGGACGTCGTACATAATTTTCCCATCTGACCCAAACAAATTGAATTTGGATTCATCACTCCACAGTATGTGTTTCCAAAACTCCAAGGGTTTTTCGACATGCTTCTTTGCAAAATTAATTCTGTTTTTTAAATTTTTTTTCGAAACATGTGGTTTTTTCTTGCTTACATCCACGGTGCCCACATTGAAGTAATCGACGCCTTATGGTTCTCGTTGATATTTCACCGCTAATTTGTGCCGTTATTTCGCTGTGAATCTGTTTAGAGCTTTTTTTTTATTATTTGCTGACTCTAAAATAAATAAAATATTATATGTCCCTAATTACGTGACCAAGTGAAATCACCTTCAAATTGCGACTGTTTCAATAAACACAGATTTTGTAGTAAAAACGACGCTGCAGAGTGATGCTTCTTGATGTCAAATAGTTGAGTACAGTTATAATTTACCGTTACAATACACTGTCGGTTCGAAAAGTAACATCAGAGAGTAAAAAAAATATATTGAAATTTAAGTATTTATTTTTTTCAAAGTGTCCTTAATTATGTGGCCACCACTGTAAGTAAAGCTAGGTTTATGTCCGGGTCGTAACATCTAACAATTTTTTCAATGGCGCTTCCACCTCGTTTATCCCGGCGACATTAAGAGTAAGATATTTATCTCTAAGGCCCCCCATTCACGTACAGTTTTAACTGTCAGTTTGAACTGTTCAGCTAAAACTGTCAGTTGAAACTGTATGTGTGTGGTATATAACTGACAGTTTTACTCAACTGTTCAGTTTAACTGAGAAATATAAAAATTTTATATTTTTAACTGACAGTTTTAACTGCCTTAGCCATGTTAAAACTATTCTTTAAAAAATACATTAGCTGTTAGGAGCCGCCTTTAAACAATAGGTCAATGAGTATAAAAATTATATTAAGACTTTAGTAAGCCATTTGATTAGGACGGCGGATTGTTCTATCTGCCCTAGTACTTACTTAGCCGTCACCCATAAAAACTCCTTATTGGGAATCGCTGCGCATCAGTTGGTTTTTTCTGCAGTATCCGTCTAGTATCTTGCCCATAGTGTATAAGGTCCCACATAATGTTTTGGTCTTCGAGTTTGCACCTGCTATTTTGTGATCTGTACGATCGTGTATTCTATATTCGGGTGGCCCTAAACCCAATATTTATTTTATAACCGTAGTAACCGTAGGACATAACCTGTCAGTCCATCCCTTACAACGTTGCTAGTATTCTTTTTTGTTCCTAATAATATATCGACCAGCATCTGTGAGCTGCGCCAGCTGATCTTTTGTTGTGATCCTCTCAAAATACAGTCGACTCTCGATAATTTGAGACTCGTTAATTTGAATCTCCATAAATTTAAGTCTTTTCCCGGTCCCTTGAAAAATACATACATACATTTCGATAGGTCAATTTTGTAGTGAGTTATTGTCATATTATTTTTCAAGGCCCATTAGACAGTTTGTGTGGGAGGTACCAGTAGGGCCTTTCCGATCTTAGCCAAATTTAGCGCAAAAGTTTGTTCTATATATTAATCTTTATGCCGAAAATTTCGTCTCGATAGGTCAAGTGTATGGTGAGTTATTGTCATATTATTCTTCAAGGCCCATGAGACCGTTAGTGTGGGAGGTACCAGTATGACTTTTTCGATCTCAACCGAATTCAGCGTAAAAGTGTGTTGTATATAGAAATCTTGATCTTGAAAATTTCATTTCGATAGGTCAAGTTTGTAGTGAGTTATATTCATATTATTTCTCAAGGCCCATAAGGCCGTTTGTATGGGAGGTACAAGAAATGGTGGCCCAATCTAAACCATTTTTACATTGATGATTGCGCCTATATAGAGATTATTGTTTGCAATATTTCATTGATTTTGCTCAAGAAACTGGACGGATATTTCCAAATAAAAAACTAATTTTTATGAGGTAGTGTCGGTTGAGGGTCTCCAACACCAACTTCCCGTAGAGCTATATAGCCCATTTTCAATACCAACCATGCTAGGTTAACTACACATGTTTGTGCCAAATTTCAGCTCCCTAGCTCTTTTCATGCAGGCTTTATCTTGTTTTCAACAGACAGACGGACAGCCGGCCATCATGGCTAGATCGTCTTAGAATTTTACGAGGATCAAGAATATATACTTTGTAGGGTCTTCGATGATTATTTCAAGGTGTTACAGACAGAATGACAAAACTAATATACCCTCCATTGTATGGTGGACATTATAAAAATCAATGGGACTTAACACATTTTTAAAAAATTAAAAAAGTAACAAATCTGACAGGACCAACTATAAGCTGTTATTCAGAAGATTCAGAATTAAAAATTCTTTTTGAATTGCGACAGGACCTTAAATTGGGAAGGTAATTGGCTTGGAGGCTAACTCAAAAGATGACCAATATGGTTCAGCTATTCAGCTACTATGCTGCACAATCAATGCATTTGTGGGTGGGGTATTCTAAAACGAGGAACGATTTTGAACTGTTTTTAAGAGTACCACGGTCTTAACAGACCATGCCAAATTTGATTACGATCGTGTGGTTTCTGCAACTGCAGACCCTTAAATATAGAAAACCTTTTCATGACATAAAAACATGAACCAATGTGGACCCCTATGCTTGGTCCTTGGATGAAACGCGAACAATGTATCAGGTTTTATCGAAATATAAAAATAAAATAATTGGACTGTAGGGCGGACATCCCAATGGAGTCAACACTGTTTCTGAATCGATCGGTATAACAAACACGGGGTCTATCTCCATTTCTTTAGGGTATCTGCACATTGTAAAATGTATCAAAAAAAAGTCCATATGAGCCGCTTTCGAAAATTTAGTGAAAAAGTAAGGGTGGAGCGCGGTAGTTTTCCTTTTTCACTACAGACTTTGGCGGCACTGTTGCTCGAAGAGAGTGGAGATTGTGCGTGGCTTATAGTTGCTGACGGCAGATTTGTACTCGTCTGCCTTTCAGTTGCCATCATGCATTGGACACGTCAGGAGAGGTCATTTTGGGTTGAAGCGTATTTTTCAAATGCGCACTCGATCATTGCAGTGCAGCGTGCTTTTAGTTTACGATTCGATGTTCGCCCACGCAGACGTGTTCCTGGACGGCAATCATTTGTAAATTGGGTAACTTCATTGACAACAGCAGGGAATGTGTCATGTGTACGAAGGGGACCCAGCAGAAGAAGTACAACACTACAAAACATCGAGAGAGCAGTACTGCAAACTCCGAAACGCTCTTGGCATTTTCAGACGGTACTTGACTATGATACATGATTTTATTCAGCCGGCTCTTGAGGCAGTGCAATTAGAGGATATATGGTTTCAACAGGATGGTGCCACTGCGCACACAGCGTGGGTTACCATGAATTGTTTGAGGCAAATGTTTCCAGGATGGCTTTTCTCTTTGAGGGGTGATGTCCCATGCGTTTTTTTCCTGCATTCGATTTATATCAACCGTCCCAACACCTTGGAAGACCTAATAAACAATATTGAGGCTGAAATTGGCAGAATATTAGTCGACATGCTTGTTAGAGTTCATGAAAACTTCAGAAAACGTATGCATCAGTGTGCCAGATACACTGTTTAAAACATGTAATTTTAAAATTCCCTTACTGATTAATATAATTAAAATATAAAATGAATTTTTCTGAGGTTTATAATTTTCTTTATTTCATTCCTAAATAAACAAATTATCGCGCTTCACGCTGTACAATTGTTTCAACTTTTGCTTTCCTGACGCTTCCTTCGCTAACACTTCGCAAAATCAAAATCTCAATTTTCTATTGATCTATTCCATGATCACTACTTTATATAAAACAAATTGTGTCTTTCTAGCGTAAAAGTCCACATAAGCCGCGCCTCTCTGCCCATGGTAAAAAAAAACGTTAAGCACATATTTTCTTACACATGCTGAAACATCTGTGTTCCAACTCTTGGTTAAGCGCAAACAATAAGGATTACAATATGAAGGTTCAAGCGTCGTAATAAAATTATTCTGCAGTTAAGAAATTTTATTTTTTTTAGAAAATCGTGGTATATAGAAGGTAGCGCCACCTATGGAGGGATCCTTGAATATGGTTTATTCGAAAACATGAAAAAATGGTCCAATTTCACCAGAAATAGTTGTTGGTCACTCGTGTAGGCTCTTTACGAAATGTGGTAGGAATCGGAGTTAAAAGGTGACTTCTAGAGTGGCAGGGCCTCAAATCAGGGTGGAGGCAATATTTGCGATGGTAAAATAAAATAAAACCAATTATGGCCCAGTTTTACCAGAGTTACTTTTTAATCGCTTATAAAGCTGCATGTCCTCAAATTAGTTGGTAACTTTGTGTAAAGGCTATTCCTTTTGTCGTAGTCGGATGTGGCTTCTAGTGCTGCATGTCTTTAATTGGAAATACAAAAATACGTGTATGCACCTTTATGGTCTAGTTAAAACAGAGTTAATTATTGGTCGGTAAAAACTTACCATGCCAAATTTGAGTAATATCGTGTTTAATTTGTGGTTTTAAGAGCTGCAGAACCTAAAATCACTAAACCCTCTTGTATGAATCAATGAACCGATATGCGCAAATTTTGATAGGGTTCGTGCTTGGCCAAATATTGAATAATGTATCAAGATTCATCGAAATCAGTTGATAATTGCGACCTTTACAACGAGAGATGGACAGACGAGGGGCAGACGCTATTCAATGGAAGCAGATAGTGCTTCTAAATCGAAAGGTATATTAAACAATGGGTCTATCTTCATTCCTTTAAGGTGTTACAAACATCAGCACTAAGTCATAATGCTGATGTTCGACAATACGTAGTTTGAAACATTTGACAAATGTATCAAATAAGCCACAAATGAGCCGCAGTAATTTCGATCACGGTAGTTTCTATGCCGAAAATGTAAGTGTAATTGTATCAACGTTTGCATCCCTGCTTAGAAGTGCTCTTATAAAGAGGGGAAAACAATTTTAAAAAATAAAACGATTTTAACTTAAGTCCCTATATGTTTGTTACCGACGGCCCCAAATATCTAATAATTGTTGCCAATGCCATTTCTTTTGTTTTTAAAGGACTTTTCTACTTTAACACCTGAACAGCAAATCAACAACTGGAATTCCTATACTCACATTTGCTATGCTTGCGATTAAAGAGCCTCAGATTTCCAAAATTTAATCTCACATGTGGATAGAATACATTCTGTGACAGACTTTGATGAAATGCAATATAAATGTTATGATTGCAAGCAAATATTCAGCGTATACAATGCCTTTCTCACCCATGTTCGCCTGAAACACCATCCTTGTCTTAAACTACGGTGTGATGCCTGCGATTTGCTCTGTCCCGACTCCAACAGCTATGCGGTCCACCGTAATATCATCTGCTGTGAGGCGAAGAAGTATCCCGGCGATTTGATATCAAAGAAAAGGAAAGTGCATCTGCCTAAACAGACATACAAATGCACAATCTGCAACATGGAGTTTGCTCAAAAGCAAAGTTTAAAAAATCACAAGCACATGAGTAAGTTTCAAAGACAATCGAGCGATTGCGAGGAGCGTTTTGTGACATACAAATTTCGTTTCAGAAGAGAGAATGAAGTACAAGACTGCCGTAAAGAAATATCATTGCACGTTGTGCAACAAGGAATTTTCCCAGCTCAGAGGTTTAAAAAGACACGAAAGGAATCACAAAAGTGAGTAACCTTTTTATGCATATCCGATGTGGTGTATTAAAGAGAATTTGCTTAACAGAGCAACTAGAGGTTATCTGCGATTATTGTGGTAAGGTGTTCAGTAGCATCCCCAGTTTAGAGCTGCATATGCCCTTGCACGCCTTGGACACTGAGTTTAAATGTCACATATGCCAGAAAAGGTAATGATTTGTTTTGTATTATTGCTCTTATTCTAAAGAAAATATCCCATTTCATTTTTAGCTTTACCAAGTTGTCACTTTTGGAAAAACATAAAGGCGACGTCCATAACGAAACTAAAAAATTCAAATGCTGCATATGCTCGTCCCGATTTCGAACGAAAATCGAAAAGATTACGCACGAGGGCGATCAGCATGCAAGTGAAATGCCTTTTTCATGTAGACTCTGTAACCGAAGATTTCGCTGGAGTTGTCAATTGGATGTACATGTGGCGGTCCATAGCAATGAACGAAAGTATACATGCAAATATTGTAATAAATCCGTTAAAGACATGTACTATTTAAAAAGGCATGAGCAATGTTGCCGTTCTGGACAATACAGAAAAGCAGTACAGAGAGAAAATAAGGTCCATTAATGATGTTACATTCCCTTGTCCATACTACTTTTTACTAATTTTACTTTTGTTTTGATATCCTGGGTAGTGCCAATATTTAAAATAGTTTTGCCCATATTCAAAGTATTGTTTCAATGAATTGATTAAAGTATTAATCAATAATTAATATTACAGATAGAATGTTAATAATTTTTGTGTTTATAAGGATTTCCAGAATAATTCGTGATAAATTGCTTACCTTAGTATTGGGAAATGCAGTTCTCGACACCCAAACCAGATTTGAGTTAACTGTAGTAAATTTCATTTCCATCAACTAACGGGCAAGTGAGCTAACATTGTATTCGATGTATGTGCGATCCGAGGCGCTAACATTGATTTAGATCACACCTAGCTGCAGCTGTTCATAAGAAGGCACCGAGAAAGCAAGAAGTCACGAAGCTTTGTATATAACAGAAAGCACAAATATCCTTTCCCCAATATTATTACTGTGCATTGAAAACACATCGAAATTCTTTAACTAAAGGGTATTAACTACAATAAATTAAATTGTTTGAATGCTTCCATAGTACAATAAAGTACAGGGTGAGCGATTTAACATTTTAGATTTGAATCGGCTATAAATAAGGACCGATATTTTTTCAAATTTCTGGTTTTTTAAAAAGTTTGAACTTTGCCATTTTATAATGGAACACAATATCATTCATATGACTACGAGGGCGACCGCAAAAGTAACTGGCCTAACATAAAAAGAACCGTTTTTTTTTGGAATTATTATTATTTATTTTTCAACATAATCTCCTTCCAACAATGCAACAATACACTTCATCAAACGTTTTTCAAGTTTTTTAATTCCATTCGAAAAATAAGATTGTTCAAGACCTTCAAAATATGCCTCAGTATCAGCAATAACCTCGCTATTGGACGAACATTTTTTGCCACCGAGAATTTGTTTAAATTTGGAAACAAGAAATAATCAGAAGGAGCTAAATCTGGACTATATGGTGGATGCGGAGCAATTTCAAATCGTAATTCGGCCGGTTTTTGTTGAGTTAAAAATCTTGATGAAAAATAACTTTTTTTTCTAAATGCGGTCGTTTTATCTTGATTTCTTTACTCAACCGATCCAATAATGCACAATAATATTCACTATTTATAGTTTTTCCTTTCTCAAGATAATCAATAAATATTATACTCCTTGCATCCCAAAATACTGTGGCCATTACTTTTCCTGCTGACTTAACAGTTTTTGCCTTCTTGGGTGATGGATCCATGTTTCATCAACAGTTTCGAATAGGCGCAAGAACTCTATTGGATTACGCTGATAAATCGCTAAAAGCTCCTCGGAATTGGTCCAACGGACGATTTTTTGGGGCAAAGTCAACAAACGCGGCACCATTTTCGCGGATAGCTTTTTCATGTGGAGTTCATCATGTAAAATACTCCAAACTTGTTTTTCGTGTATTTTAACAATATCAGCAAGTTCTCTGAGCTTTATTCGTCTATCTTTAGTCACTTCATTAAATATTTTTCTAATGTTTTCAATAGTAGTAGCAGTTTTCGGTCTTCCAGAGCGTTGTTCATCTTCCGTACTTGAACGACCCATTTGAAATTGTTCAACCCAGGATTTCACGGTGGAGTATGATGGTGCATTATCCCCATGAACAGAATCCAACTCATCTTTGAATAATTGTGGCATATAACCTTTCATATAAAAGTGTTTAATTACCGAACGAAACTTTATTTTCCATTTTTCAAAAATTATAAAACTTGTTTACTTCAATCACCTGTAACAAAGAAAATAATCATTAAATATTTCGGAAATTTTTGACAGATGGCTTATAAAAGATTGCTTTTAAAAAAACAAAAAAAAAGTTGCTGGTAAAACAGAAAATGTGCCAGGCCAGTTAGTTTTGCGGTCGCCCTCGTACCACTGGCTCCATAGAAAAGGGTGGTTAAATTTTAAGTGCCAATGTTGATTTGTCGCACAAAAGAGCCATTGTTTCGTAAGCTGTGTTTCACGTGGCTTCGTCCTGTTGAAACCACTTATCGTCCACATCTATATCTTCCGATTCGGGCCATAAAAAGTTCGTTGAAGAAACGGACCAAACTGTTACTCTTTGTGGGTGCATTGTTTTTTTGACAATCACTCTTGGCACATCATTCGCCCAAATGCGGTAATTCTGCTTATTGACGAATCCACTGAGGTGAAAATGTGCCTCATCACTGATGAAGATTTTCTTCGAAAACTGATTTTCATTTTCATAATTAGCCTGAATAATTTTAACGCGTTGCTCGCTTGTGTAACTTTCCATGGTTCAAATTGAGTAAGTCTGAAATTGAAAAATATCAAATGAAATGCAGAAAAAAACTTGACGTTTAGGTGTAGTTCACATTCAACATCGGCCCTTAAAATTTAACCACACTTAACAATAAAGGACAGGGTAAGCGATTTAACGTTTTAAATTTGAATCGGCTGTAAATAAGGACTGATAATTTTTTTCAAATTTCTGGTTTTATTAAAAAGTTTGAACTTTGCCATTTTATAATGCAACACAATATCATTCATATGACTACCACAACTGGCTCGGCTCATCCGATGAGTACATTGTTGATTGATTTGGGTCGAATCTCCTCAACGGCAGCTTCGATTTCATGTTTCAACGCCTCAATTGTCTCTGGATGGCTCCCCACAGAAAATAATCCAAAGGGCTGAAATCACAGCTCCGAGGCGGGCTATTGACAACACAATTTCGGCTGATTATTCGATTTTCTAAAACAGTGTGTGTCTTGTAGGAACCAAATGTCGTCCATGCCATACTCTTGAATTATTGAAACAAATATTCGTATGGCGCGATAACTGTCACCATTGACGATAACGGCGGCTCCTTGTTCATTTTCGAAGAAAAATGGCCCAAGGATACCGCCAGCACAAAATCCAAACAGTGACTTCTCCATAGCGACGTGTGGGTTCTCTCAAAACCAAATGCGGCAATTTTGCTTGTTGACATAGCCACCGAGATGAAATGATCTTTACCGAACACAAGATTTTTCGGTAAAATTCCTCATCTCCGGTCAAACAATCTTTAGCCGATTGGACGAACCGAAAACGCATCGGATGGTGTTCTATTACACTGTGGAACAAATTCAGGTTAGCAAAGGTTAGGTCGATTCTGAGAGTAAGGGGTGAAATATTGGCTAAATTAGAAGACCCGTATCGCGGCGTTTGTTTATGTTAGTTCGATTTTTTTTAATCGACCATCGAACTTTGCAGTCAAATGCCGATATTCAGCATATTGTTTATATGGTTTTTTAGCTATAACTCGTCGACCAATTGATATTTTTTCAATCTGTTAAAGCGAAATTATTGCTAGAGCAATGTCCAACAATAAACATTTTTTAAAAAATTGATTTAGAACCTTTTTGTGGTGCTTATGAAGCAAAATGTTGGAAAAAATATTTTTTCATGTTTTTTGAAAATATTTTGCACAAAACTAAGTCTTTTTTTCTTTCTGTTTGATCTATAATATGCTTCTCAGTTTCTTCAATTAATTTCATTTGAAAAGAAAACAATCATAAAACAGAACTTGCGTTTTCCAGCTTAATATTAATGTACTGCTCAGTTTTTATGTATCAATTTTGTTCAGTGTTGGTTTTGAAGAAACATTGAAAAAGAAAAAGAGGTAGAAGTAATTAAAAGGGGCAGTTCCAAGAATTAGGCACAGGTAGCGATTTTTTTATTTCGTTCAATGAGGATATAATGAGGATTTAAAGAATTAGACCCCATATGGTCAAAAAAAGTAATTTTTCATCAAGATAAGGCACAGGTGAACACGTGTGCAGCCTTAAAGGCAAATTTGCATGAATTGAGTTACAAATTGGTACCTCATCCGCCATATTCTCCGGATTGAGCCCCCAGTGACTATTTCCAAAGCTAAAAAATAGCTCGATGGAAAGAGGTTCAGCTGCAACGATGAAATTATTGATCAAACAAATGCTTAATTTATGGACCTCGAAAAATATTTTTTTAAAAAAAAAAAAAAACGTTTTATTCGAATTACTGATATGCCCTCGTAACTATATCCAACTTCGATGTTCTGATCCATTGGTTAGGGGATTGCAGTACAGTGCGGAGGCAAAAAAAACTCGGAAGGTAGGGTCAGTATTGGGCCAGCTCTCTAAAATAACGCAGACTCATCGGCATGGTATATCTGTTTCTTATCAAGAACAGCAGAATCGTTGCTTGATTATTTTTCTCCACAAATTTTCAAACACCTGATTCCATTTCGAGACTTAAACTTTTGCAACCAGCCATTACTTGCGGAAAAACTATCATTTCCTAAAATTTGTCTATGAAAATATCTAGCTTTACATTTTAAAAGGTCTGCACATTGGCACATGGTAGTTACGCTGCTGCATAAACCATGTAATAAATGCTTCTTCTACCTAAGGATTTTCACCAAATCTCAAAATTTTTGTTTTTCCTAAACAATATATTCAAGTTTTACTGATCCATTTTAAGCATTTTTTTTGTTAAAATGTAATGTAAATGATCCCTTCCAAGTTTGAGACAAACATATGATCTTATTTTAGATTTTATATCAAATATTGGAGGTTTTTAGACATTGAATTGTTCGCCCACTTGACTGTTGGATTTTTCATTTGCAATCGAGTCCAATAATTTTCATAAATTGTATAAACTGTCCAAAACAATGAACTGTCCAGACTACTGGCGAGTGTGCGGATTAGAGAGGTAACACTGTACTTATATAAATATTAAAGTGAAATATGTTTTTGTTTTGTTGTTATTATGACTTGAACAGTTTTTATTCAGTTTCGAGACTTTTTTGTTGTTTCTTTTTCAGAAGAAACTATAAAATTGATACAGCTGTTTCTAAAATATATTTTATTTCTTCAAATTTAAATACTCAAGGACAGTAAAGGTTATTTCAGAATCAACCATATAAATTAAATAAATAAATCAATTTGAATCTAAGTTGATCTAAAACTGCAAAACTTAGACTATGAAATCTATCTCAAAGCCATGTAAGGGTGGAGCGCGGTAATTTGGTTATTTGGAAGTGAAATAAAAAAATTATGAACCTTAGAAAAATTTATTTTATATTTCAATTATATTGAACAGTAAGGGAATTTTTAAATTACATGAACTCTAACAAGCATGTCGACTGGTATTCTGCCAATTTCGGCCTCAATATTGTTAATTAGTTCTTCCAAGGTGTTGGGACGGTTGATATACACCTTCGACTTCAGGTAACCCCAAAGGAAAAAATCGCATGGGGCTAAGTCTGGTGAGCGTGTCGGCCAGTTCACATCACTCCTCAAAGAGAAAAGCCGTCCAGTAAACATTTGCTTCAAACAATTCATGGTAACCCACTCACCATCCTGTTGGAACCATGTATCCTCTAATTGCATTGCCTGAAGAGCCAGCTGAAAAAATCCTGTATCATAGTCAAGTACCGTTCGGAGTTCACAGTTACAGCAAGACGGTTATCCTGCAAAAAGTAGGGGCCAATGATGCCTGCTCGTCATATGGCGCACCACACAGAGACGCGGTCCGATTGCAAAGGTCTCTAGTGAAGTTTTCTGGGTTTTTTCACTCCTTTACCGCATTATTTGTTTGTTTACACGCCCACTGAGGAAAAACACGCTGCACTGCATAGATCGAGTCCGCATTTGAAAAATACGCTTCAACACAAAATGAACTCTCCTCACGTGTCGAATGCATGATGGCAACTGAAAGGCCGACGCATACAAATCTCCCGTCAGCCACTATAAGCCACGCACATTTTCCCCTCTCTTCGACCAACAGTATCGCCATAGCCTGTGGTGCAAAAAAGCAAATTTCCGCGCTCCACCTGTACAAGCTTCTCTAGTACGTGCCGATCAGTGAATGTGCGAATAAGATCGTGAACAGTTCCACGTTTGTACCTTCCCTGACATACTTTCCTTCCTTTCCGATAAAAAAGAGTCACGTCACTAACAAAACCTTTGCTTTGACTCCCATACTTACTGTTCGTCATTGAATGAAAAACATTACGTTTGTTTATTTGAACTAAATTTTTTTTGGATTTAATTTAATTAAACTTTTCATTAAGTCAAATATGTATTCATATTTATAAGTATGTATGTAGGTATATATAAAAGCATATTAATTAAATTTTTAAATGTATTTTATGTATGTATATTACACATTCCTTTTTATGAACTAAATACATATACATATGTACATATACATATGCATTTACTTATGACATTTTTGTTCGATTTTAGCGTTTCTTTTCATGGTAGGAGGCGTTTAAATTTAAACTTCATTTTGAAATATATATAAGTATAGGCGATTTGTTATGGATCATTTTGTTAAATGTTTATAAAGTTTTTATAGTAATTTTTTCCGGTTTTTTATACTTCTTTGGCTAACTACAATAAAAACTCATTCACAGTCAGACAATTTCATTGATTTTTGTTTTATTCATTAAATTTTTCGTTAAGTTAATTATGTGTATTTTGCAAATACTTTATAAAAATCAAATACTTTCCTTCCTTGCTTTATGAATATAGACTATTTTTATGACCTGCTTAGATATAAGAGACTCGATCGATTTTTTTTTTGTTATTTGCTTAGCCATTTTTTTTTGAAAATCGTTGACTTGTAACTGTTTGCGTAATTTGAAAATGTTTATGGTTCTTTTTTTAAAAATGAGAAAAAGACAGAACAATGATGGCAGCAATTAGAATAGTAGTTTTTAATTTTTTTGGTTTTGTATTGTTAATTATGTTTGTTTTTAATTTCATGCACATAAGTGTAAATGCATTTTTATTGATATTTTTTTATTTTTGTTTATATGATTTAGAATAGCTAGTTTAGATTTTTTTCTTTATTTTATGTATTTCCTTTACAGAGTATTAATGTTGGTTTATTTAAATTGTACGATCTTCAAGAATTTGAATTTGTTTTATTCGCTCTTTTTAATTTGATGTCGCAAACGACGGTATTCATGGTAAAAATTACGTGTAGCATATAAATGTACTATAGTTATTTGATATTTTGTTATGAGACAATTACGATGACTTCAGACAGCTCACGAACTCCTCAAATATTTTATATGCTAAAATGAAAAAAAAACAATAAAATCGTCCTTAAGTTCAGCCGGGCCGAACCTTATAGAACCATCAAATAGGTTACAAAAGTCAAAAAAATATGGTCCATTTTAAGGACCATTCGGTCCATGCGTCCTTCTCTAATTTCAGCCAAAACTCCAATTACTCTATATTTAGATTTGCAGCAAAATTTGCTTTCATTTGAGTACCCGCATGGAAACTTGACCATGCGAAACGTTTTTTGGTCAACATGGGCCAAAACGTCAATCAACTATGTATTTTTTTGAGTTATTTAGTGTGTCCCAACTAACAGCACCCATTATTTGTTAAGCAAATACTCAAAAACCGGTTACCTAAAGTACCTTTAAGGCAAACTTGGTACGAGGTAAAGTCCTTTTAAACCTGAACCGACTTCGTCCATTCCCAAACTCCAAACAGCTCATGACCATAGGTCATCACCAAGGACTAGTTTAAGATCCTAGGTGGAATCGTTTAAACGCTTTCGTGCTTTTGCGGACACACTGACGGACAGACGTAGGGACACATTATAGGGTCTCTAATCAATATATTGTGGCGTTGCAAATAGAATGAAAAATTTAGTATACCATAAAGGTGAAGCGTATAAAAACAAAAGTTGCCTACTGTCCAACAAGTTCTTTTTACAGCTGGCAATGCAACTAATGAGGGATCATACTAGTTCCTTTGCAACGTTTAAAACCCCGATATGACGATTATTTGATATCAATATCAAAAAACATTTATTTACCGAAAATATGATGGATATAAGTCGTTTTTTGGGCAACAATTATTTTTTAAAAAATAATTATTGCAGGAATACTACTTCCTTTCGTCAGAAGGGACTTTGAATTTCACTTGAATATTTTTTTTCCTTTTAAGGCCCAGTTACACTGAAGCTTTTATGTTACTCTGCGTTTTTCTTAACTTACGGTTGTCTGAGAACCACTAAAATGTTTGTTCAAAATTTACAAAAAGTTAATGATATTGCATTGTCGGCACATTTGTTTGGACGTTTATTTCAGCGTAGGAAAAACAAGCTTCACTGCGCCCCAGCCTTTAATCTAAATATTTCAAAGCAAATATTTTGAAATGATCTTTTTATATGTATTTAATTCATATAAAATATATATTTATATATAAAGTATATATTTAATCCCTATAAAATATATATTTATATATAAAGTATATATTTATATATATACTAATATATATTAAATGATAAATATTTTATCCCATCTTAATTAATACACGACCACCGAAAGTGCTCAGGATTTGAGGAGTAAGCGATTAATCTTTATGGTGTAGAATATTATAAATTTAAGTAATGCGGCATTCGATGGTGGAAAAGAATTAGTTTCGCTTATAAATAGAAATTGGCATAAAAAATAAGCTCAATTTTAAACTTTGTAATTTGGTTTGCATAAGTGAATGCCGCAGAACGGTCTTTTCAGACTGTCCAAACTAGCAGTTTTTGAGCTTTTTTCTCCATATAAAAAAAGAGCTGGCAACTATTTTCGAACTATTAAAGAAATACGACACATTTTTCTATTGGACATTTTCTAAATGGAATTGTCAACTACTAGTTTTTCATTGGTCCTTCCTTTACAGACTAACTAAAAGTAGTTAATTTCAAGTTGTTTTCAATATAAACAAGACAAATGATTGGCAACTCTAACATGCTAATATAGGGTGATCCAAGTAGAGATACTTTTTTCAATATCATTTTTTTTGACAGATCACGTGTGAGTCGGTTCATGCTGTCATGTTATTTTTGTTTAGTATTGTTTGGCATTTCATCATGGAAAGACTTACGCCTGAACAACGTTTACAAATCGTTCGAAAATTCACGTTCTGTGAGGAATGTGTTTCGTGCACATCGTTCAACTTATGGTCAACATAATCGGCCAACATTTCTGGCTCAATGGGTATGTAAACAAGCAAAAATGCCGCATTTGGGACGAAGAGCAACTAGAAGAGGTTCAAGAGCTGCCACTTTATCCAGAAAAAACAACGGTTTGGTGTGGTTTGTCGGCCGGTGGAATCATCGGTCCACATTTCTCAAAAATGATGCCATGATAACCCTGAAATTTAAGTTCGTGATCTCGGCGACATTTGGTTTCAACAAGACGGCACCACTTCCCACATATCGCATCAATCAATGGATTTATTGAGTGAACACTTCAGTGAGCCGATTATTTCACGTTTTGGGCCGGTCGATTGGCCACCAAGATCGTGTGATATCACGCCGTTAGACTTTTTCCTGTGGGGATATGTAAAGTCCAAAGTTTATGCGGACAAACCCGCTTCGATTCAGGCCTCGGAGAAAAACATCACGCGTGTCATCGAAAATTGGACTCAACGGATGAACCATCTGAGACGTAGCCGCGTCAACATTTGATAAACATAAATTGTGTTCATTTACTTGCAAATTTGTGCAAATTTTTACTAGATCGTGTTCGTTAACACAAAAAGTCCAGTAAAAGAGATCCAGAGAGAGAAAATTTTTACAGTTCGATGTAAGAGAGTTTGCAAATTTTTGTTGGAAATATTTTAGCCAACCAAAATTTGCAATAAAGAACAGATGTTTGAAATCAGCTGTTTTATGTAAACAAATAAAAGTAAAAATAAATAAATAACAGAATAGGTAAGTAAAAATTGGAATATTATTTTATTTTATGTAATATATGAGTATATAACTGAAATTGGAAAGAAAAAAAAAAGTTTTCTTTGCGCATATTTTTATTACAAATCTTAACACTTTAAAATTCAAAATAAAATGAAACGTAATGCAAACAGTAAACAAAATCAACTGTTTCATTGCAAATTTTTACTGGAAGCTGTGCGTTTACTTTTCTTGCAAATTTTAATCAAGAGAGTAAAATTGGCCTTACGCTTTCAAAAGTAGAAACTTGCCAATTTTTACTGGGAAAGTAAACGAACACACTCATAATCTTAAAAAAATAAATGACAAAGAATATTCTTTTAAATAACAATAAACATTCCCCATTCAATTTGAATTGTCTGTTTTTTCTTTAAAAAAAAATAGGGAACCTCAAAATTAATCACCCTATATGTAGAAAAAGAGCACGAAAGCAACCTTTTTGGAGTTATTCAATTCAACTCAGTAACCTACGCCCAAGCCAGTGGTATTTCACCTAAAATATAGTTAAAACGTTAGTTCCTTTCAAAAGAGAACTCATTCGAGTGCTTTTAAAAAAATTGAGTTGCCAACCCTCTAACGGACTTGTATGCACATAAAGAAAAATAGCCTGGACAACAACTAATAAGTCTAATCAGGTCTTTTGTAACTTCAATTAATACGAGTATACTATATATAGTTAACACAAGTGGAAAAATTAAGTTCGGCCGGGCCATAGCCTATATACCCTTTGTCATAAATTCCGGTCAGGGATGGCAAATAAGATTGGCAAATTGGTACCGAAGCCGTGCTGTGGTACACGGCATGGTACAATAAAGAAGGTAGATTTATGCTATCAGCTGATTTTTCTCTCGTTTAACCTATCGAATTTGAAATTGACAAAGACAATTCATGAAGTTGGTAAAACTACACTTTTTATATCAAACATTCACAATACTCGTCAAGCATTTACAAAAAATTTATTTGTTGCATTTTCTTTTAAGTTACATTGACAGGACCGCGAATTGTTTATTTGATGTTAGGCTAGTGACTTTACCTCGTTTAATGTACCATGGTACAGGGTATTAAGACTTAGTGCTGATGTTGGTAACACCTTAAAGGCAAGAAGATAAACACGAATCGATTCAAAGTCATATTCTGATAGCATTGAGCGATGTAAGTTTTTAGGATTGAGCCAAGAACGAACCCTATTAAAATTTGTCTATGTCGGGTTATATTTTCATATTATACGGTTTTGGAGCCCACTGCTTTAGAAGCCATAATTTGTTTAAATTTTGTACAGAACGTTACGACCAATAATTAACTCTGGTCCATGTTTTCGAATTTTCCCGAAAAAAGTCCCTCCAATCGTGTTAAAATTGCTCATGGTACATTAAACCATATCGGTCCATGCTTTCCTTTAGGCATCATTCAAAGGTGTCTTCGAATATTCGACAAGCCACATTTTACAAACGACCAAATTTAGTATATTGCGTTATGGGAGATCTAGTATCAATCCTAGTTATATTTGACCATACCGATTTAAAGCCCCGTCGCTCTAGAAGTCTTGTGCTACGTACGATCTCGCTCAAAATCAGCATGGGGCGAGTTTAACCAACCGAAGCTCGATCATATTGTAAATTTTTTAAAATAGCCCTGCTTACAGCTTAGAGTGTTGTGTGACATAACTTACTTCTCCATAAAATATGTTTTTCATAAAGGTTCCACGCAAAGGACCGTTCCGATTTGAAGCCTCAGGCAATAATATATTAATTATGTATTTTGTGAAAAAGAAGCTAATCATTTGAGCGAAAGGTACATTTTTATCGAAAACCGAAAAAGGTATTAAACGAAAAACTGAAAAAGGTATAACGGTACTTTGGAAATCTAATAGTATCAAAAAAGGACCATAGTATCAACTTTATCATCTCTGATGCCGTTCCAATATGAACATTTTTTCAAGCGGTCTTGCCATCGCCCACTTTTCCCTCAGGCTGTTTTTCATTCCGAACCAATATTATATACGTATACCATGTATACTACGTCCTTTTGTCCAATTTTAACACAAAATATTCATAATTTCTAATCATTGATTTCATTTCATCGAGGTCGTGCAAAAGAAATGGCAAAGTGAATATACCCTCTATCCTATGGTCGAGGGTATAAAATAAGTAGTAATGACAGTCGGAAAAGACTATATAAATTAAACTTGGCAGAAATCGAGTTCGTTTAAAATAATTCATACAATTTTAATCTGAGGCGAATTTTAATACCTACTCCCAATAGATAGAAAAAATGTGATAACGTTTTTTGTTAATGAATATCAGAGTCCTTTGGCCCAATTTTTGCATATAGGGAAAATGAGAACGAAAAGTTCTAGTTTTATCCGATTCAAAATTGCTAGCTTTGTTAGTGTGAAAATGCTTATTATATATACGTATGGCATAAGCCGTGTTCTTTTGAGGCTACTAGCTAAGTTACTAAGTAAGTTTACTATATGGTAATCTGGCAACAAAAAAATTAAGAGGTAACATTGTTTCACTTTGCATACCCTAAAGAGAATTGAGCAACGAGAGGTTTAATTGGCGAATTTGTCAAGAGCAGGCAATAAAAAAATGTATATTGTAATGTAACAATTAATAAAATATTATAAAGTAATTAGTTGCTACACTTTTGCTTTGTAAAATTGTTTAGAATTTTTTTCAAACTATCAGTTCGAGTTGATTAATAGTTTCACTTACACTCGTACCTTCTCGCGCAGATGCACCCAATGCAAGTTCGCCGATGACGTCTTTTCCAGTTTGATTATTTTTTAGTATATGTTCATAACAAAATATGTTTTGTTAAAGCAGGGTGTGTCATGTTTGATTTGTATGTTTAAAACAATAAGTGTGGTTACTCTAACCCATTTCTTTAGCAACATGAGGCCAACTCGCTACCGCTAACCGAGTAACTTCCATACAAATGCTTGTTTAGTAACCTAAAAAGAACACAGTTTTTGTTTAGCTGAAAGAGTTTCCCGAATAAAACTTAAAGGATAATTAGTAAGTGACATTTAATTTTTAAGAAATGGGTGTGCGGTTTGTCTTTATCTTTCATGTTTTCGTATTAGGTTAATATTTCTTTTAGACTGACAAAAACTAGCACTTTTCCAGATCGTTTTCTCATAAAAAACCGACAAATGATTGGCAACTCTAATTTTTTTATGGAGAAAACTAGCTCGAATACTACTGGTTTTGTCAGTCTTAATTCGCTGTTAAATCTTTTTCTTGGATTTGTGTCCAGCTTAAATCTAAATTTATTACTAAAAAATTTTCAATTCTGCAATTCCTTTTAAATCTTTTTCAATGATTTCATTTTACATTAATTATACTTTAAATGTTATACTTATTATTTTCTAAGTTAATGCATGTTATGTTTTTTTATAATTCAATCAAAGTTGGGCAGAGGTCAGTCCAGGGCGCGAAAGCAACCATATGGGGCTATTCTCCTACCATGCCTATGCCCAGTAACTGTTTTTTTAATAAGGCTTCAAAAAAATTTCATTTTCTCTATGCCATTTTCTTATTTTTGCATTAAGTTTTATTTGTTTGTACAGATTTTACGAGTATATCTATGAATATTTTCGATAAGTTTAGTTTTCGTTTCAGAATGCGTTCTGTGCTGTTTCTTGTTCCGATGGGACATCTGAACCTCAGAACATACAATCTATTCAAATTGAAAGTGTTTTGCGTTTTTGTGTATATTTTTTTTAAAGAGGGAAGTTTTTGTTTAAATTCTTGGGTAGGTTAAGTGTTGATAGGTTCCTGTATTGAATGAGGGGAAAAAGAAGGGTTGGCCTGAATTATGTTTTCATAATAGTTTTTTTAACCTTAAATCATAATTTTTTGTAGAAATGTTCTTTTTAAGTAAAGTTAATCAAATGTTTACGTATTTACATGTTTGGTATTTCAATGATAGCAGCGGTTTGATTTGAGTTAATGTTACTTAAACTTCAAAGAAAAAGTCGCAGCTAACTTTGCACCTAAATAGTTCTACAGAACAGCCAAATAAATATTCCTTTATATGGAAAAAAGTACAATCGTTTGCATTTTAGATTTTCCGTGGTGAAATTTTCACATCTTACTTTCCGCAGAAAGAATTGCTTTCACAGTGAATATTATTAAGTTACAAAAAAGTCTATTTATGTATGGACTGAAGTAAAGGCAAATCCGCTAACTATAAAATGACAAAATGCAGTGTTTTCTTTTTCTAGGTTTTCAGTAAATGAATGTCAGGAAAAGTTAGAATTCTCTGTATTGAATAATCGTTTAAAATGTAATTATATTTTTTGTTTGTTTTTTTTTTCTATTTTTGTTGTAAAACACACACAATCTGTGCTTTTGCATCTGTGGTTTTCAACGAAAGCCCATGCGAAAAGGAATTGGTGGAAATGATATTGCGCTACGAAGATTGCTTTACCACAGTTCGAAGACTATACGCAAAGGGTAATTCTCAGTTGTTCAAATGAGACTCCCGTATAAGTCATTAGATTCGAACCCGAAGTAATTGTTGCCAAAGACTGCTCAAGAAAACCTTGGCGGGTTTAAAAACAGCTGTACAGTCTGCCTGGCAACCGTAGCCAATACATTTCACCAATTTTTTAGTTGATTCCAAAAAAGAAACAACGAAAAGGTCTCGAACTGGAATAAAAACTGCTCCAGTCATAAAACTGATAAAAGACCGAAAAAATCCAAACAAAAACATGTGTTTGAAAATTATTTTATAAAATTTATTTGAAAATCACCACCTGTCAATCTTTCTGAAAAGATATCCGTGCAGACCAATGTATAAGTATATTAGTAGTGTATGAACAACTAAGCCTTAAAGGCTTAACTAAACACTGGATAATTATCCAGTCTTATTATCAAGGCTAAATCCAAGAGGTGTTACCATACTAAACTTTTTAGAATTGGATGCGACCAAGTCGATGTTTATTAAGTTGCTGATACACCCAGTTATAAATACAGGGGGAAACCTCCTAACTTACATTCTCTTGGGGATAGTAACTTCTGTGTATTAAAATAACAAAATAATAATAGGCTGAAAAAATGTAGGTAAATTTTATGCAAGAATTAATCTAAATTAAGACTAGTGAGCAAGTGCGTGCGAATAAAAGAAAGTATTAAGGAAAAAAGGAAACAAAATGAATAAAGCTGGCAAAAGTTTGCTTTTAAGCAAACAACTAACTATTTTCTTTCCAGAATCACTAAGCTCGCACTAATATCGAAGACTAGACTTATAAAATGTTTTTTTACTCAGTCATCATGTTTTTTTAGGTCCTAACCATTACAAAAATCTGGTTCGCAATTTTTTATGAATTTAGAAGAATTTTATTAAATTAAAAAAATATGTTCATTAAATTAACACTACATCGGAACAGAAAAAGAAATCTACGTGGGAAAATGATATTTGAACCTAAAAAAAACTACATTTTTGTTATAGGCCCAAAAAAGCAACTTAAGGCACCAAAATGCACAACTAGTATACACGTAGGCAGCACCGACCGAGTAAAAAAAATACTTTCTATAAACCGAACCTTTGATCTTAGTAATTTTGTAAATAAAATAGTATTTAGTTGTTTGCTTAAAAGAAATATTTTGCTAGTTCCATTTTTTTTTTTTTTAATTTTACCTAGTTAATTCAAAGTAAGGTACTCTGGCAGCATTAAAAACAATTCGAGAGTAAAATCTCAACATTAGCCGTGTTCTTTTTAGGTAACTGGCTAAGTTACCTAGTTACTTAGCAGTATGGTATTCTGGCAACAATCAACAACATTTTAAATCAGATGGCAGCATAAGCCCAAAAAGTTTGTTTACAAACAAAACAAAAAATGCAAAGCAAATTGTGGAAAACCAATTTTGTTACTTCGTATAGTTTCTTGTTCTGTAAAAATTTTTTGACAAATTTTATTTCGTTCAGTACAGCATTAAACATGAATTCCAGACAAGGACAAGTAAGAACCATAATTATTTTATATGCATGTATGTAAAGCCTGGTACTAAGATCGTGAAAATCTTAGACATGTACATATATCGCTTAGAAAATGACTCAAAAATGAGGGTTTGTCAAGATTTGTTAAATTTTTACCGCAATTTCACAGAACTTTATTGTTGAAGTTTGAGATTTCTTCACATAAAAAGGCGAACTTAGTAGCGGGCTTAAGAGTTTACATTGTTTTTACACTGAATATTTGATACAGGCACTGGAATTATTTATACAAATGTGCTACAACAATGACTGTGACCTTCTTGAAGACATTATACTTAGTAGGGACATAAATACTGTTACACACGTTTTCAGCTGTAAAATAAAAAAGTACTGAATGTTTTTAGACCAAATATTTTTTAATATATTTATTGATGTATATTGTATCTAAAAAAAATCTTCCTTTTCGAAATGTCCGCCTTTTGCCTTAACACACGCCTTAAGTCGCACTAACCAATCGTCAATAGCTGCACGAACCTCGTCCATTGGAAAATTGAACACAGCTCGAACCAAAGCAGTCTTAAGAGATCCAATGTTGGGGTATCTTTTGTGACAAACCTTGTCCTCTAAAACCGTCCACAATTTGTAATCCAATGGGTTCAAATCTGTACTGCCTGAGGGCTATTATTCAGAGGAAATAAACGCCGGCAAATTGTTTCGAGGCCAGGCCTGGGACGTTTTAGCCTTATGGGACGGCGCAGAATCCTGCTGGAAAGTCCATGGCTGGTTTCGGAACAGAAATTGTTAAGAGGCTTCACAACAGCTTCCAAAATGGTTTCTTGGTAAACTTTGGCCGATGTTTTGACTCCTTGTTCGCAGAAATGCAGGCCAGTGACCCCATCGTAAGAGACAACCCACCAAACCATGACTGAAGCTGGGTGATTACCCTTTTCCACCCTTGGGATCAGTTCAGATGCTTTCTTAGATGACCGCGCATACATTCTATCATTTTGCTTGTTACATTTTTCCTGAACGGTAAAAATATTTTCATTGGCGTGCTTCACCAAAAGACGTTTGCATTTTTCAATCCTATTTTTTTTAAAGCTGCAGTCAATAAATGTCCGGAACTTTGTCTGTAAGCCCCAAGTCCAAAGTCTTTTTTAATGATTCGACTCAAGGACTTTTGCGCGATGTTCATCTCACGGGCCAAGATTTTCTGTTTTCGGAGAGGATTTCTGTAAATTCTTGATTTAACGGGCGGCCCGACCGGTGGCGGTCTTTAAATGTTCAGTCTCCTCAATCAGTTTTATGCATCTGACGAACATCCCTAGTGGCTGGAGTGTTTTGAAAATATCGCTTTTTCATTTCACACTTGAAAAGCGCTATTATAGCGATACGGTTCTCATTATCTGACCACTCCATGATGAAAGTTGAAACAATTTAAAAATCCCGTTACAGACTAACGCTATTGAGGTTAGCTTTCAAAACCCATATGACATTAACGGGGTATGTTTAATACTACTATTGAAACGGGTGTGTTCAATGTTGTAACAGTTTGTATGTCCCTACTAAGTATTCTCTTCCAGCTCATCATCTTCAGACTCAATACAATTTATGGAAATAGTTTTATCGCGCTTTTTTATTTTCTTTTTCTTTCTGTATCAATACAAAAAACATATGCTTTAATTTTGTTATACAAGCCGGGTGTGTCATAATATTTTTTTTGTTCAAAAATTAAGTCAGGTAACTAACTCGTTTCTTTACCGAGTATCAGCCAACTTGCTTGCTTACCGAGTAACTCTCATACAAATCCTTGTTTAGTAACCTGAAAAGAACATGGCTATTGTTTCTCTATGCATACACCATAGAAAATTAAACAACAAGAGATTTCATCGACGAATTCGTCAAATTTTGAAGAGAAAGAACCATAAATTTTAATAAAATAATCAATATTATAAAACTGAACTAATGTGGAAAATGTTTTTGAATTAACTTTGTACTTTCGGTACATTTGGTACACTGGTTTTGTATAGACTGATGTAAGCATCTAGCGTTAACAGGGATTCCATAGAGATTCGCAAGCTTTCAAGTCGCTATCTGCACCATTGCGTGGACATTAATTTAAAATTTGCCATACAGGTAAGAGCTTTACCTTCATTGTCATCAGTATGCATCTGCGAAATTCAAAATTAAATATAAGTGCTGCCGCGTTATATTATACAAAACAAGGGGTTTAATTTCAGTAACATTTGCTTTAACCAACCTTTGCGCTTTCATTATTTATTACTTATAATTATTTTTTACTATATTAAGGTTTGAGCTTTTATAATTTTTGGTTTTCCATTCATTTGTATGATAACATGTATACATTGGATTTGAAATCGTTTAGATTTCAAATTATATTCGATTTTTGTTTGTTTCTCAAATCAACACACATTCTTCCTAGTACTCTATCCAACCAACCACTCAAATTGTCCATACTTGCACTTTTTCTGCGACCACACACCAACTGGCTCGTTCGTAGTACGACGAGACAATATGCAGACTGGCGACATGATGATTTATTAGAGCATCAAGTTCGCCCTCGCGAAAAACGTGGTAGTAGCGATGGTGTGTAGTGGCGCCACCTTGCGATGGGCTGTCAAGTGATGTGGTCGAGCTGTTCGAATGCTCCCACGATTCAGTCGATTGATTGCGATTTTGCAGGGTAGTCTCTTCGCCGGAACTCTTTTTGGTCTCATCCTCCTTGTCGTCGAGTGAGTCACACTTCAGCGTGTTGTCTTTGGCCTTTGACGAGGAACGGTCATTATCTTGGCTCGTCTCATCCTCGTCGTCTTCGTCTTCCTCGGGTATGACATCGTGTTCGATTTCCTCGAGCTCGTTGTCATCTTCTTCGTCTTTGAGAGATGAGTCTTCGTCTTGAAGAAGGTACGTAGTTTCCGGATGCAGATTGTTGCTGTGCAGATGGCGCTTGTAGTTGAACTTGGATATTTTGCAGTTTTCGTACAGCTGCAGAGAGTAGCTGCGTTCGTGTTCCTCTTCGTCTTCTTCTTCGTCCTCTTCGTGTATGGTAAAGCTACGGGTTTGCGAGGATAGCGAAGAGGTTGAAGATGAATTGGGCGATTGATTCAAACTCGGCTGGGTCGAGAGATTGGCCAACATGAGACGTCGCTCTCGCAGTTCGTCCCTTAGGGCCGCCAGGTCTTTTTCACCGTTCCTCTTTCTGGTCGGCTGGGGAGCAAACGGATCCTCGAAGAGATCATCGTTCATACTCTCCAAACTATGAGTATCAGCCTTGTTCGTTTTTTCCTCCAATTCACGCATCAATTGAGCACTGAGTTTCTCAGCAAATTCGGCACAGTCCTGTGGGTGATTATTCTGTTGTCCACCATATTTCGTGGGCACTATATCGCCGGCATCGTCGTTGAGTATAATGCTATTCGGGGAGGTTGTGGATTTTGACTTCGCCACCACTTCATTTTGATTTTGAGCTAATTCTGTGTCTTTTTCTCTGGAGGGGCTTAAGTCTTTCGTTTGGTCTAAACTGGGAGCGGTTGTTAAAGCATTGGACCGTGGAGCGCTTATAACACTATCTACCGAATCGGGCGAAGAGGGTTCACTGGAGTCACTGTCTAAATCATCGGTTGCCGGATTGAACAGTTCCAACGACATGAGTTTCGGTATGGTGGCAATGGCCGAACCTCCAGCCGAAGTGGTGGTTCTTCGGACAATCGGAAAGCTTTGTCGGCTTATTTGCAGCGATTGCTGCTTACGGAATTTCGGAATGGGCGGAAGATCTTTTATAGTTTGCCTGGTTATCTTTGGTTCTAAAGGCGTATTTAAGTGTTTCCGTGGCAAACTTTCTGTAGGTTTTCCGATTTCTTTGATATCCTTAGATCTTTCTGGTTCTTTTCTTTTGTGCTCCCCTTCTTGTTTCGGGGGCGGCTGCTTTTGTTGTTGTTGCAGCAGGTCCTTCGTTTCCTGCTGCTTAATGTGAGCCTCATCAAAGTTAAATCTCGTTTTATTTAAAACAGCTTGCAGTACCTTCTCATCGGCACTTGTTCGGTCCAGTATGGGATTTTTCATGGGAGGCGTTAACATGGCCATAGCTGCTATTACAGCCGACACTGACTGAGGCGGAGAAGTGACCTGGGTCTGAGCAGCTGCTGGTGAATGGGCGGGTGTAGGTGGACAGGGCATAATAAGCGGAGACGTTGGCACTGATGAAATACGATGACCATTCATATCGAGCTTACAACACTGACCGCCCAGTGTCGACGATGAGGAGACACATCTACTCTGACAGCAGGTCTTGTGCACGTGACATCCTCCGCCACCTCCTCCATTACTCGACGATGAATTACTTGAGCTGGAGTTGGAGTTTTGATGTTGTTTTTGATAGTTCAGCTGTTGTTGATGTTGCTCCGGCTTCGGTATGAATATGACGGAAGCAAAGCTATCTTCCGACTCTATACTCGTGTCGGACTGCAGACTGCTATCTTTAGAAGAATCCGAACCCGATTCTCGCGAATGCCGTCTGGCCTTCTCCTCGCTGTTCTCGGCATTACACTGCGTACAGCCCTGATGATAGGTCTGACAATAACAGGCCGTCGCGGCACATTCCAAACTCTTGCAAATTGTCACTGGTCCCGCAAATTTGTTGGCCGAGGGCGCCGTATTCTGTCGATGCAGTAGATAGTGTAAGTGGGTCTGGAAATTGCTAACTAGGGGCGAGTGCTGCTGCTGTTGGTGGTGATGATGATGATGGTGATGATGCTCATGTGTACACATGGCGGCCTTCGATGCCTTGACAGTGCTTTGGTCCGCATTGGGAACAGACTTCTCTTCTGCTGTAGTCTTCAAATTTTGCATGATTTTGGTAATACCCGTTTTGGTAACACGCTCCAAACTACCCGTAGAACTTTTGATTTTACTTGTAAATCCCTCCCTAATCACCTGAAGTCTCTTCGAGAAGATGGCGGACCGACACAAGAAGGCTTCGTTGAGTGACATTTGTTTCTGTATCCTCTTCCTAACACGCTCCTTTTCCCGTATACGATTACCGGCCATTAGTTCCTCGTTTAGAGAACTCTGTTTTCTCATCTGGCGCGTGGTCAGATGTGGTTGATTTGGGGCCGTCGTCGTGGTCGACGTCGGAGTCTTAGTATAGAGAGTACTGGTTACACCGTTCGTATTCAAATTGTAGTGGCTCAACATATGAAAGGGAGTATCGGGCAGTTGATAATCTTCATCACATAGAGATTGTTTCTGCTTGATGAGCTTCGGACGGCGACTGAGACTCGTTGAAGACATCAATGTGTTTGGAGAGCTGGTGACAGCCGGATGATTTGTGGGCGAGTGACCATTCGAATGGCTCGATGAGGCCGATGATCCGGGACCATTCATGGCAGTGCCATGGTGAGGAGCATCCAGAAATTGTGAGTGCTTGTTGTTGCTATTATCGACATTGATGAGGGGACCACCGAGACTGGGCACACTTGAGCGTGAGCGTACAATTTGTCGTGGTGGTGGATTGAGTATACTACCCAGACTGCGTGATTTAAGACTCGCCGATAGCGGTGGATCGGTAAAATCCTCAAAGTCTTCCAAACGCCTCAACTCAATGGGCAAATCCTTGGCATCTTCATAGTCCATGCTGCTGTCGTTCTTCGTATCTTTGGAGGTCCACGATTCCAAGAACCAAGCGTGTTTCCGGCCACCGGCTAATTTCTGTAGGGAAGGCATGAAGACATTATCATGAGATGTTAAACAATGATTTCCATAAATATTTTCCAAGGGCATGTCTACAACTCACCTGAATCGCTCGTCTCACAAAGCTATAGCACGATTCGCCCGGCGATGACGATGACAAACTCGAACTGTCCCCATCACCAGCCGAGCGGCTCGAATTGGTCGAATCCTCTGTATATGCGTGATATGGCGGCAAAAAGTCTTCATCGTCTTCTTCGTCCGAATAGTTAAAGTTACGATTTTTCGGCGGCTGCCAGGGTATCAGAACATCCTGTGATTCAAAGCGTCGATGGCGTTGCTCCAGTGCCCAAACCGTTATCACAACACGACCACCAATTCTCAGGATGCGGGCTAATTCCCTCAAGGCATTGACACGCCGTTCCGTTGTGGCAAAATGATGCACCACCGCTATGGAAAGTACGGCATCGAACGATTCATCCCGGAACGGCAATTCGAGATTGTCACAGAGCGCAACCTTAAAAAAATAAGAAAGAAGAAAATCAAAGCATCCGAATATATTTTAAAGTCAAAGCTAATTAAAGTGGGGGCTGAGGAGGCAAGAACATGCGCTAGTAAATTGACGTCATAATACTTTGGCCACTGGGAGATGGATGACTCCCACTATCATATGCATGACAGTGCCAACACGTACAAGAAGCCTTTTCTTCTCTAGTTAATGCATGTGGAATCTTAAGTGGATTTCAGATAGTCTCAGCCCCCACACAGGAAGAAGTTTCATAAACCCATACAAAGCTATGCCGCAATGATGCCAAATGTAGGGCCGATGGAAAAACGTCAATATTTTAATTATAACTTATAACAGGCCACTTGGGCCAATGTTCGTAAATTTTATTTTTATCGAAGGCATTTCGAATGTATGGAGGAAAGTTTATTCGATAAATCTGTCTAGCTTGGGCCAAGATTTATATCTCCGAGCCGCGTGGTAATATAACCTTCGTCTGCGATATTTTGCCCTGGAGTGTCCTGGAGTGAACGGACAGTGCTGCTTCGAAAATAGCACAACGTGAAGTGGGAATGCAGAAGAATACTAAAGAATAATAAAACGTTTATCATAAAATTGTGAACTGAATTTTAGTTAGCCAAGGACTCTATTGAGCAGCCCTAGAATTGAGGATATATTTGATGCTACTTTCCTGATCCTAGTTTTAGCAGATTTGGCCAAGTTATTACACTGAAGCTCGCAGCGCCCTGTAGACCCTAATATAAAAACGACATCAATGAATAACCTGATCATGGTACCGACAACAGCGTCCAAATAAATACGTAATTCGAGTTCATACCTTGCTTTTAGCTTCAGCATAGCACTAAGATTTACTGAAAGAAAAACACAAGTACCGGGATTGAAAGCTGTGTACAATATGGTCAAGACCTACTAATGCTGTAACCGGCATTTATTTGTAAAGGGTGGTCCAACTAAAACGCACGATGTTAATTGTAAGTAAAACTAGATGATTTCAGAGAATTATCTTAATATTTTTTACTAGTATTGTTATAGAAGGATCTATGCACTTATGTGTGAAACAAATATCGGCCAAATGTTCGGCTTCGGTGGCGTACCTCTATCATACCTCTATATTTTTTTAATGACTCTGAGACATAGTGGAGGTTCAACGTCGTTAATGTGCCGAATTGTCTCATCCTTCTCACTTCTCTTGAATTGTGACGTGCACCTTTCTTTCAAATTGACGTGCACCCTTTCTTTCAAACAAATCCAAAGAAAGAAGTCCAACAGTGTCAAGTTACTTGATCGTGGCGGCCAATTAACATCGCAACTACGGCCATTGAATTGCTCGCGCAAAAGTGTGATTGTTTCGTGGGCTGTGTGGCAAGTGGCATCATCCTGTTGCAAGCACATATCGTTCAGGTCCATTTTCTATTTCTGTCCACAAAAAGTCCGTTTTCAACTCGCGTTAGCGAACACCATTCACGGTAACGGATTGGATATCCTTGTTATCGAAGAAGTACTAGTCACTTTTCAACAATACCTTGTGGGTTTTTATTTCCACAAATGCGGCAATTCTGTTAACGAATTCACCATCACCATAATTACCATCAAATGTTGGCAACTGTATTGTGGATATGAACGTTCGGTAGGAAACACGAAGATCTGCTGTTTTCGGTCAAAATTCTGTTAAGTGATGAGGCCCATTTCTGGCTCAACGGCAAAGTTAATAAACAAAATTGCCGCATTTGGGCTGAAGAGCAACAAGAAGAGATTCAAGAGGAAGAGGAAACCGCACCAAACCAGATAAAACCACGGTTTGGTGTGGTTTATAATTTGGTGGAATCATCGGTGCATATTTTTCAAAAATGTTGATGGCCAGAACGTAACCGTGAATGGTGCTCGCTATCGCGTCATGATATTGATCTTTATGCCACTTGAAATTGAAGCCCGTAATCATGACGACACTTGCTCGCAGAGAAAAGATATGGTTCCTATATGGTCACGGCAATAATAGTATGTTCTCTGCAATAAAAGTATGGTAGTCGCAACCATAGTATTGTTTTTTGAATTTCAATTTGACAATAGTATGATTGCGGAAATAATAATATTGTTGAAATGTAACAATAGTATTGTTGCCAAATTAAAAAATGAAAATATGGTTGTAGCAACAATATAAATATGGTTGGTGGAACAAAAGTATGGTTTTCATGGCTTTTATGTTAACAATAACATGATTACGGCATTAATACCGGCAAAATTGTACTTTTTTTAGTTTGACAATGTTATTTTTAAGGGTCTTACGTAGTAATAGTAAAAATAATTAAATTTTTTCCAAACAAACTACGAATTCGTATAACTGAAATATTTTTAATAAATAATTTTTTTACTGTTCAATAAATCACTCCTATTACTACATTTACTTAATAAAATTCTCTGTTGTTAAATAACAACTTTACCCAATCTTTACAAAAAATGTTGGGGATCATAGTATGATTGTGTGTAAGCCATACTATGGTTGTGAGGATCATACAATGGTTGTACGTTAAACATACTATGGTAATGAGGACCATAATATGGTTGTGGGGATCATAGTATGGTTGAATGTGAATAATAATATGGTTGTAGGGATTATAGTATGGTTGTGTGTGAATAATTCTATTGTTGTGAGGACCATAATATTGTTATGGGGATCATAGTATGGTTGTGTGTGAACCATACTATTGTTGTGATGATCATACTATTGTTGTGCCACAACCATATATCCAACAATAGTATGATCCTCTTCGAATATTGTTACCCCAACCATACTTTTTTCTGCGTTTGGTTTCAACAGGACGGTGTCACTTGCCAAACAGCTGCTCAAACAATGGATCTATTGAGAAGTCATTTCGAAAAGCAGCTAATTTCACGTTTTGGACAGGTGAGTTGGCCGCCTAGATTTAGGGTTACGTAAAGTCCAAAGTCTATGCGGACAAACCAGCTACGATTCAGGATTTGGAAGCTAACATTACGCGTGAATTAAAGCCATACCGGTCGAAATGCTCGAACGAGTCATCCAAAATTGGACCCTCAGAATGGAAACCCTGAGGCGTAGTTGCGGCCAACATTTGAAGGAAATTATATTCAACAAATAAATGCCATAAAATGTCCTTTCAAATAACCAATAAAGATTCCACACTTGTTTTAAATTTTTATATTTTTTGTTCTGAAAAAATACCTCTAGATGGATCACCCTATATAAGTATATGATAGTTTTAACTTTACAAACTTCTTTAGTGTATATTTTAACAAAGCATACAAATTTCTGAACCATATCAGTACGAAAACCGAAAATTAGTTCTCGCTATGAATTGTTTGCTGGGTATGTACTCGCAGATGCAGTATGTGTGAGTGGGAAGAGAAACCTACGTATGTATGTGGGCTGTAAATATTATCTTCTTTTACTCCTTGTGCAACTAAGGAAACAAAAGCATCTGAACTAAGTGTGCTGGTGACATGCACCACATTCCCAACAAGTAGTTTAGAGTTACTGGCATGGATGGAGGTCCGCTGCTGTGGTGTAGCTAATGCTGCTGTTGTTGTTAGTCTGCCATCTTCCCTAAGACCCAAGTGGGACTAGAATCCATTTTCGTTTCTTAGCTCAATGCAGATTTCTGCGCAAAGTGGCTGCTCTATCGGTCCGCCCATCCACCTCCGTACAGCACGCTACGCCTACGATGTCGACATACAAGTGAGCTTTTGTATCACTTTATCTGCTACTCTAAAGAATTGTTTGGCATGCAAGTGCAGCATGATGATGTGTTCCTCTGTGCGTCCGTCTCCATGGGCCTCTGCGTACTTTGGTATGGTTTACTATGGTAGTTGGCAGATAGAGCCTATTTTTCATTTAATGTAAAAGTAATAAAGATAAATGTAATTGTATTTTAGATCAGTTGCAGCCAGTGACATCAACCCGTAGAGTAAGCGTATCCGGCCATTGGGAAAATGTGAGTAGCTTAAATTTTTTTAGTATAGTTCTGTCTGTATTCCAGTGAAGGACTGGATGAGTCATTCAATTCAATTGATTTGTAAACTTTAATTTCAAATACTTTTGGCAACATGACAAATAATGCCAATAGAAAGTGTCATTTCAATACCTTTAGTAGAAAAAAACAAATTCTCTAAACCAGAGATTAAATGAGAAAAGTAGGTAAACAAACAGGGTATACACAGGATGGTCCAACCATAATGCACGTTGTTAATTGTGAGTCACACCTAAACTTCGAGTTGTTTTGCCCAACTAAATATGACATGTCTTTGTTTCTTCTGTCTTGTGTTTGACAAACTCAACCATCTTTTACGAAAACGGGCTTTCAAAGCAAAATGCAATTCGTGCACTTCGTGATTTTTTGGTCAGTATAATCGACCAAATGAGTCCACAATCGCGAGAATGTGCGTAAATTTCAGCAAACCGGGGTTGGTCCAGTTCGTTCGGTGGAAAACACTAATGTTGTTCGCGATGAAGTGCCGTCAACCTCGACCAGTAAATGATATTCGCCAACGCGGGATGATAACCGACTTCTTGTGGCCAGATACTGAAGATATGCACGTGAACTATATGTAGTTCCAACAGGATGGTGCCACTTGCCACACAGCTTACGAAATAATGGCTCTTTTGCGCGAGAAATTCAATAGCCGAATTGTCTCAAGTCGTGGCGATGTTAATTGAGCGCCAAGTCCTGTGATTTGACACCGTTGGCCATCTTTCTTTGGGAATATTTAACAGAAAAAATTAACGTCTATAAAACAAGAACAATTCAAGAGCTAAAGGATGGGATAACTCGGCAAATGAAAGACATTAAACCTACATTATGTCTCAGAGTCATTAAAACTGTGGACCATCGGAGAGAGTACGAGTATGCCACCGAAGCCGATGTTTTGTCTCACACATAATTGTCATAGATCCTTCTATTATAATTAAAAAATATTTAGTTATTGTTTTGAACACTTTTTGTTTTACTTACAATTTACAAGTTTGCCATGCCATTTGTAATGTTCCAGACAGAACATTTCTTAAGTTTGATTAAGCCGAAGTTTTTTTTACAAGCCACTATCGATTGCGTGCCAGTATGACATTGGCAGTATTTGAGGATTTGGTGCTTGATATTCGGGGCCCTATAGAATCGTAAACTCGAGCCAAATCGCAAAGTTATATTTAAATTCGTTTTTCAGAACAAAAAAAATATAAAAATTCAAATCAAGTGTGGAATCTTTGTTGGTACTCTGAAAGGCCATTTTATGGAATTTATTTTTTGAAAATAATTACCTTCAAATGTTGGCAGATGTATTATGGAAATGTGCGTTCGATGAGAAACGGAAAGATCCGCTGTTTACGACTAAAATTCGGGTCAGTGATAAAGCCCATTTCTGGTTCAACGGCAAAGTCAATAAACAAAATTGCCGCAAGAGAAACAAGAAGAGGTTCAAAAGGTGCCATTATATCAAAAGCAAACCATGGCTTGGTGCGGTTTATAAGCTGGTGGAATCATCGGTGCATATTTTTTCATGATGATGATGGCCGGAACGTAATGGCCGGAACGTAACCGTCAATGGTGCTAGCTATCGCGCCATGATATCGATCTTTATGCTAACTGAAATTGAAGCCCTTAATCTTGACAACACTTGGTTTCAACAGGACGGCGCCACTTGCCATACAGCTGCTCAAACAATGGATCTATTGAGAGATCATTTCGAAAAGCAGCTAATTTCACGTTTTGGACAGGTGAGCTGGCAGCCTAGATCGAGTGATATCACACCTTTAGACATATTTCTTTGGAGTTACTTAAAGACCAAAGTCTATGCGGACAAACCAGCTACGATTCAGGCTTTGGAAGCTAACATTACGCGTGTCATTAAAGCCGTACCGGTCGAAATGCTCGAACGAGTCATCCAAAATTGGACCCTCAGAATGGAAACCCTGAGGCGTAGTAGCGGCCAACATTTGAAGGAAATTATATTCAAAAAATAAAAGCCATAAAATGTCCTTTCAAATTACCCAGAAAGACACTTGATTTGAATTTTTATATTTTTTTTGTTCTGAAAAAATACCTCTAGATGGATCACCCATTATATGTACTATGTCCATAATAAGTGACAAAGCAAAATTTGTTTAAACGGGCTCATATATAATTCATAGAGTGACAAGTTTGCAAATTGGAGGGGATCGTTGTGCAGGGACCATCCCAATATATGATTCGAAAATATCGAATTTCTCCAGGTTTCGTTATAATGAGATTTATTAGAACGTCACAAATTGCTTAGAACTGGCAACGATTTTAGGAATTGTGCTCGGTTTGTTTTGCCATTTCTTGTGATTCTTTCGAAAATATTATCTTAGCTCGAGAATTGTGCCTCCTCCATATGATGGAGTGTGTATACCGAGTTTGTCATTTCGTTTGTAATCATCGTTCAGATAAGCTATAAAGTACGACCATTAAGCACGATAATATTCAAACGAAATAAGGTAGGATTCTAAAATGTGGCCAACTTCAATGGGAACAGTTTCGTTGCCATACCCGAATTTCTTTGCCAATTGAATGATTGAGGTTGCATGAGCTATTAATTTTTCATCAGTACAAGCGAATGTTGATTGGTGCACTGCTATTTTTAGTATAAAAAACTAAGAGTGTTGGTGGAAATGACAAGGTCTCGGAACCTCTTTATTTGTTTTTAAATTTTTTTGGTAAAGTAAAAAAGTTAAAGACGGTAGTGGCTGATCATAAGATACCCTACACCACACTGTTCTGTAGAGGATTAAGCAACTTTGCCTGAAACTTGGAGCAAGGCCGGACAAAATACAGAATGAACGATTTAACATTCTAAACATGCCGATTCATACAAAGCATTGATAATTTTAAATTTCTGGTTTAAGCTTGAACTTTGTCATTTAATAGCATTCATATGACTTAATATCATTCAAAGAATCTACTTATTCGAAATGTCCGCCTTTTGACTTAACACACGCCTTAAGTCGCACTGGCCAATCGTCAATAGCTGCACGAACCTCGTCCATTGGAAAATTGGGCACAGCTCGAACCAAAGCAGTCTTAAGATATCCAATGGTGGGGTATCTTTTGTGACAAACCTTGTCTTGTAAAACCGTCCACAATTTGTAATCCAATGGGTTCAAATCTGGACTGCCTAAGGGCCATTCTTCAGAGAAAATGAGCGCTGGCAAATTGTTTTGAAGCCAGGCCTAAGACGTTTAAGCCTTATAGGCCGGAGCAGAATCCTGCTGGAAAGTCCATGGCTGGTTTTGGAACAGGGAATTGTTAAGAGGCTTCACAACAGCTTCCAAAACGGTTTCTTGGTAAACTTTGGACGATCTTTGACTCCTTGTTCGCAGAAACACAGGTCAGTGACCCCATCGTAAGAGACACCCCACCAAACCATGACTTAAGGTGGGTGATGACCCTTTTCCACCCTTGGGATCAGTTCAGATGCTTTCTTAGATGACCGCGCATAGACTCTATGATTTTGCTTGTTAAATTTTTACTGAACAGTAAAAATGTTTTCAACGGTGAACAAAATTTTTCTGTCTTATCAGTTATCAGCGTGCTTCACCAAAAGACGTTTTCATTTTTCAATCCTATTTTTTTTAAGCTGCAGTCAATAAATGTCCGGTACGTCGTTTGAAAGCCCCAAGTCCCAAGACTTTTTTAATGATTCGACTCATGGACTTTTGCGTGATATTTATCTCACGGGCCATGATTTTCCGTTTTCGGAGCGGATTTCTGAGAATTCTTGATTTAACGGCTTTGATGATATGCGGTGTTCGAACAAAGCATGGGCGGCCCGACCGGTAGCGGTCTTTTACATCTCCAGTCTCCTCAAACAGTTTTATGCATCGGTAGACAAACATACGGCTAAGCCCTAGTGGCCGGAGCGTTTTGAAAATATCGCGTTTTTTTTAATTTCACACTTGAAAATCGCTATTACAGCGATACGGTTCTCAATATCTGACCACTCCATGATGAAAGTTGAAACAATTTTAAAATCCCGTTACAGACTAACGCTATTGAGGTAAGCTTTCAAAACCCATATGACATTAACGGGGTATGTTCAGTTCTACTATTGACTATGGGTGTGTTCAATGTTGTAACAGTATTTATGTCCCTACTTAGTACTTAATAATCCAAGGGCTCAAATCACAGCTTCGAGGCGGCCAATTGACCTCACAATTTCGGCTGATTATTCGATTTTCAAAAACTGTGCGTCGGTTGTTGCGTTGGCTTTGCGACATGTGGCGCCGTTTTGTTGAGACCAAATGTCATCCATGGCATTCTCTTAAATGTTTGGAACAAAAATTCGTTGAGCATGACGCGGTAATGCTCACCGTTGATGGTAACGGCGGCACCTTGTTAATTTCCGAAGAAAAATTGCCCAACGATGCTGCCAGCTCAAAATTCAAACTTCTCAAAAGTCAAGTGAGGGTTCTCTGAACCTCATTTGCGGCAACTTTGCTTATTGACATAACCACCGTGTGAAAATTTTTCATATCCTGCCAAACAATCTTTAACCCATTGGGCGAAGCGAAAACGCATCGGATGGTATTCCATTATTGAATGCCAAAGTTCAAGGTTTCAATAAAACCAGAAATGTGAAAAAAATTATAACACTTTTTTTTACAGCCGATTCAAATTTAAAATTCTAAATCGCCCACTCTATATAAAAGGAAAACCAGGTCGATGAGCTATTAAAAAATTTAAAATTTTAAAAAGTTCTTGAAATCTAAAGTATTTTAATTTTAGTCCACATTGACTATTTTTAACTTAAGTCTTCTCGTTTGGTTTTGGTTTTGTGCCGTACGTACGTGCCTCCTGAGATTGTTTCGAAATTTCATTTCATTTGGTTTCCAGGAACTCATACTGCATGCCATTGTTTGCCATTGAGGCTAGTTGTCGACACATTTTTCTTTAGACTATCATTTGCAGGTATTCATAAATTGCTTTAATTGGACATCTTTTGAATGTGGAATAACAGACCGCCCGCAGGAATCTTTTGTGTTTTGTTGGGCACCAACTCTGAAGCTTAACTTAGCATGCGAATGTGAACATTTTTGTTGTTGTTGTTGTTATTCATAAAAGGATACATCAGGATATGCTATCAAATAAACATGGACGACGACGAGGTAAAAGTACAACAGAAGCTAATCCAAACAGCCGATTAGCAATCCCGGTAACGAAGCAACGAACGACTTTACTCAACATCGTTAGAGGTATGTACATTTGTACGAGCATAGGAGATTGCACAGTGGTTTTGTTGCAAAGCGTTTGCAACAAATCATACCAGCAGCTCATTGAAGTTCAGAACATCTGCTTTTCTGCGTTGGATTGACAGACTGCCAAAACGAATAGTTTTTGTATTCGATTTCTCCGTATAAAAAATAGAGTTTGTGGTCGATTTCCCCGTATAAAAAATAGAGTTGCCAACTATTTGTCCGATTTTTATAGGACATATCTAGTGTTTGTCAGACTGAAGAGGCCCGAAGTTTTTGCTAAGCTAATAGTGGCTCGCCGAGGTGTAATGGAAATTGCAAACAGCTAACACGGATCAAACCCAGTTTCAAAAATATATAATAAAGGGTGTTTTTCAGACGTGTGGTCTTCAAGAAGTAAACTTTACTATGAGATAAGTGTTTGCCATTATGTTTTAAAAATGATTTCGGACAAGTGGCCGTCGCGGCTGACTCCACTAAATTCCAGCCTAGAGGCCCTATTGGATTGATTCCGCCGGTACCAATTCGAAGAATGACAGTTATGGGTCATAACTTCCCTCTTGGTTAGGGGTCGAGGACTATCTAAGCCTCTACTGTTCTATGGGTCACAGCACCCGGATGCAATTCCACATCGAACCGAAGTTCTCCCCGCGATTTGGGTCCAAACCACCAAATAGTCAGTTTCTGTTCCATACAACATGGGTCTGGCCACCCGCACCAAAAAGTCAACCAAAAACAAAGACAAGTTACAAACATTGAACAGTCGCCCTCACGGGCGATTCGATGGCCAGAGACTGGCACCAGCACGGACATTACGAACAACAACAAAAGACTTTGCCTCCCTCACGGGAGACAAGTCGGCAGGGGAACAACAACGACGAAAAACACTCCAACGACGACAGCGATCCAACGACGATTGTGTGAGGCAAGACAATGCCACGCCTTATCCGCGAATGGTCGCACCAGAAACACCCGTTAGGCTCCTGCGAGTCTTCTCCTATTGAAGGCTACACGAGCAAACTCCCCCAACCTCCTAAAAGCCCGATCATCCCCACCAAGGTTTCAATCGTTTCGGGCTAATCTGCGTAGGCAAGGGACTTCACAAAAGCATTTTTTCTTGATGCTTGGGAATAAGAAGTCATTGGGTGCCAAATCAGGGCTGTACGGTGATTAGCCCATAAATTCGACATCTTGATGGGCGTTTCAGCTGCTGTGTGAGAGCTCGCATTGTCGTGATGCAATATGACCCGTCTTCTCTTATTATCTTTCCTCATTTTTTTCGAACCCTGTTGGCAAACAGATGGTTGTACACCACTCAGAATTGACCATCCTACGTTCCACCAAAGACTATGTGGTAACATGGCCGGTTAAACCGGAAAAAACGCAATCATTTGATTCGATGTACTTTTTGGATTGGATGTACGTTGGATTTGGATCGTCTTGAAAGACCCATACGGTCGATTGCTGTTTTGTTTCGGGTTCATATGCATAGATCCATGATTCGTCACCTGTGACAATGTTATACAATGCCTCTGAGCTACCGGAGTAATACTATTTCAACATCTCTTTGCACTAATCCATACGAGCCTTTTTTTGAGCATTCGTCAAATTATGTGGGATCCAACGAAAATATATTTTTTTCACCGCCAAATGAACATGCAATATCTTATTGATGCTTGTAATAGTTATGCCCAAGGATGCCTCAATGTCACGTGTTGGTCTTGCTAAATCAGTTCACACACAGCATTGATGGTTTCTGGCAAAGTGACCGAAGTTGGACGTCCTTCACGAAATTCAGCCTGGAGCGAACGGCGTCCGAGACTGAACTCTTGGTACCAGCGAATAACAGTGGTTTTTGATGGTGCTTCATCGCCAAAGGTCGAAACAAGTTGATTTAAACACTCTTGTCTCGATAACCCACGCCGAAAATCGTAAAAAATCATCGCTCGAAAATGTTCACGGGATAATTGCATTCTTTGATTGAGATGAATTTTTCAACACACTGTAAACAAAACAATTCGCCCTCAAGTGACAAAACGTTCTGAGTAAAGTTATGCTAAAAAAATGTCAAAGTCTCCAATGAAAATTCCTGTTTGCACCTGGGAACACTAGTATTGCCAGGAGTATAGCAGCCCACGTATGCTTAATAGGATAAAGCCGGGATGGCCGACTATAAGAAAGTCTACACCACTCGGAAGAAACCAAGCCTCTGTATGGAGTTGGAACAAGGTCGGACTATATATGCGACATATAAAGCCGGCGGGCGGGCGGCACATACCAAGATGGAACAATATGGAAACATGATCGTAATAGTCAATAGAAGTAGTTATTGGTCGCACTTTTCGAGCTATTGTTCAGTTGGGCTAAATCGAAGTGTATCCGTACAGCTTTTTTTTCTTGTTTTCTTCTTCTATATGCATGAAATTAATTTTATTAAAATTTATTAAATTTCTATGTGGAATAGTTTTCTTCTTAAGAGTGGATTCTGTATATTAATACAATCATATATATCATTAACAAATTATCCGATAGTATCGATACTATAGATAGTGTTGACTAAAACTATCGAATAGGACGATTATCGATAGTTTGTCAGCTCTAGGAAGATGCCACATGGACATAACGTGCTGAATTCAGTTACGATCCTTCCGGAGCGTCAGATTTTGAGCCCAATGTGCTAATTCTAATTGGTGCGGCCATCCTCCATTCCCTAGAGAATCTAAGTCAAACCCAAACTTTTAACTTTCGGATGCATTATCATGGGTAGGTACACGAAGAAAAAAAGCATGGTCGAAGAGCATAATACCATTGTTAGGTAAATGGTTGTGTCACAACAATATTTTGATCCTCGCCAGAATAGTAGGATTAACTCAAAACCATACTATGATGTCCACAACCATATCATGATTCACAGTCAACCAGACTGTGGTCCCCACAACCACATATTGATTCACAAAATACCATACTGTGATCACCACAACCATTGTATAATTCATACGATCTCTACAACCATAGTATGTTCCCGCTGCACCATACTATAAAAAAATATTTATAACGATGAAGTTATGTTGTTATTCAACAATAGATTTTTATTATTTTATTATTATTTATTAAGATATATATTACAAATAAATTTATAAAATACATATTTTCAGAGGTGCGGGGTTACAAAGACCATATGCGCCCGCCGTAGACTCGTAGATTATTGAACAATACATTAAATTCATAATAATAGGAGTGATTTACTTAAAAAAAAGTTGGTGTTTCATTTACAGATACAAAGTACTATAATTGTACTATATAGTAATACAGGGTGGTAAAATTTTAAGGCCCAATGTTGAATGTGAACAGCACCTAAACGTCAAGTTTTTTCTGCATTTCATTTGATATTTCTCAATTTCAGACTAGTTCAATTTGAATAATGAAAAGATACACAAGCGAGCAACGCGTTAAAGTTTTTCAGCCTTATTATGAAAATGAAAATCAATTTTCGAAGAATAACATCTTCAGTGATGAGGCGCATTTTCGCCTCAGTGGATTCGTCAATAAGCAGAATTGCCGCATTTGGGCGAATGTTAATCCAAGAGTGATTGTCGAAAAAACAATGCACCCACAAAGAGTGACTGTTTGGTGCGGTTTGTGGGCATTCCAAAATTTCTGTTTCTGTTAATGGTGTCCGCTATCGTTACTTTTTATGGGCCGAATTGGAAGATATGGATGTGGACGATATGTGGTTTCAACCGGACGGTGCCACTTGCCACACAGCTAACGGAACAATGAATCTTTTGCGCGACGAATCAACATCGGCCCTTAAAAATTAAACGGCCTTTATATTCGTTTAAAATTGCTCCAAAAACCATGCTTAAATTTATCAAAATTACAATCATACGGTATGATTGCCGTAATCATATAAATGTTAACATTAAACCCAAAACAATACTTTTGTCGCACCAACCAATTTATATAACTGCTACAACCACATTTTCATCTGTAAATTTGTGCAATTTTACTATTGTTACATTTCAACAATATTACTATTGCCGCAATCATACTATTGTTAAAATAAAATTCATAAAGCAATACTATGGTTGCGACGAACATACTTTTAATGTAGGGCATCTGTTATTGTTGCCGTGACCATATAGTAACCATATCTGTTCTCTGCGTGTATGTACGTATGCTCTAAGCAAGTTGGGCGGGAGGGCGAGATTCACTCCTGCTTGTTGGCAAGGTGTTGTTAAATACTTATTTGCCACTCGCCCGCACATCACCACGCCGCACCTAATGGATGTACATCAATTAAAACATGCTTTGTATGGGTGCGTTGTAGTTAGCGTCGTCTGGAGGGAGATACTCATTGTGACGTACTGCGAAGTCTGCCACTTCCTCCTCCCGCTGTCAGTTGTGCTTAACAATTGGTGCTGTAATGCAAACAATGGAGGCTACGCTTAACTGGCAACAGAAGAGAAGGACAGACCGATCGACCGACAGACAGACTACCGGCAGCAGAGATGTACAGAAAGCATTTCGACCGTGCTTCAATGAAAGCGACAGAGGGGAAGGTGGTTGTGTCGTTCAATTCAATTGGAACGTTTCCTGATGCTGGTGACTGTCATTCGAGCTGTCTAAGTAGATATTGCCAGCAAGGATGCGGGCATATTTTGAAGAGGAAATTAAATGTATTTTAGCTCAGTTTAAGGTTGCGCTTTTAAGCAGGTGTACTCTGTAAAACCTTGTGGTTTTCGAACTGGCGGTGTCGTTTTCGGACTGATGTTGCTGTTTTCGAAATGACGGTATGGTTGCATAAATGTTTGGTATGGCCAGTAGTAGATGCGAATAAAACCATCGGTTCAGGGTTTCTCGTGGCTTAGCTAAGTTGTAGTATAGGGTGATCCATCTTGAGGTATTTTTTCCATAGAGGTTTTTCCAGAGTTTACGCGTGAGTTTCGTTAAACTTTATTTTTTTCCTATTTTATCATAGAAAGACTAACACCGCAACAACGTCTCCAAATTGTGCAACTGAATTATGGAAATGAGAAACGAGAAGATCCGCTGTTTTCGAACAACGGTTTATTCAGTGATAAGGCCCCTTTCTGGCTCAACGGCAACGTCAATAAATAAAATACCCGCACTTGGGCTGAAGAGCGACCAGAAGAGGTTCAAGAGCTGTCATTATACCCAATGAAAGTTAATGGGCTGGTGGAATCATCGGTCCATATTTTTTCCAAAATGATGATGGCCGGAACACAACCGTGAATGGTGCTCGCTATCGCGCCTTGATATCGGACTTTTTGGCTACCAAAAATTGAAGCCCGTAATTTTGACGGTATTTCGTTTCAACAGAACTGTGCCACTTGTCATACAGTTGCTCAAACAATGGATTTATTGAGAGGTAATTTCAAAGAGCAGCTAATTTCACGTATTTGACCCGTGAGTTGCCCGCCTAGATCGTGTGATATCACGAGTTTAGAATTTTTCTTTGGAGCCACGTAAAGTCCAAAGTCTACGCTGACAAACCAGCTAAGATTCTGGTTTTGGAGCCAACATTACGCGTGTCATAAACGCCATACCGGTCGAATGCCAAATTGGAACTTCCGAATGGACACGCTGAGACTTAGTCGCGGTTAACATTTGAAGGAAATTATATTCAAAAAATAAACGCCATAAAATGTCCTTTAGAGTGAACAACAAAGATTCCACACTTGATTTGAATTTTTGTTTTGAAAAAATACCTATAGAGGGATTACTTATTATATATGATTTATCAATTTCTTCAAACACACAAAATTCTTTTCCACTCCAGTTCATTGATTAAAGTGAATAACTTTTCATCAAAGTTTGGTCACTAAAAACATTCACAGAAGACAAGATCTGAAAAATATTTTCGATGTTCGTGACGTAATTCATTTAATTTTGACTAAAAATCCCAACTTGTGTATCCCTTTGCTGTCTTTGTTGTGATTTAAATTTAAAACAAGTGCACGATTGTATTTTGGATTGGTTGTCGACAAACGCAGCACCCATCTTGCTGACAGCTTCGTCTTAAGTTCGTGCAGAATGTTGGCAGCACAGTCAGTTAAGATATTGACGATCTCAGAGTTGCGATTTCTTTGTGACTACTTGTACGAGAAGTTTTTCAGTTTCAATCACAAAATGTTAAAAATCAAATTCGGTTGGACGTACCATAAGATGACTAATATGTCAATATTATGACAACTTACTTTTAGGTCAGAATAACCCAATGTGGTTCAAATTATAGGTTTCCAGAACCACCTGTTGTGGCAATTAATAGAGTAGTTCTGTATAGAACTGTTCGATACAACCAAAAATCACTCTAACAAACAAAAACTGGTGGATCTTACAAATAATTTAATTGCAAAATAAAAAAACAATTAATTAAAAACTTACTTCGTCGGAATTTTAAGGTTTCTCTAAATATGAAATTGATTATGTAACAAAATTGGACAACAACATTTGTATCTTGCTTTGATTTGATTTTTATTTAATTTGACTTTTAAGTCTTGGATTGAAGTTTCAAATCCTGAAACAATATAAATTCAATATTCAAAGCTTTCTACGTTGTCACTTCCAAAGATAAATTCAGCTCCAGTTAAGGAACACTTCAGTGCATTAAATAACATTCGATTGTACTGATGGTAATTTGATAGTGCATATAACCTGAATTATTCAGTTTGCAAAAAAGTCGGTTGCGGTCATCTTATTTCTCTGGGCGAGAATTATACATATTTTCCTTAACATCCTAGTAAGAAAAAAACAGCGAAACTTCTTTCAAGTCAGGTAACTGAGCACCTATTTATTCTTTTAATAACGTCCTTTCTTCGTTCAAAACACTAACGTGTGCCAAATTTTAACCAGATTGGCTGTAATGTGAGCCTTTTAGAGCAAAAACAACATAAAAATCGGATGAACATATGTGTGGGAGCTATATCTAAATCTTAACCGATTTTCTTCCTTTCCCATAACTTCGGTGCTTGGTCCAAAAACAGACTTGTGCCAAATTTCATCATGATTGGATGCAATATGTGGCTCATAGAACTAAAAACATAAAATCAGATGAACACAATCGGATTTGGGGGGGCTAAATGGAAACCTGATAGGGATCCATATCAAAATTTGGACCGATAGTCAACATCGGTCTATATATATTTATATACATAGGGGTTTTCCGATTTCAGCATCTGCTGCTCTAAAAACAACATATTAAATCCGTTTCTGACAAAATTTTTCAGCACCTAACTTTGGCGAAATTTGGACCTATCGTTTTTGACTATCTGTCACACCAAGGTTCTTCCCGATTTGAGGTCCTGCAGCTATTGAAGCCACAAATTAAATATGATCAGAACCAAATTTCGCATGGGACGTTATGAGTGACCAATAATACACTGCGGTGAAACTGGACTACATTGGTTCATATTTTCCTATAATTTTCATACAACGGTCCTTCCCGATTTCAGAACCTACAGCTTTAGATCCGATTACGACCACATTTCGCATAAAAAGTATGACGATCGGAACTGACTTTAAGAATCCCCGAGATTCGGGTTTTAAACACTGAGATCCCGGTTTTTTCGGGATTTGAACTTTTTTTACCTGGATTAATTAATTACAACATCGAAAAATTTTATTTTTTAGTTGTTGTAACAACAATGTATTTTGTTTAGAAGTCCTGTTCGTCTAAAGGGGATCTACTTCGATATCCAGGTGAGGGCAATGCGCCATTTAAGTCAGCTAAGTGGTCTTGGCCGAAGAATTGAAGAGGTGCAGCACGTCATGTGGTCCATGATGACAGGCGGAACAAACTTCCGGAACGTTGGCATCAATTCGTGCCCAATACAAATTGAGGCGGCTGCACCATTCTGATCTTAGCTGAGCCAATATCACGCGGTTCTACCGATGTATCGTTTTCTCCTCTGATGAAATCTCCGTGGGATGTCCCCTAGCACACACACAGACACAGAGAAAAAATCAGTTGGAAATCTATACGAACTGCAAAACATGGGTTGGAAAATCACACTTTTTGTTGCAATCACCAACATTCCATGGTATTGATGGTAACATGGTTACATTTATCTTATGACGGTAGCTGCGATTATATTAAGGTACTTACAACTAATAAATCGGTTATTTCAATTAAAGTTTGTGAAACTATTAGTTGGCACAACTAGTGGTTATGTGTGCATTTACGCTATACCTGGATACTGCTGCTGCGTCATTATCAGCGTGAATGTCGTTCAGACCTGCATGATAGTTTGGATGATCTAAAGGTTCTTCTATCTTGTATAATAGTTATGATCTCTCTCTAGATCATACCTGATCTTCCTGGGCGGTGGTATGGTGGTTGGGTTGACTACTGCGAAGACACTTAAGCAGATACGGCTTAGGCAACAGAAAGTTGTGTCTGCGCACGGTAAGCACCTTGACTTCCTCATGCAGATGGCCCTGAGAAGACACCCTACCCTGTTGATGTTCTCAGTGCGGTATTCTGGCAAGTCTGAGTTTTCTTCAACTATGTCGTACTCACATTCGCCGACCACACCGGCGCTGCGTAGTGCGTTACCGACCGACCTATCGCTTTGTAAGGGGTCAACAAGGTTTCTATGTCGGCTCCCTTAGTACTGCCGCCTAGTGACTTGAGGACCTTGTTCCTACTTTTAAGCTTATCGCAGACACCTGTAGCATGTGAAAAGGATCGACAAAGCCTGTCCAATGTGACCCCAAGGATTTTAAGGTAGTTGGTAGTCGGATGAAGTCGTCATTGACTTTCACATTAAGTGACAACCACACCTCTGCGGCCCATGCAGTAAACAGTGTGGCCGATAATTTGGAGGCGGATATTTTCATATTCCACGCAGTGATGAAACGAGCTTGATTTGCTTGCATATCTCATCCACTTTAGGTCCTGTCGCCAGTATTATGCAATCATCAGCGTATGATACAATTACAACGCCGCCTGGTGGTGCAGGAAGTTTAGAAAGGTAGAGGTTAAACAGTACGATTGATATCACCCCCCGTTTAACTATACGGTGCTTCGACTTCCTGTCTCTAAATTCTTCATATGATCGGCGCCCATACGATACATACACGCAGAAAAAAAGTATGGTTGGGGTAACAATATTCGAAGAGCATCATACTATTGTTGGTTATATGGTTGTGGCACCACAATATTTTGATCATCACAACAATAGTATGGTTCACACACAACCATACCATGATTCCCATAACAATATTATGGTCCTCACAACAATAGAATTATTTACACACAACCATACTATGATCCCCACATCCATATTATCATTCACATTCAACCATACTATGATCCCCACAATGATATTGTGATCCTCATAACCATAGTATGTTTAACGTACAACCATAGTATGGTCCTCACAACCATAGTATGACTTACACGCAATCATACTATGAAGATTGTGTTAAGTTGTTATTTAACAATAGAGAATTTTATTAAGTAAGTTATGTAATTAAACAGTAAACAAATTTATTTATTAAAAATATTTCATTTATACTAATTCGTAGTTTGTTTCGAAAAAAATTAATTATTTTTACTATTATTGCGGAAGATTCGTAAAAATAACAGTGTCAAATTAAAAAAAATAAAATTTTGACCGGTATGATTGCCTTAATCATGTTATTGTTAACATAAAACCCATGAAAACAATACTTTTGTTCCACCAACCATATTTATATTGTTGCTACAACCATATTTTCATTTTTTAAATTTGGCAACAATACTATTGCTACATTTTAACAATATTAATATTGCCGGAATCATATTATTGTCAAATTGAAATTCAAAAAACAATACTATGGCTGCGACAACCATTGCAGAGAACATACTATTGTTGCCGTGACCATATAGTAACCATATCTTTTCTCTGCGTGTACAGTTTACCACCCAACGTTTCAAACTACGCGCAGAGAAAAAACATGGTTACTATATGGTCACGGCAATAATTGTATGTTCTCTGCAATAAAAGTATGTTCGTCACAACCATAGTATTGTTGTTTGAATTTAATTTTGACAATAGTATGATTGAAGCAATATAAATATTGTTAAAATGTAGCAATTGTATTATTGCCAAATTTTAAAATAAAACTATGGTTGTAGCAAAAACATAAATATTGTTGGTGCGACAAAATTATTGTTTTTTGGGTTTTATGATAGCAATAATATGATTACGACAATCATTCAGTATGATTGTAATTTTTCTTATTTGAATATGCTTTTTAGAAAAATGTTATTGTTTTTTTGGAATATAGTACTTTTTATAGGAAAATTAAAATTTTTCAAACAAACTGCTTTTGCTTTGTGTAACTGAAATATTTGTAATAAAAAATCTTACGTTTTTTAACCGATTTTTGCTACTGTAAAATAAATAAATCCTACTTTTTTAAATTGAATGTATTTTTAAATAGTTTACTCTATTTTTGACAACGTAACCCAATCTTAATAAATAATTTTGGGGATCATAGTATGGTTGAGTGGGACATGCTGTGGTTGTATGGATGATAACATGATTGAGTGTGAATCATACTATGGTTGGGAGGGTCATACTATGGTTGTATGTGAAACATTTTATGGTTTTGAGGACCATAATATGGCTGTGGAGATAATAGTAAGGTTGAGTGTAAATCATACTATGGTTGTGGGGATCATAGTATGGTTATGTGTGAATTAAGTGTTGTTGTGAGGATCATAGTATGGTTGTGAGGATCATAGTATGGTTGTATTTTAAACAAACTATTGTTGTGCGTATCATAAAATTGTTGTACCACAACCATATACCCAACAAAAGTATGATGCTCTTCGAATATTGTTATTACAACCAAACGTTTTTTCTACGTGTAGGAGGCAGGTGGTAAATTTTGCCGTATTTATTTAATACTACTTTACAGAACCTTTTTGTCAATGGTTCACAATTTTGACTAAATAATAAAGTGAAAAGGAGCTCCAGTATGAGTCCAGCTCAGCAATAGAATCATATGCCGCATAAGAACATTAGGTATACAAAATTTTTGACCAATTGTCTAACTTGACGGCCACCTAAATGATATCTGCACTTTGGTGCAGTCTTGCCGAAGAATATACAGCCCAATTCTAAACAAACGGGGAGATGAGTAATAGAAAGAGAGAATTTGGGCTATTCGAAATCAGCTGTTTTGCGTCAGCTGCAAACGTAAAAGTGAATAAAGTGAATTTAAATAGAAAAAAAACTATAAAATACTAGTAACCATATAAAAATGTTGTGTTACGTTTGCGATGATACTCGTAGCAGAAAATTTTTGCTTCATATTGTCGTACTTGCTTCTTGATCGCCTATACCTGAAAAAGGGTGGTCCAACCATAATGCATGATGTTAATTGTGAGTCACACTTAACGTCAAGTTTTTTGCCCATCTTAGTTTAACATTTTTTTTAAGCGTTTGTCAACTTCAACCATGATGAGGTACTCAATTGAGCAGCGGATTAAGATTGTTGAAGCGTTATAAGAAAATGGTTGTTCAAATCAAAATGCACTTCGTTATGTTTTGGGTTGGCATAATCGACAGTAAATTTTTTAACAGGCAGAATTTCTGCATTTGGGCAGATGAGAATCCAACAGCGATTGTTGATAATCCACAAAGAGTGACTGTTTGTTGGCGAAGTCGTTGGGCCGGCCAAGCAGTTACCTTGAGTGGTGTTCGCTATCGTGAGATCATAACGGACATCTTGTGGTCAGAAATTGAGGATATGGACGATATTCCAGGATGGTGCCAACGAAACAATGGCGATGTTAATTTTCACCGTTTGACTTTCTTTGCAGATATTTTAAAAAAAAGTTTGCGTTATTGACGCCACGAACAATTCAAGAGCTGAAGGATGTCTCAGTCATTTAAAAAAATATGGACCATCGGATAGATTTATGCCACCGAATCTCAGAGGATTCGGCCGATATTTTGTTTCACACATAATTTTCAAAGATCCTTCTATCATAATTATAAATATTAATAAAAATCTCTGAAAACGTTTTGTTTTATTATCAAACTACGTTGTGCGTTTTAGATGGTGAACGAAAAATATTAAATACTTCAATATTTTGGCACGATTCCTTTGCAACTTTTTCGCAGAACTATTCCCAAAATTTGAGTCCCATTCTGCCTTTTTTTGATATTCAGAATACCCTTTTTTACCGGTCAATTTTTTCCCCTTTTTCGAAGTTCGTTTAGAATGGAGGAAAGGTGAAAAAACTCCCGGGGAGGTTCTATTTAGAATAGGGGAACATGGAATAGGGAAAAACATTCCTGGGAATTGTCATTCGGAATCGGGCTGATAGTCTCGGAAGATTTCAAAATAACCTATAAAGGTTATACGAGATGCACTGAAAACAGTATAACTCCGCTGTAGGTATTTCTGGATGTTCAAAAAGCTTTTGATAAAGTTTGGCATAATGAACTGCTGTTTAAACTCAAAAATATCCTCACAGCTCTATTGTATATATTTTTTAAATCATATCTTGATAAACGAAGCTTCTATGTAAAAGTAAATAGTGATTACTCTAAAATATATGAAATAAATGCCGGAATTCCACAGGGTAGCGTCCTAGGCCCAATACTGTATACTATTTATATACATGTGACATGCCATGCGAACCCGGATTGACTGTGGCAACTTACGTGGATGATACGGCATTTATTGCATCAAATAAATGCCCCATTAAAGTTTTAAAGGCAATTATATAGATTGAGCTCTCGGTTAATCAAATGTTATATTTAAGTTAACACTGAAAAATCATCTCAAGTAACCTTCTCATTAAGAAGAGGTGATTGTCCTCCGATCACCTTAAACGGTTCGGTAATAACTTGTTCTGAAAACGTGAACTATCTCGGGATGCACTTGGATAGAAGGCTTACAAGAGGAAGAAGCACATGGAGTCAAAATGAAACCAGCTAAATAAGAAGTCCAAAAAATGTATTGGTTGCTAGGACGGCGGTCTGAATTAAGCACTGAAAATAAAATTGTGTTATACAAAACAATCCTGAAGCCTATCTGGGCATATGGGATACAACTAGAGTTTTTCTTTTCCCGGACTTTTTCATTTCCCGGGAAAGCGGGACTCATTTTTCAATTTCCCGGGATCCCGGGAATTCCCGCAAAAAAATATAAGAGAAAACGGTTATTTTTTTTTTTAGTAATTCTATTTTATTAAAAAATCACATTCAAGATATTAAAAAGTATGTTAACAAAAAAATAAATCAGTTCAGTTCTTTAACATACAAACTATATAATAAACATTACATAACGTAAACAAAAAGCTTTAAAAAATAAACAAAATAAAATAATTCAGTCCTTTTTCTTATACATAAAATAAATAAATGTATAGAGATTTAAATAAATATAAAAAAGTAATTAGTCTTTGTTTTTAAAATGCGTTTTCAAAACAGAAATAGCATTTATAGATTCATCCGAAAGTCTATTTCGAAGTTTAGTAACTAAAATTCCTGTCAGAGAAAACACTCGTTCACTTTCAACAGAGGTGGGCCGTATTATTAGTAGAGCATCAAAGAATTTTTGAATGTTTTCTTTTTTTTTACCAGATCCTTCAAAAAATTTTAAGTCCTTTTTTATGGAACATTTCAATGGCTTTGAATTTTCTTTAGTTTTTTCATTAACATTACATATTGCAGCATTTAATTTTTCCGCAAATGAATCAACAATCCGAATCAACAATTGATGGTCCTAATGTTTTTTTATAAAACACATCAACAACAGCTAAATGCAAACCATGACTGAGGCAAAATATGCCTTCGACAGGGCTTTCTTTTACAAATTTTTTCACAACATTTGGGCCATCAGTTATGGTGGCTACTATATGTTTTTTGAAATTGATGTTATAATCCGATAATCTCGTTTCCATTAGGTTTCGAATTTCAAAAGATCCGCTCTTTCCTAAGTTGTGAAAAGTTTTTTCACTTTCATATAAACATATATTTAAGTATCTTCGGTTTTTTATACTCGTCCATTCATCCATTACCAACGAAAATCTACATTTATCATTTAATTTAGCTTCTATGTCGTGTTTTATATCACTTTTAACTTTTAAAAATTGCTCAATAATCAGATTTTGTACATCACGTTCCGTTTTTGGCAGACTAAAACCTCTTTGAAGCATTGACTCTCTAATAAAAGAACTTCTGGTTATTGATCGTATAGAAAACCCGTCAATTGCAGCTAGTTTCGAAACTATTAAACCCATGTCGTCCTTTTTATTACTTGCATATTGATGTAATGTGCTCTGTGTTTTTCTGACCTTTTCTGAAGGTTCTTCCCGTGGTAACACTTTTTCCAATTGTTTGTTATGTATTCCTTTTAAATGACGTATAAGACCACTTGTGCTTTTGCCTTTGCATGAAATTATTTTTGCACAAAATTTACATGCAGTATCTGTTGATTTCTTTATAAAATATTCCCATGCAAAAGAGTTTTCCATCTAACAATATACAAAAAGAAATATTAAAAGCTATCAAAATTCAATTTAATTACATATTTACCTTGAGCAACCAATTTTTTTTAACAAAACCTCAAAGCAAACAATAGAATAGACGCCAACATATCAACAGCTGTTTTTATAACCATAAAAGAGTTGCCATTTCATGTTAAAAACATCCCGGGAATTCCCGCTCTATTTCCCGGGATTTCGGGATTGAAAATTTACGGGAATTCCCGTCCCGGGAAATCCCGTGAAAAACTCTAGAAACAACTCTTCGGCACGGCTAGCTCATCAAACATCAAGGTGCTCCATGGACTTTCCAGCAGGAAAGAAACAATTTGCCAGCGTTCATTTTCTCTGAAGAATGGCCCTCAGGCAGTCCAGATTTGAACCCATTGGATTACAAATTGTGGACTGTTTTAGAGGACAAGGTTTGTCACAAAAGATACCCCAACATTGGATCTCTTAAGACTGCTTTGGTTCGAGCTGTGGGCAATTTTCCAATAGACGAGGTTCGTGCAGCTGACGATTGACCAGTGCGACTTAAGGCGTGTGTAAAGGTAAAAGGCGGACATTTCAAATAAGAAGATTCCTTTTGGATACAATATACATCAATAAATATATTTAAAAATATTTGGTCCAAAAACATTCAGTACTTTTTATTTTACAGCATAAAACGTGTGTAACAGTATTTATGTCCCTACTTAATTAATTAATTTTTTATTGTTTTAAGAAATTTGCTTATTATCGCAAGATAGATTCCAAATAAATAAACAAAAGAAAAAAGAATTTTGGAACTAAAACTACACCTACATATGTACTGCCATTTCATTTCGTATTATTTACGAGTACAATTATTTTATTCTGAGGAATAAAACGTTCTTACTCATTTCCTGGTAAAATATATATCCTGACTTTTTGCATCATTTAGTGCTTATTTCAATTCTGTGAAATATTCCTGAGAAAGCCAACTTAAGTAATTATACGTTATGACATTAAATCATTATTTCCATTTTACATTCACACTCCATCTGATAATCAACACTTATGATAGCGCCCCTGTTCCTGCAATCGATTTAAAAGTTCAACGTTCTACTGCACTCATGATTGAATGTGAGTTCTTGGAATTAGGAAGCCAGAGTGAAAATACCGAAACGAAAACCTTGGACGCAGAGCCCGGAAAGTCAAAAGGTGTGTCAGCACATGCTCTTGCTTGCATGATATAAATTGCTTTACATCAATGTTCCAATATGTTGTGGGCTACCCACAACATCGTCATCATCATCAGTGCATCCATGGCGACAATTTAAGCTATCAATGTAGTAGGTGCCCATATGAACGAGGTAGGTTCCAAGATTTCACGACCTAGACTAGTGGGAAATCACAACTGTTTAGAATCGGCCGTTTTTTTGTAGAGCAATAGAACAGTACGAGCTGTAAACTCAAACATGGCAACAATCGGTCGATTGAGGTTGCCACACCATAAGTGTAAGAGAAAATAATCAAATTATAAACGCTGTACTAAAAGTGTAAAATCAAGTAGATACAGCTGGCATTTTTAACAGTCACAGTATCCTCTAAAAACTCTGCATTTATATCTCATTGTCGTTTGCGTTACCAAGTAATGATCACTCATTACATTTTGCATTATTTTGAAACCACAAATAAGAATTTACTAATAAGAGGTTTATTGAGTCATTTTACTCTTCCTCACTCTTGCGACTAGGTTACAAGGTCTGTACGGGGAATTTCAAGAAATAGCAGACACCTGTAAGGCTACTAATTACATTGTTTTGATCTTCAATTGCCACTAAAGTGTTAGTCTTATTTTTTTTAAGTTAAACTCGCTTTTGCCGACCAATAATTTTCAAATAGCCTATAATTAAAAAAAAAAATATATATTTCCTTTCATAAAAAACAATGAAAAACGACATTAGTTTCGGACTGGACGATTGAGAGCGACAAAAATTTCCGAAAACTTTAAAAAAATACATTTTAGATTCGAAATGAATTTGGTTTCAATTTAAATACATATGTGACAGCGCATAGAGAAAGGGACCTACGGGTAAAAAATTCAATTTTCATTTTCTTTTTTTGATGTGGACAACATCTAAGCATCGAATGAGACCGATCCCATGCCCCAAAAGTGTTCCCTCCCAGAGATATGCGCGTTTTATGAAAGTGAAGTCGACGGTTTTACACCAAAGATACACGTATTTAAACCTTTAAAATGGCTCTCCTGAACAAAACTGGTTTTTACCCTTAGGTCCCTTTCTGTTTTGCGCGTCACATATGTGAAAGCGCATAAAGGGACCTTAGGGTAAAAAAAATCAATTTTCACTTTTTTTTGATGTGAACAACATCTGAGCATCGAATGAGACCAATCCCATGCCCCAAAAGTGTTCCCTCCCAGAGATATTCGCGTTTTATGAAAGTGATGGTACACCAAAGATACACGTATTTAAATCTTGCTATATATTTTTTTAGCATAAACGTACTCAGAACGTTTTGACGTACGACCATTATTTGTGTTGTTTACAGTGACTTGAAAAAATCAATTTGGCAAAAAAATGGAATTAACTCGTGAACATTTTCGTGCTATCATTTTTCACAACTTTTGACATAGATTATCCCGACAAGAGTGCATCGATGAACTTAAATCTTTGTATGGCGATGAAGCACCATCCTATAGTGCTGTGAAAAACTGGTTTAATGAATTCAATCGTGGCCGACGCTTGCTCAAAGACGAAGGCGTTTTGCCAGAAAAAATCGATGTCGTGCGTGAACGGATAATGCAAGATTGTCATGTGACATATCGTGAGATATGGCATTTGGGCATTTCTTCCAACAGCATACATTGGATATTGCATGATCACCTGGCCGTAAAAAAGGTTTGTTCTCGTTGGATACCGCTCAATTTGACAAACGCTCTAAAAAGGTTCGTTTGAAAAAATACGATCGCAGTGCTTCAGAAGACGTTAATAACATCGTCACAGGTAACGAATCATGGATCTATGTGTATGAGCCCGAAACAAAACAGCAATCGACCGTGTGAGTCTTCGAAGACGAGACAAATCCAACGAAATTTGTTTGTGGAAGAAGCACTTCAAAGCAAATTGTCGCCTGTATCTTCCGCAAAACTGGTCATGTGGCGACTGTTCCGCTTGAGCAACGTAGGTCGGTCAATTCTGAGTGGTACACCACAATTTGTTTGCCCGAAGCCTTCGAAGAAATTCGAAAAACGAACAAGAGAAGACGAATCACTGTGCACCATGACAATGCGAGCTCTCACACATCGGTTCAAACCAGCGCTTTTTTAACGGCCAAAACGTCGAATTGATGGGTCATCCGCCGTACAGCCCTGACTTGGCATCCAATGACTTCTTTTTATTTCCGCACATCAATAAAAAAATGCGTGGTTAACGATTTTCGTCCCCAGAAGATGCTATTGAAGCGTTCAAAAACCATGTTTTGGAGGTGTCTCAATCGGAGTGGAAAAAGTGCTTCGACAATTAGCTTGAGCGCATGCAAAAGTGTATAAATCATGCAAGAGATAACTTTGAAAAGCAATAAAACTATTTTTGATGATAAATATTCGCATTTTCATTATTAGGCCAGAAATATATATAGCAATTCTCGTATAAGTTTTTTTATGTGTTTTTTTGGACCGTTCTTTGTGCCACAAAAATCCATTGGACCATAAACCATCCCCTGTTATATAAGCTAAGTGACTTTACACTCGAAAAATAATCTTGATATGTTCAACAAACTTACTTTTTTCGGAGGTTCTTAAAGTCCCTTTTCCCCTTCTCGGCCGATTTCTTTCATTTATGATTATAAGGACGTAGCAAGATGGTCTTCGCGTTTTTAAACGATCAATATTATGTACACACTGAGAAAAAATCATCTGCAAATCGGTCCGAGCCACAAAAATTCAGTTGGTTAAACTGGTTCCAACGATAATATCGCGGTGTTCACAGCCAATAACACGGTGTTACTAATCGAATTCACAACTGGCGGTTATGACAAACAACCAAATGTGGTGTACATGTAACTTGGTACTTAGCTAAGTAAGGTTTTGTAACATATAAGATAACACTGCTTTTATTTGGAAATAGAATTGTTGAAGATATAGTCTAAACTCTACAGAAATTTTGAATTTTCATTAGAAAAAAATTATTTTTTAATTTCTTGGCCCATAAATGTATTGTAATTTTATGGCCCATACCTGAAGCCAAGACTTTAAGCAATACGTTTTTTAACACATTGACTACGCAGACGCACTGATTTAGGCAATGACTTGCCACGCAAGATGGCAGCACTGACCTACCTCAAGGTTTATAAATACAAGGTTACGCCATCAGCAAAAATTGCCGTTAGGTGACGTAGTTGGTGACAAACATCAAAAAGAAGTGGGTTGCCAGCTCTATGTCTGCCTACTTTTAGTTAACAATGCTAAGATTTCATGTGAAAAATGTACATATTGCAGTGAGTTGGCAACCCTACAGCTGAAATCACTTTGTCAGATTTGTGAAGAAATAAAACAACAAATCGAAACGTAAACATTAAGTGTGCAGTGGGCAAATGTATGAAAACCAACAGTAAAAAAATGTGTATAAGTAACATTTTTATTGTTTGATTAGAAACATTTAGTTTGTGTTTTTAATCCATAGAAGTGTGACAAAAATAGGAGAAAAAAACAAAATAGTAAAAATGAAGTGTGCAGTGGCCAAATTTTTGGAAAATAAACAAATAAATAAAATAAAACAAATAAATTGATGGCAAAAATAGTCAATTGTCCCACTGTTATGAATACACAAATATTATCAGCTGTTAGCTCGAAATTTTTAGCCAATAGGAACAAAGTTTGCGTGACGTCATTGGTGACAAACGTCAAAAACAGAAAAGGGAAGGGGGCTGGGATGGCGTAACCTTCTATACATAAACCTTGGACCTACCTCACACACAAGGACTGACAGGCAGCAAGAGACAAAGCGCGAGAAGAAGTCAGTCGCTGTAAAGAAGTTACACACCCAAGACGTGTGTTAAAAACGAATATTAAAAGACGCGTGTTTGTTACTTTGTTAAATAAAAACACCCTGTAAATAGTTATTTCTAAGATTTAGTTCCCTAAATTGGGATTTTGGCCATTAGCCATCATCGTGAGAAATTTCAGGGTCCCAACTCCATATGACTGCTATTCCGCTTTCAACAGACATTTCTTGATCGCCTTAGAATTTTACAACGCTCTGTACAGGGCTAGGCAATTGAAGTGTTATCTATTGAAACGACCATTTTTTTGTGTAAAATATTTTTTTTTTTAATTCAACTTACAAAATGTGTGGAATCATGCACAATTTTAAGATTCCAACTTCATTTCCGCTTTCAACAGATATTTCTTAATCATTTTACAATGCTCAGTGCATGGTTAGGCAGTTAAAGTGTTACCTATTGAAACGACTTTTAATTTTTAGTGTATTTTTTTTTTATTTAAATTACAAATTTCAAAATTTCAGAATCCATTTACTTAGGTTAAAAATAAGTTGCACGCTACGCGTATAGAATCTTGCGGTACTCTGGCCCATTCCCGTACAATGGCATTCTTCAGCACTCATACTGGCATATGTTAAAGTGCACACCTTGCTCTCCAAAAAAGTCCAGACCTTCGAATTTGCATCTGTTAAATTCGAAAACCATTGTGTGAACAAAGTCAAGCGTGCAACAAGGGTTTTAAAGCCTTCTTGATTCACACGTGCTTTATGAGACGGTGCCGAGTCGTTTGGGCTATACCATGAGCTCGTTTTGATTCGTCGGCCCGTTGATTACCACCACAGCGTAGACTTCTTTAAAGTCAAGCCTTTAATTTCCAAACCATTTCAAATGATGCTGCGGATTTTTTTCACTTTGAGGTTGCTCATCTACCGTACAATATCAGGTTGTGATTTTCCGGCAAATATAACGCAGGCACACCATTACGTTTTAATCCCACTTCAAATAATAATAACTTAGATGCAAATGCTTGTGGTAGCTGTAAAAAATTTAAACAGCTTTCATTAGTATAAATTTGACATAGCAGCTTTATGGGGTTGCCAGTTTGAATAACGTGAAGTTGGTAACACTTCAATCGCCTAGCCCTGTTTTTTTTTAATTATCCAACACTCAGGGGTGTACCCCTATACATGCAACGCATTATGCTGGTCGGCGGAAAGCAGAGGATCGAAGGGGAGAACGGGGGAGTAATATTTATTGACATTCGCCTTAAATTTTTGGATGTCGTAATTGGTGGGAAATACATTTGCCAGAAGTAGATTCCTTATACTGACATTACGGGCTAAAACCTAATTCGATCTGTAGGGTATAGTGCGGTCAACCGGCCAATCGAAAACAAATGGGTGTGAATTTCTAGTCGTGAATCCCTGCCGAACATCCTCATGTCAGGAATACGACCACGAATGAAGAACATATAGCAAGGAAGTAGCGACAGAAGAGCGACACACAACCGACATTCCTATGATGCTCCAGGGAAACAATATAGTTGGATGCCCTACTGTCACCTATCAGCTTCTGGACCGCACTCAAAGGAGAGGAATGCGGTCCAGAAGCTCCAAGGATGATTTTGGAGTACCTGCCCATATATGGGAGCTGTATTCTATCTTTGGCCTGATGTAGGTTGTATAGATATCGAAAAGATCAGAAGGAGTGAAATATTTCTTGCACCGCCTTAGGAAGCCTATACACTTGAGTGCTTCTTTCGACACTTCGAATACATGCCTCGCCCAACGGGCGTCACATTAATTTTTGATGCCCGGAATATAAAGAGCATGTGATTGTTCGATATGCATACCATCGATAGATAATGACGACACTGTTGAGTCAGTGAATCGCTTGTGAAACAACGAGTAGCACTGTATCTTACGCTCATTAAAATCCACTCTATTCACTTGACCCCAATCGGAAATGGCCAGTAAATCCCGGCCAAGTGTCTCTTCCATAATTCGCCCTTTGTCTTCAATATCTTGAAGACTATGAATGACATAGGTTGCTGTCATCCGCGAAAGAGTAGATTGGATTTACGGTCTGACCCAAATGATCGTCAATGAAAATAAGAAATAAAGAGGGAGAAAGGACAGAGCTTTGCGGCACACCTGCGGTCAGCCTATGTATAAGTATATTGGATGAGAACCCATCAACAAGATCTACAACAACTCGTATAGTGCGATCTCTGAGAAAGCTCGATATAAATCGAGCAAATGTATTACCGACATCAAACGCGATCAGCTTTGATAAGAGTGCACCGTGCCCTACTCTATCAAATGCCTTGGAGATATACCCCATCTATCGGCGAAGGGTATACAAAACGACGACTGAGTTGCACTACTGCAGAGTTTGTAGCCGAATCGACTTAAACTGGCGTCGATGTTTTTTTTGCTTAGAGTAGCCGCTGACGACGTAAACGGCTACACGAATTCTTTGCTCGTGGTTATGAAATCCATATTTTATGAATTGAAAGACACATCGGCTTCAAGCATTGCTTTTTGATCGAGGGTACAGTTAAAATCTAATAAGAACCGTCAGCTACTAAGCACATATTTTTCGGAGAGTCGTCAATTTGAATCAATTCGACTTTAAACTCTAGTCGAATCTATCGAGGTAACAGATAACTTTCTTTGGAAATCAAAATATTCCCGCCTCTCATGTTGCTAGGTCGGCTAGTTAATGGACTGCCCTCGCATATATCATGTTCATGTGTATGTGTCTGCCGCACTGTCTGTCTGTTTTTGTGTCGGTCTGTTTTTGCTCGCCATGTATATAATAGCAGGTGCATACCATGAGCAAGAGCAGCTGTACACAGTGTCATCGCAATTGCCGCCAGCCCTCTTACCTTCATGTCCTCTGCCACGTTACGTTTGCAAAAGTTTTGCTGTGAACCTTGACCCAAATGTTGTTTGCAAAAGAGCACTAGCTTCTCTGTTTTTTCATCTTTAAATAAAACTAATGAAATTTTTAACTTAAAAATGCGAATGCAGAAAAATTCGAACGAATACGTGTGATTGGAATTGTAGGCGTCCCTGATGCATTGCTGCAAAGATGAAAAACACAAAGACCCGAGGGAAAAACTTTATTATTTAGTCAAGGATATGCTGCAATCCATATATGATCGAATTTGAAATATTTCAAAATGTTTAAAATAATTCGATTCCACTCAAATAACTTTAAATATAGCCGAAGATAGTCAGGCTTATAGGAAAATAAATATAATATTTGAACCTAACTAATTTGCTGGCGACCATAGCGTTGAACTTAATAGCGTTTTAACACAATAGCAAATTCCAGAGGAACGATTAGGAGATGTCGAGAAAACTAAAAATGTGTTCACACTTCCATAACTAACATCAGAAGTATTTAGGCATTTGGCAAATCAAATCATTGTGATTGATTTTTTAATCATTCGATTCACTTAAAAAATACGTATGGCCAAATAATGAAAATGCGAATATTTATCATCAAAAATGGTTTTATTGTTTTGCAAAGTATTCTCCAGCCAGATTTATACACTTTTGAATGCGCTCAAACCAATTGTCGAAGCCATTTTTCCACTCCGATTGTGACACCTCCAAAACATGGCTTTTGAACGCTTCAACAGCATCTTCTGGCGACGAAAATCGTTGACTACGCATTTTTTCTTGATTTCTTGAGGATAAAAAGAAGTCAGTGGGTGCCAAGTCAGACTTTCCAATGGATATGTCATCAATTCGACGGTTTGGCCGGTCAAAAAGGCGCTGGTTTTAGCCGATGTGTGAGAGCTCGCATTGTTATGGTGCACAATCAGCGTTACCGACTAAAGTGGCAATTTGACTCTTTTCTGCTGCCACTTTTTTGCAAATCCCCTTTTTTAAATTGCTGCGACTTTTTGAAAAACTCGATAATGTTGTACCTTACTTGTTTTTTACTGTATTTCGTTAATTTTTTCTTAATAAAATTCATTTAAAAACAATTTGCCACTTTTTTCAAAAAAAATCCCCTTTTTGTGACACTCTTTGAAATTTCTCAACGGTAACGCTGTGCACAATGATTCGTCTTCTCTTGTTCGTTTTTTGAACTTTTCCGAACACTTTAGGCAAACAAATTGTGGTATACACTCGTAATTGACCGTCCTACGTTGCTCAATCGGAACAGTCACCACATGACCAGTGTTGCCGTAGAAACAAGCGACCATTTGCTTCGAAGTGCTTCTTCCGTGAACAACTTTCGTTGGATTTGGCTCGTCTTCGAAGACCCACACGGTCGATTGCTGTTTTGTTTCGAGCATATATCCATGATTCGTCACCTGGTATGATCTTATAAACGTCTTTTGAAGCACCGCGATCGCATTTTTTCAAAGTTTCTTTGCACCAATCGACACGAGCGTTTTTTAAGCGATTGTCAAATTGTGCGAAAACCAACGTGAACAAACTTTTTTTACGGCCAGGTGTTCATGCAACATCGAATGTTTGCTGGTGGAAGAAATGCCCAAGAATGCCTCAATCTCACGATATGTCACATGACGATCTTGCATTATCAGTTCACGCACGGCATCAATGTTCTCAGGCACAACGGCCGTTTTTGGACGACCTTCACGACCTTCGTCTTTGAGCGAGCGTCGGCCACGATTGAATTCATTAAACCAGTTTTTCACAGTGCTATAGGATGGTGCTTCATCGCCATACAAAGATTTATGTTCATCGATGCACTCTTGTCGTGATAATCCACGTCGAAAGTTGTGAATAATGATCGCACGAAAATGTTCACGAGTTAATTCCATTTTTTAATTCACTGTAACGCAAATTGATTTTTTCAAGTCACTGTAACGCAACAACGCAAATGATAGTCGTACGTCAAAACGTTGTGAGTACGTTTTTGCTAAAAAATCTCAAACTTTTCAATGGATATGTCTGATGGCGCCAGGCAAAACTAAGTGTTGGCTAGGCCAGAAATGTATATAGCAACCCGAAGTGTGTCTAATGAGTAAGGGAAGAGAATTCATGAAAGATGTGCGATCGTGTTAAAAGCATATAACGCACATACGACTCAGTGCTGTAGCGCAGTGGCGCTAGGTGAAAGGATTACCGGTTCTATCGTCCCCACCCCTCAAAACATCGTCGAAACATGAAATGCGATTTATGCAACCGATATGGTGCCTTATAAGCAGGGCTGCAGTTTTGACTATTTATTGGCATTTTGACGATTTTTAAACTAAAATTTTACCAAATGACAATAGACGACATGTGGCGACTGTTCCGCTTAAGCAACATAGGACGGTCAATTCTGAGTGGTACACCACAATTTGTTTGCCAGAGGTCTTCGGAAAACGAACAAGAGCAGACGAATCATTGTGCACCATGACAATGCGAGATCTCACACATCGGCTCAAACCAGCGCCTTTTTGACCGGCCAAAACGTCGAATTGATGGGTCATCCGCCGTATAGCCCGGACTTGGCACCCAATGACTTCTTTTTGTTCCCGCACATCAAGAAAAAAATGTGTGGTCAACGATTATCCTCGCCAGAGATGCTGTTGAAACGTTCAAAAATCATGTTTTGGAGGTGTCTCAATCGGAGTGGAAGAAGAGCTTCGACAATTGGTTTGAGCGCATGCAAACCTGTATAAATCAAGCTGAAGAATACTTTGAAAAAAAATAAAACCATTTTTGATGGTATATATTCGCATTTTCCGTTCTAAGGCAAAGGGTATAAGTTATCTTCAAGCGACTCAAGTTTTCCTACCTGTTACTGCTGTCAACGTTTAGCAGATGTGACATTTAATTTTTATCAACACTTTTTAACTTTTTGTTGCTGTTTGTTTCATTTATTATTTTATATCCGTTGAATTTCCTTTGAATCTTTTATTCAGTCGCCTGCATGCACACATGCTCAAGCCACATAAACTCACACACACTAACATGGTGTAGCCTGCATCCTTTGTATGCTTTCGTTCCACTGACACACATACATTTGAATGTTGGTGTATTCAAAAGATAGATGAAACCAGCGTTGCACTGCATGCATGCTTAGCTATTGTTTTGCGAATCGACTTTGTTTTATTTCATTTGCGTGAAATTGGTTTTCGAGGACCGCTCAAGGAGGCAAAGGACCGATAAAGCGGTTTGCTGTGAATGTGTGCGTATTAGATAACATGAAAGGGGTTTTCCGATTAAAGGAAAATTCTAGTTTCAAACTAAGTAGAGTTTTTTCCCCAGGAGTTTTTCGTTTCCCGGGACAGAGGGAAAAAATGTTTAATTTTCCTGGGATCCCGGCTGGTAAAAATATCAAAAGTGAAAATTGTTTTTTTACCCTTAGGTCCCTTTCTCTATGCGCTGTCACATATAGGTTTTAAAAAATTCCCCAGGGAAAAAAGCGGGAAACGCAAATTACTGAAACTCCTGCGAAAAACCCTAATACTGAGAGAGAAGATAAAATGGGGGTCAGAATATTTAGAATTCATTTAAACCGAATAAATGGCTTGTTGTTTGGAGCGGTCTGACCGATTTGTACGAAACTTGGGCCGATGAAAGAAAACACTTCAATCTACATATATAATATTATGCAGTAAATATAATAATTGATTTTTTTTTTAATTTTTCATAGTCTTCGATTAGAATGTCGAAGAAAATTTTAATTATTTTATTTAAATATCCCCTGAAGATGACTAACGAAGTCAGTGGAAATATCGAAAACAAATAAACATTAAAAACCATTGATTTCACTCGTATAGAGAACTCCAAGCCGAACGCTAACCTACATAACTCAATTAGAGGGTCAACAAAAAGTCTGCCAAATCCAAAACATTAATTCGATTTTTGAGATCTCCTTAATTGTTGAAGTTATGGGCAAAACACTGTTTCACAAACATTTTTATTTAGGATTCCTCTCAAAGCACACATTCACAACGCGCAGTTAACTATTATTAGTTATTATTATTAATTCAATTATTATGAAAAACTATTATGGAAATGTGCATTCGGCTGAATAATAAATCACACACTCATGTGCATTCGGCTGAATAATAAATCCCACACTCATAATGGCATAAGCATTACGAGGTGGTTCATGTTAACCATTGTTTCCGCTGTTGATTTTTGGTCAGAATCTTAAAAATAATATAACAATAGACTCCGTAATGGATTTGAACAAATCATTTTCTTTAATTTGAATTATTTTAAGTCTATATTTATTAGTGGGCAATTCTTTTGACCATTACTGTCATTTGTTTGGTTTTCTTTGGGTCCTATCTTAACCAAAATTTTCGACAACAACCTTAGCAAAATCTTCAAAATAAATCCACATACGGACTTGTATTTTTTTTTATTTTAGTACCTACGTATATGTTTAATTGCAGTTGTTATAACAATTGAATTGTAATTATAAGGTTTTGTTGCCAAATCTAAATTAAAAATGTAAACTCTGTTTGTTTAAGGTTACTAAACTAGCATTTGTGTGAAAGGTACTTGGTTACAAAGTGATTTGTCTGTAGTTGCTAAAGAAACCAGTAAAAATCATTTCAACAAACGGTGCTACATGACACACTCTGATTTATAAAGACAGCGCATAGAGAAAGGGACCTAAGGGTAAAAAAAATAATTTTCACTTTTTTTTTGATGTGGACAACATCTGAGCATCAAATGAGACCGATCCCATGCCCAAAAAGTGTTCCCTCCCAGAGATATGCGCGTTTTATGAAAGTGATGGTACACCAAAGATACACGTATTTAAATCTTAAATGGCTCTCTTGAACAAAACTGGTTTTTACCTTAGGCCCCTTTCTATTTTGCGCGTCACATATGTGTTTTGTTAAATATACTAAGTCTTAAGCCGCAAGAGGTCTTATTGGCTAATTCGTATGGTTTTCATTGGCACGATATGGAATAAGTAACTATTAAAATCAACACAAACTGTAGTGCGATTCTGTAACGAAAATCGGAATGATTAAAAATGGCTAACAACAAAATTGTCGATTTTGCAATTCAGTAAAATTATTAACGATTTTCGATTTCAATTTATTATTCCTTATCTTAAACTAATACATCTTTCGACTAATGCTAATTCTTAATTTCTAGCGTATATGTAAATACTTATCTAAAATTATCTAAATAATACAAATTTTGAAGTTGCAGTGGACTGCAACTTATCATTAGTACATACTTAAACTATATTTCTAAATTTCCCCCAAAATAGGAATTACAAAAAGGGGAATTATTAACGATAGTCGTTGCTGTAAAATCAGCTGTTGTTGTTAAGTAAACGACAAAAAAATGTTGTGTTGTAAAGAATTCGATAAACTGTTTTAAACGTTTTTAAAATGTCTTTTGAGTATTTGGCATATAATTTGTCGCGGAATGAGTCATCAAATCGGGTTACAACAACTGATAGGCGCTTGCTCCGATATTTAGATAACCCGTTTTAAAATGTCTTTTGAGTATTTTACATATATTTTGTCGCGGAATGAATCATTTAATCGTGTTCCAACAGTTCATAGGCGCTTGCTCCGGTATTTAGATAACGCAATTTATTTTACTTACGTTGTCTAAAATTAAACAAAATAAAACGTTCCTAACATTTTGTGGTGAGTATTCATTTGTTTTTTTCGTATTCTTCATTGTAATTTTGCCTTTTTTGACAGTTCGTTCGCCAGAGTTGCCTACTGAAGCCACAAGTTGTCTACTGTTGTTAAGCAGTAGTTACAGAGTCACCTAATCGTTACCTCAAACACAAAAGATGTTGACAACTTTAGCAATTCTTGTTCTTGTTTAAAGTTACAGAATCGCACAACTGATCGTTTAAAGATATTTTGTACATTTTTACAATGCAAAAGTGTAGGAGTTAATTGATTTAATATATATATTTTTTATTATCTTTTGTTGAATTAATTAATTAATTGGCTTTAATTTAATTTATTTTCCTTTTTTACCTTTTAATGAATTTGACCATAAAACCTTTTGTTGTTTGAATCATTATAAGCTATACGATAAGAAACAATATTGCCACATTATTCTCAATTTTCGTTAATGCTGCCAGCTAATCATATGGTAAACTTACTAGGTAAATGAGTTAGTTATCCCTGTTCGTATTTCAAATAATACAAAATTACAGGAAGTAAGTACTATTTAAATAATACACGTAAACTGGAAGTAGATACTGTTTTTTTGTGTAGCGGAAACTATCTTTGCTGTTAAATTTACAAAAAAATATCTCTAATTTCATTAAAACTCAGTGGCAATTTTTCGTCACGGCCTTCGTATTTACCTTTCATTATTTAGCAGTTCTGCGTTGTTGTTGCTCTTGTTTTCGGTTCTAACTTCGCCTATGAATGGTGGTGTGGCACAGTGTTCTGGTTTGTGTGCATCCATGTGAATTTATAAATATGTGTGTATGGGAATTTTTGTACTCGTATGTGTGAACTGCATTTGCAACACTTTATAACGCATATAAAGAGAGAAAAACTGGTGGAACAAAAACACAAACAGAAAATGAAATTAACAGGGGCACACGTACAAACGCATTGCAGACAACCAACCATTCATCCGTCCACACAGGCGTTCATACACAGGGTGGTCCTTTTTATCACGTAGACCTTTTTAACACGTGTTATTCTGTTACTAGCTGTGTTCTTTTCAGGAAAGTTATTCCTTTAGCAAGCGAGTTTGCTTCTAGACTCTAAGGAACGATATATTTTAAAAAATAAAATGTGTTTAAAAAAATAATCAAACATGAAGAGGTCTCTTCGGCGAATTCATATTGGCCCAAGATGGGTTAAGTGAAACCATAAAGCAACTCAAACCAAATGTTTAAACCCTTTTTCACATTATTACAAAGCAAACGTGTAGCAATTGTTTGAATTTTTATATTTCATTGAAAATGTAATTACAATTTACAGTTATTATTGTCTATTTTTGACGATTTTGCCAATGAACCCTCTTGTTGTACCATTTTCTTTGGTGTATACTTCAATATTGTTTATTTCAACTTGATTCTTGACAGTTCCGCAATTAGGGGATGCGAACAAAAAGAAAAGAACACGCCTAATGGCTGCTTTACATCATCAAAATCTGTTATTATTTGCTAGTTGCTTGTGTTCGTAATAAAATGAGTCGGGTTGCGCTGAAAATAATTGTTTTGTTCGTTTGAGTGTTAGCTAGTTTGTGCGGACTAATCCATATTCTCATATTAACCAGAGGTCTCTTTTTACATCATGAGGTCAGTTTTTTTTGGCCCCTTCGGCCAAAAAACCCACATTTGGACTCATTTTGAGTTTAGCTTTAACTTGTTACCCATATGCTACTTTTAAATATTGAACGCTTGTTTTTACCAAACGTCCCGTTCTTTAGGCCACATGGGCCGAAACGCCCACCACTTTTACATATCTGCTAAGCTATCAGTGCAATCAAATTTTTTTTGTATGTAAGCACACGTGTTTACGTAAGTATTGCGAAACTAAGTTTATATGACATGGATTTCAAGCGGAACAGTGTGATACGTTCATTTTCAATCCTAAACCGTTTTTGGCCCAAAACTTTTATGATGCAAAATCCAGCCTATTTCGTTTGACCGCTATCATGCTATCATCAGATGTACGGACAGACGGTCATGGCTAGATCGCCTTAAAATAATACGAGGGCTGCTATATATACATATTTCTGGGCTAAAAATGAAAATGCGATTATTTATCATCAAAAATTGTCTTTTTTGTTTTTTAAAGTATTCCCTAGCATGATTTATACACTTTTGCATGCGCTCAACCCAATTGTCGAAGCACTTTTTCCACTCCGATTGAGAAACCTCCAAAACATGGTTTTTGAACGCTTCAACAGCATCTTCTGGCGACGAAAATCGTTGACCACGCACTTTTTTTCTTGATGTGAGGGAATAAACAGACGTTTTGGGGTGCCAAGCCAGGACTGTACGGCGGATGACCCATCAAGTCGACGTTATGGCCGCTCAAAAAGACACTTGCTTAAGCGGAACAGTCGCCACATGACCAGTTTTGCCGAAGAAACTGGCGACCATTTGCTTCGAAGTGCTTCTTCCACAACTTTCGTTGAATGTGGCTTGACTTCGAAGACACACACTGTCGATTGCTGTTTTTTTTCGGGTTCATACGCATAGATCCATGATTCGTCACCTGTGACGATCTTATAAACGTCTTTTGAAGTACGGCGATCGTTTCTTTTCTTCAAAATTTCTTTGCTACAATCGACACGATCTTTTTTTTTTATAACGATTATCACATTGTGCGGGATCCAACGAGAACAAACCTTTATTACGGCCAGGTGTTCATGCAATATCGAATTTATGCTGGTGGAAGAAATGCCCAAGGATTCCCTTATCTCACGGTATGCCACATGAAGATCTTGCATTATCAGGCATCAATGTTCTCTGGCATAAATATTTAAGTTCATCGATGCACTCTTGTCGTGATAATCCACTGAAAGTTGTGAAAAACGATCGCACGAAAATGTTCACGAGTTAATTCCATTTTTTGGCCAAATGGATTTTTTCAAGTCACCCTAAACAGCACAAATGATGGTCGTACGTCAAAACGTTCTGAGTACTTTTATGCTAAAACATGTCGAACTTTCCAATGGAAATGTCAAATGGCGCTGCGTGTTGCCTTTGCTAGAAATATATATAGCAACCCTCATAATACATACATACGGGTGTCTGATCGATATTTCGTGATGCAACTAAAGAATGACACATTAAGTATACACCCAATCCTTTGGCGAAGGTTATTCTAATTACGAAATAGCCTTTATTCAAATGAGACAATTTTTTTAGAAACGGATATTGTACTAAATCAGTTAATTGTACTAAATCAGTCGGAGTACTATCACGTTACTTTTGAAGCTAAAATTGTACTGCAAAGTACAATTGTATCATCTTTCGCATTCCTGGTGCACAGTGGTTGGATAAAAAATGTGCGCAGCCATTTCTATGACTGCGTGAGTTTTCATTCATCTAGAAATTGGTCAACCTTAATTAGAGCCTTTTTTTCAAAATATTTTTTTTTCCAACTACTGTACGGTGGAGGGTGTAAAAGTGGAGTTTCTAACTATTTGAATGGGAATACCGATAAAAAATACTAGTTTTCTTTAAACAAAACCTCTGTCGCTACTGATGCGACAAATAAAAATCAAGGCACAAATGTTGAAGCCGTTTTTTGGAATGAAATTTTGCCTTTATTTCATCATCAAGTTTCGTCATCGCTGGTTCGAATCTCAAAGCAGAGTTTTAACTCATATGCATTGAATTGCTTTTTTTGGATTATGCACATATGTGCGTAAAAATGTACATACATACACAAATATGTAAATATATGTATGTACATTTGCATAAAGACAAATACGATGAACATCCATCCATCTGTTTTCTTACTTTCGTATACTATAAACATCCCGGAAAATGTTTTCGAATACGTCTGTGCGTGTCAACTATCGCGTATCTGTTCCCTCGCCATGGCAGTAGTTTTTGCAGTTGCCTTCCGTCCTTTAGCACCCCAAGTTTTATTACGACATTTACGTAAAATGTCGACATAAAATAAGTGGCAGAATGTCAAATACATAAAAAGCAAACAAAATTAAATAAATGAAGCATACTTATTTGCTCACACACACATACACAAACATGATCGCACGTAGAAAAGTGCATACGTATATTAGGAGGAAGGATACAGAAAAAAATATTTTAAAAGAATTCAAAATTTACTCAGTTGCTATTGTGCATTTCCATTTAGATTAATTTTTAAGAATGGCTGGCGGATGTTCTTTAAGGAAAATGAGATTCATAAAAGTCACAGTCACCCACTATGAAATTTTGCACCCTTACCATTGTTGAGGAATTTCTTTGTTGATTTTTAAAACAATGCAAACCATCTACCTATTCTGACCGACGAAGACAAGTAGTTTTCCAGATCGTTTTGCCATACAAATTAGAAAGAATGGTTGGCAACTCTATTCCTGTGTATACGTAGAAAACGAGCAGGAAAAATTGCAGTGAGCCTGAATATGCCATTAGGGTTAATAATAATTGTGCAGCATTTCCGATTGCCAAAACTAAAAGTTTTCGTGCTCGTTTTCTTCATATGTGACAGCGCATAGAGAAAGGGAGTGGCTGAAGAGCCGTCCACCTCAACTCGTGGTCGTAGCCAACAATTGCACCTCTCACGCTCGTCGTTGTTAAACATTATGCAGAAAGACTTGAATTTACAACCTTACAGGGCGCAATTTACTCAAGAACTAAAGCCTCTTCACCATTCCAAATGTCGTCAATGGTTAGAATGGTGGCAAGAAATGGCAACAGTGGATGAACTCCATTAGTTCCCATACAAAAAGGTGGGTGTCCAAAAATATCTTCCAGTATACTTATACTTGTACATGGGGGTGCCAAAATCCTTTTTTCGCCAAAATCAAGATTATTTGATTAATTCGGCTTAATTTAAGTGACGGGCGAGGCACGAGTACCAAAGAACAATGACCAGTATGGCACTAGTTTCAAAATCTTGATATTGAGACGTACTCTATATGGAGCCCAAAATCCTATTTTTAGCAGTCTTTTCTGGACATCCAGAGTATAATCCAGGGTATAATATAGTCGGTCATGTCGGACTTAAACTTTTGTTTTCACTAGTTTTGCTTCTTTTGTATCGACTTAATTTGCGCAATGGCTTTTACCTCACAAAACTTTTATGTGAAAATCGCATACAACTCAGCACATGTTCTTCTCATTTTCCCATACTACGTTATGCACATATTTTCTGGTAGTTTCCTTGAAATGCATTTATTTTCCAGCATATGCCTTGTTTACTTTTATAACTATTGATTGACCTTCTTTTTTCCGATACTGTCGTAATACCCACTGTTTCCTTTGAAAAGTAAAAAAAGAGTAAACAAATGTTTACATAATGCAAATTACTTAGAGAAATTGTCTCGAAGGGGTTCTTCCCTCTTCAATGTGCTGTAATTAAGTGCCACGATTACAGAGCAGGCCACAGCTATAAATAATTGATAGCCATCGGTAGCTTCCCTTGGTTATGACATGGCAGGTATTAAATCCTTTCATGTGTAAAATGTTTCCGTACAGAAATAAATTTTGCCTTTGAAATATTGTAGCATACGAGTATATTAAGAAAATTGTTTGAAATTATAATTGGAACGAAATCAGATCAATTCAAACTGTAATTGATTAAATATTTTTCTCATGAAAAGCGTTTCTTGGCATGTGAATAAGAAAAAGAGAGAAAGAGAACCAATTTTAAGATACGGATGAAAAAAATATGTCGAATCATTGTAAAAATTATTTTGTTTGATTTTTTAAAAGCTATATTCAAAAGCCCGATATTTTTCAACATCAACAATTTTTTAAGTCATTTTAAATGGAATGACAAATTACTGCCTCAAAAATTTTAAGAACAATCAATGACCAAAACAAGACATTGGGTTTTAAATAAAAGCGATTTTTATTTAAAACCCAATACTTTTTAAAATAGGGTTTTTTGGTGGCGAAGAAGCACCATAACCACACGCAGAAAAAAACTATGGTTGGGGTGACAATATTCAAAGAGCATCACATTATTGTTGGGTATATGGTTGTGTCACAACAATATTATGATCCTCACAACAATAGTATAATTTACACATAACCATACTATGATCTCCACAACCATAATTTGATTCACACTCAACCATACTGTGATCTCCACAACCATACTATGATCCTTACAACAATACTATGATTCACACTCAACCATACTATTATCTCCACAGCCATATTATGATCCTCACAACCATAGTATATTTCTCATACAACCATAGTATGATGCTCACAACCATAGTATGATTCACACGCAACCATACTATGATCCCCATGACCATAGTACGATTCACTCAACCATACTATGATCCCCAAAATTATTTATTAGGATTGGGTAATGTTGTTATTCAAGATTTTTATCAAGAAAAGTTATTTTAAATCTCATTTCACTTAGTTCATAGCCAGATTTTGAGGTCATACTTTTACGAGCGTATTGAACGTACGTATTGAACATTTCATTCAAGAAACAAAAATATATATTCCAACGGCAGTCGAAAATCCTTTCAGTTGCCAGCTGGGGTGAATTAACTCACCATCCGTAGACCCCAAGTAACGAATGTGATTAAAACATGATCAAAATCTATATACAATTTAGTAGGGACATAAATACTGTTACACACGTTTTATGCTGCAAAATAAAAAGTACTAAATGTTTTTGGACCAAATATTTTTTAATATATTTATTGATGTATATTATATCCAAAAAGAACCTACTTATTCGAAATGTCCGCCTTTGCCTTTACACACGCCTTAAGTCGCACTGGCCAATCGTCAATAGCTGCACGAACCTCGTCCATTGGAAATTTGGGCACAGCTCGAACCAAAGCAGTCTTAAGAGATCCAATGTTGGGGGTATCTTGTCCTCTAAAACCGTCCACAATTTGTAATCCAATGGGTTCAAATCTGGACTGCCTGAGGGCTATTCTTCAGAGGAAATGAACGCCGGCAAATTGTTTCGAGGCCAGGCCTGGGACGTTTTAGCCTTATGGGCCGGCGCAGAATCCTGCTGGAAAGTCCATGGCTGGTTTTGGAACAGGGAATTCTTAAGAGGCTTCACAACAGCTTCCAAAACGGTTTCTTGATAAACTTTGGCCGAGTTTTGACTCCTTGTTCGCAGAAATGTAGGTCGGTGGCCCCATCGTAAGAGACACCTTACCAAACCATGACTGAAGCTGGGTGATGACCCTTTTCCACCCTCGGGATGCTTCCTTAGATGACCGCACATACACTCTATCATTTTGCTTGTTAAATTTTTCCTGAGCGGTATACATTTTTTCATCGGTGAACAAAATTTTTCTGTGCAAGTTATCAGCGTGCTTCACCAAAAGACGTTTGCATTTTTCAATCCTATATTTTTTTAAAGCTGCAGTCAATAAATGTCCGGTACGTCGTTTGAAAGCCCCAAGTCCCAAGTCTTTTTTAATGATTCGACTCATGGACTTTTGCGTGATATTCATCTCACGGGCCATGATTTTCTGTTTTCGGAGCGGATTTCTGTGAATTCTTGATTTAACGGCTTTCGAACAGAGGGCTGCCCGACCGGTGGCGGTCTTTTACATCTCCAGTCTCCTCAAACAGTTTTATGCAACGGTAGACGAACATGCGGCTAATCCATAGTGGAGCGTTCTGAAAATATCGCTTTTTTTCATTTCACACTTGAAAATCGCTATTACAGCGATACAGTTCTCATTATCTGAACACTCCATGATGAATGTTGAAACAATTTTAAAATCCCGTAGACTAACGCTATTGAGGTTAGCTTTCAAAATCCATATTACATTAACGGGGTATGCTCAGTTCTACTATAGAAATGGGTGTGTTCAATGTTGTAACAGTATTTATGTCCCTACTAAGTATGTTTACATTTTGATGTAGTTTCCCTACAGAGATAATTTTCAATTTGACATATGATATTCAATCTTGACGAAATTAAGCGTATTCAATTAAGAGAGACAAATAACCAGCCGTGTTGTAGTTGGACCATATGGGCCCATGTTGTAATATGGCCTCCATACAAAAGTTCCTCTCGATTTAAAGACCTCCGTGTTAGAAGCCATAAAATCAATAGGTCACGCTAAGTGAGTATAATGGTGAAATCATGAAACAGGTCACACGAATTTGAGGGAAGCTCCCCGTTTTTTTAAAAATTCTTTTGTAGGATTGCCCATTGCAAAGTCTTTCGGCGGCTTGTGCCTTTCAATATTACGATTTTCGTTATTTATTAACCCTAAATAAGTTCAACTTTAAGTTTCCCTTCGTTTCCTAAATCTTCACTGTACGAGCTGTTGTTGATGTTGTTGTTAAATAGCGTTCCTTCGCTAGCTTTAGTCGTGTGGGGTGGCACAGGCTCACCCGAAAACGTCCTCAATTCATGCTGTACGTTCTCATTTCGATTCAACTGTTTGTGAGCAATTTATTTACGAAATAAACGAAAAACAAACCGAATTGCAGAAGAGGACCAAAAAGTTTGCGCTATTAAAGTTGAAATATGATTCTGCAGTTTCGTGTTTGAGAGCGCACAAATTGTTGGGTTGTTGGCCAAGTACAAGAAAAAAATGAAGCAAAGTGATGGCAACCAACAAATATGCCGAAGACATGAAACAGACCGAGCCATTGGCAGCATAAGCGGAGTACCGCCTGAACCACGGCTGGAGAAGAAACGTTGAAAAAACAAGTGAAAGCGTCGTTCGGCCGAAGCGAATCTTAAATACCCTCCACCGTGAAATCGCCATTAAACTGCCTGGTTTACATTTGAAAAAAATTTGAACTCAAATTTGAAGTTTGACCTTTGAAAACACCATGAAGTCTCATAGCTAGGTCAAAAATTGGGCAAGAGAAAAATGCTTGCCTGTATACTTGCAACACAAATGCTTAAGGTGTATTTACCGAAAGTCGTCTGGCTTACGAGTTATAGCTCATCAAAGCTTGCAACTAGTTTTACTCTATTTTTAGGGCAAAAAGTCGTGACGGACTGGCAGGTTGCCACCCAATTGAAAACATTCTTGCTTGGATATTATTTTTGATGCCCAATATACTTATACTAGGAAATGAGCGGGGAGCGGACAAGTTCTACTGTACAAGTTCTCATAAACATGTCAGTAAGGGTTTATTTGAGCGATTCAACCACCAACATTTGGTGGGCAAAAAATTCTGTAGCGTGCATGTCAGCAGGCTCCGAAGAGCTGAAACGCACACTGTTCGGAGCCACGGCATGGGCTAACTAGCCTTTGTTGTCACCCCACCCAGCGGCGTGTTTCCAATCCAATCTCGGCGAAGTCAATTGGCCACCTTAGAGCTGTGATTCGGACTGACTAGTCTGAATCCAGATCGATCATACAAATCTGACAAATTGTCGGCAGGTCTAATTTTTCTAAACGGAGAGAACGAGCACGAAATCTACTACAGTCTGAAAAGTCTGTTAGACTTTTTCAATTAAGGATTAACGACTTTTATGCGGATATCGTGCAAGCCGTTCGTGAGATTGAGCCAGAAGCAGTCGTCAAGACCTTGCGAAATTAGGGGACAGGATGCGCTAATGCATTTTATAGAGAAGTTTTAAAATGGCTAAGATATTAATCTCTTAATCGCCAAAAAATCTCTTAATCGCCAACTTTACAAATTCATCGAAACTATATATTTTTTATTTTCAATTAAATATTTCGTAAATAAGCTAATCTATTTATCAAATATTGGAATGAAATTTAATGAATGGGAACAACAGAAAAAAGCATAGAGTAAAACTTGCTTCGCTTGTCTTACAACTACTGTTGTTGTTGTTTTTTAAAATGAACAACGACCATGCACTGTACCGCGTATCTGTTAAGGTGTGTATGCTGTGCAAGGGATTTTTAATGTGTTTACATTGTCGGGTCGAAAACTCTACTCACGGCAGTTCTCGTTAAATGCAAATCTGGTTGCTTGAACATTCGTTTGTTTGGGGTCTGATGATATTAAAGTAGCTAGCGTTCACTACATGAAATTAAAAGTTTTCGGTTTTATTTTTAACAATGATTGATTTCTATTGAATGAAATGTTCAATAGAAATATGGCCTCCAATCAAACTAAAAACTAAGCTTTATATGTACTTTTTTATTGCTTTAAAACAAAAATATTTTGTGTTTTTGGTTTGTTGGTATCATTTGCTGTGTATTACTCCACAAGCTAATAAGATCAGATTTGTCTTTAACTTTATATAAATGCCCTGGTACCGCAAAACTAACTGGCCTGGCACATTTTCTGTTTTACTAGCAACTTTGTTTTTGTTTTTTAAAAGCAATCTTTTATAAGCCATCTGTCAAAATTTCCGAAATATTTAATGATTATTTTCTTTGTTACAGGTGATTGAAGTAAACAAGTTTTATAATTTTTGAAAAATGGAAAATAAAGAGTTTCGTGCAGTAATTAAACACTTTTATATGAAAGGTTATACGCCACAATTAATCAAAGATGAATTGGATTCTGTTCATGGTGATAATGCACCATCACCACCGAGAAATCCTGGGTTCAAAATTTAAAATGGGTCGTTCAAGTACGGAAGATGAACAACGCTCTGGAAGACCGAAAACTGCTACTACTATTGAAAACGTTAGAAAAATATTTAATGAGGTGACTAAAGATAGGCGAATAAAGCTCAGAGAACTTGCTGATATTGTTAAAATACACGAAAAACAAGTTTGGAGTATTTTACATGATGAACTCCACATGAAAAAACTATCCGCAAGATGGGTGCCGCGTTTGTTGACTTTGCCCCCTTGGACCAATTCCGAGGAGCTTTTAGCGATTTATCAGCGTAATCCAATAGAGTTCTTGCGCCGATTCATAACTGTTGATGAAACATGGATCCATCACTACATCCCAGAATGCAAAAAACAGTCAATACAATGGATAGAAGCTGGTAAAAGTGGTCCCAAGAAGGCGAAAACTGTTAAGTCAGCAGGAAAAGTAATGGCCACAGTATTTTGGGATGCAAGGGGTATAATATTTATTGATTATCTTGAGAAAGGAAAAACTATAAATAGTGAATATTATTGTGCATTATTGGATCGGTTGAGTGAAGAAATCAAGATAAAACGACCGCATTTAGAAAAAAAAGTTCTTTTTCATCAAGATAATGCTCCTTCACACACTGCATTTTTATCTCAACAAAAACTGGCCGAATTACGATTTGAAATTGCTCCGCATCCACCATATAGTCCAGATTTAGCTCCTTCTGATTATTTCTTGTTTCCAAAATTAAAAAAAAATTCTCGGTGGCAAAAATTTTTCGTCCAATAGCGAGGTTATTGCTGAAACTGAGGCATATTTTGAAGGTCTTGAAAAATCTTATTTTTCGGATGGAATTAAAAAACTTGAAAAACGTTTGATGAAGTGTATTGAGTTGGAAGGAGATTATGTTGAAAAATAAATAATAATAATTCCAAAAAAACGGTTCTTTTTATGTTAGGCCAGTTACTTTTGCGGTCGCCCTCGTAGTTTTATAAACGGCTTACAACTTTTCAGTAAATCGTATATGTGACGCGCAAAATAGAAAGGGACCTAAGGTTAAAAACCAGTTTTGTTCAGGAGAGCCATTTTAAAGATTAGGTCCCTTTCTATTTGCGCTTAGGTTCGTCGATTTCACTTTCATAAAACGCGCATATCGCTGGGAGGGAACACTTTTGGGGCATGGGATCCATCGATGCTCAGATGTTGTCCACATCAAAAAAAAAAAATGAAATTTGATTTTTTTACCCTTTGTTCCCTTTCTCTAAGCGCTGTCACATATGCCTTTGAATTTCTTTATCGTCTAAAATCGAAAATGTTTGTGATAAATAACTTACAGATAATGCTATATGTGAAATATTTTCTACCCCTGGTTTTATTATTATTTTGTTTGCATTTGTTAATTGAGTCGATTTTATTTTCTTTGTTCTATAGGGTAATCAATCTAGAGGTATTTTTTCATTAAGCTTTTTTTTACAGATTATGTGTGAGTTAAACTTTATTTTTTCTCTTTTCAGTATTGTTTGCCATTTCTTCGAATGGCGTACACCGCAAAAACCACGGTTTCGAGCATTTCGCCATACCGGTCGAGTTGCGGGCAACATTTGAAGGAAATTATATTCAAAATATAAATGGCAAAAAGTCTTTTGAACAATAAAGATTCCACAATTGATTGAGTTTTTGTATATCTATGTGCTAACTATCGTCACAAATATTTTTTTATTAAAATCATTTAAATTTAAAGCTCTTAAGTCCGTTCGACCTCAAATCCGCAAGTTTATTTAAATGGGAGGCGTTGTCAAAATACTCGTATAACCCGAATCGAGACATTTATGATGGCAATTATCACAGACTACGGATTGCTATATATATTGCTGGCCTAGGCAACACTAACTGTTGCTTTGCGCCATCTGACATTTCCATTGGAAAGTTTGACATTTTTTAGCATGAACGTGCGCAGAACGTTTAGACGTACGACCATCATTTGTGTTGTTTACAGTGACTTGAAAAACTCAATTTGGGAAAAAATGGAATTAACTCGTGAACATTTTCGTGCGATCGTTTTTCACAACTTTCGAGGTGGATTATCACGACAAGAGTGCATCGATGAACTTAAATCTTTGTATGGCGATGAAGCACCATCCTATCTAGCACTGTGAAAAATTGGTTTAATGAATTCAATCGTGTTCGACGCTCGCTCAAAGACGAATGTCGTTAAGGTCATCCAAAAACGGCCGTCGTGCCAGAGAACATTGATGCCGTACGTGAACTGATAATGCAAGTTCGTCATGTGACATACCGTGAGATAGAGGCATCCTTGGGCATTTCTTCCACCAGCATACATTCGATATTGCATGAACACCTGGCCGTAAAAAAGGTTTGTTCTCGTTGGATACAGCACAGTTTGACAATCGCTCAAAAAAAGGATCGTGTCGATTGGTGCAAAGAAATTTTGAAAAAATACGATCGCTGTGCTTCTAAAGACGTTTATAAGATCTCACAGGTGGCGAATCATTAATCTATGCGTATGAGACCGAAACAAAACAGCAAACGACCGTGTGGGTCTTCGAAGACGAGCCAAATCCAAGAAGCACTTCAAAGCTAATGGTCGCCTGTTTCTTCGAAAAAACTGTTCCGCTTGAGCAACGTAGGATGCTCAGTTCTGAGTGGTACACCACGTTTTATTTGCCTGAAGTCTGCGGAGAAATTCGAAAAACGAACAAGAGAAGACGAATCATTTTTCACCATGACAAAGCGAGCTCTCACACATCGGCTCACACCAGCGTGTTTTTGACTGGCTAAAACGTCGAATTGTCATCCGCCGTACAGCCCTGACTTGGCACCCAAAGACTTCTTTTTATTCCCGCACATCATGAAAAAACGCGTGGTAAACGATTTTCGTCGCCAAAAGTGCTGCGTTCAAAAACCATGTTTTGGAGGTGTCTCAATCGGAGTGGAAAAAGTGCTTCGACAATTGCTTTGAGCGCATGCAAAAGTGTATTAATCATGCTGGAGAATACTTTGCAAAACAATAAAACCATTTTTGATGATAAATATTCGCATTTTCATTATTAGGCCAGAAATATATATAGCAGCCCTTATAAGTCCTGTAAATCTACTAAAATGTTAAGCTTATTTGTTGTTTACAGCCTAACTCCGAGATACATATACTTGTGTGTGTGTGTGATAATAAAAGCCTTTGACCCACTTTCAAAGGAATTCAACTCTAGCGTATTCTTAAATACTGCGCAAAGTTTCATTTCGACCTAGTATTAACTGTGACTAGCAGTTAATGACCCGAATATATGTAAAACGGTTGCGTCTATGTCGACTCCGAAATTCTTACTATGTCGATCTAAATTAGTCTGAACCCCACCTTGCCTGTGTTACAAACATATGCAAAAAGATATAATACCCACTGTACCAGTACAGAGTTGGTGAGGATATAAGCAGAATAATGCTTTCAACGATAAATGAAGTATACGAGTATGTGTACTTCTTTCGCATTCCATAAATAAATATGCCATCATTTGGTGGTGGTTCTACGCTGGCGTGGCCTCAAACAACTCTCGCCAAAAGCTTCGAAGACACCCAAACACCCAAGCTTATGGCTTGTGGTCTCTTATGGAATGATTGGTTGGAGCAGTTTCCTCTACGGAGTTGTGGTTATTATTTATGCATTGAAAAACAAATCTACGTATAAATTATAGAACATTTAAATACACACACACACACTCATACAAAAATAAATTGCATTTTCCCTTATTGTTTTAATTTAGTTGATAATCATTGAAAACAAAAAAAAACAAACAGAAAAAAGGAAACTCAAGCAAACAAAGTTCACACAACATACTTGTTCTCCCCTTAGCAGCAGCATGAAGCGGGGCCAAGGCATAGGCGTTGTTCGCCACCGCCCAGAGTTGACTTCCTTTCCGGGCCAATTTGCTGTCGCTGGAGGAATTCTTCTGTCTACGCCTCTGCTCAGTTAGAATTGTTAATTTTGCATTCGTTGAATGCTGATGTTACTGTGTTCGATGACGCCGCAAAGGCATAAATAAATATCCGATTTTAATGAGTTTTATTTAGGTTGTTTTCCAGCTACATACGAGTACATGTACGGTATTGTAAAGATCTTCTTATCTTTGGAATGGAAAAATGATTTTTTGTTGGCATGATGCCACTTAAAACCAAAGGGAAATTTTGTCCAAGGGAAGATATTAAAATTGGGTATCCATAAGGTGGATAAATAGAACAAACTTAAAAAGCGGGTTTTAAAGTAATTAAAACATTTAAATTCTTAAAATCCCGGTTCTCTTTTTTGAAAATCCTAAATTTTTTTCAATGAAAAAAGAGAATGAGAATATGATAACAAGAATCAACTTAGTAGTTCCAACATTGAACACACCCATTTCAATAGTAGAACTGAACATACCCCGTTAATGTCATATGGGTTTTGAAAGCTAACCTCAATAGCGTTAGTCTGTAACGGGATTTTAAAATTGTTTTAACTTTCATCATGGAGTGGTCAGATAATGAGAACCGTATCGCTGTAATTGCGCTTTTCAAGTGTGAAATGAAAAAAGCAATATTTTTAAAACGCTCCGGCCACTACAGATTAGCCGCATGTTCGTCTACCGATGCATAAAACTGTTTGAGGAGACTGGAGATGTAAAAGACCGCATCCGCCACGCTCTGTTCGAACACCGCATGTCATCAAAGCCGTTAAATCAAGAATTCACAGAAATTCGCTACGAAAACAGACAATCATGGCCCAAAAGTCCATGAGTCGTATCATTAAAAAAGACTTTCAAACGACTTACCGGAAATTTATTGACTACAGCTTAAAAAAAAAAATAGGATTGAAAAATGCAAACGTCTTTTGGTGAAGCACGCTGGTAACTTGCACAGAAAAATTTTGTTCACCGATGAAAAAATGTTTACCGTTCAGGAAAAATTTAACTAGCAAAATGATAGAGTGATCCCAAGGGTGGAAAAGGGTCATCACCCAGCTTCAGTCATGGATTGGTGGGGTGTGTCTTACGATGGGGTCACTGACCTGCATTTCTGCGAACAAGGAGTCCAAACATCGGCCGAAGTTTACCAATAAACCGTTTTGGAAGCTGTTGTGAAGCCTCTTAACAATTCCCTATTCCAAAACCAGTCATGGACTTTCGAGCAGGATTCTGCGCCGGCCCATAAGGCTAAAACGTCCCAGGCCTGGCTCCGAAACAATTTGCCAGCGTTCATTTCCTCTGAAGAATGGCCCTCAAGCAGTCCAGATCTGAACCCATTGGATTACAAAATGTGGATGGTTTTAGAGGACAAGATTTGTCACAAAAGATACCCCAACATTGGATCCCTTAAGACTGCTTTGATTCGAGCTGTGGCCAATTTCCAATGGACGAGGTTCGTGCAGCTATTGACGATTGGCTAGTGCGACTTAAGGCGTGTGTAAAGGTAAAAGGCGGACAAATATATTAAAAAATATTTGGTCCAAAAACATTCAGTACTTTACAGCATTACAGCATTTTACAGCATTAACCGTATGTAACAGTATTTATGTCCCTACTAAGTATATTATGTGTACATCTAAAACGATCTGCCTATTATTTGGGCATTAAAGCGCATTGAAAAAATAGGAGTGGAACCGTCCAATTTTCCCAAGACTTATTTCTTTATACCATAATATTTTATATTCAAAATGTTCAATTGTATTCAATTTTATCCATCTATACTCCATGAAAATCCCATTTCGAATTTATTCTCTTAAAGTTTAAACAAATAAGTTTGCGTAAAAAGTGGGCGTTGCCAAGCCCTTTTTAAAATCGTATACATATATAAAGGTAATTACCAACGTACAGTAATACATACAGTGTACTTGTACATTTCAAGACAAGCTACCTATAATTATGTTCATTGCATTGCTTTAAAAAAAGGGGCGTGGTTCCAGCCACTTTCTCTCCGAACTTATGTCTTTCACTTTAGTAGTATGTAGTCCACTTTCGATGTTCCTAAATTTAAAAGTTATTTCTGGCCGTTAAGCGTTTCGGGATGTGAGCGGTGTGATGCCCCTCTGTAAAAACGTATCCGTGTATACTCTAAGACAAACTAGTCCTCCACAATAGTCGAAGGCACAGTCCATTTTCCACCGAAGGTATTTTATTATACTTATACACAGATAGTATTTATACGACTATGATGTTCCAAGATCTTATAGTTTATGAGATTTGGGTGTTGTAAGTTTTTGGATACGTGGGCGGTCCCACGCCCCCTTTAAAATTGTATCAGTTTATTGCATGTGTCAATCTACTAGTCCACAGCAGCATACTTTTAACATTATTAGTCGATTGGACTATTAGTATTGGCCTTACAGCGTTTTTAAAAAAGGGGGATTGTTAAAAATACAGACTTTGGTGTTCCTACTAACCCTTATAGTTTATGAGCTTTAGGTGCCTTAAATTTTTAAAATCATACCCGTTTAATATTTGTCACAGTCTCCTGACCATCGGAATCATGCTGTTTAAATTTCAAGAAGATCAGCCTATAATTATAGGTGTTACAACGCATTTGAAAAAATGTGCATGGCACCGTCCACTTTTTCATCCCCTAACGTATTTCATTGTACACTGTAGTTGTGTACCGAGCTTGATGAACCTAACTCTCATAATTTATGAGCTTTTGGGCGTGATGTATTTTTGAAAAAGAGGCCTGTGCCACGCCACTTTTTAAAATCGTATGGGTCAAGATATAGTGGCTAATATCTTGACCCATAGAAATATACTTGTAAAATTTCAATACGATCGTCCTATAAGTATAAGCGTTAGACCGCTTAAAAGAAGGGGAGTGGACCCACCCACTTTCACCCCAATATTTTTCCTTACTCTCTATTACAATTTTTGAGTTATGATAATTTTTAATTTATATGTGTGGGGGCGTGAGCTGTATTCTTTAAAAATTTCAAGAAGATCGGTTTAATAGTTTGGGCTACAATGAACAACAAACAAACAAAAATAAATTGAATTTTGTATATACTTATAGATGATAAGTTCATTCTAAGAGACCTGGAAAGGTTTTATGTGGCAAGCCGATGCATCGTGCCATACAGAAGCGCCGTCGAAGAGGATAGAGTGGAAAATAAGTCTAAATATTAACATTTTCTTATCGATGGAGAGGTCTGAATTTCGGTTTTTGAAAGCAAAAATAATCTAGTTATTAAATCATTATGGCAGGTCGAATCGTAACTATTATAGTTATTTTAATCTGTCATTAAAAATTATTCAAAACAAACTGCTTTGTATTTTTTAATCTGAAATATTGTTAATATGCAAGGGTAATCCATCTAGTGCTATTTTTTCACAACAAACAAAATATAAAAATTCAAATCAAGTGTGGAATCTTTATTGGTAATTTGAAAGGACATTTAATGGCATTTTTTTTTGAAAATAATTACCTTCAAATGTTGGCAACTGTATTATGGAAATGAGCGTTCGGTGAGATCCGCTGTTTTCGACTAAAATTTTGTTCAGTGATGAGGCCCATTTCTGGCACAACGGCAAATTCAATAAACAAAATTGCACCATTTGGGCTGAAGAGCAACAAGAAGGGGTTCAAGAGGTGCCATTATACCTAGAGAAACCTACAGTTTGGTGCGGTTTATAAGCTATAAGGCAGAATCATCGGTGCATATTTTTTCAAAAATGATGATGGCCGGAACGTAACCGTGAATGGTGCTCGCAATCGCGCCATGAATCATCGGTGCATATTTTTTCAAAAATGATGAGGAGGCCGGAACGTACCGTAAATGGTGCTGGCAATCGCTCCATGATATCGATCTTTATGCTACTTTACGTGAAATTGAAGCCCGTAATCTTGAGGACACTTGGTTTCAACAGGACGGTGCCACTTGCCATACAGCTGCTCAAACAATGGATCTATTGAGAGGTAATTTTGAAAAGCAGCTAATTTCACGCTTTGGACAGACAAGTTGCCCGTCTAGATATATCACACCTTTAGACATTTGATGATATCACACCTTCAGACATTTTTCTTTAGGGTTACGTAAAATCCAAAGACTGTGCTGACAAACCAGCTACGATTCAGGTTTTGGAAGCCAACATTACGCGTTTCATTAAAGGCATACCAGTCGAAATGCTCAAACGAGTCATTTAAAATTGCACCCTCAGAATGAAAACTCTTAGGCGTAGTTGCGGCCAACATTTGAAGGAAATTATATTCAAAAAAATGGCATAAAATGTCCTTTCAAATACCAATAAGAATTCCACACTTGGTTTGAATTTTTATTGCACCCTCAGAATGGAAACCCTTAGGCGTAGTTGCGGCTAACATTTGAAGGAAATTATATTCAGAAAAAAAATGCCATAAAATGTCCTTTCAAATACCAATAAGAATTCCACACTTGGTTTGAATTTTTAATTTTTTTTTGTTCTCAAAAAATACCTCTTGATGGATCACCCTATATTATGTTTTGGCTTTATAATTGCAATATTTTCCTTCTTTAAAAATAGCAAACAATTAATTTAATTTGTAAGAAAGATTTTTTTATAAACAGTAAGAGATTCAAGATTTTATCCAATGTTTTAAAGAAACAATTTTAAAAAAATTTAAGCACATTTTTCAACGCTTGAATTTATTTCTCAACCCTGAATTGCAGTTAAATTATGTTTTGGCTTTATAATTGCAATGTTTTCCTACTTAAAAAATGTCTAACACCATAATTAATTTGTAAGGACGATTTTTTATAACCGCCTACAGAAAAAACCGGCATATTCGAAAACCGAAAAAGTTTAGTCCTAAGAAACCGAACCGCACATGATAGTTTTAAAATAGCCGTGCAGCCCCTCAGGGCAGGCAGAGAATGGCGTGTTGCTTTGGCTAAAGTGTACGTCTATCAACATGTAAAACTAGTTAAGGAATCTCAATGAATCAATCAAATCCTAGAAAAGACACACGTGGAGAAATATAATAAATCTATAAATTGCTACATTTTAGGGATTGTGCAAATGTGTAAAATATATTTTTTTATTCGGGTTACAAACTTAGCAAGTTTGTACAGCTGGGTGTGTCATGTACGACTGATTATTGGAAAAAAATCTGGTAACTCTCTATCGTTGTTTTTAGCGATTTAAATCCAACTCCCTTGTTAACCGAGAAACTTTCATACAAATGCTATAGTAACTTTAAGTTTTTTTTTTTTGAAAAACAAAAGATCACTTAGTTTGCCCAGAGTTCGTCGATAAATACTCAGGGGCCTAGCTTTTAACAAACCGGCGGATCAATATTGTTGTACCTTTTAGGGTTTTCGATAGGACAATATATTTTGAGATTTGTTTAAAATTACGTTTCGGTCATACAAGTGATAATGGTTTTTTTTCGCCCAATTTCAATAGCGATGTATATGGTTCGACCTAGACGAACATAATATAGTTTTACTTGTTCACATTAAGAGGCGAAAGTAGCAATTGTAATAAACTCTTATTGAAACTGTGCTCCCACTAAGACTTTCTCGACATATTTTGTGTAATTTGAATTTAAGCCATTATTTACTTGAGTCATTTCATAATCTCTGACCTGGCTTCTTTCGATATTGTTTGACCCAGATTATTTTTCATTTTTATCCATTTCGTGTGTACTTTCCTTCGTTCTTCCGTTCTTTGTGTAAGTGGTGGCATTTTATGAAATTTATATCATTTTGAGATGTCCTGTGCACGTGTGTTGGTGTTGGTTTGTACGTGCTTATTATCGACATGGTCTTTGCCATCCGAAGGAAGAGCACAACTGTCCGCTGCCATGGATTGTCCTAAGGACACATGCAACCGAAGTTTTAATAAAGGAATGCTTTGGGGAATAGTTGCTATGGCAGTGATGGTGTACTAGATGGAGTCAATAATGAGGATAAAGATTTCCACACCAGTACAAAAGATATTAGAGATGCAGACACGAGAATATCTTGAGTTGACGTTTTATAATTTCATGATGTCGAATTGTCAGATCCACAAAGCCAATGAAATGAATTAATTTCTATATTCTCTAGGATGAGATAAGACAAATTAACAATCAACGGACATATAATATAAAATATATTTGATTTTTTGCAAATAGAATTTAGATACTCGTACAGTCGTTTTTCTAGCGACAAGTGGCCAAGACAATGCGCCCTGCTATAGCGAAACTAGCTAATTCCAATTCATTCTAATTCAGCTGGTAGAAGAATTATTTAAGAGGGCAGTTGCAATGTCGAGAAATTAAGCTACCTTAGGTCCACCATTAATAACATGCAAATTATCCGAACCAACTAATCAGAATAATGTCGAAATGTACTCGCATAAAAATTCATAAAAAATAAACGTCCATACTTACTGCTAAACGAGTCCAAGCAAGGGGTTAGCAGGCCCCAGAAGAATTTCGAAACCACCACCAAAGTATGTTCACTAACTTCGAGTGTTTTGGAAAAAACAAGTGCAACTAAGGGCCAAACTGTTCGAAGAAGGATGGTCAACTGGACTACGTTAAACATGTAGAAAAAAAACTTAAGACCGAATTTTATATAGCGTCTTCCATTAATTCCCTATTTAAGTAAGGAAAGTGACTGCAACTGCCGTTTTATTCGCACAACATACAGACGACAGGCTCAGGTAAATTTTGAACATAAATATTTAGATTCGTAGTGAAATTTGCTGTTACTAGAGTACCCACACGCAGAAAAAAGGTATGGTTGGGGTAACAATATTCGAAGAGCATCATACTATTGTTGGTTATATGGTTGTGGCACAACAATATTATGTTCATCACAACAATAGTATGGTTCACACACAACCACACTATGATCCCCATAACAATATTATGGTCCTCAAAACAATAGAATGTTTCACATACAACCATACTATGATCCCCACAACCATATTATTATTCACATTCAACCATACTATGATCCCCACAACCTTATTATGATCCTCATAACCATGGTATGTTTAACGTGCAACCATAGTATGATCCTCACAACCATAGTATGACTTACAAACAATCATACTATGATCCCCAACATTTTTTGTAAAGATTGGGTTAAGTTGTTATTAAATAATATAGAGATTTTATTAAGTATGTTATGTAATAATAGGAGGGATTTATTAACAATAAAAAAATGTATTTATTTAAAATATTTCATTATACTAATTCGTAGTTTGTTTCGAAAAAATTTAACTATTTTTTCTAATATGCGTAAGATTCGTAAAAATAACATTGTCAAATTAAAAAAAAAGTAAAATTTTGCCGGTATGATTGCGGTAATCATGTTATTGTTAACATAAAACCCATGGAAACAATACTATTTTTCCACCAACAATATTTATATTGTTGCTACAACCATATTTTTATTTTTATATTTGGCAACAATACTATTGTTGCATTTCAATAATATTAATATTGCCGCAATCATACTATTGTCAAAATGAAATTCAAAAAAAAAATACTATGGTTGCGATGACCATACTTTTATTGCAGAGAACATACTATTGTTGCCGTGACCATTATTTGAGGACATATCAATATTTCCATATTTTTTCCAACTTCCCTCGAAGTTATAGGAAATACAACACTGCTCCCATCAAAAACCATCTGTTAATAGACTACTGTCAAATTTTGAGAGAGTTCCGTCATTTAGTTTGTGTTTAACAGCTGTTCAAAATATACAACATCGTGGATTTTGTTAAAAATGGAAAAAAGTAAATTTTAAGTGCCCATTGAACTTGATTTTTTGCGGAAGAAAACCGTCAATGAAACCAAGAAAAGCTTGATATATACTATGGGGACTCTGCACCATCGATTTCAATGGTAAAAAAGTGGCTTACTGACTTTTGTTGTGATCGCAGAAGAACAAATGACGCTGAACGTTCTGGACATCCAATTAAGGTCAATACACCCGAAAATGTCAAAAAAGTCCACGATATGGTGTTGGCCGATCGAAGAGTAAAAGTGCGTAAGATTGTTGATCCCATACGCATTTCAAATGGCAGTGTGGTTTCGATTTTACATGATCAGTTGGGTTTAAGAAAGCTGTCTGCGAGATGTCTGCCGCGTTTGCTCTCAATCGACCATGAACGTAATCGTGTGACAACTTCTAAGGATTGTTTGAAGTTGTTTAACCGCAATTTAAATCAGTTTTTGCGGCGATTTTTAACTGTGGATGAAACAGGGATCCATTACAAATCTGCGGAGACCAAGCAGCAGTCTAAAAAAGGCGACCTTGTCGGCCAATAAGGTGATGGCAACCGTTTTTTGGGATGCACGCAGTATAATCCACATCGATTACCTTCAAAAAGGGAAAACAATAAACGGCGAATGTTAGGCCATCTTATTGAACCGATTTAATGAGGATTTAAAAAAACGACCCCATACGGCCAAGAAAAAATTATTTTTCATCAAGATAATGCACGGGTGCATACGTGTGCAGTCTTAATGGTGAAATTGCATGAACTTGGTAACGAATTGTTACCTCATCCACCATATTCTCCGGATTTAGCCCCCAGTGACTATTTCCTATTTCCAAAGCCAAAGAAATGGCTCGGCTCGGTGGAAGAAAATTCAGCTCCAACGATGAAATTACTGATCAAACTAAGGCCTTTTATATGGACCTCGAAAAATCCAATTTTTTTGGAAGGGATACAAAAATTTTATAAACGTTGGACTAAGTGTATTGAGCGAAAATTAGATTATGTTGAACATATTTTTTTTTTAAAAAAAACTGTGTTTTCTATGAAAAGTCACGGAATTATTTGTATCACCTCGTACATATAGCTTGTTGTGACTGCAACGTCCGATTTTGGGGCCTCTGGCTCCGTTAGACTGACACTTATACATTGATTTGCGTTGATTCAATTTCCATGGTCTAAGTAATCGTGGCTTCGAATTGCGTCGTTCTGACTTTGGTTTGAGTGGTTTTCTAATTTAAGCTTACAAAGGGATTTCCATTTTATTTTTTTTTTTGGTAAAATTGACAACAAAGGGATTCCCCGCTTTTAACTTTTAATAGTTTAGTGACAGTTTACTAGAAATTTTTGGGTGATAACGTGCTGAGAGAAATTTCTGCTCCATTAAAAAGCAATAAAACTAGTCAAAAGGGTAGCAAAATAGACATTTTTTTCAAAAATATAGACAGCTATCGTATTTAAACCCTGATGTGACAATTTTTTTAGAGTTACAAAAATTAATTAAAGAAATTTATAAATTGAAAAACTTTTTTTAAAAATGTTTATCTAAAAAAAAATTGGGAAATCCTGATATAAATTTGTGGAAATTATTCGATTTGCATTGTTTCACATTGACGCAAATCGCGGCAATAGTGTATTTGAATTCATAGTGCATCGGTTGATTCTTGAATATGTAATGGCCGGTTGTTTTGGTCCTAAGACTTTATTAGACCGACCCCTGGCTAAGTTAAATAGTGACAAGTTAGCAAGATTAAGTCGGTTGATCCGACGTACCGACTCCCTCACCCTTAAACATTTTAAAAGAATTATCCGTTAGAACAGTGCGTGTGCCTTTTGAAAGCACGATCAAACGTATCAACCTACGAGCGGAAAAAAGTATTAAGGTACTATTCGAAGGGCATCATACTATTGTAAGGTATATGGTTGTGGCACAAAAAATTATGATCCTCACAACAAAAGTATGATTCACACACAACCATACTATGATCCTCACAACCATAGTATGATTGACACTTAACCATACTATGATCCTTACAAACATAGTATGATTCACACTTAACCATACTATGATCACCACAACCATAGTATGATTAACACTCAACCATACTATGATCCCCAAAATCATTTTATGATCCTCACAATAAAAGTAAGTTTGACATACAACCATAGTATGATCCTAAAAACCATAGTATGGTTCACACTCAACCATAGTATGATCCCACTCAATCATAATATGGTCCTCAAAATGGTTTATTTGGATTGGTTTATGTTGTCAACAACAGAGATATTTATTAAGGAAATAAATTAAAAATACAGTAAATTTAAATACTTTAATAGGAGTGTTTTTAAACAGAAGAAAAAAATCCATTTAAAAAAACGTCATCTTTTTTATTAAAAATATTTCAGTTAAAAAAATCCAAATCAGTTTGTTTGTAAATGTTAATTCCCATTATTATTTCATACGATTCGTAACAATAACATTGTTGTTAAACCCATATTCAAATTAAGAAAAATTACAATCATACAGTATGATTGCTGTAATCATATTATTGTTAACATAAAACACAAAAAAACAATACTTTTGTGGCACCAACCATATTTATATTGTTGCTGCAACCATAGTTTTAATTTTAAATTTGGCAATAATACTTTTGTTATATTTAAACAATATTAATATTGTCGAAATCATACTATTGTCAACATGAAATTTAAAAAGGAATACTATGGTTGCGACGAACATACTATTATTGCAGAGAACATATTATTGTTGCCGTGACCATATAGTAACCATATTTTTTTTTTGCGTGTAGGATCCTAAAATTTTGCATGATGATGGCTTGCCGTTAAAAGTTATTTGGAATGTTTAGCTCGTTTGTTTTATTTCGGTCTGTTGCTTTTACACATTGAACAGGGATTAAACCGGCTCAAGACCTCTTGCTTCTATATTTAAATAAAATACAATACAGAATACAAGTTGCCAGCTCTAAAGAGACTCCAAAAGAGTGAGTTGTATTTTCGTGGGCAATTGTGTGAAGAAAACTTGAAAAGTAAGGTTTACAACAGTAGTTCTCATTCGTTTGTGGAGAGCCTGGCCTTATAGAGTTCGGTTTTACTTTCAACAATTGCAGCAAGGCTTTCTGAAGAGGGTTGTCACGGACCCGAAATCATGATACAAGTAGTGTGCTGCCACGAAAATCAATGTCACTTTGCCATTTTGTTAAAAACTTGTATTCTATTTAAATATAGAAGCAAGAGGTCTTGAGCCGGTTTAATCCCTGTTCAATGTTATTTGAAATTGTAAATAGTCGAAATCTGCCCAGGAGAAAAAGATTTTTTCAGTAAGGGACTAAAGGTATCTCGGTAAAAAGTACACTGTTTAAAGTATTTGTAATATTGAATAAAGAGAATAGTTGCCGGTCGTTTTGGCTGAAAAAACGTCCCGATTAATAAAAAACGGGAAATATGGGTACTCATATTAAAGCACATTTTACAACGAATCCAAATAAAGAGTAGTTTCACTACAGGAAGGGACGGAAGCATGGGCAGAAATGGTCCAAAAAAGCGGACTTTTTTTTTAAGCGATGCTTTTAATTGTTTTTACTGCCATTGTCTAAAGCACGCTGATTAAAATGAAATCTCATGAAGGGTCGTTTATGTCAGATGTACCAAAATGGGGCGTGGCAACCATTTTTGTATCAAACGAGTAAAAAGATGAAACAACCTTATTGCAGGATACAAAATTTAAGCAAAATTAATGCGTTTTGGATGAAACTATCTGGGATTCAATCTACGCTAGGATAATGGCATATGTGTGCGTGGTACAAGATAGGGCGTGTTACAAGATAGTTCGTGTCTATGGCTTTTATTTTTTGTCAGGTATTTATATTTATAGTCGATTTTTTAATTACTAATTTTCAAAAGAATCGCATGAATAGTGTTAAAATTATAATGCAAATACGAAAAGTGGTCTGAATGGTGCACTGGGGTATCAGAATAGGGCACGTCAAGCACACTTTTGGCGCGCACGTATAAACCCGTTAGAAAAGTACTACTGAGTTCACAAATTTCGCAAATTTCATGTCCTAGAAGAAAAGCTACGTGGATTTGAATCTGCACTGAAACTGGGTAATTTGTGCTGGAGGTACAAAAAGGGGCGTGGTCAGAAGCCCATATACTCGTAATTGTTACCAAGTTAACATTTTAACTCTATTTTTAAATACTGATATTGTGTACAAGTAAGATTTTGCAAATATTATTTAAGTTATTACAAGAATATCAAAAGTTGGCGAAATGGCGCAATGGCATGGGAGGTACCAGAACCACTTTCAAACACTTTTTTTTAAATGCGAGTACGAAGACTTTACGAAAACGGTGTTCAAAATTTCAGCGAATTTGAAGCCCTAAGTGACAAGTTATGTGGGATTTGATGTGGGTTATTTGTGTGGCCAGTACCAGAAGGTCGTGGCTAGGAGTTATCATTTTTGTCACCAAATTTACCTTGTGGCTGAATTGATTCTCGGACAGATCGTGAGAATAGTATTAAAGATATAGGATGATCCATCCAGAGGTATTTTTTCAGAACAAAAAAATATACAAATTAAATCAAGTGTGGAATCTTTATTGGTAATTTGAAAGGACGTTTTATGGCATTTATTTTTTGAAAATAATTACCTTCAAATGTTGGCAACTGTATTATGGAAATGAGCGTTCGGTGAGAAACGGAAAGACCCGCTGTTTTCGACCAAAATTTTGTTCAGTGATAAGGCCCATTTCAGCCAAAATGCGGCAATAAACAAAATTGCAGCATTTGGGTTGAAGAGCAACAAGAAGAGGTTCGAGATCTGCCATTATACCCAGAGGAAACCACGGTTTGGTTCTGGTAGAATCAAAAATGAGGATGGCCGGAACGTAACCGTGAATGGTGCTCGCTATCGCGCCATGATATCGTTCTTTATGCTACCTGAAATTGAAGCCCGTAATCTTGACAACACTTGGTATCAACAGGACGGTGCCACTTGCCATACAGCTGCTCAAACAATGGATTTATTGAGAGGTTATTTCGAAAAAAAGCTAATTTTACGTTTTGGACAGCTGAGTTGGCCGCTTAGATCAAGTGATATCACACCTATAGACATTTTTCTTTGGGGTTACGTAAAGTCCAAAGTCTATGCTGACAAACCAGCTACGATTCAGGTTTTGGAAGCCAACATTACGCGTGCCATTAAAGCCATACCGGTCGATATGCTCGAACGAGTCATCCAAAATTTGGGGCGTAGTTGCGGCCAACATTTGCAGGAAAGTATATTCAAAAAATAAATGCCATAAAATGTCCTTTCAAATTACCAAAAAAGGTTCCACACTTGATTTGAATTTTTTGTTTTAAAAAAATACCTCTAGATGGATCACCCTATATTACAAGAATACCACCTCTGTCGACAATGACCTTAAAAAATGATTTAAGCTACTTTTAGGGGATCATCAATTAACTTCACGAATTTTGTTATCTTAGCGTGACTTACCTCTCCTCCCTTCTCTTTGGCCACACGACTAAGACGATAGCATCGATCCACTCCAACGGTACATATTGAGGGATTGCACTGTGTCAAATAACGGCCACTGCCGCAACCCACATCGCACACCACCGAACCGGCCTCAAGATTGCTAAGAAATTGCGCTACTCGTGGCCGCAACGATCCCGTGGGTTCCTCACAGTGCTCGTAGACATCATGAACATAGGCTCGCTCCAGAGCAGCCGAACGACCATTGGCATCATTGGATGAGGACGAGGACGTTGTGGTTTTCTTAGCCGCCAGGTTGGAGGTAGTCGTTTGGCATGCCTTTGCTGCTGGCGACGGCGTTGATGTTGCTGTTTGACTTGAAGTTGTTTGGTGGGTCAAAGCAACTGTTGGCGATGCTGTTGCCACCACCGAAGTTGTTATGGCCGACACAGATGCCTGTGACGTTAAACACTTTTTTGGTATTGTACCCGTCGTTGTTGCGGCGCCAGTTGATGATGGTGATGATGATGAATTTGGTGCTGTTGTGGGAGTTGTCAAAGAGGCAGTGGGTGATATTATTGTGGGTGTCAAATTGTTGTTGTGCAAGAAGGTTGCTGCAAAATTGTTGCCATTTGAAGTCACTGTTGTCGTTGTCGTCGCCGTTGATCCGGTAGCACCGTTGGCGGCTGTCGCGTTGCCAGCAACACCAGTCGCTCCTGAGGGTGCTGTGGTCGTTGACAATTGTTTAGTCATTGGATGGCGGTTGAAATGTGCTGTTGCAGTTGTTGTCGTTGTAGATTTAGACGAGTTGAAGTGTGCCGCAGTTGTTGATAAATGGTGACAGTTGTTTGTAGAATTAAAGTGTGGCTTATAGTCTGAGTTAAATAAGAAAGTTTCATCTGCAATTGAAGTTAAAGAGAAATGTTATTATGAATGTTAAAGTAGACATATGTAGTACAAAATCTAGAATAGTTTTTGTGTTGGGAGTAGTGGGCAAGATGTAGGGTATAGAGTTATTTCCCTAAGTGTAAGAGCAACAAAAAAACGCAATTGTTCAACAAAAGAGTATAAACTCAAAATTTAAAATTGTTAATTAGTGTTGTTGGCCGCCGTAGTGTGATGAAAGTGTGCACTACTTTCATGGGTTTACAGGTCCAACCCCTGGTAAGAACTTATAACAATTTTTTAGCGGCGGGTTTTCACAAAATGTCAAAGTGTTAAGCAGCGTTGTGGGCCGCCGTGGTGGGATTGATGTGTGCACTACTTTATGCCAGTAAACCCAGGTCCAAACCCGAGCAAGAACTTCTAACAATTTTTAGCGTCGGGTTTTCACCTCGTATGTGCCGGCGACTTTTCAAGTAAGAGATTTATCTCTAAGCCATGTAAAAACTTCTGTATTAAATGCATTAGCCGTTCGGAGCAATGAGTGTTCAATCTAGAGGTTTTTCGTTTAATAGGTATTTTTTACAGATTACGCTTGAGTTGTGTTAAACTTTATTTTTTTCTTTTTAGTATTGTTTGCCATTTCATCAGTGGTTGGGCTCTTCAAGAGCTCGAAGAAAATCCGCTGTTTCGACCAAAATTTTGTTCAGTGATGAAACCCATTTCTGGCTCAACGGCAAAGTCCATAAACAAAATTGCTGCATTTGGGCTGAAGAGCAACTCGAAGAGGTTCAAGAGGTGCCATTATTGCCACAGTTTGGTGCGGTTTCTGAGCTGAATGAATCATCGTTCCTTTTTTTTTTACAAATGATGAAGGCCGGAACCTAACCGTTAATGATGCTGGCCACCGAGCTATGAAATCGGACGTTTTGCTACCTGAAATTGCAGCCCGTGATCTTAACGACATTTGGTTTTAACATAACAGTTCCACTTGCTTGGATCTATTGAGAGGTCATTTCGAAAAGCAGCTATTTTCACTTTTTAGACCAGTGAGTTGACCGCCTAGATCGTGTGGTATCACACCTTAGACTATTTTCTTTGGGGCTACGTAAAGTCCAAAGTCTATGTTGACAAATCAGCTACGATTCAGGTTTTGGTAATATTACGTGTCATTAACGCCATAACGGTCGAAATGCTCGAACTAGTCATCCAAAATTGGACCCTGAGGCGTAGTTGCTGCCAACATTTGAACTAAATTATATTTAAAAATAAAAAGGTGTACAATATGTGGCAGCGCATAGAGAAAGGAAAAAAAATCAATTTTCATTTTTTTTTTATCTTTTTTTTTGATGTAGACAACATCTGAGCATCGAATGAGACCGATCCAATGCCCTAAAAGTGTTCCCTCCCAGAGATATGCGCGTTTTATAAAAGTGAAGTCGACGATTTTAAGCGCAAATAGAAAGGGACCTAATCTTTAAAATGGCTCTCCTGAACAAAACTGTTCATCAACTTTACATTTTTTTTTGATGTGGACAACATCTGAGCATCGAATGAGACCGATCCTATGCCCCAAAAGTGTTCCTTCCCAGAGATATGCGCGTTTTATGAATGTGAAGTCAACGATTCTAAGCGGAAATAGAAAGGGACCTAATCTTAAAATTGCTCTCCTGAACAAAACTGGTTTGAACCTTAGGTCCTTGACTATTTTGCGCGTCACATATGGTGTGGGACCAAATCTGCAAATATCATTTGACCTTACTTTTTCGAGAATGCAGATGGAAGTGCTGAAACCGTTAATGGAGAGTGGTATCGGTTTATGTCAGAAATTTTTTTACGTCCTGCATTTAAAAAGAGACCTGAGATATGGTTTCAGCAGGACAGAGCCACTGCCCACTCTAGCCGTGAAATAATTGCACTTTTAAGTTAAATTTTGGGAGAGCGAAAAATTTCCAGAAATTCGGAAATAATTTGCATAGCGCTATCGCCAGATTTGTCAGCACCCGACTTTTTTCTTTGGGGTTATTTGAAGGAGCGAGTTTATGTGAACAAGCCCGAGACAATCCTTCAACTCAAGGCCAACATTGTTGCAGAAATTCGAACGCTACAGCCACAAATTTTGAAAGATGTCATGGAAATTGCTCTTAAACGAGCCCATCATTGCGAAGCAAAAAACGGGTATCATTTAAGTGTCATTATTTTTCATAATTAGTGTAAAAATATTCCATTTTGTATAATATATGAGTATAATCTGAAAAAAAATAATAAACGAAAAAGCTATTAAAGTTTGCTAATCTCATGGTAACTTTTGGCCCACACTGTACTACGCTGATGTTGCCGCTACCGAATTTGTATGGCGGACACACGTTGTATTATATGAACCATGGACCGATATGTATCAATTTAAATAAAGTTCGTCCTTGGGCCAAAACCTTACTATTTATACTCGGAACTAGTGCACACATAAGTAATAGAAAATTCTATCATTATAAAAAATATATGTAAGTATTATGATAATTCTCTAAACATTTTTTGTTTTATTTACAATTAGCATCGTGCTTTTTACTTGAACAGCCTTGAAGGGGTTTTGAAATTAGTTCTGAAAGTAGAGTTAAAAGAACTTAGCTTTGAGATACTGATCTATAGGTCTATAAAATTCTGAATGTGTCTAATGTTTGGTGAATAATGCGTAAGTATTGAATATCAGCTTTGAATTAAATTGGACACCAAAATGATTATTCAATTTTGATAAGATATTTTTCAAAAAAAGTTATACCTGAGCAAAACGTTTCTCAATGCACTTTATAACCTTCACCTTAGGACATGTAAAATAAATCTGGCTTCCGTTTGCAACACCTCGAATATTGATCGGAATATACTTATATATTATTGATCGTCGCAAAATTCCAAGAAACTCACTTTTTGAATATTTGCTTAACAATTAATAATTTTTTTGTGGAATGACAATGGTTGAAATATTCACCGTTAGTTGGAACTTAAGTGCTTTGAAAAATAGCATAGCTGTTGGATATTATAGCTCATGTTGCCCTTAAAATCTTCCTGCATGGCTAAACGGGCGATCAGTGGTCAATATGGTTTTATGGGTACTCAAATTTAAATTTTTCTGCGAATCCTGGTATGAAGTTTTGCCAAAGATTAAGATTGAATCAAGGAGCCTGAAAAACGGACTGTTCTTCAAGCTTTAGTAGCGTAGTCTCGCTGAAGGGTATACAAGGCTCGGCCTGGCCAAGCTTAACGACGTTTTAAGTTTTTTTAAAGGGGCTAAACTAAAACGCACGAAGTGACTTGAAAATAAAACAAAAAATTTTCAGAGAATTATAAAGAGTGGTAAAATTTTCAGGTGCCGATGTTGAATATGAACCACACCTAAACTTTAAGTTTTCTTCTGCATTTCATTTGATATTTCTCAATTTCAGACTAATTCAATTTAAACCATGGAAAGATACACAAGCGAACAACGCGTTAAAGTTTTTCAGGCTTATTATGAAAATGAAAATCAATTTTCGAAGAAAGTCCTCTTCAGTGATGAGACACATTTTCAACTTAGTGGATTCGTCAATAAGCAGAATTTCCGCATTTGGGCGAATGATAATCCAAGAGTGAATCGAAAAACCCAAGAGTGAGTCGAAAAACCAATACACCCACAAAGAGTGACTGTTTGGTGCGGTTTATGGGCTGGCGGCATCATCGGACGGTATTTTCTTCCAATATGAGGCCGGTCAGGCAGTTACTGTAAGTGGTGGGTGCTATTGTGAGATGATAACGAACTTTTTATGGCCCGAATTGAAAGATATAGATGAGGACGATATGTGGTTTTAACCGGACGGTGCCACTTGCCACACGCAGAAAAAAAGTATGGTTATGGTGACAATATTCGAAGAGGATAATACTATTGATGGGTATATGGATGTGCTACAACAATATTATGATCCTCACAACAATAGTATGATTCAAATACAACCATACTATGATCCTCACAACAATAGTATGTTTCACGCATTACCATACTATGATCCCCACAACCATAGTGTGATTTACACTCAACCATACTGTGATCTCCACAACCATATTATGATCCTCGCATCCATAGTATGTTTCACATACAACCATAGTATGATCCTCACAACCGTAATATGATTCACGCTCAACCATGTTATGATCCCTACAACCATAGTATCATCACACACAATTATTCTATGATCCCCAATATTATTTGTTAGAATTGGGTTAAGTTGTCAACAATACTTATAGATTTGAGTTTTGAAAATTATTTTAAAAAACATTAAATTCAAAATAATACGAGTGATTTATTGCACAGTAGAAAAATTAAGTTTAAAAAAACGTAAGCGTTTTTATTAAAAATATTTCAGTTAAACAAAGCCAAAGCAGCTTGTTTAAAAATTTTAATTTCCATATATAAAGTACCTTTATTGCATTAGATCCGTAACAATAACATTGTTCTAAAAAGCATATTGTTCTAAAAAGAAAAATGAAGAAAAATTACAATCATACAGTATGATTGCCGTACTCATATTATTGTTAACATAAAACGCAAATAACAATACTTTTGTCGCACCAACCATATTTATATTGTTGCTATTACCATATTTTCAATTTTTAAATATGGCTATAATACTATTGTTACATTTCAACAATATTAATATTGCGGCAATCATACTATTGTCAAAGGTAAATTCAGTAAACAATGCTATGTTTGCGACGAACATACTTTTATTGCGGAGAACATATTATTATTGCCGTGACAATATAGTAACCATGTTTTTCCTGCGTGCACACAGCTAACGAAACAACGGCTCTTTTGCGCGACAAATTCAATGGCCGTATTATCTCAAGTCGTGGCGATGTTAATTGGCAGCCAAGATCGTGTGATTTTACACCGTTGGATTTCTTTCTTTGGGGTTTTTTGAAAGAAAAGGTGTACGTTGATAAGCCAGCAATAATTCAAGAGCAAAGGATGAGATAATTCGGCACATTAACGGCATAGAACCTTAATTATGCCTCAGCGTACTCTAAAGTTTCGACCATCGGATGGAGGTGTGCCGCCGAGGTCGCGGCAGCCATTTGGCCAATATTTTGTTCCATGCATAATTGATTTATACCAAGTTATCATAATAAAAGGAAATGACAAAATTTTCTTAAATAATTTGTGTGTTTATTTAGAATCAACATTGGCCCTTAAAATTTAACCACCCTTTAATAATATTTTTTTATTATAATAGAAGGACTTTTTTATGTGTAAAACAAAATATCGGCCAAATGCTAGCCACGGCTTCGGTGGCATACTTCTACTTGATGTTCCATATTTTCAATAACCCTGAGACATAGTGGAGGTTCTAACAATTACCACTACCCCTCCTGGATTCTCATTTGCCCATTGAAGGTATACCTCGTCGAAGATGAAGATGATTTGTTTTGCGAAGTCACGAAATGCATTTTGATTTGAACGCCCATTTTCGTTAAGGGCTTCAACAACTTTAATGCGCTAAACAATTGTGTACCTCTCCTTGGTTAATTTGTCAAACATTGAAACAAAGAAATGCCAAATTAAATTGAACAAAAAACTTAACGTTAAGGTGTGGTATGCAACTTTTATCGTGCATAGAGGCAGGGCCATCCTTTATTTAAAAATGTTGGCCCTCTTTCTTTTACGATACTCTTCTTTATGAAAAAAAACTCCTTGTAATATATTTTTACTATAAACAAATATCCAACGCAATGTTTTGGAAAAACTTACTGTCAGACCTCACCAGATATGGTGCCCTGTCTTTCTAGAAATTAGATCTAGCTCACGTTTCGTATTTGACTAGGGAAATTTGAACTGTATATCGACCAACTTTTTGGAACAGCCTGCACAGTATGCCCTTTATGCCGTGCCACTTTAAAAACCTCATGTTAAATTTGATCTTGCTTAAATCCTCAGTGATATAGCGTATTAGAGAGACATACTGTAGCATTTCCATTTTACTAGTTATTTTTATTTAAGCAAAATATCACAAAATCAAGAATTTCTTAACAATTTATAGGATGTTCAACTTTCAAGATATAAAAATATCTTTGTGCATAATCATGATTTTCTCAAGATTTTCATAGGCTGTTGCTACGATAATTTATGGAATTCGTATGCTTGTGCTGCAGAAAAAATAACAAAATTCTTCGAAAACATAATAGTACGTGGAAATAATTTAATATGTACATGTGAAAAACCATTCCTACTACGAGTACATCCGATAAGAAGACCCCTAGAAAATCAAATCTATTTGATGCGAAAATAACAATAAATCCATTCATCTTGGACAGAACGAACGGTGCGGGGCGTAGGTGAAGAGGATCATAAGCACAGGGAAGTCATCCATAACTTTAATTGTTTTATTCACACACCGACAAACACTGTCACATCGAGTCCATTCGAATAGAGGCCATTGTGCCAATATCCTCCGTAGTCTATTCATTCATATTTGTTCTTCTTCTTGCATTATTTGGCAAATTTCATCCCTAATTTTCATGAGTGGCAAACAAAGGCAGTCATCAAAATGAAGTCAAACGAAGAGCAGAGCCGAATCGAACTCAAAATGTAAAGGGGGGAGATGGACGACACGCGTGTACGAACATTTCGGCCGCTTTGTCCTCACAGGCTAATGTGCACACACGCACCAGCTATCATCGTTGGCAGCAAACATTGCCGTCGCCGCATCAAGAGCAACAACAACAAGTCACATGTCAAAAATTGAAAGAATAGACAAAAAACAAGGCATACACTCACAGATATCCACATACACATGCTCGCCAAAGAGCAGCGACAGAAAAATCAAACGACAAAGGGAAATGTGTTTGTTGTGCTCCTAAAGCTTTTGCTCTTCTCTTCTACCATTTTTGTTTGGAGGATTTCAGAGTTTCGTCAAAAAAAAAACAAAAAAATCACAAATATACACTACACACATACACACAGAAAAATGTGAGCCACATGGTTTTGCTTCAATCAGAGGTTAAGGAGGGCTATATTTATTCTCACTCAGTACTCACTCGCATCAGCAGAAAACATAATGTCATTGTTGTTGCGGTAGTGCTAGTAAAGTTTTGGTGGGCTGGTCGGCTACAACTTCAGTCGGCCCGGCACCACCGACCGCCTAAACTCATACGCATACATACACACAACAACAATCATAATGGGGGGAACGAGAAGATAACACACCATTCTCGTTTTTCTCTTATAATCAAGGCTATTGTTTTTGTGCGTTTGTTTGCGTGCGTGTGCATGTGTGTGTGAATAAATGAGCGTATTTTTACAAATATAGAACTGACGCAGTTTTATTTTTATCAACACACCGCAACGACAACATGTTTAATTTCTATTGAAAAACAAACATACCGTTGTGGTCATACAAATAGCACCACTGAAGAAAAAAGTTTAACAAACTTTATTATCTTCCGCATATTAGACGTGTTTTATTTGACAAGCAAAAAATCTTCTTAACCCTCACTACAGAGATTATTTTAAACAATTTTCCTAAATCCTTAAAGTTCTTCATTTACTTGAATTGTTAGCTTTAAGCGTCCGAAATAGTCTGTCCTGAAAATTTTGAAATTTTTGAAAATAAAAGCTATTTATTTTTCAATTTCAGTTTATAACAACATCTTTATTTACTTTTTATTTATACTCGTATACATACGTATTCATAGTATTTGAGATTTCATTCCAGATATTACAATAAATAAGATCTTTATTTAGATATGAAGTTTTGTTAGATGTGATGTTTCGACTTTAGTCGAAAATAGTCTGTTTTGAAAATTACAAATTTGAAGGATAAACGTTATTCACGAAAAACGCTAAACGTATTTTTTGAACCCCGCCCAAATGAATTTTTTTCGTCAGCTCCATTTCTATAAATCAAATTTTTTTAAAACACACGACTTTTAACGGGCATATCGGCATTTTCATCGTGTACCAAAAATGAAAAGTTAATCAATAGTTTTTTTTACTTGTATTAATGAAGAAAAATGTTCAAAATAATTACAAGTGAAGAGTTCACAGCTTTCGTTAGTTACGATGTCGAGATATCGGGCCACATAGGTTAGGTTCGAGTTCGGGTCAGTCTTGTTTATTTCTAAGAAACGTTTTCCAACGCATTTTAAATTTTAAAGAGTAATTGTTCAATTGCACTTTTATAGCAAAACTTTTGCTACAACAACAGGTTAACATAAAATTAATGCAAAAGACCTAAAAAGCAAATCTTTTGCTACAACAACAACTTAATTAAAAATTAATGTAAAATACCAAACAAAAAACAGTAAACTATACAATTTTGAATTGCTTTCAGCGACGTTTTAAAGTAACGTCATGCCGTTAAAAGAAACATATTTTGCATTTATCTCGACGCTGACTGTCGCAAATTTTGGATCTAAACATAGGTTAAATTTTGACTCTAAACATAGGTTAAGAAAGTAGACTTATACGTAATAATAATAATAAAAAACTTTGTTCCTTTTTTGGAAATGCCCATAAAGAACATATTTTAACATTTCAAACAGTTCTTTTGTTTTCTAATAACGATTCAAAATTATCGCCATGGTGATGTTTAAAGCGGAGAAATGTATTTAGTTGCCATAACTGGTGGTTGTCGCAACCAACAGTTTTGCAAATCTTTTGTTGTTGTAACCATTTAATAGTGATAATAACTATAACTTCATGATAATCAAAAAAGGGTTGTTCAATGTTTTTTTTAAATAAAATAATTCAATTATTACTGATTAAAAATCATCCATTATCTTTTTCAAACTTTCCCCATCATCAACCTCCCCATGAGTACTTCAAACATTTTCTTTTTTTCTTTGAACAAGTGTGGTATGTGGATTTTAGATTCAAAAATTCTTTACTGAAGGTTCGGAAAAATGATATGATGCACCCATAACAACAGTTCCAATAACTGCAAATTATATAGCACCAACTTACAATCGGTTGTATTGATTGAATACAACCGATTGTTAGTGCATGTAACCCAATCATTCGGATGTGACAATGAATCTGTTTTATGTGTGTTATCTTAGCCAAAACTTCAAATCCAATCCATATGTTCACCTTGCCTTTAAATCGCACGGACATATTTTTTGGGTCACCTGAGCTACAACGTAAAGCAACCCGTTTTTTGCAGATTTTTTTTTATAAAAGTAGTTTTCAACTTCTTAAGGACATTTTTTTGGATATCTTCAAACAATTTTGAAAATTATATTGTTTAAATTTTCCTGTACATTGTAGTGCTATTGTTTACACCGTTACTGTATAAAACACTGAAGAGCAAATAAAAAAAAACAAAGTTAGCAAGAGAGTAGGAGAGTAGAAGTTCTGTAGCGAAAGCGAGAGAAGGGCAGACAACGAACTATAAACGGAGAAGTCTACAAATAAATACTAATGGTAATTGCCAGTTTAATAGACTGGAGTGAATATGGCGCAACTTCACATACTGGGCGGCAATTTTTAATTGGGCTATTTAATTGTTCTTAATACTCAGCAAAACAGGATAGTAGTCTTTTATTAGACAGATTAAATTAGAATTTTGATATCGCTGAGTGTTTATAAAATATTATGCATACAAGCCAAAATCTGGTATAATATGCTTCGAACTACAAACACTCCATTGGGCTATAAGACATTTTGTGAAAATCACTAACTGATTCTACTCATGATGATTATTAGAAGCGATATACATTAAGTTGAAACAAAACCAAAGAGTTGGAAATTTGCATTATGAAATATTTTCTTTCCCTTGTCATTGGTTAAGTAATAAATCCAACAAGAACTAAGTGATTTTAATCAACAGGAGGTAGAAATAGTCAACTATAGAACCTATCTAGTACATATGGAAATTTTCTATGTGGAATGTTGAGGCAGCATTTTAGAAAGGGTGAACAAGTCCACAGTATGCCAGGATAACTTATGGTAACCTGGCTCTAGACTGCATTAGAAGGATCGATAAAACTGTATGTGAACTATAAACCTGGTCAATTCTTAAGCTCCGATGGCTTGTCTGTTTGCCAAAGCTGATCTGTAACCACACTTTTAGATTCAGTAAACGTTATATTTTTTTTACCCTTCTTCGTTTGCAACAGATCGAAATATTGGTCGAAGACCCCATTAAGTATTTATATTCCGGTCGTTTTTGGACGACCTTCTGACCTTCGTCTTTGAGCGAGCATCGGCCACGATTGAATTCATTGAACCAGCTTTTCACAGTGCTATAAGATGGTGCTTTATCGCCATGCAAAGATTAAAGTTCATCGAGGCACTCTTGTCGAAAGTTGTGCCAAAATTTTTCCCAAATTGATTTTTTCAAGCCACTGTAAACAACACAAATGATGGTGATGGTTCTGAGTACGTTTATGCTAAAAAATGTCAAACTTTCCAATGGAAATGTCAGATGGCGTCAGACAACACTTAGTGTTGCCTAGGCCAGAACTATATATTGCAACCCTCGTAATAGTCGGAATGTTAAGGGAGCATTTTTGAAAGTGTAAAAAAGTCCACAGTATGTCAGGATATCGAATGGTGACCTGGTTCTAGACTGCATTAGAAGGATCCATAAAACTGTATGTGAGTTATAAACCTGGTAGATTTTTAAGCTTCGACGAATGGCTAGTCTGTTTGGCAAAGCTGATCTGCAACCACACTTTTAGATTCACTAAACGTGAATCTAAAAGTTTGCAACAGATCGAAATATTGGTCAAAGATCCCATAAAGTATTTATATTCTTAATTGCCGTAAAAGATGATCTGGCCATGTCCTTCTACCTGTGTAAGGTTAAATACAGGTCAAACTATTAAAGCGAGGGGCTGTAATTTCGCAGAAACATGTGTTGATGGACTGAGACACTAGGTATTGCAAATGGGCTAGATTGGTTAAGAGGACTGGATCAGCCTTTGGAGAAATCAACAAACCAGAAATTAAAAATGAATTATTGGAGATATGACAATAATATTTGAAACATATGCCGGTGCAAAAGCGAGAGGTGCCACGCCCATTTAAAACTTCGCATTTATGGCCAAACTAATAGACTCGTAGAATGACATCAATAAGTAGGTAATTATTAAAGACTTAAATATAAAGAAAATTTAACAAGGGGCCTGGCACCGCCCACTCAATCCTGAACTTCGAAAAACAATATCTCATAAACTATTAGGGATATGGTTATAATATGTAGAACTAATGAAATTAGCATGGATTAAAAAAACATCCAGGAAAAGTGCCATGCCCCCTTTAAAGAATCGTATTTACGGAAAATGTAACGGACCGATCCTTTTAAAATTTTTTCCAGAATGACCTTATTGATTAGCATATTATGACTAGTCACTTATTATAGACTATAATATGAGAAAAATGGACCAGAACCGCATTAATGGCCAAAGTAATGGTCTGATTCTTATCGAAATTAATGAAATATGAATAAAAAAAAAATGAAATCAATGATTAGCATATAATATTGTGCTAAGATTGACAAAAAAGGACGTGGCTCCGCACATATAGCCCTGAGCTTTGAAAGCCTATATTTTGAAAACTACCACCGCTATGAAGATTGAAGTTAGTTTTTGATGTTGGTATAGAAAGACATAGAAAAGAGGCTGGTACCACTACCCCTTGACACAATTTTCATATTGGAGTATAATCCTTAATGGAAGATATATATGTTTTGTCACGGCCGAACATAATTTGTCCACTTGTTTTACCTTTACTGGATCTCAACAAGTGCAACAGCCTAGGTAACATGGCTTAGACCACATTGTAATCTTTATCATGGAGCCATGACTATATATTAGAGTGCCTTGATTTGTGAGGAGCCAAAAAAAGTGGAAAATGTACCTCCTCTGGAAATGAGGATGTATATATTGACTGGTGATTTCCAAAATATTTCAGCTCGAGCTTACTGCATTCGTCAGCCTGACTAGTTTAAAAACACCATTAAACACTTTATAATGTTTATAGCGGAAGTCATACGATCAGATGGACAAACATGGTTAGGTTCTATGACGATTAATAACATACAAGGTAGCGCAAAATTAATCATTAAAGTTTAGACGAGAAGCTGTATCCCAATATAAATGCAACAATTGCTCATATTTTAAAATGTCGTTAGAATATAAATAAACACTTCAGTCAGAAAGGATCATAACTTCCACCAACAGTGCAGACAGAGAAGACCAAGAGTCCGGCGGAGAAACCAAGTGGAGAGGTATCCTCGAACTCTTGGTACTGGAAGTTGCAGGAAAACACGCCTAAGAGCGAAGTGATTGTATATCCTTTAGCGGGTTCTAACCATCATGAGTTTGTGGAGTTGAACTAAGGTTTAACTGATGGCAAGTGTTTCCTTCCTTTAGAGACCCGACAGTACTGATAAAGACAAGCCAATCCGTAGAAAGCCATATTTGGATCTAGGGACACTTTGACAAGTTTAAAGGTAACTGCTTTGACCGGAATTGAAAATATTTTGAATTTCTTTTTTTTAGTCGACAGCTCTTTCAATGTAGATCAGTAAAAGGTAGTTGAAACCGAAAAAACGATCTATATTGCTACCTGCTTTCAGGTGGGAAAATGTCGCTCAACCACTGATAAAACCCGTTTGAAGAAAGTAATGGGTATGAAGTGAACTTTATCGACGATAACTCACATCGTCACTTACTTTATTCCGAAAACATGGCCTATATATGAACCTCTTACTAATAAATATGAAAATTTGTAGATGTTCCTATCCCATTTAAATCTGGGCTCATCTGGGCTTTCCTTGGGTTACAATTATTGATAATGTAATTAAATGGACAATTGGTAAAGGGGTAAAATACGTTCATTTTATCCACGTGAATCCCGTTCTAAACAAACTCAGATTATAAGGGTCCTTGGTTACAGCTCGTATCTTTGTAGTTCAACAGGATCTAAGAAATCGTTGCTATGGATATTTTTTTTTCCAAATTAAATCTTTAATATTTGATTTTTTACAGAAAAGTTATATGACTGACGAAAACTTTATCAGCGATAACCTAATACTTGGTAGAATACAAATATAATGACAGCGGGTTTCAATTATTGCTGTACTTATTGAAGCGATTTATATAAAACAGCTTCTCCAAATATCTTCTTCTTCGAATTTGTAGTCAATATAATTGTCATGAAATTTAATTGTGTTTCAGGATAGCCTTTAAATTATGCCTGTACTTTTAAGTCGTGACTAGCTTCCTATGAATGTACCATCATTAACAATAACCTCCACTTCATGGCTTAAGGCTGCAAGTGTCATGTAAGGAGTCATCTTCTTATCCTTGCCGTTCTTTTTTTTCTGGCCATTTGTATTTTGCTCTTTTCCTCTGGGCCTTAGTTCAGCACTAGTTTCCTTTGATGCCATTTGCATATCTTTGTGGCAGGAAACCTGAGCGGAAGGACCCTGGTTTTGGCATGTCTTTCTAGACTCGCTCCTTGACATCTTATCGGAGCCAAGCGATATTGCATCGCATAGTATCTGTGTGCACTTTCCGCATCCTTATCGGGAGGCACACTGATGTGGCGTAGAAATGAACGCCAATAAATTGTAAAACTTAAAGATTGTACAACAAAACAAACAACGTCAGGTAGACGAAAGAGGAAAAAGAAGGGAAAGGGCGCAGAAATTCAATTATCCGATTTAAAAAAATGGAAAATTCGATTAAACGGATAATAATGGCACAGCGCAGACTTGGGAGCAATGAAAGCCTTTAATGTAATCAGGATTTCTTTTTAGCTCTTTCTTCTTTTTACTGTTTTTCATCTGTGTTCCGCACTACATGACGAAGTGTCGGGTTTGTCTTTGGTGTGTATGGGTATCACTATATCTCCACATTGCCGGTTAAGAAACACCAAAGGGTTTCAGGCAATACACGAGCGAGGACTGAGGAAAAGCGCTGCCCGCAATGGCAGCCACACCAACATCAGCGGTTGTAGTAGCAACAGTGAATTGAAAGGGATGTTTTATGCTTGGATCTGTGACGTGTGAACCGAGGACAATAAATAGCAGCACAATAGCAATGACAATAGCAATAATCGTAGTGAAAATTGTTATTTAATGCTGTTGGGGTTTACCATTTCCATTTTCCATTTTCACGTCCATTCTCATTCTCGCATTGGCTGCAGCTGTAAAGCTCAATGATTTATTGTTTTTTGTCTTTTTTAATAAAATATGTATATATTTGTAGTTGTCGCCTTCTCCTTCTGCTTATTCTCTTCTACTGTTTCCCTTCACGTCGTTGCTCTGTTTTCCCTTTCGTTATCCTTGCTTCCGCCCAAAGTACGTGGGTTTCGGTGACGTATACGTTATATTTATTGTAATGCGTTATTTATTTTATTACTCATACGTAGCGGGGTACCAAGCAAAAGACCGGCATGCAGTTGTCGTTTACTCGCGGATGCGTAGTAAAAGGTTTGGGACCAACTATCGCCTTGTTTTCCATTTTGTAAAGAAAATATTCCACTCGCCAGTGTCATACCATTGTAAAGCAGTTGTCGTGCTTTATTTTCAATTTCTAGTGACAATATTTGTGTACGGTACGATTATTGTAAGATGACCCAATGCTACCTACCAGTTTTCCTCAATTGTTGTGAGGGTCGGACGGTCTTTAGGGTTTAGTTTACAAAAAGAGCTAATCAAGAGCAACATGAATTGAGCAAAAGGGAAATAAATATAAATTCATGATGATACGATGATTCGACTAAATAGTAATAACTCAAAATGTCTCAATTTTCGATGCAGCCGAAATATGTTTGCTGTTTATTGTAGTGGTATTCGTTAATATTGAGAATGTCATGTTGGTTTTCAATACTGGGCCTAGATGGCCACTGTCAGCGTTGCCGTTAGTTTGTCTAAATAGTCAAAATGACACTTTTTTCGTACCATGCATACAGAAATAACCCTTTTAACATTCTACAACTGAAAAATCGGGGAACTTTTCTCAAATCAGTGGGTTATGCTCGATATAAATTGTATACTTACTGATCGAGACCTACTCTTTTACATCGCACAGTTGTTCAGAATTTTAATCATACTGGCCAAAATTCCAATTTTTTGTCATCACCTATTTCAGAATGTTAATGCCATTCTATAGCAAGCATATCAAAACTAAGGCAGCCAAAGAATTAAATCAAAATACAGGGTGGAGCGCGAAAATTTGCTTTTTTGAACTGCAGGCTGTGGCGGCACTGTTGGTCGCAAAGAGTGGAGAGTATGCGTGGCTTAGAGTGGCTGACGGGAGATTTGTATTCGTCTGCCTTTCAGTTGCCAGTTCACGCATTGAACACGTGAGGAGAGGTAATTTTGTGTCGAAGCGTATTTTTCATATTCGCTCTCGATCATCGCAGTGCAGCTTGCTTTTCGTTTACAATTCGCTGTTCCTCCACGGACGTGTTCTGGTACGGCAATCAATTATAAATTGGGTAACTTCATTAAGAACAGCAGGGAATGTGTCATGTGTACGAAGGGGATCTGATATAAGGATTACAACACCACAAAACATCGAGAGAGTTAGAGCATTAGTATTGCAATCTCCGAAATGCTCTGCTCGGAAGCAATCACTTGCTTTTGGCATTTACTATATTTTTTCAGCAGGATCTTGAGGCAATGCAATTAGGGGATACATGTTTCCAACAGGATGGTGCCACTGCAAACACAGAGAGGGTTACCATGATTTGTTTGAGGCAAATGTTTCCTGAACAGCTTATCTCAATGATGTTAACTGACCGACACGCTTACCAGACATAGCGCCATGCGATTTTTTCTTTTGGTTTTACCTGAAGTCGAAGGTGTATATCAACCGTCCCAAGACTTTGGAGACATGCTTGTTAGAGTTCATAAAAACTTCAGAAAATGTATGCAGCACTGTGTGGATAGCGAAGGTCGACATTTGCCAGATACGCTATTTAAGGCTATGTAATTAAACAATTCTCTTACTGTTCAATATAATTAAAATATAAAAAACATTTTTCTAAGGTTCATAAATTTTGTATTTCATTCCTAAATAAGCAAATTTTCGCGCTCCATCCTGTTCTTTTAGTTATGGGCGTAATGAGCTGCTGAAACTAAATATTTTGTGTTATTTAAGATAAAAAAGTAATTTTTGTAAATGTGTAGAAGGAAATTACGATTTCTCGCAAACTATTATCGATAACGGCTAAATTCTTTTTAGATTTGTAGGAAAGTAGTATTTAGGAAAGGGTTGGAGGGTTGCTATATATATTTTACTAAGTGTTGCCTGGCGCCATCTGACATTTCCAATGGAAAGTTTGAGATTTTTTAACATAAACGTACTCAGAACGTTTTGACGTATGACCATTATTTGTGATGTTTACAGTGACTTGAAAAAATCAATTTGGCATAAAAATGGAATTAACTCGTGAACATTTTCATGCGATCAATTTCCACAACCTTTGACGTAGATTATCACAAAAAGAGTGCATCGATGAACTTAAATCTTTGTATGGCGATAAAGCACCAATCTATAGCACTGTGAAAAACTGGTTTAATGAATTCAATCGCTCAAAGACGAAGGTCGTGAAGGTCGTCCAAAAACGGCCGCTGTGCCAGAGAACATTGATGCCGTGCATGAACTGATAATGCAAGATCGTCATGTAATTTACCGTGAGATAGAGGCATCCTTGGGCATTTCTTCCTCCAGCATACATTCGAATTTACATGAACACCTGGCCGTAAAAAAGTTTTGTTCTCGTTGGATACCGCACAATTTGACAATCGCTCAAAAAAAAAGGCTCGTGTCGATTGGTGCAAAGAAATTTTGATTTGGTGCTTCAAAAAACGTTTATTAGATCGTCACAGGTGACGAATCATGGATCTATGCGTAAGAGCTCGAAACAAAACAGCAATCGACCGTGTGGGTCTTCGAAAGTTGTTCGTGAAAGAAGCACTTCAAAGCAAACGGTCGCCTGTTTCTTCGGCAAAACTTGTCTTGTGGCGACTGTTCCACTTGAGCAACGTAGGACGGTCAATTCTGAGTGGTGCACCACAATTTATTTGCCTGAAGTCTTCGGAGAAATTCGAAAAACGAACAAGAGAAGACGAATCAATGTACACAAGACAATGCGAGCTCTCACACAGCGGCAGAAACCAGCGCCTTTTTGACCAGCAAAACCTCAAATTGATGGGTCACCGCCGTACGGCCCTGACTTGGCACCCAATGACTTATTTTTATTCCCGCACATCAAGAAAAAATTGCGTGGTTAACGATTTTTGTCGCCACAAGATGCTGTTGAAGCCTTCAAAAACCATGTTTTGGAGGTGTCTCAATCGGAGTGGAAAAAGTGCTTCGACAATTGGTTTGAGCGCATGCAAAAGTGTATAAATCTTGCTGGAGAATACTTTGAAAAACAATTAAACTATTTTTAATGATAAGTTTCGTTTAGTTTATTTTATTGAGACTTTTTTCAAAAACAATGAGAGACATATACTAGATCTATGAACAAGAAATTGCTTATGACTATAATGTATTGTCTAAATTACCAATTACCAATTGATGATAAATATTCGCATTTTCATTATTAGGCCAGAAATATATATAGCAGCCCTCGTTTGCTACATTACTGCACTAGTTTTATATTTCAGTCAGAATAATAGAAATCGAACTTCTAAGGCTCAAAAAGGCCTAAAGGCTTTAAGCCCATATATGTGGCGCGCAAAATAGAAAGGGACCTAAGGTAAAAACCAGTTTTGTTCAGGAAAGCCATTTTAAAGATTTAAATACGTGTATCTTTGGTGAAGAATCGTCGACTTCACTTTTATAAAACGCGCATATCTCTGGAAGGGAACACTTTAGGGGCATGGGGTCGGTCTTATTCGATGCTCAGATGTTGTCCACATCAATTTTACCCTTAGGTCCCTTTCTCTATGCACTGTCACATATTCTTTTGTACCTAGCTTTATTTTGTCGGTAGAACTCTACAAAATAAGCCAAAGTGTTTCTCCAGAGATTCAAATAAATCAACTTCACTACGAATTATGGGTTTTAGGGGTCTTTTTCGTTATTGGCATCTGTGTCGGATACCAATGTCTCTTACTCTCACTTTGTCAGTGGCTTAAAGTTGAAAAGAGTGTTCGGACGTAGTGCGACAAATTGCCAGCGCTCTGAAGCCATGATGAGGACCGACCTCACGATAAAAACATTTTTTTAATAATTTCTTTACTTTGATGTGACAAACCGTAACTAGGAATTTTGGACAACTCGATGAAATTTGGTAAGTTAGAGAAGTTTTCCCTTTTTCTTTAATGGGATGTTGTGGGAATTAAGTTAAGTAAGAGAGGTGATACTCATTAAAATCGACTAAAGGACTAATGCAAGGTGTTAGCGCCGATATAAATTCATAATTTTTACAAAGCAAAAAACACAAATCTTTGCTTACTAACCCTACCTTCACTATGACGATCGAAGAAGGATAATTTGCCATTGAGAAAAATTTATATTTAAAATAATTTTCCTTGTTTACCACATTTTCCGCTATTCAATAATTGCAATTATTTTCCTCTTCATCTTTGTCATATTTAAACAATAAAATTTCACACCTATTATGACATTGTTTAATTTTACACACTTCATGTCACTGCATTCATGTTGGTCGCTCCTGTTGGGAAAAATTATCGTCCAACGTGTCGTCACAACAACCACGTGAACAGCAACAACTGGCGGCGAGTATAACAAACGCGGCAACAGGAAGGAAGACGGGGACGCTTGTTGACGTCTGTTAACTTTTGCATAATTTACGATCTGATGTCACGCAGAACGTCATTCGTTTCATTTTTCGTATTCAGTTTTAATTTCATTTTCATGATTATTATTTATAATTGTTGGATTTGAAATGTTGGCTTCAACATTAACAACTGTGTGAGCGTGTGGGTAATTTTAACCAACGGTAACGCACGCACGCGGTATAGGGAAAAGGGCAATTTACCGACGATAATGCAAACAAAAAAAGCTTTACCTAAACATTTTCGAAGAAAAATGAAAGATATTCTTTTTAGGATATTTAGGGACTATTTTTAATGTCCATTAAAAAAGAAAATAGATTCATAATATTTTTTCATTTAGATCAAACAGAAAACCTAACCAGTCATAAACTTTTAAACTCGAAACTTTTTTTAGAATTTAAAAATGTTTTCTTTTATTTCAATAGAAAAACATTGTAAATGAGAGATATTAAACAGATTTCCACAAAAATCGTTGTTTTTGTAGCAGCTATGATATCCACTAGTTTAACTTTTGTGTATGCGATAAAATGACAAAAAATTTGACGACTTTTATACTTTTTTCTGATGTTTGAGTTTCAAAGATTCTTTTGTAATAGAGAAAAATCTTTTTAAAAGTAGTCAGTAAGGCTGTCTTAAACTAATAACATAGTGCAACAACCAAAATGCCAATGGGATGAGACCAATTGCAAATTAAAGTTTACATTATCTATTACAAAACCTTCAAGGGTTTTCTAAAGTTCAGTGCGAGATTTTTTTTACACGGATTTGAAGTAGGTGATTTTGGAACGCTGTCTACCAAGAAAAGATCATTGAAAATTTGATAAAATAATGTTTATTTTTTTATTATCCTGAAAAATTGTGGAATCTTACTGTTTTTGGGGTCAAGGAATTCAGTTGACATAGTCAACTATACTCTTTTTACAACACACACACACACACACACACACACACACACATGTTGTAAAAGAAATCTATTGATGGCTCTCGATGTGGAGTGTCTTTAGAGGTGGCAAGAGTGAGTTGTATTTTCGTGGGCAATTGTGTGAAGAAAACTTGAAAACTTGAAAAGTAAGGTTTACAACAGTAGTTCTCATTCGTTTGGGGAGAGCCTGGCCTTATACGAGGGCGGTTCGGAAACTTCTTAGCCTAGCACAAAAAGCGCGGTATAAACAGAAAAAATTTAAGTATTTTGGAAACTTCTTCCATCTCTGCTATGAACACATGTTAAATTTTGTTTCGATCTGGCAACTCCTTCAAATAGAAACAGGTGTTCACAAAAGACGCATCCGCGATTTTTTTACAATGGAAAAATTGGAAATGCGTGGTGTCATTAAATATTTACATAAAAAAGGTTTATCGGAACAAGAAATTCATAATGATGTTGTGAATGTGTTAGGTGAGAGTGCTCCTTCATATGCAACAGTAAAAAATTGGGTTGCTGAATTTAAACGTGGTCGTACAAACATTGAAGATGAACCACGTAGTGGACGTCCAACAACAGCAACAACAACAGAAATTGTAGCCAAAGTGCATGATATGGTATTAAATGATCGTGAATAAAAGTGCGTGAAATAGCTTATATCATGGACATCTCAAATGATCGAGTCCATTTAATTTTGCATGAAGAACTACAGATGAAAAAGCTTTCTGCAAGATGGGTGCTGGACTTGTTAACAGTCGACCAAAAATCGATCGTTTTCAGCGAAATACAATGGATTTTAAGCGACGTTTCATAACTGCTGATGAGACATGGATCCACCGCTATACTCCAGAGACAAAAGAACAATCCAAACAATGGGATGAAGCTGAAGGAAGTGCCCCAAAGAAGGCAAAAACAATTCAATAGGCTGGAAAGGTTATGGCAACGGTTTGTTGGGACTTCAAAGGTATTTTATTGATTGACTATCTGCAAAAGGGTAAAACAATAAATTCAGAGTACTATTGCAACCTTTTAGATCAATTAAATGTACAAATTCGAGAAAAACGTCCTGGCTTACAACAAAAAAAAAAAAAAATTTTTCATCAAGACAACGCACCAGCGCACAAGAGTGTTTTAACAATGGCTAAAATCAACGAATTAAAGTACGAGTTGCTTGACCACCCACCTTATTCTCCTGATTTAGCTCCCAGTGTTTTTTACCTGTTCCAAAATCTAAAAAAATTCCTTGCTGGCAAGCGTTTTACCTCAAAAGAAGATGCAATTACAGTTGTAAACCACTATTTTGAAGACCTTGAGGAAAACTATTTTAATCAAGGGATAGAATTGCTAGATAAGCGTTGGACTAAGTGTATTGAAGTTTCAGGAGATTATATTGAAAAATAAAAATATTTTTGAAAACCTAACTATTCTCTTTCATTGATAGGCTAAGAACTTTCCGAACCGCCCTCGTAGAGTTCGGTTTTACTTTCAACAATTGCAGCAAAGCTTTCTGAAGAGGGTTGTCACGGACGCGAAATCACGATAAAAGCAGTGCGCAGCCACTAAAATCAATGTCACTTTGCCATTTTGTTAAATACTTGTCTTCAATTTAAATAAAGAAGCAAGAGGTCTTGAGCCGGATAATCCCTGTTCAATGTATTTATTTTTACCTAAAACTGACGCTGGATGGCGCTGCCATACAAATGGTGCTATTTCTTGCAGATTTTCATGGAAAAAATTGTGTATTTACATTTTGTTTAGGCTAAAAAATTAATTTTTAATGATGACTTCATTGTAAAACATATTTCTTATGATATTACGAACTACATTTTATTATTCTCATTACGTTACTATTAAAAAAATGCAATTTTTGTGAAAAAATTTGTGTTTTTTATTGGAAAAAATTATATTTTAATTACAAAAAAACTTTTTAAAAGTATTATACCTTATTTGGATTTTTTTGTGTTATTCTGCGTTGTCTATGCAGTAATAACTGCAATACGGCTTTACGGCTTTCTACGGCTTTTACAGCTTTCTACGAAAATCTACAAGAAATAGCACCGTTTGTATGACAGTGCCATCTAGCGTGAGTTTTAAATAAAAAGAAATATTAAAATTGAATTTCTCGACCCCGAAAATAGTAAGATACCACAACTTTTCAGGATAATAAAAATAAATAAGCATAACTTGTATCAAATTTTCAACCATCTTGTCTTATTAGACAGCGTTCCAAAATAAGCAACTTCAAATGCGTGTAAAAAATTCTCGCACTGAACTAAGGAAAACCCTTGAAGGTTTTGTTTTTTTGGATATTTTCAACTTCCATTTGCAATTGGTCTCATCCCATTCGCATTTGGAAAGTTTGATATTGTATCACTGTGTATAAGAAGGTTGACGCAGTCTTTGTGTGCGAAAAATTCTTTCCTCTTGACCGATCTGTCCTGTTTCCTATACCAACCGTTTCAGCCCATCAACTTATGATTTTGCAAAACTCTGGCCCCTAGCTTCCGTAGCGAGACCTGTAGTTTGTTTTTCACTTACAGACAGACTGACGGACATGGCTGGATAATTTTAGAATTTTGAGTTGGTTCAGAATAAATATACTTAAAAGGATCAATAAAAAGTACTACGAGGTATTGCTAACGGAATGACAAAGTGAATGTACCCTCTATCCTATGATGAAGGGTATACTCGTGCCCAAATTCATCCACTGTGCACTTGTCATGTCATAAAGATGAGCGACGTCATGACGAAATTCACGTTGCAAATTGTTTACGGTTCGAAATTTTCTCTCATATTTCTGAATAATTTTCATACGAGACACGACAATTTGTGTCACGCTCACATCTCTAGTATAAAGACACGCCATAAGGTACACCGGAACAATACTCATGCCATCTCAAACGAACCTGCATGTTGCATTCTCCTGCTGAGTTGTACCGGCGAAGTTCTCAGGAAAGGCTATTCGCGTGTACGTGTAAGTGTGCCTGTGTTCGAATAGAGGGTGGTATGCGATTGACATTGCAGCTGTTGGCATCCCCAGTGAGGCAGTCAGTAGCCATGGGTAGGTGCACTTGCTGTATGACTGTGTCGTCGGTAAGCGTGGCAAATGTGTTTCATTAGCGTAATTTAGTTAATTAGAGGTATTGTTGTTGTTCTTGCTATATTAAATGCGCTTGTGTGAGTGTAGTCGTTTGTTTTCTTGTGACTTTTGTGCACAAAAAACGTAATTGTAAACTGTAAGTGGGCAGTCTGTTTTTGTCTAAACTGTCGCGCACAGTGGGACAAAATATCTGAAAAGAATTTAAAAGAAAAACCGCCTCGGATGATGTGAAGTTAGTACGAATTCACTAGCAAGAAAAGTTGCAAGCGGAAAAACACTGTGTAAGGCCGGTCTGGGAAGATCGAGACGCCGGTGTTGGCAGCAGGTGATGGAAGATGCAATAATCCTTAGTATTAGAACATTAACGAAGAATGCCTTAGACCGTAGTGCTTACAAACCATTTATTTTGCAGGCAAAGATCAACAAAACGTTCGAGAGGCTCCTTAAGAAAAAACTTAGTAGGGACATAAATACTGTTACACACGTTTTATGCTGTAAAATAAAAAGTACTGAATGTTTTTGGACCAAATATTTTTCAATATATTTATTGATGTATATTGTATCCAAAAAGAATCTACTTATTCTAAAAGTCCGCCTTTTGCCTTTACACACGCCTTAAGTCGCACTGGCCAATCGTCAATAGCACGAACCTCGTCCATTGGAAAATTGGCCACAGCTCGAACCAGAGCACTCATAAGAGATCCAATGTTGGGGTATCTTTTGTGACAAACCTTGTCCTCTAAAAACGTCCACAATTTGTAATCCATGGCTGGTTTTGGAACAGGGAATTGTTAACAGCTTCCAAAACGGTTTCTTGGTAAATTTTGGCCAATGTTTTAACTCCTTGTTCGCAGAAATGCAGGTCAGTGACTCCCTCGTAAGAGACACCCCACCAAACCATGACTGAGTCAGGGTGATGACCCTTTCCCACCCTTGGGATCAGTTCAAATGCTTCCTTAGATGACCTCACATACACTCTATCATTTTGCTTGTTAAATTTTTCCTGAACGGTAAACATTTTTTCATCGGTGAACAAAATTTTTCTGTGCAAGTTATCAGCGTGCTTCACCAAAAGATGTTTGCATTTTTCAATCCTATTTTTTTTAAGCTGCAGTCAATAAATTTCCGGTCCTTCTTTTGAAAGCCCCAAGTCCCAAGTCTTTTTTAATGATTCGACATATGGACTTTTGCTTAATATTCATCTCACGGGCCACGATTTTCTGTTTTCGGAGCGGATTTCTGTGAGTTCTTGATTTAACGGCTTTGATGACATGTGGTGTTCGAACAGAGCGTGGGCGGTCCGACTGGTGGCGGTCTTTTACATCTCCAGTCTCCGTAAACAGTTTTATGCATCGGTAGGCGAACATGCGGCTAATCCCTAGTGGCCGGAGCGTTTTGCAAATATCACTTTTTTTCATTTCACACTTGAAAAGCGCTATTACAGCCATACGGCTCTGATTATCTGACCACTCCATGATGAAAGTTGAAACAATTTTAAAATCCCGTTACAGACTAACGCTATTGAGGTTAGCTTTCAAAACCCATATAACATTAACGGGGTATGTTCAGTTCTACTATTGAAATGGGTGTGTTCAATGTTGTAACAGTATTTATGTCCCTACTAAGTACTATGGGACCGATCGAGTCACTTCGGCCAAATCATTACCACACATGATAGCTAGAAGTGGGGAAATGTGCAACTATGAATTAAATTGATTTTATAAATAAGTAGTGAACTACGGTTTTCTTAAGAGCGAATAATATACTAACAATTAAAGTGGCGGACTGAGTAAACAAATTTTCATATTGTAATGTCCGGCTATACAATACCGTTTACCACTCTGGTGTACAGAACACTCCATACCTCTGTCTTGTTTTAGTGGCATAGCAAGTGAAAATTGAGCAAGAGCTCTGGCTTTTACAGCGGCTATATCTTGAATCGGTAGAGACGTTTATGTTCGTATAGATAATATATTTTGGGTTTATTTGTAGAAGTCCAATTTCGGAGAGGGAGGCTTTGCTTAACGGATTTGATAAAAGTTTTGGAGAGTTCTGGACAGTGAAATTGTCGTTGCTGGGAATTTCAAGGCCCATAAATCTGCTGGCTGTTCTAGTTGGGCTAAACAACTTCGGATGCCCAATATGCCAAATACTGTGCCTTTCAAGCCGAATTGTCTTGGATTTCAATTATTTCATTGGATCAGCTTTTTTTCGTATTTCGATCTCTCGTGGCGGACAATTTTTAAATAGGAAAAGGCACGTTTGACCGAGCTTAACCACTTTATTAAGCATATGAATTGGAAACTATGTTTGCTTGATAAAGACATTAATGCTGCGGCTAAAAAGATCAAAAACATAATTTTGTTAGAATGAAGACGTTTATTCCAACTAAAAGTATGTCGCTTAAAACAGCCAATTTGTATTAAAAATACGAAATAAAAGGCGTGATTTATTTAATAGTTAAAAAAACGTTTATAGGAACGTAAGCGATTTTATTATTAAAAATATTTCAGTTAATAACATTTTGTTTAAATAACTTTAATTTACATATAAAAAGTACTATTCTTGCATAAAATTCGTAACAATAACACAGTTCTAACAACAATATTTTAATTAAGAAAAATTACAATCATAGAATATCATTGCCGTTATCGTACTAGAAAACCCAAAAACCAATACTTTTGGCGCACTATCCCCAACCATATTTATATTGTTGCTACAACAATTTTTCATTTTTGAAATTTGGCAATACTCGTAATACGAGTACTATTATAACATTGCAACAATATTAATATTGCCGCATACATACTATTGTCAAAAAGAAATTTAAAAAACAATTCTATGGTTGCGGCGAACACACTTTTGTTGCACATAACATACGAGGGCATATCAATAATTTCGTGACTTTTGCAAATATTTATTTATTTTCAACACAATCTCCTTTTAGCTCAATACATCTTTCTGAAATTTGTGTATCCCTTTATAGAGAATTTATCGAGTTCCATAAAAAGGCATTTGTTTGATCAATTGGAGCTAAATCTCTTTCCACCGAGCCATTTCTTTAGGTTTGGAAGTAGGAAACAGTCACTAGGGGCTAAATCCGGAGAATGAAGCGAATAAGGTACCAATTCATGCAATTTTGCCATTGAGACTGCACACGTGAGCAACCGTGCATTATCTCGATGAAAAATAACTTTTTTCTTGGCCATATCGTTTTTTTAAATACTCGTTAAATCGGTCCAATACGTTGGCATAATATTCGCTGTTGTGGATTATAAAAAACTGTTGCCATCACCTTCTTGGCCGACAAAGTCACCTTAGCCTGCTTCGGAGCCGGTTCACCCGGAGAAACCCAATTAGACTGCTGCTTGGTCTCCGGAGTGTTGCAATGGATCCATGTTTCATACACAGTAACAAAACGCCAAAAAAAAAACACATTCGACTTGTGGTAAACAATTCCCAACCCATCCTTCCCATCCTTTGAAGTTGTCACACGATTACTTTCATGGTCAATTGAGAGCAAACGCGGCAGACATCATGTCGACAGCTTTCTTAAACCCAACTGTTACTGTAAAGTCGAAACCACACTGCCATATCAAATGCGTATGGCATCAACAATCTTACGCACATTTACTCTGCGATCGGCCAACACCAAATCGTGGATTTTTTCGACATTTTCGGGTGTATTGACCTTAGTTGACCGTCCAGAACGTTCAGCGTCATTCGTACTTTTGCTAACACAACAAAAGTCAGTAAGCCACTCTTTTACCATTGAAATCGATGGTGCAGAGCCCTCATAGTATTTATCAAGATTTTCCTTTTCCTTTGATTGACGGTTTTTTCCGCAAAAAATAATATTTAATGCAGTTCGAAATTTATTTTTTCCAGTTTTAACCAAATCCACTTGCTTGAATGTTTTGAACAGCTGCTAAACACAAACTAAATGTCGGAACTTACTCAAAATTTGACAGCAGTCTATTTACAGATGGTACTTGATGGCAGCAGTGTTGCATTTCATATAACTGCAAGGGAAGTTGGAAAAGTCACGGAATTATTGACATGACCTCGTAGATCATATTGCTTCTGGATACCCATATGTCTGTGAACGTCACGGGACGATTTATGACCCCAGAGTCCATAGACACACCTATAGAACGAGGCGAAAATTTCACTGTTTCTAATCACCCGTATGTCAATGTTCAAAAGGGCGTTTTTTCAGCGCCCAAGGAACCTTAAACCCACAGGTTAAGACCATAAACTACTTCGAATCGTAAAATTAATGTGATGTGCTGCTTTGTGCGATATTTTATTGTTTATGTTTTAATGCCCATATGTCCAATGTGGACCGTAGGTTTTTTTTCGGTCAAAATCCCATATCTTAACAGACCTCCATATTTGGTAGATTTCACCGTTTCTGAATAACAATTGATCCCCGAACATTAGGGGACTATTTTTGGGCCCCAATAAAAATGGTGCACGCCCTTACTCTTCCCATTCAACCAAATCGTAAAAATTAATGTCATATCAGATTATTCAGGAAATTCCACTGTTTCTGAGTACCAAATTGTCTATATTTGAAGGAACGCATTTCTCAGCGCCCAAGGGATGTAAGACCAATGGGTAAAGTCCTCAAATCAGCTCAAATCGCATTAATGTTATATTCGTATTTTATTGTTTCGTATTAACAATATGTCCAAAGACAAAGGGCCTGTTTTTTGGGCACCTAGAAGCTACATAGGGCGATCCGAGTCCCAAATTGACCCACATTTAAATTATAGGTACATATTTAGATTTGTGAGAACATTTGAAATGTTTCTGTATACCCTTATGCCTGCGAGTATTAGGGTACATTTTTTGGGCGCCTAGGGCCACTAGAAATAATAGGTACATATTTAGATTTGTGAGAACATTTGAAATGTTTCTGGATACCCTTATGTCTGCGAGTATTAGGGTACATTTTTTGGGCGCCTAGGGCCCCTAGAAATTATAAGTACATATTTCGATTTGTGAGAACATTTGAAATGTTTCTGGATACCCTTATGTCTGCGAGTATTAGGGTACATTTTTTTGGGCGCCTAAATCCCCTAGACTTAATGACCATGTCCATTTTTGGGGTGATTAATGCGATTAATGCAAAAACTTTCAAGAAATGCTCTTTTTTAATTTAATTATTAATGTTTGGTTAGGATTTCTTTTAGTACCTGAAAGGGGTACTTTCATCTGATTTGGTTTATTTATAGTACCAACCGATCTGCAACCATGAAACATGTATCTGGTAATATATAGGGTGATCCCTCTAGAGGTATTTTTTCCATAGGGGATTTTTCAGAGTTTTCGCGTGAGTTGCGTTAAACTTTATTTTTTTCCTTTTCAGTATTGTTTGCTATTTTATCGTAGAAAGACTAACACCGCAACAACGTCTCCGAATTGTACAACAGAATTATGGAAATGAGAAACGAGAAGATCCGCTGTTTTCGAACAACGGTTTATTCAGTGATGAGGCCCCATTCTAGCTCAACGACAGCGTCTATACATATAAAGAAAATATCCGCATTTGGGCTGAAGAGCAACCAGTAGATGTTCAAGAGGTGCCATTATACCCAGAGAAAACCACAATTTGGTGCGGTTTATTAGCTGATGGAATCATCGGTGCATATTTTTTTCAAAAATGAAGATGGCCGGAACGTAACCGTGAATGATGCTCGCTATCACGCCTTGATATCCGACTTTTTGCTACCTGAAATTGAAGCCCGTTATCTTGACGGTATTTGGTTTCAACAGAACGTTGCCACTTGCCATACAGCTGCTCAAACAATGGATTTATTGAGAGGTCATTTCAAAGAGCAGCTAATTTCACGTATTTCACGTGATATCAGGAGTATAGACTTTTTTCTTTAGGGCCACGTAAAGTCCAAAGTCTACGCTGACAAACCAGCTAAGATTCAGGTTTCGAAGCCAACATTACGTGTGTCATGAACGCCATACCGGTCGAAATGCTCGAATGAGTCGTCCAAAAATTGGACCCTCCGAATGGACAAGCTGATACTTAGTCGCGGTTAACATTTGAAGAAAATTATATTTAAAAAATAAGTGGCATAAAATGTCCTTTCAAATGAACAACAAAGATTCCCCACTTGATTTGAATTTTTGTTTTTTTTTTTGTTTTAAAAAAAATACCTCTAGGCTGATCACCCATTGTAAGTCTCTAGCTTGTTTTGTTTGGACTGAATCATGACGGACGGACATGGCTATACCAACTATTTTGATTTTGTGGCTTATCGAGTTTTTACAATAAGACCTCCAGTTGATATCAAATCGATATGTGTATTTAGGAATTGATGCAGTCTCGATTGTCATATATTTTCTGCACTATATTTTCATTTGAAACTCTTACATATTTTTCTCTGTGTTTTTCACTTGTGGGGGAGATATTATTTGTTTTTTGTTTTTAATGTGCTATACGCTATATTTGCTATATGTTTTTAATTTATTTTTTCATAATTTTTCTTGCCAATCATTTTATAATTCGTCCCCTTAAGGTATCCCCGGGCGTATGATTAATACTACTTATATAAATTAATAACAATTATACGCTCCAAAGTCAATGGGACAATTGCTCAACATGCAGCTTGGTATGTGTGCAAAATGCACTGAAACAAATTGCGGAACTTGCAAATTATCGAATTCATAGAAATTGCCCCCATAGACAAACAAATAATTGGTTTGTTTTACATGTGCAGACATGAAAGTAAAAGAGGCGGTTACCACAAATTACTCGAATGTTTATATCTTTCAAATTCATTATTCAGTGTTTAGACATTTTCTGCTCTATTACTGTGGTCAAAATTCCTCTATCATTTATGCAAAATGCATTATTTGTGGCGAATGTCTCTGCCATGGCTTTTCTATTGTACAGTTCGCTGTTGATCTCTCATAACCATATAGCACTTAAAGTCCTCGTCCATGAGTGTATCCATTGCTCAACATGCAGCTCGGTATGAGTGGAAAATTCATTGAAACACATTGCTAAACTTGAAAATTCTATCGCATTCATGGGAAATTGCCCCCTTAGACTAACAAATAATTAGGTGGTTTTACATGGGCATACGAGTATAAGAACCACAAATTACTCGAATGTTTATTTCATTCAAATTCATTCTTCAGTGTTTAGATATTTTCTGCTCTATTACTTTGGCTGAAATGCCTTCATCACTTATGCAAAATGCATTAGTTGTGGCCACTGCTTGCGGTAGCTTGTTGGCGGTCAAATGGATTTAAATGTCTCTGCCATGGTTTTCTACCGTTCGCTGTTCAGCCTTTATACCCATCGCACTTAAAGTCATCCGTCCATGAGTGTATCCATCGCTTTGGTATTCCATTAGCACGACCTTTGTGTTTCGGCACTGCTCCCCAAGCTAATGCAACAGCAAAAGGACACAAAAACATGTTCGAGACGAACGAACGCTAGCATTGTAACGTCCCAGAGTCTGCCATTATCCGGTTAACTGCCGCCATACATGATGAATACAGCGCCAATAATTGTTTAACACTGACCTAGGGCACAAAAACGACCACCACGTCAGTCAGAGAGTGTGGAGCATACGGCAAAGGGCATTTCACACAGAGACTCATTGGACAAGGTAACACCGAACGATACGATACGAGTGTAACGAGTAAACTGTATTTTCAATGAAACTGTAAGTAAACATGAAACATGGTATGGAAGCCGTCGAGGCAAAGGCAGAATGTGAAATGAAATTTAATTAAAACGACAATCAATGCCAGAATTATAAATGCTCTTTTTTAAATCAATAACGATGCAATTGATTGTAAACGAATTTCGATTATGGCCACTGTTACTAGGATGTGTGTGGAAAATAAGAGAATGATTGGCGATATGTAACGAAACCAAAAAAGTTCATATCAGGACTGTTTCGAAGATGGCAAAGAAACAAGTAATGTAATGGAAGTGGAATCTTTTGAAGGGGACAAAATTGAAATTATTAAATAAATAAATATTTTTTGAGATATAACGCGTGATCCATTTCGAGGTTTCCTACGTTTTTTAAGATAAAAACACAGAAAATTCACATTGAATGGGGAATAATTATTATCATTTGAAAGAACATTCTTTGGCATTTATTTTTTGAAGATTATGTCTATCAAATGTTGGCCGCGGCAACATCTCAGATGGTCCATCCATTGAGTCCAATTTTTGATGACTCGTTCTAGCATTTCGACTGGTAACTGGCGAATGACACGCGTGGTGTTTTGCTCCGAGGCATGCATCGAAGCGGGCTTGTCTGCATTAACTTTAGACTTTACATATCCCCACAGGAAAAAGTCTAACGGGGTGATATCACACGATCTTGGTGGCCAATCGACCGGCCCAAAACGTGAAATAATTTGCTCACCGAAGTGTTCTCTCAATAAATCCATTGATTGCTGCGATGTGTGGGAAGTGGCGCCGTTTTGTTGAAACCAAATGTCGCCGAGATCACAAGCTTCAATTTCAGGCATCAAATAGTCGGTTCTCATGGCACGATAACGGTCGCCATTGACGGTTACGTTCTCACCAGCATCATTTTTGAAGAAATATGGACCGATGATTCCACCGGCCCACAAACCACACCAAACCGTTTTTTTTCTGGATGAAGTGGCACCTCTTGAACCTGTTCTGGTGGCTCTTCGTCCCAAATGCGGCAATTTTGCTTGTTTACATATCCATTAAGCCAGAAATGGGCCTCATCGCTGAACAAAATTTTGCTCAAAAACTTTGGATCTTCTTGGAACTTCTCAAGAGCCCATAGAGCGAAGCAATGTCGCTTGGGAACGTCGACGTTAGCGCCAATACGCCGAAAAAGGTATGGTTGTGGTGACAATATTCGAAGAGGATAATACGATTGTTGGGTGTACGGTTGTGGTACAACAATATTGTGATCCTTACAATACTGGTATGATTCAAATATAACCATACTATGATCCTCACAACCATACTTTGATACTCACAACAATAGTATGATTCACACATAACAATACTATGTTCCCCAAAACTATAGCATGATTCACACTCAACCATACTATGATCTCCACAACCATATTATGATACCTTTAACCATAGTAAGTTTTACATACAACCATAGTATGATCCTTAGAAACATAGTATGATTCACACAGAACCATGTTATGATCCCTTAAACCATAGTATGATCACACACAAATATACTATGATCCCCAATATCACTTATTAGAATTTGGTAAAGTTGTCAGTACTCGTATGATTGCCGTTAACCTATTATTGTTAACATTAAACACAAAAAGCAATACTTTTGTTGCACCAACCGTATTTATATTGTTGCTACAACCATATTTTCATTATTTAATTTGCCAATAATACTATTGTTACATCTCAACAATATTAATATTGCGGCAATCATACTATTGTCAAAATTAAATTCAGTAAACAATACTATGGTTGCGATGAACATACTTTTATTGCGGAGAACATATTATTATTGCCGTGACCATATAGTTACCATGTTTTTTCTCAGCGTGAAATCGTCTCATGTGCGGGCCATTTAATCGTAATAGGCCGAAGAGGGAAATGTCCTTTGAATAAATATAAAGGAACTAAAACCATACGAAACAGTCAAAATGTTCCATAGTTTGTTATTTATAACTACAATATTGATTCGTTCACAATGTTTAATCATGCGGTCTGATGTACATTCTAGGAATGCCGCTACAAAAGCAAACGGGGGCACACAGCTCAAACTTCCATTGAATTGGTAAACGACCGATGAAACGACTAATTATTATTGAATTTGAAGAAATTTACATTTGAAATGGAGACACAAACCAGATTTCCAGACAGGTTTTCGTTCCACTTTATGTTGGTTCAGTCGCCTATTCAACATGAACTAACAATGACAAATAATGAATCCATAAATTAATTCATGACATTAGTTTTTAGGGTAGCAAAACGGGCTTCTAAAGTAAGTACGCGTCGATTTGAGCGAAACTTTGCCCATTGTGCAGGTTTAACCCATATGTTTAAATATGAATACAATGGTCGTTCGCGTAGAACGTTATGAGCATTTTGGTCCATGTTTAAGACCTCATCGGTTCATGTATTTATAAAGGTTGATCCAAGTAGAGATACTTTTTCAATAGTCTTTTTTTACAGATCACGTGTGAGTCGTGTCATGCTGTCATGTTATTTTTGTTAAGTATTGTTTGGCATTTCATCAAGGAAAGACTTACGCCTGAACAACGTTTACAAATCGTTCAATTTTATTACGAAAATTCACATTCTGTGAGGAATGTGTTTCAACTTATGGTCAACATAATCGGCCTACTGACCAAACTGTTCGCAACACCATCACCAAGCGTACACCAAGACCGTGGAGAGTCGATTCGCCGCCGTTCGCAGCAACTCGGACTGACGTATGGAACGACTTGGCGCATTCAACGTCGAGATCTTAGATTGAAAGCGTACAAAATACAGCTTGTGTAAGAACTGAAGCCATCCGACGTTCCCAAGCGACATCGCTTCGCTCTATGGGCTCTTGAAAAGTTCTAAGAAGGTCCAACGTTTTGAGCCAAATTTTGTTCAGCGATGAGGCCCATTTCTGGCTCAATGGATATGTAAACAAGCAAAATTGCCGCATTTGGGACGAAGAGTAACCAGCAGAGGTTCAAGAACTGCCACTTAATCCGGAAAAAAGACGGTTTTGTGAGGTTTGTGGGCCGGTGGAATCATCGGTCCATATTTCTTTAAAAATGATGCCGGTGAGAACGTAACCGTCAATGGCGACCGTTATCGTGCCATGAGAAGCGACTATTTGATCGAAATGCTCGAAGGAGTCATAGAAAATTGGACTCAACGGATGGACCATCCGAGATGTAAGTTTTCATAAGAAATTTGAACTGTTTTGGCCGAGGAAACTAGTGAATCACGAGGCCAACATTTAATAGACATAAAATAGACAAAAAATAAATGCGAAAGAATGTTCTCTCAAATGATATTAAACATTCCCCATTCAATTTGAATTTTCTGTGTTTTTTTCTTTAAAAAAAACACAGAAAATTGACGATACTACTTAGAGACATGTGCACCTATAAGAGACTAAAAAGGGATCCAACGTCCACCTTACAAAACAAAAACAACAGATTAGTGGACAAATTATACAACTTGGGAATAATAGACATGAACAGCAAAAATCACTTGACAAATAAGACAACGAATGCCCCCAGAATTTACGGACTCCCAAAGATACACAAATATGGTACTCCTCTAAGGCCCATATGCTCTTCAATAAACTCCCCTGGATATGGGCTCTGTAAATATTTAGTTGGGATTTTAAAGAACTTGACGAAGGAATCGAAATACAACGTAAGGGATTCCAAGCATTTCAAAAGTAAAATTGACGAAATATGTATTAATGATGATGAGGTTTCAGTTTCTTTTGACGTTATCTCTTTATTTCCAAGCATTCCAGTAAATTTCGCAATCAAAACAATTAAACAGAAATGGGACACTATAAGGGAATTTACAAATATTACAAAGGAACTTTTTTTTAGAATTGGTGACATTTTGCATTAAGGAGACTAGGTATTTTAAATATGATGAAAAGATATACGAGCAGCGAAAAGGGATGCCAATGGGTTCTCCAGCATCCCCAGTAATAGCCGACATAGTTATGGAAGAGCTTCTAGACACCTAACTAGACAAGATGACATACAAACCCAAATTATTAACGAAATATGTGGACGATCTCTTTGGAATTTTTCAGAAAAAAGAAATTAAGAACACTCTGGATGTACTCAACTCATTTAACAGCCAAATACAGTTTACAATGGAGATGGAACAGGACGGAAAATTACCATATTTAGATTCAATAGTTTGTCGACAAGGTCAGTTACTAAAATTAGATTGGTACCAAAAACCTACAGCTTCTGGCAGACTTATTAACTTTAGTTCAAAGCATCCTAAACGAGTAATTATTAATACAGCGACTAACTTCATCAATAGAATTTTAGATATTAGCGACATAGAGTTTCACAAACACAATTTAGTAAAAATTAGAACCATTTTAAGGCAAAATGACTTCCCACACAAGACTATCACAGACCTACTAAACAAATGGAAATCAAAATCCAATTCCTCAGCTGTCATCGCAGAACCTGTAACAAAAATATACAAACCAACAACATAAATACCGGGTTTTTCAGAAAGGCTTAGCCATTCCAACATTTATAACAAAGACAAATATCAACTTGCACTAAAGACACACAGTACAGTAAACAGTTTATTTAGCAGGACAAAATCTCGAATAAATAACGAAGATAAATCAGACGTTGTATACCAAATAAAGTGCAATGGTGACAAGTCCGACATATGCCAAAAGTTATATGTCGGCACTACTAAAACCAAACTTAAGACAAGAATTTCGTCCCACAAATCTGACCTTAAAGCCGTAAACAGGCCCATAGAACAAAAGACCGCACTTGCGGCCCACTGTACATTGACTGGACATAAGCCTGACTTTACCGACGTAAAAATTGTAGCGCAAGAGAGAAGTTATAGAAGAAGATACACTCTCGAAATGCTTAACATTATTGACGTACCTAATGAGAAGAGAATTAATTACAAAACGGACACAGATGGGATCGCACACATATATAGAAATGTGGTGCATAAGCACAGACGCAAGCTGAAGAGTAACACTAATATCAGTTGACAGCGATAATCAGACAACCCCTGAAGATGATTGACGAAGTCAATCGAAATATTGGGATAAATAAAAATTAAACAACACATAGAACAACGAGTTTAAATAAATGACCTCAAGCCGAAAAATAATTTTATAAAATAAAAGTAGGGAGCCTCAAAATTAATCACCCTTTATAATGCAAAGGTTATTTCGGTTTTATAACCTACATTTTGAATACGATTTTGATCGAATTTTGCATAGAATATTGTAGGCGGCCAATAAACATTTATGGCAAAATTGGACCATATCAGACCATATTTTCGCAAAACCCTACACTCTGATTCTTTCGGATTTAAGACCCTGCATCTCTTGAAGAAGTTACTGCCAGTCTGGAAACCAAAAAATAAATTCGACCGCAGGGTTTCTCAGCATCGATCATTGACTATCCATGGTAAAATTGGACAATACGCTTGCATGGTTTCCTATATCCCTTATGTAAAGGACCCTCCCTCCAATCAGGAGGGTGCACATTCAGTTAATGCGTTGTGCGGTTTTTATAACAAATCGTGGTGACCATATCAATCAGGACTTCTACAAGCAATGATAGTTAATTGCGAGCCATAAACTAACCTGCAAAATAGGTTCATATCAGTCTATGTTTTTTATTAGTTTTACATTAGAAAGGGTCACTGATTTGAGGTTCTGACACTTTGCGTCGAATTCACATCTTAAACCAGTTCTTTGTTAAATTCCCTACAACAGCGTTGAGCCTTGGTTATTCCATAGCGGTTAAGGGTATCATCTAGTCGACCTTGCCTGACTGTAAACAATTGTACTTCATCGTGTTAATAAATACGAGTATTTGTACTGTATTGTCATTTAACAATGTATTGAATTAAATAGGAACTTTCGAATTAACGGTTTAAATCGGCTTATGCACTGTAAAGATTTTTCCAGGATATGGGATGGGATAAGAGTTTCTGTGGAAATAAGATTCCAGTACACCGCTTTTTAACCAAAAATTTGCAATACAAAAATTCGCTTCGATACGAGTATTTTCTGAATTCGATCACTGGCGTTGAAAGTGCTTAGTACGTACTAGGCAGTGGAAAATGAGAGCAGTATTTTCACTTTTCAGTTTGAGATAGTTCTTGGAAAGTGTTTTTGCTTGGTTTTCTGGCAAATTGCTTTTGTGGGTGTTTTTCGCTCTGGGTGTGTGTTTGTTTGTGTGAGTGTGTAGAGTGGAGTTTAGAAGAACTGGCACAGCATTTACCTTTTGTACTCCGCTTGTGGGCCGTTAGTGAGGTCGTTGTAGCATTTGTCAATGCCGCTGTTGTGGTCGATGAAGTCTGATGGGGATTATTGAACGCCTTGGGCGTTGCACAGTGTTCTGATAACATCAAAAAAAAATTGAAAACAATAGTGAAACTTCAAGCTGAAAATCAACACACGCACTTTTTTCTGAATTTGTTTGATCGGTTGGTTGATTTCAAGAAAACGCCATCCAATTTAGACCCATGCTACTTAATTGTACTGTGGACTTTTGCTTTGTCCTCTTTGTAAGTATGTATGTATGTATGTATTGCGCTACACTATATTTTTCTTAATGTTTTGGTTGGCAGGACTTTTGTTTTTTTTCTTTTGGCGAGTTTTTCTGCTTTGCTGTGATTATTTTTTCGCATTTTCTTATTCTTATTGTTGACTTAATTGAAATTTTGTTAATAAATTATGATTAGAGAACAAAAAGCTCAGCATATTTTCAAAGCCCGAAACAACAAAAATAAAAACAGAGGCAAATAAATAAATGATGAAATGCGTAAGGCAGGGCAGAGCAGAGCAGGAGCGGGGTTCTGTTGCTAATAGAATTGGCGGCGGCAGCAGCAAAAGCACCTTGGAGAGGGGGTATGGCGGCGACTGTTTTTATGTGGGCATACAAAGAACGCACAATACACACTTGTGCTTTCTTTGCCTTTTCTTCGGTTATTCTGTTTTCTTTGATTTCAAGTTCTTTCGTTGTTTTAGGCAAAACACAGGAGAATTACGCACACCAACACACACACAAAGGATATTTTTTCTTTTTTTTGGGTTGTTGTTATTTGGAAGCGTGTGTGTTGCTTTTACTTTCGATTGTTTGGCGTGTGTTGTCTGTGTGCGTGTGTGTTTATGCCCTCCACAGAAACGAAACCCAACTGTAAAAGCAGCAGCAGCGGCGGCGGCGGCAGATTTAGCAGCAGAATAACGGGATACACACTGTTCACTACTCACTCACACTCACTTACTCGTATGGCCACGATACTCCTCACTTTACTTCATTTCATGGAGAGCTCGAAATTAAACACACAAAAATCACACCAAGTGACTAGGGCTACACTCACTAAGGCGTACAATTCCGATTTTCCCAAAACTTTCAAACACTAGATACGAGTATTCTCATATATTTTCAATAAGCATTCTTGTTTTCTTTTTTTTATTTGTGAAAAATTCGGGGTTTCAACAGAAACTCCTTTTTCTGTTGATTTTACTTTCACAGAAATTTCACTTTCTAGGCCAATATTTTTCCTTCGAACAATTTCACTTGTATTTCATGTGTACCCTCGCTCCTTACTTCTCTCTCCCTTTGATTCTAAAGATACTAGGGAGTGTGTATGTGTATGTTTTTCTTCTTGTTAACTATTCACTACTATTTCACTGCCACGTTTATGCCGTCTGTTTTCGTTTGAGGTCCGCAATCTTTGAAATACCGTTAAGTACTAAACTCTCGAAGCTTTAATTTGTGCATGTGTACATATTTTTTCGCACGCCTGTAACAATGTTCGTTATTCGTCGTTATACTCTTATTTTGGACTGCTCAGTATTTTTCTTCTCTATCTTGTTTATTCTCTTTTTCAATGCTCGTTGAAGACCTGATGTTTTCATTGTGCTTTTTAATTTGAATCCCACCGAAACGAACACAAAGTCAACGAAGGAAAGCTTTCGCTTTTTATGGGACAAAAGTTAGATATGTTCAAATTTGAGAAACGATAACAAAGCACGATTTCACGGACTCTTCTCAATATATGTGACGTGCAAAATAGAAAGGGACCTAAGGTTAAAAACCAGTTTTGTTCAGGAGAGCCATTTTAAAGATTAGGTCGCTTTCTTTTTGCGCTTAGAATCGTCGACTTCACTTTCATAAAACGCCCATATCTCAGGGGGCATGGGATCGGTCTCATTCGATGCTCAGATGTTGTCCACATCAAAAAAAGGGTAAAAATTTGATGAAAAGTTTTGTTCAGGAGAGCCATTTTAAAGATTATGTCCCTTTCTATTTAGCTTAGAATCGTCGACTTCACTTTCATAAAACGCTCATATCTCTAGGAGGGAACACTTTTGGTTGTTGTCCATATCAAAAAAAGAAAAAAAATGAAAAATGATTTTTTTACCCTTAGGTCCCTTTCTCTATGCGCTGTCACATATGATAGTATTACTATGCCTAGGACATCGTATCTTGAAACTGCAAATGTTAGGTTTCAGAATTCTATTTTGCTGCTTCATTGAAAAGAAGGGGAATTACGAAGCTGCTATATATATTTCTGGCCTAATAATGAAAATGCGAATATTTATCATCAAAAATGGTTTATTGTTTTTAAAACAATAAATGATTTATACAGTTTAGCATGGCTTAAAGTAATTGTCGAAGCACTTTTTCCACTCCGATTGAGACACCTCCAAAACATGTTTTTTGAACGCTTCAACAGCATCTTCTGGCGACGAAAATCGTTGACCACGCATTTTTTTCTTGATTTCTTGAGGATAAAAAGAAGTCAGTGGGTGCCAAGTCAGGACTTTACGGCAGCTGACCCATCAACTCGATGTTTTGGCCGGTCAAAAAGGCGCTGGTTTGAGCCGATGTGTGAGAGCTCGCATTGTCATGGTGCACAATGACTCGTCTTCTCTTGTTCGTTTTTCGAATTTTTCCAAAGACTTTAGGCAAACGAATTGTGGTGTAGCACTCAGAATTGACCGTCCTACGTTGCTCAAGCGGCAAAGTCGCCATATGACCAGTTTTGCCAAAGAAGCAGTCGACCATTTGCTTCGAAGTGCTTCTTCCACGAACACGTTTCGTTGGATTTGGCTCGCCTTCGAAGACCCACACGGTCGATTGCTGCTTTGTTTCGGGCTCATACGCATAGATCCATAATTCGTCACCTGTGATGATCTTACTAACATCTTTTGAAGCACCGCAAGGTATTTTTTCAAAATTTCTTTGTCCCAATCGACACAAGCCATTTTTGAGCGATTGTCAAATTGTGCGGGATCCAACGAAAACAAACCTTTTTTACGGCCAGGTGTTCATGCAATATCGAATGTATGCTGGTGGAAGAAATGACCAAGGAAGCCTCAATCTCACGGTATGTCACATGACGATCTTTCATTATCAGTTTACGCACGGCATCAATGTTCCCTGGCACAACGTTTTTGGGGGACCTTCACGACCTTCGTCTTTGAGCGAGAGTCGGCGACGATTGAATTCATTAAACCAGGTTTTCACAGTTCTATAGGATGGTGCTTCATCGCCATATAAAGATTTAAGTTCATCGATGCACTCCTATCGTAATAATCCACGTCGAAAGTTGTGAAAAATTATCGCACGAGAATGTTCACGAGTTAATTCCATTTTTTTGCCAAATTGATTTTTTCAAGTGACCGTAAACAACACAAATGATGGTCGTACGTCTTAACGTTCTGCGCACTTTTACGCTAAAAAATGTCAAACTTTCCTATGGAAATGTCAGATGACGCCAGACAACACTTAGTGTTGCTTAGGCCAGAAATATATATAGCAACCCTTATACCATAAAGAAGCATTTTTTTCGCTGGACCTTTGTTGCCCATTCACAATCACAACCACCAGATTTTGTTTAACCATTAAAGCCTAGTATTCACCTAAAACAAAAGATTCGCTCCCATAAGAATTACATTACCATTGGTAAATTCCGTTTAGCTGTTGTTTCAATATATTTATTTTGAAGTCTTGTTCATCTATGGGGGATCTGTTTCGATATCCAGGAAACGCGCCATTTGAACTGGATGCGTCCAAAGAATTGAAGTCGTGCAGCACATCATGTGGTCCCTGATGGCAGGCGGGACAGATGTCCGGAACGTTAGCATCAATTCGTGCCCAGTAAGAATTGAGGCGGCCGCACCATCCAGATCTCAGCTGCGCCAGAACCACGCGCATCTGCCGAGGTAGTACCTTCTCCTCAGGTGAAATCTCCCCTCGCACTTCATTCACCCGGTAGCTGGATACTGCTGCTGCGACTTAATCGGCGTGAATGTTGTTCAGACCTGACTGATAGTTTCGATAATCTAAAGGTTCTCTCTTATACCGCTGGATCTCTCTCACGATCTTATGAAGATCGCACCTGATCTGCCTCGGCGGAGACATCCTGTTCAAGAGATGGTGATTAGGATGACTGCGAAAATACCCTAGCAGGTATTGCTTAGACAGCAGAAAATTGAGTGAAGACATAAGAAGACACTCCGTCGATATTCTGAGGGCGGCATTCTGGCAAGTCTGAATTTTCTTCCACTGCGTCGTACTCACGTTCGCCGACCATACAGGTGCTGCGTAGTTTGCTACAGACCGACCTATCGCTTTGTAAGAGGTCAACAAGGGTTCTTTGTTGGCTTCCCAAGTACTGCCGGCAAGTGACTTGAGGACCTTGTTCCTACTTTTGAGTTTATCGCAGATAGTTGTAGCATGTGCAAAGGATCGAAAATGTGACCTCAAGGATTTTGGGGTAGTTGGTAGTCGGGATGTTGGCGTCATCGACATTCACATTGGGTGACACCCGCATCTCTGCGGTCCATGCAGTAAACAGTGTGGCTGATGATTTGGAGGCGGATATTTTCATATTCCTCGCAGTAAAAAAGCGTGATAAGTGTTTTTTGTTCCGTTAAGCTATTTTTGTTTTGTGGAACTCTGCTGCAACAAAAAGGTAGCGGAATTTGCAACTGTTACAGGGATTATTATATGAGCAGTGTAGACTTATTTTACCATCTGCAAACGAAAATTAATGTTCTGATAATTGTTTGATCAAGGACAGCTGCTATTAAAACAGGTCGAAATTGGCATCCTATGTTGTCTTCTAAAATAGTTTTTATACACACATGAAAATAAAACGAAAAACCATTTTTTTAAATATTATAACTTGAATAGTAAACGATAAAGATTCAACATCTCTATGATTTTTTTTGGCATTAATTTAAATTAGGTTAATGCTTTTATATAGAGTGATCCATTCAGAACAAATAAATATAAAAACTCAAATCAAGCGTGGAATTTTTATTGATAATTTGAAAGGACATTTTATGTCATTTATTTTTTGAAAATAATTACCTTCAAATGTTGGCAACTGTATTATGGAAATGAGCCATCGGTGAGAAACGTGAAGATCCGCTGATTGTAAGCTGGTGGAATCATCATTGCATATTTTTTCAAAAATGATGATGACCGGAACGTAACCGTGTATGGTGCTCGCTATCGCACCATGATATCGATCTTTATGCTACCTGAATTTTAAGCCCGTAAACTTGACGATACTTAGTTTCAACAGGACGGTGCCACTTGCCATACAGCTGCGCAAACAATGGATCTATTGAGAGGTCATTTCGAAAAGGAGCTAGTTTCACGTTTTGGACAGGTGAGTTGGCCTCCTAGATCGAGTGATATCACACCTTCAGACATTTTTTTTTGGGGTTACGTAATGTCCAAAGTCTATGCTGACAAACCAGCTACGATTCAGGTTTTGGAAGCCAACATTACGCGTGCCATTAAAGCCATACCAGTCCAAATGCTCGAACGTGTCATCCAAAATTGGATCCTTAGAATGGAAACCCTGAGGCGTAGTTGCGGTCAAAATTTGAAGGAAATTATATTCAAAAAATAAATGCCATAAAATATTCTGTCAAACTACCAATAAAGATTCCACACTTGATTTGAATTTTTATATTATTTTTTGTTTTGAAAAAATACCTCTCGATGGATCACCCTATATATCTAAGGCATAATCAATATTTTTATGCTCCACGTCATAGAACTAATTACTCCTCACATGAGTCTCTTGTGAGATTTTTAAGAGAATTTAATAGAATTAACTTAAATTATGATTTAGATTTTTCATTTGGGCTTAATAAACTTAATGATATTTTAGATATAATATATTTTTAGAATGGCTAGTCTGTAAGGATTGTAATAAATGGATATAAATATATCCACCACACAAATGAACCTACCGATCTTTGGCCAAACCAATGTAGTTAAATTTAGTTTGATGCCTGCCGTATTGATCGAATAGCTATATTTTAGAAGCTGTCAAAATACTCAGAAAGGTGTGCTATATTTTCAAGTATTATTTTATTGCTTGTTGAAATTGATGAAAATATGAAACTTGATTTTCATCGTAAGGACGGATGTCATTCCTGCTCAGTGCACCTCAAACGAGTCGGCGTTACATAAAACATTTAGCGATTGGGTAGCTCACTACAAGCGATAATCATCTGGACTTCGCATTTCGGCGCCATTTGAGTGTTTTTGTTGCAAAAATAATATCTTTTGAAGCAAAAAAGATAATTGAATAATTTAAATGGCGATTGATAGATAATTGTTCAGCCTAGGAAATGGCAAAGTCAAAAATTGTTATTGAGACTGACACGTGTACATTATCTTGATGAAAAAGAACTTTTATCTTGGCCATATGGGGTCGTTTTTTTCAATCCTCGTTAATTCGGTCCAATAAGTTGGCATAATATTCGCCCTTTATTGTTAATCCCTTTGAAGGTAATCGATGTGGATTATTCCGCGAGTTACGACACTCACCACACCAACAACCACCACCACGTTTTAAACTCAAACCCATATTAATCAACACTTTGCAATAACACAGTAATTATTCCGAGAAACTTTAAACTCACTTTCCCTTATATAGGTCATACCAATGCAATATTAACATAGCGAGCATTTAAATACCAATGACCAATAAACCAATTTTTGTTTATATAAACTCTTAAGAATCTTTAAATGTATTTTCCCTTCCTCTTTACTTTCTTTTATTTAGACCACACCGATAGTAATTGCTATACTTTAAATCAAATACTAGAAATAAAAATTTAGATTGTTACAAGCCACGAAAAAAACAAGATGTGTTTTATTGTTTAGACTAGCCATTGTTTGATCTCCGGAGTGTTATGTACGAGGGCGACCGCAAAAGTAACTGGCCTAACATAAAAAGAACCGTTTTTTTGGAATTATTATTATTTATTTTTCAACATAATCTCCTTCCAACTCAATACATTTCATCAAACGTTTTTCAAGTTTTTTAATTCCATCCGAAAAATAAGATTTTTCAAGACCTTCAAAATATGCCTCAGTTTCAGCAATAACCTCACTATTGGACGAATATTTTTTGCCACCGAGATTTTTTTTTAAATTTGGAAACAAGAAATAATCAGAAGGAGCTAAATTTGGACTATATGGTGGATGCGGAGCAAATTCAAATTGTAATTCGGCCAGTTTTTGTTGAGTTAAAAATGCAGTGTGTGAAGGAGCATTATCTTGATGAAAAATAACTTTTTTTTCTAAATGCGGTCGTTTTATCTTGATTTCTTCACTCAACCGATCCAATAATGCACAATAATATTCACTATTTGTAGTTTTTCCTTTCTCAAGATAATCAATAAATATTATACCCCTTGCATCCCAAAATACTGTGGCCATTATTTTTCCTGCTGCCTTCTCGGGACCACTTTTACCAGCTTCTATCCATTGTTTTGACTGTTTTTTGCATTCTGGGATGTAGTGATGGATCCATGTTTCATCAACAGTTATGAATCGGCGCAAGAACTCTATTGGATTACGTTGATAAATCGCTAAAAGCTCCTCGGAATTGGTCCAACGGATGATTTTTTGGGGCAAAGTCAACAAACGAGGCACCCATCTTGCGGATGGCTTTTTCATGTGGAGTTCATCATGTAAAATACTTCAAACTTGTTTTTCGTGTATTTGAACAATATCAGCAAGTTCTCTGAGCTTTATTCGTCTATCTTTAGTCACTTCGTTAAATATTTTTCTAATATTTTCAACAGTAGTAGCAGTTTTCGGTCTTCCAGAGCGTTGTTCATCTTCCGTACTTGAACGACCGATTTTAAATTGTTGAACCCAGGATTTCACGGTAGAGTATGAAGGTGCATTATCACCATGAACAGAATCCAATTCATCTTTGATTAATTGTGGCGTATAACCTTTCGTATAAAAGTGTTTAATTACCGCACGAAACTCTTTATTTTCCATTTTTCAACAATTATAAAACTTGTTTACTTCAATCACCTGTAACAAAGAAAATAATCATTAAATATTTCGGAAATTTCGACAGATGGCTTATAAAAGATTGGTTTTAAAAAACAAAAAAAAAAGTTGCTAGTAAAACAGAAAATGTGCCTGGCCAGTTAGTATTGCGGTCACCCTCGTAATAGATCCATGTTTAATCCACAGTTACAAAACGCCGCAGAAACTCATTTGAATTGTGGTTAATCACACAATTACGTTTATGGTAATCGCGGCACCCATGTTGCAGACAGCTTTATTAAACATAACTGATCATGTAAAATCAAATCCACACGCAAGTTTACTCTGCCATCGGCCAACACTATATCGTGGATTTTTTCCGACATTGTATAGACCACAATTGTCCGTCCAGAATGTTCAGCGTCATTTGTACTGGTGCGACCATAACGATATTCAGTAAATCACTTTTTACCATTGAAATCGATGGTGCAGAGTCCCCATAGTATTTATCAAGCTTTTCCTTGGTTTTATTGAGGTTTTTTTTCGCAAAAAAATGTTTATTGAGCACTCGAAATTTCCTTTTTTCATTTTTAACAAAATCCGAGAGCTTGTATGTTTTAAACAGCTGTTGAACACAAATTAAATGATGGAACTCTCTTAAAATTTGACAGTAGTATATTAAGAGATGATACTTGATGGGAGCATATGTGACGCGCAAAATAGAAAGGGACCTAAGGGTAAAAACCAGTTTTGTTCAGGAAAGCCATTTTATTGATTTAAATACGTGTATCTTTGGTGTACCATCACTTTCATAAAACGCGCATATCTCTGGGAGGGAACAGTTTTGGGGCATGGGATCGGTCTCATTCGATGCTCAGATGTTGTCCACATCAAAAAAAAAGGGAAAATGGATTTTTTACCCTTAGGTCCCTTTCTCTATGCGCTGTCACATATATATAACTACGAAGGAAGTTGGACCAGCTAATAGAAACAAAATAAGACGATTCGTTACCTAAATTTGCTGATATAAAAATGACTTAAAATTTACTTAAAAATGGTTTGTTTTTTGTAAACCGAAAATCATTCAAACTTGATCTGCTAAACTAAAAATGTTATTTTATTAAGGGTAGCATATTTGAAAACGTTGAAAAATTTCCCATAAGATGGGTTTATTTTTAATATCGTAGACTCACATGATAATTTTGATTTTTGCCACCTCGTCTGCTCAACGGGCGCCACTGTGAGTCGTCGCTGTCTTATCTTGACTTGACATCCTTACATCCTTCGACTATTGTCTATTAAGCTACGGCAATTCCTTAGTCTGTCCTAGAAATTCAACCACTTCGGATAAGTTGAAGGCTAGCATTTGAAATGCTATAGCTAGAAATACGCAGCACATTTGGTATAAATCATAAGCAATTTGACCTACTTATTGCCGAAAAATTGGCATAATTATTGGTTTAACTTAGCAGCAAAGTAAATTTTATAGTTCACATCGATATTGTTTGTCTCAATTTTTTAAACAATTGTGCAGTCTCCTCGCAAGTGCCGTGGAAAATCTTTTTGTACTCATTTGAAAGAACAGAAACTGCCACACTGCATTTATATTCAATAGAAAATCTCCTAAACACGTGGTATTTGCAGTCATCAGCAACATTTCGATAACATCTGCAGTCATCGATAAATCTTACTTCATTTCGAAAGCTAGAGAAACATTTTCAATTGTATCGTTAGATTTTGTTTCATATTCAGGTAGTTGTAGTAGCATTTGGTGACACAGAGAGAGAGAGAGAGAGAGAGAGAGAGAGAGAGAGAGAGAGAGAGAGAGAGAGAGAGAGAGAGAGAATGTTATTACAGGGAGAGAGTGCACATGGCGTTTAGAAGAGAGAGGCGGCGACATAAGTATGAAGAACCGCAGGAAGAAATTAATAAAAACAGACACAATTTAGTGAAGCTTTAACGCAACGCCAAGAGTTTCAAGTGAAACTTGCGAGCCCAGTACACGACGATGATGGTGCGGCTCATAATGAAAAGCGAAATTAATGAATGAAAAGCTTTCCTTCCGTTTCGTACTCGTACTACGCACAAACCAACACACACATAGAAAGGACATGTGAGTTCAATCGGTGTATGTGTATGTAGGTGTAGGGTACATCAATAATATGCATTTGTTAGTGTATGCAAATGATAATTCATAAGGACAGGCAGACGGACAGACGATAGAATAAACATTTAAAGAGACAATGGCAAAGCATGACTAATAATTTCCCATCCCTATTTGCGAAGGACACACGCACTTACCCTTACAAACATTTGCCGTCAGTGGCGAAATGACTGTAACTGTTAAGGAGGGAGGTCTGGCCGTACCAAGCATGAAATTGTTTGGGTGTATACAAGAGACAAATTAAAATTTGTTATGGTATAAGAGGGGGGGTCAAGTTATGCACATGTTGCATGAGGAAGTTCGAAAAAGTAGTTTAGCAGAAATATTCGTTTTTAAAGGAATCGCATGTTTAGGAGGCTTTTTTAAACTGAACGATTTGTGTGATCGACTCAACCTTAGGATTTAGAACTTGGCCTACTGAGCGTTCTTTGCAGGCAGGCGGAAACACTTAGATAAGGCGCTTCGTAAAGTTTAAGAGCTTCGTATGATGCATGCCAACCTAGTTGCTCCAACTGATTTCTGCTTCTTGTGAATGTTAGGCAGTGGAAATAGGATATTCATAGAGACTATGGCATATTTTTATGTCATCATGTCAAGCCTTTGTTGATTTTCATCTTACACAAGGTTAAAAACCGTAAATTTTCAGTTTAAAACAGTAAGCAAGTGCGATAATGTGTTGAAGGGTTTGAAGAACAGGTCCGGAAAGAAAAGACGTTTTGTTGCACACAACAATTCGCTTTATGCAAGGCGCGTTTAAACCGCTGTATTTCATTAAAGACTTGCCTAAACGTTTGTTCCTCCCAAAACACACTCCCCTCATGTGCTCTAGGCTTCCCATACGATTTTGCTGATGATACCGCCCACTGTGCCATTCAATAGCGTATTTTTGGCGACCATTGCCGAAGATTTCATTTCAGCTCTTAATGCTTAAAAATGTCGAATGCCTGTTTAGCTGATCATGTTCTTGCAACTTCGTCAACTTTTTTGCTGCCGTCAATGTTATGTTTGTTATGCTTTTTAGGGTTCCACTTCGTTAAACAGGGATTAAACCGGCTCAATACCTCCTGCTTCTATATTTAAATAGAAGACAAGTTTTTAACAAAAACGGCAAATTGACAGTGAAGTAACTCCAGAAGCGTTCGTGACTCGATTGTCGTAAAGGACTGTGCCTGGATTTGTCTGTGAATACCTTTACATGGTCGTATTGGCTATTTGAGCATTCTTTGCTTGGAATGCCGAGTTGTTTTCCAAAAGTCGAAATTTGTATAACCTGCATCACTCTGTGGAAGAGTGTATTGTATGCTATTTTGATGGCTTATGTTTGTAACTATCAAAAATATTTGAGAAGACCACCCGTTAAGTGTACCGATAGACTCGGAATCAGTAGATGATTTGATTTAATGATGTTTGTCCGTCCCCTCCGGAAAAATGGAAAAAAGTTTTGGCTGTGCTTTTAAATGCATCACATATACTTACAATGATATTTTTTAAATCCATTTAAAGAAGCCAGAGTTATTCCTACAAAAAAGCTAAAAAAATAAGGTCTAAATTGGTCACCGAAATTCAGACAAATTATCTCTTCCAACTGGCTGCCGACAGAGTTCCTGTTTGTCACCTATACTTTATACTTAGTAGGGACATAAATACTGTTACACACGTTTTATGCCGTAAAATAAAAAGTACTGAACGTTTTTGGACCAAATATTTTTTTTATATATTTATTGATGTATATCGTATCCAAAAAGAATGTACTAATTCGAAGTGTCCGCCTTTTGCCTTTACACACGCCTTAAGTCGCACTGGCCAACCGTCCATAGCTGCACAAACCTCGTCCATTGGAAAATTGTCCCACAGCTTGAACCAAAGCAGTCTTAAAAGATCCAATGTTGGGGTATCTTTTGTGACAAACCTCGTCCTCTAAAACCGTCCACAATTTGTAAGCCAATGGGTTCAAATCTGGACTGCCTGAGGGCCATTGTTCAGAGGAAATGAACGCTGGCAAACTGTTTCGAAGCCAGGCCTGGGACGTTTTAGCTTTATCGGACGGCGCAGAATCCTGCTGGAAAGTCCATGGCTGGTTTTAGAACAGGGAATTGTTAAGAGGCTTCACAACAGCTTTCAAAACGGTTTCTTGGTAAATTTTAGCCAATGTTTTAACTCCTTGTTCGCAGAAATGCAGGTCAGTGACCCCAGCGTAAGAGAGACTACACCAAACCATGACTGAAGCTGGGTGATGACCCTTTTCCACCCTTAGGATCAGTTCAGATGCTTCCTTAGATGACCGCGCATACACTCTATCATTTTGCTTTTTAAATTTTTCCTGAACAGTAATAATTTTTTCATCGGTGAACAAAATTTTTCTGTGCAAGTTATCAGCGTGCTTCACCAAAAAACGTTTGCCTTTTTCAATCCTATTCTTTTAAAGCTGCAGTCAAAAAATGTCCGGTACGTCGTTTGAAAGCCCCAAGTCTCAAGTTTTTTTGTATGATTCGACTCATGGACTTTTGCGTGATATTCATCTCACGGGCCATGATTTTCTGTTTTCGGAGCGGATTTCTGTGAATTCTTGATTTAACGGCTTTGATGACATGCGGTGTTCGAACAGAGCATGGGCGGCCCGACCGGTGGCGGTCTTTTACATCTCCAGTCTCCTCAAACAGTTTTATGCATCGGTAGACGAACATGCGGCTAATCCCTAGTGGCCGGAGCGTTTTGAAAATATCGCTTTTTTTCATTTCACACTTGAAATGAAAAATAGTTGAAACAGTTTCAAAATCTCGTTACAGACTAACGCTATTGAGGTTAGCTTTCAAAACCCATATGTGACAGCGCATAGAGAAATCATCTAAGGGTAAAAAAAATCAATTTTCACTTTTTTTTGATGTGGACAACATCCGAGCATCGAATGAGACCGATCCCATGTCCCAAAAGTGTTCCCTCCCAGAGATATGCGCGTTTTATGAAAGTGATGGTACACCAAAGATACACGTATTTAAATCTTTAAAATGGCTCTCCTGAACAAAACTGGTTTTTACCCTTATGTTCCTTTCTATTTTGCGAGTCACATATGACATTAACGGCGTATGTTCAGTTTTACTATTGATATGGGTGCATTCAATGTTACAACAGTATTTATGTCCCTACTAAGTAATTTATATACCGCTGATGTCGCCCGCCGAAGATACTACAAGTCTTTCGTCTACAGTTTTAGCATCTTATATATTGAATAATCTGCAATAAAAAAAAATACTTGCCTTTTTTAAAAAATGAATAATAATGCTAAACTGATTCAAAGTACTTTCCGCCCGATCAAAAAAAGGACTCTAAATATGACAATAGTGATTTGTGTCTAGCCACACCCCTTCTGGTACAACCTACACATATGACTCTTTTCTAATGCAGATAAGAACCCAGTCACCCAGTGCGTGAAATTCGCTGAAATTGGAAACTCTATTATATTTTTTATTACGGCTTTATACACATGTATAAAAAGAGCGGATACACGTCCCATTCTTGTACTCGTACCTCTAGTGCAAATACGCTATTACGCCCACTTATGATATTCTCATAATAATTTTAATACTGTTTTACGGTTCTGATAAAGAGTATTTATTATCAAAAAGAATATAAATTAGACTAGCTGACAAAAATTTGGAGCCTTTGCAACGTTCTTGTTGCAACGTCCACTCAGACGATACGAGCGTAGGTTTAAACCCACAAAACTCTTTTTTCCGCATGAATTTTTCTTGAGTTTCGCTTCTGTAATAAACTTATTTCACCTTTGTAGGCGCATAAGAAAAATTTGTATGCCTCGCCCATTTTAGCACCTTCCACTCAATCGACCCTTTGCGAGATTTTGTTAAAATCGGTACTCTTTAGGTAATGGCGGACGAATGGAAAGAAAATTAATATCTTTATATGGGTTTATATGGGAATTGTATTCCATCTTAGGCCTGATATAGGTCGTATAGATGTTGAAAAGATCAGAAGGAGTGACATATTTCTAACATCGCTTTAGAAAGCCTATACACTTGAGTGCTTCTTTCAACACTTCGAATACATGTCTCGCCCAACGAGCGTCACATTGTATCTTCATGCCCAGAACATCTAGAGCATCTGATTGTTCAACATCCATACCATCGATAGATATTGATGACCCTGATGGGTCAGTGAATCGATTGTGAGACAACAGGCAGCACTGCGTCTTGCGCGCATAAAAATCCACTCTGATTATAGGAAATGACCTGTAATTCCCGGACAAGTGTCTTATTCATAAATCGCCTTCTGTCTTCAATATCTTAAAGACTTGGCCTATGGTTGAATGAATAAGAATGGCAGAGGTTGCTGTCATCCGCAAAGGAGTAAATGAGATTCACGGTCTGACCCAAAAGATCGTCAATGAAAATAAGAAATAAAGAGGGAGAAAGGACAGAGCCTTGTGGTACACCTGCGGTAAGAACAAAGAGCCCATATACAACAATTCTTATAGTGCGATCTCTAAGAAAGCTCGATATAAAACTAGCAAAAGTATTACCGACACCAAATGCGATCAGCTTTGAAAAGAGTGCACCGTGCCAGACTCTATCAAAGGCCTTGGAGATATTTAGAGTCACAACCTTACTCTCAACAAACTGGTGGATAGACCGACTCCAGCTTTCCGACAGGAAAGCCATTTGGTCTTCCGTATAGCGATTTCTACGGAAGCCATACTGCCGATCACTAAGCAGGTCGTTGAACTCTAGATACCTCACAAGATGGTGCGATTGGCCGATAACTCGGAGGATTATTGGCTTCAGCCTTTTTAGGGATTGGCTAGACGTTCGCAACCTTCCAACACGCTGGAAAAACTCTCGCACAATGAGCAAGTTCTCTTCGATGGCTAGCGTCGAAGAGCACTTACATAGGACAAGTGCCGAAATACCATCCGGGCCCGGGGACTTATTTTCGTCGAGGTTCGCAAGAACCATTTTAACCCCACGTGTGTGAAAATATATCTGAGGCATGGAACTAGATACATTTTCGATTAAGGGGAGTCGTTGATTTCTTTCCGGCAAGAAAGAATTACCTGCGAACATTTCAGCCAATAGCTTAGCTTTATCAACCGGGTCAGTTAATGCCTGATCGTTTCAGATAGTTTAGTCGGATCAACCGACTGAAACTTCCCTACTTGTTTTGTGATTAAACCATGCAACACTCTGTGGAGCAGGAACATGTTAGTTTAATGTCAAATATTTGTATCTACCAAAAATATTTGAGCTAGACCCACCTTTGAATATACCGATCGACGTATAATCACCTGCTGATTTCATTTAACGATGGCTGTCATCCGTCTGTCTGTCCATCTTAAGATTGTCATTAAACTACAGGTCGGGATTGTTGTCCAATTTTCATGAGATTTGGCAGAAGCAAGTTTTTTGGACCAAGGACAATCGCTATTATCCCATACTTACATGTTCATACGATTTTATTAAAAATGGAAGAAAATCTGTTCAGATTTATATATAGCTATATATGTTCATCCAATTTTAAACCTTTAGTTCTAGAAGCCACATCTTACGTTTAATCATGATAAAAGTATGCACACGTTTGTTTTTGGACCAAGGACCAACGTTATTAAAATTAAAGAAACCCGGTTCAGATTAAGGTATAGCTCCCATATATATGCTTATGGGATTTTTCAGCTTTTAGCAGTAGAAGTCACATATTGCATCCATGAAATTTACCACGTGTTAGCTAATTGAACCAAGGGCCCACATTAATTAAATTTAAGAAAGTCCGTTCAGATTTTGCAACCACATATATATCTTGAAGCAGTTTGGCACCAGTAAATTCCTCATGCAAAAGACGAGCGCTACTGAAATTGAAGAAAATTGGTTTAGATTAAGATGTTCTTTGAGATATATGAAATTTTCTCACAACCTTAAATATGACATTAGTTTTAAAATCTGGGTAAATTGGATCCAAATTTTCAGTTAACTATTCTGAACACCCAAGTGTGCAGGGTATAGAATAGTCGGCCATGTCAGATTTTAGTTTTTATTACTAGTTTTTTTTTTGGTAAAATCTTGCCAGCACGTGTTTGCTTAGCATAATTTTAAAGAAGTCCTGCGGGACTGGAGTTCAGTATTACAATTCTTATCATTTCTGGCCATTCATGATATTGACAGCCAAGTAGGCCAGGAATCTCGTTAATGTCTGCGACAGACTGATGCCACTCAGACAGACGCCGTAGCGAAGTTTTAAGGCCAGCGAAGAAGATCTCAGATAATTGCTAATAATAGCTGTCCGCACGCTGTTTGTACTGTTTTTATACTCCGGAAACATTGAATATTTATGACGTCAGCCAGACTAAACATTTGTTTGCAAATTACTTATGCCCCTGCAGCTACAACAACTACGGGTAATCGGAGCGAAGCCGAACGGAGCGGAGCGTAGGTTTATGAAATATTCACAACCACCACCAGTACTGGTGATGGCGTGATACATTTTCCGAACAACGACACAACTTTAATCATTTGTCTACGTTGGCCGGGACAAAAAATGTAAAAAGCATTACATTCGATAGTAATTTTATTAAAGTTTGGTGAACAAAAACAAACGAAAGCCTGCCACTGCGCTACCGCACAGATTAGGAAACTTTCCTGATGACTATAACGTTGGGTGGCGGTGGAACTAGCGGTGGCAGTATTGCGGCGGCAACGTCAGTGACGAAGACGACGACATTGATTATGATGATGGTACATGTCGGCGACATTTTCCCAATGACGCTGTTGTTATGGCATTGATTTGTTTCTCCACACACGGTGTACTGTAAATGACTTGACAACAACAACAGCAGTAGCAGCGGCGGCAGCAGCAGCAGATGACACAACAAAACTATCACAACATGCTACTAATTTCATCATAACAAGAACAACGCTTAGCGACCATGACACACGTTTAAATGGGACTTCCTTCTGTTACCGGCTCAAAGCGAAAATATGTCATTTTTGATGGGGGGAAGCACCGTGAAGTGGTTCGAGACTACAAATTTCTACCCCAATTATTCACGGTGCGTTTTATTTTTACCCACCACAGGTTTAATCTGCAGAACTGGGTTCTTAGAAGAAATCATTTCAACGAAGACAAATCCACATATTTGCTGCAATAGCGGGCCAACTGCTATAAATGTCTTTGCACTTACAAGGAAACAGTAAAAATGCAAAAGTCGGGCGTGGCCAACAATATTATACCCTATTGTATATTCAAAAAAGCTAACACAAAGGAGGTTTCTAGGCCCCTCGGTCCGGGCTCGAAATATTCGCAGATCTTAAAAATCATGTCATTCAGAGATTTTTGAACGTTTTTTTTAGCACCAATGTATGTACATTAGGGTGGGTCGATTTAGCAATCGATATTGTGCCATCGATATTTCGCTAGATTATGGCATGAGGAAAAAACAGAATCCACTACGACATATCAAAAATCATTTTCGAGGCGAAAAAATCTCAAGTGAATTCAATTCAATTCAAAATATTTATTAATCCAAATATTAAATTACGTCTTACATAAGATATGTTACACAGTTTTGGGTTCTATCTCTTGGATATTTCAGCAAATGGGACTATTTAAATATACATTAATTTTGATAACAATTTATTTCAGTTGTGATCTGTTAAGGCAAAAAAGATTAAGAAAAGACCTTATATGATGGTTTTAGATTTAGGATTCAAACATAAAGTAAAAAGTATTGAGCATAGGGTCATTATTCGTGCAAATAATTATCTATAAAACAATATTTTTTTTTTGGTTTGGTAAATTTTACGTTGTACTTATATTAATTCATTACACTCTCTTAGTATCTCATACTTCGTACTTTTCAAGGTGTGAAGTTAAGTAAAGGTCAAGAATATTGTGATGGTGCCCTTCTACACATGGAATATGTGTCGGTTCATTCACTAGTTGCGTCAAGTCATTTTGCGCGGCGAAGAGCTCGGCGTATTGGCCCTCTGGAGTTGTTTGGCGAAAGCCAGGCAGAATTGTGGACATTGGAAATCACCAGCAACGACAATTTCACTGTCCGGATAACTCTCCAGAACTTTCGTCATAGAATCGGACAGGGCGTCGAAGCCGTTAAGGGAAGCCTCCCTTTCCGAGTTTGGGCTTCTGTATATAAACCCGAAATGAAGTACGTGTGTTCCAATCCTGAACTTAACCCAAAGGGAGTTAAATTCTGGATCTTGTGAGCATAAGTGTTGCTGGCTCTGAAACACTATATCGTTACGTACATATACCACAAGTCATCTGTAAGAAATAAAAAGAGGTAGGGTGTGATACCCAGGGACGTAAAAATCCTGTGGAACAGAATCCTCACGCACCTGGATCTCACAAAGAGCTAGAACATCAGGCCTATGGTAATGAATGTGAGAGAACACAGCGAAGAAATTCGTACGCAGGCCACGTATGTTGGTGAAATGTATGTTAAATTTCTTTACCATTACGCCAACCAGAGAACAAAAACAAATGTCAGTATGTAAGTGCAGTAAACAATCTCACCCCTTTGCCACTGCTGGTCCCTCCAATGCTTAGTGTTAAACATTGGAGGAGCAACGACAAAAAAAAACAAGAGAGCCAACTGCACTTACACAGATTGCAAAAGATATGGAGGGGTGAACGCTTGAGAATAGAAATACGATTGAGAGAATCGTAGAGAACCGAATCAGCCGTATTTCTATTATCACGCGATCATATGTTGTATTGCACGTAGCAATGTATATTTGTATGTATGGTATGTTACCCTTGAAAGGTAAAAATTAAAAAAAAAAAATATTTATTTATTATCTACCAAAAAATGCTTAAAAATAAAAGTTGAGAAAAAGTCAAAAAATTTAAATATGGGGCTTTAAAAATTGATTTTTTTGATATGTCGTAGGGGAACTTTTTTCCTCTTGCTAAATGCTACTGAAAAGTCGATGGCACAATATCGAAAAATTTTTGTCCTTACAAATCGGCCCACCCTAATGTACAAACATATAGGATAATCCATCTAGAAGTATTTTTTCATAACAAAAAATATAAAAATTCAAATCAAGTGTGGAATCTTTATTGGTAATTTGAAAGGACATTTTATGGCATTTATTTGTTGAATATAATTTCCTTCAAAGTATGGCCCCAACAACGCCCCAGGGTGTCCATTCTGAGGGTCCAATTTTGAATGAATCCTTCGAGCATTTCGACCGGTATGGCATTAATGACACGCGTAATGTTGGCTTCCAAAACCTGAATCGTAGCTGGTTTGTCGGAATGGCCTTTGGACTTTACATAGACTTAAAGATCTAGCCTGCCAACTCACCTGTCCAAAACGTGAAATTTGCTGCTTTTCGAAATGACCTCTCAATAGATCCATTGTTTGAGTAGCTCTAAGGCATGTAGCACCGTCATGTTGAAACCAACTGTCGTCAAGATTACGGACTTCAATTTCAGCATAAAGATCGATGTCATGGCGCGATAGCGAGCACCATTCACGGTTACGTTCCGACCATCATCATTTTTGAAAAAAATATGCACCGATGATTCCACCAGCTTATAAACCTCACCAAACCGTGTTTTGCTTTGGGTGTAATGGCACCTCTTGAACCATTTCAGCCCAAATGTGGCAATATTGTTTATTGACTTTGCCGTTGAGCCAGAAATGGGCCTCATCACTGAACAAAATTTCGGTCAAGAACAGCGGATCATCCCGTTTCTCACCGAACGCTCATTTCCATTATACAGTGGCCAACATTTTAAGGTAATTATTTTAAAAAAATATATGTCCTAAAGTGTCCTTTCAAATAACGTGGATTTGTCTTCGTTATACTTTTTTTTGTTCTGAAAAAATACCTCGGGTTGGATAAACCTACATATGTGACAGCACATAGAGAAAGGGACCTAAGGGTGAAAAAATCATTTTTCATTTTTTTTTTCTTTTTTTTATGTGGACAACATCTGAGCATCGAATGAGACCGATCCCATACCCCAAAAGTGTTCCCTCCCAGAGATATGCGCGTTTTATGAAAGTGTAGTCGACGATTCTAAGCGCAAATAGAAAGGGACCTAATCTTTAAAACGGCTCTCCTGAACAAAACTGGTTTTTAACCTTAGGTCCCTTTCTATTTTGCGCGTCACATATGTTCATTTTTGAATGAACCGAATTTTCGAAACTAGATTACGGCCTCAAATTTTATCAAATTGCAACATTATTTTATTTGAGGCTACGTAAGAAAATTTGATTGTTATTTCCTACTCTTGGGTCCTTGCATCGTCGTTTCTAGGGGCGACATGAGATTCGTCATGGTGCGATGATTAGTGGTTAGACCCAGGAGCGTCAATTAAGTTACTTTTTGCCATATGTAGTGGCCAATTGTTGTCCGTATTTTGGGTCCTTCCGGCCCATGCGTCCGTCCTTTATATAGAATCCAAATATGTGACGCGCAAAATAGAAAGGGAACTAAGGTTAAAAACCAGTTTTGTTCAGGAGAGCCATTTTAAAGATTAGGTCCCTTTCTATTTGCGCTTAGAATCGTCAACTTCGCTTTCATAAAACGCTCATATCTCTGGGATGGAACACTTTTGGGGCATGGGATCGGTCTCATTCCATGCTCAGATGTTGTCCACATCAAAAAAAGAAAACAAAAATGAAAATTGTTTATTTTTACCCTTAGGTTCCTTTCTCTATCCTAAACTGATTCGTTTGAATATTCGAGAATATGGTGTCAATCACTTACTTTCTTATTGTGAAAAGGCTAAAAATGAAATGTTGGTTAATGCCGCCTTTTTACTAAAAATAAAACCCAAGATTCAGGTTTTTTAAAACACGGGTTGGAAAAAAACGAAATGCCAAAACACCGAAAAGACCAACATTTTGACTCTCTCAATCTAAGTCTATATTCATAATCTCAAAGCCTTGTAAAAGATTCTTTGCTACTATAACCTTGGAAGTAGCACTACGTAGTTTATTCTCTCTACTGTTTACATAAAAAAGACGTATTGTTTCCCATTAAGCCAATCATTTTACCTCTGGCGTAATATTTTCACTACACCTCAAGCCCACGCGTTTTATTGTCATTTGATTGGACATTACTTATGTTATGAGCTGACATATGATATTAAGGTAAGGTTCAACCAATCAGCTAGCCAGCATAAGCAACGCTAAAAAGCGGACAGGCCCTCCGACATGAACGGCATTGCCTTCACCTTAAGAAAAGCATCGTTCAAATTTCATCGTAACCATCCTTAGTGAGACACGTGCCTCGTTTGCAACACCATCAGCGACACCCTTTTCCAGCGCATTCAAACTGGAGGAGAGGAAAAAAGGAATACAACACACAAGAACATTTGAAATTACACCAAAGTGTTAAAAAGAAACGTGACAATATTATGCGAATGGTACAAAAACAGAACGAACCTACGAACAAAGAGGAGATGCAGAATAAACGTAAGAAATGCCAATACTTGAGAACGCTGAAAATATGAAAGAGAATAAAATGAATGCTTAACAAATTCACAAAGGACCAACACATAAACTTTGCGGCACATCGTCGCTCTCATGCTATTTTGATCCAAATGCCATTTTTAATATTTAAAAGGTAGAAATGTATTCGCACAGATTTAGACCTGCTCTTTTGAAATCAGTTTTTCATCCTATCTCGTTTGGTTTTTGGGATACAGTGATGTTTTTCGATCCATATCCAGTTTCATTTTATTTATTTCTTGTCTTTTGTGATCCATATCCAAAAATATTGCGTTTCGATCTAAAAAAAAGCACACGCAGAAAAAAAGTATGGTTAGGGTAACAATATTCGATGAGCACCATACTATTGTTGGTTATATGGTTGTGGCACAACAATAGTATGATCATCACAACAATAGTATGGTTCACACACAACCATACTATGATCCCCATAACAATATTATGGTCCTCACAACAATAGAATTATTCACACACAACCATAATATGATCCCCACAACCATATTTTTATTCACATTAAACCATAATATGATCCCCACAACCATATAATGATCCTCATAACCATAGTATGTTTAACGTACAACCATATTATGACTTACGCACAACCATACCCAATCCCCAAAATTGTTTGTAAAGACTGGAATACGTTGTTATTAAACAAAAAAAAATATTAAATAAGTTATGTGACAATAGGAGTGATTTATTTAACAGTAAATAAAGTATTTTATTAAAAATATTTTAGTTATACTAATCCGTAGTTTTTTTTGAAAAAATTAAATTATATTGCTATTATTGCGTAAGAATCGTAAAAATAACATTGTCAAATTAAAAAAAATTAAGGCTTTGCCGGTATGATTGCCGTAATCATGTTATTGTTAACATAAAATCCATGAAAACAATACTTTTGTCCCACCAACCATATTTATATTGTTGCTTCAACCATATTTTCATTTTTAAATTTGGCAACAATTCTTTTGTTACATTTCAACAATATTAATATTGCCGTAATCATACTATTGTCAAAATGAAATTCAAAAAACAATACTATGGTTGCGACGACCATACTTTTACTGCTGAGAACATACTATTGTTGCCGTGACCATATAGTAACCATATCTTTTCTCTGCGTGCACTAATTTCTAGAACCTTCCAAAACAAAGTCGAGCCTGTCCAAAAACCGGGATTTTTAGTAAACCGGCATTTCGGATTTTTTTTTTCAAAACCATTTTTTAAAAAAAACCGGCTGTCGGATTTTTTAAATCACCGATTTTGTGTTTTTATCCTCGTTGCCTAAAAATGGAAAATATTTCCCCAATCAGGTATACAGATTAATCTTAGAGAGCACTAAAATCACTTTTTGTTTTTTATTCAAAAATAAACTAGGTGAATAGATTATTTCGGGCATGACCGACTATATTACTACACCATTCACTTCTAAAAGCCAATTAATATAGGGTTTTAAACCTCTTGAATAGGCTCTAAATTTACCCAGACTTCAAAAAATAAGGTCATATATGAATTTGACAAAATTTTCATATGTCCATGTTTTAATCGGTTATATTTTCGGTCCGTCGCCCAAATTGAGTCAAACTGGACAAATACTGTTATTTTTGGTTTGTACCTGAAATTTGAAAGGAATTTTTTGGGTCCGCAGACAATTTGTACGCGGACTATATCAAAAAAATGAGCTTATTTGATCTAAATCGGTCAATGATTAATTGTTTGTCTATCGTTATATACTATACCAAATTTGATCGAAATCGGAATTGATATGGTTGTCTTAGGAGCGGTTGCATTTAAAATCGGCAGAGATCTTCGTACTGGGTCTGTACAATATCGTGGACCGGTATGACCCATTTGAGCTGATTACTGACCGATCGTAAAGAATTGTGTCTGTGTCTGCGTTAGTTATATCTAAACCTAAAACGATTTTCTTCAATTTCAGTAGCGTTCGTCCTTAGTCTAAGAAACTTACTTTTGCCAAATGTCGTAAAGATCGGTACAACAATTACGACTTGTAGATTTATAATTAGCGTTGGATAGACAACAAGCGGCTGGAGAGACGGACATCCATACGAGTATAGGGTTTAATAGCATCACCTTGTGATTCTGAGTCGATCGGTACCCTCAAAGGTAGTTCTAGTTCAAATACAAGTTACGCATTTCGTACGTGAAATTATGAATTTTCTATGATATTACATTCAGCGACAAAACAACCGAAAACCAAACACCCGATAGCAAAAACCGGATAAACCCATATGTCGGGTTTTAGCTATTTATGACGGTTCTTAATTATCGCAAAATTTTTTTCCGTTTCTGAAAGACACTCTAGGAGCTGCTATATATATTTCTGGCCTACTAATGAAAAGCCGAATATTTATCAACAAAAATGATTTTATTGTTTTTCAAAGTATTCTCCAACATGCTGCACTTCTGTATGCGCTCAAACCAATTGTCGAAGCACTTTTTCCACTCCGATTGAGATACCTCCAAAACATGGTTTTTCTACCCTTCAACCGCAACTTCTGTGGACGAAAATCGTTGACCACGCATTTTTTTTCTTGATTTGCGGGAATAAAATGAAGTCATTGGGTGCCAAGTCAGGGCTGTACGGCGGATGACCCATCAATTCGACGTTTTGGCCGGTCAAAAAGGTGCTGGTTTGAGCCGATGTATTAGATCTCGCATTGGCATACATCACAATGATTCGTCTTCTCTTGTTCGTTTTTCGAATTTCAACGAAAACTTCAGGCAAACAAATTGTGGTGTACCACTCAGAAATGACCGTCCTACGTTGCTCAAGTGGAACAGTCGCCACATGGCCAGTTTTGCCAAAGAAACAGGCGACCATTTGCTTCGAATTACTTCTTCCACGAACAACTTTCGTTGGATTTGGCTCGCCTTCGATGACCCACACGGTCGATTGCTGTTTTGTTTCGGGCTCATATGCATAGATCCATGATTCGTCACCAGCGACGATCTTATAAACGTCTTTTGAAGCACCGCGATCGTATTTTTTCAAAATTTCTTTGCACCAATCGACACGAGCCTTTTTTTGAGCGATTGTCAAATTGTGCGGGATCCAACGAGCACAAACCTTTTTTACGGCCAGGTGTTCATGCAACATCGAATGTATGCTGGTGAAAGAAATGCCCAAGGATGACTCTATCTCACGGTATGTCTCATAACGATCATGCATTATAAGTTCACGCACGGCATCAATGTTCTCTAGCAGAACGGCCGACTTTGGACAACCTTCACGACCTTCGTCTTTGAGCGAGCGTCGGCCACGATTGAATTCATGAAACTAGTTTTTCACAGTGATATACTTCAAGATGATGATTCATCGCCATACAAATATTTAAGTTCATCGATGTACTCTTGTCGTGATAATCCACGTCGAAAGTTGTGAAAAATGTTCACGAGTTAATTCTACTTTTTTGCCAAATTGATTTTTTATGTCACTGTAAACAACACAAATAATGGTCGCACGTCGTAAATCGTTCTGAGTACGTTTATGCTAAAAAATGTCAAACTTTCCAATGGAAATGTCAGATGGCGCCAGGCAACACTAGTGACTCCTCTAGCTTTCTTCAATGACTTGCCTTTAAGGTTATTGTGGCTCGCAGGTTCATAGACTTTTAATACTCGACTTTTTTGTTTGTGAATATAAATGAATATGTACTTTCAAAGCACTACCCAGTAAACCAAATTTGCCGACAATGTCTGATATAAGACAATTCTGAACAATATCTGAACTCTATCGAGAATTCTTACCGGAATCGTTACAAATTCTCTTCGATTTGTCTGAGGATTTTTTATTTATTATGTTAAGACATATCTGAACGATTTCGGCCCGAATTCTGTCTGCGGGATTTTTATTAATTTTTTGTTCAGACTTCTCTTATCGAACTCGCAACGAATTCTGAACTATTTATCTGAGGTAGTCTATTCGTTTAAAATTTTTGTTATTTGCTTCATATTCTTGTGTTCAGACATGTCGGAACTAATTCTTAACGAACTCTTAACTGTTTGTCTGAGGTATTTTTATATTTCAAATTCAAATTCTGAACGTTAGGTTAGCTTAGCTGTGCGAGGGATTTTTATTGTGTTCGGAGGAAAACTCTACTGCCGGCAGTTCTCGTTAAATGCAAAACTGGTTGCCCTTAAGTGTATAGCCACTTAACATAGTTACAGCACAATTATTGGTTGCGAAACTGCAGACACCCCTGCTTGTAACTAAAAGTCTTTGCGAACGTTTTTTAAAAATGTTTTACAACTTTTTTTTGTAGAACAATAATATGTTCTTCTTTTTGATTGTTTACATTCAGAATTTACATAAGCTCAGAATTCGTTCTTATTAAATTCAGAATTTAATAAGACAATGCCAGAATTCTGACCGCAGTCGTTCAGAATTAGTTCAGAATTCGATACGACAAATCGAAATTTCCTTTCGAATTTCCCAAGACTACAGTTCAGAATTCGGTCAGAAATCGGTTCGAAATGTCTGCAAAATCATCAAAATTCCCTCAGAGAAGTAGTTCAGAATTCGTGTAAACCCTCTCATATGTTTTTCGTTACGAACTCGCTAAGAATTCTGATCCGAAATCGGAACATTTTGTCGATTGTCGTACAGAATTCTGACCGAATTCTGAATGTTTGGTTTGCTGGGTAGTTGCAAGGAATTTCAATATCTTCATATTTGTTGCATAACATGTTCAAAATATAAATGAAAATCGGGTACGCGAGGTAAGTAGTCGAAATTGAACTCGGAGTAATGGACTAATGAAGAAAATATTACAGCTCTTGCCGACACAAAATCAACGATATACTACACATTAAGATTCGACATCAAACGAAGAAACTGTACAATAAAATCAATTTCGTTTTCTTATTTCTTAAATACTCTCACTATGCACTTCAAAATACCCACATGTCCATAGTTTAAGGAGGCCAATTTTTGCGTTCCCTAGATCACATTTTGGGCCCCTTGGGCCTTATGGTCCGAATTCCAAATTGGTTCGCATCATAAAAATAGGGACATATTTATATTTGTAAGAAGATTTTATTGTTTCTGTCAAACTATATATCCTCGCATATAAGGGGACGGGTTTTGGGCGCAGGTCAATGACCAATGACCATGCCTATTTAAGGGAATCTTAAGAATCTATGCATACCACTTCCCTAAAAAGGTGACTCTTAAGTTAATTATTTAAATTTCTTAGAAAAATGTCAAAAAAGCTCAGTACTTATTTTGTCCCTTAAAGGGGAACTTTTTCGTTCTGCCCGATTTGGTCTATTTCTATACCCACCTAACGCCGACTATATAATACGGGTATTATATATAAAGTATAATACATATATAAATTAAACTTTTCTAAGGTTCATAATTTTATTTCATTACCAAATAAGAAAATTACCGCGCTCCACCCTGTACATTTAGTTCAAATATGATTCAATTTGGAGACGGATATGCTTATAAGGGTCCAAAAAAATGACCCCTTTAACAACTTATAAGGCATATGCGTATTAAAAAGCAATAGAAAACAAAATGCACGAATCCAATTCCGAATATAACATTACTTAAAGTTCTGCGATATGACCTGAGTAGAGGCTATGACCCATGGATCTATGGTCTCTAAGGTGCCGAAAAATTGGTCCCTTCGAACATGGACATATTGGTACTCAGAAACAGTGAAATTTTCTGAAGAACCTGACTATGATATTAATTTTACGATTTGGAGTGGTCTAATAATGTTCCACAAATCCATATTTGGATCATTATTTAAGATCTCCTCCAATTTGTGATTTGGAACGGACTATTTTGGAACTAGGGAACCAAAAATCAACCTCGTTGAATTATAGGCATATGTGAACCAAAAAACCAATAAAAATTTCGTTTCGAATGAAAATTCTTGACAAATTCGGGCCAAAACTCTAAAATAACAATTGTATTGCTATGAGAACAAAAAAACCTTTGCTCTAAACGTACACGTCATAAAACCAGAGCTTTCTAATAATAATGCGCTCTATGCTACAACAACTTTGGCAACAAATACTTTCTTCTCTCCACATCAACCGGGGTTGAGTAGACAAATGTGAGGATGTAACGAAAGTGGGTTTAGCGATCGCAAATGCGAATTCGTATATTGAGAACTATAACGCAGAGAAAAAACATGGTTACGACATGGTCACGGCAATAAAAATATGTTCTCCGCAATAAAAGTATGTTCGTCGCAACCATAGCATTGTTAACTGAATTTAGTTTTGACAAAAGTATAATTGCTGCAATATTAATAATGTTGAAATGTAACAATAGTATTATTGCCAAAATGAAAATATGGTTATAGCAACAATATAAATATGGTTGGTGCGACAAAAGTATTGTGGTTTGCGTTTTAATTTTAACAATAATACGATTACGGCAATCATACTTTATGATTGTAATTTTTCTTTATTTAAATATGATTTGGTAAGGATCCAATACAATAATAGTATACTTTTTTTATCAAAACTAAATTTTTTAAACAAACTGCTTTGGCTTTGTTTAACTGAATTTTTTAAAAAAAAAAGCTTACGTTTATTTAAACTTATTTTTCCTACTGTGAAATAAATCACTCCTATTTTGAATTTAATGTATTTTTGAATAATTTTCATAATTAAAATCTATTGTTGAGAACTTAAACCAATTCTAATAAATAATATTGGGGATCAAATCTATTGTCGACAACTTAAACAAATTCTAATACATTATATTGGGGATCATAGTATAATTGTCTGTGATCATACTATGGTTGTAGGGATCATAACAGTGTTGCTTGTGAATCATACTATGGTTGTGAGTATCATACTATGGTTGTATATGAATCATACTATGGTTGTAAGGATCATACTATGGTTGTGGAGATCATAGTATGGTTGAGTGTGAATCATACTATGGTTGTGGGGATCATAGTATGGTCATGTTGAATCATACTATTGTTGTGAGGATCATAATATGGTTGTATTTGAATCGCACTATTGTTGTGAGGATCATAATATTGTTGTAGCACAACCATATACCCAACAATAGTATTATCCTCTTCGAATATTGTCACCACAACCATACTTGTATTCTGCGTGATTTATTGCGAAAGCGAGTATTGAAATGTAAATGTTTGCGATTTCAAGAGCGAATATTCCAAATTTGGCTTTTGCAAAGGGAATGCAAAAGCAAATACTTATCTTTTAAATTTGAAGATTATTTTGAAATTAAGAAATGAAAATTTTCTATTAAATTAAAAAAAGTACAATTGTCTGACGTGTGCCAGACACATTTTCATATAAAATTGGTGATTTAGTACAATGTTTAGGAAAAACATACCTTTTTGAAAAATATTTCACAAAAAATTTAGTCGAATTGAAATATTTTTTGCGAATGCGAATATTCCAAAATTATTTTTTTTCGAATGCGTAAGCGAATATTCCAAAATTAGTTTTTGCAAAGGCGAATGCGACTAATCAATATGATGCGAATATTCGTTACAGCCCTAGGCAAAAGTTAAATCAAAGAGAGTATGATTAGTTTCTTTTTTTTACGTTGCTAAGCTGCTTTAGTCAAACGAATCAATTTTCCGTATTGATTCCAAAATTGCTCGCTTCATTCAGATTTGACTAATAAGTCAAGTGGATTAGCGAAGTATATCGTGCACACTCCCATACACTTTTTACAAGTGCTTACGTAGATGCCTACTTTAGCAATAAGGGAACATCTGTAGCTGCTAAAAATAACCTCCAGTTGATGTTGTTGAAAAAAAACAAGATGCCGGGAGACACTTCATCGCGGCTCATCAGCAGAGGCAGCATCAGCCAGAACGATGTGATATGTGGCAAATGATATTAGTGCACGATTTGTTTAAATTAAAGCGCATTTATAACATCGCCAACAACAGTGAACAATCATCGGCAACAACCACATTTTGGCCCATCACATGCCCTTTCCCTTGCCGCCTCCTCTATCGTCACACTCACACATCTGCGGAACAATCCATTAAAGGCAATGAGTCATCCTTGTGATATATGCCTGAGCTCTGCTCCTCGCATTGGCTGTGATATTAATGACGCCATAAAAAAGTCTTTTGACTGCGCCTGTGTCTTGGACCCGCTAACCGACCAACTGACGCTTTCGTCAGCAATGGTTTATTTGTTGTAATCATCTGTTGTTTTACGTTGTATCTCAAACTTCTTTCGGTTTGTACCCGTTCATACTGTGCGGTGTTTGCTGTATGAGGTTGCCGACTACCAGGAGGCATAGAAGGATGTAAGACACATACATATGTCCCCTCAGTCGATGAAATGTACGTACTGTGTGTATGCGTTTGTTAGCCATGCGTCTAAAAAAATGTTTAAAGTGATGAAAAAGGTGTGACAGTTTCATCTGATGCTGTTATTTTAAGTAGCACAAATAGAATCAATAGTAGTGTCATAGATTCTAGAGCATATATATAACATAATACGAGGGCGACCGCAAAAGTAACTGGCCTAACATAAAAAGAACCGTTTTTTTGCAATTATTATTATTTATTTTTCAACATAATCTCCTTCCAACTCAATAAATTTCATCAAACGTTTTTCAAGTTTTTTAATTTCATCCGAAAAATAAGATTTTTCAAGACCTTTAAAATATGCCTCAGTTTCAGCAATAACCTCGCTATTGGACGAAAATTTTTTGCCACCGAGAATTTTTTTTTAAATTTGGAAACAAGAAATAATCAGAAGGAGCTAAATATGGACTATGTGGTGGATGCGGAGCAATTTCAAATCGTAATTCGGCCAGTTTTTGTTGAGTTAAAAATGCAGTGTGTGAAGGAGCATTATCTTGATGAAAAAGAACTTTTTTTCTAAATGCGGTCGTTTTATCTTGATTTCTTCACTCAACCGAACCAATAATGCACAATAATATTCACTATTTATAGTTTTTCCTTTCTCAAGATAATCAATAAATATTAAACCCCTTGCATCCCAAAATACTGATGCCATTATTTTTTCTGCTGACTTAACAGTTTTCGCCTTCTTGGGACCACTTTTACCAGCTTCTATCCATTGTTTTGACTGTCTTTGCATTCTGGGATGTAGTGATGGATCCATGTTTCATCAACAGTTATTAATCGGCGCAAGAACTCTATTGGATTACGCTGATAAATCGCTAAAAGCTCCTCGGAATTGGTCCAATGGACGATTTTTTGGTGCAATGTCAACAAACGCGGCACATATCTTGCGGATAGCTTTTTCATGTGGAGTTCATCATGTAAAATACTCCAAACTTGTTTTTCGTGTATTTTAACAATATCAGCAAGTTCTCGGAGCTTTATTCGTCTATCTTTAGTCACTTCATTAAATATTTTTCTAGTGTTTTCAATAGTAGTAGCAGTTTTCTGTCTTCCAGAGCGTTGTTCATCTTCCGTACTTGAACGACCCATTTTAAATTGTTGAACCCAGGATTTCACGGTGGAGTATGATGGTGCATTATCACCATGAACACAATCCAATTCATCTTTGATTAATTGTGGCATATAACCTTTCATATAAAAGTGTTTAATTACCGCACGAAACTCTTTATTTTCCATTTTTCAAAAATTATAAAACTTGTTTACTTCAATCATCTGTAACAAAGAAAATAATCATTAAATATTTCGGAATTTTTGACAGATGGCTTATAAAAGATTGCTTTTAAAAAACAAAAAAAAAAAGTTGCTAGTAAAACAGAAAATGTGCCAGGCCAGGTAGTATTGCGGTCGCCCTCGTATATGGTCACGGCAATAATAATATGCTCTCCGCAATAAAACTATGTTCGTCGCAACCATAGTATTGTTTACTGAATTTAATTTTGCCAATAGTATGATTGCCGCAATATTAATATTGTTGAAATGTAACAATAATAATGATGCCAAATTGAATAATTATAATATGGTTGTAGTAACAATATAAATATGGTTGGTGCGACAAAAGTATTGTTTTTTGGTTATTATGTTAACAATTATATAATTACGGCAATCTGTATGATTGTAATTTTTCCTCATGCATTTTAGAACAATGTTATTGTTACGGATCTAATGCAATGAGAGTACTTTTTATATGAAAAGTAAAATTTTTCAAACAAACTGCTTTGGCTTTGTTTAACTGAAATATTTTTAATGAAAACGCTTACGTTATTTAAACTGATTTTGTCTAATATTTTTTATAATTTTTAACTCAAATCTATTGTTGACAACGTAACCCAATTCCAATGAATAATATTGCGGATCATAGTATATTTGTGTGTGATCATACTATGGTTATAGGGATCATAACATGGTTGCGTGTGAATTATACTATGGTTGTGAGGATCAATAATATATTTTACATACATATATTATTGCTGTGAGGATCATAATATGGTTGTGGAGATCATAGTATGTTTGAATGTGAATGTATGTATGGTTGTATTTGAATTAAACTATTATTGTAAGGATCATAATATTATTGTACTACAACCATACACCCAACCATAGTATTATCCTCTTCCAATATTGTCACCACAACCATACTTTTTTTCTGCGTGCAAAGTCTATGCTGGCAAACCAGCTACGATTCAGGCTTTGGATGCCAACATTACGCGTGTCATTAACGCCATACCGGTCGTAATGCTCGAACGAGTCGTCAAAAATTGCAAACTTGGACAGGGTGTCCATTCTAAGGATCCGTAGTTGCAGCCAATATTTAAAGGAAATTATAGTTAACAAATTAAGTATATAGCATAAAATGTCCTTTCGAATGAACAATAACGATTTCGCACTTGTTTTGAATTTTTGTGTTTGTTTTATTTTGAAAAATTTGCCTCTAGATGGATCAGCCGTTATTGGGGCTACTGTTTCCTGACTAGAAGCTAGTAACTCGTCTTCAGATAAACTGCCAGATAGAATATCAGTTATGTTAGATTGTGAGTTTTTGTTGTTTTCCATAAGTTAGCTGTAAGGAGGTAGACCATCCAGCGTAAGCAGTAAGGTCGTGCCTCGACTAGTCGACCGTGTTCTGGGCTGGATAAAAGTTGCTTGCAAACAGCTTCTTTAACCTTTTGACGATCAGGCATATCCTCGGCACAACTCCTACACAATATTGATAATTAAAGCGTTAATAATATATGTCGCTTGCCACAGAGAAGTATTGTGGTTTATTAAGTCACCTCGTAAGCTTACGACAATAAGGTTATTCCGCCATTTTTGGATACCAGAGCCTTATCAGTGCCTCAAGAAGGGACCGCCGCGGGCAGTCTATGGTTGGCATTTTCTAAATTTTCTTTTGTCCCGGACTTTTTCAGTTTGCATTTCTTTTGCAAATTAAAATTTTATAAAATTGATTTTGAAAAAATGTTTTTAAAACTGAATGAGCATCAATGGAATCTTCAGATAGTCTAAATTTATTCAGAAACTGAATAGATGAAGAACATGTACTTATACTTACTTTCGCTTTCCTCTTATGTTGGCCTTATGTGAGAAGAGCATTTAACAAATTGGTAACGTTTTCTGTTGTTTTGTCTACTTGCTTCATAAAATTTGAAGTCCTTTTTTGAGCACTAAGGTTATCGATTTCTATCTGTTCAACATTCTGATATGCGTTTGTTATGGCATCACTTAAAATTTTCTTTAATGATCTGTCTAAGGTAATGCCAACAATAAAAATAACATTCAATCTCTCGTCGACACCGCACAGTGGGAAAATTACGAAAAAAATTGGAAATAATTCGGCCATTTCGTTTGTAATGGTCCGATTTAAATGAAAATTTACATTGACCTTCTTGAAGTGTTACTGAGCTTAAGTTTTGAATTTCATGCATCTGTGTTTAACAGGTGCTGCACAGTGGGCCCTCAAAGTTGGTCACCTCGAGTTAAAATTTTCTTTTTCAAGCCGCCAAAAGCGTATTTGTGGTCCGATCGTAATAATTTTTTCTTTAGTGAAATCTGCTGGACAAACCCAACCAAAAATGTTATTACAAATTTTTTCATATCTCGTACAATAAAAAAGATATCGGGACTTAAATTTTTTTTTCGAAAAATTTGCTTTGGATTTTCTGGGATTATTTTATTTTTGGGAATCAGTTTTAGGTGAATCGGGGAAAATTTAAGCCTGGTTTAAAGAAAACACTTTGGTTAATGTTTTAAAAAAAGAATTGTAGCAAAATCACCAATAATATGAAAATGCCAGCTGTTCAAAGTCAACTATTGCGAAAAAAGTGGGATTTTGAGTGTTTTACGGCGAAAAATGTTTCTTAAGTAACATACTAAAAATTTGCATTTATTTCAAAGAAAACTTTATGCTTAATACAAATAATAAGCAATTGTGACCCTAGTCGGTACTTTTCTTGCTCCAGGCGTCTCCAAATATGGGCATTTTTTTCAAAAAAAATTGAGTTTGAGCTCAAATAAAAAAAATCGCCACACTGCTGGCCCAATTTGGTGCTATAAGTCAGTTAACTACATATGTTTTCTAAAATCCCAAGCAAAGAAATTTTGCGGGAGGCCATTTCTAGGACAAAAAAAATGAGTTTTTGTTAAAAAATCCCATTTCTGGGATTTTGTTTTCCCCTGTGTCAAATTTTAGAAAAGTGGCAACTCCAATTTTTTTTTTGAATAAGTTTTTCATTTTGTCACAAAAATATTGATACTACGTAAAAAAATCAGGTTTATATCTCCAACCAGCAAAATTTTACAGTGGTCTGAAATATTGACTTTTTTTGCTACCTTCACAAAAAAAAATTTTTTTCTCGTTTTTATCAATTATTATTCAACATATTGAGTTAATTGCATTCTTTTTTATAATCTGTTAAAACTAGAGGTAATTACCTTTCCATTGGTATATAAAAAGTATATCCTTTTACCTACACTTATAACAGCACGTGCGCTGGAATAAGACCCCTTTGAGTAAAGTATGAATTTTATAGGTAAGAATACCAATTTTAAAAATTCTCGTACCTATCCATAAATAGCAAAAATATATATTTTTACCATTATTGTTTACCTATTGTGTAAAAACGGAAAATGGGTAGTATTGTATAGTATGGATCTAGGTACCTAAACATTCATTCTTATATGTTTTGGGGGAATACATGTCCCCAATGTCCGGAATATTGTGCAACATTTTAGGCGAATGTACCTGGGTACATAAAAATTCATTGTTATAAATGTATTTTTGGGGAATACCTGGTATTTTAGTCAAGTATTAATTGCGGATATTATTGTGATTACCTGTAAGTATTACTCATTGATATAAGAACCGCCGATTTTGTATGGGTTTATCATAACAAATTAATTCGCCATGACGATAACACTCCTTGTTCAAGAACTTGTTGAATTTTTAAAAAACACCAAACTTCGGAAAATGGAGAACAGAGTAGCATATTTAATAGAGTGCATAGAGTCAACATATAGCGAGATAACACAATCTAACGAAAGCAGCAAAGTATTAAATTCTTTGAAAAAATTTGACCGGCTCATGGAGAAGTATCACAGGAATTATTCAAGATTACCAACTGAGTGGCTCGACAGTATAATTGAATTTAAAACTGTCCCTGCTTTAGTGGGTGCTCCTACTAAGGAATACGACGATCTATGTCCAAAGGCAAAGAAACAACGGTTGTCGGCTGAGATGGCAAATCATTCACCTTCAAAGATTTGTGATACATTCAAGGAATTACTGACGGTGGAAAATCGGCCATCTAGCGCAAAAAGAATTGCAGACGTGTTAACGGAAGCATCACCAAGGCGGCTCCAACGCATTGAAAGAAGTATTGCAACACCATGTCCTGGTTTTAGCGAGGAAGAAGCATTAGCTTTAATCATCGAATTGGGATTGAGTAAGAACAAGTACACTCATTTAAGAAGAATGCTGCTTGATAAAGGATGTGACATGTTTCCCGCATACAACCGAATAAAGGAACGAAAAATGGAAATTTTGCCAAACCCAGTGATAATTACAGAAAAGGCCGGCAGCGTTAGTTTGGAACTACTTCTCCAAAATACTGCCAGTAGGATAATAACAACATTGAATGAGGAACAACTAAAAAAAATCAACAACAGCCATCTTCAATTAATATGCAAGTGGGGATGTGATGGTTTGTCAGCACTTTCGGAATACAAACAATGCTCTGATAGCCAATCTACCCAGATCGAATTCAAGAGCGTATTCATGGCATCTTTGGTTCCTCTGAGGTTAAATTTAGACTCTACCTTACCTTCAACTTCGCGCAGAAAATCAAACCCTACTGAAGCAATATGGCGTAATCCAACACCTGGCTCCAAAATTTATTGCAGACCAATCTCCTTCGTATATCATAAAGAAACGAGTGATTTAACTAAAGCCATCACAGACAAATTAAAAGATGATATTTCGAGATTAGAAGATTTTGCATTTAAATTCGACAGGTATTCTATTACAATATCTTTTAAAATGTTCCTGACAATGGTAGATGGAAAAGCCGCAAACGATATTACAGGAAACAAATCTAGCTGGAAGTGTTTCATTTGCAATAAAAGCAAAGTTAATTTTTCAAACGCTTCGAATAATTCAGTAGTCAATGAAGATACCCTTGAGTTTGGAATAGCACCGTTACATGCTCGAATCAGGTTTCTAGAACACTTTCTAAACCTTGCTTATGACATTAAGTATAAATCTATACCAGGAAATGAAAGGAAAAACATTCGAGCTAACAAAGAAATGCATGAAATGAGAGCAAGTGAAAAAAAAAGAATTCAAGATGCATTTAAACAACAAACTGGCCTAAATATTTCTAAACCACGCTCGAACTTTGGGAATACAAATGATGGAAACACTGCCAGAAGATTCTTCGCAGACTATAATACAGCTGCAGAAATAACTGGAATCAATAAGGAGTTGATTCGAATGGTTAATATATTGCTTTTAGCTCTGAATTCCAAACAAAAGATTAATTCCGATAAATTTGGAGTTTACGCCGAACGAATTTTAAAAATGCTTGCTGATCTCTATCCCTGGAAAGATCTAACGCCAACTATACACAGAGTCCTGTTCCATGGGAAACAAATAATCGAGTCTCACCTTCTCCCTATAGGCGAGTTAACTGAAGAACCACAAGAAGCTAGAAATCGAGACTTCAGATATGTTCAACAATTTTCCACAAGAAAATGCTCAAGAATAGCACAAAACGAAGACTTACTTAATAGTTTATTATTATCTTCAGATCCTTTTTTATCCTCCATGAGAAGTAAGTTGACTTCGTACCACGAAATGACGCATGGAGACGAAGAAGAATTTTCTGATTTATTAGATATGCTGGACGTGGAATAAAATCATTTAAGTTTAATGTTTTTTAATTATAAGATTTATTTAAATGTTAATTTATTTAAAAAAAAGTTTTTCACAAAAAATGAAGTCAATAGCATCTTTTTATTCAAATTTTCTATCTGCAACAATTAAATTACTTTTTTGCGATTGGAAATGTGTAAATTTGATTTTTTTAAATGCAACAACATTGATCTCTCACAAAATGAAATTGCTATTTACCAAAAAAATTAATATTTTACTCAAAGGGGTCTTATTCCAGCGCACGTGCTGTTATAAGTGTAGGTAAAAGGATATACTTTTTATATACCAATGGAAAGGTAATTACCTCTAGTTTTAACAGATTATAAAAAAGAATGCAATTAACTCAATATGTTGAATAATAATTGATAAAAACGAGAAAAATTTTTTTTTTGTGAAGGTAGCAAAAAAAGTCAATATTTCAGACCACTGTAAAATTTTGCTGGTTGGAGATATAAACCTGATTTTTTTACGTAGTATCAATATTTTTGTGACAAAATGAAAAACTTATTCAAAAAAAAAATTGGAGTTGCCACTTTTCTAAAATTTGACACAGGGGAAAACAAAATCCCAGAAATGGGATTTTTTAACAAAAACTCATTTTTTTTGTCCTAGAAATGGCCTCCCGCAAAATTTCTTTGCTTGGGATTTTAGAAAACATATGTAGTTAACTGACTTATAGCACCAAATTGGGCCAGCAGTGTGGCGATTTTTTTTATTTGAGCTCAAACTCAATTTTTTTTGAAAAAAATGCCCATATTTGGAGACGCCTGGAGCAAGAAAAGTACCGACTAGGGTCACAATTGCTTATTATTTGTATTAAACATAAAGTTTTCTTTGAAATAAATGCAAAATTTTTTGTATGTTACTTAAGAAACATTAAAGTTATTGACATAAGAGTAAAGGTACCTTTTCGCCGTAAAACACTCAAAATCCCACTTTTTTTCGCAATAGTTGACTTTGAACAGCTTGCATTTTCATATTATTGGTGATTTTGCTACAATTCTTTTTTTAAAACATTAACCAAAGTGTTTTCTTTAAACCAGGATTAAATTTTCCCCGATTCACCTAAAACTGATTCCCAAAAATAAAATAATCCCAGAAAATCCAAAGCAAATTTTTCGAAAAAAAAATTTAAGTCCCGATATCTTTTTTATTGTACGAGATATGAAAAAATTTGTAATAACATTTTTGGTTGGGTTTGTCCAGCAGATTTCACTAAAGAAAAAATTATTACGATCGGACCACAAATACGCTTTTGGCGGCTTGAAAAAGAAAATTTTAACTCGAGGTGACCAACTTTGAGGGCCCACTGTGCAGCACCTGTTAAACACAGATGCATGAAATTCAAAACTTAAGCTCAGTAACACTTCAAGAAGGTCAATGTAAATTTTCATTTAAATCGGACCATTACAAACGAAATGGCCGAATTATTTCCAATTTTTTTCGTAATTTTCCCACTGTGCACCGCAGTCTTCTTGAAAAGTGCCAATAGTATTTTTTTTTCGCGTACGCCAGCATTATTTTGAAGCGTTTTAAAATCAATTTTTAGCATTTTGATATAATATTGTTGGATCTTTAAGATAAGTATAAAGTCGCTTATCTCTTCTGTAGTTGATTAGCTTTTTAAAAGCATTTACAATATTTTACCTTAAGGTGAGAATGATAAATTTGTTGACTTACAGTTGTTAATACTCGTATTACATCCGCGACTAGTAAATTTATACGAGTATATCGTTGGCAATGCCTTGGTTTTCCAATATTCAATAGATCTGTTATTATGTTTACATTATCTTCAATCCAAAGCTCAATTTGTTCTAAATCAATAAAAGCTTTCCAAGATTTTTTTTAACAGTTAAACTTTTCGAAAGTATTATTATTAAAAGAAAATAAGGAATTTCCAGGGAATCCCGGGTAAATTTCCCGGAAAACCAGGAATAAAAAATGACCGGGTTTCCTGTAATTCCCGCCCGGGAGAGAAACTAGCATTTTCTGTGAGTGGCTGTACATGGTGCGCATCAGCCTTATGCCTCTTTCTAAATAGAAGCAAGCGAATGAAATGTTTCTTTTATCTTCGAAAGAGATTCAATAACGAACGAACTTTTGGCCAAGTGGGATAGCACACGTGTAGCAAGCACACGTGTAGCAAACACACATGTTTACATTTGTTCTCAATGATATGTGCATATGTGTCTATGTCAGCTACCCAATATATTTCCCGTTTCCGGCACTGATGATTTATTTGGTTTCCGCATGCTTTACATGTTTGAATCTGTACATCGGGCTGGAGGGAAAAGATGAAGTCTACGAGTATCTGATGCCTGATGTTGATTTTTGATTGCCCGTAAAGACCAGAGAATAGTGCCGGTACTTCAGAGTGTGAAAGAATTGTTCCAGTAATTCCGTACATGTCAAACAAATAACAAATACGTTGTAAAGGGTGGTCCAACCATTAAAAACGCTTAGAGTTTTGGTTTGTTGTAATCATTTGTTGTTAGTATGTTTTAAAAGAGTGAATTACTCCACAAGCTAACAAGCTCAGGTTTGTCGTAGTTTATCATGGAGAGAAGGAAAAGTAAGCGAGCGAAGTTACAGCAAACACTTCACCGTCTGGTACAAGCGCCTTTCGCCGTTGCTATATACATTTATGGTCTAATTTTGAAAATAATAATATTTATTTGTTTATGTCGTTTTTGACTGGGCTGATTCATGAAGGAAGACTGACCAATCAGCCCAGTCAAAAACGACATAAACAAATAAAATAAATACCCATTTGGTCAAAGAAGAAGAAATAATATTTATCATTAAAAATGCTTTTATTGTTTTTCAAAGTATTCTCCAGCATGATTTATACACTTTTGCATGCGCTCAAACCAATTGTCGAAGCTCTTTTTCCACTTCGATTTAGACACCTCCAAACATAGTTTTTGAACGCTTCAACAGCATCTTCTGGCAACAAAAATCGTTGACCACGCATTTTTTTCTTGATGTGCGGGAATAAAAAAAGTCATTGGGTGCCAAGTCAGGGCTGTACGGCGGATTACCCACCAATTCAACGGTTTGGCCGGTCAAAAAGGCGCTGTTTTAAGCCGATATGTAAGAGCTCGCATTGTCATGCTACACAATGATTCGTCTTCTCTTGTTCTTTTTTTGAATTTCTCTGAAGACTTCAGGCAAATAAATTTAAATGTATCACTCAGAATTGACCGTCCTATGTTGCTCAAGCGGAACATGACCAGTTTTGCCGAAGAAACAGGCGACCATTTGCTTCGAAGTGCTTCTTCGAAGTGCGTCTTCGAAGACCCACACGGTCGATTGCTGTTTTATTTCGGGCTCATACGCATAGATCCATGATTCGTCACCTGTGACGATCTTATAAGCGTCTTTTGAAGCACCGCGATCGTATTTTTTTAAAATTACTTTGCACCGATCGACACGAGCATATTTTGAGCGATTGTCAAATTGTGCGGGATCCAACGAGAACAAACCTTTTTTACGGCCAGGTGTTTATGCAATATCGAATGTATGCTGGTGAAAGAAATGTCTAGGATGCCTCTATCTCACGGTATATCACATGACGATCTTGCATTATCAGTTCACGCGCGGAATCAATGTTCTCTGGCACAGCGGCCGTTTTTGGACGACCTTCGTCTTTGAGGGAGCGTTGGCCACGATTGAATTCTTTAAACCAGTTTTTGTACCCTCCACCATACAATGTAGGGTATGTTAGTTTTGTCATACTGTCTGTAACACCTTGAAATAATCATCGGAGACATCAAAGTATATATATTCTTGATCGTCGTAAAGTTCTAAGACGATCTAGCCATGTTGTCCGGCTGTCCGTCTGTTGAAAACAAGATAGAGCCTACATGAAAGCAGCTAGGGAGCTGAAATTTAACACAAACATGTGTAGTTAACCTAGCATGGTTGGTATTGAAAATGGGCTATATAGCTCTACGGGAAGTTGGTGTTGGAGACCCTCAACCGACACTACCTCATAAAAATTAGTTTTTTATTTGGAAATATCCGCCCAGTTTCTTGAGCAAAATCACTGAAATTTTGCAAATAATAATCTCTATATAGGCGCAATCATCTATGTAAAAATGGTTGAGATTGGGCCACCATTTCTTGTACCTCCCCTACAATCGGTCCTATGGGCCTTGAGAAATAATATGACAATAACTCACCACAAACTTGACCTATCGAAATGAAATTTTACGCATACAAATTTCTATATAGAACACACATCTGGTGGAGGGTATCCAAAGTTTGTCACAGCCAAACTTAACATTTTTTACTTGTGCATACTGATATAGGAAACATTTTAGTTCATTGATGCACTCTTGTTGTGATAATCCACGTCGAAAGTTGGGAAAAAGGAACGCACGAAAATGATCACGAGATAATTCCATTTTTTTTGCAAAATTGATTTTTTCAAGTCACTGTAAACAACACAAATGATAATCGAACGTCAAAATGTTCCGAGTACGTTTATGCTCAAAAAAGTCGAACTTTCCAATAGAAATTTCAGATGACAGCCCTCGAATTTATGCTGCTGACAAGATCGCTTGCCTGGGTTTTCCAATAGGGTCATAACAATTTCATATCTTTATGTCAACCCACCCTCAAACATTTTTAATGAAATTTCAGTGTCGAAAATTTAGTCGAAGTCAACATTTCATCAAGGTATGGCTTATTTACGAGCAACGTTTGTATATCATTAAAAAATACTAGCGAAATTCTGAGCCGTAGGCTCTGGCAAAGTTTTCATCCAGAATTTCATATAAAAATCATCTTTGGCGATGAAGCTCAAGTTTTGTCAATAAACAAAATATGCCTTATTGGACAGCAACAACCCCGCATGTACTTCAAGAGACACAATTGCATCGGCAAAAAAATTACTGTGTGGTGTGGTTTTCATGCCCGAGGGCCGTATTTTTTCGTCGATAAAAACAATCGTCATGTTGCCGTCAATGGGGAGCGCTATCGTGCCATGTTAGCAAATTCTTTTTTGGCCAGAATCGGATGAGCTTGACATTGCCGATATGTGGTTTCAACAAGACGGTGCCACTAGCCACAAAGCTTGCGTTACAATCGATTTATTGAATACCAAATACGGTGAACGTGTTACCTTAAGAAATGGTCTGATCGAATGGCCACCTTGTTCATGCCATTAAATGCCATTGGATTTCTTTTTATGGGGCCACATCAAGCCATTGGCCTTCGTCAAGAAGCCAACAACTTTAGACGAGCTTCTAGACAACATTCAACGCGAAAATGCCAACGTTCCGGTCAAAATTTGTGCAAGAGTGGTAGAAAATTGCCTACAAAGAATATATCGCTGTACACGGGCTCCTGGTGTTCATATGACCAAAATCGAATTTCATTCCTAAAATGTAACATTTGCACTACACCTGGAATAAACTTTAACTGTATATGTGACGCGCAAAATAGAAAGGGACCTAAGGGTAAAAACGAGTTTTGTTCAGGAGAGCCATTTTAAAGATTTAAATACGTGCATCTTTGGTGTACCATCACTTTCATAAAACGCGCATATCTCTGGGAGGGAACACTTTTGGGGCATAGGATCGGTCTCATTCGATGCTCAGATGTTGTCCACATCAAAAAAAGAAGTGAAAATTGATTTTTTACCCTAAGGTCCCTTTCTCTATGCGCTGTCACATATCTTAAATATTCTGTGTTTTATTAATATATGAAATTGTTCTGTCCTTAATGGTAAACCCTTTATATGCACTATGTTACTTGTGAGTCACCCCTTAACGACAAGTTTTGTGTGCCAAACTTAATTTGGCATATCTTTGTATCAATAATCAACAAATTCGACCCTGAAGAGGTATACAATTGAGCAGGGCGTCAAGATTGCTAAGGCCTTTTACGAAAAGGTGTTGTCAAAGCAAAATGCATTTCAGCAAACCAAAACCGTAGGAAATGTGAAAACACCTGTGCATGCTCGCCCAGTTCGTTTTGTCATCGGACCGTACTTCTTCGAAAATGAGGTCGACTAAGCAGTTAACGTAAATGGTGTTCGCTATCGCGGGATGATAACGTTATTCTTGTGTCCAGAAATTGTGGATATAGAGCTTGGCGATATATGGCTCCAACAGAATGGAGCCATTTGCCATACAGCCCACAAAACAATGGCTCTTTTGTGCGAGAAATTCAATGGCCGTGTTATTTTACGTCGTGGCGATGTTAACTGGCCGCCACGATCATACCGTTGGACCTCTTTCTTTGGAGTTACTTGAAAGAAAAAGTGTATGTCAATAAGCCAAGAAAAATTCAAGAGCTAAAGGATGAGATAATTCAGCACATTAACGACATTGAACCTCCATTATGTCTCAGAGTCATTGAACATAATTGGTGATCCAAGTAGAGATACTTTTTTCAACAGCCTTTTTTTGACAGATAAAGTGTGAGTCGTGTCATGCTGTCATGTTATTTTTGTTTAGTATTTTTTGGCATTTCATCACGGAAAGAATTACGCCTGAACAACGTTTACAAATCGTTCAATTTTATTACAAAATCTCACATTGTGAGGAATGTGTTATGTGTACTTCGTTCAACTTATGGTCAACATAATCGGGCTACTGAGCGTACTATTCGCTACACCATCACCCATCTTGAGACCCAGCATTCATTATTGGATAATACTCAACCGAATAGACCACGTCCAGCACGCAGTGAAGAAAATGTAGCGGCCGAATCTGAGAGTGTACACCAAGACCGTGGAGCGACGATTCGGCGCCGTTCTCAGCAACTCGGACTGACGTATGGAACGAGTTGGCGCATTTTACGTCGAGATCTTAAATTGAAAGCGTACAAAATACAGCTTGTGCAAGAACTGAAGCCTCCCCGACGTCCCCAAGCGACATTGCTTCGCTCTATGGGCTCTTGAAAAGTTCCAAGAAGATCCGACGTTTTCGAGTCAAATTTTGCGGCCCATTTCTGGCTCAATGGGCATGTAAACAAGCAAAATTGCCGCATTTGGGACAAAGAGCAACCAGAAGAGGTTCAAGAGCTGCCACTTCATCCAGAAAAAACAACGGATTGTGGGCCGGTGGCATAATCGGTCCATATATATTCAAAAATGATGCCGGTGAGAACGTAACCGTCAATGGCGACCGTTTTCGTGCCATTATTCGACTATTTGATGCCTGAAATTGAAGCTCGTGAGCTCGGCGACATTTGGTTTCAACAAGACGGCGCCACTTCCCACACATCGCATCAATCAATGGATTTATTGAGAGAACACTTCGGTAAGCAAATAATTTCACGTTCTGGGCCAGTCGATTGGCCACTAAGATCGTGTGATATCACACCGTTAGGATTTTTTCTGTGGGGATATGTAAAGTCTAAAGTGTATGCGGACAAGCCTCCTTCGATTTAGGCCTAGGAGTAAAACATCACGCGTGTCATTCACCAGTTACCAGTCGTAATGCTCGAACGAGTCATCGAAAATTGGAATCGACGGATCGAAGATCTGAGACGATTTGATAGACATAACCTTCAACAAATAAATGTCAAAAAATGTTCTTTCAAATGATAAAAAAACATTCTTTATCCAATTTGAATTTTCTGTGTTTTTTCTTTTAAAAATGCCACCAAAGCCGTGACTAGCATTTGGTCTATAATTTGTACGTTTTCGTGGACCACTCTTTAGATCCGCAGTCGCTGTCATTATCTTGCAAGAGTACTTCAGCAATGCCGGATGATCAATTAAGAACGATAGTATAATAAATTATAATTTAACAGCAACGGTGTGAGATCTGAAAAACGTTGCTGTTTTTTAGATTCATTTGCGCCATTAGTTTTGGAATATCGCATCACTCGCAGTAAAATACTTTATAGAATTCCGATTTTTGGCCCTTAAGCGACCAAATTGGACTTCGGCGAAAGGCTATTGAATGCTTGCAGTAAGAGCTAAATCGGTCGCCAATTTTTTTTTTTTTTAATTTGAATTATTCATTAATCCAAAGCACACATTTAGTTTAACATTAAAAATGCTACCTGCGTTTAAGTTTTATCACTCGGATATTTCAGCAATTGGTGATTTATGATTTATTTTTATTTATGAAGAAATTCATTTTATTATGATTGTTGAGAAGTTAAAACAAAATTGGAAAACCCTATCCCGTATTGCCAAATGTTCTTCTATAGCTTTGAACTGGTAAAAAATTTAAAGTCGGGCGACTATAGTTTACCATGTACTAGGGCGACCGCAAAACTAACTGGCCTGGCACATTTTCTGTTTTACTAGCAACTTTTTTTTTTTTTAAAGCAATCTTTTATAAGCCATCTGTCAAAATTTCCGAAATATTTAATCATTATTTTCTTTGTTACAGGTGATTGAAGTAAACAAGTTCTATAATTTTTGAAAAATGGAAAATAAAGAGTTTCGTGCGGTAATTAAACACTTTTATATGAAAGGTTATACGCCACAATTAATCAAAAATGAATTTGATTCTGTTCATGGTGATAATGCACCAACATACTCCACCGTGAAATCCTGGGTTCAAGTACGGAAGATAAACAACGCTCTGGAAGACCGAAAACTGCTACTACTATTGAAAACATTAGAAAAATATTTAATAAAGTGACTAAAGATAGACAAATAAAGCTCGGAGAACTTGCTGATATTGTTAAAATACACGAAAAACAAGTTTGGAGTATTTTACATGATTAACTCCACATGAAAAAACTATCCGCAAGATATGTGCCGCGTTTGTTGACTTTGCCCCCAAAAATCGTCCGTTGGACCAATTCCGAGGAGCTTTTAGCGATTTATCAGCGTAATCCAATTGAGTTCTTGCGCCGATTCATAACTGTTGATGAAACATGGATCCATCACTACATCCCAGAATGCAAAGAACAGTCAAAACAATGGATAGAAGCTGGTAAAAGTGGTCCCAAGAAGGCGAAAACTGTTAAGTCAGCAGGACTATGTAATGGCCACAGTATTTTGGGATGCAAGGGGTATAATATTTATTGATTATCTTCAGAAAGGAGTGCGTGAAGAAATCAAGATAAAACGACCGCATTTAGAAAAAAAATTAACTTAAACTCTTTGAATTGTATCTAGTATAGATTTTGTACAATTTATAAATAATATGAATCAATAAATGAAATGAAATGAAATTTAGAAAAAAAAGTTCTTTTTCATCAAGAAAATACTCCTTCACACACTGCATTTTTAACTCAACAAAAACTGGTCGAATTACGATTTAAAATTGCTCCGCATCCACCATATAGTCCAGATTTAGCTCCTTCTGATTATTTTTTGTTTCCAAATTTAAAAAAAAAATTCTCGGTGGCAAAAAATTTTCGTCCAATAGCGAGGTTATTGCTGAAACTGAGGCATATTTTGAAGGTCTTGAAAATTCTTATTTTTCGGATGGAATTAAAAAACTTGAAAAACGTTTGAAGAAGTGTATTGAGTTAAAAGGAGATTATGTTGAAAAATAAATAATAATGATTGCAAAAAAACGGTTCTTTTTTATGTTAGGCCAGTTACTTTTGCGGTCGCCCTCGTATTTCTAGATGGGCTGGAAAGCATATTGAAAATGTGTTTATGGGCTCTAAATTAAAACAGATTTTTAAAATAATGTCGTTTCTATTATGATTGGTCAGTCGAGGTTGCAATGGGTCGATTTATGGTTCTTTTCATTCCGATTTATTATTCGTGAGAAAATTTTAGACTTTAGGCACCGAATATATTTGTATCAGTGCTATAAAAAATTACGATATATCTTTTTGCTCCAAATTGATCCAAGATTCTATGATTTTCCATCGTATATGATAACTTAATTCTTCAACTTAAGCCGCTTAGATTTAAAAAGAACCTTATATCATTTTACATAGGAACTTTACTAGTGTTGGAAATCATTGGGCTACAGCTAGTGTTCTAAAGGGTGTTTTTTCAGATGTGTGGGTTTTATGAAGATATAAAATGCAAATAACCTAATGGTATGGCCAAGAATTTAGGTTTGCTTTAAAGATAAGGGTTTGCCATTATGTTTTAAAAAAGATTTTGGCCGCCGCACAGTGTCGTGAGGGCGGCCAGACATGAAAAATATTATTTTACTAGTTTTTAAAAAAGGTTGATCGTGCTGCCCCGGGAGAAATAATTGCGTATTTAAAAGAAGAGTTAAAGTTAAAAATAAATGAGAAGATGAGTAAAGAAATTCAATTTATACTATTAAAAATAAAAACTAATTGGCAAAGGTGTCACTATATGATAGAGATAGAGGTTTGATGAAAAGTTCGGATCGTGGCTAAATACACCTTATGTTATAAGTGATACGTGTTTATCTTTTGAAATAGGGAACATAATTGCTATGTTTCTAAATGATTGTGTTATATTAGGAACCTAGTACCAGCCGTAGAGAAAGACCTTCGACGGACTTTGATTTGCTTTGATTGCTCGGATTGCACCAAAAGGCGAAAAGAGGATAAACTTGTTTCAAATACAAATCCAAACTTACTGCAAAAGGATCCTAAGAGAATTGTCGACCCAGCAACTCAAACATCTATACCGGTAGATAAAGCTTTGGCATTTTTTTGATATGGATTTGTCCTTCAGGCAATACCAACTTATGAGAACAGTAGTCAATGCCGTTTACAAACATTGCTTTCCGCCATACCATGCCTTGCAACATGCAAAGAAAAAATATATTCCAGACTCAGTCTTAGTTTCAGAAACGTCTGTAGAAATTCAATTGCAAAACTTTATGAATATGACTGCGAAAAGTTATATAGATTTATATTACATCGAATCAAAAGATGACCTTATTTGCGATATAAAATGGGGGTTTGGCGGTAGTTCAGGGCTTCAGGACGTATTATTTTTGCCGTTAGGATTTTTGAACTGGGGTAGTGAAGCAGTAGTATGGAATAATATTAAACATTCTTCCACTAAACATTGTCGACCAATTCGGTTTTATTTACAAAAAGAAAATCCATCCATAATAAAATCTGTAAAAGACAGTATTAAAGCCGAAATAGATCAATTGGAAACATACACATACTCGTATGTATCAGGTGACACTAGCTTTAATGTTCATTTCAATATGCATCTAACGATGATAGATAGAGCTGTCTTGAATGGTTTAACAGAAAACAAGAGCCGTTCGTCATGCTTTGCTTGAGGAGCAAAACAGTCTGAACTGAATTCAGTTGATGCCTTAGAACGAAACGTAAAAAGCGAGGAGAGCATAGAGAAAGGCACCTAAGGGTAAAAAAACTCAATTTTAATTTTTTTTGTCTTTTTTTTTTGATGTGGACAACATCTGAGCATCGAATGAGACCGATCCCATGCCCCAAAAGTGTTCCCTCCCTGAGATATGCGCGTTTTATGAAAGTGAAGTCGACGATTCTAAGCGCAAATAGAAAGGGACCTAATCTTTAAAATGGCTCTCCTGAACAAAACTTTTCATCAACTTTTCACTTTCTTTTTTTTTTTGATGTGGACAATATCTGAGCATCGAATGAGACCGATCCCATGCCCCAAAAGTGTTTCCTCCCTGAGATATGCGCGTTTTATGAAAGTGAAGTCGACGATTCTAAGCGCAAATAGAAAGGGACCTAATCTTTAAAATGGCTCTCCTGAACAAAACTGGTTTTTAGCCTTAGGTCCCTTTCTATTTTGCGCGTCACATTTACGGATTATCAACCTTACATGCTTGGATTAGGTTTTTTGAATGCGTCCTTCATATATCAAATAGACTACCACTTCGAATTTGGAAAGTTTGTAAACCAGACGATAAAAACATTGTTAGTGAAAGAAAATATAAAATTCAAGCTCAATTCAAAAAGGAGATGGGACTATTAGCCGATAAAGTTAGGACTGGTTATGGAACATCGAATGATGGTAACACAGAAAGACGATTTTTTAACAATATTGAAATGTCTTCCAAAATAACCGAAGTTGAAATTTTTATTACTTTTATTCAAAATTTTTCATATCTTTTGAAAACACTTTCTAGTGGTGACGAAATCAATGTCAACAATTTTGATCAGCTTTTTAGAGATAAATGGTATTTGTACATTGAAAATAACATGCCAGCAACAGTTCATAAAATTCTTGTTCATGGTGTAGAATTCATAAAACATTCAAAAATACCTGTTGGAATTCTATCGGAGGAAGCTATAGAGGCAACTCATAAAGTTTTTAGAAAGACCCGATTAAATCATACCAGAAAAAAATGGTCGCGAGTCGACCAATAAGGATTTAATTGAGAGAATGATTGTGCAGTCCGAAGCAAATATTCATAGAAAAGCAAATGATAAGAAAGCTAAGAATTATCATGAAATAAATCAATTTCTTATCCAAAGTGAATCCAATACGGAGGAATCAATTTCATATCCAAAGTGAATCCAATACTGAGGAATGTTCTGAAAATATACTTATAATGGCAGAAAATTTTTCAAGTCAGTACGAATCGAGTGATACGGATTATGATTATTTTATTTATTTAATCATTTCCTTAAAATTTTGTTAATGAATAATAATGAATTTAAAAAATATCTGTTTCCTCTCTGTTATTAAATACAATAATAGTAACTGGCAAATGACAAAAAATATTTAAATGTAGAGGCAAGAGGTCTTGAGCCGGTTAATCCCTGTTCAAAAAATATATTTATAATATACTTATATATAGAAAATGATTTTCTTATTTGGTATCAAGTACATATGGGATGTGCTCCGTGGGTGGCTCGAATAAACTCCAGCCGAGAGTCTACATTTTCGACCACTTTTTGTAGCATTTGGGGCCATCTGTTAGCAATAACGTGCCGAATATTATCTTCCAAGGCTTCCATTGGGTCGGGCTTATCTGCGTAGACAAGCGACTTCACATAAGCCCACAAAAAAAATCCAACAGTGTTAAATCGGAGGATCTTGAAGGCCACGCGTTTCCTTCAATAAAAAAGTTTCCTTCAATAAATTGATTGTTTTGTTGGCTGTATGGCATGCAGCGCCGTCTTGTTGGAACCAAAGGTCATCCACAGCAACATGATAAAGGCATTTCTCTTGGCTCTATAGCATTTCCCATTGACTGTAACATTACAAGTATGGCTGTTAATCTATCATTAAGTACATCCACTTTAGCAACTTCGTGGAGACATGTGTTGAGCAATGCCTAGTAAGTCTTAAAAAATGTCTATTGATTAGGGGTTAAAGGAGTCGTATTAAAAGATTTATTTTTCTATGGCGTATAATAAATGTTCCTTGAATGTTAGTCTGGGATCTAATATAAGATATTTAAATTTAAGTTCCCAAGGAAATATTCCATTTGTAGAAATATGTTAGGAGGATTTCCGCTGCTCCTTATAGAATCTACTTATATTTTGGTTATAATGTCTGCAGCAAGAGTGCCAGGGCAAATAATCGCAATATCGTCTGCGAAAATTGAAGTTTCACAGCCATGCAGTGGAGGGATGACCGCTGTAAAATTGTTGTAGAGGTCTGGCGAGAGCCCTGATCCTTGGAGACATCCAGCATCTATCGATCTTCGTTCAGATTGGTTTCCACACGTATATACCTTGAATGTGCGATCTGTCAGAAAGGACTTTATAACAAGGATTAAACAGGGTGTCCGTCGAGAAGATTTACAACTTTGCTTGTTTTTAATTTTTGATTAAATGAAATAGAATGGATCTTTTATTGTTAAATGTTTTAGTTAATGTCGGCAATTATGTATGGAATACAATATCAGATAAATGTCCTCCTCTGTTAGCCTTTTAATAAAATTTTCCATTACATTCTCAAACATTTCACGCGGTATTTCAATAATTTCATCACAAATATTTTGTTTGAGTTGATTTTCTGGTTTATTCGCATATTCGCGACCGAGGGGGCCAATCAACATCACCATTTTTTGACACAACTTGTTGTAGAAAGAGGTCTCGCAGTAATTCCTTTGTAATCCTGGCTGTATGCGATGTGGCACAGTCTTGTTGATACCACATGTTAATCAAGCCCATAGCATGCAGTTCTGGCGTTAAACAGTTTTCAATCAAATCACGATATCGCTCCGCATTGATAGTTACAGTCACGACGTTTTCATATTCATAGTAAGGTCCAATGATTCCTCCTTACCGAATTGCACACCAGACTATGACTCTTTTATTTTACTTTGCCCAGAAAAGACTATTCTGTTTATTCACATATCCATTCAAATGAAAATAAGCCTCGTCACTCATTATGATTTTTTCATGAATATCGGTGTTGTCATGGGCGAGCTGTAACATCCTATTGGTATATGTATGGCGGCGTAAATGTTCCTGTGGAAGAAGCTCTTGTGTCAACTGAATCTTAAATGGAAACAATTGCAAATCCTTGTGCAAAATTGTGGCCAAAATTGTTCATTAAAGACCAAGCTCCTGAGCACGGCGTCGAATTTAAGCAGATGGATTGTTTTGAACACTTTGAGCAGAAGTAATGCTTTTGAACCGATCTTGCAGTACGTTAAGGTCCATGCTTGGGCCTTACACGATAAATAGTGCGTTTTGTTGGAATGTTGTTTCTCCCAAAAATGGCACACAACTTTCTTATCGTCACAGTATCGATGAATGATTTTGATACAATGTTTTAACGATTAAAACACGTTGGTTTATCGAATATTTTTCCATAATAAATTTGCCACGTCTCTACTTCACGACTCCCAAATACGAACTGTCAAAACTAATGCTTACAAAAATGGCGGCAAAACAATGTAGTACGCCTTTCCGGCGGACACCCTGTCTTTGTTGGAAAGTTGAAATTAAGCATTTACATGTCAAGTAACATCATTATTAACTAACCCATTCAACCAAAAGCTTCATCGCTGAACAATTATTTCTTGTAAAAATCTTTGTCGGTGCTCATCTCGTTTTGTGCCCACCACGCTTTGCAAACGTTGATCCGGAGTCCATTTTTTATGCAATGGCAAACCAAACTGAGCATAAATCAAGTGACAGCTGTCAAAAAGACAAACTCCGAAAAAACCACACGACTAAAAACAACACCCTTTATTAAGCGAGATTTGGATAAATATTAATGAAGTAAATGTAGAGTATCGGTTAACAATTACGTAATATTAGATTTTTCCAAGGTGGATAGTTTTTCATAGAATTTAACTCTGAAAATATACTTTTTTACAAATGCTTAGAGACATTACAAGCGGACAAACTCAGTTCCATGATGGATACCCTACATCATGGATTGCGATCCATAGGAACATTATCGAAACACTTATTAGTGGCCCGTATGGAAAACATTTTATTGTTTAAATTTAATGCAAATAATTAATTTATAGAGTCTATGATAATTTCCAGATATGTTTTTCACTTTTCCACAACGGTGTATCTCTTTCCTTACCAAGAAGAAAAATCGAAGAAAATCGTGGTTCACAAAAAGAAAATCGTAGTTCACAAAAAGATAATGCCTTCCTTCCACTTTGCTTCTCTCGAGTCGCATTTCTCGACAATGGGAATGGAATGCAGTTTTGTAGTCACAAACGACATTCATTGCAGAGTTTTTGTTGCAAAGGTTCATCTGCTTTTCCATAAACTTTAATGACCCAATTGCAGGAATACTCGTATGTAAGAGAATGCTGACCTTTTCTTTCATACAGCGTTTACAGCAGTCATTATGTACAGACCCCTTGCAAGGATAGTGAGTGTTTTCAGCATTCGAACATTTGGGGTTTGAATGGTACACAAAGAAAACGGGTTATTTTATCATAGCAATACTAAATTATTCCAAAGACTGTCTTAGTATTGAGCACGTCAATTTTCTGTTCCATTCATATTGCACATAAATCCGAAAATATGGCCAAATACAGGAATGCTGTAACTCAAGAATAAGACAGGGCAACTCAACCTTTTTCCAATTTATCGACATTTTCGTGAATGAAACATAAGTTATCTAGGAATATTTAGCTATATGGAAAACAAAATGTAGATTTACAATCACTCGTAAATACGAGGGTTGCTATAGATATTTCTGTCCTAGATTTGTGTTGTTTACAGTGACTTGAAAAAATCAATTTGGCAAAAAAATGGAATTTAGTGGCCGACGCTCGCTCAAAGACGAAGGTCGTCCAAAAACGGCCGTTGTGCCAGAGAACATTGATGCCACGCGTGAACTGATAATACAAGATCGTCATGTGACATACCGTGAGATAGAGGCATCCTTGGACATTTCTTCCACCAGCAAACATTCGATATTGCATGAACACCTGGCCGTAAAAAAGGTTTGTTCTCGCTGGATCCCGCACAATTTGATAATCGCTCAAAAAAAGGCTCGTGTCGATTGCTGCAAAGAAATTTTGAAATAAATACGATACGGTGCTTCAAAAAACGTTTATAATATCTTTACAGGTGACGATATATGGGTATGGATCTATGGGTATGAGTCCGAAACAAAACATCAATGGACCGTGTGGTTCTTCAAAGACGAGCCAAATCCAACGAAAGTTGTTCGTGGAAGAAGCACTTCGAAGCAAATGGTCGCCTGTTTCTTCGGCAAAACTAGCCATGTGGCGACTGTTCCGCTTGAGCAACGTAGGATGGTCAATTCTGAGTTGTACACCACAATATGTGTGCCTGAAGTCTTCGGAGAAATTCGAAAAACGAACAAAAAAAGACGAATCATTGTGAACCATGAAAATGCGAGCTCTAACACATCGGCTCAAACCAGCGCCTCTTTGACCGGCCAAAACGTTGAATTGATGGGTCGTCTGCCGTACAGCCCTGACTTGGCACCCACTGACTTTGTTTTATTCTCGCACATCAAGAAAAAAAATGCGTGGTCAACGATTGTCGTCGCCAGAAGATGCTGTTGAAGCATTCATAAACCATGTTTTTGAGGCGTCTCAAATGGAGTGGAAAAAGTGCTTCGACAATTGGTTTGAGCTGAGTGCACGCAAAAGTGTACAAATCATTCTGGAGAATACTTTGAAAAACAATAAAACCAGTTTTGATGATAAATATTCGCATTTTTATTATTAGGCCAGAAATATATATAACAGCCCTCGTATTTACACAAACACGTGTATGTTTCTTATAAATAGAAACATACCAGTTTATTCATTCATTTATATCAGACAATTATGAACAATGTCTGAACTCTATCGAGAATTCTTACCGAAATCGTTACGAATTCTGTTCGATTTGTCTGAGGATTGTTTTTTTAGAGAATTAGTTCAGAATTTTTGTCAACCCTCTCATATGTTTTTCGTTACGAACTCGGTAGGAAATCGGAACATTTTGCCAATTTTTGTACAGAATTCTGACCGAATTCTGAAGGTTTGGTTTGCTGGGTTACTATGTATACCATGAAGACTCCCCCGACAGCACCTACAAGTTTCGATAGTGTGGTGTTACCACAAAGTGGCCATACATTTCCTAAATTTCAAATCAAATTTTGAAAAAGAGAAACAAATTTTTTTTACCCATTCAAAAATACACAATTCATTCATTGATATTTATCCTAAGAGGACAATGAAATTTATTGAATGAATGCCCCTGAAATATGTCCTTCTTTCGTGTCATTCCACTCAAGAAGAACATTTCGATTGCTACCAAACAAACATCAAAACCAATAAGGAAAACCTAACTTCAAATGGACGAGGCCGACTATGTGATAGCCTACATCACAAACTGTCAAAGTATGTGTTACCATTATATAAGGTATGTTGTATACTGCTGTAGCAAAACTTATACTGATATCACAGCTACAACGCTCATTCCCAACTAATAGGCTGTTTCTACTACGGTCGCGTCCACGTCCACGTCCAAAAATCAATGAACGCGCGTTAAAGCCTATACAAAAAACATAGGCAGTTAGGTATGGGAAAAAGTTGCGTTCATATTGGACGCGTTTTCCGATAAGTCGCGTTTACTATAAATTCGATTATTTTTCCAATCGAAACCCACCCATACCTATTAATGGCAACACCGCAAATTGCACATCCCTATTAAAACAGCTGTTTATCAGCATAAACATAAAGCGCTGTTGCTACTGCACATTTCTATTAGGCGCAATACCATTTGAGCTTTATTTTCCTCTGCGGTTAGCAAAATAATATCATGTTGTGACATTAGCATTGAGTTAGATAATGTCACAGCACAAAAATATTAAACTTTTCGCACCGCAAAAAATAACAAATAAACACAAACAGCTGTTTGAAAGCAAACGTGGACGCAAACACACAATGGAAACACACCAAATGACGCGGACGTGGACGCGACCGTAGTGGAAACAGCCTATAAGATTGCGAGTAAAGCATAATCAACAAGTCTTCACTATTTATAATTCGGATCCGTTTTAAATTACTTTAACATGGTGAGTCATGCAAATATTTTAGGAATAAGTACTTATCATCAAGCTTACACAGAGCTCAAAAATAAGTAGTCTGCCTTAGGGTTGTAAAAGTCGATTAGTTGATTAGTCGACAAAAATAAAAAAAGTCGTAATCAACTTTTGCGTCAGATTTAAATCGAATAATCGACTTTTGCGTTCGACTTTTTGATAAAAATTGTGTAAAGTTACTTAAATTGCGTGAAGAAAAAGTCGATTAATTGACTTTTTTCTCCGAAAAGTCGGATGTCGACTATTACTCGTAATATTTTTTTTTAAATAAAGAGTCGAAAGTCTCGGCTGTGTAACCTTAGTGTGTCTGTGAGGGCAAGTTGTTGTTATTCTGATGAAACCAGTGATCCTCCAAATTAACGTCTCCAATCTTTGGCGACTAAAAACGGGCTTACATGCCTCTACAGCAGTCACAATTAAACGAAATGGTCCTTCCACCTGCATCTTTAAATGGGCCAATGATGCCACCACTTCAAAATCCTTGCCAAACAGGCGCTTTTAGAAGTAGCGTTTGCTTCTCGACGATGTCGTGTGTGGGTTTTCCGATTGACAGATACGACAGTTTGGTAAGTCAAAGTCGCCGCGGTGGTACAAATGCGGTTTTTTAGAATAGATGATTTCTTAAGCAAAATCGTTGTCCACTTCGAGATCTATTTCAGAAAGTATTTCCCAAAAAGAGCGGAGCTCCCAAAGAATGTTAGTGTAATCACATGGTCAACCTGTACCACCCACCCTGTATTGTAGGGTATAAACATAAAACAAAGCAAAACAACAAAAATATCTGCAACTTTTTCTTAAAGCAAATTCAACGGAAGCAAGAGTCCTTGAAATACGAACATGTATGTAAGTGTGTGTGTGTTCGCACATGTTCAACACACACATCCTTATATAACATAACCTTAAACTGACAGCAAAACATTTTAGAGAAATGAAAAAAACAAACAACGCTCGTGTACCAAAGAAGGGCAGATGAGCCAAAGAAGCACACAAAACAAAAAAGAAAAACTGGCGCCAATATGAAATTTATGTTAAACAAACCGAAACTTGCTCGAGGAATTATGAATGTTTAGCTAGTGACTGTTTTTGAGTGAATGGCCAAGAAAGGGGGATAACGAGAGTGGTTAGAAAATTTGATAGATGAAATAAGGCTTTAACACTGATAAGTTGATCAAATGTTTAATTAAATAATTGATTGTTTTGTGAAAAGATTAAATAATTTTTAGACTAAGACTAATTTAACTAAGACTTAAATTTAACTAAGACTAATTAAAAAATTGATTGATTAGTAAATGGAGTGATTTTAATCATAGTTTGATTAATTTTAAGAATTAAATGATTTGGAGACTTATTGCTCACTTAATTAAATTAATAATTCACTTATATATCTCTGGCCTAGGAAACACTAAGTGTTACCTGGCGCATTCTGATATTTCCATTGAAAAGTTTGACATTTTTTTTACCACAAACGTACTCAGAACGTTTTGTAATACGACCATCATTTGTGTTGTTTACAGTGCCTTGAAAAATCAATTTGGCAAAAAAATGGAATTAACTCGTGAACATTTTTGTGCGATCATTTTTCAAACTTTCGACGTGGATTATCACGACAAGAGTGCATCGATGATCTTAAATCTTTGCATGGCGATGAAGCCACCATCCTCTGAAAAACTGGTTTACTGAATTCAATATTGGCCGACGCTCGCTCAAAGACGAAGGTCGTCCAAAAACGGCCGTCGTGCCAGAGAACATTGCTGCCGTACGTGAACTGATAATGCAAGATCGTCATGTGACATATCGTGAGATAAAGTCACCCTTGGGCATTTCTTCCACCAGCATACATTCGATATTGCATGAACACCTGGCCGTAAAAAAGGGTTTGTTCTCGTTGGATCCCGCACAATTTGACAATCGCTCAAAAAAGGCTCGTGTCGATTGGTGCAAAGACATTTTGAAAAATTACGATCGCGGTGCTTAAAAAGGCGGTTATAAGATCGTCACAGGTGACGAATCATGGATCTATGCGTATGAGCCCGAAACAAAACAGCAATCAACCGTGTGGGTCTTCGAAGACGAGCCTAATCCAACGAAAGTTGTTCGTGGAAGAAGCACTTCGAAGCAAAACTGGTCATGTGGCGACTGTTCCGCTTAAGCAACGTAGGAAGGTCAATTCTGAGTGGTACACCACAATTTGTTTGCCTGAAATCTTCGGAAAAAATTCGAAAAACTAACAAGAGAAGACGAATCATTGTGCACGATGACAATGCGAGCTCTGACAAATCTGCCCGAACCAGCGCCTTTTTTGACCGGTCAAAACGTCGAATTGATGGGTCATCCGCCGTACAGCCTTGGCGTCCAATAACTTCTTTTTATTCCATCATATCAAGAAAAAAATGAGTGGTCAACGATTTTCGTCGCCAGAAGATGCTGTTGAAGCGGTCAAAAACCATGTTTTGGAGGTGTCTCAATCGGATTGGAAAAAGTGCTTCGACAATTGGTTTGAGCGCATGCAAAAGTGTAACAATCATTCTGTAGAATACTTTGAAATACAATAAAACCATTTTTGATGATATATATTCGCATTTTCATTATTATGCCAGAAACATATATATAGCAGTCCTCGTAATTCCATATCCATTTAAGTAATTGATTGAATATTTGATTAAGCGCTTTGTCAATCAAATGCTTTATTACTTAACAGCCTTATAAAAAGTTGGTGATTAATTGAAAATTGACCTGTTGGCGTTCTTGTCGGAGCGTTGGAGTCAGTCTATCCACCAGTTTGGTGAGAGTAAGGTCGTGGCTCTAGATATCTCCAAGGCCTTTGATAGAGTCTGGCACGGTGCACTCATATCAAAGTTGATCGCTTTTGGTCTCGGTAATACGTTTGCTCGATTTATGTCGGGCTTTCTTAGAGATCGCAGTATTAGAGTTGTTGTAGATGGGTACTCATCCAACACACATAGGCTGACCGCAGGTGTGCCACAGGGCTCTGTCCTTTCTCACTCGTTATTTCTTATTTTCATTGACGATCTTTTGGGTCAGACCGTGAATCCAATCTACTCTTTCGCAGATGATAGTAACCTATGTCATTCATATTCATTAGACCGTAGGCCGAGTCTGCAAGATATTGAAGACAAAAGGCGAATTATGGATGAGACACTTGGCCGGGATTTACTGGCCATTTCCGAATGGGGTCGAGTGAATAGAGTAGATTTTATTGCACGTAAGGCACAGTGCTGCTTGTTGTCGCACAAGTGATTCGCTGACCGAACAATATCGTCAATTTCTATCGATGGTACGGATATTGAACAATCAGAAGCTCTCGATGTTCTGGGCATGAAAATACAATGTGACGCTCGTTGGGCGAGACATGTATTCGAAGTGTCGAAAGAAGCACTCATGTGCATAGGCTTCTTGAAGCGGTGCAAGAAATATTTCACTCCTTCTGATCTTTACAATATCTATACAACTTACATCAGGCCAAAGATGGAATACAACTCCCATATATGGGCAGATGCTCCAAAATCATCCCTGGAGCTACTTGACCGTGTTCAAAGGAGAGCGATGGTGCTGATAGGCCAAATCTATTGCTTTCCTTGAGCATCGTCGGAATGTGGGTTGCGTGACGCTGTTCTATCGTTACTTTCATGGCGTGTGTTCATCAGATATCCGCTGCCTTATTCCTGACGTGAGGATGTTCGGCAGGGATACGCGACTTTCTAGGAATTCACACCCGTTTGTTATTGATTGGCCAGTTGACCGCACTATACACTACAGATCAAATTCGTTTTTCGCTCGTACAGTCCGTATGTGGAATCGACCTCCGGCAAATGTATTTCCCACTGATTGCGACATCCAGAAGTTCAAGGCAAGCGTCAATAATCATTACTCCCTCTTTCCCCCTTCCGATCCTTTACTTTCCACTCGCCAACGCAATGCACCGCATGTATAGGGGGAATCCCCTGAGTGTTGGTTATTTAAAAAAAGTCTTACTATGATGGCCTTCATTTTTCGGCCTGCATATTTCATTTATTTTTAATGTGTGGTACAAAAGGGTGTTTTTTTAAACGTTTGGTTTTCAATCTGGTAACACTTTTTCCTGAGTTGGTCTTTTTGACAGCTGTTACTTGATGTATGCTCAGTTTGGTTTGCCATTTCATAATAAATAGACTTACTCCGGAACAACGTTTGCAAATCGTGGTAAATGGGCCCAAAACGAGAAGGCCACCGATCCATATTTTTACAAGAAAATGTTGTTCAGTGATGAAGCTTATTTTCGGTTGAATGGGTACTAATAACCGCAATTGTCGCATTTGGAGTAATGAAAATCCACAAGCCATTGATGAGACGCCGTGACATCCTCAAAAAGTCACTGTTTGGTGTGCGCGATGGGCAGAGGGAATCATTGATCCCTGATTCTTCAAAAATGAAGCCGGCCATAATGTTACAGTCAATGGGAAACGCTATAGATTCATGATTAATGACTTTTTCGTGCCTGAATTGGAGGGTGTTGATGTGGACGACCTTTGGTTCTAACAAGACAGCGGTACATGCCATACAGCCAACGCAACAATCAATTTATAGAAGGAATCTTCTGGTGAGCGCATTATCTTGCGTCGTTGGCCTGTGTTGTGGCCTCCAAGATCATGCGAATTAACACCGCTGGACTAATTTTTGTGGGTTTATGTGAAGTCGCTTATCTACGCAGATAAGCTCGACACGATTGACGCCTTGGAAGATAATATACGGCGCGTTATTGCTGACATACGGCCCCAAATGCTGAAAAAAGTGGTCGATAAATGTCTCACGTCTAGAAAACATCCTTTATTTATTCCAATTTTGTTAAATTTTATGATTATTTTGTATTATTATTCCAATTAAATCAATTTCTTTGGGTTGAAAACCTTCTGTATTACCAACTTTTCAAAATTTAGTGCTTTTTGGCGTATTCTAATACGATTTTAAGTTCGAACCCTGATACTAAACTAACAGTATTTCCCTCTTTACAGCACTGAGCTAACATATGGCAGGTTAAAAAAATAAAATTTCGCTCATGCAATCATAACCTAAAATTTTTTCAAACGTTTTTGGAAAAAAACTAATGAAGAAGAAAGCCAAACAAATCGTAAAAAACTAAATAAATTTTGTTTGTATGTGCACGCAGAGAAAATATATGGTTACTACATGGTCACAGCAACATGATATGTTCTCTACAATAAAAGCATGTACGTCGCAACCATAGTATTGTTTTTAGAATTTCATTTTAACAACAGTATGATTGCGGCAATATTAATATTGTTTAAATGTGACAATATTGTTATTTCCAAACTTAGAAATGAAAATATTATTGTAGAAACCATATAAACATGGCTGGTGCAACAAAATTATTGTTGTTTACAGTTTACGTTAACAATAATATGATTACGGCAATCATGCCGTATGGTTGCAAATAAGAACACAACAAAACAGGTTTTATAGAGCATACATGTATGTGTGTGGGTATGTGTTTTTTGATATACCAAAGAAAAAACACATACACACGATACATTTCATAATTGTTGTCCGTTATAAAAACAAAACCAATCGGAATGTAGTTCGAGGGATTTTTATTGTGTTTGCTTTGTCGGTGAAATACACTACTACCGACTGGTTCTCGTTTATTTAAAATATGCCTGCACTTAAGAATATAGCCATTGATCATGGTTTAATCACATTCCTTACTTGGGGTGTACGAATGGTACAGTAGCATTTACCCCTGCTGACAACTAAATGTATTTTCGACTGCCGTTGGAATATATATGTGGCAGCGCATAGAGAAGGGGACCTAAGGGTAAAAAAATCAATTTTCATTTTTTTCTTTTTTGATGTGGACAACATCTGAGCATCGAATGAGACCGATACCATGCCCCAAAAGTGTTCCCTCCCAGAGATATGCGCGTTTTATGAAAGTGAAATCGACGATTCTAAGCGCAAATAGAAAGGGACCTAATCTTTAAAATGGCTCTCCTGAACAAAACTGGTTTTTAACCTTAGGTCCCTTTCTATTTTGCGCGTCACATATATTTGTGTTTCTTGAATGAAATGTTCACTTAAAACATGGCCTTAAATCTGGCGAAGAACTAATAGTAATGCAATTTAAAATAACTTACTTATTAAAAATCTCTATTTTTGAATAACAACATTACCCAATTCTAATAAATAATTTTGGGGATCATAGCATGGTTGAGTGTGAATCGTACTATGGTTGTGGTGATCATAGTATGGTTGCGTGTGAATCATACTATGGTTGTGTGGATCATGCTATGGTTGTATGAAAAACATACTACGATTGTGAGGATCATAATATGGTTGTGGAGATAATAGTATGGTTAAGTGTGAATCATACTATTGTTGTGAGTATCATATTATGGTTGTGAAGATCATAGCATGGTTGAGTGTGAATCATACTATGGTTGTGGGGATCATAGTATGGTTATGTGTGAATCATACTAATATTGTGAGGACCGTAATATTGTTGTGCCACAACCATTTGCCCAACAATAGTATGATCCTCTTCGAATATTGTCACCCCAACCATACTTTTTTTGCGTGTGGAAAATAAACACCGAAGGAACATCTACGGAAATTGGTTGAAGATGTGCTCAAAGGTTACAAAAAACAAGTTTTGTGGATTAGGTTAGTTGAAAAATTGTAAAAGTGCGATTATGTACTGGAATTTAAGTGTACGACATGTTGCAGTGCATTGAATAAATAGTTTTCGTTGCCATTTGGGCTTCTGATGGTTTGGTCCCATTCTAGGGAAACATGACTCTGAAAATTTGTATATGTGTAAGATTTAAGCGTTTAGTCACAATCGAAACAATAAGTTTTTTTTTAGTTTTGGAGGTATAAGATATCTTAATCGCACTGAAGTATATGAATTTATTGAAACAGAACGATTCTGTTACGTGTACAAAGGTGTTCCAAGTACACACGTTCCAGCTCCACACAGTGCTGCATTGCTGTCTTAGTACATCAATCGGATACTGCGACCTATGACGCACATCACACACTGTAGGAACGTGGTCACCACATGCTGATTTTGATTGCATTCCACCAATGATACAAGAATTTCCTTCATTAATGTTCCAGGAACATTTAGATTGAAGAGATCGAAAACTGAAGCTTCCCAATAGTAATGGCATGGTTCTGTCTTCAGAATTTAAAAACGTCAACATATTGGCACCGGGCGTAACAAACACCATGCATGGCCTTATTTCATGCTTTCCGAAGATGCAACTTATGCACATTTTCAAGACATTAAATGATTGAATGGGGAATATCAACCTACACTCCAACTCGATGGCGCCTTTTCATTGGCGCTTTAACCAGAAGTTCAAAAGTTGTGCTATTATTTGAAGATGACAGCTTAAAACCTGTCCTATAAATGTATGCCATTGGAATGAAAGAATCATACGATACTATGAAATTAATTTTGAACCAGTCCATTATTATGAACACAATTGACGGGTAAATTAAAATTTTAAGGTTCTTTCACTATTAGCGGGAATAACTACTTTACTTACATTCTTTTCAAATGGTCCCACAAAGGAGAACTTCAACCAATTCAGCGAGCTGATATAATTGATATATTTATTGACAGGGATTAACTGTTCAATGCCGGTTCCGAAAAGTCCAACCTTTCCAGTAAACCCAGAGAGATTAACCTTTTACTCGTAAGGTACGAGGTGAAAACCCGCCGTTGAAAAGTATTAGATGCGAGGGCTGCAATATATATTTCTGGCCTTATGATGAAAAAAGGAATATTTATCATCAAAAATGGTTTCATTGTTTTTCAACATATTCTCCAATTGTCGAAGCTCTTTTTCCACACCGATTGAAGCACCCCAAAAACATGGTTTTTGAACGCTTCAACAGCATCTTTTGGCGACAAAATTCGTTGACCACGCATTTTTTTCTTGATGTGCGGGAATAAAAAGACGTCATTGGGTGGCAAGTCAGGGCGGTACGGCGGATGACCCATCGATTCGACGTTTTGGCCGTTCACAAAGCTGATGTGTGAGAGCTCGCATTGTCATGGTGCAAAATGAGTCTTCTCCGAAGACTTTAGGCTAACAAATTGTGGAGTAGCACTCAGAATTGACCTCCTTCGTTGCTCAAGCGGAACAGTCGCCACATGACCAGTTTTGCCGAAGAAACTGGCGACCATTTGCTTCGAAGTGCTTCTTCCACGAACAACTTTCGTTGGATTTGGCTCGTCTTTGAAGATCCACAAGGTCGATTGCTGTTTTGTTTCGGGCTCATACGCATAGATCCATGATTCGTCACCTGTGACGATCTTATAAACGTCTTTTTCAGCACCACGATCGTATTTTTTCAAAAATTCTTTGCACCAATCGACACGAGCCATTTTTTGAGCGATTGTCAAATTGTGCTGCATCTAACGAAAACAAACCTTTTTACGACCAGGTGTTCATGCAATATCGAATGTATGCTGGTGAAAGAAATGCCCAAGGATGTCTCTATTCACGCATAGTATCAATGACAAGAAACCCAAATAAATGCTTTTATAAGTACTTGTACTGCGATTATCTCGTTAAACATCATGGCTCTAAAAAGTTCCATCAAATGTGTATCGTCCCTCGTATTCACTTTGTTTACATAAACATGGAGCAAAATGAATAGGTACTTCACAGAGATACTTACTCATATAAAGTACTCATACTAATTTTTCCATGCTTTAAGTTTTCATAAGAAAATGCTTGGTAGGAGCACACACACAAAGAAAGAAGTTGAACAGAAGAGAGCGTACATAATTTGTTCATGTAAAATTTACATATTCCTTGAAAGAGGTTCACTTTCATCATTCCCCACCGAACATATCTTTACAAACGTACACTGTTTCCTAACTAAATTTGACCAGATGTGACTTCGACGTAGAATGGATTGTACAGGGTGGAGCGCGGATTTGGCTTATTTGGGAATGAAATAAAAAAATTATGAACCTTAGAAAAATTTATTTTATATTTTAATTATATTTAACAATAAGGGAGTTATTTAATTAAATGGCTTTAAATATTATATCTGGCAAATGTCGACCTTCGCTATCCACACACTGCAGCATACGTTTTCTGAAGTTTTTATGAACTCTAATAAGCATGTCGACTGGTATTCTTCCCGTTTTTAGTCTTAATATTGTTAATTAGGTCTTCCAAGGAATTGGGAGGGTTAATATACACCTTCGACTTCATAACCAAAAAGGAAAAAAAACGCATGGGGCTAAGTCTGATGAGCGCCGGCCAGTTCACATTACCCCTCAACGAGATAAGCCGTCCAGGAAACATTTGCCTCAAACAATAATGGTAATCCTCGCTGTGTGTGCAGTGGCACCATTCTGTTGGAATCATATATCAACTAATTGAATTGCATTAAGAGCCGCCTGAAAAAAACCTGTATCATAGTTAAGTCCGTTCGGAGTTCTTAGTTACTGCAAGACGGTTATCCCGGAAAAATTAAGGGCCAATAATACCTACTCGTGATATAACGCACCACACAGTGACGCCGTCCGAATGCAAAGGTCTCTGGTGAAGTTCTCTGGGACTCCAGTACGGTACTCCAGTACCGCATATTTTGTTTGTTTACACACCCACTGAGGAAAAGCACGCTGCACTGCAATGATCGAGTTGGCATTTGAAAAATACTCCTCAACGCAAAATGACCTCTCCTCACGTGTCCAATGCATAATGGCAACTGAAAGACAGACGAATACAAATCTCCCGTCAGCCAATATAAGGCGGCCACACTCTCCACTCTTTGCGACCAACAGTGCCGCCACAGCCTGCAGTGCAAAAAAAGCAACTACCGCGCTCCACCCTGTATATTTCAATTTGTTCTTTTGGTTGTAACGTCTCGAAATACTTAATACAGGGTGAGCAATTTAAGATTGTAAATTTGAATCGGCTGTAAAAAAAGTACTGATAATTTTTTTCAAGTTTCTGGTTTTATTGGAAAGGTTGAACTTTGCAATTCAATAATGGAACACAATATCATCCATATGACTTCCTCAACTGGCTTGGCGGTACCTCATCCATTCAACCCAATTTTTCAGTACATTTTCGATCGTTTCGGGTCGAATCTTTTCAAAGGCATTTGATGTTTAAACGCTTCAATTGTCTCTGGATGCTTTGCGTCACATTAATCCTAAATGGCTCCCCACAGAAAATAATCCAAAGGGCTCAAATCACAGCTCCGAGGCGGCCAATTGATATCACAATTTCGGCTGATTATTCAATTTTAAAAAACAGTGCGTAAAAATCGAAGGTTGCGTTAGCTGTGTGACATGTGGCCCCGTCTTTTTGAAACAAAATGTCGTCCATGGCATTCTCTTGAATTTTTAGAGGGTGACCGCAAAAGTAACTGGCCTAACATAAAAAACCGTATTTTTGGAATTATAATTATTTATTTTTCAACATAATCTCCTTTTAACTCAATATACTTCATAAAACGTTTTTCAAGTTTTTTAATTCCATCCGAAAAATAAGATTTTTCAAGACCTTCAAAATATGCCTCAGTTTCAGCAAAATCTTGCTCTGGACGAAAATTTTTGCCACCGAGAAATTTTTTTAAATTTGGAAACAAGAAATAATCAGAAAGAGCTAAATCTGGACTATATGGTGGATGCGGAACAATTTCAAATCGTAATTCGGCCAGTTTTTGTTGAGTTAAAAATGCAGTGTGTGAAGTAGCATTATCTTGATGAAAAATAACTTTTTTTTTCTAAATGCGGTCGTTTTATCTTGATTTCTTCACTCAACCGATCCAATAATGCACAATAATATTTACTATTTATAGTTTTTCCTCTCTCAAGATAATCAATAAATATTATACCCCTTGCATCCCAAAACACTGTGGCCATAACTTTTCCTGCTGACTTAATAGTTTTCGCCTTCTTGGGACCACTTTTATCAGCTTCTATCCATTGTTTTGACCGTTCTTTGCATTCTGCCATGTAGTGATGGATCCATGTTTCATCAACAGTTATGAATCGGCGCAAGAACTCTATTGGATTACGCTGATAAATCGCTAAAATCTCCTCGGAATTGGTCCAACGGACGATTTTTTGGGGCAAAGTCAACAAACGCGGCACCCATCTTGCGGATAGCTTTTTCATGTGGAGTTCATCATGTAAAATACTCCAAACTTGTTTTTCGTGTATTTTAACAATGTCAGCAAGTTCTTTGAGCTTTATTCGGCTATCTTTAGTCACTTCATTAAATATTTTTCTAATGTTTTCAATAGTAGTAGCAGTTTTCGGTCTTCCAGAGCGTTGTTCATCTTCCGTACTTGTACGACCCATTTTAAATTGTTGAACACAGGATTTCACGGTGGAGTATGATGGTGCATTATCACCATGAACAGAATCCAATTCATCTTTGATTAATCGTGGCGTATAACCTTTCATATAAAAGTGTTTAATTACCGCACGAAACTCTTTATTTTCCATTTTTCAAAAAAAACTTGTTTACTTCAATCACCTGTAACAAAGAAAATAACACTGTGGAACATTTTTGGGGTTATTGTCTGGGGGGGGTGAGAAATTCCAAGTCAGGGTGATGGTACTAGGTCAGTATATTAAAACCCTCAAAGGGTTTTGCGTTCGTATGTGCCAGGTTTTTTTTATGACCTTTTACATTTTTTTCCTTATCTTGATGTTTTTTCGCTTAGTTGTAAAATGTTGGCCAAAACGTAGTTTGACATAACTCGAGAACGACTAGTTCGATTTTGCTGAAATAAATTGAGAAAAATTAATAATTACATTTTCTTTAATCCATTAATATACTGTTTCTCTACCAAATCAACATTTTTGCAATTAGAAATAAATTTATGAAGACAATTTTGCCAAAAAAATTTTTTTTTTTTTTAAACATATAAATCCCAAACGGAAAAACGTGTAGAGTCTTATAAATTTCACGTAAAGTCACATAACCTATAAACAAAATGCGACATAAATCATAGAAATCGACTAACGCGTTCTGCTTTTATTTACAATTAAGTAACTTCACTTAATTGTAAATAAAAGCAGAACGCGTTAATCGATTTCTATGGTCTATGTCGCATTTTGTTTATAGGTTATGTGACTTTACGTGAAAGTTATAAGACTCTACACGTTTTTCCGTTTGGGATTAATATGTTTAAAAAAAAAACAAATTGGCAAAATTTTCTTCATAAATTTATTTCTAATTGCAAAAATGTTGATTTGGTAGAGAAACAGTATATTAATGGATTAAAGAAAATATAATTATTTATTTTTTTCAATTTACAACTAAGCGAAAAAACATCAAGATAAGGAAAAAATGTAAAAGGTCATAAAAAAAACTGGCACATACGAACGCAAAATCCTTTGAGGGTTTTAATATACTGACCTAGTACCATCACCCTGACTTGGAATTTCTCACCCCCCAGATTGGCTGTTGTACTGTGTAATCATTAAGTATTTCGGAAATTTTGACAGATGGCTTATAAAAGATTGCTTTTAAAAAACAAAAAAAGTTGCTAGTAAAACAGAAAATTTGCGAGGCCAGTTAGTTTTGCGGTCGCCCGTATAAGCAATAATTCATTGAACATAGCGCAGCAACGCTCACCGTTGGCCCCTTGCATATTTTCGAAGAAAAATGTCCCAATGATACCGCCAGCCTAAAATCCTCGTTGTGGATGCATTGGCTTCTCAATAGTCACGTGTTGTTTCTCAGAACCCCATATTTGGCAATTTTGTTTATTGACATAACCGCCGAGATGAAAATAAGCTTCATTTCAAAACAAGATTTTTCGGTAAAATTCTTCATCTCCTGCCAAACAACCTGCAGCCCATTGGGCGAAGCGAAAACGCATCCGCGGGTGTTCTATTATTAAATGACAAATTTCAACTCTTCCAGTAAAACCAGAAATTTGGAAAACTGTATATTTTTAAGAATATTCAAATTTTAAAATTTTAATGGCCCACCCCATAACTCAAAATCACAACTTAAGAACAGATTTATATTGTTAACTTGGGGCTTTATAACGTTTGAAAAAAAACAATAGTACTAATGTTGTGTTCGTGTATTGCATCTAAGTTCTGTGTTCTGCGGTGTTGCCGTATCAAAACTCGTTATGCGATTTAGCTGGCTAAAACTCATCATAGACAACAAAGGCTCTGGTATACGGGTCAAAGTTGATTATCGGACCATATTTTCAATGACATGCCAGTATAGTACTTTCTGATATTTTTCACTTCTTTCCATAGTCTGTTTTTGCCAGAACTTAAGAAAATATATTTTTTTGAAAACAAGTTCAGTATTTTTTTAAATCACAATTGAAACGGTGTCGTCGAAGGTCGCCTTAAGATTTTGACATAAACAACATGCCCATGTCCACGTCCACACACAGCAGACACAAGTGCCTGCTCACGTGTACGTACATAACTGCGTAGCTATTCCGATTTAGAATACAAAACCCCAGCTGGAATTGGTTTAAAAATACACCTGTCTATTTGTTTGTGCTACTTCTTCCTCTATTTTCATCATCATGGTTTGTTTACGGTTTTCTTGCAGAAAAAAAACAAGCGGACAAATTAAGTTCGGCCGTGCTGAAGCTTATATACCCTCCATCGTGGATTACAGTCCAACATGAAAATTGTTCTCAAGGGGAGTGGCAACGGGGTGTATGCTTCCATACCAACATTATATATGTACCAACTATTATCGTCAAATCGGTATTAGTTCTCGAGATATGGCTTTCAAAGTTCAGAGTTGTATAGGCAAGGCCTTATAACGATTTTGTAAGGGGCCGTCGAACCGCCTACTTTTCTACTGCATGTGTTTTGATTCATGCCAATATCAAATGTTCAAAACATCAGCATCATATCTTAAATAGTTCATGACAACTGCCGTTTTTATTCCCTCCACCATATAATGGAGGGTATATTAGTTTTGTCATTCTGTCTGTAACACTTTGAAATAATCATCGGAGACCCAGCAAAGTATATATTCTTGATACCCGTAAAATTCTAAGACGATCTAGCCATGTTGTCCGACTGTCCATCTGTCCGTCTGTTGAAAACAATATAGAGCCTGCATGAAAACAGCTATGGAACTGAAATTTGGCACAAACATGTGTAGTTAACCTAGCATGGTTGGTATTGAAAATGGGCTATATAGCTCTACGGGAAGTTGGTGTTGGAGACCCTCAACCGACACTACCTCATAAAAATTAGTTTTTTATTTGGAAATATCCGTCCAGTTTCTTGAGCAAAATCACTAAAATTTTGCAAATAATAATCTCTATATAGGCGCAATCATCTATGTAAAACTGGTTTAGATTGGGCCACCATTTCTTGTACCTCCCATACAAACGGCCTTATGGGCCTTGAGAAATAATATGACTATAACTCACCACAAACTTGACCTATCGAAATGAAATTTTACACATCATGATTTCTATTTACAACACACTTCTACGCTGAATTCGGTTGAGATCGGAAAAGTCCTATTGGTACCTCCCACACTAACGGTCTCTTGGGCCTTGAAAAATAATATGACAATAACTCACCACACACTTGGCCTATCGAGACGAAATTTTCGGCATAAAGATTAATATATAGAACAGATTTTTGCGCTTAATTTGGCTAAGATCGGAAAAGTCCTACTGGTACCTCCCACACAAACATTCTCATGGGCCTTGAAAAATAATATGACAATAACTCACTACAAACTTGACCTATCGAGATGAAATTTTCTTCATAAATATTTGACCCAGTTCTTGTGAGGGACAATTTTTTACTTCAACCAACCGTTTCAGTCCAACAGCACACGTTTCTGCAAAAAATCGGCCATCCAGCTTCTAACGTGCGACCTGTAGCTTTATTTCGACCGACAGATATACGGACATGGCTAGATCATCTTAGAATTTTACTACGATTCAGAATGTATAAGTATACAGGGTAGGCGATTTAACATTTTAAATTTGTATAGGCTGGAAAAAAAAGTAGTTATAAAATTTTCAAATTTCTGGTTTTATTGGAAAGGTTGAACTTTTTTCTTTAATAATGGAACACCATCCGATGCGTTTTCATTCGCCCAAAAGGCCGAAATATGTTTGACAGGAGATAAATTTAAAGAAAAAACTTTACAGAAAAATACTTTCAACTTTTACCGAAAAATCGTGTTTTCAGATGAAGCTCATTTTCATCTCGGTGGCTATGTCAATAAGCTATGTGACGCGCAAAATAGAAAGGAACCTAAGGATAAAACCAGTTTTGTTCAGTAGACCCAAGATTAGGTCCCTTTCTATATGCGCTCAGAATCGTCGATTTCACTTTCATAAAACGCTCATATCTCTGGGAGGGAACACTTTTGGGGCATGGGATCGGTCTCATTCGATGCTCAGATGTTGTCCACATAAAAAAAAATGACAATTAATTTTTTTAACCCTTAGTTCCCTTTCTCTATGCGCAGTCACATATGATATTGCTTCATATGGTGCATAGAAAACCCACCGGTGAATATTGAGAAGACAGTAAAACTACAACGACACACTGTTTGGCGTGGATTTTGGGCCATTTTGTCTTCGAAAATGACCAAGGAGCCACCGTTACCGGCATCGGTGAGTGTTACCGAACGAATTTTTCTTTCCAAAAATAAAAGAGAATGACATTGACGACATTTGGTTTCAATCAGACAGGGCCACATGTCACACAACCAATGCAACCATCGATATTTTACGCACTGTTCAGAAATTTTTATGTCCATTGGCCACTTCGGAGTTGTGATTTCAGCCCTTGAGATTTTTTTCTGTGGTGAGCCATTAAGGATAAATGTAACGCATCCAGAGATAATTGATGCGCTGAAACATAAAATCAAAGTTTCCATTGAAGATATTCGACCCGAAATGGAAAATGTACTGAAAAATTGGATTGATCGGATCGGTACTGCTGCGTCAGCTGTGGTTGTCATATGAAAGATATTGTGTTCCATTACACAGTACAACAGCCAATCTGGGGGGTGAGAAATTCCAAGTCGGGGTGATGGTACTAGGTCAGTATATTAAAACCCTCAAAGGGTTTTGCGTTCGTATGTGCCAGTTTTTTTTATGACCTTTTACATTTTTTCCTTATCTTGATGTTTTTTCGCTTAGTTGTAAATTGAAAAAAATTAATAATTACATTTTCTTTAATCCATTAATATACTGTTTCTCTACCAAATCAACATTTTTGCAATTAGAAATAAATTTATGAAGAAAATTTTGCCAAAAAAATTTTTTTTTTTTAAACATATAAATCCCAAACGGAAAAACGTGTAGAGTCTTATAACTTTCACGTAAAGTCACATAACCTATAAACAAAATGCGACATAGATCATAGAAATCGATTAACGCGTTCTGCTTTTATTCAAAATTTCATACCTTCACTTAATTGTAAATAAAAGCAGAACGCGTTAATCGATTTCTATGATCTATGTCGCATTTTGTTTATAGGTTATGTGACTTTACGTGAAAGTTATAAGACTCTACATGTTTTTCCGTTTGGGATTTATATGTTTAAAAAAAAAAAAAAAAAAAAAAAAATTTGGCAAAATTTTCTTCATAAATTTATTTCTAATTGCAAAAATGTTGATTTGGTAGAGAAACAGTATATTAATGGATTAAAGAAAATGTAATTATTAATTTTTCTCAATTTATTTCAGCAAAATCGAACTAGTCGTTCTCGAGTTATGTCAAACTACGTTTTTGCCAACATTTTACAACTAAGCGAAAAAACATCAAGATAAGGAAAAAATGTAAAAGGTCATAAAAAAAACTGGCACATACGAACGCAAAACCCTTTGAGGGTTTTAATATACTGACCTAGTACCATCACCCCGACTTGGAATTTCTCACCCCCCAGACAATAACCCCAAAAATGTTCCACAGTGTTATTAAATCAAAAAGTTTAACATTTCTAATAAAACTAGAAATTTGAAAATATTATCGGTATTTTTTTATACAGTCTATTCAAACTAGAAATTTGAAAATATTATCGGTATTTTTTATACAGTCGATTCAAATTTAAAATGTTAAATCGCCCACCCTGTACTTTATAGGGTCTCCGACCTGTATTTCGATGTGTTGCAAATGAAATAGCACAGTGCATATATACTGAATCCTATGATGCAGGGTATACAAATTAAAAATTAAAATTACGAAAGGTATGCAAAAATAGAAAACACACACACTCATTCCTACACACACACACATGCTCATCTACGACCTTTTGACGTGAGACGCCAACAAAAGTAAAAGGAATCACTTCCATTGGGGTGAAACTGTAGCCAAAGTATAAAAGCATAGGTGCTATCAGTGTCGGCGTTTCGACGCTCAGGTGTTTTATTCATCGCTCAAATTTACAAAAACTCAGCTATCTTACAAAAATATGCCGAGTTAAAAAATTAATTTACACTTCTATTTTAAAAAAACCATAACCTGCGAATAAATCTAAATTTAGCCAGAAAATAAATTTATTTTCAGCTTAGTAAGAAAATTTTGAAGTTACTTGATAGCTACTTAGTAGGGACATAAATACTGTTACAACATTGAACACACCCATTTCAATAGTAGAACTGAACATACCCCGTTAATGTCATGTGGGTTTTGAAAGCTAACCTCAATAGCGTTAGTCTGTAACGGGATTTTAAAATTGTTTCAACATTCATCATGTAGTGGTTAGATAATGAGAACCGTATCGCTGTAATAGCGCTTTTCAAGTGTGCAATGAAAAAAGCGATATTTTCAAAACGCTCCGGCCACTAGGGATTAGCCGCATGTTCGTCTACCGATGCAAAAAACTGTTTGAGAAGACTGGAGATGTAAAAGACCGCCACCGGTCGGGCCGCCCACACTATGTTCGCACACCGCATGTCACCAAAGCTGTTAAATCAAGAGTTCACAGAAATCCGCTCAGAAAATCATGGATCGTGAGATGAATATCACGCAAAAGTCCATGAGTCGAATCATTAAAAAAGACTTGGGACTTTCAAACGACGTACCGGACATTTATTGACTGCAGCTTTAATAAAAATAGGATTGAAAAATACAAACGTCTTTTGGTGAAGCACGCTGATAACAAGCAAAATGATCTAAGGAAGCATCTGAACTGATCCCAATGGAGGAAAAGGGTCATCACCCAGCTTCAGTCATGGTTTGGTGGGGTGTCTCTTACGATAGGGTCACTGACCTGCATTTCTGCGAACAAGGAGTCAAAACATCGGCCAAAGTTTACCAAGAAACCGTTTTGGAAGCTGTTGTGAAGCCTCTTAAAAATTCCCTGTTTCAAAACCAGCCATGGACCAGCAGGATTCTGCGCCGTCCCATAAGGCTAAAACGTCCCAGGCCTGGCTTCGAAACAATTTGACAGCGTTCATGTCCTCTGAAGAATGGCCCTCAGGCAGTCCAGATTTGAACCCATTGGATTACAAATTGTGGACGGTTTTAGAGGACAAGGTTTGTCACAAAAGATACTCCAACATTGGATCTCTTAAGACTGCTTTGGTTTGAGCAGTGGCCAATTTTCCAATGGACGAGGTTCGTGCATTATTGACGATTGGCCAGTGCGACATAAGGCGTGTGTAAAGGCAAAAGGCGGACATTTCGAATAAGTAGATTCTTTTTGGATACAGTATACATCAATAAATATATTAAAAAATATTTGGTTCAAAAACATTCAGTACTTTTTATTTTACAGCATAAAACGTGTGTAAAAGTATTTATGTCCCTACTAAGTAAGTACTTATAATTATATACTTATAAATCTTCGGCCCGAACTAACATATTATTTGTCCACTTGTTTTAAGTATTAATCAGTTGTTTTTTGGAGCCTGAGGAAGAACCCAAACCTAATTAAATCATAGTAATCAATAAATTCATATGAATGCACGAGTATGTTAAAAGATAATAACTCATCAATTTTGAGTAATAATCTTTGTATAAGTACATACGAGTATTGTAGGTACCCAAAGGAAAGGAAAAGGTCCTACTTAGTTTTTGACGAAAGACTAAGGAAACGATGGACGCTTTTTATAGTTAGAAATATTATAGATTGGGTTTATCTCACAAAGAACTTCAAATTTTACAGGCCTACTGGTAAAGGCCTGCAGCCCATTTGACATGTTTTTGTATACATTTTACCCGTATGATCACACAGGGACGATTTCAACATTAACTAGCAAGGGAGCCAGATACTGTCTATTAAAACTAAGCGCACCTACCTTATACCACATACGTTTACGTGCGATACAACCTTGTACTGTTACACACGTTTTATGCTGTAAAATAAAAAGTACTGAATGTTTTTGGAACATATATTTTTTGATATATTTATTGATGTATATTGTATCCAAAAAGAATCTACTTATTCGAAATGTCCGCATTTTGCCTTTACACACGCCTTAAGTCGCACTGGCCAATCGACAATAGATGCACGAACCTCGTCCATTGGAAAATTCGCTACAGCTCGAACAAAAGCATCCGTAAGAGATCTTTTGGGAAAAACCTTGTCCTCTAAAACCGTCCACAATTTGTAATCTAAAATCTGGGCTGCCTGCGGGCCATTCTTCAGAGGAAATGACCGCTGGCAAATTGTTTCGAAGCCTGGCCTGGGACATTATAGCCTTATGGGCCGGCGCAGAATCCTGCTGGAAAGTCCATGGCTGGTTTTGGAACAGGGAATTGTTAAGAGGCTTCACAACAGCTTCCGCGGCTTCTTGGTAAACTTTGGCCGATGTTTTGACTCCTTGTTTGCAGAAATGCAGGTCAGTGACACCATCGTAAGAGACACCCCACCAAACCATGGCTGAAGCTGGTTAATGACCCTTTTCCACGCTTGGGATCAGTTCAGATGCCTGCTTAGATGACCGCGCATACACTCTATCATTTTGCTTTTTAAATTTTTAATGAACGGTAAAAATTTTTTCATCGGTGAACAAAATTTTTCTGTCAAGCTATTCGCGTGCTTCACCAAAAGACGTTTGCATTTTTTAAACCTATTTTTTTAATGCTGCAGTCAATACATGTCCGGTACGTCGTTTGAAAGCCCCAAGTCCCAAGTCTTTTTAATGATTCGACTCATGGACTTTTGCGTGATATTCATCTCACGGGACATGATTTTCTGTTTTCGGAGCGGATTTCTGTGAATTCTTGATTTAGCGGCTTTGATGACATGCGGTGTTTGAACAGAGCGTGGGCGGCCCGACCGGTGGCGGTCTTTTACATGTTCAGTCTCCTCAATCAGTTTTATGCATCGGTAGACGAACATGCAGCTAATCCCGAGTGGCTGGAGCGTTTTGAAAATATCGCTTTTTTATTTCACACTTGAAAAACGCTATTACAGCGATACGGTTCTCATTATCTGACCACTCCATGATGAAAGTTGAAACAATTTTAAAATTCCGTTACAGACTAACGCTATTGAGGTTAGCTTTCAAAACCCATATGACATTAACGGGGTATGTTCAGTTCTACTATTGAAATGGGTGTGTTCAATGTTGTAACAGTATTTATGTCCATACTAAGTAAAGTCGCCCAGAAGTGAGTTTCCACGCAGGCATTGCGGATCCTATGTTGCTATACGATTCTCATTTGAGCTGGTAAGACAGCGAAGGTGTAAGAGCAGCTTCATTTTTTCATTACGGTTTTATGACGTATATCAAAACTAAAATGGACAATACGAAAATTCTCCTTGTCGATTACAAGGACACATCATAAAAGTAGCCTAAAACGTTTCATCTTCTACACCAGTTCTATTGTCAGAAACAACATCGACAGAGAGCTTCACTATGATTAAGTGCAGCGTTATTAAAAAAGCGTCAAAGTTAACTTTCGACCAAGAGCAGAACACTTGTTTTAACCACAAAAATACGAGAACATTTGTTAGTTTGAATGAGAAAAAGTTCCACTTAATTATTGTGATGTTTACATGATGGAAATTTCTTTCCAAGCTTTTCTCCAGCATTTTCAATACGTGAATGGTGGAAATCTTTGCAGAGAAGAGTTTTCAAGCAAACTTTAATAAATGGTGGAAGTCTTTGGAATATCTCACGTATAAAAGCTTAAAGTTGCCATTTCTTGGTATGCTTTTCACCATAGCCTGAGAGCTTGAAGAAAATGATTTTGCATTGTTGCTGGACGAAGCTTTTTCTTAACAGGCGTTTAACTGTTAATAGGTTGTAGTGTATTGTGTAACCGTAAGTCTTATAAAGGGTATTTTTTTGAGTTATAGAAGTTTAAAATTAAATTAAATAATGAGATGACAAAAGAGCAAACAGAAATGAAATTTCATGTGGTTAGGGTGTGGTTGGTGGGATAACGTAAATTCATGCAAAAGAGGCACATTTTTATGATTTGTTTACAACACAGTTAAAATGTTATTTTAACAATCAGTGATACGAGGGCATATCAATAACTCCGTGACTTTTCGAAAAAAAAACATTTATTTTCGAACATAATCTCCTTTCAGCTCAATACACTTAGTCCAACGTTTTTCCAACTTTGGGTCCCTTCCAAAAAATAGGATTTATCGAGGTACATAATAAAAAAGGCATTTGTTTGATCAATAATTTCATTGTTGGAGCTAAATTCCTTTCCGCCGAGCCATTTCTTTAGCTTTGGAAATATTCACTGGGGGCTAAATCCGGAGAATATGGCGGATGAGGTACCAATTCGTAACCGAATTCATGCAATTTTGCCATTGAGACTGCACCCATACATTATCTATATGAAAAATAACATTTTTCTTGACCATATGGGGCCGTTTTTTTAATCCTCGTTAAATCCATCCATTAAGTTGGCCGAAAATTCGCCGTTTATTGTTTTCCCTTTTAAAGGTAATCGATGTGGATTATCACGCGTGCATCCCAAAAAACTGTTGCCATCACCCTACTGGCTGACAAAGTCACCTTGACCTTCTTCGGAGCCGGTTTAACCGGAGAAACCCATTGTTTGGATTGCTGCTTGGTCTCTGCAATGTTTTAATGGATCAATGTTTCATCCACAGTTACAAAAAAAAAACAACTTCAAACAATACTTTGAGGATGTCACAATACTACGTTTATGGTAATCACGGCAGCTGTCTTGCAGACAGCATTCTTAAGCCCAACTGATCAGGTAAAATCGAAACCAGACTGCCATATGAAATGCGTATGACATCAACAATCTCACGCACTTTTACTCTTCGATCGGCCAACACCATATCGTGAACTTTGCCGACATTTCCGGGTGCATTGACCTCAATTGGCCGTCCAATTTTACAATCATTTATACTTGTGCGACTACAACAAAAGTCAGTAAACCGCTTGTTTGCCATTGAAATCGATGGTGCAGAGTCCCCATAGTATAAGTATTTATCAAGCTTTTCCTTGGTTTGATTGACGGTTTTTTTCCACAAAAAATAATGTTTAAAGAGCACTCGAAATTCACTTTTTTCATTTTTAACAAAATTCACGAGGTTGTATGTTTTGAACAGCTGTTAAACACAAACTAAATGATGCAACTCTCTCGAAATTTGCTAGTAATCTTTTAACAGATGGTACTTGACAGGAGCAGGGTTGGAAAGTCATGGAATTATTGATATGCCCACGTAGATTAATAGAAGTATAATTTTCAAAGAATAAAAAAATACGGTAATGGTAGAATTGTGGTGCCTTTCATAACTCAGTGCTAGATCGTCCGAAATCAAGTTATTTTGTAAATAGATAATTTTCCCCAGGCAACGTTTCATCCCAAATGTTCAAACAATATTCTAGAAAGGTTCTCGATACAAAAAATCAAATAAAAAACTGCAAACAAAAAGTTTAAAAAACTATGATACTTTGTAGGGACATAAATACTGTTACACACGTTTAATGCTGTAAAATAAAAAGTACTGAATGTTTTTGGACCAAATATCTTTTAATATATTTATTGATGTATATTGTATCCAAAAAGAATCTACTTATTCGAAATGTCCGCCTTTGGCCTTTACACACGCCTTAAGTAGCACTGGCCAATCGTCAATAGCTGCACGAACATCGCCCATTGGAAAGTTGGCCACAGCTCGAACCAAAGCAGTCTTAAGAGATCCAATGTTGTGGTATCTTTTGTGACAAACCTTGTCCTCTAAAACCGTCCACAATTTGTAATCCAATGGGTTCATATCTTGACTGCCTGAGGGCCATTCTTCAGAGGAAATGAGCGCTGGCAAATTGTTTCGAAGCCAGGCCTGGGACGTTTTAGCTTTATGGGCCGGCGCAGAATCCTGCTGGAAAGTCCATGGCTGGTTTTAGAACTGGGAATTGTTAAGACGCTTCACAACAGCTTCCAAAACGGTTTCTTGGTAACTTTTGGCCGATGTTTTGACTCCTTGTTCGCAGAAATGAAGGTCAGTGACCCCAGCGTAACAGACACCCCACCAAACCATGACTGAAGCTGGGTGATGACCCTATTCCACCCTTGGGATCAGTTCAGATGCTTCCTTAGAGGACCGCGCATACACTCTATCATTTTGCTTGTTAAATTTTCCCTAAACGGTAAAATTTTTTCATCGGTGAACAAAATTTTTCTGTGCAAGTTATCAGCGTGCTTCACCAAAAGACGTTTGCATTTTTTAACTATATTTGTTTTAAAGCTGCAGTCAATAAATGTCCGGTACATCGTTTTAAAGCCCCAAGTTCCAAGAATGGACTTTTGCATGATATTCATCTCACGGGTCATGATTTTCTGTTTTCGGAGCGGATATCTGTGAATTCTTTATTTAACGGCTTTGATGGCATGCTGTGTTCGAACAGAGCGTGAGCGGCCCGACCGGTGGCGGCCTTTTTATGCATCTGTAGACGAACATGCGGCAAATCCCTAGTGCCCGGAGCCTTTTGAAAATATCGCTTTTTCCATTTCACACTTGAAAAGCGCTATTACAGCGATACGGTTCTCATTATCTGACCACTCCATGATGAAAGTTGAAACAATTTTAAAATCCCGTTACAGACTAACGCTATTGAGGTTAGCTTTCATAACCCATATGACATTAACGGGGTATGTTCAGTTCTACTATTGAAATGGGTGTGTTCAATGTTGTAACAGTATTTATGTCCCTACTAAGTATAATATATAAGCGCTTGAGTATAACATCGAATAAGGGGAAGGCTGTAAAATGTAGACTTTTCAGGCGCCCAAAGTTTTCGGGTTTTCGCAAAAGTCACGGTGTATTCTTAACCACAGAGAAAATACTCTGGATGCACTCAATCGTAATATCTCAGTGGCCAATTTACTGACGGATTCACTTTAAGAAATAACGCTTTAACTAAAAGCGCTGTATGGCCACTCAATTGAAAAGTTATGTCTTCAGTCAGCAGTGAATTCAATGGAGGGTCGATATGACACAAACATTATTTTCAATTTTGCAGATATCATTAAAATAGTTTATCGTCTGGTTTTTAACCAAAACGGCATTAATCAATTTAACTGTTGTCGTATTGCCAAAAAAAAAACACTTCAGCTGTGTTTGTTTCCGGTTTCTTTACAAAAATTTGTAAGGAAATTACTCGGTAAGCAAGAGAGTTGGTATCAGGCTGAAGAAACAAGTAAGAGTTAGCACACATATTTTCAAACAAAAAAATCACATTATGACACACCCTGCTATATCAAAACATTTGTTGTTCTTTATGTATAAGTATACCAAAAAAATAATCAAACAAAATCGGTTAATTCTTATTTTCCAGATCTGCGTGAGATGGTTTAGGTAAACTATAAATCATCACAAACTATTTGTTTAAATACATTTTAAGCATTTTTACAAAGTTACATATTATTTCATTAATTATTTTATTACAATTTATTGTTTTTAATTGTCTGCTTTTGGCTTTTCTGGTTACTAAACTAGCGTTTGATAGAAAAGAAATTACTCGGTAAACAAGCAAGTTGGTCTCAAGTTCCTAAAGAAGCGAGAAATAGTTTTAACAAAAAAATCAAATCATGGCACACCCTCCTATATAAAAACATATGTTTTTTTATATAAACTAAAAAATTATCTATCAAGATGAGGTATCATCCGCGATTCTTATTGGGCAGATCTGCATGATATGGGTTAGGTGAAACTAAACTAATGGTTTAAAGATATTTTACGAATTTTTCCAAAGCAAATTTGTAGAATTTAATTTGTTTTTGTTATTTCATTTATTATTTTATTACAATTTTTTGTTTTTAATTGTCTGCTTTTAACAATTGCGCCAATGAAACCGCTTGTGTTTTTTTTAGTTTTTGATGTATTTAAAGAGAAGCAGTAGTTGTGATTTCGGTTAAGTCTAAACTAATAATTATTGCATAAACGCAATAATTAAGTTATTCGTTAATAAAGAATTCCAATTTTGTTGGTGTCTAACAAGTAATCTAGATGTACTAGACTCTTTGTAAAAAAAATTACAAAAATAATTTTTGTACTTAGCCTGGATTATTATCAAGTACTAGCCTCTATCTAGGTTAATAACTTAAGTTACTACAACAACTTACTTTTCTATTTTTTTTTTAAGAATTAAAGACTTTTTTATTGATATAATCAAAATACGAACTATTTCTTAACAAATGGCTTCACTATTGCGGTTTTAGGAACTTTTTTCTTAACAAATAGCTTCACTTTTGCGGTTTTATTAGCCAGTCTAAGTTATCGAAGCTTAACCTAAAACACCACAAATGTTCTCCAATAAGTCTTAATTTTTTTTCGTGTTGCAAAATTACCATATTGAAAACTAAGTAGGTGGCTTAGATAGTTACATTAGAAGAACACGGCTACTTTTTACAAATAAAAGGTAGTTTTAGTATACAATTCACACTTCGGTGGATTGTTTAAAAGCTAAAAAAGTCTGTGGACCAACAGTGGTTAAAATGGGGACTGTTTGTTGAGGCGCACTTAATACCTCTAAAAAGGGCGTAGTTGCTTATGGCCCGAATAGTCAAAACGTGGGATCAAGAGCCAATATGAGCATATGGGTAACGAATCTATATATACACGCCGTAGATAAATATGGTTACTTTATGGTCGCGGCAATAATATGTTCTCTGCAATAATAGAGTAGTATTATTTTTTGAATTTCATGTTGACAATAGAATGACTGTGGCAGTATTAATATTCTTAAAATGCGACAATAGCATTATTGCCACATTCAAAAATGAAAATATAGTTGTAGCTACACTATAAATTTGGTGAGTGCGACAAAAGTGTTGTTTTTTTGGGTTCTATGTTGCCAATAATACGAGGGTTGATATATATTTCGGATCCGGCAATAAAACCACAATAATTTACCATTGAAAATGGTTTTTTTGTTTTTCAAAATATTCTCCTTTAAGATCAATACACTTTTGCATGCGCACAAACCAATTTTCGAAGCACATTTTCCACTCCGATTGAGACACCTCCAAAATATGATTTTTGAACGCTTCAGCAGCTGCTTCGGTCTATGAAAAATGTTGACCACGCATTTTTTCTTGATGCTAGGGAATAAGAAGAAGTTATTAGGTGTCAAACCAGGGCTGTACGGTGGATGGCTCAGCATTTCGACTTCTTGAGTGCTCAAAAAGCTCATCGTTTCAGCTGATGTGTGAGAGCTCGCATTGTTGTTATGCAAAATGATCCGTCTTCTCTTATTTTCTTTCCTCATTTCTTCGAACAATGTTGGCAAACAGATGGTTGTATACCACTCCGAATTGAACGTCCTACGTTCCGCTAAAGGCACTGTGGCAACATGGCCGGTTATACCGAAGAAAAACGCAATCATTTGCTTCGATGTATTCATCCACGAACAACTTTTGTTGGACTTGGCTCGTCTTAAAAGACCCGTACGGTCGATTGTTGTTTTGTTTCGGGTTCATATGCATATATCCATGATTCTTTAAAATGAATGCAATGAATGAATGCAAAAAATGCAATCATTTGCTCCGATTTCCATTTTTGTTGCATTTGGCTCGTCTTGAAGGACCCATAGATCTATTGCTGTTTTATGTCCATGATTCTTCACCTGTAACAATGTTATACACTACCTTTAAGCCACCGCAGTTATACTTTTTTAACATCACTTTGCACCAATTCATACGATCCTTTTTTTTAAGCATTCGTCAAATTATGTGGGATCCAACGAGAACAAATTGTTTTCACGGCCAAATGAACATGCAATACTCGTATCTTATGGATGCTTGTCATACTAATGCCCAAGGATGCCTTAATCTCACAGTTTATCACATGTCGGTCTTTCTTAATCAGTTCATGCACCTCATCGATGGTTTCTGACAAAGTGATCGAAGTTGGATGTCCTTCACGAAATTCATCCTGGAGCGAACGGCGTCCGAGACTGAACTCTTGGTATTAGCGATTAACCGAGGTTATTGATGGTGCTTTATCGCCAAAAGTCGAAACAAGTTGATTTAAACACTCTTGTCTCGAAAAAACACGCCGAAAATCGTAAAAAATCATGGCTCGGAAATGTTCGCAGGATAATTCCATTTCTTGACTGAGATGAACTTTTCAACACACTGTAAAAAAAACAATTCGCCCTCAAATGACAAAACGTTCTCAGTGAAGTTATGCTAAAATATGTCAAGGTTTCCAATGGAAGTTCCAGTTTGCATCTGGCAACACGAGTATTGTCAGGACCCGAAATATAAATAGCGACCCTCGTATGATTACAGCAATCATATTGTATGATTGTAATATTTCTTAATATAATTATGGCTTTTTGAACAATGTTATTGTTGTGATTTGTAAGCAATAATTTTTTTTTATATGTAAATTAAAAGCAGATAGATTGCTTTGGATTTCTTTAATTGAAATACTCGTATTTCCAATAAATCAAACGCTTACTTTTTTTAAACGGATTTTTGCTCTTTTTAATAAAATCACTCCTATTATTTTAAATTGAATGTATTTGTAAATTATTTGCTTAATAAAAATCTCTATTGCTGACAAAATAACCCAATTCGAATAAATAATTTTGGGGATCAAACTTTGGTTGTAGGGATCATAACATGGTTGCGTGAACATCATGCTATGCTTGTGAGGACCATACCACGGTTGCTTGTGATACATTCTATTGATGTGAGCATCATAGTATGGTTGTGGGGATAATAGTATGGTTGAGTGTGAATTATACTATGGTTGTGGCGATCATAGTAAGGTTGTGAGTGAATGTTGTTGTGCCACAACCATATACCCAACAATAGTATGTTGCTCTGCGAATATTGTCTCCCTAACCATACTTTTTTTCTGCGTGCAGATTTACTTTGATGATTTGTCTTTTTATTATCTCTCGTACTCGTAATCATGAGCCCAAGGAGCTCCAAAAACCGGCCACTCATTTTTGTATGCTTAAATAGGGAAGTCAGGGTGGAGTGTATATAAAGATTTATTTGTTACTAGAGTAAGCATCCTTTCACCATATGACCCTCTCGCTTATGAGTGATTACCTTTAATAAATATATTGTTATTGCATTAGTATATTTGTTTTTTTTTTATAAATATCAATCTTTATTAATAAATATCCCTTTCAATAAACTTAGACGTTAGTGTTGAAACAAATCGAGTTTCTTCTTTAAGATTGTAGGTATTCGTTTTTGACTAGAATAGGTTCTGGTGGACTTAAAAAATAAACTCACAATTACGCCGCGGTCTCGCAATACAATTGGAACTACTAGATTTATGACAAGAAATAAAAATGATGTCTCCTAAAAGTGGGGTTATTTAAAATTCGTTAAACTAGTTATATATCGATCTTCTCATTACAGGAAATTTTGGTTTTTCTTTTTTAAAAATTATATAAAAGTTTCCTTTTGGTTTTTGGTCCATTTATGGTTGTTGTGTGTTGGAAGCATTCAATGGTTTCAGGACCCCGTTCTCTCTCTGTGTTTGTCTTATCGGCTTTTTGAAGTTTAAAATCGTGTTATTTTACTGTTTTCCGGTGAATCCGATGGTGTAAGCGATGACTGGGCCGATTGTGTAGGACTACCGCGATTGACTCGAGTCGTATTCTGTCGCTGAGCTCCGCCAATGTGAGCATTGGCTTGTCGTAGATTGGCAAAGAATTGCTGGCGTCGGGGGGCTCCGCCACCGCGTAATGGCAATGTGGGAATTTCACTGGGAGACTGGTGATGCAGTTCGTCCTGGGATATGTTGCGCATGGCGGGATTCACACATTCGTAGACGCTCTGGAAAAAATTAAAAAAAAAACATTAGTTTTTTCTATAGCAAATGTTTAATTAAGATGATAACAAATGAGAGGGCAATGCAAAGCGCTCAAGAGATTTATCTGCTGTTCTAAAACCCTGTAGCTAGAGGCACACTAAGGATGACTAAAAAATAGTAGAGTGAATCCCATTAGTTTTGAAGGTTAAGAGGACCATCTCAGAAATTAAACAACATCGTTTTATAAATCATGAACTTGTAACGGCGAGTGCTCCATTTGTTTTTATACATCAAATTTTAACTTCAAGGCGTACTGTCAGCTTAAAAAGGGCCACTTTTTGGATAGTGTTTTATTTTCTCTACATCCAAATGACCTTTACTGGCAGTATTTAGATTTGTGATAGCTTGGTCAAATAGCTGGGACTTGACCTTGACCGAAGTGGCTGGCTGATTAGCATAGGCTTAGGACTTGACATAGTCTTTGAGAATAGGATGGTGTTAAGTCTTATGATCGAAAAAGTAAATCCCTGATCGCTCCTGTCCCATAGCAGCCCGTATCAAATTCGCAACAATCTCTGTCTGGTTGGCGGCGTAAGGTCCAAAAGGGTGCACTCAGGCGCACAATTTTTAACGTTGCGACGACTGCCTGCTCAATTAAGACCTTATGACGAAATAGGAATATCGACCCTGTTTAATATTTTTAACATGTTAAGCAATTGTAAAATAATGGTAGGCATTAAAAAATACTTTCGCAGCTGTTACACACTGACGATTTCTATCGTTTCTGAAATATTACAATTGCAAATATTACTTGTATCAAAACTATCTGAATACCCTATACTAAGGAAATCCTACAACTATTTTGCATAAACTGTTAGATTAGAAAGCATTTGTATATACTTACTACTAGAAGCTTTTTGAAGCAAAAGATAAAAGCTGCCTATAAACAACTATTAAGTTTATGTCTTACTTTCTTCTTAGGATTGGAAACATAAATGTTTTATCAGCGAGAGCAAGCAATTCAAAAGCTTTGGCTATACGGAGTGAAATTTGAAGGCAAAAGCTCAAAATTTTTAAATGGTTTGTTGCGGAAAGAAAATAGCTTTGCATTCAAACACTCTGCCAAAACACCAGAGATGTTTTAATGAACCTTTTCCTCTAATATAACTTTTCTGCTCGAAGGCGAATCATCGTTTCTGTTTAAATGCATATTAGGAAAGCAAAAAAAGCTAATTCAAAGACTAGTGACAAAGTCTTATAATAATAGCCATAAGAAATCTACTTAAGCTTTTGCGTTTTGTGTGAAACCTTGCGAATTGTTGGTGTCATATAATGAATTTCCATTGCATATAAGACAAAACTTGGAAATTGATTTACAACTTTTATCTTACCTGCTCCGATGAGTACTGATTGTTTTGAGCAAAAGCCAATGACGTCAGCGATGGTAAAGCTTGAGCAATATCCGAACGTTCAATGCCCCGCACTATCAAAAATGTTCGCGGTATGAGTATGCCCACCAATATTGCCCAACCGGAAGCCTGCAGACCCAAAGGCAATGCTGCATCGCGAACTTCATCGCCAAAGAACGATAGCGTTACCCAGACAATCCAAATGATTAGCATTAGCACCGAACCGATGACGATGAGTATACCTTCCCGATAGTTGCGCTGCGAGCGATAAATGAATGGCACCAAAGCGATAATGCTCAACAGCAGCAGCATGTCATAAGCGAGCAAGCCGAATAACGCATAGCCATAATACATATTTTCACAGGCCACCTTATCCGAAGCGATGTGCATGGCCACCAGCATCTGTATGGACATGCCCAGTTGGACGAGAATGCTGAAGACGCAGATCACCGCCTGAATGTAGCCATTCACGTGGGAGAGAAAGCCTCCCTCAGAGCCGATAGAAGCCAACATTACTGATCGACACAGCAACAGTGAGAACACAAAACAATAAACGAGAGTGAGAATAAACACTCGCACGGCACAAAGAGTATTCAGCGTCTCAGCATCTTCGATTGTCACGTGAGAGTTGCGATGCTCTCCCACATACTCCAAGGAAAATGGTATGAAGGAGGTAAACATCAGCAACAGCGAAAGCAGCAGCAAAATTGATGTGACCGGATTGCCTTCGAACACATCACCCAGGGAAATGCGCACCACTATGAACACCAAAATGGCCAAGGTACAGATAAGGCCCAAGATGGCAGCCGTCATGCCGGTGGCCACCCAAGTGTCCGGTTTTATGCGCCAGAACATAACGGACTCGCCGTCGAACAGAAAGGGGTGCCTCGAGTTCTCTCCCGCCGTATATTGGCAATTGAAGATGTGGCCAAACTTCGTCTTCAGCTCCAAGCTCGTGTGATTGTCGCGATTATAGTGATAGTATGTGGTAATATTCGTGACGAAATTCTGTGCGGCAATTTCTCTCAGTGATGTTCTCTCTTCATCGTAGGTAACCGGCGGTGACCCGGTATCTTCGAGGTGTTTCTGAAACATTTGGAAATTCATCAAGGTGGCCAATTGGCGCATGCGCAAAAGATCCAATAGTTCGGCGGTATCATGGAAGGGCAGACGATTTTCAGGCTTTTCCCAATCCTCAATAAATTCCAAAATATGGCCACAACTATCCAACGCATAAAATTCTTCCGAACGTTTACAGTTTCTCTGCAGCGAAGACTTCAGCCAACGGGCTACCTCGAGTATGGGACGTGCAAAGGCCAAAACACGGGAGGGAAGTATTGACTTGCCAATTAGCGGTTCGTCCAAAGTCATTTGAGTGACATTTTTGTCAACCGCACGAAGATCAATTTCATTCTCCATTAGAATATAGGATTTGTTGGGTAAATCTAGTGAAAGTAAACAAAACAGACACAATATTATTTAAACAATTATGTTGTAGGGTTAATTTACTTATATATGACGCGCAAAATAGAAAGGGACCTAAGGTTAAAAACCAGTTTTGTTCAGGAGAGCCATTATAAAGATTAGGTCCCTTTCTATTTGCGCTTAGAATCGTCGACTTCACTTTCATAAAACGCGCATATCTCTGGGAGGGAACACTTTTGGCGCATGGGATCGGTCTCATTCGATGCTTAGATGTTGTCCACATCAAAAAAAAGGAAAAAAAAAAGAAAATTGATTTTTTTACCCTTAGTTCCCTTTCTCTATGCGCTGTCACATATATGATAATCTGTAGTCCAGATCAATTTATTAACATTGATATCCCTAGGGCCTTTGAAGACGTATTATCGTATTCACAAACCCTAGATATCAAAATCGGTTTCTACTTATAATTACGATCTGTACTTTAATTACAACGATAGATAGACAGATGGGCTGAAATCAGGTAGTGATTCTGAGTAGGTCGGTGTATTTAACGAAGGGAATATATCCATTCACTAACTCATAATACCCTGTAGCACAGTGTGGTGTAGGGCATAACTATAAGTTTGTCGACTTTTCGACGAATTTTATAAGTGATTTTATCAACTTCTAACGTTTTTTTGTCGGCTTAGCTCGGTTTTAGGTTAGGTAAAACCCGTACTTATTATAACGATTGATTCAGAAACACTATCTAATTTCATTTTCCAATTTCCGCCCGTTCGTATATCCACCTATCGTAGTAATCACAGTAGAGGCTGCAAAAACCAACCGTTTTGGACATAAATTTGGACATCGATCGAATTGATTGAACATTGGATTAATTCTCTTTATCGATATATGTTTTAAAAGCTGGTGTAAAAGCCACTGTAGCTCTAGACAATACTGCAGCTTTGGGAGCCACATATAACAACCGACTCTGATTACATTTCGCAAAGAACTTTGCGAGCGACCAATGACAAAATAAGTTTCATGTTTTCAATAGGCCCCACATAAAGGTTCCTTTTTTAGGCAAGTCCTAATACTTTCACGTAAAGTCACATAACCTATAAACAAAATGAGACATAGATCATGAAAATCGATTTACGCGTTTCGCTTTTATGCGCAATTAAGTGAAGATATGAATTTCAAAAATTTGCTCGAGATATGTACAAATTTTTTGGAAAAACGTTGACGACTTTTTTATGATGCTCAGAGTTTAAAAAAAATAAGTAATGAACAAAAGGTTATTTTTATGATTGCTCAAAACGACAAAAAGTGTAAAGTCCTAATACTTTCACGGCAAGTCACATAACCTATGAAAAAAATGAATCATAGATCATGAAAATCGATTTAAGCGTTCCGCTTTTATGCGCAATTAAGTGAAGGAATGAATTTCAAAAATTTGCTCGAGATACTCGTATGAACAAAATATTTTGGAAAAAACGTTGACGACTTATTTTACGATGCTCAGAATTTTAAAAAAAATAAGTAATGAACAAAAGGTTATTTTTATGATTGCTCAAAACGACAAAAAGTGTCAAGTCCTATTACTTTCACGTAAAGTCACATAACCTATGAAAAAAATGAATCATAGATCATGAAAACCGATTTACGCGTTTCGCTTTTATGCGCAATTAAGTGAAGGTATGAATTTCAAAAATTTGCTCGAGATATGTACAATAATCTTTGGAAAAAACGTTGATGACATTTTTATGATGCTTAGAATTTAAAAAAAAAAGTAATAAACAAAAGGCTATTTTTATGATTGCTCAAAACGGCAAAAAGTGTCAAGTCCTATTATTTTCACGTAAAGTCACTTAACCTATGAAAAAAATGAATCATAGGTCATGAAAATCGATTTACGCGTTTCGCTTTTATGCGCAATTAAGTGAAGGTATGAATTTCAAAAATTTGCTCGAGATATGTACAAAATTTTTTGGAAAAAACGTTGACGACTTTTTTATGATGCTCAGAATTTAAAAAAAATAAGTAATAAACAAAAGGTTATTTGATTTTTATGATTGCTCATAAATGTGCGTGGACGCTGAATTGGTGTTTTTGTTCATTTATGATATCTAATCCGTTCGCAGTCAATTAATGGGAAAAAAGAAAGTGCACATAATACGAGGGCGACCGCAAAACTAACTGGCCTGGCACATTTTCTGTTTTACTAGCAACTTTTTTTGTTTTTTTAAATCAATCTTTTATAAGCCATCTGTCAAAATTTCCGAAATATTTTATGATTATTTTCGTTGTTACAGGTGATTGAAGTAAACAAGTTTTATAATTTTTGAAAAATGGAAAATAAAGTGCGGTAATTAAACACTTTTATATGAAAGGTTATACGCCACAATTAATCAAAGATAAATTGGATTCTGTTCATGGTGATAATGCACCATCATACTCCACCGTGAAATCCTGGGTTCAACAATTTAAAATGGGTCGTTCAAGTACGGAAGATGAACAACGCTCTGGAAGACCGAAAACTGCTACTACTATTGAAAACATTAGAAAAATATTTAATGAAGTGACTAAAGAAAGACGAATAAAGCTCAGAGAACTCGCTGATATTGTTATAATACACGAAAAACAAGTTTGGAGTATTTTACATGATGAACTCCACATGAAAAAGCTATCCGCAAGTAGGGTGCCGCGTTTGTTGACTTTGCCCCAAAAAATCGTCCGTTGGACCAATTCCGAGGAGCTTTTAGCGATTTATCAGCGTAATCCAATAGAGTTCTTGCGCCGATTCATAACTGTTGATGAAACATGGATCCATCACTACATCCCAGAGTGCAAAGAACAGTCAAAACAATGGATAGAGGCTGGTAAAAGTGGTCCCAAGAAGGCGAAAACTGTTAAGTCAGCAGGAAAAGTAATAGCCACAGTATTTTGGGATGCAAGGGGTATAATATTTATTGATTATCTTGAGAAAGGAAAAACTATAAATAGTGAATATTATTGTGCATTATTGGATCGGTTGAGTGAAGAAATCAAGATAAAACGACCGCATTTAGAAAAAAAAGTTCTTTTTCATCAAGATAATGCTCTTTTACACACTGCATTTTTAACTCAACAAAAACTGGCCGAACTACGATTTGAAATTGCTCCGCATCCACCATGTAGTCCAGATTTAATTCGTTCTGATTATTTCTTGTTTCCAAATTTAAAAAAAATTCTCGGTGGCAAAAAATGTTCGTCCAATAGCGAGGTTATTGCTGAAACTGAGGCATATTTTGAAGGTCTTGAAAAATCTTATTTTTTCGGATGGAATTAAAAAACTTGAAAAACGTTTGATGAAGTGTATTGAGTTGGAAGGAGATTATGTTGAAAAATAAATAATAATAATTCCAAAGTAACGGTTCTTTTTATATTAGGCCAGTTACTTTTGCGGTCGCCCTCGTAATGTGTGTTTTTCCGTTCCACAAGCGTCAACTTCAACGAGGATGGAAAGTGACAATAATTAAAAATGTTCTAAATTTTGTTTCCATGCTTAAATAACATATAAAAATCTCATATTTTGTGTGTAAGAATAACTGTAATATTAATCGGAATGTTTATTGTCTTGCAAAATAAAGAATCAATAAAAAAGTCATCAACATACAAATGCTATTTTCAAATCTAGATGCCCCTAAAAACACCTCCTCTTTTATTTCACTAAAATCTATGATCAAGTACCTGTTATAAAGTTGCGCTCCATTCTTTCCGTTGGCACCGCAAAGATCGTTCCGTTCTCCTTAAAATGCGAGGCCATTTTATTTCCGAATAGTATGTAAATATTGGAATCGCTCTTAAAATGCATCAGACACATGTGCTCTTTACGAGACGCTTCCATAAAATCATTGTAGACATTTAAGTTCTCGGTCAGAATCTCCACAGAGGCGATTTTATCACCCCACGGCATCTGATGCAGCAAATGAGCCACTTTGGGAAACAGGTCATCGCGAATGGACGGTATCGGCCAGATGTTATATTCCAAATCTTCGATAATAGCCTCCAGTAGGATAAAGTAATCGTAGTCGATAAATATGCCCATGGCATGAGTAATGCACTGCTGCTGGAACTTAATCTCTTGCAGCAGTATATTCTCTAATATGTTATCGTTTTCCAAGGTAATGGCTCGAATGCCTAAAATAAGAGCCTCAAATTAGTCAATAACTATAATCAAGCAATCTCTTTAAACTTACCTATTTCAAAGTCAGCTTCCATCAAATTGGCCACATTCAAACGATTTATCACAAACATGGCCGATGTTGGATCCGTGGTCATGACACTCACCATTATGTCACCTTCGATAATGTGCACGAAGTCTTCTTGACTTTTAACCACGGTCAGATCTTCTTCGGAATTCGGTATGATGGTCTGTATGCCATGGATACAGATGTTGTCAACGCTGGTGGTCGTCTCGTACAGCGGTGGGTCCTCTGTAGTTGTTGTGGTCGTCGTCGTGGTGGCTTTACTTAAGGGAGGCGGTCGTCTCGTTGACAGAGATCTAGATTTGGTAATTTTCGGTGGGGCTTTCGCTGGCGGCGTAGAGGATGCGATTGTTGTGGAATCGTCTTCATCATCTCCGTTAATTGGAGTTAATAGGCAACAGAGAAGTATGATATAGAAGAAGAACACTGAAAAGTAGCAGCAGAACAAAAGTATAAGCTTTATGACTGTAGATAAAATGGTAACTGCTGCAGTAAGAATGATAAAGGTGGTCCCAAAAAAATGGTAACTGCTGCAGTAAGAATGATAAAGGTGGTCCTAAAAAAAATGTGGGTCTTGTAGTGTGTGTGACTATGACACAAATTAGCTAGGTTCAAAGGCTAGTTTCAGCCTCGAAAATACCGGTGACTGTTTTAAATGTAAAAAATTAATCTGTGTGCCATGTAAAAAAGCTACCTAGCTGTTCGGAGTTGGAAAATCGTGCACTGATCTAAGAGGAATTCCCCGTTTTTGCCTTAAATGGATCCCGCACAATTTGACAATCGCTCAAAAAAAGGTTCGTGTCGATTGGTGCAAAGACACGAAAAAATATGATCGCGGTGCTTCAAAAAACGTTTATAAGATCGTCACAGGTGACGAATCATGGGTCTATGTGTATGAGCCCGAAACAAAACAGCAATCGACAGTGTGGGTCTTCGAAGACGAGCCAAATCCAACGAAAGTTGTTCGTGAAAGAAGCACTTTGAAGCAAATGGTCGCCTGTTTCTTCTGCAAAACTGGTCGTGTGACGACTGTTCCGCTTGAGCGACGTAGGATGGTCAATTCTGAGTGGTACACCACAATTTGGTTGCCTGAAGTCTTTGGAGAAATTCTAAAAACGAACAGGAGAAGACGAGCTCTCACACATCGGCTCAAACCAGCGGCTTTTTGACCGGCCAAAACGTCGTACAGCCCTGACTTGACACCCACTAACTTCTTTTTATTCCCGCACATCAAGAAAAAAATGCGTGGTCAACGATTTTCGTCGCCAGAAGATGCTGTTGCAGCGTTCAAAAACTATGTTTTGGAGGTGTCTCAATCGGAGTGGAAAAAGTGCTTCGACAATTGGTTTGTGCGCATTCAAAAGTGTATTGGTCTTAAAGGAGAATATTTTGAAAAACAATAAAACCAATAACAATGATTAATTATTGTGTTTTTATAGCCCGGCCCGAAATATAAATAGCAACTCTCGTAACATACTTATATAAAAACCAAAAAACCTAAAACTCAAAAACCCCACAGCAAAAAACCAATTGGTCGGGTTTTAGATATTTTTAATAAACTTTTGGAGATGAGAACAAATACGAGTTATACAAGATATAAACTGATCGTTCATATTTGCGGTTTTTGCTTCTTATTTACATCTGAAATAATCTTATATTTCTAGAATTAGTTCTTTACTTACCCTTGAGTCCTTGTATTTTTGATTTTCGAAATTTCCAAGCCATTATAGTTCACTAATTGATTTCGATTGATTTGTTTATCAGTTTTTTTTTCTTTTAATTTAATGCCCTTCTTATGGATTTGTTTCTGTGCTGCTAATAATTTTCACTGTTTTCACTGTATCTGGAAGATAACTTAAATGTTGCAAATATTTCATACTAATTAACGTCTTAACAAAACCCGAACTTGGTCTCGTTGTCATTGGTTTAACACGCGCTAAAAATTTTTAATAATCCCAGCAGATGTGAGACGATTTAAATCGGTGAGTGAGGGCTATCACTGTGACCGACGCAGCTGGAGATTGCCAGATTGCGATACTGTGGAAGTGACACAGCGAGAGCGTCTTGGGGGTACAACAACACTGAGCTTTTCACGCTAAACACTAACTAAATTAACAGTTTTTCATTGAACGAGTCACAATTGTTTTTCTTCTTGTTCGCTTTGACTTTGGGGGTGTTTGGACAAGATGCGTTTTATGCCCGCCTATCGCACCTCCTTAGATTGGATTGTGGGTCTGTCGTAGTCGCTGGTCTACTGCTGGTTTTTGTTTCTTTTTCTTCTGGTCGTTATTCTTGGTTTATTTATTGGTACTTATTCTGGGTTTTGTGTGTTTAACTGCGATTCCATGTGATTCCTCTTTGGACATTTGTTGAATGTTTTCCTTTCGTCTGGCTCGGGGTTTGGGTTAGTGGGTGTTCGAAGATGGGTGATGTTGCTATGACTGTGTTTTTTTTGTTTTGTTTTCGTAGTTTGTACACTTTTAATCGCCTTAACGCGAATAACACATATCGGAAAAATACTCGTATATGTGTAACTTATGTTCTCTTGTTTTAAAACTGTTGTAACAGCGTGCACAGTGGGTAACACTTGAAGAGGAAGTACAATACATGTTAAGAGTGTAAAGCAGGAAAACTTCAAGTTAATCACATTCAAGCACATTTTAAATATTAGTTTCTGATAGAAAAAATCCTTAAGTAAAATCATTGAATGTATGAAATCTACACGCAGAAAAAAAGTATGGTTGTGGTGACAATATTCGAAGAGGACAATACTATTGTTGGGTGGTACAACAATATTATGATCCTCACAACAATAGTATGATTCACACATAACCATACTATGATCCCCACAACCATAGTATGATTCACACTCAACCATACTATGATCTCCTCAACCATATTATGATCCTCACAACCATAGTATGTTTCACATACAACCATAGTATGATTCTTAAAACCATAGTATGTTTCACATACAACCATAGTATGATTCTGACACAAATATACTATGGTCCCCAATATTATTTATAAGAATTGTCAACAACTTGTCAACAATAGTATTGAATAATGAAAATTATTAAAAAATACATTAAATTCAAAACAATAGAAGTGATTTATTTAACAGTAGAAAAAATTAAATAGACCGTTTTTATAAAGAAAAAAAGCCTTCTTGACAAAATTGAAAACACTTAACATTTTTATTAAAAATATTTCAGCAGATTGTTTGAAAATTTTTAATTTCCATATAAAAACTAATATTTTTGCATCAGATCCGTAACAAAAACATTGTTCTAAAAAGCATTTTTAAATGAGGAAAAATTACAATCATACAGTATGATTGCCGTAATTATATTAGCGTAAACATAAAACCCTAAGACAATACTTTTGTCGCACCAATCATATTTATATTGTTGCTAAAACCATATTTTTATTTCTAAATTTGTTAATAACAGTATTGTTAGATCTCAACAATCTTAATATGGCGGCAATCATACTACTGTCAAAATTTCAATTCAGTTAACAATACTATGGTTGCCACAAACATAGTTTTATTACGGAGAACTTATTATTATTGCCGTAACCATATAGTAACCATGTTTTTTCTCTGCGTGTAGATTGACATTTGGTATGACAGGACAAGAAATTCAGCAACATTACTACAAGCAGGGAAAAGATATAGTTACTATATGGTCAAGGCAACAAAAATATGTTCTCTGCAATAAAACATGTTCGTCGTTACCATAAAATTGTTTTTGAATATCATTTTGACAACAGTATGATTGCGGCAAATTTAATATTGTTGAAATGTAACAATACTATTATTACCAAATTTAGAAATAAAAAATATGGTTTTAGCAACAATATAAATATGGTTGGTGCGACAAAAGAATTGTGGTTTAAGATCATAATATGGTTTGAGGAGTTATAGTGTGATTAAGTGTGACTCATAATATGGTTGTGGGTTCATAGCATGGTTGTGTGTGAATCATACTATTGTTATAAGGATCATAATATTGTTTTGCCACAACCATATACCCAACAATAGTATGAACATTGTCACCCTAACCATACTTTTTTTCTGCTTGTAGGAAAAAGATTTGGTAGTCATTCCAAATTATTAAAGTGCAATTCATTTTAAATCCTGGAATGTGAATGCATTTTAATAATATCCAGAAGGTAACGTTCAAGCTTTAAATTTGCTATGTTTCGAGTTTGATCCCGAATATTTGGTAGACAAATTGATTGTAACAACAACAAATTTATATGTTTAGCAAAATAAGTCCTTGTAATTTCCGGGGCTACTTATATATCCAAATTCGTTCGCAGCAATTATTTGAGTAAGAACAGCAAAGATGCAGGTGCCGACAGCATACTAGAAGAGTGGTATTTGATCGAGAAGGCGAACTGATTGAAGAATTCGATTATATGCCGATATGTCTTCATATGGGATAACTGCAAATTTTCTTCGGCTTTGTTTTGTGCCCTGTATTATTTTATACAGGTGATTCTAGATCTTTAATAAGGCATTCAGCACTACAAGACATTTCAGAGAAGATTTATTATGGTATAAATATAAAAAAGAGCTCATATTCTAACGGTGCCGATGTCACCTAAAGAATGTAGCGAGATAGACTTAAAACTACACTCATACCTCGCTATACGGCGAGGTATGAGTGATAAAGAACGTTATACGTTCTTTCGCTTTTACGGCCTTTTCAAATTATGGCTTGATTTCGTTATACGTTATACGTTCTTTCGCTTATACAGCCTTTTCAAATTATGGCTTGATTTTATTATACGGCCAAAAAATGTACATACTTTGATGAGAGGCGAAGCAGCAAGTGCTGATGAGATGCAGCAAGAAAGTTTCCTTCCGTATTAAAATTAATTATTGAAACAGGTGAACATTGCTCTGATCAAGTCTTTAATTTTGACGAAACTGGGCTTTATTGGAAACAAATGCCGGACAGAACCTTCATTTCAAAAGAAGAAAAATGTGCATTTGGGCATAAGGCTTCATAATCGAGTTTGACGTTACTTCTTGCAGCTAATGCTTCTGGTGACTTAAAATTAAAAGCATTGCTTGTCTACTTATCAGAAAATCCAAGAACTTTTAAAGGAGTCGATAAGTCAAAACTGATAGTCATTTGGAAACCCAATAAAGGGGCTTGGATGACAAAAGCTATGTTTGAAGATTGGTTTAAAAATGATTTTTGTCCTGAAGGTAAGACATATTTAAACAAACAAAAATTGAGCAACAAAATACTGCTTCTATTAGATAATGCTCCTGGACATCCTGTAAACTTGTCTGAATTAGTGGGAGGAGTATAAGTGGAGTTCCTCTCAAAAAACGCCACAGCTTCAATTCAACCCATAGATCAGGATGCAATCGCCACATTTAAAGCACTTTATTTGCGCAAAGCATTCCAGGAGTTGGTTTGCCGAAACTGATGTTAAGGCGAAAACTACATTAAAAACTTTTTGGAAAGGTTATAATATAAAAAAATCTGAAGTGAATATCGTCGAAGCTTGGAACGAGGTCAAACCGGAAACTTAGAACAAAGTTTGGAGAAATATATGGCCGGAATGTGTTCTAGCATCTGAGTCAAGCATTTCCGACGCTGAGTTCGTGCCTGCCATTTGCCAAAGTATTTTGGGAATGGCCAAAGATGACGGCTTTGACATGATTAAATGATTTGCTGCGACCTCTACACTGAAGAGGTAATGCAACTTGGTTCTTTCGAACCATCAGTCAGTGAGGAGGAGCCAGAGCCTTTTAATAAAATTAACTACAAAAAAGATTAAAGAAGCTCTTGATTTTTTTGAACAGGGCATTTGGTTCTTATTGATAATGATTCGCAAGGAGAAAGTAGTGCCCAAGTTGCACAATCAGTAAATAACTCTTTTGGCTGCTACAAACAACTTCAGGAGAACCTAAAACACACATCATAGCAAGAACGATTAAGTAAATTTTTTAAGCCCAAAGTTCAAGAGCAATGCGAACTTCATTCTACACATTTAGTTACTCATGTTTTCTTAACACTTAGATAAATATTTGTAATGTTCCTTTTTCTAAATAAATATGTATGATTCTTCTTCGCTTTGCCATAAATTAGTTAAACTTGCTATTTTGACTGAAACTATTTCTAGTGTTCTTTAATAGAACCGATCCCCTGCTTTTAATATGGGTTTGTATGAAAATATGCAATTCGTTATACGGCTTTTCGGCTTACGGCCAATTTTTTGGAACGCATCTAGGCCGTATAACGAGGGATGGGTGTATTTTAAGACTTAGGACGCATTCGAAATGGGTTTTTGATAATGAGGACAAAACAAAGCTTATGCATAAACATCAACTAAAACATCATCGCCACATTCTTTAGGCGGTCAGTTCCAATCTCGAGGTGCTGCACGAATTTATCTACCTCGTTATGTCGTTAGAAAAAGGAATGTGCTTCAAAATAGATGCTATATTGGGCTAAGCATACGGATAAAAATCAATGCAGGAAAAAGGCCCTATTCTACACAATTATTTTACGTGCTTCTTTGTGAGGCTAAATGGTAATGCTTTCAAAAGCATGTGAGGATTATCCTTCGCAAAATCAATGGACACGAATTCTGAGCACTGTCCTAATACAAGTATAGTTCATAATATTAAAATGCAGCTATTGCTAAGGTAAGGTTATATCAGTCGAAAGGATGAAATGCTGTAGCTAGCAAGTCATTAGCGGACACATTCCACAAAATACGTAAACCGACTACATTGAGGTTCTAGTAGAAAAATTAAGCAAATGAAGACATGCAAATCTATGGCATTATGAACGGGAGATATCTCGCCCCTTATAAATCCACTTTTAATTTAAAAATATCATCATAAAAGATAATGTAAAAGGTAGTGACTACGTAAAGATTGGTAACAAAAAATGTAAGTCGATGTCGTTTCTATGTTTTTGCTAAGCTCTACACACGATTATGAAGAATTCTGCTAAGATGGATGCTGTGATGACCAATATTGTTTATAATTTTGTAGATATATACTAGCAATTTCAGTTTATGTAACCCGTAGACAGGTAGAACATTTGTAGCTATATCCTTATAGAGCGATGATGTAGAATATAAAGTAGGAAGATTATTAATTATTTTCAATGATTTATTTTGCAATATTTGCAAGGATTTCAAATCAGAGTTCTTTTTGTATCCATACACAATGGCCATATAGTTTAGATGACTTTGAATTAGTGTTTGGAATATTAAGTATTTGCTTGCTTTATCTAGTTTGTATGTCATTTTAAACAGGATTCCTATGGCAGGTGTTATTTTGGATCGCAAATGTTTTATATGAAGCTTCCAATTTAAATTTCTTTGTAAAGTTATTCCTAAATACTTAACACTGGTTACTTCCGAGAGTTCTCTGCCTTTTACGTAAATTTTACAGCTGTCCTCATGCCGATTGTATTGCGGTCGGAACTTTATAGGTTTATATGGTTTTAGTTTCATTTAGCATCAATCTGTCCAATCTCAAAAATTCATCTGCATCTCTTATTATGAATGTTTTTAAAACTAAGCTTTTACTGTCATTAATCTGTACAAAAGTGCCTTCTATTTCTCAAATAATCTTCAAACAGCAACAACTCATCATCTCTCACGCCATAATAAGATAGCTTCTGACATAATATCGAGTGGTCCACAAGATCAAAAGCTTTCGAAAAATCATAAAATATCGCACCAACTCCTGAGAAACCACAATCAAGTCCGTCACAAATATAGTTAACTACCGCTTCTTCAGTTCCACATCCTTTTCTGAATCCGCATTGATTATCGAAAAGCAGGCTCTCATTTTCCAAATATGTTGAAAGTTGGAAATGAATTATTTTTTCAAAAATGGAGTTAATTACTTAAAGCAATGAAATCAATCTATATTTATCAATAGTGTTTGGACTTGTTATTTTGGGAATCGGGACAACTTTGTGAGTTTTCAATATGTCAGGATAACTTGCAGAATCTATTGTATCATTGAATATTTTCACCAAAATCTGAGACAACTCATCCATACATTCAATATTCGTTAATGGTAAAATGCCATCACTTCCGGTACCTTTAGATGTATCCATGCTAGATACGAGTTTGCAAACTTCATCATTAGTTGTATATAAAAATTTAAAACGATTGCGATGATGCCTTATTGTTCTCAATTCGTTAAAACTATCCAAAGGATGTACTTTAATTTGTAGTTTTAACTCCTGCACCGATTTTAAAAAGTAATCATTGAACATCTGAGCTTTTACAGTATCACTAGATATAAGATCACCGCCCTGAAGCTTGATTTCAGATTTCTGCTTTCTTCCAAGAGTCTGGTTTAAAAACTTCTGCATTCCCTGGGTTTTTGTTGAAATTTAGATACATTTTTGTTGATAATACTCATTCATAGACACTCGGGTGGAAATTTCAATGACTCTACTTAATCTTTTCAATATAGTTTCTACATCGTAGTTCGTTTTTCTTTTTCTTTGCTTCAACTTTATTTTATATACAATAAGCAATTGCAAGTTATCAAAAGCCCACGGGGTAAGTTCACGCATCACAAATACAATTAATTATATGAGCAGTATCATTAGAAGGATTTCCAATCAAATCGCAGAGGTGTAAATTGCGAGTAATAGAATCCCTGGCTTACTGATAATTACAACGTCGTTGCTTGATTTCAATAACCTCACAACTTCTTTCGTTTGATTGAAATCTACAACATATTATATTGTGATCACAGAGGTGATTTTCAACAATTGTAACACTTGCTCCATGTCAATGTAACACTTGCTCCAATTTGTAACACTTGCTCCATGTTACTGTATACGTGATCAATTGCCGTTCCACTACAAGGACGCGTAATCAGTTTGTGACAATTTGCGTAACTAAAACTATCAAGGACATTCATCCCAACTCGCTTTTTATTAAAGATTGATAAAAAAAAATTGTAACTCCGCTCGTAGTCCCAAAATATTACAAATTAAATATTACATGTACAATGATATAGAAAATATCGGAAGCCTCCAGATTAATTACACATAAAATAAAAAAACTCCCATTAAAAATTTCCTTTTTAGCGCTACGTCTTTTTCGCGGTTAGGGCTCGATTTGTTTATATAATCTTACTAATATTTTTAGTCTTACTGCAAGAGGTTTTAGTGAATATCTGAATCAATTTAGACTGAGAGTTTTAAGATATTCAACAGATTTGTACAGTACAAAAGTGGTGCAATTAATTTATTTATCATATTTCAAAGATTTGTTTTATTTTATAGTTTTGACGAATTCGCCGATAAAACCTCTTTTCTCATTCACAATTTAATGTTGTCACTTAACCATATTGCAAACTAACTGCCTATATAACGAAAAAACAAGACAGTAATCCGTGAACAGTTTGCGCCATGTTAAACACTGTGCGCACAGTGTTAAGCCACCGTTAAATTCAATGAGCCGGTCCCAGCATTGAACGATGCGCGCGTTAAACAAAGTCAGTCAATATTTTCTTGTTTTATTTCTATACACTTCACTATAGGATAAGAGCATAAACAAAATTGTCATTCCGTTTGTAACATCTCGAAATTCTTACTTTTTGAACTTTTCCACTATATAAGTATAAACATTTAATTAACCCACTTGGCGCCAACGTCCTTTAAAAGGTCCCGTTATTTTTCTTCTATTTCTTTGCCATCACTTGATGCATTTTCAATATAAACCAAATACAAAAATACTTTTTTTCAAAAAAAAAATACTTTTTTTCAAAAAAAAAATATTTCGGCGCCATGTGGGTTAAAAACTACGTATATGTGACGCGCAAAATAGAAAGGGGCGTAAGGTTAAAAACCAGTTTTGTTCAGGAGAGCCATTTTAAAGATTAGGTCCCTTTCTATTTGCGCTTAGAATCGTCGACTTCACTTTCATAAAACGCGCATATCTCTGGGAGGGAACACTTTTGGGGCATGGGATCGGTCTCATTCGATGCTCAGATGTTGTCCACATTAAAAAAAGTGAAAAGTTGATGAAAAGTTTTGATCAGGTGAGCCATTTCAAAGATTAGATCCCTTTCTATTTGCGCTTAGAATCGTCGACTTCACTGTCATAAAACGCGCATATCTCTGGGAGGGAACACTTTTGGGGCATGGGATCGATCTCATTTGATGCTCTGATGTTGACCACATCAAAAAAAGAAAAAAAATGAAAATTGATTTTTTTACCCTTAGTTAGTATTTGTAGACGTATTGAACGTCCTAAAAAGGCCTTGGTAATAGGGTCTATGGGCCCTAAGAAATTGTCCCCTAATAATTTGGTAAATAATGGTATTCAGAAACAGTAAAATTTCTCCACAAATCTAAACATCCACCAATAATTTTGGTTTGTTTCAATATGGGACTTTGTTCGGCCTATATGGGTCCTAGGAGCATAAAAAACGACAGGTACAGGGTGTCCGCCGGGAAGGTAAACTACTTTGTTTTGCCGCAATTTTGGTTAGCATCTTGAGAGTTCATATACATATTCGTGAAGAAGAGACGTGGTAAATTTATTATGGAAAAATATTCCATGAATCGTTAAACATTTTATCAAAATCAAACGTCGATTACTGTGACGATGAGAAAGTTACGTGAAATTTAAGGGAGTGAATGACGTATAGTGAATGATTTCGAAAAAAGATGGTCTACAGCTGATAGGCCCCAGCATGGACCACAACGTACTGCAAGATCGGCTGAAAACATAAATGCTACTCAATCCATTAACCTCAATTCGACGCCATGCTGAATGTAATGAAAAATGTGCTCAAAGCGGCTCGCGTTTGTGAGGCTAACAGAGGCGGACATTTATCTGATATTGTATTCCATACATAATTGCCAACATTAAAAAAAACATTCAACAATATAAGATCCATTATCTTATATTTAGTCAAAAATTATAAAAAAAAGTAGTATACCTTCCCGATGGACACCCTGTATAAGAAAACATTTTAATTTCGCCAAGAAATGGGCAGTTTTATTTCATTTTATTAAGTCTATGTTTTTATGTTTCAACATCCACTTATTAATATAGTGTTTTTATGGCAAGTCCGTGAATAATATGTAAAACAAGTAGGCAAGTTTTAAACTAAAGTATAGCCACGCTGAAATATATCCACGCCTTTCTAAAATATAGCCACGCCCTCCTAAGGTTTAGTTTATATAAAATCAACATCCATAACTATTCAATTTCACTACCACTGCCTAAAGCGTACTGATTTTAATCAAATCACATAAAGGCTCCTTTGTGTGGAGGATACTTTTATGGGGCGTGGCTACTGTTTTTATCTTAAGCGTATACGGTGGCATGTCAGTCATAACGTCTAAAGACATAATGTCTATAGACATAATGACACTCCAAAAGTGACATAATGTCTATAGACATTACAGCACTTTTGAAAGTGACATAAAGTCAAAAAAAAAGTGTCACAAACTCTTTAGACATTGTAACACTTTTGGAAGTGACATAATATCTTTAGACATTATAGCACTTTTGAAAGTCACATAATGTCTAAAGAATTTCAAATAGTTAAGAAACGTGCTTCCGTTAGCAAACGTGGAACAAATAGAAGAAATGTTCCTCATACTAAAAACGGAATTATTGGAATTCCCGGTAAAACAACGGGAATGCCTCAAAGTCTTTGCGGAATACTTTGAAAAACAATGGATGACGATGGTAAGTGGAATTTATTTAATTCTCAACAAAAAACAAAGGTGGTACACCGCAGGATTATACCTTGCGAAAAATTTGGTATATACAAAGTGAAATACTAAAGTGGAGGGGGTGCGAAAAAAGATATAAAAAAGTAACGGTAATAAAAAATCGGCGCCGATTTTTTATTACCGTTACTTTTTTGTATCTTTTTTCGCACCCCCTCCGCTTTAGTATTTCACTTTATATATACCAATTTTTTCTTAACTCCCCATACATCTCCTCCGATATAGCATTTCACTTTCTACATCCCAATTTTTTTTTTGGTTTTAGATTACACCTTCTGGATTTTCAGTCAGCCAGGAACATGTGAGAACTACAAGTGCGCTGGAAGGTTTCAACTCGCAACTGTCGAGGAAACTGGAAAAACACGGGCGCTTTTTCAAGTTCCTTGAGGCGATGAGGACTTTGCTCACTCAGTTTCCCTAACCCAAGTGTGCGCTGGCGTTTTCAATGTTTTGCCAAAAAAGCGTAAACCACAGGCGGAAAAGGATGAAAAGATATACCAAATGACCCAAAAGCTTATTAGGGGACAGATGGCGCTGGCAGATTTTTTCCAACATATCATAAATAAAGATAACCACATTCTACAAGAGTGTCGCGTAATGGAGAAAGACGATGAATCTAATGCATCGGAAGCAGAGGATATTCCCGAAAATGAGGAACCATACACTCCGACAACAGAAGTGTTGCAATGCATAATTTGCACTGTTGAACCCAGGAATGTCCTTCTGCAGCCCTGCCGACATTTCAAAATTTGTACGGCGTGTTTGGATGTATTGCAGCAAAAAACTAAAACTAAAAATTCTTATTTGCTTTGTCCGTATTGCAAGCAAATTGTTGAAACCCACTTGAAAATATTTCAATAAATTGTAACTAGCATTGATTTAAAAATTGCAAGAAATTAATTTTCCACCTTAAAATAAGAAAAAATCTTGTTGTACAGTTCAAATTTCGCCACCTGATCCTAATGACATATTTATTTAAAGATTTGTCTAATTCTTAGTCATTGACCCATGGGTATTAGATCCATAGGGTGTCAAACAAAAAAAAGATTTTTCGAACATGGGCATCGGACTTCTTGTACTATGGACTTATGGGTATTAAAAACTAACAAAATTTCGTCACCTGATCCTAATGTCATATTTATGTAAAGATTCGTCTAATTCTTAGTCATTGACACATCTAATTCTTAGTCATTGACCCATGATCTTTCGAACATGGGTATATGGAAACTTACAAATAGTAAAAATTTTCTAAAGAATTAATTTTACGTTTTGGCTGAATTAGAGGATGACTTTAGGCCCCTTAGGGCCCAAAGGTCAAAGGTCCCTAGATTAACGAAAATAACGCCCTTTCGAATATAGCAATGTGGAATTTCTTCACTAATCTCAATATTAATTAATTTTTAAGATTTGTCTAACTTTAAGGCCAAAAACTACGGGCTCCTTATGGCCCTTATAGCCGCCTTAAACAATAGACATATGTGACAGCGCATAGAGAAAGGGACCTAAGGGTAAAAAAATTAATTTTCTTTTTTTGATGTGGACAACATCTGAGCATCGAATGTGACCGATCCCATGCCGCAAAAGTGTTCCCTCCCAGAGATATGCGCGTTTTATGAAAGTGAAGTCGACGATTCTAAGCGCAAATAGACAGGGACCTAATATTTAAAATGGCTCTCCTGAACAAAACTGGTTTTTAACCTTAGGTCCCTTACTATTTTGCGCGTCACATATGGGTTCTCTAATACAATACAATTTTCTTTACTAGGGTATAAAAGCTTCGGCCAGGCCGAACTTACAAATTGTCCCTTTGTTTTGTTACTTGCTCTTCTTTTATGTTCACTGGAAATGTCTTTGGCTAGTGTCACCATTTTTTCCACTTCTTGTTTTTAGTTGTTTTTTCCTGTTTCACATATGGTCTTCGACGTTTGGAGGTTTTTTGTTTTTCATGTCTTCCTACTGGCGGCCATCATGTGTGTTCGCCTTCGTTTTAAATTGTCCGTACATATTAAAAATGTTCTATATTTTACTTTTTTATTCATATATCGTTTAAGCGATTTCCTCTATTTGGACATTCTGATTTTGTTTTATTCTAATGTGTTGTTTAAATTTCCTTTGCTTTTACTTTGCACGGAAACTAGTTCAGATGTTGTTTGCTCGTCGGGTATTTTTCACATAAATGTGGGCCTCTTTCACATTGTATTCTTTTCAGACGAATCGATTTTTTGCTGTTGCTGCTGCTAAATCAGTGTGATTGAGTTGACTTTTGCGAAAATTAGGTTGGTTGGCATATTGGGAACGGGCGAGGCTTTTTTCTGTTATAATTGACTTAGAACTGGAAGAGACAGGGAGAATCCATAGAAGCAAATTACAGAACCATTGACTGCGTTAAAGTCGACTTTAAATACAGGGTGATTCATTTACGACTGGAAAAATTTCAGCAGCGTATTCCTCGGCTCAATTCACGGAAATACGAGGGCGACCGCAAAACTAACTGGCCTGGCACATTTTCTGTTTTACTGGCAACTTTTTTTGTTTTTTAAAATCAATCTTTTATAAGCCATCTGTCAAAATTTCCGAAATATTTAATGATTATTTTCTTTGTTACAGGTGATTGAAGTAAACAAGTTTTATAATTTTTGAAAAATGGAAAATAAAGAGTTCGTGCGGTAATTAAACACTTTTATATGAAAGGTTATACGCCACAATTAATCAAAGATGAATTGGATTCTGTTCATGGTGATAATGCACCATCATACTCCACTGTGAAATCCTGGGTTCAACAATTTAAAATGGGTCGTTTAAGTACGGAAGATGAACAACGCTCTGGAAGACCGAAAACTGCTACTACTATTGAAAACATAAGAAAAATATTTAATAAAGTGAGTAAAGATAGACGAATATAGCTCAGAGAAATTGCTGATATTGTTAAAATACACGAAAAACTAGTTTGGAGTATTTTACATGATGAACTCCACATGAAAAAGCTATCCGCGAAAAAGGTGCCGCGTTTGTTGACTTTGCCCCAAAAAATCGTCGGTTGGGCCAATTCCGAAGAGCTTTTAGCGATTTATCAGCGTAATCCAATAGAGTTCTTGCGCCGATTCATAACTGTTGATGAAACATGGATCCATCACTACATCCCAGAATGCAAAGAACAGTCAAAACAATGGATAGAAGCTGGTAAAATTGGTCCCAAGAAGGCGAAAACTATTAAGTCAGCAGGAAAAGTAATGGCCACAGCATTTTGGGATGCAAGGGGTATAATATTTATTGATTATCTTGAGAAAGGAAAAACTACAAATAGTGAATATTATTGTGCATTATTGGATCGGTTGAGTGAAGAAATTAAGATAAAACGACCGCATTTAGAAAAAAAAGTTATTTTTCATCAAGATAATGCTCCTTCACACACTGCATTTTTAACTCAACAAAAACTGGCCGAATTACGATTTGAAATTGCTCCGCATCCACCATATAGTCCATATTTAGCTCCTTCTGATTATTTCTTGTTTCCAAATTTAAAAAAAATGTCTCGGTGGCAAAAAATTTTCGTCCAATAACGATTATTGCTGAAACTGAGGCATATTTTGAAGGTCTTGAAAAATCTTATTTTTCGGATGGAATTAAAAAACTTGAAAAACGTTTGATGAAGTGTATTGAGTTGGAAAGAGATTATGTTGAAAAATAAATAATAATAATTCCAAAAAACGGTTCTTTTTATGTTAGGCCAGTTACTTTTGCGGTCGCCCTCGTATGTCCATCTACGATGCAAAGGGGCGTAATGGTAGCGGTTTGAAAATTGATAAGTTCTGAATTAGTGGTCGGATTTTTTGGTTCCTGTCACCCTGTATAAATAAATGAGTTTTAAAACACTTGCCTACGAGGGACTCTACACAGAACGGATTATAAATCTAATAGTTTTTCCTAGATTATTGCATAATTGCCGAGAAACGTCCTAAATCAGAACAGACGCAGCGTTTTTGTGCAACGTGCTGCAGAAGTTTCCAATGATTTACATACCCGTAGTCCATTGTTTTCAAATTGTCATAACTTGGGACAAAGTTAAGATATTTGGACGAGCGATGATAAGTTTGAAAAGTTATCACTTAGAAAGTTATGATATACTTAAAAAAAATGTTTGTAGCAAAAATTGAAATAGTCGTGATTGATTTTTTTTGTCTGATTTTAATCGAAGAATCGATTTTTGCATTCGACTTTTTCCTGCTAGCTTAACAAATATTTATACCCTGCTCCACTCTGTGTACAGAATATTATTATTTAAATAAACGGAAAATGTTTGTAACTACCAAATGTATTTAGCTTTTATATCACGAGCTGATTCGAATTAAAGCTTACGATTACAATCAAACTACAGGTCGCAATTGTTGTCCGATCTTTATGAAATTGGCGGAAGTAACTTTATTCGGTTAAGAACAGATAATAGTAAATTTATGAAAAAGTGTTTAGACTTACATACAAGGTTGCTATTTATATTTCGGGTCCTGACAATACTAGAGTTGCCAGATGCAAACTGGAACTTCCATTGGAAACTTTGGCATTTTTTAGCGTAACTTCACTCAGAACGTTTTGTCATTTGAGGCGAATTGTTTTGTTTACAGTCTGTTGAAAAATTCATCTCAGTCAAAAACAGGAAATATCCCGTGAACATTTTCGTGCGACGAGACAATAGTGTTTAAATCAACTTATTTCGACTTTTGGCGATGAAGTACCATCAAAAACCGCTGTAAATCGCTGGTACCAAGAGTTCAGTCTCGGACGCCGTTCGCTCCAGGATAAATTTCGTGAAGGACGTCCAACTTCGGTCACTTTGCCAGAAACCATCGATGCTGTGCGTGAACTGATTATGCAAGACCGACATGTAACATACCGAGGCATCCTTGGTTATTAGTTTGATAAGCATCAATAAGATATTGTACGTTCATTTGGCCATGAAAAAAAATTGTTCTCGTATGATCCCACATAATTTGACGAATGCTCAAAGAAAGGCTCGTAAGGATTGGTGCAAAGAGATGTTGAAAAAGTATAACTGCGTTAACTCAAAGGCAGTGTACACCATTTTCGCAGGTGAAGTATCATGGATCTATGCATATGAACCCGAAACAAAACAGCAATCGACCGTATGGGTCTTTCAAGACGAGCCAAGTCCAACAAAAGTTGTTCGTGGATAAAGTTCGGCCATGTTGCCACAATGCCTTTAGTGGAGCGTTGGACGTTCAATTCGGAGTGGTATACAACCATCTGTTTGCCAACAGTGTTCGAAGAAATGAGAAAGGATAATAAGAGAAGACGGATCATTTTGCATCACGACAATGCGAGCTCTCAAAATCAGCTGAAATGATGAGCTATTTGACCACTCAAGATGTCGAATTGATGGGCTATCCACCGTACAGCGCTGATTTGGCAACCACACGCAGAGAAAAGATATGGTAACTATATGTGACAGCGCATAGAGAAAGGGACCTAAGGCATCGACTGAGATCGATCCCATGCCCCAAAAGTGTTCCCTCCCAGAGATATGCGCGTTTTATGAAAGTGAAGTCGACGATTGTACACCAAAGATACACGTATTTAAATCTTAGAAATGGCTCTCCTTAAAAAGACTCGTTTTTACCCTTAGGTCCCTTTCTATTTTGCGCGTCTCATATGTTCGCGGCAACAATAGTATGTTTTCTGCAATAAATCTATGGTCGTCGCAACCATAGTATTGATTTTTGAGCTTCATTTTGACAATAGAATGGTTGCGGCAATATTAATATTGTTGAAATGTAACAATACTATTATTGCCAAATTTAGAAATGAAAACCTGGTTGTAGCAACAATATAAATATGGTTGGTGGGACAAAAGTATTGTTTTCATGGGTTTTACGTTAACTATAATATAATTACGGCAATCATACCGCCAAAATGGTATTTTTTTAATTTGACAATGTTATTTTTACGAATCTTACGCAATAATGGTACTATTTATATGTAAATATATTTTTTTCAAAACAAACTACGGATTAGTATAACTGAAATGTTTTTAATAAATGATTTTTTTTGCTGTTAAATAAATCACTCCTATTATTAAGAGTTAAAACTTAATAAAAATCTCTATTGTTGAATAACAACTTCACAAAATTTTTTGGGTATTATGGTATGGTTGTGTGTAAGTCATACTATGGTTGTGAGGATCATACTATGGTTGAGTGTGAATAATAATATGGTTGTGGGGATTATAGTATGATTGAGTGTGAATAATAATATGGTTTTGGGGATCATAGTTTGGTTGTGTGTGATCATAATATTTTTGTGCCACAACCATATAACCAACATTCGAATATTGTTACCACAACCAAAGTTTTTTTCTGCGTGCAATGACTTCTTTTTATTCCCCAGCATCAATAAAAAATTGGTGGTCAACGTATATCGCCCGAAGCAGCTGTTGAAGAGTTCAAAAATCATGTTTTGGAGGTGTCACAATCGCAGTGGAAGAAGTGCTTCGAAAATTGGTTTGTGCGCATGCAAAAGTGTATTGATCTTAAAGGAGAATATTTTGAAAAACAATAAAACCATTTCCAGTGATAAATTATTGTGTTTTTATTGCCGGGCCTGAAATATAAATAGCAACGCTCGTATAGCTCCCACACGTATATTCTACTGATTTGATGTCTTTAGCTCTAGAAGCCACATATTACATCCTCTGCTGGTAAAATTTGGCATTATTTATTACGAGCGATCAGTAACCAGCTCCAATGAAAATAGGTTATAGCGCTCCAGCTTTTGTTATAGCCCCAGTACAAAGCTCTACCCAGATATAAGAGGCTTTAAATTACTGTTATTTGTTACGATTTAGACTAAATTTCTTATAGTTTATTACAATGGACAAATGGTCAATCTTGGCAAAATTGGAAATTGGACTATATACTTAGATCGATTTTTACAACCCACGCAAATGGTTTAGGGCCAGATTGCAAGATATATTAGTTTAAAGATTTTTCTATGTTTTGGATCCGGATAAATGGACCCTAAGGACCCTAAATACAGCTCCTATGTACATACATATTAAAAAGTTCCCAATTCGCTATTTAAGACGCCCGCAAAATTCTCGTTTGGTACTTTAGTTTCACGACTTGCAAAAACTAGCATCTGATTCGTACGATACTTACTAACGACACCTAGTAGCTTCTAAAACGTGTAGGTCTAACCTGTAAAAACCTTATTTTTGTAAGCCTTTCTTACAGTGAATTTATTTTTTTTTTACTTTCAGTGTAGAAGGTTACCTATTCCACTTAATACTTCTTTTTTTACTTTGAACCGAGCACAACTGAAAACCACGCGGAATGATAGGCAACTAACAAAATTACAAGTTTACAAAACAACCAATATTAAAAAAAGTTATAGCCTTTTTTGATTTCAGAATTTGGTCTAAATATTCCACCGTAGGTGGTCCTGACAACCAATAATTTGAGCATTTCATTAGTAACATTTAGCATTTCATTTACATGCCCCATAATATTATCAAAAATATCATCGAATCTAATTTTCAGATTTACCATATTTGGAGATTGCAAAACAGGACCGCAGGGGTGTGATGGAGGTTTGCATGACTATCATGCCAGTAAACCCAGGTTCAAATCCTGGTATGAACATCTAACAATTTTAGAGGCAAGTCTCCACCTCGTAAGTGCCGGCGACATTACGAGGAAGAGCCATGCAAAAACTTCTCAATAAAATTGCATTTACTGCTCGGAGCTGGCGTTTGACCCTAGGTCCCGGTATATTAGGCACAGCTCTCTGATTACAGAGAAGTTTCGCCGCCTTCCTTAATGGAATATTGTGGGAATTAAGGAAGTAAGTAAGATTATCAGTTCTACTCAAAATTTTGTAATCTAACAGCATTTTATAGCTTTAATCAATTTAAAGCGTTTAACCCTAGGTCCCGGTTAGTAAGTAAGAGAGTTATATCAGGCACAGCTCTCTGATTACAGAGAAGTTTCGCCTCCTTCCTTAATGGAATGTTGCTGGAATTAAGGAAGTAAGTAAGATTATGAGTTCTACTCAATATATTGTGATCTAACAGAATTTTATAGCTTTAATCGATTTTCAACCGTATTTTCCCCCTATGAGGAATATTCCTGTCCAGTTTGAGACCTTGTCGCTTTAAAACTCACATGTAAAATTCAATCAGGATAAAATGTAGCGTAGTTAGTTACGAGAAATAACATCTATGAACCACTCCGGTCAAATTGGACCATATCGGTCTATGTTTCCATATAGCCTACTAAAATTTAGTGGTCAATATTCGCAAAGTACGTAACGTGCTAGCACTAGTCGATCACGAAAGTTAAACCGCATTGGTACGGACAATATAAGTATAGTCATTTGTTACAGAGTTGCAATCAAAAAGCTGTGATATTAAAATTTAGATGTCAGTTGGTTAAATGAGTGTTGTTGCTGTAACTTGTGCGTTTGTTAAGTTGTCCGTAATTCAACTAAAAACTCAATACTCGTATTATTACAAATCCCTCGAAAAAATCAATAAAAATTGACGACATTTACACCATTTTTGGTAATAATAGCTTACACAACCAAGAAACCAACATATCACATTGATTTCCGTTTTCATCATTTCGATATGAAATTCTTCCGTTTTACAAGCCACATATTACAAACGATCCTGCATAAATAAAGTGTAGTGAGTAACGAAAAAATTACAACCAACCGTGGTAAAATTTGACATCACTCAATGTTTTCATACAGACCACACCTACAACGATATCTTCCAATTTCAAGTTCTCCAACTTTAGAAGCCACAAATTTAAAACGAACTTGTAAAAATTTTTAATATGGCTTTTTGAAGGACCTATGTTGTCGTTGTTGTAGTTTTGAAGTCCTATTCGTCTATAGAGGATCTCATTCGATATTCAGTTAAAGGAAAGCTCAATTGGAACTAGATGCGTTCAAAGAGACTTGGCGGTAAGCTGAGTGGGCTTCGCCGGACAATTGAAGAGGTGCATAACGTTATTTGATCTCTGAGTGGGCTTCGCCGGACAACTGAAAAGGTGCATAACGTCATTTGATCTCTGATGGCAAAAGGGAAAATGATCTAATGAATGTTTTTTAGACGTTTGGTTTTCATTCTGACCACACTTTTTTCTAAGTTGGTCTTTTTGACAGCTGTCACTTGATTTGTGCTTAGTTAGGTTTGCCATTTCAAATTTAATAGACTTTCTCCGGAACAATCGTTGCGAATGGGCCCAAAACGAGATGGCCACAGTTCCTGATTTTTTCTAGAAAATTTTGTTTAGCTATTAAGCCCACTTTTGGTTGAATGGGTGCGTTAATAAGCAAAATTATCGCATTTGGAGTAATGCAAATCCACAAGTCATTGCTGAGACGCCATTACATTCTCAAAAAGTCACTGTTTGGTGTTCTTTGGAGCCATGAAATGAAATAATTAATTAATTTCGTGTCGAATAGGAGGATGTTGATGTGGACGACCTTTGGTGCCAACAAGACGGTGCTACGAGGGCGGTTCGGAAAGTTCTTAGCCTATCAATAAAAGAGAATAGTAAGTTTTTCAAAAATATTTTTATTTTTCAATATAATCTCCTGAAACTTCAATACACTTAGTCCAACGCTTATCTAGCAATTCTATCCTTTGATTAAAATAGTTTTCCTCAAGGTCTTCAAAATAGTGGTTTACAACTGTAATTGCATCTTCATTTGAGGTAAAACGCTTGCCAGCAAGGAATTTTTTTAGATTTGGAAAGTCACTGGGAGCTAAATCAGGAGAATAAGGTGGGTGGTCAAGCAACTCGTACTTTAATTCGTTGATTTTAGCCATTGTTAAAACACTCTTGTGCGCTGGTGCGTTGTCTTGATGAAAAATTATTTTTTTGTGTTGTAAGCCAGGACGTTTTTCTCGAATTTGTACATATAATTGATCTAAAAGTTTGCGATAGTACTCTGAATTTATTGTTTTACCCTTTTGCAGATAGTCAATCAATAAAAACCGTTGCCATAACCTTACCAGCCGATTGAATTGTTTTTGCCTTCTTTGGCGCACGTCCTCCAGCTTCAGTCCATTGTTTGGATTGTTCTTTTGTCTCTGGAGTATAGTGGTGGATCCATGTCTCATCAACAGTTATGAAACGACGCTTAACATCCATTTTATTTCGCTGAAAACGATCCAAACAAGCTTGAGAAATGTTCATTCTTATGCGTTTTTGGTCGACTGTTAACACGTGCGGCACCCATCTTGCAGAATGCTTTTTCATCTGTAGTTCTTCATGCAAAATTAAATGGACTCGATCATTTGAGATGCCCATGATATTAGCTATTTCACGCACTTTTATTCGTCGATCATTTAATACCATATCATGCACTTTGGCTACAATTTCTGTTGTTGTTGCTGTTTTTGGACGTCCACTACGTGGTTCATCTTCAATGCTTGTACGACCACGTTTAAATTCAGCAACCCAATTTTTTACTGTTGCATATGAAGGAGCACTTTCACCTAACACATTCACCATATCATTATGAATTTCTTGTCCCGATAAACCTTTTTTATGTAAATATTTAATGACACCACGCATTTCTAATTTTTCCATTGTAAAAAAATCTCGGATGCGTCTTTTGTGAACACCTGTTTCTGTATGAAGGAGTTGCCTTTTTGTGCTAGGCTAAGAAGTTTCCGAACCGCCTCGTACATACCATACAGCCAACGAAACAATTAATTTCTTGATGGAAACTCTTGCTGAGCGCATTATTTAGCGTCGTGGGCCTGCGGCGTGGCTAACAAAATCGTGCGATTGAACACCACTGGACTATTTTTTGTGAGGTTATGTGTAGCCGCTTGTCTACGCAGATAAGCTTGTCACAATTGACGCCTTAAAAGAGAACATTCGGCCCGTTATTGCTGACATACGATCCCAAATGCTGCAAAAAGTAGTCGAAAATTGGGCCACTAGTCTGGAATTTATTCGAGCCTGCCGCGGCGGCCTCTGCCCGAAATCCTATTTAAAACATAATGGCAAACCCTCATCATTATAATAAAGCTTAATTCTTGGCCATACCATTAAATTATATGCAATTTATTTCTTCTTGAAAACCACAAGTTTGCAAAAAACATTCTTTATAACCAATCCTGTTGAAATTGTATCACATCGGTCCATGTTTTCATATAAACCACATGAAGTCACTCCCTGTTTGAGACCCTATAGGTGCAACCACTATTCTGTATACCAAAGTGGTGTTGGATCAAGTAGTTTCTGTTGCACTTTACACTTTTTATTTGTTTTGGCTTAAAAGGTTTTACCTAAAGATAATTTTTTCTATTGAAAATGTTTGGTTTTTTTTTAAATTTATGAGTAGGCAGATTTTAAAAAGAAATAATTTCTACGTCACTTTATTGATCGTTTTTTGTATTCAGGGTCAATAATTGATATTCTTGCATTAATTGTACACCGGGGTTTTCACCTACTAAGTCTTAGTTATATTCTTCAATTTCATTGTCACTCCATACCATTTAAAAAATGTTTTATGTTAAATCTATTTATTTTTTTTGAAACTTTTGTTATGTTTTAAAAATTAACTTTTATTGTATTTTTTTAATTTTTTTAAATTCAAGGTATTGTTTCCACTTTTTTGCAATTTTGCTTTAATTTGTTGTTGAGTATTTGAAATTATGTATTCACTATTAAATGCTCATATATTTGCCACAGCTAATGACAGTTGGCCCGCTGGCACAGAACACAGATCATACCCAACGCAATACACACGACCGATAAGTTTACACTGAATTCAGTCACCCTTACTACCAACTGACCAAAGCGTTCGGACTCGAATGTAACAAAGCAAAGAAAAGCGAACAAAAACCAACAAATAAATACAATTAATGTTAGCCGCCGCTGTTGTTGTTTTAATTTTTGCGTAACTACTATAATAGTTGTTGTGATATAAACGCTTGAATAAAATTTGGTTAATTTTCCCCCAACGATTTTCTAACCAATGGACGAGAACACTCAACGCTCTGTAATAGCAGAAATCCAGAATCTGAACTTTCGGAGGGAACGAGACGGAGGGAAAGCCAAATCGACAGCGACACCGACACGACGTTGTTAAGCACACTCACGCTACTAAAAAGCCAATCATTAAAAAGTAATTGGAAATAACAGTTTCTCGACATGGCCAAAAACAAGAAGGGCTTAAAAAGTACCCATGGGTATGGATGAGTGTGTGTGCCACAAAAAAAAAACTAACCCCTGAAGATAGTGAGGGTAACCATCCAAACAATTGCATTTTTTTCAGCACCGCGTACTTTCTACACCTGTAGTTCTACACAATCTGTCACATTCCTCTAACACACGGAAGGGTCACCACTTGGCCAGCCAGCCAGCCGCTTGGTCTGTGGGTCTTGGCTTGCTGGCAGCCTTTTTATGTTCTTACCCCTAAATCAAGGAAATGAACGACAAAAGCAAGCCGTCGGTGTTGTTATGGTAACATGGGTTAATTGGACGTATGTATGGAGGCCTGTTTCTTGCCTTGCTTCATTTTGAGTGAATTTTGACTAGAAATAGCTTAATTCTCCACTCGTTAGAGAGCAAAATATATTCATGGTAACTCAAATTGTTACTGGAAACTCAAAACAAATCGATTGAATTGTTGACGTTCGTATTTTATTGTAAATACGAACTGACCACGTGTGGCTGCTAACGACAGAGTGTCTTGAGTTAATGCTAATCAATATTAGGGTAGTTCACATAAATGTACTCGTTACCCTACTGGTTCGAGGAAAACATTTTCAAAGCTAAAGAAAAATGTAATAAAAACAAGTAAACATTTCGTAAATTCGTCCTGGCCGAGGCTTTTTTACTCGCCACTATGGATTGAGTTTCTGGAGGTCATTGGGGTAGGGTTAAATAGTTGTAAACAAAAGTTGACTTTACGAATATTTAAAAAAAACGATAGATTTTTTTTACTTATTCAAAATTAAAAATTGATTGATTGACGCAATAATATCAGTTCATTACTATTTTAGGTATAGGGTGAACCATCCAGAGGTATTTTTTCACAACAAAAACATTTTACGGCATTTATTTTTTGAATATATTTTCCTTCAAATATTGGCCGCAACTACGCCACAGGGTTTCTTTTCTGAGCGTCCAATTTTGGATGACTCGTTCGAGCATTTCGACCGGTATGGCCTTAATGACACGCGTAATGTTGGCTTCCAAATCTGAATCGTACCTGCACACAGATAAAAGATATGGTTACACTTTGGTCACCGCAACAATAGTATGTTCTCTACAATACAACAGTATGATTGTGACAATATTACTATTGTTGAAATGTAACAATAGTATTATTGCCAAATTAAGAAATGAAAATATGGTTGTAGCAACAATATAAACATGGTTGGTGCAACAAAAGAATTGTTTAAAATTTATGTTTACAATAATTTGATTACCGCAATCATACAGTATGGTTGCGACTATGAACATAACAAAACAGGTTTATAGAGCATACAAGTATGTGTGTGCGTACGTTTTTTTTGATATACAAAAAAAACACATACACACTTTACAGTGAATGGTTGCTGTCCATTGCTGTCCAAAAAACAACAACAATCGGAAGGTAGTTCGAGGGATTTTTATTGTGTTTACTTTGTTCGGTGAAATACTCTAATACCGACTGGTTCTCGTTTATTTAAAATCAGCCTGCACTTAATCATGGGGTTTAGTCAAATTCTTTACTTGGTGTCTACTGATGGTAAAGTAGCATTCAACCCTTCTGGCAATTAAAAGTATTTTTGACCGTTGGAATATATATTTTTATTTCTTGAATGATATGTTCAATAAAAACATGTCCTCAAATCTGGCTATGAACTAATAGTAATGCGATTTAAAATAAAATACTTAATAAAAATCTCTATTTTTGAATAACAACAATAACCAATCCTAATAAATAATTTTGGGGATCATAGTATGGTTGAGTGTGAATCATACTATGGTTGTCGGGATCATAGTATGGTTGCGTGTGAATCATACTATGGCTGTGAGGATCATAATATGGTTGTGGAGATAATAGTAAGGTTGAGTGTGAATCATACTATTGTTGTGATGATCATAGTATGGTTGTGAGTGAATCATACTATGGTTGTGGGGATCATAGTATGGTTATGTGTGAATCATACTATTGTTGTGAGTATCATAATATTGTTGTGTCACAACCATGTCACAATTTTGGTCGAAAACAGCGGATCCGTTTCTCACCGAACGCTCATTTCCACAATACAGTTGCCAACATTTGAAGGTAATTATTTTCAAAGAAAAAATACCATAAAATATCCTTTAAAATCACCAATAAAGATTCCACACTTGATTTGAATATTTACATTTTTTTTTATTCTGAAAAAATACCTCGCCCATTATATAAAAGTTGCTCAAATTTAAAAGCTAAGCTTGGTCATTAAACCACATAGTTATGTTAAATGGATCGAAATTGCTTGGACAAATATGCTTGCGAAAAAAGTTGTTCGCATGGAATTGATGAAGCCATACATCATGTACATGGTACGAGTAATACATTTATAACAATCATAATTCCATTTTTTGCCAATATGATCTTTTCAAGTCACAGTAAACAACACAAATGATGGTCGTACGTTTATGGTAAAAAATGTCAAACTTTCCAATGGAAATGTCAGTTGGCGCCAGGCAACACTTTGTATTGCCTAGGCCAGAAATATATATAGCAACCCTCGTACGACCCTGTTCCAAATGGCATATTTTGTGGCACCCTGAAATTAAAATTAATGTGATGAAATTAATGTGATATTTGGAACTGTGATGAAATTTTATTGTTTTCTAATACCCACATGTCCATAGTAATTGGGTCCATTTTCTGTCCCTAAAAGTCTTAAATTGACCAAAATCTAAATTATAGGTACAAATTAAGATAAAAGAGAAAATGTCGCTGTTTCTGCATACCAAAATGTCCCCGAACATGCAACGGTTAATGTGCCTACGAATCCGACTTCCTCGCAAAGGTATTTTTCAAATTAGTTATGTTATGGAGTGGTAACATTTATTAAGTCCCTCAAAGGGAAACTTTTCACTCATTCGCCCGATTTGGTCCATATTCAAACCAACCGATCTGCAACACATATATCCGGTAAGTTATAAGCCTCTAGCTCTTTTCGTTTCGACTTGCTTTCAGTGGACAGGCGGAAATGGCTGTGTCGTGTTAGAATTTTACGACGATCAATACTATATATACTTTATAGGGCGAAGATAAATTCTTCGAAAAATGTTTCTATGGTTGAGGGTATAAAAGCAGCGTTTATTTTGTACCGCTATGGTCAACCGTCAACTAACGATAGATAGATTTAGAAAATACTCTATAATTCGATTCGTAATGAAATTAGTTTAATTGTTGCTACAGTATGGCCTATATCAGGCGCCTATGGTTCATGAGAGACTCTGAAAAAGGCATGTATATTTAAAAAAATGTGTGACATTTAGTTACGATATGTTTAGTAGAGAACGTCTGTCAGTTTTTTTTAAACACAGGGCCAATTTTCTAGTCCGCAAAAGCTCAGAGATCCAACAAGCTTGCACATTTTCCAAGTATTTAGAGCGCTTTTACTAAGCATCCCAAGTTAAGGCGATTCTTCTCCAAAAATAAGCAAATGCATACTTAAAATAGTCAAATTCTTCCAGAAGTAATAGCGGTACCTTAAAGCGAAACATTTTTCCTGTCGGCCGATTAAGTTCAAATTTACTCCCAAGCAGCATACTCGCATACTTACTTTCTCAAGTCCCACAATGTCCCATCAATGAACAAGGGGAAACTTTGCCCAATACAGTAAGCTGTTTAAGATTCAATTTTACTGACCGGGACCTACTGTCTTACGCTGAAAAAATCAATTTGGCAAAAAAAATGGAATTAACTCGTGAACATTTACGTGCGATAATTTTTCACAAGTTTTGACGTGGATTGCCACGACAAGAGTGCATCGGTGAACTTAAATCTTTGTATGACGATGAAGCACCATCTTATAGCACTGTAAAAAAACTGGTTTAATGAATTCAATCGTGGCCGACGCTCGCTTAAAGACGAAGGTCGTGAAGGTCGTCCAAAAACGGCCGTTGTGCCAGAGAACATTGATGCAGTGCGTGAACTGATAATGCAAGATCACCATGTGACATACCGTGAGATAGAGGCATCCTTGGGCATTTTTTCCACCAGCATACATTCGATGTTGCAAGAACACCTGGTCGTAAAAAAGGTTTGTTCTCGTTGGATCTCGCACAATTTGACAGTCGCTCAAAAAAAGGCTCGTGTCCATTAGTTCAAAGAAATTTTGCAAAAATACGATTGCGGTGCTTCAAAAGACGTTTATAAGATCGTCACAGTTGACGAATCATGGATCTATGCGTATGAGCCCGAAACAAAACAGTAATCGACCGTGTGGGTCTTCGAAGACGAGCCAAATCTAACGAAAGCTGTTCGTGCAAAAAGTATTTCGAAGCAAATGGTCGCCTGTTTCTTCGGCAAAACTGGTCATGAGGCGACTGTTCCGCTTGAGCCACGTAGGATGGTCAATTCTCAGTGATACACCATAATTTGTTTGCATGAAGTCTTCTGAGAAATTCGAAAACGAACAAGAGAAGACGAATCGTTGTGCACCATGACAATGCCAGCTCCCACACATCGGCTCAAACCAGCGCCTTTTTGATCGGCCAAAATGTCGAATTAATGGGTCATCCGCCGTACAGCCCTGATTTGGCACCCAATGTCTTCTGCTTATTCCCTAGCATCAAGAAAAAAATGCGTGGTCAACGATTTTCGTCGCCAGAATATGCTGTTGAAACATTCAAAAACCATGTTTTGGAGGTGTCTCAATCGGAGTGGCAATAGTCCTTTGACAATTAGTTTGAGCGCATGCAAGTTGTATAAATCATGCTGGAAAATACTTTGAAAAACAATAAAAATATTTTTGATGATAAATATTAACATTTTCATTATTAGGCCAGAAATATATATAGCAGCCCTCGTACTCCTAAAAAACGCGGTCATTTACGAGTTGGAAACCAGTTGCTTAAAATATGTTTGATGTTATTACCCGGAGTTAAAACTTGGTTTTAATGGGATGGTAAAGGGTGGTTAAATTTTAAAGGTTGTTTTTAAATAAAACACCAATAATTTAAAAAATTATTGTCATTTCTTAATATGTGACAGCGCATAGAGAAAGGAACCTAAGTATATTTTCATTTTTTCTTCTTTTTTTGATGTGGACAACATCTGAGCATCGAATGAGGCCGATCCCATGCCCCAAAAGTGTTCCCTCCCAGAGATATGCGCGTTTTATGAAAGTGAAGTCGACGATTCTAAGCGCAAATAGAAAGGGACCTAATCTTTAAAATGACTCTCCTGAACAAAACTGGTTTTTAACCTTAGGTCCCTTTCTATTCTATATTATGATAATATTGGTATGGTTCAATTATGTATGGAACAAAATATCGGCGAAATGGCCGCTGCGACCTCGGCGGCACACCTCCATCCGATGGTCCAAATTTCCGATGACGCTGAGGCACAATAGAGGTTATATGCCTTTAATGTGCCGAATTATCTCATCCTTTAGCTATTGAATTGTTGCTGGTTTAATGTCGTAGGCCTTTTCTTTCAAATAACCCCAAAGAAAGAAGTCCAACGGTGTCAAATCACATGATCTTGGCGGTCAATTAACATCGCCCGGCGTGAGATAACACGGCCATTGAATTTGTCGCGCAAAAGAGCCATTGTTTCGTTAGCTGTGTGGCAAGTTGCACCTTCCTGTTGAAACCACATTAAGTCCACATCCATATCTTGCAATTCGGGCCATAAAACGTTCGTTATCATCTCACGATAGCCAACACCATTCACAGTAACTGCCTGACCGGCCTCATTTGGCCCGATGAACCCGCCAGCCCATAAACCGCACCAAACAGTCACTTTTTCTGACATTCGCACTTGGATTATCATTCGCCCAAATGCGGCAATTCTGCTTTTTGACGAATCCTCTGAGGTGAAAATGTGGCTCATCACTGAAGACGATTTTCTTCGAAAATTGATCATCCACTGTTGCCATTTCTTGCCACCATTCTGACCATTGATGACGTTTGTGACGTTTGTTTATCTTTCCAGAGTTAAAATTGAGTAAGTCTGAAATTGATACATATCAAATGAAATGCAGAAAAAACTTGACGTTTGATGTGGTTCACATTCAACATCGGCTCTTAAAATTTAACCACCCTTTAGTAGTCCACATTAACCATCACACCATATCGGCCAACTGTGCACAATTTCATGATACTACCGCGTTGGGGCAATAAATGAGCTTCTTCCTAAGGGAAGAACGTGGTAAAATGTCTTAAAATGAGAACAGTCTAACAAAATGCCAGCTCACTAAGGTTACAGAGATTGCATTTGGCCTTTGTTATGGAGCAACGAAATCTTGCGTACGATTTATACGCTCCTCACAGAGCTTCTAAGGTTAAGATATTCGATCAAAACTTGCATTTAAACCACTGGTATAAGCAAGTGTAAGATTATTTTTTTATGCTCATGTTATGTCATATGTTTCAAGAGGCTTGAGCAAAGTGCAACCCACTGATAGTGCAGCTACCCTTTATCCACTTGTCTTTCGGGCTAAGAGTGCTATGGCTATTGAAACACTTTAGTGCCTAAATACATAAGGGTTAATTTTGACCTTTCGGTTAGCAAAGCTAACAACTGCCATCCCTTGACCTACGTTTCATTTATATTTTGTTGTTTATTTGGTTTCTCGTCCAGTTTTTTGCTTTTTTGTCTTGGCCAAAGTTCTTGCGATGCGGTGTCAAGCCAAGTAAATTTGAATGGACTGTAACGTACATAAAAATGTCAATAAACGTTTTCCGCATGAATGAGCAGCTTCGAAAAATTAGTTTTAAATTACGTTCATTTTGACTTTTTCGAAAGGTTGGTTTGTTTTGTTGTTGTTGAAGGTATTGAATTAATATGGATATTTTTATATGGATATGCAGAATTATTCGGTTGAATACATAGTGTCACGTGTACAAACAAACATATATCCATATATGTGACAGCGCATAGAGAAAGGGACCTAAAAGTAAAAAAATCAATTTTCATTTTTTTCTTTTTCTTTTTGTGATGTGGACAACATCTGAGCATCGAATGAGACCGATCCCATGCCCCAAAAGTGTTCCCTCCCAGAGATATGCGCGTTTTATGAAAGTGAAATCGACGATTCTAAACGCAAGTAGAAAGGGACCTAATCTTTAAAATGGCTCTCCTGAACAAAACTGGTTTTTAACCTTAGGTCCCTTTCTATTTTGCACGTCACATATGCTGACTGTTGTCTGAATGGTGTCAAAATGAAGGTTATAAAAACTTTTGACCTGGAACTGTCTCACAAATTGCCGGTAGACAGACTATACAATACCCTACTCAACTTTGGTAGACAGAAGTAAATGTGACATCTGGATCGGCAGCGCTACAAATTGGGAGCGACCTTGTTTATGGAGGCTTGGACAACATGTTCTAATTTTATCTTTTTAGATAATTAAAAACAATTTTAGTGTTGGTTATAGGTCACTCGTTGCACTTGGCCTTACCAAGGCCTTCAACACGGTCAGTCCGACTAGTTTTAAACGTTGGATCCTAAATTATGTATGTGGGCGCCAGTCGCATGGTAAATTAAGATACCGATAGTCGACGCAGCGTAGAGTTAAACAGGAAGTTCCCCAGGGCGGGGAGATATCTACGGCACTGTTTTCCCTATCTCCCACAAAAAATCTAGCACCACCAAATGCACGCAGAGAAAAAATATGGTTAGTATATGTGACGCGCAAAATAGAAAGGGACCTAAGGTTAAAAACCAGTTTTGTTCAGGAGAGCCATTTTAAAGATTAGGTCCCTTTCTATTTGCGCTTTGAATCGTCGACTTCACTTTCATAAAACGAGCATATCTCTGGGAGGGATCATTACATGAAAATATGTCCATCAAAATGGGAGCGGTTTGAAATTTTGTTTTCTCTTAATACCAGTAGATCAATGACTTGATGTGGCTGCATAAAAAGAAATCGCTGAAGATGATTATTACAGCCGAAAATTGGAGTAAGCGCTCTTAAAGTTGCGACCACCGGCTTAGAATGTTGACAGTAACATGTAATGATTTCCAAACGTTGCTCATAATTAAACTTTACCAGGATGAAAAAGTTAACATCGACTAAAGTTCGTACACTGAAAGATCATAAAAAATGTTTGAGGGTACGTTGACATAAAGCCGCAGCAGTGTTCAGCAACAGCATGAATAAAGTGGTTGGGGAACATTCTTCGGAGATTTCAAAAGTGGAAAAATTCGTCATCGGCAGCCGCCCGGTTTTCTGACTAAGCTGTGGATGGTGCGATCGCTCAATTAGTACTAGGCGCAACCTGATGGAAACGTCCCAAACCTACGACCCGCATGCATCAGAGACCACATGACGTGCTGTAACATTTTTAATTGTCCAATCAAGCCCACTTAGCTGACACTCATGTCTATTTGGGTGCATCCAACCCAAATGGCGCGCTTCCTTCGCCTGCACTCAATAAGTATTGCTGTTAAAAACCAACATATATATTGTAAAATATTGTACTAAATTGAAGCTACAGAGGATTTTAGATGTGGCACTTACAGCGGTAGGGCCACCAATCGGGGATATAAGTAGAAAAACATAAATGACATGTTATATTTTCACCAGGGTTGTTTAAAGATCTTAGCTTAATTTGAGCAATATCGAATTTGTTTTTTTTTGGCCACAAGCAAAGTTTTATCAAAATCGGTTTATATTTGCGCCCTGCACTTTGACTAATGCTATAGATAGACTGACGGTGGGGCGGACATGGCCAAATGAAGTCAGATGTTGAATCTGAATCGATCTGTTTAATAAACAGCGGCATAGCTCCTTAATTTTAAACCATATTTCAAAGCACAAAAGCTGCATGTTTTTAGCTAGGATTGTTGGGTAAAACCAACAAAACAATATGGTGAAGATTCAAGCCTTCTGCGAAAAAGTCATCACAATACATAAAATGTGACTCTAAAGAGCTTGCGGGCAATGCATTTAAGACGTTTTTACCAAAGAGCCGTCGTATAGAGGGATACGTTTGTTGAAACGAGATTGTCAATATCAATTTCCCTTTTCTCATTATCAATTTGTATTTTCCCAATTTGAATTTGTATCTTTCTCAATTTTCATTTGTATTTTCTCAATTTTATTTTACTTTTCTCAATTTCAATTTGAATTTTATTAATGTCAATTTACGGTTCTCAATTTCAATTTGCGTTTCTTAATTCCAATATATACATATATTTGATCAATTTTGATCTACGTTTCTTAATTTCAATTTACATAGGGTGATCCAACTACATGTTTCATTTGTATTTTCTCAATTTTATTTTACTTTTCTTAATTACAATTTGAATTTTCTCAATGCCAATTTACTGTTCTTAATTTCAATTTGTATTTTCTTAATTTCAATTTGCGTTTCTTAATTTCACTATATATTTGATCAATTTTGATCTACGTTTCTTAATTTCAATTTATATAGGGTGATGCAACTAGAGGTATTTTTTTAGAACAAACAAAAATTTAAAAACTCAAATCAAGTGTGGAAATTAAAAGGACATTTTATGGCATTTATTTTTTGAATATAATTGCCTTCAAATGTTGGCCTCATTGTTTCCATTCTGAGGACCAACTTTTGGATGACTCGTTCCAGCATTTCGACCGGTATGGCTTTAATGACACGCGTAATATTGGCTTCCAAAACCTGAATCGTAGCTGGTTGGCCAGCATAGACTTTGGACTTTACGTAACCCCAAAGGTGTGATATCACTAAAGGTGTGATATCACTCGATCTAGACGGCCAGCTCACCTGTCCATAACGTGAGATTAGCTGCTTTTCGAAATGACCTCTCAACAGATCCATTGTTTGAGCAGCTGTATGGCAAGTGGCATCGTCCTGTTAAAACCAAGTGTCGTCAAGATTACGGCTTCAATTTCAGGTAGCATAAAGATCGATATCATGGCGCGATGGCGAGCACCATTCACGGTTACGTTCCATTTTTGAAAAAATATGCACCGATGATTCCACCTGTTTATAAACCGCACCAAACTGTGGTTTTCTCTGGGTATAATGGCATCTTTTTAACCTCTTCTTGCTGGTATTCAGCCCAAATGCGGCAATTTTGTTCATTGAGTTTGCCGTTGAGCCAGAAATGGGACTCATCACTGAAAAAAAGTTTGGTCGAAAACAGCGGATCTTTCCGTTTCTCACCGAACGCTCATTTCCATAATACAGTTGCCAACATTGGAAGGAAATTATTTTCAATAATTAAATGCCATAAAATTACTAATAAAGATTCCACACTTGATTTGAATATTTATATATTTTTTTTTTGTTCTGAAAAAATACCTCTTGATGGATCAACCTAAATTTTCCCAATTTTAATTTGTATTTTCCCAATTTCTGTTTGTATTTCCTCAATTTCAATTTTCGTTTCTCAATTTCCAGTTGTATTCTTTCACTTTCAATGGAAAATGGTGTAGATCAAAGTTAAAGACTTTTGAAAATTGAATATGGACTACTGAGCGTTCCATGAAGTGAAAACTTCAGTGGACCAAACTAACATTTCCTCGAACTTATGGACTACTTAAAGTAATAATACAATAATTCGGCTATCAAAACGAACCAGTTGTGACAACTTATTTGTTCTCTGTTTGTAGCCACTGTGCACTGCAACTTCAATTACTTGAATGAATCACCACCCTTTAGTCAGCTCTAATCGACTATGACTGGCTATGCCAGTGACATCCACACTCTAACGCAGTGGGAGAAGTTAGAATTTGATTGCTTTTAAATTTCAAGCGTTCTGTTTCCTTTTACACGCGTTGAGGTTAGTTTTATGATTTATTACCAGTTGCTGCTCTATTGGACAGGCAATTCATTGCAACGGGTTGCACATGAACGAACATGGTCACATGTCCATTTTTTCATTAAATTAGCAAAATAGTAAAAGTAAAATGACATTTTCCCTAATGGGAAATCGACGAAGAAATCCTTTCAGGTCAACGATTTAGGTTATATTTGTAGTTTAGAAATTTAATAGTGGTTATTTGTATGAAGTCTCGAAATCTATGACTGGATAGCAAAAATGGAATAGACAAATAAGTAAAACAAGTAAAAACCTCGTGAACCTCGGCTTTATATACCCTCCGCTGTCCTTAGACTTATAAAGCGCAAAAGATGGTATGTTTTTAAGTTCGTTTCAGCCCAAGCGTCCATCCTTAATTTCAGACAAATCTTAAAAATTACTTTACATTTGGAATCGAAATGAAATTTGCTTTAAATACCCGTTTGCCCATATTGACTATTAATTTTCCGTTTTTACCATCCGGTAGGTTTTTTGTGCCACATTAGCCAAAAAGTTCAGCAGGTATGATCTCTTTTGAGGCTTATACTGCGTCCTAACTTCCAGTACCCATTTAAACAAAAATTATGATTTCTTAAGCAAATAATCAAAAATGTATTCTTTTTAACGAGGTACCTTCAGTTCCTTAACGATAAATTTAGTGCCTGCTGGTCCGATTTCGTCCATTTAAAATCTCAAATATCTTATGACCACAAGCCATCATCACGCAACATTTCAGGATCGTAGGTTGAATCGTTTAATCGTTATCGTTAATCGTATTCGTTCAACAGATACAAGGACGGACAGACATGGCTAAATTGTCGTAGAATTTTGCAGCGATCAAGAATATATACAGGATGATTCATTCCCGACAGGACAAATTTCACTAGCGAATCCCTTGGCGCATTTCATGAAAATATGTCCATCTACGACAATGCCCGAAAATGCAAAGAGGCTTAATGGCAGCGGTTTGAACATTTTCGGATTGGTGATCGGAGGGTACTTGGGTAAAATTGCTAAGTTCTGAGCCAGTGGTCGGATTTGGTTTTTCCCTTAAAATAAAGCCCTACACTTCTTACCTTTCTAAAATTGCCTAAACGAAGTGCAAAGGTCCTACCGACCAAAGTTATGACTATTGCAAACCGCTGCCATTTCGCCCCCTTGCATTTTCGGGCATGGTCGTAGATGAAAAATAGTCGGTTAGCACCTTGGTAGTAGCCAAGGAATACACTGGTGAAATTTATTCAGGCATTATTGAATCACCCTGTATACTTCATAGGGTTTCTGATAAATATTTCGTGGTGCCCTTCTGTGGAGGGCATTATACAATAGAAAGCCGGACAGAACCGTCTTTACAAGAATGACACCCTACAGAGGAATCATTGCATCTGAATAAAATTCATGAAGAATCTGATTTAAAAGCAGCACGACTCCTATGCTAAAGGGACTTTACCCTATGATGTTTAGCAAGGCGGATTATAGATGACACATTATTTATTTTGCCTTAATTCTGCTAGATGGGTCTTCATATAGGGTAGGACCACATGCACATACCACAGACATGTGTGACTGATTACTCTAATATTCGATATCAATGTAGACTCTAGAGCGGCTTGACCTAAAGTCGGGAGATATAATCGTAAGGTATCTTCGAATTTAGGAAGACATCTTACAATTGTATCGATATTCTTTAAAATCAAGGCGAGCATATTTCAAGTTTTCTAAATAGCGAGGATAAGCGTATCAGGCGTATGTGACAAAATCGCCTTTTAAAGAAAAGTGGAGATTATATTTATTATATATCTATGCGGGCCCAAAAACAACGAAAATATATACCCCGTGAATTTTAACAAAAATTCGACCAAAATTATACTCGTTCAAAAACAAAATATTAACTTCAAAATTTATTTTAGATCCTAGTCCATATTTGGCAGGTGAAGTCCCCTTAAAAACCATCACCACCTCCACCGCCATCGGCATTGTCATTCCTTGTAGTCATGCCACCAAACGGATTACAGCGGGGTGTGGATTCATTTGAACTCATATCCAAGTCGTCCTCATCATCGTCTTCCTCAAAAATCCTTTTGTTTATCTTTTTGGCACTATCTTCTCCAGCCCTTACACTCTTTAGCCTTCGGGAACTCGAAGGGCGACTGCCACCTCTCATTTCATTTATATGCATTTCCGTACAAGCGCGCTGAATACGTTCTAGGAAATGGCGCATCTCTACATCCGAAGATTTCCGACTTATGTTTTGTTCATCAGAGGATGACTTACAAGGGTTCTTAGCTTCAAGAGTATTGGGCTGGGGCTGGGTACTATTGCGACAGGTACAAGGAACGGATTTATAATCGTCTTTCTGTAGGTTTGGTTTTGTTGAAGATGCTTTGGCCTTAGGGACTTCATCGCTGGGCATCTGTTGATTATCGGAGTTAGTCGGGGGCACCGCGACAGCGGCCGACATCATCGATTGGTGTTGATAGAACATTTTGTCATATTCCGACTTCATGCAGAGATATCGGAAGTGGCGAGAGTTCTCTTCGCCATAGTGGACGATTTCTGAAAGAGAAGCAGATTTGGAAAATTTATAAAAATTAAGCGGACAGCGTGCGTTCAACAGATATTTAGAAGAGAAAGGGCAAATGGATGGATAGACGGTCAAATCAACTGAAGAATATTAAACTGAAGAATATTAAGCTTCGATGGATGGACGAAGAATAAATCGATAATAAGAAAATCAGAGAAGATATGGAAAAACTCATGGACACACGGACAAACATCAATATGGTAGGACATATCAACAAAATTGTTATGGACGGGCGGACAAAATTATGGACGGACAGTCAAAGTTATGGACGGACGGACAAATTATAGATGGACAGGTGGGCTTATGGATGTAGGATTACCATAAATTTTTTTTTGGGAAAGGAGGACATTTGTGGCAAGAAAGGATGACATGTAGACATTTACAGAGATCTGATAGATTCGCCGGAGGACAAATTTTAGAAATAAAAAATGGCAGTAATAAGATAAAATACAAAAAAAAACTTTATTTTGATCACCACCAATTCAATAAAATTTTGTTAAAAAAGGGTCAAGTCGTATTTACATTTGTATAAAGTGCATATGGATAAAAAGAAAACAGATATATTAGAGACTATTCTAAAAAAATATATAATTTTTCGGTGGCGATGGGCGAAATAAACATGTAAAAACTATAATAGGGCGAGGGTTGCTATTTATATTGTGGGTCCTGACAATACTAGTGTTCCCAGATGCAAACTCAAACTTCCATTGGAAACTTTGACATTTTTTAGCATAACTTTACTCAAAACGTTTTATCATTTGAGGGCGAATTGTTTTGTTTACAGTGTGTTGAAAAATTCATCTCAGTCAAAAAATGGAATTATCCCGTGAACATTTTCATGCGTTGATTTTTTACGATTTTCGGCGATGAAACACCATCAAAAACCACTGTTAATCGCTGGTACCAAGAGTTCAGTCTCGGACGCCGTTCGCTCCAGGCTGAATTTCGCGAAGGACGTCCAACTGCGGCCACTTTGCCAGAAACCATCGATGCTGTGCGTGTACAGATTTAGCAAGACCGACATTGGACGAACCGTGAGATTGAGGCATCCTTGGGAATTAGTATGAAAAGCATCAATAATATATTGCATCTTCAGTTGGCCTTGAAAAAAAATTGTTCTCGTAGGATCCAACATAATTTGGCGAACACTCAAAGGTTCGTATAGATTGGTGCAAAAAGATGCTGAAAAAGTATAACTGCGGTAGCTCAAAGGCAGTGTATAACATTGTCACAGGCGGCGAATAATGAATCTATGCATATAAACCCGAAACAAAACAGCAATCTACCGTATGGGCCTTTCAAGACGAGCCAAATCCAACAAAAGTTGTTCGTGGAAGAAGCACATCCAAGCAAATGATTGTTTTTTTTCGGTATAACCTGCCCTGTTGCCACAGTGCCTTTAGTGGAATGTAGGACGGTCAATTCTGAGTGGTATACAACCATCTGGTTGCCAACAGTGTTCGAAGAAATGAGGAAAGATAATAAGAGAAGACGGATCATTTTGCATCACGACTATGCGAGCTCTCAAACATCAGCTGAAACGATGAGATATTTGACCATTCCAGATGTCGAATTGATGGGCCATCTACCGTACATTCATGATTTGGCTTCCAATGACTTCTTCTTATTTCCTAGCATCAAGAAAAAAATGCGTGGTCAACGTTTTTCTTCGCCTGCTGTTGAAGAGTTCAATAATCATGTTTTAGAGTTGTCTTAATCGGATATTATGGCCTCATGTATTTTTTTGGCAATGAAATTTTTCGCACTAAAAACCAATTTAATTTTTTTCCTGCCTTCGGCACAATCGTAGTTAATGATGAGGAGAAAAAGGGTTCGAACAAAGTAAGCCAAAAAACTGCATCTAGTGCTTCAAAATAAAAATAAAAAATTTTCTACCTATTTTCAGCAAAGCAATCTTAAGAAAAACTATTCCATATTATATACAGGGTGGCCCAGAAAGACCGAAGTGGTGTGAATTCCTTATAACTTTTTTATTATAATTTTTTTTTTCTTTTCTTTTCAGTATTTTGTTAAGAAGACTTGGATAATTTATAATGGAGCAATACACAATTGAACAACGTGCCCATATTGTTGAAATTTACTTTTCAAATCAACGGTCCATTGTGTTGACTCAGCGTGCATACCGTCGTCAATTTAATGTGCGGGTTGCACCCTCTCAGTCAACAATAAACCGTCTGGTTGCAAATTTTCGAGAACAAGGAGCAGTAAGGAACCTGCCTGGTCCCGGCAGACATCGAACTGTCCACACGGCTGACAATATTCAAGTGGTACAGGAGAGTATTCGGGAGGATCCAGAAACATCAACCAGGAGACGTTCGTCACAACTGGGCCTCTCAAGAACGTCGCTGCAGCGAATTTTGCACACCATAGGATTGTTTCCATACAAAATTCAACTTGTCCAAGAATTGAAACCAACAGATTACCAGCAACGACTTGACTATGCAATTTATTTCCAGCAAAAAGCACAAGAGAATCCTAATTTTATTCATAACTTAATAATGAGTGACGAAGCCCATTTTCAATTAAATGGGTTCGTTAACAAGCAAAACTGTAGGATATGGGATACGGAAAACCCGAGAGTACTTCATCAACGACAATTGCACCCAGTTAAGTGTACCGTTTGGTGCGGTGTTTCTTCAGAAAGGATCATTGGCCCATATTTTTTTGAAAATGAACAAGGTGTCGCCATTTCCATCAATGGTGATCGATATCGGGCCATGTTGGAAAATTTTGTAAGGCCAGCCGTGGAAAACCATCCGCAAATATGGTTCCAACAGGATGGAGCCACAGCGCACACTGCGAGGGCCACAATGACTCTTTTACGCGACATCTTTGGTGAAAGAATAATTTCTCGTAACAGCAATTTTAATTGGCCTCCGCGTTCCCCGGATTTAACCGCTCCAGACTGTTTTCTTTGGGGCTATTTAAAAGGAAAAGTTTATGTTAATAAGCCTAGGACTATTGAGGAGTTAAAAACCAATATTCGAGAAGAAATTAACAACATACCACCGGAAGTTTTGCGAAAGGTCATGGAAAATGTGTTGGAAAGAGCACATTTGTGCGAAGCAGAATATGGCCACCACTTGCGGGATATCATTTTTAATAACTAATAATATTCCCCATAAATTTAATGTATTTAAAAAAAAAAATTAAAAAAATATCTCTTAAATAAAAAGTTATAAGCAATTCACACCACTTCGGTCTTTCTGGGCCACCCTGTACATAATTTTTGCACTGGGGACGAAGTTGCACATTGTTATAGACATAAATCTTGAATATTCGATGTAAAATACAGCTGGAAGATATCAAAAATGCATTTTCTAGTATTATAATTTTCGAGAGATATATGAATTATACCATAAGTAATATAAGTATCTAAAGAAAGACGAATTTCACTTTTTTAAAAAAGGAGGGAGGACTGTGGTCAAAAACGAGGACATGCCCTACGAAAGGAGGACGTATAGTAACCCTGTATAGATGTAAAGGTAAATGGGTAATAGACAAAATAATGAACAAACGGAAGTTAATATGAAAGAACGGACAAAATAATGCACAGACAGATAATATAAGTAATAGTGGGCTGTTAAAGAGGTTACTTTTGTGGTATCCAGCTTAGTTTACTTGTTAATTTGTAATCTGGCAACATTGAACAAAACTGTAAGTGCAATGGCAACTTACTTTTTTTTTGGAAATATCCGTCCAGTTTCTTGAGCAAAATCACTGAAATTTTGCCAACAATAATCTCTATAAAGGCGCAATCATCTGTGTAAAAATGGTTTAGATCGGGCCACCATTTCTTGTACCTCCCATACAAAAGGCCTTATGGGCCTTGAGAAATAATAAGACTATAACTCACCACAAACTTGACTTATCGAAGTGAAATTTTACACATCAAGATCTCTATATATACAACACACTTCTACGCTGAATTCGGTTAAGATCGGAAAAGTCTCACTGGTGCCTCCCACACTAACGGTCTCATGGGCCTTGAAAAATAATATGACAATAACTCACCACACACTTGACCTATTAAGACGAAATTTTCGGCATAAAGATTAATATATAGAACAGACTTTTGCGCTTAATTTGGCTAAGATCGGAAAGGCCCTACTGATACCTCCCACACAAACGGTCTCATGGGCTTTGAGAAATAATATGACGATAACTCACCACAAGCTTGACCTATCGAAATGAAATTTTGCACATAAAGATTTCTATATAGAACACACTTCCGCACTAAATTTGGTTTTATTGGAAAACTTAAAATTTTTTACTTGTTTGTTACTAAATATTCGCATGTTCATTATTAGGCCAGAAATATATATAGCCGCCTTCTTATATAGATAAGTATGGTTACTCTAACTAGTTTCTTTAGCGAGTTTGGACTAACCGAGTAATTTCCATAGAAATGCTAGTTTAGTTACCTGAAAAGTATACAGCTAATGGGTTATATGGATGGACAAAATATGTACTTGGAGAAAAAATGATTGACGGACGGACAGACAACACTATGGAGAGTTGGCAAAATAATTTTCCGACGGAAGGTCGGAAAATTATGGATGGTCGAGTAAAATTGTGAACGGACAAAATATGAGTCGTTAGACAAAGTGATGTACGAGGCGGATGCAATAATGGATTGGCGAACAAAAAGATGTACGGACTGATAAAATAATGAGCAGTCGGGATAATGAACAGTCGTACAAAATCGATATGGACTCAAAGGTAAACGGATGATGGATGGTTATATGTTTGAATGAACGGATACAAGTATAGACCTACGACGATGGACAGATGAATTATGTCCAAAGGATAGAAGGCGGACTAAAAAAATTGTAGATAGGCAGAAAGATATTTTGTCGAAAAAAACAATGCTTGGACCATGAAATGAATGGAAGGAAGTACTTATAATTAATTGCGCGAAAATGAATTACTTGGAAACGAAAATTATGTGATGGATAAACTGTATAGGACCCTTTAAGGAGGATTGCAAGTGAAAAAACTGGATTTATGGAAAAGGAAATATATGAGCAACTGGTGTATTAGTAAGTGGAATTAGTATGTACGAGTGGCTGAGACTAGAGTGGACGGAAGAGCGGAATAGCAAAAAATTTGACAGAGGAACATGAGGTGAATGGACGTGGAAATGCGAAAAATGAATGGGCAGACTAAGTTGGAAATAAATATACTGGCGGGACGGTAGACGGCATATGTGACGCGCAAAATAGAAAGGGACCTAAGGTTAAAAACCAGTTTTGTTCAGGAGAGCCATTTTAAAGATTAGGTCCCTTTCTATTTGCGCTTAGAATCGTCGACTTCACTTTCATAAAACGCGCATATCTCTGGGAGGGAACACTTTTGGGGCATGGGATTGGTCTCATTCGATGCTCAGATGTTGCCCACATCAAAAAAAATAGTGAAAAGTTGATGAAAAGTTTTGTTTAGGAGAGCCATTTTAACGATTAGGTCCCTTTCTATTTGCGCTTAGAATCGTCGACTTCACTTTCAAAAAACGCGCATATCTCTGGGAGAGAAGACTTTTGGGGCATGGGATCGGTCTCATTCGATGCTCAGGTGTTGTCACATCAAAAAAAGAAATAAAAATGAAAATTGATTTTTTTACCCTTAGGCCCCTTTATCTATGCGCTGTCACATATATGGATTGAAAGTGAATGGAAGCATAGAAAATTGAAAAGACAGGCAGACGCACATCGACGGAAATGAAAATTAATAAAACGAAATACAGAGATATGAGTTGACAGAATAAAGGCGAAATTAAAAGACCGAAGGAGATAAGAATAATAATGGCCGTGTGAAATGCTTACGAATCGACAAACGAACAAAAATAATGAACAGATTATCTCATAAATGATGAAAGGACAAACTGAATAAGGGGACAAATAATAATGTTCGGAGCCAGAGAAAATACTAGAAATACGGGCGGACAGGAATGAATAGACGGATAAATACATAAACCATCCACGGTCGAACCACTACATTAGTAGACGATCGCAAAGAGAACTGAACGGACAGACAGTGAAATTAATGGAAAGACAGCGAAATAAATGGACAGACAGTGAAATGAAGAAGGAGAAATAGATTGATGGAGAAATAAATGGAGATACAGAAAGATTTTTCGAATTTTAGAAAAGTCAACGGATTGATCAATTATTGGGTATGCAGCGGAATTACAGGATATAATGGAAATTATTGAATGTACGGTAGAATTGATGGGCAGACACAGAATTTTGTGAAGAGCCAAGTGATTGGACTGACAGTTAAATGCATTACAGGCTGTAAAAAATGGGCTCAGAAAAAATAATGAGACTGTTAACTAACTGGAAATGAACCGACTGTATTATGGATGCGGAGAAATAAAACCGAAGAGAATTGAACGAAAAGCCAGTTAAATTAATGGGCTGAAAATGAATGAACAGGAACAGAAATTAATGGACAGGTGGTAAAATAGACAAAATGAAAAGGTGGACTGGGCAAACATCGAAACAAATGGACGGGCAGAGAAAAGAATGAAATGGAAAGAAAACTAAAAGAAAGATCTGTAAAACGAAAGGACTTGAAGTAACGAATATAGATCATTCCAATAGGACGACTTTCTGATATACTCACTATTATTCAAATCCACTTGTACTTTGTTCAACTGTTGATTCATGTTTTTCAATTCCAATGAGAAACGGTCCAATTTATTGCCCAATTCCCGAAAATTGCGATTGAATAACTCGGATATGGGTTTCTGAAAGAAATTAATGGCCTTTATAAAAAACCTTTCATTTTCCTCTTTTTCTTTTAGTACTTACCCGTATGGCATTCTCTACTGTCTGGCGTATAAGTTGGAAAAACTCTTCCGTGTCGTCATCTTTGTCCTCATCTGGATGATTATTATGACTGCTGTTGTGGTAATGCTGATGGCAATGTTTGAAACCACCATTGTCCTCTGCGGCCATATGTATATCCTTGTTGGCTTCACTGTACGGTCTATAGGTTTTGTTGTCATATTGACGAGAGGCTTCCAAAGGTACACCGCCCTCCCTTACTACCTCTCTGGTTGTTTTCATCGCCATGCTATTGTGTGCTTTACTGGCTGAGTCGACCTTTTCTTCCTTGCCATCATATTTATGGGCATTTGTCGCTCCTCCTGGCTTGCCGAGGTAACGTACATTTTGACGTCTTGCGGTATTAGCCGCCGATGTGGCCACAGCTCCACTGTTATTTACAGAAGGCATGATTCGAGGATTATTGGCGTTGAAGGGTGTGCTGGCTGTTATGATATAACCATAGTCTCGCATATTTTGTGCTGCACTAGTGCTTTTTGCGCCATTGACTTGTGATTTGGAGGTCTCAAATTTAGTGCCGTAAACTTCTTCCAAAGATTTTCGAGATTTTTGCCGCACCATTATTGCGATTTATTTTTATTGCTTGGAGTCTAGAAAGTTTTTAATAAATTCCGGAAGCTTTCGATTGGTCAGTTGAAAATGAGTAGAAAATATAATAGGGAAAAAATGTAATGAGTCTTGTTCCTATTCGAAATAATTTGATTTGTATTCAAATGAAGTAGAGAAATTTTGATTTTTTTTGTTTGAATTTTGACAAATTGACATAAACTAATACAGTGGGAATCAAAAGTGCTTGACATTTGGCCTTCGACGGTCAAAATTATAATATTAGAATCATGTATAGAGTCAGTATCATACCATACTCCAGTCCAATGTGACATATGTGACAGCGCATAGAGAAAGGGACCTAAGGGTAAAAAAATCAATTTTCATTTTTTTTTCTTTTTTTGATGTGGACAACATCTGAGCATCGAATGAGACCGATCTAATGCCCCAAAAGTGTTCCCTCCCAGAGATATGCGCGTTTTATGAAAGTGAAGTCGACGATTCTAAGCGCAATTAGAAAGAGACCTAATCTTTAAAATGGCTCTCCTGAACAAAACTGGTTCTTAACCTTTGGTTCCTTTCTATTTTGCGCGGCACATATATATTTTCTAAAATTTTCTGTTTATTGTGTTATGAGAAGTCAAAACTCTATGGGAAATGCTGAGTCATTTACCTTGAATGTATCGAAACTATGATGGGTAAAGACATAACCTGTCCCAGAACTGATTTGCTATGGACATAATGGTGTCAATTACTTAAAATTTCACAGCCGTCAATTTTGCAGCATAACTTCGCACATAAAACCGCACACAAATAATTTTACATATCCACGGATCTTTTATCTTTTCAGCAAAATCCACTTTGAGCGGATTCTGTTTTAAAATCTATTTTTTTTAAAAAATCAGACTAATCGTTAAATTGTACTGATGTGATGAGATGGATAGGATAGGATGGATACTGTGATGGGTGTTCTGTGATGGATACAATGACACGTTCGCTACCTATGCTTTTTGATCAGTCCCGTGATATATCACATGATATCTGATCAGTGTCAATTGACTCCCTATAGTGGCAAAGCCATGTAAAAGCTACCGGTTCTTTTCATATAGTTGGGTAGGTACTAGGATCGGTCCCCATCCGTATGGAAGCTACAATTCATACCTTGGAAGTCAACATCACTTGCACATTTTGCCAGATACCGGTATTGCTAGGGGAAAGAGTCATCAAAAGGTTTACCTACGACACAGTCTGCACAATTTCATTTGAATGAAATTATCTTTCAAATTTTAATGTCAGAGATTGCTCCTCTTGGCCATAGTAAAGTTTCCGACATCCAATTATACTTTAATAGTTTTTTTTTTAATTAAACTCGAGGTGCCATTATTGCCCTAAGCTTCGCATAGGAGCAAAAGAAAAAAGAGTCGTGTTTTTTTTTCTCCCTCAGCATCCAATTGTGGAATAATCGCAAATCTCTCTCAAACCAAAGAGTTCACAATAAAACTATTTAGGAAATATTGTTTGCAGCTCAATATAAAAGTTCGGAACCAGTTGTAGTTTCTTTTCCAAAGGTTGCCCTACCTTTTACCTTTCCAAAATTGCTAAAACGAAGCCTAGAGGTCTGTGTTTTTTTTCTCCCTCCGCATTCAATTGTGGAATAAACGCAAATCTCTCTCAAACTAAAGAGTTTACAATAAAACTAATTAGGAAATATTGTTTGCAGCTCAATATAAAATTGCTAAGTTCTGAACCAGTTGTAGTTTCTTTCTGAAAAGGTAGCCCTACCTCTTACCTTTCCAAAATTACCAAAATGAAGCCCAGAGGTCCTACCGTCGTTCATTAATGACCTGTATGGCGTTAATTTGACTCGTAGTATTGGCTAAATCGTAGCTGGTTTGTCAGCATAGACTTTGGACTTTATGTAGCCTACTCACCGGTCCAAAACGTGAAATTAACTGCTCTACGAAATGACCGCTACGGCAAGTGGCAATGTCCTGTTGCAACCAAATGTCGTCAAGATTTTGGCTTCAATTTTAGGTAGCAAAAGGGCGATAGCGAGCACCATTCATGGTTACGTTCCGGTCATCATCATTTTTGAAAAAATATGGGCCGATGATTCCACAAGCCCATAAACTGCACAAAACCGTGGTATTCGCGGTATAAGTCTTTCTATTATGAAATGGCAAACAAAACTGAAAAGAAAAAATAAAGGTTAACAAAAATCACGCGTAATCTGTGAAAAAACTGCTTTGAAAATATACCTATAGATTGATCACCCGTTATATCTAAATCTGAACCGATTTTTTTAATTTCATTTACGATTAATTTCTGGGCCAAAAAAATTAAGTTGTTGTTAATTTCAGTAAGATGGAATGTAAAACGTGTAGTCTAGAGTTAAAGCCTCAAACATCTAAATCTTAGACGATTTTCTTCAATTTTTATAACGTTTCACGAAGATCGGTCAACATTTGCTACCTGTAGTTTGATTACAAGCTTAAGATGGACGGACGGACACAGAATATTATCAAATAAAATCAGCTGTCGATTATATGTCAATAGGTATGCGGTAAGGCGGGTCCAGCTCCAATATTTTTGATAGTTACAAACATTTGCCATGAAACTAGTTTGTAATCCACAAAGTGATGCATTGGATAAAAAGCCTAATACATTTGGCTCTTTTGCTAAGTGAATTGAATTTTTCCTAGCATTACAATTTTGTTTTATTAAGAGACAGCCGTGTTACTCAAATTTTAAATCTAGTGTAGATTTAAACTAGAGAAGGCTGAGCATATCGACGTTCGGATCATGCTGTACACTCTTTCCTATCTCCGTTTAACAGTTGGATTTTTGAAACTGAAAGCTCAGAATTGTGTGCGATTTAATTCTTAATGTGTCCTTTACATTTTATAGATTTACCCCCATTTTCGTCAGAGCTTACAATTTGTGTAAAGAACATTTTTATAAAGAAAATTTAAAATTAAACCTACTGTAGATTTTTAGGACTAATGCCCTTAATTTTTTCCTAAATGTGTCATTACATTCTTTTGTCAACATTATTTTCAATTTAGAAAAAACAAATGAGTAAATTTAATTTCGAAAACCTCTTGCCCTGTTTGCTTTTCACAGCATGGTTTCCTTGTGACTTCTTAAACCTTGAGCCAAATTGCCATTGACTTAAAGCAAATACAAATAATGCGAGCGTTTGTAAATGTATTTAAATCTCATTTGTATGTCATTCGCAGTCATAATTTACAAAGTAGAAAATGTGATTATCCTGAGACACCAACACAACAATGGTTGCAAACAGCATTGGTGCCAGCATTCATTCCGTAACATGTCATTGCCAGCAGAAGTCACATCATCAATACACAATTACTCGGTGAATTACCGAGAAGCTCTAGCAGATGAAATATCCTTGCGCAATTTACAACACATATGAAGGGAGGAGTAGCACAGGGCAGAAGGGCTACTCAAAATGAATGGCATGATTTTGTCCTTCGCGGAATAAACACTTTCTGTACATAGAAATTGCGAAATAAAACGTTGGCTTTGAATGCTCGCATTAAATAAAGATCCATGTACAACAGGTACTATCATAAGCAATGACACATCACGATTAGCATTGGCATTCCTGTTAGTCGCATTCATCCGATGTACTTGTATATCTTTAAAAATGATATAATCATTTCATTTTATTATATCTGTATCGGTATGTTTATGTGTTATGGTCAATTCAATTTTAAATTGTCGTTTATTTTATACTTTATTGTAAAATTATTTTTACATCTTATCATTCTATGAATAGAACTACGGGTATGACCATAGCATCGCAAGTACAGGGAACTGATTCGTTGCCACAACCGTTTTTTTGCCAATCCTATGATTGAGGTTGCATGCACCTCGAGTATTCTATCAGTACCACCGAATGCTAGTTGATATGTAATTTTCAGTAGATGGAACTAAAAGCATCAGTTAAACATACGAAGAGACAAAAAACTGTCCCACACACTGGGTTAATTTCTGAGCCAATATACTATAGGGTGATCCATCTAGAGGTATTTTTTCAGAACACAAAAAACTATAAAAAATTCAAATCAACTGTGGAGTCTTTATTGGTGCCATTACGGCCCTATGCTCCACATAGAGGCAAAAGGATTAACTATACATATATAAGTAAATGAATTAGCGTTAAGATAACTTCAGGGTCTGTGTTTTTTTTACCTCAGCATCCAATTGTGGAATAAACGCAAATCTCTCAAACCAAAGAGTTCGCAATAAAACTAATGAGGAAATATTGTTTGCAGCTCAATATAAAATTGTTAAGTTAGGAACCAGTTGTAGATTCTTTCTTAAAAGGTAGCTCTACCTCTCCAAAATTTCCTAAACGAAGCCCAGAGGTCCTACCGTTCATTAACGACCTGTATGGCGTTAATGTGACTCGTAATGTTGGCTGAATCGTAGCTGGTTTGTCAGCATAGACTTTGGACTTTTTGTAGCCAACTCACCGGTCTAAAACGTGAAATTAACTGCTCTACGAAATGACCGCTACGGCAAGTGGCAATGTCCTGTTGCAACCAAATGTCGTCAAGATTATGGGCTTCAATTTAAGGTAGCAAAAGCGCGATAGCGAGCACCATTCATGGTTACGTTTCGGCAATCATCATTTTTAAAAAAATATGGGCTGATGATTCCACAAGTTGATGCAATTTTTTTCAGTAAGTGAAACTAAAGTATCAGTGAAACAAACGAAGAGACAAAAAACTGTCCCACACACTGGGTTAATTTCTGAGCCAATATTCTATAGTGTGATCCATCTAGAGGTATTTTTTCAGAACAACAAAAAATTTATAAAAATTCAAATCAAGTGTGGAATCTTTACTGGTAATTTGAAAGGACACTTTATGGCATTTATTTTTTGAATATAATTTCCTTCTGAACCATTATTCTATAGGGTGATTCATCTAGAGCTATTTTTTCAGAACAAAAAAAAAATATACAAACTCAAATCAAGTGTGAAATCTTTATTGGTAATTTGAAAGGACATTTTACGGCATTTATTTTTTGAATATATAAGTAATTTCCTTCAAATGTTGGCCGCAACTACGCCTCAGGGTTTCCATTCTCAGGGTCCAATTTTGGATGACTCGTTCGAGCATTTCTAAAACCTATGTAGTAGCTTGTTTGTCAGCATAGACTTTGGACTTTACGTAACCCCAAAGAAAAATGTCTAAAGGTGTGATAACACTCGATCTAGGCGGCCAAGTCATCTGTCCAAAACGTGAATTTAGCTGCTTTTTGAAATGACCTCTCAAAAGATCCATTGTTTGAGCAGCTGTATGGCAAGTGGCACCGTCCTGTTGATACCACATGTCGTCAAGATTACGGGCTTCAATTTCAGGTAGCAAAAAGTCCGATATCAAGGCGCGAAAGCGATCGCCATTCACGGTTATGTGACGGCCTTCATCATTTTTGAAAAAATATGGACCAATGACTTCACTAGCCTATAAATCGCACCACACCGTGGTTTTCAATGGGTATAATTGCACGTCTTGAATCTCTTCTTGTTGCTCTTCAGCGCAAATATGGCAATTTTGTTTATTGACTTTGCCGTTAGCCAGAAATGGGCCTCATCACTGAACAAAATTTTGGTCGAAAACAGCGGATCTTTCCGTTTCTCACCGAACGCTCATTTTCATTTGGTCGAAAACAGCGGATCTTTCCGTTTCTCACCGAACGCCCATTTCCATAATACAGTAGCCAACATTTGAAGGTAATTATTTTCAAAAAATAAATGTCATAAAATGTTCTTTCAAGTTACCAATAAAGATTCCACACTTGATTTGAGTTTTTATATTTTTATTTTCGTTCTGAAAAAATACCTCTAGATGGATCACCCTAAATTACCTACTCTATGACATAGGAAGGGTCAAGGCAAGGAAAGGGTGGAAAAGATAATGGAAGATTTTTACTGAATTACTAATCGAAATAAAACAAATTTGCCCACAATGTCTGATATCAGACAATTCTGAACAATATCTGAATTCTATCGAGAATTCTTGCCGAAATCGTTACGAATTCTGTTCGATTAGACTGAGGATTTTTATTTATTATGTTCCGAAATATCTTTGACTGTCTATATATGTTTGACTGTCTGTGGGATTTATATTAATTTTTTGATCAGACTTTTCTTAATGAACTCGCAACGAATTCTAAACGATTTATCTAAGGTAGTATATCCGTTTAAAATTTTTGTTATTTCCCAGCAAACCAAACCTTCAGAACTTGGTCAGAATTCTGTACGACAATCGGCAAAATGTTCCGATTTTGGATCAGAATTCTTAGCGAGTTCGTAATGAAATACATATGAGAAGGTTGACACGAATTCTGAACTATTTCTCTGAGGGATTTCTGATGTTTTTGCCGACATTTCGAACCGATTTCTGACCGAATATTAAACTGTAGTCTTGGGAAATTCGAAAATAAATTTCGATTTCTCGTATCGAATTCTGATCTTATTCTGAACGACTTCGGTCGGAATTCTGGCATTAAGTCTTATTAAATACCGATGTTTTTACCGACATTTCGAACCGAATTCTGAACGAATTCTGAGCTTATGTCATGGTAAATTCTGAATGTAAACAATCAAAAAAAAGAAAATATTTTTGTTTTACAAAACAAAAACTGTCAACAATTTTCAAAAGCGTTCGGAAAAACTTTTAGTTACAAGCTGCGGTGTTTGCAGTTTCGGAGAGCGCCATTTTACTATAATAATACCTTAAGCAATAATTGTGCTGTAATTATGTTTAGTGGCTATACATTTAAGGGCAACCAGTTTCGCATTTAACGAGAACTGCCGTAGAGTTTTCCTCCGAACACAATAAAAATCCCTCGTCCAGCTAACCAAACATTCAGAATTCGGTCAGAATTCTGTATTATTTTTCGGTTATACCAACCGTTAACACACATTGCTGGTGACGACAAATACATTTTTTGTATTAACCAAATCCCGTTGAGTGCGCTGTTTGTAAAATATTATACTAAGAAACAAAATTTCTCGGACTTAAAAAGAAAATCCAAGTTTTAAAAAACCTGCTCACAATTCAAATAACAGAAAAAATATTTTCAATATTTTCGGTCAGATAGCAGAAAACATATAGTTGTAGCATCAATTGGTTTAGTTTATAAATGCTCGTGGTTATGACAACAAAATTCAAAGAGTTCTTATAACAAAAAATCAATTACAACAACCAATACATGTAGAAATTCTGTTCCACTAATCACCCTTGTTAGTTAGGGTTACCAATACAGCCACTCTTCAACAAATACTGTAAGTTTTGACTTCTGAAAATTGTCGTGTACCCAATCAACATTCGGTTATAGCCATGGAGTACATGGATAGTACGTGCTACCACAAAAATTCGGTTGGCAAAATATTTGGTTGTGGAAGGAACCAGTTCTCTGTGCTTATCTGCTCTGTATCACTAGCAGTAGTTTATAGGCAACGGACAGTCAACACAGGCTTTGGAGGATCAATAGTATTATCAGAGATATTCTTTGTACATAGTGTCAGAAGAGCGGGTTTTACTTGTGAGAGAACAGCCTAACCCCCGCCTCATAAATTTGACTCCGAACAAACCTATTAACGTCTTTTGCAAAACGAAAGCATCTGTGAGACATTCGTCTTTGTCCGAACTTTTTAGGATTTTTTTTAAATTCCACACAATTCAGAGGTTAAGCCAACATTTCCCCATTTGAAAGGATACATCCTTCCATTTAATAAAATATAATCATTAAATAGAATTTAAATCCAACCTAAATAGGATATCATATTTAAAAATTTCTGAATCTTAACCTTATATTTATGTTGAAGATATGCTGTAGAAGATCGATAAATTGCAAATTGCTGAATAATTTGTAAACTCTCATTTATATTCAAATATTCATTCATACTCGTATCCATATGTCAGAGACAGCTAGATAAGGAAGGGTCACCTAATTGACGAGGACAACCTTTTCTATAATCATGTTTGCCTTCATTTTGACACCAGACAAAAAATGACACAACCAGTTCGTTTTGCACTACATGTACTCAAGGCTAACTGCTGTGAAATTTGAAATCATTGCTATCTGAAATAATTGCACATCCTTTTGTAACATCAACTCAACATTTTCCATTTAACTCAACCCATGTTTGATCGCCAAACATTTTGAAAAATAAAAATTAATAAAAGTATTAACGGGTGTTTTTTTTTTTAAACGTGTGGCTTTAATCTGGCCACACTTTTTTCGGAGTTGGTATTTTTGACAGCTGTCATTTTATTTATGGTGCGATTTAACACCACCGGACTTTTGTGGGGTTATGTGTAGTCGTTTGTCTACGCAGATAAGCTCGACACGATGGATGCCTTGGGAATGCTGCAAAAAGTGGTCGAAAATTGTGATTCTCGGCTGGAATTTATTCGAGCCTGCCGCGGCGGCCACATGCCCGACATTATTTTTAAGACATAATAGCAAACCCTAATCTTTATACTCTTAATATAGCTAAATTCCTGGCCATAACATTAAATTATATTCGATTTATTTCTTTAAAAAACACCATTTATGTAATTGGGCAGATATGTTAAATTACAATCTTCGAGCTCACAAAACAACGTATGAGTTAAGTTACTTCATACACGCAGAAAAAAGTATGGTTGTGGTGACAATATTTGAAGAAAATCATACTATTGTTGGGAATATGGTTGTGGCACAACAATAATATGATCCTCACAACAATAGCATAATTAACACACAACCATACTATGATGCCCACAACCATATAATGAGCCACACTCAACCATAATATTATCCCCAAAACAATATTATGATCCTCACAACAATATTATCTTTCACATACAACCATAGAATGATCCTCACAACCATAGTATGATTCACACGCAACCATATTATGATCCTTACAACCATAATATGATCCACTCAACCATTTTTTTAGGATTGCGTTATGTTATTATTCAACATAAGAGATTCTTATTAATCATTTTTTTTAAATTAGTTCATAGGCAGATTTTAGACAATGTTTCTATTGAACAGATTATCAAAGGCGGTCGAAAAGACATTTAGTTGCAAGCAGTGGCGACTGCAGGGGATGAATGCTTCATTACCATCCGTAGACCCCAAGTGATGAACATGGTTGCTACAACCATAGTTTCATTTCTAAAGTTAGCAATAATAATATTATTACATTTCAACAATATTATTATTGCCGCAATCATACTGTTGTCAAAATAAAATTTAGAAAACAATACTATAGTTGCGACGAACTTTTTATTGTAGAGAACATATTATTGTTGCCGTGACCATATAGTAACCATGTATTTTCTCTGCGTGTATGCTACACCTTGGATTGCGCTTAAGTATGGGGGCCAACGAACACTACCTTGTTTAAAAAACTTAATGCACTAATGCCTTCTACATAAAAAAACAACGTTAATAAATAATTATTTATGTGATATACAGGGTGGCTAATGAATATTGCTACATTAAGACATTCAAATAACTTTTTTCAGTGTATGGATTTCAGTTTTCTATTATTCGTGTTAAGTTCATTTAATTTTATTAAATAAAGCTTAATTAGTTTTAAAAATAATGGAATTTAAACGCCCCCCTGCTCGTTGATGCATGTTCGACATCTAACCAAAAAGTTGCTCATTACTGCTTGGAGAGTTTAGATAGGAATTGCCGCAATTGTTTCTCGAATGGATTGCTTTAGTTCATTCAAATTTTTTGGTTTTGCTTTGTAGACATCCTGTTTGAAATAATCCCACAAGAAAAAGTCAGGTGCAGTCAGGTCAGGCGTCCTGGTCGGCCAACGGAATGTGGAGTTTCTGGATATCACTTAATTGGGAATGTTTCGTCGCAATTCTGTCATTACAGGCCGGGCTATGTGAGGAGTTGCACCATCTTGCTAAAATCACACAGAGTTGAAAGAAATTCTCGTTCGACGTAATTCTGGATAGAAAAACTCTCCAGTCACTGTAACGGTGTGGCCGTTTTCTTCGAATAAGTAGGACCCAACAATGCAGCGTGATAAAACTTCACACCACACTGTGACACGAAGTGGATGCAATTTCGCCTCATGAAGTATCTGTGGGTTTGAAGCACTCCATATTCGACCATTTTGTTTGTTTATGCTGACGTTTAAATCGAAATGGGCCTCCTCAGGCATGAAAAGACAGTTCAACATGTTTCCGTCCTCTTCCACCATTTAAAGCATCCTCTTGCAAAATTCCAAGCGAATCGGGAAGTCTGCTGAGTTCTGTTTGTTGGCGATTTCAATTTTATATGGAAATAAGCCCAAATCGTTGTGCATAATTGACTGCAATGACTGTCTGCTTATACCCATTTGAAAAGATAAACTTCTTGTCTAAACTCTTAGATTGTTTTGTTTGACAGCAGCTACATTATTTTGTTTTCTACCACCGAACTGAAGGATTTCGATGGTAAAGTCTTCTGTTGGCTGTCCCATGCTCGGCAAAATTGTTAACAAGTCTTTTAATGGTCCATCTGCTCGGAGGATTGCCGCAAAACGTGCGCCTATACTCTCTTTAAACCAAAACTACGGGCTCCAGTGCGTGATAGCGGCGGACAATCCAAATTCTTGTTTAAGTCTACCACTTATCCATTTTTGTTAAATCTTAAAATCAATCTACAAAATAAAAAAATAAACAAATTCATTAAATAGAAAAAAAGTTATTAATTTTTTTTCTAGCGGCTTTCATCAGCCACCATGAGTACAAACAGGAATAGTCCACAGCATTTCGCAAAAATGCCAGTGTTATGATCACACTTTGTTCATATCTTGATGGATAGTGTGTAAATCATGTTGTACCCACCCCCAGCTGCAGATTGGATTAGATTGATATATTTTCAATATAACATTTTATTCAATTCAGTTTACAACAAACAATGTTTGGAACAGTTTGGCTAAATTTGATACCGCTTGTGTTGTACTGCTGCATTCAATAATCATGCCAGTCAGTGGATTTTCCACTGAGTTGTTTTCAATCAATTTGGCGTAATAAATTGAACTCCACCTTATTGTGGTCGAAGCAATAAACAGAGTCTTGGCCACTTTTGTTTTAGGCCATTGTTTTGTGTGCTGATGTTGACTGCAAATGGCCGAAAATCACTTTAGAATGTTTTGCCGCTGATTGAGTGCGTCTGAGTGTTTGCTCGTGTGTCTGAATGTCTGAGATATGCCTTACAGTGTATTTCAATTTCAATGCCGTTTAATTTATTTATTGTGTTAGAGTGTTCCGAGAAAAACAAAAATTTTTGAAAAAGGATTCGAATAATATGAGAAAAAATTCCGCAACACAATAGCAATTTAAACAATGTTCAGACAGTTGGGACGGCCTTAACGCTGCCTTGTATGTGTACACAAAGAGAAAAGATTCGTTGTTACAACAGAATTAGTTGCCAAAAAAAAGCTCACTGTAAAGGCCCATTTAGTCTCGACGGTTGACGGTTGATTCTGCAACCTGCAGAAGTCTACCGTCGTCAACCGTCAAACTGTAGTTATCTCCCTCTAACACATGCAAAATGCAACCCTCAACTGAAATAGCTGATTGCCTACCGTCAACCGTCCACCGTCAAGACTAAATGGACCTTAAGTATTCCAGCAGTACAACTGAAAGTTACTTCGTGCACTGCAATTCTTTCTATGAAGCTCAAAAATTTTCAGTTAGATTAAAGAAACATATGTCAAGATAAAAACTTATAAAAAATGCTAAAGGCATGAGTAGAATATATACTTTCTTGCACTTCTGGATGTTCCGAAAAGCCAACTAAAAAAAGGTTTTTGGACCCCATCAACCAGCTCTAATTTAAGGATATTTTTAAACTAATGTCATTTTGAAATATTTGAGAAAATGTCATTGTTTTAGTTAAATCGGTTGAAAAAATATATGAAAGCTATACAACGGTTGCTATATATCTTTCTGGACTAGGCAACACTAAGTGTTGCCTGGCACCATCTGACATTTCCATTTGAAAGTTTTAAATTTTTTAGCATAAACGTACTCAGAACGTTTTAAAGTACGACCATCATTTGTGACTTGAAACCATCACAGTGACTTGAAAAAATCAATTTGGCAAAAAAAAGTGAAATTAACTCGTGAACATTTTCGTGCGATCATTTTTCACAACTTTCGACGTGGATTATCACGACAAGAGTGCATCGATGAACTTAAATCTTTGTACGGCGATGAAGCACCATCATATAGCACTGGTTTACTGAATTCAATCGTGGCGGACGGTCGTCTAGAAACGACCATTGTGCCAGAGAACATTGATGCAGTGCGTGAACTGATGAATATCGTCATGTGACATACTGTGAGATATATATTCGCTTTTCATTATTAGGACAGAAATATATATAGCAGCCCTCGTACCTAGTGTTAGTATTGACAAACAATTCTATGTAAAAGTGAAATTAGGTTTATTCCTTTACTATAAACGAACGGTACGTTTTTTTTAAAGAGTGAATTACTCTACATGCTAATGTGATCAGGTTTGTTGTTGTTTGTCATTGGGGGAAGGAAAGTCAGTCAGCGAAGTTAAAGCAAACACATCACCCTCTGGTAGGCGCACGTTTCGCCGTTGGTATGGGATGACTTTTCATTACCATTGTGTGTGCTGCCGACAAGGGATCTACTCATTTAACGATCTATAAGTATATATAAGTACGTATACGAAGCATTGCTTGATTTTGCATAGGCAAAGTATAATTGTCGAAGAGTGAGGACTCAAGCGATTTGCTGAAACAATTCTTACCATATTGGCAGACTTTCCGACTGACGTTTTTTAGTAGGAGAACATTTACGTTAGTAAAATTATTATTTGTACACGCTGGGAACAGATTCGTTGTCCATACTAAATTTGTTTGCCAACCGAATTATTGATGTTACATGCACTTCGACTATTCCATCATTACAACCAAATGTTAGTTGGTGCTTTGTAATTTTCTGTTATTAAAACTGTAGTATCGGTGCAACATACCAAGTGTCCGAACCTTCAGAAGATAATTATTGCATATAAAAAACCACATGCCACAATTGTCCAACGCAAAAACTAAAAATTTTAGTCGGGGCAAAAAAAATTGTTTACTAACACAATTGAAGTACCTGAAGTACTCATAGGGAGTGTCATGGCGAGGGCAAAGTAGAAAAGATGATGGATGATTTTCACTGGGAAAAAATGTGGTAAATCGATTGTCAGTTATAACCGAATTATTTCATTTTTAAAAAAAATACCATTAAAGAACCCATCTTTTGTTATGATGAAGTTTTAGTTATCACTACTAATAATAATTGCAAAACTATTGGTTGCTATAGACACCATTTGTGGCAACTAAACAGCTTTTTTGCGTTTCATTGGATTAACCGATCAATAAGTTGTGAGTAAGTACAGTACGATGATCATTTTTATCATTTTTTGGTATTTCGAACTGAATATCCATTACGATTATAAACATTCGGTGGTTGCAACCGAAATTCCTTTATTTAACCGACTCATTGTATATCCAACCGATTTGCAACCGATGTGTACCACAAAACTACTACTGCTATGTATCATCGTCAAATATTATGAAGATTTACTTATTGCAACAGAAAGTCTTCCAGTCCAACAAATTCCGTGTGTAGTAGCCCAATAAACCGCCTAATGTGGTCCTAATAAAAGTTCACTTACACACGCCGAGAACAGATTCTTCACCACAACCAATTATTTTGCCAACCGAATGAGTGAGGTTGCATGAACTATAAAGTTTTCATTCCAGAACAACCGACCAATTTACCTATAGTTATGCGATTTACATAGCTTTAAAAAAGGGCTCCCAGAGCTCATTTTTTTACACATTTTGAATAATTTCCCAGTTTGATGTTCTAACTTTAAACTTTGTTCTGGTTGGTTCAAGTTTATAAGTATAAATGTAGTGGCGGTGCTACGTCCCTTTTTTAAATTGAAAAGTAATTCCCTAGGTGTCATACACTATATATTTCAAGACTATAAATATGTTCACTACATTGTTTTTAAAAAACAGACTCGAAAAAGCCTACTTTTTTTCCGTACTTATTTTTTATACACATAATTTCAAATTCGATGTTTGAACTTAAATAAGTAGTCGTATGTAAGAGATGTGACCGTTTAATATTCTTGGATGTAGGCGTTGCCACACCCCGCTATAAAAACGCATCCGTGTTTACTGGGGTGATACGATTTGTTAGGCAAACTTTGTCGATATTGTAACATCCAAAAAAATAGTTTTGTAATAAATCATAAGATTTCTTCTCAATGTTGTAAGTGATTAGTTGACCTTTAGTGTTGTTATTTTAAAAAATTATTTTTCGGCTTCTCAATGTCAGAACCAGATTAAAAATTAAGCATGTAATTTTTTTACAACGCCTGTCTGAGAAAAAATATGATTTTTTACCATACCGAGTTCTTTATGATTTTGTGGAAAAACGAGTGGGACAGCTCTAGAATCGGGGTACAATTGGCAGTTGAAAACAAAATTTTTTTCAATTTTTTTGGCTGTTAATTCTACAATTTTTATTCGATTTATGTAAGTTATGATTTATATGAAAGATGCATTTCCTACCAATTAATATTGTCCATTTTCAAGTGAGAATTACTGAAAACTATACGTGATTTGGCAAAAGTAATAATCAATTCAGATTTAGGAGGAGGATTTTGCTGCAGAACAGTGTAATTCGCCGTCAATTGCATACTGTGTAAATTGTAAGATGATCTGCCTTTAATTATGGAAATTACATCGATATTGAAAATTGGGCTTAGCCCCGCCTTCCTTTTCCCCACTAAATCTTCCCACACTAAATCTTTTCCCCACTAAATCTTCCCACACTAAATCATTTATTTTATGTTCTCTATCTGTTTAGTTTTAGGATAAGAGGACGGTTCCACAGCCCCTTTTAAAATCGTATCCATTTCGAGGTTCCCTACTTTTTTAAAGAAACAAACACCGAAAATTAAAATTGAATATGGAATGTTTATTATCATTTGAAAGAACATTCTTTGGCATTTATTTTTTGAAGATTATGTCTATCAAATGTTGGCCGCGGCTACGCAACGGATGGTCCATCCGTTGAGTCCAATTTTCGATGACTCGTTCGAGCATTTCGACCGGTAACTGGCGAATGACACGCGGCCTGCTCCAAGGCCTGATTCGAAGCGGGTTGGTCCGCATAAACTTTAGACTTTATAAGTACATATCCGCACAGGAAAAAGTCTAACGGTGTGATATTACACGATCTTGATGGCCAATCGACCGGCCCAAAACGTGAAATTATCTGCTCACCGAAGTTTTCTCTCAGTAACTCCATTGATTGATGCGAAGTGGCGCCGTCTTGTTGGAACCAAATTTCGCCGAGATCACGAGCCTCAATTTCAGGTATCAAATAGTCGGTTAGCATGGCACGATAACGGTCGCCATTGACGGTTACGTTCTCACCATCATTTTTGAAGAAATATGTACCGATAATTTAACCGGCCCACAAACCAAACCGTTGTCGCTTGGGAACGTCGGCCAGCTACAGTTCTTGTCGAAGCTATATTTTGTACGCTTTCAATTTAAGATCTCGACGTAAAATGCACCAAGTCGTTCCGCCGAATCGACTCTCCACGGTCTTGGTGTACACTTTCATCTACGGCCGCTACATTTTCTTCACTGCGTGCCGGACGTGGTCTATTCGGTCGAATATTATCCAATAATGAATGCTGGGTCTCAAGATGCGTGATGGTGTTGCGAATAGTGCGCTCAGTAGGCCGATTATGTTGACCATAAGTTGAACGAAGTGCACGAAACACATTCCTTACAGAACGTGAATTTTCGTAATAAAGTTGAACGATTTGTAAACGTTGCTCAGGCCTAAGACATTCCATAAAGCCAAACAATACTAAACAAAACTAACATGACAGCATGACACGACTCACACGTGATCTGTCAAGAAAAGGCTAAAGGAAAAAAGAATCTCAACTTGGATCACCCATTAGCTTGTGGTCCACAGTAGCAAACTGTTCAAGACGATTAGGCAATTATTATTGGCGTTACGACTCTTTAAAAAAAGGCGTGGCACCACTTACTTTTTCCCGGAACTTATTTCATTTCCCACCAATGGAATATATACCAAATCTGATGTTCCTCAATCTGATTGGTTAATTTCAGAGAAAAAAAATTAACTTTATCTATGGTATACAAATTCAGTCATATGGCTGGCTTCGCAGAAGTGCTTCCTGTCAATTCAATTCCCCTACCCCTTAGTAACGGTGTCTGGCTCTATCTCACAAATAGCTTGGTCGATATTCATGATACGAGGGCGACCGCAAAACTAACTGGCCTGGCACATTTTCTGTTTTACTAGCAACTTTTTTTTTGTTTTTTTAAAAGCAATCTTTTATAAGCCATCAGTCAAATATTCCAAAATATTTACTGATTATTTTCTTTGTTACAGGTGATTGAAGTAAACAAGTTTTATAATTTTTGAAAAATGGAAAATAAAGAGTTTCGTGCGGTAATTAAACACTTTTATATGAAAGATTATACGCCACAATTAATCAAAGATGAATTGGATTCTGTTCAAGGTGATAATGCACCATCATACTCCACCGTGAAATCCTGGGTTCAACAATTTAAAATGGGTCGTTTAAGTACGAAAGATGAACAACGCTCTGGAAGACCGAAAACTGCTACTACTATTGAAAACACTAGAAAAATATTTAATGAAGTGACTAAAGATAGACGAATAAAGCTCAGAGAACTCGCTGATATTGTTAAAATACACGAAAAACAAGTTTGGAGTATTTTACATGATGAACTCCACATGAAAAAGCTATCCGCAAAAGCTATGCCGCGTTTGTTGACTTTGCCCCAAAAAATCATCCGTTGGACCAATTCCGAGGAGCTTTTTAGCGATTTATCAGCGTAATCCAATAGAGTTCTTGCGCCGATTCATAACTGTTGATGAAACATGGATCCATCAATACATCCCAGAATGCAAAGAACAGTCAAAACAATGGACAGAAGCTGGTAAAAGTGGTCCCAAGAAGGCGAAAACTGTTAAGTCAGCAGGAAAAGTAATGGCCACAGTATTTTGAGATGCAAGGGGTATAATTTATTGCTGAAACGGAGGCATATTTTGAAGGTCTTGAAAAATCTTTTTTTTCGGATGGAATTAAAAAACTTGAAAAACGTTTGATGAAGTGTATTAAGTTGGAAGGAGATTATGTTGAAAAATAAATAATAACAATTCCAAAAAACGGTTCTTTTTATTTTAGGCCAGTTTCTTTTGCGGTCGCCTTCATATGTGTCAAATCGCTGCTCCGAGGTGACCCATTGACAATCCTGATGCAGCTGATAAGACACTTACCAGTCATTGATCGTGAAAAGCTCGCTAGCAGCGTGAACACTGTGGCAATATACGGTATTTTGCTGAAACCTAAGATCGTCGTAGTTCATGTCTACAGAAATTTGCCTTAGCACCACCATTTTTAAAGAAAACTAGATCAATGATGCCACTTCTGTAAAATCAGCACCCAACTGTTAGTATCCAATGATGCATCATTGGCTTCTCACTTTTTTCCGATCCTCAGCTGCAGCGGTTTTGCTGATTAACATAGCAGCAGAAAGCTCCGTTAAAAAAGATGACTTTCCGAGCAAAATCGTCGTCAATTTTGATCTGCTCTAAGCCCATAACAAAACAGCGATAGTCTGTCAAAGCTACGAGTGCACACAGAGAACAGATTTTTTGCTATAACTGAATTTTTTGCCAAATGAATGATTGAGGTTTAAAGCACCTCAAGTTTTCTATCAGTACAACCGAATGTTATTGGAACTGTACTAGTAGTGTCAGTAGTACCAGAAGAGAATTTAAGGAGCTAAAAATCCACATGCCATACTTGTTCAACTGTACTTCAAATAAAGTACCTGAAGTACTCTTGAGGAGGGTCATGACGAGGAAAAAGCAAAAAACATTAGGGATGGGTTTTTACTGGAAAACATATGGCTTGAAGTCAATAATAATCGAATTTTATTTAAAAACAAAAATCCATTAAACAACCTTTTTTATTTTAACCTTTAATGTTTGTGATAACTATTGGTTGTCATAATCACCAGTTGTGACAGCTAAATACCCTTTTCGAGTTTCATTGGTATGACCGATCAATAAGTTGTGAGTACAGCACGATGATCTCATTTATCTTTTTGTGGCAGTACGAACCGAATATCCTTTACGATGATTAACATTTGGTGAATGCGACCGAAATTCCTTTTCTGCAACCGAATCATTGTAATTCTAATTTCTAACTAAGTTTTTCTCTGTGTGTGCGAAAAAACCTCTTTGTGATGCACCTGGTGAACTACGTAGACGTCGTTTTTTTCTGTGAGTTTTATTTCAGATATGTCTAAAATTATTATAGTTCCAACACTGAACTATGTTGCTCCTAATATTGCAAATCATTTGCGTTACACCCTAATAGACATTTGTACATTTGATACTGGCGGAGGGTTTTTTTGCTTATGTGACTTTGTCTGGTGTCTTTGTTTTTTGTGGTCGATACGATTTTCAAATTCAATTTAAGTTTTGCAGGGTGTGTTTGTCGTATATCAATTTAATTGTAAATTGTGTTTTCAGTTTAATAAATCGCCTTAAGATTAGGCGGCTTTTGAACATGTTTTCCGATGATATTCTCTTAACGGGTTCAGGTTCGAGGTGGAGCGGTTTGCTTTATGGGTGTTGTGGTAATTTGTCTCTGGCCTTATAGATTGACCTTTGATTAATGATATTGTCCCATATGATTAAGGGCAGAGGCATTGGAAAAAACAATGGGCACAATCATAGTTTTCAATACCTACCGCCTGAAGAGCTTTCCATAGTATGGCTGGTGTCGTATTCAAGTAATATTTTTCAGTTCTTAAAAAGAGCACATCATCTCTTCAAAATAATGTAAGCTTATATTAATTTCCAAATACCTACATACAGAGAACGCATTTGTTGCCACAACCGAATCTATCGCTACAACCGAATGTTGATTGGGTACTCGACTATTTTTAGTAGTGGAAACTGACAGTTTCGGTTAAAGAGACAAAGTAGTCGCTAACCCTATTTAATTAGGATGATTCTTGCAACAGAATTTGTACATGTTATTGCAGATTCTTTTCTAAAAGAACTCTTTGAAATCGATTGTCAGCATTTGTTAACTGGACCAAAAAATCTAAAGTGTCTTTAAGTTTTACACACAGAGAACAGATTCGTATCAAAATCGTTTTTTGCCAAACGAATGATTAAGACTACATGAAGCTCGAATATTCCATCAGTACAACCGAATGTTGGTCGGTGCTCTGAAATTTTCAATTATTGGAATTGTAGTTCGGTGCAACATACCAGGTATCCGAACCTTCAAAAGAGAATTTTTGGATCTAAAAAGAAACGTGGTTAATCTATTGGCTTAGTCAGTAATAATCGAATTATTTTATTTGAAAAAAACTCCATAAAACAACCCCTTGTTGGTTATATTGATCACTAATAACACAGTGATACAAAATCGAACTTTCCGAATGGGATGAGAGCAATTGCAAATGAAAGTTATCATTATCCATAACAAAACCTTCAAGGGTCCTTTTTAGTTTAGTGTGAGATGATTTTGGAACAAGAAAAGATCATTGAAAATTTTATAAAATAATGCTTATATATTTTTATTATCCTGGAAAGTTGTGGTATCTTACTGTTTTTGGGGTCGAGGAATTCATTTTTGATGTTTATTTTAAGCTTAAACTAACGCTAGATGGCGCTGCCATTCAAATGATGCTATTTCTTGTAGATTTTCATAGAAAAAAAGGGTTTATTTACTTTATTAGGCTAAAAATCAATTTTTGATGTAGGCTTCATTGTAAAACATATTTCTAATAATAATAAAAAGTACATTTTATTATTCTCAGAACGTTACTATTACAAAAATGCAATTTTTATGATTTTTTTTTTTAAAAAAACAACTTCGTTATTTAAAAGTTTTATATCCTATTATATCTTATTTGGATCCGCTTAATCATCATCACTTTCACTGTCAATTTGCATGTTTGAAGTAGCAAAAGCTCCAGAAGTAGTAGGCTGTGGATCTCTATATGTTTTTGGTTCTTGCTTTTCGTCAGTATCCTCTTCATCGGTTGTTCTCTTTAACCACCAGCATAAATCACCTATCATAGAATCTATTTTCTTTCCTGTCAACCTAATTTCCATAGTTAAAGCTAGTTGGTGAAAACTTTCACCTTGGTCATCAGATTTGGTAGAAAATTGGGTTCAAACCATATGTGACAGCGCATAGAGAAAGGGACCTAAGGGTAAAAAAAATCAATTTTCATTTTTTTTCTTATTTTGATGTGGACAACATCTGAGCATCGAAAGAGACCGATCCCTTGCCCCAAAACTTTTCCCTCCCAGAGATATGCGCGTTTTATGAAAGTGATGGTACACCAAATATACACGTATTTAAATCTTTAAAATGACTCTCCTGAACAAAACTGGGTTTTACCCGTAGGTCCCATTTCTATTTTGCGCGTCACATATGGAATATTGAAAAAAAAGAATTTTTAATGACAAATGAGTATTCACTCCAAGTTCACGCAGAAAAAAAGTATAGTTGTAGTGACAATATTCGAAGAGGATAATACTATTGTTGGGTATATGGTTGTGGTACAACAATATTATGATCCTCACAACAATAGTATGATTCAAATACAACCATAGTATGATCCTCACAACCATACTATGATTCACACGCAACCATGTTATGAACCCTACAACCAAGTATAATCCCTATTTAGATGTGAATTATGAAAATTATTAAAAAATACATTAAATTCAAAATAATAGGGAGTGAGTTATTTCACTGTAGAAAAAATAAGTTTAAATAAACGTTATTAAAAATATTTCAGTAAAACAAAGTCAAAGAAGCTTGTTTAAAAAATTTTAATTTCAATAAAAAAGTACTATTATTGCATTAGATCCATACCAATAACATTTGATCTCAGTCTTATGCTGTCATTGATCGCGAACAGACGTGTTTATTTCTCCTACTCTGTATTGTTGTTAACATACTAATAAATCTATTGTACGGTCGTGCACAAAGTGAAATTTACAACAATTGTAAGCAAAAACCGGTTTTTGCCAAAAAAAAACAAAGAGAAAACAACAACAAACACTAAAGTGCATATGAATGCATTAAAAAGAAAGAACTTGTTGGGCAGAGGCCCCAAGCAGAAGTATAAAGCAAACGAAAACAGATTTAAAATGTTACAAACCATTGATGATGAAGTCACTTTTAATGAAGACGAAGTCAGTGAAGTGAAGGAATATAAAGTTGTTATTCCGCCCATTGTCGTTGATTCTTCTCACAGTTTTCAAACAGTGTATAAACTAATGGGAACTAGTTACCAATTTAAACGAATGTCTGTTGGTACAAAGCTTATTTCATCTACTTTGGCACAGTTTGATAGCGCGAAGAAAAAGCTCATTGAATCTGGATTTAAATTCTATTCACATGAAAGCAAAGACACTAAGCTTTTCAAACTAGTTCTATTCGGACTCCCTAAAACTGACCCAGCGGAAATCCAACAAGAACTGAATGCGACGTACAATATTAACGCAATAAGCATAAAGGAAATCGAAACCACTCGTTCATCGATTGACGACGCCATATATATGCTGGAATTCGACAGAACACAAAATTCAAAAAGTCAGATTCTGAAAATCAGACGCCTGTGCAGTATCGTAGTTTATTGGAGAAAACCGCAAAAAGGAAACAAAGGTCCAACTCAATGCACTAAGTGTGCAATGTACGGACATGGCGCTCGAAATTGTTTTCGGAAAAACATATGCATTGCTTGTGGCGGGGATCATGATCTCTCAAACTGTCAAGTCAATAAGAAACCACAGGAAGGTCATACAGTGTACAAATGTTTTAACTGTTTGAAAAATAATTTGAAAAATACGTCTCATAGAGCTGACGATCCTAGGTGCCCTAGTCGTAGAGAGTATCTTAATATTCGCGAGAGTATTCAGAACAAAACTCGTTCACAGAACACACGCCGTGTTCAGCAACTCTTTGAAGATAAGTTCGCTGATCTTCCCCAGATGACCAGATCAGACAAATTTGTGTCTGCCGAAAACTATACCAGTTTGCCAAAATCTAGCTATGCTGACGTTTTAAGAGGGCCATACCGTCAGATGACCTCAAGCGCTGAACTATACAGCATTGACGAATTGTTCAGCATATTTACTGAAGCAATCTCTGATCTGCGTAAATGTACAACGAAAATGGAGCAGCTTAATGTAATTATGACAATGCTAAAATATGCCATATAATTATTCATCCAACTGTCTTCAAGTAATGCACTGGAATTGTCAAGGCATCACAACAATTTCGCAATCAGTCCAACTGCATCTGTTTATGAGGGAGAATTTCATCGATATCCTCCTGTTAAATGAGACGTTTCTTAAAAGTAATCATAAGTTCATAATTCCCGGATACAACATATATAGAAACGACAGAATTACTCACGGTGGAGGTGTAGCCATAGCCATTAAATCATCACTCAAGCATAGGCTAGAGAAGACGTTTCCTACAAAGTCTATTGAAAACATCTGCATAACTGTTGAGTTATTTAACAAAGAAGTGATGTTCGTTGCAGCCTATTGTCCTCGCTACACTACAGACTTTGTCAATGATCTTGAAATACTGACAAACACTCGGAGAGATTTTTTCATACTTGGAGACTTCAACGCTCACCATACCAGCTGGAATTGCACGGAATCTGATAGAGCAGGAAATGCTTTGTACAACCACCAAATTGTTTCAGAGTACTACATTTATTATCCACCTAACCCCACTAGATTTCCTCAAAATATAGTTTATAGGAGGCCATCAACAATAGATCTTCTACTTTCAAACTCGACACTATCGTTCACTGACATTGAAACCCATCCATGCAAACTCTATTCCGACCATACACCCATTACTCTCCGTATACATGAGCATGTACGCGAAAACATAAATGTCTTTCCCGACTTTAAGAACGCCAACTGGGAAAGATACAAATCGGTATTAAGTAGCTCTCTTAATTCATCTGAGTTTGTAAATGGCAGAATAACATTATCAGCTGTAGACAAATCTATTGAGACCTTTATTCAAATGCTTAAAGATGCTTCGGCACAGTCCATACCGTATAGATCAACCAAAATTCAAAGTTTCGCAATTTCTCCTTTATGTAAAAATATGATTGCAACAAGAAATATGTACAAGAGAAAGTTTCAAAGATGTTATGACCTGAGTTTGAGAATAACATACCAATCAGTGATCAGGGAACTAAACAAACTGATCTCTATTCATATCATCATGGCCAAAAATACTCATTGGTCTAACTTTTTATCTAAGCTACCTATTGGAGGTAAAAACTTTTGGAAGGTCGCGAAACGTATGAGAGGAAAAAGTAAGTTAATTAAGACACTGACAATAAATAATCAGGAAATAACCGACAATGTAGAAAAGGCAGATTTAATTGCAACTTTTTTCGCTACTACTCACAACACGACAACCAACTTCCGTAGTAACATGGATAAGAAAGTTGATTTACTTGTGAAATCGATAGAACAAGACATAACGCAAAACATTGACGCAAATTTTCTAACAACGACCGATGAAGTAAGATGTATTATTAACGACCTTAAGAACTCTAAAGCTCCAGGATTAGACCAAATTAATAATATACTTCTCAAGCAACTTCCAGCCACTGCTTATACGTATTTGGTAAAGCTATTTAACTTTTGCATAGAACACTCATATTTCCCAAAGGCGTTTAAAAAAGCTAAGGTTATAGCAATTTGTAAAAATGGAAAGGATCCAAAACAACCTTCAAGCTATCGCCCAATTAGTCTATTAAGCTCCTTAGACAAAGTCTTCGAGAAAATAATTTTTAATAGATTAAAAACATATGTAGAGGAAAATGACCTTATACACTGTTGCCAATATGGTTTTAGAGCCCAACATTCGACTACACATCAATTACAAAGAGTTGTAAACATCATAAAATCCAATAAAAATCGACGGTACTCTACAGGAATACTTCTTCCGGATATTGAGAAAGCCTTTGACTCCATCTGGCATAATGGACTTGTATACAAGCTTCATAAAATGGGATGTCCATTATACATAATAAAATTAATCAAAAGCTTTCTTACAGACAGGTCCTTTACTGTTGAAGTCAATGGAAAGCAATCCGCCACAAGGGGTATTCCAGCTGGAGTTCCTCAAGGTTCAGTTCTCTCGCCTTTACTTTACACTCTATACACTTCAGACTTCAAGCAACTAAGGGGAAATGATGTTGCCTTTTACGCAGATGATAGCGCATTCATATGCCATGGCAAAGTTTCAAATGCTATAGTAAAGCGTATGCAAAAATCACTTTCTTCTGCTAGTAAATACTTTTTAAAGTGGAAAATAAAGATTAACGAGGCGAAATCTCAAGCAATTATTTTTCCCTACAATAAATCTCCAAAAAGAGTCCCAACACAAAAACTTAAAGTTCAAGGAAGAGAAATCCAACTCTCAAACTCTATTAATTATCTGGGAATAACTTTAGATAAAAAACTAACTTTCAAAACTCATTTGCAAAATGTGTCTCAAAAAGCGGTAAGATGCGGTCGAGCACTATATCCGCTTCTGAACAGAAAGTCAAAGTTAAACTGCAAAAATAAATTGCTTTTGTACAAAATGTGCGTCAGACCAATTCTCACTTACGGGTGCCCAATTTGGAAAGACTGCGCCAACACTCACAAAAAACGGTTGCAAATCATACAGAACAAAAATTTAAAAATCATATATAATCTGCCAAGAAGATTTTCGACTGCTGAACTGCATAGAAAATCGAAACAAAAAACGATTCAGACTCTGATAAATGACATGACTCTGACATTCACTGAAAAATGCAGAAGATCAAACTACGGCCATTTAAGAAGTTTGTTTAGCACCAATTAATCCATCCTATATTTCATAATATAGAAGGACTTAGTTGTTGTTTCTAAAACTTTTTATACACTTTTTGTGATATTAATTATAGGTTTTTTACTATCATTTTCCTATTAACTGAATTCTTTTAAATGTTAGTTATATATTCATTATTGTAAATATTTGCTGTAATATCTTTAAGATAGTAACTCAAACAATGTATATATATTACCAAACTATGTATTACTGATAGCGAATAAATAAATAATAAAAAAAAATAAAAACATTTGATCTTAAAAGCGTATTTAAATGAAGAAAAATTACAATCATACAGTATGATTGCCGTAATCATATTTTTGTTAACATAAAACGCAAAAGACAATACTTTTGTCGAACCAACCATATTTATATTGTTGCTATAACCATATTTTCATTTTTAAATTTGGCAATAATACTATTGTCACATTTCAACAATATTAATATTGCAGTAATAATACTATTGTTAAAAATAAATACAGTTAACAATGCTACGGTTGCGACGAACATACTTTTATTGCGGAGAACATATTATTATTGCCGTGTCCATGTTGTAACCATGTTTTTTCTATGCGTGTTCCTAAAAGGCTTTCAAGAGACGTTTAACTCTTTGGACACTATCTCGTTTTTTTTACCAAGAACATTTTCCATTACGCCTTTAATTGTATTCCATAAAATTGGTTGATTTTGATCCAAAGAATTATGAACATCAATATTTTTCATCAATCTTTTAATGTCTGGACAATTAAACATACCTGTAAAATTAGAACAAAAATATTGTAAATTCATTTTTTAGATAATTTATTTTATTTGTTTACAATACCTTCGTTAATTTTGCTAGCACTGAATCACGCTTCGACATATTCACGTTTTTTAGTACTTTATCTAACCAGTTTTGTGATATTGGTATCATACGATTGTTAAACTCAGAAAGCTCGTACGAGGCAGAAATATACAGAGATCCACGACCTACTACTTCTGCAGTTTTTGCTACTTCAAACTGACAATAAGATATAATACTTTTAAATAAAAAAGTTGTTTTTTAATAAAAAAATATTTATTTTTCAATAAAAAACACAACTTTTTCATAAAAATTGCATTTTTGAAATAATAATGTACTGAGAATAATAAAATGTACTTTGTTATATCATTAGATATATGTTTTACAATGAAGGCAACATTCCATGAAAATCTATAGGAAATAGCACCGTTTCACAGTGGGCGATTGGACCTCGCTAGCGGCATTCAATTCAAATTTGAAAAAGCGTTAATTTTTTTTCACAAATCGATAACAGATGCTTTGATTAGATTTTTGGCGTTTTTTTATAAGCTCTACGATCAGCTGATCATCAGCTGTGAGCTGTCAAACACAAAATATGTTTTAGCAAGTGCTTTACAATATTTTTTCTTTGTTGTGCGCATTGATTTCGAGCTCCTTGGAAATTTACAATTATTACTTGTTTTATTAAAAGTGTGGCTTTTTATTAACTTCAAGGTATATATTACATAAAAAATCAGTGTTTGTGACCGGTCTATAAATGTGTTGTTCATAAAACGTAGTGGTAATTAAGTGTATTAACAACTAGCCCGCACTAGCGTGCACCTGTCGTTCGTGGAGTAGAACTTACAAGATTCGCACGGATTAGGTCTAACTCTTTTTTTAGCTGGAAGTATGAGTCATTGTGCGTCCAAAATGTGTAATATGAACTGCTATTACCTGCTAACCTTTAAATCATGGCACTTTTTAGGAACAATGTCGGTAGCAAAACGGGTACTTTTTTTTAGTATGGCATGAAGAAGCGATCCCAACCAAGAAGTTTCTCACCATGGAAAACTTTGTATTTGGTACTGTTCTCAAAAACCTTAAATATACTCAGGAGAAGCAGTACAAGATTGGCAAAAAGCTGCGAAATTTTACTAGTAAGCTTGTAGAAATGTGGAAAAACTGTAGAAGAAATAAGGTTTTTTTTTGAAAACAAAAACCAGGAATGGCTAGATACGCCGTTAGTATTGATTGAAAGATCATCCTCCGAAATTATTGGACGTCCACAAAAAGATATTTCGTAGTGTTGCAAAAAACGCAAGATAAGAAATTGTCAGGCCTTACTGAAGATGTGCCATCAGAAGCATTGTTGGTAGCTGCAAGCTGCAGCTTGTATAAAGGTGGAAAACGTAGTGTTTCACAGGTGGTGTCAATGCTAAACGCCGACGAAGAGTTTAGCGGTAAGATTTTGAAAACTATGAGTACCCCTCAGCGTCAACCGACAAAATTTTCGGATGAAAAAGCACTGGCGCTATTTGTAGATGTTGGACATACCAAGTACACATGGAATTTGTCAAAGAGAGCCGCTAAAGGGCAAAACGCCGATATATATCCATACACTGCAAGGAGGTTTTTTCAACAACCAAATTTGGCTGCTCGTATAACAGGAGTAAGCTATGATTTAATATATCGATTTAGCGTAGTCTTACGAGTATTGGCTTGTGGATACGACATAAATTCGGACGCATTCGGATCTTACGCATTGGAAACTGCCGAAATTTTTGTTAAAGCATACTCCTGGTTTTACATGCCATCGTCTGTTCACAGAATTTTAATTCATGGAGCAGATATAATAAACCATTTTTCCCTTCCGATTGGTATGATGTCCGAAGAAGCTCTTGAAGCCAGGAACAAGGACTATCGAAACTTACGCGAGAACAATACAAGAAAAAATTCCAGGAAAAATACAATGGAAGATATCATAAATGCTTTATTAGTTTCGTCTGACCCTTTGATATCTTCATTGTCAAATGGGTCTTCAATTTCGTCTGCAAAAAATATTATTATGGACGATGATGTTAAGAGCTTGCTTTTAATGAAGCATCTAGATATGCCTGATTCTGATTCCGAAGATAATTTTGATTTATAAAATTTGTTTATTGAAGTTAAAAAAAAATTTGAAATTAAAAAAAAATGCAAAAAAAATTAAAAAAAAAATTTAAACAAAATTTTTTTTTCTTAAAAAATTCTATGACTTTTTTCTGAGCTGTGAAAAAAAAACCGTCTGAAGATATCTTTTTTCGTTTAGAAGTTATTAATTAAATGCCGCTAACGAGGCCCAATCGCCCACTGTGCGTTTGTATGAATGCGCCATCTAGCGTAAGTTTTACGTAAATAAATATCAAAAATGAGTCCCTTGACCCAAAAAAGAGTAAGATACCACATCTTTCCAGGATAATAAAAAAACATTAGATTTTTTAAAAAAGTACTAAAATGGTCTCAGTTTATATAAGAGATATTCTGATTTCATGACTTTTTTATTCTGGTTCGAGACCTTTTTGTTCTTTCGTTTTCAGAATCCACTAAAAATTGGTGAAATGTATTGGCTACGGTTGCCATGCAGACTGTACAGCTGTTTCTAAACCCGCCACGGGTTTTCTCAGCAGTTTTTGGCAACGATTACTTCGGCAAATGACTTATACTGGAGTCTCATTTGAATAACTGAGAATTACCCTTTGTGTATAATCTTCGAACTGTGCGTAGAACAATCTTCATAGTGCAATATCATTTCCACCAATTGCGTTTCGCATGAGTATTGGTTGAAAACCACAGATGTAGGCGAATCTATACTCAAATGATAATATTAGTAATTTAGTACAACATTTTAATCCAAAAACGTTCTTTTTAAAAAACATTATACTGTTTGATTTTAAAATAAAAGTAATTGGACAACATTTTTTATTTTCTTTACTTTTTTTCGAAAAAAGGACGAAAGGGGTACTCCAAACATAGAGATGCGATGTTAAAACTTTCTTTGAAAATATACTGCATACGATTTTACTTAAGGCATCTCATCCCGAAAATTCGGTAAAACGAAGAAATATTTATTACTTTTTACGTATTGTACTCGTACATGCTATAGCGTTGCAAAGAAAAAAATTCCTTGGCTCAGAAAAAAAGTAATGAGGACCTACGACGGCCGTCCTTTTGGGAATTTTCTATATTCACCTTGGTCTTTCATTTCTAGAAGAAACTACTTTTTTTTTTTTTTTTTTTTTTTTAAATTATTATTTCATTTATTTCAGTTTAAATACGCCCCGAGAAAGTCAGAACTTTTGTTGCATAGTGCAATATGTTACTACGAGGGCTGCTATACTTATATATTTCTGGCCTAATAATAAAAATGCGAATATTTATCATCAAAAATGGTTTTATTGTTTTCCAAAGCATTCTCCATCATGATTTATACACTTTGGCATGCGCTCAAACCAATTGTCAAAGCACTTTTTCCACTCCGATTGCGACACCTCCAAAACATGGTTTTTGAACGCTTCAACAGCATCTTCTGGCGACGAAAATCGTTGATCACGCATTTTTTTCTTGATGTGCGGGTATATAAAGAAGTAATTGGGTGCCAAGTCAGGGCTGTTCGGCGGATGACCCATCAATTTGGCCGGTCAAAAAGTCGCTGGTTTGAGCCGATGTGTGAGAGCTCGCATTGTCATGGTGCACATTGATTCGTCTTCTTCTGTTCGTTTTTCGAATTTCTGCGAAGACTTCAGGCAAAGAAATTGTGGTGAACCACTCAGAATTGACCGTCCTACGTTGCTCAACCGGAACAGTCGTCATATGACCAGTTTTGCCGAAACAGGCGAGCATTTGCTTCGAAGTGCTTCTTCCACGAAAAACTTTCGTTGGATATGGCTTCTCTTCGAAGACCCACACGACGATTGCTGTTTTGTTTCGGGCTCATAAGCATAGATCCATGATTCGTCGCCTGTGACGGTCTTATAAACGTCTTTAGAAGAAACGCTATCTTTATTTTCAAAATTTCTTTGCAACAATCGACACGAGACTTTTTTTGAGCAATTGTCTAATTGTGCGGCATCCAACGAGAACAAACTTTTTTTACGGCCAGGTGTTCATGCAATATCGAATGTATGCTGGTGGAAGAAATGCCCAGGGATGCCTCTATCTCACGGTATTTCACATGACGATCTTGCATTATCAGTTCACGCACGGCATCAATGTTCTCTGGCACAACGGCCGTTTATGGAAGACCTTCGTCTCTGAGCGAGCTACGACCAGGATTAAATGCATTAAACCAGGTTTATACAGTGCTATAGGATGTTGCTTTATCGCCATACAATGAATTAAGTTCAGCGATGCACTGTTCACGAGTAAATTCCATTTTTTTGCCAAATTAATTTTTTCAAGTCACTGTAAACAACACAAATGATGGTTGTACGTCAAAACGTTCTGAGTACGTTTTGTCAAATGTCAAACTTTTCAATGGAAATGCCAGATGGCGCCAGTCAACACTTAGATTTGCCTTGACCAGAAATATTTATAGCAACCCTAGTGATGCAAACAATTTATTTGTTGTCGCCACTAATTATTGGTGCCAAAATTAAATCTACTTTATAATTGGTTGTTTATCATAACCACCAGTTGCTGCAACCAATAATTTCACGGAATTCGGTAGGCATAACCGACTTATTGGCTGTAAAAATCATTATATTATTGTAGCTACCATATTATGGTAAGTCGAACCATGTAACCAACAATGCAACAGAAATTATGTTCATCCAACTGAAGATGTGTAGTTTGGAACGATATCCGACTGTTTTTTCTCTGTGTATAACCCTAAATAAAATTACGTTGTCGTACCTTACATTCTCTATACTAGAACACGTTAAAATTTAACTTAGCAAATGTCTGCATGTACTCGTACAATTTGTAGTCAACGTGTAACTGCTCATAGAATATTGGAAATATTCTAAAATACGTTGAACTACAAAATTTCTATTTTTAGCAATAGAAAATCAAATTTACTCGCAGTGTGTGTAAACTTGGGTCTTTGCAGGAAAGCGGCTCAAATGTTTCTTATTTGTACACGTGAACATCTAGCTGTCTGAAGATTTGGAAATAAATTTAGGTACCTTTTTGTATTTTTTGATAAGAATTAAAAAAAAACAGCGATTTTATATGTGATGAGAAGATGTGAGTAAAAAAGGCTCAAAAAATTCTCATGGAACAGATAAAAATTTGCTATAGGACAAGTTTTCTATACAAAAATGTTGTCTTCGAGGCCAATTGCCATCAAAAGATTAACAAACATTTCATGTTCTGTGTGTGTGCGGGATGTTTTGTGCCTGGTTATGTGTACGTTTTTGAGAAACGGAAATCTATAATACGCTTAAATGTTACATGCGAATATGAGTTTGACAGTTGATCATGAAGATGTGCTCTCACTGTGTGTTGCCTTATGCAAAATTTCATGTCGAAGAAAATGAATTATTTTAAGATTTCAGTAGTTTTTCTTGAAGAGAGTTACATTTTTTTGCTGCTATATAGAAATGAATCATAACTTTAAATCTGGGTATGTCATTCTTGGATCATTCTTAGAAATATACAAATGTTTCTTTGGTATAAAAAGAAAAACAAATTTATAGGGACATTTAATGGCATTAACCGTTTTTTCGTTTCGTATGTACGTTATGCAATACAAATTCTTAACGAAAACTTTCACACCAAACTTGCTAGACGTTTAACTTAACTTATACAACAATATTATCAATTTTCAAATATATTATAGGGCTACTTTATATATTTCTGGCATAGGCAACACTAAGTGTTGCCTGGCGTCATCTGACATTTTCATTGGAAAGTTTGAATTTTTTTAGCATAAAAGTACTCAGAACGTAAGCCCATCATTTGTGTTGTTTACAGGGACTTGAAAAAATCAATTTGGCAAAAAATGGAATTAACTCGTGGACATTTTTGTGCGATCATTTTTCACAACTTTCGACTTAGATTGTCACGACAAGAGTGCATCAATAAACTTAAATCTTTGTATGACGATAAAGCACCATCCTATAGCACTGTGAAAAACTGGTTTAATGAATTCTATCGTGGCTGACGCTAGCTCGAAGACGAAGGTCGTTCAAAAACGGCCGCTGTGCCAAAGAACATTGATGACGTGAGTGAACGGATAATGCAAGATCGTCATGTAACATACCGTAAAATAGAGGCATCCTTGGGCATTTCTTCCACCAGCATACTTTCGATATTGCATGAACACCTGGCCGTAAAAAGATTTGTTCTCGTTGGATTCCACACAATTTGACAATCGCTCAAAAAAAACATCGTGTCGATTGGTGCAATGAAATTTTGAAGAATTACGATCGCTATTCTTCAAAAGACGTTTATAAGATCGTCACAGGTGACGAATCTTGGATCTATGCATATAAGCCCGAAACAAAACAGCAATCGACCGTGTGGGTGACCGAAGACGAGCCAAATCCAACGAAAGTTGTTTGTGGAAGGAGCACTTCGAAGCAAATGGTCGCCTGTTTATTCGGCAAAACTGCTCAAGTGGCGACTGTTCCGCTTGAGCAACGTAGGACGTCAATTCTGAGAGGTACCCCACAATTCGTTTGCCTGAAGTCTTCGGAGAATTTCGAAAAACGAACAAGAGAAGACGAATCATTGTGCACCATGACAATGCGAGGTCTTACACATCGGCTCAAACCAGCACCTTTTTGACCCGCCAAAACGTAGAATTGATGGGTCATCCGCCGTACAGCTCTGGCTTGGCACCCAATGACTTCTTTTTGAAGCGTTCATTATTTATGTTTTGGAGGTGTCTCAATCGGAGTGGAAAAAGTGCTTCGACAATTGGTTTAAGCGCATGCAAAAGTGTCTAAATCATGCTAGAGAATACTTTGAAAAACAATAAAACCATTTTTGATAATAAATATTCGCATTTTCATTATTAGGCCAGAAATATATATAGCAGCTCTTAGAGTGTCTTTTAGAAATGGAAAAAAATTTTGCGATAATTAAGAACCGTTAAAAATAGCTAAAACCCGACATAAGGGTTTACCCGGTTTTTGCTATCTGGTATTTGGTTTTCGGTTGTTTTGTTGCTGAAAGTAAAATCAAAGAAAATGCATAAATTCTATCTGAAAATCAGATCTTACATTTGACATCGAATAACCAATTAACATGTGTAGTTCATAGGCAGATTTAAGACAATGTTTTTGTTCACCATCCTTAGACCCCAAGCAAGGAATGCGTTTTTACAATGATCAAAGGTAGATCTCAATTAAATGAGAAACTCCCAGCATTAGAGTATTCCAGCAAACATAGTAAACACAACAAAATTCCCTCGTTACAAACATACTCGTATTAAAAATTTATATTTTATATTAGCCAACGAGCGATACCTTTGCTCGCAGCCATTTGGCTAGAACAAGTTCAAACTACAATATTGACGACTTTTTAACTAAAATCTGACAAAATGACGATTGGTGACATTTCAGAAATAGAAAAATAGAGAGGAATCCATATTTACGTTTTCAAATGTTTAGTATGACAAAACTTAGTATTCGATAAGTTCGCGGTAAGAAAATACTCGTATAAGTGCTTTTCTTATTTATTAATAATAAAATATTAATCAAAGATTGCATTCCAGCCTGAGTAAGGATAGGAGAATTAAAAAAAATATTTTTTTTTTGGTTTCTTTTTGGTTTTTATGTTATGTTTTCTTTTACTCATAATCAAAACAATGCAAAAATCAGTACATATAACTCGAAAAATTAGTGCGGGGAGGTCGGCATAATATGCAAAAAATACGTATTGGTAAGTCGTCTTTCAGAAGGACAAAACGTTTCTTACAAGGTGTGTGCATATTAATTTTTCGCTGACTGAAGTCTTCACAACAAAAACTGTGACCTGACCTAACTTACGTGTGTTGATTTTACGACAATCTGTATGGAACAGGGATAAACCGACTCAAGACCTTTTGTAACTACATTTAAGTAGAAAACAAGTTTTTAACAAAATGGTATAGTGACATAGAGTGTCACGCAGTATGCAGCCACGAAAGTCAATTTCACGTTGCCGTTTTGGTAAAATTTTTCTTCTATTTAAATACTGATACAAGAGGTCTTGAGCCGGTTAATCCCTGTTCAATGTGTACAAGCAAAAGAACGAAATTAAACAAACGAGCTAGACAATTTGTATTTTTAAAAATGTCGATTTATATTTTTAAAAACAACGATTTTTTTTATTAATTTTGGCTGGTGGCATTAAAATTTCCACGTCGAAATTTTAATATTTTTTAATTCCCATATGTCCATATTTCAAGAAGACCGATTTGTGGCTGGTCAGAATTTCCAATTTGCACAAATCTTAAAATATAGGTACATACATATTTAAATTTGTTAGAGGATTTCACTGTTTCTAGTTTACCAAAATTTATCGTTTTTTATATCCGTAGTTCAAATCGGCCGATTTTTGGGTTTTCTGCCTATATGGGTCTAGGACTCCTTTTAACGGGACAACGCGGAAGCAGCCTTCATCATTGTATTCGTTGCAATGTCTTTAATAATTGCATCTTTAAAAGCGGCTTGAAATCTATTTCCCTCCATTAAAGTTACAATTTCATCTTCATAAATATTTTCAAAATGTCAAATTAATAAATTTTAATTATTACTACGAGTAATTACAGAATTTTTATAAACATGTAAAAAATTGTGTTATCAGCAATTTGACATCTCTCATTACCGGGACGGGAATTACCAAAAAGTTGCACCGGATCCCGCCATTTCAATTCATTATCAATTACCAGCGTTAGTAAGTCTAAAATAAGACAACCTTGATGTACGACAGAAACAATATTAAAGTGGGCGGATAGCTTGTGATTATAGAGAAGCCAACAACGGAAACCGTCCTATTGTACCTTTATTTGTCTTATCAGCTTTGGGGCTTTGCCTCTACGAGTATGTTGTTATTCATCCCAAATATAGTTCCACATTTTTTGTGAGTTTTTTTCTTTAAACATTTTTACTCAACTATTATGACTTGAGCAGTTTTTTATTCTGGTTCGAGACCTTTATGTTGTTTCTTTTTCAGAATCAACTTAAAAAGAATAAATTGGTGAAATGTATTTGCTACGGTTGCCAGGCAGACTGTACAGCTGTTTCTAAACCCGCCAAGGTTTTTCTTCAGCAGTCTTTGGCAACGATTACTTCGGCCACAAATCAAATGACTTATACGGGAGACTCATTTTTATTAATGAGAATTACCCTTTGTGTATAGTCTTCGAACTGTGCGTAGAGCAATCTTCAACGCGCAATATCATTTCCACCAATTCCGTTTCGCATGGGTCTTCGTTGAAAACCACAAATGCAAAAGCACAATCAAAGTGTGCATGTTTTTGTGCGTACATATACTCATACATGCGTTGCACATTAGGGCGTACCAATCCTTTTTAATAGTTTTTTCGTTTTTTGTTATTTATTCGGTCTTTTATCATTATTATGACTTGAGCAGTTTTTTATTCTGGTTCGAGACCTTTATGTTGTTTCTTTTTCAGAATCAACTTAAAAAGAAGAAATTGGTGAAATGTATTTGCTACGGTTGCCAGGCAGACTGTACAGCTGTTTCTAAACCCGCCAAGGTTTTTCTTCAGCAGTCTTTGGCAACGATTACTTCGGCCACAAATCAAATGACTTATACGGGAGACTCATTTTTATTAATGAGAATTACCCTTTGTGTATAGTCTTCGAACTGTGCGTAGAGCAATCTTCAACGCGCAATATCATTTCCACCAATTCCGTTTCGCATGGGTCTTCGTTGAAAACCACAAATGCAAAAGCACAATCAAAGTGTGCATGTTTTTGTGCGTACATATACTCATACATGCGTTGCACATTAGGGCGTACCAATCCTTTTTAATAGTTTTTTCGTTTTTTGTTATTTATTCGGTCTTTTATCATTATTATGACTTGAGCAGTTTTTTATTCTGGTTCGAGACCTTTATGTTGTTTCTTTTTCAGAATCAACTTAAAAAGAAGAAATTGGTGAAATGCATTTTATCACATTTTGCTAATCTCTCATGCGAAGTTAACTAAAATGCGTTTACAAATTAGTTTTTATTTCACTGCTAACTAAAGCAAAAAAGCTGCAAAAAAACGTCAAACGAAAACAAAACAAGAACCTGTGAAAATTTTAACACAAACAATAAAATTGACGTAGTAAATGAAAACATTTTTGAATGCTGCGAAGAAGGGACGAAGTGAAATGTGGTACCACCACCCATGTTGGAACAGAAGGATGAAAAATCGTCGTGAAATATGGTGACATTCATGTTGGGATGGAACCAGGAAGGATCGAAGCGAAATGTAGTGCCGCCCACGTGAGGACTTGCCACTTGGGCAGTAGCACAATGAAACCAATGCTCGTTTTAAAGAATATTTAAGACTTTCCACCTTAGCGATATTTCCACCTCGTTAATGCCCGCGCTATTACGAGCGAAAAAAAGAGATTCTTGTTGTTTGGTGCACGCTAATAAAGAGTAAGTTGGATGACAATATAGGAAGAGCATCAAGGTATTGTTGGGTGTATGGTTGTGGCAGAACAATATTAATGCCCCCACATCTATGCTATGATCTTCACAACCATAATATTGGTTTACCACAATTGGTCTACCTCAATATACCCAAAAATAGTATGAATCTCTTCGAATATTGTCACCCCCAACCATATATTTTATCTTTATGTACAGGGTGTCCATCGGGAAGGTATACTAATTTGTTTGTTTATAATTGTTGATTAAATGAAAGAGAATGGATCTTATATTGATAAATGTTTTATTTAATGTCGGCAATTAAGTATGGAATACAATATCAGATAAATGTCCACCTCTGTTAGCCTCACAAATGCGAGCCCCTTTGAGCATATTTTTCATTACACTCAGCACTGCTTCGAATTGAGGTTGATGGATTATTTTAAACACTCTCTTAAGCAACGGTAATGTTTTCAGCCGATCATGCAGTACGTCGTGGTCCATGCTGGGGCCTATCAGCTATAGACCCTCTTTCTTCGAATCATTCACTACACGATAAATAGAGAGTTTTGTAGGCACGTTGTCTCCAAAAATTTCACGTAACTTTCTCATCGCCACAGTAATCGATGATTGAGCTTGATAAAATGTTTAACGATTTATCGAATATTTTTCAATAATGTTTACCAAAATGGCGGCAAAAAGTAGTATGCCTTCCCGGCGGACACCCTGTAGATGGTTAGATCGTCTTTATTTTTACGACAATTCAGGGTATATATACTTTATACGGTCTCCGACCAGTATTTCGACCAGTATGATGCTGGGTAAAACAATGTGGTTCTTTAGTCCATTTTTCCGACTTGGACCATTTCTAATATCAACCGATATACGGCCAAAATATATATGTGACGCGCAAAATAGAGGGACCTAAGGGTAAAAACCAGTTTTGTTCAGGAGAGCCATTTTAAAAATTTACCATCACTTTCATAAAACGCGCATATCTCTGGGAGGGAACAATTTGGGGCATGGGATCGGTCTCATTCGATGCTCAGATGTTGTCCACATCAAAAAAAGAAGAAACAAAATTAAAATTGATTTTTTACCCTTAGGCCCCTTTCTCTATGCGCTGTCACATATATGTATATCTTGCGTGTTAGAAGCTCTTTTTGTATGGACTGCTCATAAATATATTTTAAAGGGAAGCAGGAAAGTATTTCGAGAATTCACAAATGTATATCTACACTTCATCATATGTTAGGAAGTATGAGCAAAAGGTAAACAGCGTAAGTTCTCAAAATCTAACCATCCTTATTGAACAACCCTATCTAAAAATTTCACGTCCATCACTTTTGGTAGCTGGTCTGTAAACATCAGTATCAGCTCCACCGTTTAATGTGTAGCAGGCTGTGGACACATGATAATTACGTATAGACAAAGTCATTTTACAATGAAACGGCTGGCGCCCACCAACACGCAGCGACGCGTGCGATAAAACTGTGGCAGATTTTCTTTGGCTGGCAACAGAAATCACAACCAACCAAAAAAAAACAAACAAACAAGAACCAATCAAATGAAACTGTATGACAGTCACGGACAGATGGGAAAACACCAAAAGAAAACAAACACGATCCGTTTTCTGCGTTTTAAAATTGCACTGAGACGATTTCTACATGTAGGTGAGATATGACTGGTAGTATGGCTACAGAAGTACTGTAGCTAAAGGTTTTTCTGTTTTTTTACTACACAAAGAAAACAGTATGGTTGGGATGGATGTCAATATTCGAAGAGTATCATACTATTGCTGGGTATATGGTTGTGATACAACAATAAAATGATCCACCCAACAATAGTATTATTCATACACAACCATATTATGATCTCCACAACCATAAACCGATTTACTCTTAACAATTCACACTCAATTATGATCCTCTAAACCATACTATGTTTCACATATAGCCATAGTATGATCCCCAAAAGCATATTATGATCCTCACAACCATAGTATATTTCACATACAACCATAGTAGGATCCCCACAACCATAGTAGGATACCACTTAACCAAACTATGATCTCCAAAATTATTTATAAATGTGGTTATTCAATATTTTAGAAAAGCTATTTAAAAATACATTAAATTGAAAAAAATTGAAGTAAAGTGGAATTTTAAACCTAAATATTTCCGGCTACTGAAGGGTTAATGTAACACAAAATGAATGTTTGGGTACATGTGATAAAAAAATATATGTGACCCGGCTTATGAATCAAACGCTCTTTCACGTGGTGAAAGAGACGCTCTTTCACGTGGTGAAACCTAGAAAGTCCTAACTTGCTTAGAAGTGTACTAAAAATGTAGAGAAAGAAGAGCACAAATGAAAGAAAAACAGAATTTTATTGAAAATCCAGAATCAAGATAATAAATGAAATTGAAAAAATTAAAAACAGGATTGAACGCTGCCACCTTTTCATAGGCCGGGTCACATAAACTTTTATCTAGTCATATTTTAAAGGTTATTTGAAAAAAACCTGTGGAAAAAAAATTATTTTAAATCGTGTCAACTTTTGGTGTCATTCTGAACATAATTTTCAGAACAAAAAAAAATTAAATCAAGTGTGGAATCTTTATTGGTAATTTGAAAGGACATTTTATGGAATTTATTTTTTAAAAATAATTACCTTCAAATGTTGGCTGCAACTAGGCTTCAGGGTTTCTATTCTGAGGGTCCAATTTTGGATGACTCGTTCGAGCATTTCGACCGGTATGGCTTTAATGGCACGCGCAATGTTGGCGTCCAAAGCCTGAATCGTAGCTTTAGACATTTTTTAGCATAAACGTACTCAGAACGTTTTGACGTACGACCATCATTTGTGTTGTTTACAGTGACTTGAAAAAATTAATTTGGCAAAAAAAATGGAATTAACTCGTGAACATTTTCATGCGATCATTTTTCACAACTTTGGATATGGATTATCACGACAAGAGTGCATCGATGAACTTTAATCTTTGTATGGCGATGAGGCACCATCCTATAGCACTGTGAAAAACTGGTTTAATGAATTCAATCGTGGCCGACGCTCGCTCTAAGACGAAGGTCGTCCAAAAATGGCCGTTGTGCCAGGGAACATTGATGCCGTGTGTGAACCGAAAATGCAAGATCGTCATGTGACATACAGTGAGATAGAGGCACCAGCATACATTCGATATTGCATGAACAGCTGGCCGTAAAAAGGTTTGTTCTCTTTGGATCCCACACAATTTGACAATCGCTCAAAAAACGGCTCGTATCGATTGGTGCAAAGAAATTTTGAAAAAATACGATCGCGGTGCTTCAAAAGACATCTAAGAGCATAAGATCCCGAAACAAAACAGCAATCGACCGTGCGGGTCTTCGAAGACGAGCCAAATCCAACGAAAGTTGTCCGTGGAAGAAGTACTTCGAAGAAAAGGGTCGCCTGTTTCTTCGGCAGAACTGGTCATGTGGCGACTGTTGCGCTTGAGCAACGTAGGACGGTCAATTCTGAGTGGTACACCACAATATGTTTGCCTGAAGTCTTCGGAGAAATTCGCGAGCTCTCACACATCGGCTCAAAACAGCGCATTTTTGACCGGCTAAAACGTCGAATTGATGGTATTGATGGGCACCCAATGACTTATTTTTATTCCCGCACATCAAGAAAAAAATGCGTGGTCAACGCCGCCCTCTTATAAGTAAATGAAAAAAATTACATAAAATAAGCTGCTTTATAGTTATTTTAATAAAAAAACACTTTTATAAAAAAAACCACAAAAATATTTTTCTTTTTCCTATCCTATCCTATTCGAATTTTCATTATTAGGCCAGAAATATATATAGCAGCCCTTTTATAAGTAAAAGAAGAAAATTACATAAAATAAGCTGCTTTGTAGTTATTTTAATAAAAAAAACACTTTTATAAAAAAAACCACAAAAATATCTGGCTGGACTGTCCATCTTTGCCTAAATATTTTAGTCTTTTTAAAATATTGCAAAAACACATGAAGCGCTAACATTTTCTTACTACAATGTTATTGAATCCTAAGGTTTGTTATACTTAACATCTGCAAATTTAACAATGGCTTTTTTTATTGCACATAATTTATGAGTTATAAAAAATCGTCATTTTAGGCGTTTTAACACTGAAATGTTGTCAATCGTCCTTTGGTCTAATGTTAGTTTAAAACTCGTCAAAATGACGAAAAATCGTCTATATTGCCAGCCCGGCTAATGTTACTGTCTGCCTACCTCTTATCTTAATATAGAGTTCATCTGATCATCAAAGGAATATTTAAGTTTATTTTTTGTGTGTGGATTTTATTCATCTGCCCTGCACAAATAAGCTGATGAAGCCAACAATATGAAAATGTTAAAATTGCCAGACAGACCATAAAAATATTGCACAATAAAAAGTTTTTGTTTGGAAAACAATTTGTTGAATTGACTTTTAAATTATTATAAAGTTTATGGCCATCAAATATAAGTATAATGTTAAACACGAAAATATGGTTAGAATAAATTTGATATTTGCCACAAGGAGATTTGATGAATTAAAAAACAAAAAAACAAATCACACATATACATGTGGTTAAAAAGGGTTTGTTTAGAGTTCGGATTTTAAAAACTTTTTTTTTGTTTATGTGACCATCGTTTCTTAACCACCAAATTTCAATGGGGTTGTCTTATAGTTGGCTGAATGTAATGTTGATTTAGGAGCTGTCATTTCAATACTGTATATTTTCGAGACAGAGCTCTGCAGAAGTTTTATAACTTTTTGAAACTTTAATGTTGTTGGTCATTGTTTTGAGAGGTAACGTGTTACCGCGTCAGACAGGCTCAGTTCGAGCAAGTCTTCTTAGGCGTTTTACACGCATTTTCCTTTAAATTAAAGGGTGAATTAACTAACATAATTTTTTTCATTGTTATGCATACAAATCGTAAGATAGTTTTGGCAGAATCATTTATACAGGGGCATATCAATAATTCCGTGACTTTTAGAATAAAACACAGTTTTTTTTGTAAAAAAAATTATTTTGTTTTTCAACATAATCTTCTTTTAGCTCAATACACTTTGTCCAACTATTCTCAAATTTGTATATCCCTTTCAAAAAATTGGATTTTTCGAGGTCCATAAAAAGGAATTTGTTTGATCAACAATTTTATTGTTGGAGCTGAAACTCTTTCCACCGAGCCATTTATTTAGGTTATGAAATAGGAAATAGTCACTGTGGGTTAAATCCGGAGATTATGCCGTATAAGGTCAAAATTCGTAATCCAATTCATGCAATTTTGCCATTGGGACTGCACACGTGCATTATCTTGATGAAAAAAGCTTTTTCTAGGCCATAGGTCATTTTTTTTTTGCTTCTCGTTAAATCGGTCCAATAAGTTGGCACAATATTCGCCGTTTATTGTTTTCTCTTCTGAACGTAATCGATGCGGATTATCACGCTTGCTTGCAAAAAAAACTGTTGCCATCACCTGATTGGCCGACGAAGTCACCTTGGCCTTTTTCGGATGCGGTTTACCCGGAGAAACCCATTGTTTAAGCTGCTGCTTGGTCTTCGCAGTGTTGTAATGGATCCATGTTTCATCCACAGTTATAAAACGCCTCAAAAACTCATTTGAATTGCGGTTACATAGCTCCAAACAATCCTTTGAAGTTATCACACGATTACTTTTACGGTCAATTGATAGCAAACGCGGCAGACATCTTGCAGACAACTTTCTTAAACCCAACTGATCATGTAAAATCGAAAGCACACTGCCATATGAAATGCGTATGGCATCAACAATCTCACGCACTTTAACAAATCGATCGGCCAACACCATATCGTGGATTTTTCAACATTTTCGGGTGTAATGACCTCAATTGGCCGTCCAAAACGTTTACTGTCATTTGTACTTGTGCGACTACCTCGAAGGTCAGAAAATTACTTTTTTAATATTGAAAAAAATGGTGCAGAGTCCCCATAGTATTTATAAAGTTTTTCCTTGGTTGATTGATGGTTTTTTTCTGCAGAAAATAGTGTTTAATGAGCACTCGAAATTCACTTTTTTCCATTTTTGACAAAATCCACGAGGTTGTATGTTTTGAACAGCTGTTAAACACAAACTAAATGACGGAACTTTCTCAAAATTTGGCAGTAATCTATAGACAGATGGTACTTGATGGGAGCAGTGTTGCATTGTATGTAGCTACGAGGGAAGCTGGAGAAGTCACGGAATTACGGATATGCCCTCGTAGTAACCACCACGCAATACATGATGGAAGTACTGTGGGAACTATTTATTGGTGCTGGGACCATGTTTGACATTGGCCGATGGGTCACGTAAAATTATGGTCACATTCAGCTTCTTGAACAAATTTTATTGTGTTTAGTGTCCATTAATGAGGGCGCAAATTCTTCGTTCAGAGATATCTCAATAGCTCTCGTTTGGACTGAATCGTGCTTTAAACTTAAAATTGTATTAGAAACGGAATGACCTAATAGAGAATGATTTTGATAAGAAATTACATTGTAAAAAAAAATGAAATTCAATGGAGATAACAAAGATTAGTTCTGATTGTTATACCCAAATAAAGTGGAACATGTTTGTATATGAGAGTTGCAATATATTTTTCTGACCTAGGCAACACGAAGTGTTGCCTGACATTTCCATTGGAAAGTTTGAAATTTTTTAGCATAAACGTTTTTACAACTTTTGACGTACGACCATCATTTGTGTTGTTTACAGTGACTTGAAAAAATCAATTTGACAAAAAAAATGGAATAAACTCGTGAACGGTAATTTTTCACAGTTTTCGACATGGATTATCCCGACAAGAGTGCATCGATGAACATAAATTTTTGTCTGCCGATGAAGCACCATCCTATAGATAGAGTCAACGTTGGAAATTTCTTCCACCAGCATACATTCGATATTGCATAAACACCTGGCCTTAAAAAAGGTTTGTTCTCGTTGGATCCCGCACAATTTGACAATCGCTCAAAAAAAGGTTCGTGTCGATTGGTGCAAAGAAATTTTGATTTGGTGCTTCAAAAAACGTTTATTAGATCGTCACAGGTGACGAATCATGCATCTATGCGTATGAGCCTGAAACAAAACATCAATCGACCGTGTGGGTCTTCGAAGACGAGCCAAATCCAACGAAAGTTGTTCGTGGAAGAAGCACTTCGAAGCAAATGGTCGCCTGTTTCTTCGGCAGAACTGGTCATGTGGCGACTGTTCTGCTTGAGCAACATAGGACGGTCAATTCTGAGTGGTACACCACAATATGTTTGCCTCAAGTCTTCGGAGAAATTCGAAAAAACGAACAACAGAAGACGAATCATTGTGCACCGCATTGGCATGGCTCTCACATATCGGCTCAAACCAGCGCCGTTTTTACCGGCCAAAACGTCGAATTGATTGGTCATCCGCCATTGAGGAAAAGGTGCTTCGACAATTGGTTTGAGCGCGTGCAAACGTGTATAAATCATGCTGAAGAATACTTTGAAAAACAATAAAACCAGTTTTGCTGATAAATATTCGCTTTTTCATTATTAGGCCAGAAATATATATATCAGCCCTTGAAAAAGGCGTGCACAAGCCTACAGAATGCTTTCTATCTATCTAAAGAAAATGTGTTGTCAAGAAAGCAAGTAACGAAAAATGTTGTGGCTTTCTTACTGATTAGGCCTTAATAGCGTCGTTTTATACTCTCCACCAAAGGGTGGGTATATTAAACTTTTAATTTATTTTGCAACACCTCGATATATTGATCGAAGACCCCTTAATGCTTTTCTATTCTTTATCGCTGTTACATTGCAGCCATCTTCTTCCGTCCGTGTATCTGTATCTGTAAAAAGCTCATTTAATATATTCCATTTTTAATTTGGAATACATATTATATTCAAAATGTATATGTGACGCGCAAAATAGAAAGGGACCTATGGCTAAAAACCAGTTTTGTTCAGGAAAGCCATTTTAAAGATTAGGCCCCTTTCTATTTGCGCTTTGAATCGTCGACTTCACTTTCATAAAACGCGCATATCTCTGGGAGGGAACACTTTTGGGGCATGGGATCGGTCTCATTCGATGCTCAGATGTTGTCCACATCAAAAAAAAGTGAAAAGTTGATGAAAAGTTTTGTTCAGGAGAGCCATTTTAAAGATTAGGTCCCTTTCTATTTGCGCTTAGAATCGTCGACTTCACTTTCATAAAACGCGCATATCTCTGGGAGGGAACACTTTTGGGGCATGAGATCGGTCTCATTCGATGCTCAGATGTTGTCCACATTAAAAAAAAAAAAAAAAATGAAAATTGATTTTTTTACCCTTAGGTCCCTTTCTCTATGCGCTGTCACATATACAATTTGAAAGACATGAATTGAAATTCAAAAGTCACCTCAATTGATATTTTAAACGTATTTTTCAGAGGTTTCTTAAGACACCTGAGGAGCTGATTTTGCATACATTTGCTAGTTTGTAATCTAAGTAGCTTATGAACTGAAAACATCAGCGTGCATAATTTAAGGATTTTTGCTTAAATAATTTGAACGCTACCGTGTAACAGACACACAGTCTAAATTGTAGACTAAATCCTTTTACAATTTTACGACACTCGGTAGTATTTATCTACATTTCCTATGATCACGGATCGATATTGCACGCTGTTCCAAATAGGATGACAATTCGGATGGGATATTTCCAAAAGTGCCTTGTCAAAAGATGCAATCTTCGGTAGGGCTGATTACACGGTGGTACAAAATTGAATGAAATAGAAAAAACCTGGGGAGTGATATTATTTTCCTGTTAGGTCTTGTCGAGTTAAAGAAGAATCCAATAGCGAAATATGCCGGACACCTCCAAAATCCGTATTTACGGTTAAAAACCGGTTTTTGTACCTTTGCGCACTTATAAGCCTATAATTTTGTTGATAATGATCCGATTTTCAATTTCTTACCAGATTTGGAAAGAAAAAATTGAGATCTTTTGAACAGTATATAAATTATCTAAGAAATTGGGGTGTTATTGTCCAGCAAACACAAATTTTGTAGATTTTTCAAAAATTGATCAACTTTGGTGACGTTTTTTGTTTTCATGAAACGTTAAATAACTCAGTCAATTGTTTATCTATTTTTAAACACAAATGTGCGTTTTAATCGTAAATAAACGTACTTTTTGAATAAATTCAATAGTATTATAGTTTCTTAATAAAATAATCTATAAAAACGTCACCAAAGTTGAAAATTTTTTGAAAAAAAAAATTTGTGATTGCTGGACAATAACACCCAAATTTCTTAGATAAATTATATATCATTCAAAAGATCTCAATTTTTTTTCCAAATGTATTAAATTGAAAATCGGATCATAGTCAACAAAATTACAGGCTTATAAGTGCGCAAAGGTACAAAAACCGGTTTTTTTTAACCGTAAATCCGTATTTTGGAGGTGTCCGGCATATTTCACTATTGGAATCTTGTTTTACTCGATAAGCCCTACAAGAAAAATTATATCCGGTCCCAGGTTTTTTGGACTGTCGCACCGTGTTATAAGTCGCTCTTTACTATGGATATGATTTATTTAATGTCTTCTTGAGGGGTATGAGTTCAAATCGAGAGGGATCTTTATATGGGGGTTATTCGACAAACATAGATTGCAATGATGCAATTTCACAAGGATTGTGTTAATATCAAATATTTGGAACGTAGAGCGGCAGGTTCTCATAACAAGGGATTTATTTCAGAGGATCAGTTAATAATAACTTGGCATGAGAAGTTTTGAATTTATGCTACTAGGGGGTCTGAACACTTTAGATGTACTCGAGATGTACTCAACCGTTATGGTATTTTAGTATTTTTAATAAAGTTGCACATGTTGGATAGAGTCTTTAAAAATTGGATCGACCACTTGAAGCAAAGTCGAGGCGACTATTTGAATGATGAGCACATCGTTCAATCAATTTGATATCCACTACCATTGCTTAATTTCAATATCATTCCTTGTCGTTTTTATCTTATCACCCTATGGCACACCATTATGGCACATTTACGATTTAAGACACGTTTTGATATCATATAAAACGTTTTGCATTTATTAAAGAAACCCACAAAAAACATGATTGTCTAAGTCATGTTAAAGCAAAACGTCGGCAAAGGTTAGTCACAATGGATTTCTACTCCGAACGGGTGTCTGTGTGCTCTCGTTTTTCTTTCTGGTTTCAATGTACTGCGAGCATTTTTGTATCATCATTTTAATTTTCACTGTGTAGGTTTGAATTCCTTTTCCCTCGAAGGAACGGACAAATGATTAAAGTTATTTTATGATTTTACCCACATGAAAAATATTCTAGTCTACTGGAAAAATGGAAAAATTCAAAAGTGAGATGAGTTTTTATAAGTGCGAGAATTCCTTTTCTGCCACAGCTGTTCAGAAAAGTTAAATAAAAAGTTGTAGCCACCTGTAGGTTTGAGGAGTGCGATTATGCTAAGTAATGCCTTAGAAAGACGCATTCTTTGGGAGATGTTTAAATGTTTTTACAATTGGTCTAGGCTAAGAATAACAACAAAAGTGAAAACTCAGAAATCTTGTACATTTAACAAATGGAAAATTCGTAAATTCGGCCGTGCCAAAGCTTTAATACTCTCCATCATGGATAGCGTTGTAGTACGTTGTAGTTGTAGTACAGAGAAATGTTGGTTATATGGCTGTTGGTGGAGGGTACATGTTTGACAGAACTACATTTTAGGGCCCTATTACAGATATACACGAAGCTTACATTGCGGCAATACAGCTATGTAAAAGCAATCGCTGCTTCGTGTGTAGCAGCGTTGCCACATGTTTTGTGTACAAAAAAAAATTGCAATTGACAGTAGCCTCGTGTTTCAAGCACACTATGGACCGTTGTCCTATTAAGATTTGTAAAGAAAATGTAGTTTTTTAAGAACCCATGTGTCTGTATATTGTTGATGAGGGAAGAAAAGGTCAAGGGAAACCCGTAGATTAGGGCCTTAAATTAAGACAAATCTTAATAATTAATATTATTTATTATAATTAATGTTATTTTGGAATTCGTGACCATACGTTTTGTTTTTTTTTAACCCACGTGTCCGTAAATTAAGGAGGCCATTTTTTGAGACCCTTAGGACCATATGGGCCGGTCCGAGTTCCAAAACGACATTTACTCTGAAATATATGTAGGTAGTATACATTTGCATTTTTTAGAAAGTTGCGCTGCTTTTGGATAACCTTAAGTCTGCGAAAGTAACGGCACAATTTTTTGGCCCTTGTATCCATAGATCACTACCATAGATCGAGGCCATCAGTTCATCCAAATCGTACGATTGACGTCATATTTTGATTTTTTGGAATATTTGATAGTTACTGGTTGGACGTCCTAGGGACCTTAGACCCTTAAGTCAAACCCCTAAATTTCTTCGGATCATACAATTAATGTTTTTTGTTTTTTTTTATACCTACACGCAGAAAAAAAGTATGGTTAGGGGTGACAATATTCGAAGAGCACCATAATATTTGTTGGTTAGATGGTTGTTGCACAACAATATTATGATCATCACAACAATAGTATGGTTCACACACAACCATACTATGGTCCCCATAACAATATTATGGTCCTCACAACAATAGAATCATTCACACACAACCATACTATGATCCCCACAACCATATTATTATTCACATTCAACCATACTATGATCCCCACAACCATATTATGTTCCTAATACCATAGTATGTTTAACGAACAACCATAGTATGATCCTCACAACCATAGTATGATCCTCACAACCATAGTATGACTTACGCACAACCATACTATGATCCCCAAAATTGTTTGTAAAGACTGAAATACGCTTTTATTCAACAATAAAGGGTTTTTATAAGTAAGTTATGTAACAATAGGAGTGAATTATTTAACAGTATAAAAATTCATTTATTAAATTTTAGTTATACTAATCCGTAGGTTTTTTTGGAAAAAAATTAATTTTTATTACTATTATTGCGTAAGAATCGTAAAAATAACATTGTCAATTAAAAAAAATAAGGTTTTGCCGATATGATTGCCGTAATCATGTTATTGTTAACATAAAACCCATGAAAACAATACTTTTGCCCACCAACCATATTTATATTGTTGCTACAACCATATTTTCATTTTTAAATTTGGCAACAATACTTTTGTTACATTTCAACAATATTAATATTGCCATCATAATACTATTGTCAAGATGAAATTCAAAAAACAATACTATGGTTGCGACGACCATACTTTTACTGCAAAGAACATACTATTGTTGCCGTGACCATATAGTAACCATATCCTTTCTCTGCGTGTACATATGAAAAGGTCAAGGAGGCAGACTTTTGTGCCCTAGGGTCCAAATCCCAAATTGATCCAAATCTTAGCCCTTTGGTCCACGCATCCAATTCAGCCAGTCGTAAAATTTATGTCATATTCAGATTCTTCAGAAGATTCCATTGTTGCCCATATGTCCATGTTCGAAAGGACCTGTTTTACGGCACCCTAGAGACCTAAGTTCAGAATTAATATATTATTTGTACCCATAGTACCCCTATGTCTATAACCAAAGGGGATTTTTTTTTGGTCGATAGGGACCAAATCTAAATTAAAGGTACACATTTACACTTGTGAGTAATTTTTACTGTTTCTAAAGCATTAGGACCATTCATTTAATGCGTCTACGGCTACAAATCTTAAAAAAAGATATATATTTAGATTTGTGAGAAAAATTTGTTGTTTATGTTTATGGATTCCCCGAGCATCATGGGAATTTTTTTGGGCCTGTAGGCCTAAAGATCACGTCCATTTTTAAAACGTTTAATGAGTCTACTGCTACAACTTCCAAGCATAGCTACGAGGGCGGTTCGGAAAGTTCTTAGCCTATCAATGAAAGATAATAGTTAGTTTTTCAAAAATATTTTCATTTTTCAATATAATCTCCTGAAACTTCAATACACTTAGTCCAACGCTTATCTAGCAATTCTATCCCTTGATTAAAATAGTTTTCCTCAAGGTCTTCAAAATAGTGGTTTACAACTGTAATTGCATCTTCATTTGAGGTAAAACGCTTGCCAGCAAGGATTTTTTTTAGATTTGGGAACAGGTAAAAGTCACAGGGAGCTAAATCAGGAGAATAAGGTGGGTGGTCAAGCAACAACTCGTACTTTAATTCGTTGATTTTAGCCACTGTAAAAACACTCTTGTGTGCTGGTGCGTTGTCTTGATGAAAAATTAGTTTTTTGTGTTGTAAGCCAGGACGTTTTTCTCGAATTTGTACATTTAATTGATCTAAAAGGTTGCAATAGTACTCTGAATTTATTGTTTTACCCTTTTGCAGATAGTCAATCAATAAAATACCTTTGAAGTCCCAAAAAACCGTTGCCATAACCTTACCAGCCGATTGAATTGTTTTTGCCTTCTTTGGGGCACTTCCTCCAGCTTCAGTCCATTGTTTGGATTGCTCTTTTTTCTCTGGAGTATAGTGGTGGATGCATGTCTCATCAACAGTTATGAAACGACGCTTAAAATCCATTTTATTTCGCTGAAAACGATCAAAACAAGCTTGAGGAATGTTCACTCTTATGCGTTTTTCGTCGACTGTTAACAAGTCCGGCACCCATCTTGCAGAAAGCTTTTTCATCAGTAGTTCTTCATGCAAAATTAAATGGACTCGATCATTTGAGATGCCCATGATATTAGCTATTTCACGCACTTTTATTCGTCGATCATTTAATACCATATCATGCACTTTGGCTACAATTTCTGTTGTTGTTGCTGTTTTTGGACGTCCACTACGTGGTTCATCTTCAATGCTTGTACGACCACGTTTAAATTCAGCAACCCAATTTTTTACTGTTGCATATGAAGGAGCACTTTCACCTAACACATTCACCATATCATTATGAATTTCTTGTCCCGATAAACCTTTTTTATGTAAATATTTAATGACACCACCCATTTCCAATTTTTCCATTGTAAAAAAATCGCGGATGCGTCTTTTGTGAACACCTGTTTCTATATGAAGGAGTTGCCAGATCGAAACAAAATTTAACATGTGTTCATAGCAGAGATGGAAGTTTCCAAAACACTTAAATTTTTTCTGTTTATACCGCGCTTTTTGTGCTAGGCTAGGAACCGCCCTCGTACAACCATTGTATGATCCTCACAACCATAGTATGATCCTCACAACCATAGTATGACTTACGCACAACCATACTATGATTCCCAAAATTGTTTGTAAAGACTAAAATACGTTTTTATTCAACAATAAAGAGTTTTTTTAAGTAAGTTATGTAACAATAGGAGTGAATTATTTAACAGTAAAAAAATTCATTTATTAAAAATATTTTAGTTATACTAATCCGTAGGTTTTTTTGAAAAAAATTAATTTTTATTATTATTATTGCGTAAGAATCGAAAAATAACATTGCCAAATTAAAAAAAAAATTAAGGTTTTGCCGATATGATTGTTAACATAAAACCCATGAAAATAATTCTTTTGCCCACCAACCATATTTATATTGTTGCTATAACCATATTTTCATTTTTAAATTTGGCAACAATACTTTTGTTACATTCGACAATATTAATATTGCCACCATCATACCATTGTCAAAATGAAATTCAAAAAACAATACTATGGTTGCGACTACCATACTTTTACTGCAAATAACATACTATTGTTGCCGTGACCATATAGTTACCATATCTTTTCTCTGCGTGCACATATGAAAAGGTCAACGAGGCAGACTTTTGTGCCCTAGGGTCCAAATCCCAAATTAATCCAAATCTTAAGCCTTAAGTCCACGCATCCAATTCAGCCAATCGTAAAATTTATGTCCATATTCAGATTCTTCAGAAGATTCCATTGTTGCCCATATGTTCATGTTTGAAAGGACCTGTTTTCCGGCACCCTAGAGACCAAAGTTTAGAATTAATATATTATTTGTACCCATAGTACCCTTATGTCTACAACCAAAGGGGAGCTTTTTTGGTCGATAGGGACCAAATCTAAATTAAAGGTACACATTTACACTTGTGAGTAATTTTTACTGTTTCTAAAGCATTAGGACAATTTTTTTGGGCCCTTAGGCCTAATGAAAACGCTCCTTTAATGCGTCTACGGCTACAAATCTTAAAAAAAGATACATATTTAGATTTGTGAGAAAAATTTGTTGTTTATGTTTATGGATTCGCCGAGCATTATGGGAAATTTTTTGGGCCTGTAGGCCTAAAGATCACGTCCATTTTTAAAACGTTTAATGAGTCTACGGCTACAACTTCCAAGCATAGCTATGTTTGAATTTAATTTTTAAATTTACTCGTATATAGTGGAAAAGATCTGAACTAATTTTATTCCTCAAAGGGGAACCTTTTTTCATTTCGCACGATTTCGTCCATTTTCAATACCAAACGATCTGCTACTTTCAGGTTATTTATAAGCCTCTAGCTTCGTTTGGACTGAATTGTCCTTCAACAGGCAGGCGGACTGACGGACATGGCTATATCGTCTTAGAAATTTACGACGATCAATTCTACAAGTATTTTGAGGCGATTATAAACTGAATGACCAATTTATATATACTCCCATCCTATGGTGGAGAGTATAGAAATAAGAAAAAGTTAAAAGTCGGTCAGATACGACTGTCGAACAAGTAAAAAAAGTTAAAGTAAGACGGTCCGACTTTTCGTTGAAGCTACATGAAAACATAGACCGATATGGCTAAGTTTTAAAAGGGATAGTAATTGGATGCACGCAAAAACATAGATTGAATATTGGTTACTTGTCACGTACTCTACAAAATTTGTTCAGAGTTGGATGTAATCTGAGCCTTCTATTGTGACAGGACCTCAAGATCGGAGGAAAACTTGTATGAAGGCTATTCTAAAACATTTAACAATGTGGTCCACTTCCACCAGAGTTAACTACAGTGTCCTGTTTCACCAGAGCTTCTTATTGGTTGCTGCTAACGTACCTTGCAAAAGTTCAGCACGATCAGAGTTAAAATGGCTTATAGAGCGGCAGGATCTGAAATCGCAAGGGGACCTTTTGTGTGGGCAATGGACGATACGGCCCAATTTGCCAGAGTTACTAATTGGTCGCTCATAACGAAATATGTTAAAAAGAATAGAACGAAATAGAGCGACAGGAACTGTAATCAGAAGAGATCGTTGTTTGTTAAAAACACCAACCACTATGGTCCAGCTTCCCCAGAGATAATTAATATCCCATTATTACTTATTATGCGCAATCGCACTCGAAGTACGATCAGAGTAAATATAAAACTTCTACAGCTGCAGGACCTCAAAAGCGGAGGAACCTTTATGCAGTTGCGTTTCAAAAACATTGAACAATTGGATTAATGGTCCAATTATACTCAAAATAGGTGCTGGTCTCTACTAACTCTCCTTGCGAAATTTCGTCGGAATCGGTTGCTGCTTCTCAAACTGGTGGTTCTGCAGTTGGGAAGGACCTTTATATAAGGACGGTGCGAAAATATGGACCTACATAGGTTGTAATATGTGACTTCTAGAGCTTCATGTTCTGAGCTCGGAAAAATCCTTTGTATTCTAACTAAACATTAACCGATGTAGGCCAATTTTAAAATACTAACCGATTTTGACCTTAACCCAAACCTAAACAATTTCACCGAAATCGTTTCATAGTTGCGACCAGATCTTTAACAACAACTAAATAAAGACAGACGGACGGATATACGAAAGCCCCAAGTCCCAAGTCTTTTGTTACTATTCGACTCATGAACTTTTGCGTGATATTCATCTCACGGGCCATGATTTTCTGTTTTCGGAGCGGATTTCTGTGAATTCTTGATTTAAAGGCTTTGATGACATGCGGTGTTCAAACAGAGCGTGGGCGGCCCGACCGGTGGCGGTCTTTTACATGTCCAGTCTCCTCAAACAGTTTTATGCATCGGAAGACTAACATGCGGCTTATCCCTAGTGGGGGGAGCGTTTTGAAAATATCGCTTTTTTTCATTTCTCACTTGAAAAGCGCTATTACAGCTATACGGTTCTGATCTCTTCATGATGAAAGTTGAAACAATTTTAAAATCCCGTCACAGACTAACGCTATTGAGGTTAGCTTTCAAAACCCATATGTGACGCGCAAATTAGAAAGGGACCTAAGGGTAAAAACCAGTTTTGTTCAGCAGAGCCATTTTTAAGATTTTAATACGTGTATCTTTGTTGTAGAATCGTCGACTTCACTTTCATAAAACGCGCATATCTCTGGAAGGGAACACTTTTGGGGCATGGGATCGATCTCATTCGATGCTCAGATGTTGTCCACATAAAAAAAAGTGAAAATTGATTTTTTTTTACCCTTAGGTCCCTTTCTCTATGCGCAGTGACATATGTCATCAACGAGGTATGTTCAGTTCTACTATTGAAATGGGTATGTTCAATGTTGTAACAGTATTTATGTCTCTACTAAGTGTAAGGCATTCCAGAGAAAGACGGTAGCATACATAACAACCCTTGCGTTGTGTTGTGTTGATGGTGTAAATGACTCTAGAGTGAAAAAAGGTACATCACGAAATATTTTCTTCTATTTATTAGAAAAAATGGAAACTTTTTTGTAGCACAATTAAAGCCTTGACGCCTTTCCAGAGGGAAACACACAGAGTATGAGCTTTCCGTAACATTTCGCAATACGTTAGAACTTTGCTGGGTTTAACGCCCTGCTCATTACCATAATTTTTTTGGAAGCATTTATTAACAATTAAAAAACTTTTATAAAAAAAACATGTAATAATAAAAGAAATAATTCCCCCATAAATATGCAGATATTTTTGTGTATGAACGTGTGGTTGTCTTTTCTCTTTATGAGCAGTTAAGGTTAAAAATGCCAACCCGTAGAAGATGAAAAGTAATAAATCTAATTAGAAATTAGCGAAGCTGTGCAGAGTTTGGCAACTTTCTAAGCGTTTTGCCAATTCTTTCTCAAGATATTAATCATTTTATCATTTTGCAGTTCAAAGCGGCAACATTCATAGACATGCACAAGGACAAACAAACCGACTTTAGGTTCTTGATGAATAAATAACCCTTGAAGAATGCTTTGGTTAATTAATTTTTATTTTAAATTCTAAAGCCAAAAGTTCTTACGAGAACCAGTAAAAAATGTCAGCCAGTTGAACCGCTATAAAACGGGTGATCCATCTTGAGGTATTTTTTTCAATAGCCTTTTTTCACAGATTTCGCATGAGTTGTGTTCAACTTTATTTTTTTTCTCTTCAGTATTGTTTGCCATTTCATCATGGAAAGACTTACACCGGAACAATGTCTCAAAATTTTGCTACTGTATAATGGAAATGAGCGTTCGGTGAGAAACTGTTTTTGACCACAATTTTGTTTAATGATGAGGCACATTTCTGGCACAACGACAACGTCAATAAACATAATTGCCGCATTTTGGCTGAAGAGCAACCATAAGAGGTTCGAGAGGTGCCATTATACCCAGAGAAAAACACGGTATGGTGCGGTTTATGGACTGGTGGAATAATCGGTCCATATTTTTATAAAAATAATGGTAGTCGGAACGTAACCGGGAATGGAGCTCACAGTCGCGCCTTGATATCGGACTTTCTGATTCCTGAAATTGAAGCCCGTAAGTTTGACGCCATTTGGATTTAACAGGACGGCTACAGATAGTGTAATATCACAGCTATAGACTTTTTTCTTTGAGGCTACGCAAAGTCCAAATTCTATGCTGACAAAACAGCAACGATTCAGGTTTTGGAAGCCAACATTAAGCGTGTCATTAAAGCTATACCGGTCGAAAGTCATCCAAAATTGGACCCCCAGAATGGACACCCTGAAGCGTAGTTGCGGCTAACATTTAAAGGAAATTATATTCAAAAAATAAATGACATAAAATGTCCTTTCGAAAGAACCACAAGTATTCCACATTTTATTTGATTTTTTTGTTTTGAAAAAATACCTTTAGATTGATCAGCCGATACAAGCAGAGCAAATATATGGTTTCTATATGGTCAAGGCAACGTTAACATGTTCTCTGCAAAAAATGAAGTTAGTCGTAAAAATAGTATTTTTTTTTGTATTTTATTTTGACAAAAGTATGATTTCGTCAATATTAATATTGTTGAAATGTAACAGAAGTCTTTTTGCCAAATTTCAAAATGAAAACATGGTTGTAGGAACAATATAAATATGGTTGCAACAATATAAATTGTTAACAAGTCTCTAGGATTGCCACCAAACGTGCTTCTATACTTATTTTTGGCATCGTCTTTCATTAGCCACCCTGTTTTTTACATAAATTTCTACAGATAAATAAATGACTCTTATTTCCTTGAATTAAATGTAATTTTAAATAATTTATTGTATAAAAAATATCTATCTACTGTTAAATAACAACATAACCCAATCCCAAAAATTGATTAGGGATCGTAGTATGGTTGAGTGGTTTCATACTATGGGTATAGGGAACATCACCTGATTGACAGCGAATCATACTTTGATTGTAATGGTCATAAAAATGTTGTGGGGAGCATAGTAAGGTTGAGTGAGAATTGTAAAATTGTGGCGGGGTCATATATGGTTTGTGTGTAGATACAATTGTTGTGAGGATCATAATATTGATGTACCTTAACCATGTACCAAACAATAGTATGATGCTCTTCGAATATTGTCACCCCAACCATTTTTTTGTTCTTAGTGTGTCTGAGTCATATTAAGTCAAAACGGTTAAAATGAAGAGAAATACATTGAACAGGTATTAATTGGCTCAAGACCTCTTGCAGCTATATTAAAATAGAAGACAAGTTTTTAACAAAATGGCAAAGTTACATTGATTTTCGTGGCTGTACACTGCTTGTATTTTCGTGGGCAATTGTGTGAAGAAAACTTGAAAAGTACGGTTTACAACAGTAGTTCTCATTCGTTTGGGGAGAGCCTGGCCTTATAGAGTTCGGTTTTACTTTCAACAATTGCTGCATAGCTTTCTGAAGAGGGTTGTCACGGACCCGAAATCATGATAAATGCAGTGTGCAGCCACAAAAATCAATGTCACTTTGCCATTTTGTTAAAAACTTGTCTTTAATTTAAATATAGCTGCAAGAGGTCTTGGGTCGGCTAATCCCTGTTTAATGTGTAAAAGCAACAGGCCTAAATAAAACTAACGAGCTAAACATATGACGAGAAATAAAAAGTTTTATACTCACGTACCAGAAAAAGGCATACAACTTATTTGGTTCATTCAAAACGGAGACACTCAATTGCTTTGATCAAATCCGTTACATGACTGCTTTAAGTCCACCTATGCGGTTAGTTCGCACCATAACTTTTGAAAGAAGTCACACATCGCTTTTAGTTTTACAGGTCATAATGTTTTCCAAAATTGCCTATGGGATTTGAAGTAGAGGCCATGATGCCACACTTTTCTGTTACCAATTAATGCTGTGAATGGACCCCAAAGGACCTTTTTGATGCAAAACAGGCAGCCAGTAGTAAAGATGCAGTAAATTAAAGGGTGTTTTTTCATGCGTGTGGAAGAAGTCACACATCGCTTTTAGTTTTACAGGACGTAATGTTTTCCAAAATTGCCTATGGTATTGGAAGTAGAGTCCATGATGTCACGCTTTTCTGTTACCAAATAATGCAGTGAAGGGACCCCAAAGGACCTTTATGGTGCAAAACAGGCAGCCAGTAGTAAAGATGCACTAAACTAAAGGAGGTTTTTTTCATGCATGTGGCTTTCAAAATCAAATAAAATGCATATATTTTAACTTGAGGGCCAAAAATTTAGCTCTATTAAAAGATAAAGTTTTGCCATTATGTTTTAAAAATGCAAGTGGCACCGCGGTTTGCTCGTAACAATAACATTGTCAAATCAAAAATATACGATTCTGCCGGTTTTATTGCCATAGGATTATTATTCTAAACATAATACCCAAAAACAATACTTTCGTCGCACCAACCATATTTTTATTGTTGCTACAACCATAATGTCATTTTTTGCAACAATACTATTGTTACATTTCAACAATGCTAATATTGCCGCAATCATACTATTGTTCAACTTAAATTCAAAAAACAATACTATGGTTGCGACGACCATACATTAATTGCATACCGTAACCAAATATTTTTTTTCTGCGTGTAGAGAAATAGTCCATTGGCGGATTAGTTGGTGACCCCAGAGATAAGTAGGTCTGCCGAACGCAGTGCAACGCAGACCCATATAGTACGTAGTATAAAGCGGCTATATACGAGTAAGTATGATTTGACCCGCCCGCACATTGATGATGACTTGTAGATTCTTGGTTTTCTTCTTTATTGCTCTTAAGTTCTAACCATATCATACCACATTCCCTTCAAATCCCCGAGTACATACAACAGAATACATAAATTATGCTGCTGTGGGAGTTTGGGGGCGTCTGATTAATATCGCATGTGATAATGTGTCAAGGGAAGCATACAAAAACACACACCCACAAAAGACACAGGCACAGAGACAGACAAGTTGAAATATTCAAATTAATTCTGACAAATTTTTACGAGACAATAATTCAAGTTCATATCGCTAGCAGCACACAAAAACACTAATTGATTTAAATGGCATAGCTCAACGTGTTCAGACATGCAGATTCCACAAGAACTCTTAGGACAGCTTATTTTTGCCTAACAAATAAGTCAAGGGCAAGGTTCTAGCTGGCATTACCGAAATAGCGTTCAATAATAAAAAAAAACAACAACACCAGTTTCGTCAATGTTCTATAAAGGAGTAAACCAAAAAAGTATCTAACAGTGACAAGTGATTATTATGATTTTTTTTTATAATTTATAGGCCAAAACGTACAATTGGTAGAGAAACATTTTTACATTTGCTTTACACAAAATTATGCCCCCAGTTACGATTTTAAGTCACACACAAAATCGAAAATTGCAAAAAGTAATTGTACAGGGTGGAGCGATAATAAGCTTATTTTGGAATGAAATAAAAAATTATGAACCTTAGAAAAATTTATTTTATATTTTAACTTTATTGAACAGTAAGGGAGCTTTTAAACTACGAGGGCGACCGCAAAACTAACTGGCATGGCACATTTTCTGTTTTACTAACAACTTTTTTTTTGTTTTTTAAAAGCAATCTTTTATAAGCCATCTGTCAAAATGTCCGAAATATTTAATGATTATTTTCTTTGTTACAGGTGATTAAAGTAAACAAGTTTTATAATTTTTGAAAAATGGAAAATAAAGAGTTTCGTGCGGTAATAAAACAATTTTATATGAAAGGTTATACGCCACAATTAATCAAAGATGAATTGGATTCTGTTCATGGTGATAATGCACCATTATACTCTACCGTGAAATCCTAGGTTCAACAATTTAAAATGGGTCGTTCAAGTACGGAAGATGAACAACGCTCTGGAAGACCGAAAACTGCTACTACTATTGAAAACATTACAAAAATATTTAAGTGACTAAAGATAGACGAATAAAGCTCAGATAATTTGCTGATATTGTTAAAATACACGAAAAACAAGTTTGGAGTATTTTACATGATGAACTCCACATGAAATAGCTATCCGCAAGATTGGTGCCGCGTTTGTTGACTTTGCTCCAAAAAATCGTCCGTTGGACCAATTCCGAGGAGCTTTTAGCGATTTATCAGCGTAATCCAATAGAGTTCTTGCGCCGATTCATAACTGTTGATGAAACATGGACAGAAGCTGGTAAAAGTGGTCCCAAGAAGACGAAAACTGTTAAGTCAGCAGGAAAAGTAATGGCCACAGTATTTTGGGATGCAAGGGGTATAATATTTATTTATTTTCTTGAGAAAGGAAAAACTATAAATAGTGAATATTATTGTGCATTATTGGATCGGTTGAGTGAGGAAATCAAGATAAAACGACCGCATTTAGAAAAAAAGTTCTTTTTCATCAAGATAATGCTCCTTCACACACTGCTTTTTTAACTCAACAAAAACTGGCCGAATTACGATTTGAAATTGCTCCACATCCACCATATAGTCCATATTTAGCTCCTTCTGCTTATTTCTTGTTTCCAAATTTAAAAAAAATTTCTCGGTGGCAAAAAATTTTCGTCCAATAGCGAGGTTATTGCTGAAACTGAGGCATATTTTGAAGGTCTTGAAAAATCTTATTTTTCGGATGGAATTAAAAAACTTGAAAAACGTTTGATGAAGTGTATTGAGTTGGAAGGAGATTTAGTTGAAAAATAAATAGTAATAGTTTCAAAAAACGGTTCTTTTTATGTTAGGCCAGTTGCGGTCGCCCTCGTACATGGTTAAAAATGGTGTATCTGGCAAATGTCGACCTACGCCACACTACTATACACATACGTTTCCTGAAGTTTTCATAAACTGTAACAAGCATGTCAACTGGTATTCTGCCAATTTCAGCCTCAATATTGTTAATTAGGTCTTCCAAGGTATTGGAAAGTTTATATACACCTTCGACTTCAGGTAACCACAAAGGAAAAAATCGCATTGGGCTAAGTTTGGTGAGTGAGCCGGCCAGTTCACATCACCCCTCAAAGAAGTGAGTCGTCCAGGAAGCATTTGCCTCAACCAATTCATAGCAACCCTCGCTGAGTGTGTGAGTGTGTGCAGTGGCACCATCCTGTTCGAACCATGTATCCTCTAATTGCATTGCCCCAAGTGCCAGCTGAAAAAAGTCTGAAAATGCCAAAAGCAAGTGATTGCTGCCAATCAGAGCATTTCGAAGATTGCAGTACTGCTGCTCTAACTCTCTCGATGTGTTGTGGTGTTGTAATCCTTCTCTCAGGTATCCTTCGTACACATGACACATTCCCTGCTGTTCTCAATGAAGTTACCCAATTTACAATTGATTGCCGTCCAGGAATACGTCCGCGTGGGGGAACGGCGAATCGTAATTGCACTGCAATGATCGAGTGAGCATTTGAAAAATACTCTTCAACACAAAATGACCTATCCTCACGTGTCCAAAGCATGATGGCAACTGAAAGGCAGACGAATACAAATATTCCGTCATCTAAGTACTATAAGCCACGCACACTCTCTACTCTCTTCGACCAACACAGCCTGCAGTTCAAAAAAGCAAGCTAAAGCGCTCCACCCTGTAGTAAAATTGAACCATATCCTTCATTTTGTATACCATCCATCATTGGATTTCGGTTTCGAGTATTCACTCTGTCATTCCGTTGGCAACACATCGAAATACTGGCCACACGCAGAAAAAAAGTATGGTTGTGGTGACAATATTCGAAGAGGATCGTACTATTGTTGGCTATATGATTGTGCCACAACAATATTATGATCCTCACAACAATAGTATTATTCACACATAACCATACTATTATCCCCACAACCATAGTATGATTCACACTCAACCATACTATGATCATCACAACAATAGTATGATTCACACTCAACCATACTATTATCTTCACAACCATATTATGATCCTCACAACCGTAGTATGTTTCTCATACAACCATAGTATGATCCTCACAACCATAGTTTAATTCGCACGCAACCATACTATGATCCCCACAACCATAGTATGATTCACACTCAACCATACTATGATCCCCAAAATTATTTATTAGGATTGGGTAATGTTGTTATTCAAAAATAGAGATTTTTATCAAGCAAGTTATTATAAATTGCATTACTATTAGATCATAGCCAATTTTGAGGCGTTTTTATTGAACATTTCATTCAAGAAACCAAAATATATATTCCAACGGTCAAAAATACTTTTAGTTGCCAGCAGAGGTGAATGCTACTTCACCATCCGTAGACACCAAGTAACGAATGTGATTAAACCATGATCAATGGCTATATACTTAAGTGCAGGCAGATTTTAAATAAACGAGAACCAGTCGGTATTTGAGTATTTCACCGAACAAAGTAAACACAATAAAAATCCCTCGAACTACCTTCCGATTGTTATTTTTTTTTTAATGGACAGCAACCATTCACTGTATCGTGTGTATGTGTTTTTTTTTGTATATCAAAAAAACATACGCACACACATACATGTATTCTCTACAAAACCTGTTTTGTTATGTTCATAGTCACAACCATACTGTATGATTGCCGTAATCATATTTTTGTTAACGTAAATTTTAAACAACTATACCTTTGTTGAACTAACCATGTTTTTATGGTTGCTACAACCATATTTTCATTTCTAAATTTGGCAATAATACTATTGTTACATTTCAACAATAGCAATATTGTCGCAATCATACTATTGTCAAAATGAAATTCAAAAAACAATACTATGGTTGCGACGAACATGCTTTTATTGGAGAGAACATATTATTGTTGCGGTGACCATAGTGTAACCATATCTTTTCTCTGCGTGCAGGTATCCCCAAAAGTCTATATGTGACGCGCAAAATAGAAAGGGTATGGGTAAAAACCAGTAATGTTCAGGAGAGTCATTTTAAAGATTTAAATACGTGTACCTTTGGTGTACTATCACTTTCATAAAACGCGCATATCTCTGGGAGGGAACACTCCACATTGTTATGATCCCTATAACCATACTATGGTTCCCACTCATATGATCCCCAAAATTATTTATTATTAGTATTACATTAGTATGTTGTAAATAATTTGGATTAGTAAATTTTTTAAAAATACAGTAATCTCAAAATAAAACAAATGATTTACTTATTAGCAGAAAAAATCCGTTTAAAAAAATAAGCGTTTCATTTATTGAAAATACTTGGTTAAACCAAATCCACAACAATTCGTTTATTACACATAAAAGAATCTGAACTGCATAAGATTTTTAACAATAACATTGTTCTGAAAACACCTTACAAATTAAGAAAAATTACAATCATACAGTATGGTAGCCTTAAATTTATTTCTGTTGACATAAAACCCAAAACCAATACTTTTGTCAATCCAACTATATTTATTCGTAACACCATCACCCATCTTGAGACCCAGCATTCATTATTGGATAATATTCGACCGAATAGACCACGTTCAGCACGCAGTTAAGAAAATATTGCGGCCGTAGCTGAGAGTGTACACCAAGACCGTTGAGAGTCGATTCGTATGAAACGACTTGGCGCATTTTATGCCGAGATCTTGAATTGAAAGCGTACAAAATACAGCTTGTGCAAGAACTGAAGCCGGCCGACATTCCCAAGCGACATCGCTTCGCTCTATGGGCTCTTGCACGCAGAAAAAAAGTATGGTTGTGGTGACAAGGATAATACTATTGTTGGGTATATGGTTGTGCTACAACAATATTATGATCCTCACAACAATAGTATGATTCAAATACAACTATACTATGATCCTCACAACAATAGTATGTTTTACATATAACCATACTATGATCCCCACAACCATAGTATGATTTACACTCAACCATACTATGATCTCCACAATGATATTATGATCCTCGCAACCATAGTATGTTTCACATACAACTATAGTATGATCCCCACAACCATAATATGATTCACGCTCAACCATGTTATGATCCCTACAACCATAGTATTTTCACACACTCAAATTCTATGATCCCCAATAGTATTTGTTAGAATTGGGTTTAGTTGTCAACAATACTTATAGATTTGAGTTTTGAAAATTATTTAAAAAAAACATTACATTTAAAATAATACGAGTGATTTATTTCACAGTAGAAAAATTAAGTTTAAAAAAAAACGTAAGCGTTTTTATTAAAAATATTTCAGTTATACGAAGCCAAAGCAGCTTGTTTAAAAATTTTAATGTCCATATATAATGTACCTTTATTGCATTAGATCCGTAACAATAACATTGTTCTAAAAATCAAAATGAAGAAAAATTACAATCATACAGTATGATTGCCGTAATCATATTATTGTTAACATAAAACGCAAATAACAATACTTTTGTCGCACCAACCATATTTATATTGTTGCTATAACCATATTTTCATTTTTAAATTTGGCAATAATACTATTGTTACATTTCAACAATATTAATATTGCGGCAATCATACTATTGTCAAAATTAAATTCAGTAAACAATGATATGGTTGCGACGAGCATACTTTTATTGCGGAGAACATATTATTATTGCCGTGACAATATAGTAACCATGTTTTTTCTCTGCGTGTGAAAAGTTCCAAGAAGATCCGACGTTTTCGAGCCAAATATTGTTCAGCGAAGAGGCCCATTTCTGGTTAATGGGTATGTAAACAAGCAAAATTGACGCATTTGGGACGATTAGCAACTAGAAAAAGTTCAAGAGCTGCCACTTTATTCAGAAAAAACAACGGTTTGGTTTGTTTGGTTTCTTCAAAAATGATGCCGTAACGTCAATGGCAACCGTTATCGTGCCATGATAATCGACTATTTTATGCCTGAAATTGAACCTCGTGACGACTTTTGGTTTCAACAAGACGTCGCCACTTCCCACACATCGCATCAATCAATGGATTTATTGAGAGAACACTTCGGTGAGCAGACAATTTTACGTTTTGGGCCGGTCGATTGGCCACCAAGATCATGTAATATCACACCGTTAGACTTTTTCCTGTGGAGATATGTAAAGACTAAAATTTATGCGGACAAACTCGCTTCGATTCAGGCCTTGGAGCAAAACATCACGCGTGTCATTCTCCAGTTACCAGTCGAAATTCTTGAACGAGTCATCGAAAATTGGACTCAACGGATTGGCCATCTGAGACGTAGCCGCAGCCAACATTTGATAGATATAATCCTCAAAAAATAAATGCCAAAGAATGTTCATTCAAATAATAAGCATTCTCAATTCAATTTGAATTTTTTTTTCTTTAAAAAAGTAGGGAAACTCGGAATGGATCACGAGTTACTGTTGTTAGGTTTCAACAATATTAATATTGCTGCCATCATACTATTGTACAAATGACATTTAAAAGACTATACTATTGCTGCGACGAACATAATTTTATTGCAGAGAACATATTATTGTTGTCGTGACCATATGTGACGCTCAAAATAGAAAAGGACCTAAGGTTAAAAACCAGTTTTGTTCAGGAGAGCCATTTTAAAGATTAGGTCCCTTTCTATTTGCGCTTAGAAGCGTCGACTTCACTTTCATAAAACGCGCATATCTCTGGGAGGGAACACTTTTGAGGTCTTATTCGGGCATGGGATCGGTCTCATGCTTAGACGTTTTCCACATCAAAAAAAGTGAAAAGTGGATGAAAAGTTTTGTTCAGGAGAGCCATTTTTAAGATTAGGAGGCCCCTTTCTATATGCGCTTAGAATCGTCGACTTGACTTTCATAAAACGCACATATCTACAGGAGGGAACACTTTTGGGGCATGGGATCGGTCTCATTCGATGCTTAGATGTTGTCCACATCAAAAAAAGAAAAAAATGAAAATTGATTTTTTTTACCCTTTGGTCCCTTTCTCTATGCGCAGTATATATATACTAATCATATTATTTCTCTGCGTGCGGGTCCATTTTTGACAGAACTACATTGTTCAATTCAATGGTGAAGAAAATGTTATTGTTTTAGAGAACCCATATAGAGCCCACAATAGACTTGTTAAGAGTGCCATAGGGACACCGTGTTTTAGGGCCTTTACTATAGACAAATCTTAAAAGTTAAGTTTGTGATAAGTTTGAAAACTGTTTTTGAAAAACCATTTCGGTGGTTACTTGGTCACATGGTTCGATTTAAGTATTTCGAGACGTTTAATTTAGAGATAAATAATTTAAATTTAAAATGTTTCCTAAAAATATGTCTACCGCTGCCACTCCTAGGGTAAATTTTTGCGCATATGTTCAAATTGTTGAATGTCTAAAGCCAATTTTTTCAATGGGGAAGGTGATCTGACTCCGAAGCATTTTTTAGATATGCCAGTTTTGCAATAGAAAGAAACTTTCCTTTAGAAATTTATTCGGACTTTGTTAAATTATTCATGTAGCAAAGAGTTGCTGATATGATACGGCTATCATTCCATCACAGCTACCAGCACAATGTCCGGGAAGTTTTGTTGTCGCAAGCATAGTCAAATTGCGTTTTCGAAAAAACATTTCTCTTTGCCATGAGTTTGGTAGAAACGCTCTGGAAAAGTTTTTGCGTTTAAAACGCTTTCAGTTGTGTACAAAATAGGACATGATGCGAATGCTAATACTCGTAGGATAAGATGTAGCCTGAACTAAAACACGTGAGTGGGAACTGCAGCACTCAAGTGTGCTGCACGAGAGCGTGATATCTTGATAGACATCACTTCATTAGTATCACCCACACCCACACGCACTCCATTACATTTCATATACACTTACATCCGTGTGGGGTTCCACCAGAACGCGTATTATTTCGATAGAATGAACTTCTATCTTGTTTGTTTTTTTCTTCTTTCTGAATTTTAGTTTATGTGCTTGTGTAGCTAAGGGCGAAGTTAGTAATTTTCCTTAATTAATTAAAGTCGACAGAGAATAAACAGATCCCATATCGTAAGCTCTCTTATACTCATGGAGGTCATGCTGAAATGATTAAGTTGTTGTTCTACACCATCCGGTATAGTCTCGTATCAGTTTTGGAGAAGTTTTGGTTTATGTTCGCACACAAAAACAAAATCTAATTTTATATTGCGTTGTCTTTTTATAGATTTTGACAGAGCAAATGCGGATTTTTTTGTATCGTGGCTGCAGAACATTGGAGATCTCATCTCTGGTGTATCGATGATATCTGTCATCCGAAACATTATACATTGTGTGCTTTACATAGCACTAAAATTAATTAAAATGGCTTAAGTCTGGCTGGGTGACTATACGATTTTTATTAACCACTTTGCTACTCGGAGGCCTCCGCTGCTTTGACCGGAGTTGAAGCAAGGTCTAACTTAATTTATTACATCTACTCGTACAGCTGGAGGGACATATTTCTGGGTTACTTTTAAAAAACATTTAAGCTAGTAAGTGGTCGTATATAAAGCACTAGATGACATTTAGCTAGATAACATTTAACATGTGAGCTGCAGACAGATTAAGGCCGATAGAGCCCCTTTTTACCTGGTATTAAGTTATTTCAGAAAGCCCCATTTTAAAGATCGAAATTAAAATGCGGAATGGCAGAATTTTAAAAAAAAGGTAACCGTTGGCTGACGATTAATAAGGTCCAATTTCACTAGAGTTGGTTGTGGTTCGTAATGTTATCAGAATCGAATGTAATTCGGCAACATAGACCGCTAAAGTCCGTTTTGTTCAGAGTTTCTTATTGGTTACGTCTGTACGTTTTGTACATAGTTTAACAATCGGATATGATATGTGGTTTGTGCAGGGTTAAAAATGGAAAAGGTGGTTCCTTTGCAGTAGGACTAATATGGACCAATGTTAGTTACGTCGTTGCAGGCCCAGATCTGGACAACCTGCAGAGTTTTGCCGAAATCGGTTCATATTTCCACTTTTACTTGATTACAGCGATAGATGGTCAAACGGACGGACGAACGGACCCGGTACCGCATATTTATTCGGCATCGTTCGTTAGAATAAATATGAAATCTATCTCTTCTCTACAAATATCAGCTCTATTGTATTTTGCCCTGAACTAGCGTTATATACTCGTACTTAAGACTAAAAGTCGACTTTTCGACTATTAAAAAAATGTTGAATTTTAGAATTTTGACTTTTTAGCATAAAAAAGTCGATTAAGATTAACTTTTTCCTTTAGGAAATTACGAGGGCTGTATATATTTCAGGCCTAATAATGAAAATGCAAATACTTATCATCAAAAATGGTTTTATTGTTTTTCAAAGTATTCTCCAGCATGATTTATACACTTTTGCATGTGATCAAACCAATTGTCGAAGCACTTTTTCTACTCCGATTGAGGCACCTCTAAAAAATAGCTTTTAAACGCCTCAACAGCATTTTCTGGCGACGAAAATCGTTGACCACGCATTTTTTTTTCTTGATATGCGGGAATAAAAATAAGCCTTTACCTTCTGTTTACCGCAGATATCCCTACCAGCCCAAACGTGCTAACACCCACTTTTGCCGACGATACCGCTATAATGGCCGCACATAAAAAGCAGGATATTGCATCTATGAATCTAGGTATACATCTCAGACGAGTACAATCTTGGCTCTCTGATTGGAGAATAAATGTCAATGAGGCTAAATGCACACAGGTAACTTTCACACTGAATTTTAGCACTTGTCCGACATTGAAACTTACATACCTTGGAATCCACCTGGATCGCCGACTCACTTGGAGAAGTCATATCGAAACCAAGAAAACTCAACTGAAATTTAAGGTCCATCAACTTCACTGGCTCCTAAACTCGAACTCAAAACTAAGCCTTGAATATAAGGTCCTGCTATACAACAGTGCAATCAAACCTATCTGGTTATACGGTGCCCAGCTATGGGGCAAAGCAAGTGCGAGGAATCTCAACAAAATCCAAAGAGTCCAATCGAAGACATTGCGGCTCATTACCAGTGCCCCTTGGTATATGAGGAATGAAAACATCCACCGAGACTTAAAAATACCTCTTCTTAAAGAGGCAATTCAAGAAACCAATATAAAGCACAAAGAGAAGTTCGAACGTCATGATAACATACTTGCTTGACAATTATTGTGCAGTCCAAGCTCTTTAAGACGGAGAAACACGCGCCCGAAAGACTGTGTAGAATTCTTTTTATACCCTCCACCATACGATGGAGGGTATATTAGTTTTGTAATTCTGTCTGTAACACCTTGAAATAATCATCGGATACCCAACAAAGTATATACGAGTATATTCTTGATCCTCGTAAAATTCTAAGACGATCAAGCCCTGCTGTCCGGCTGTCCGTGAAAACAGCTAGGGAGCTGAAATTTGGCACAAACATATGTAGTTAACCTAGCATGGTTGGTATTGAAAATGGGCTATATAGCTCTACGGAAAGTTGGTGTTGGAGACCCTCAACCGACACTACCTCATAAAAACTAGTTTTTTTTTTCGAAATATCCGTACAGTTTCTTGAGAAAAATCACTGAAATTTTGCAAATAATAATCTCTATATAGGCGCAATGATCTATGTAATAATGGTTTAGATTGGGCCACTATTTCTTGTACCTACCATACAAACGGCCTTATGGGCCTTGAGAAATAATATGACTATAACTCACCACAAACTTGACCTATCGAAATGAAATTTTACACATCAAGATTTCTATATACGACACACTTCTACGCTGAATTCGGTTGAGATCGGAAAAGTCCTACTGGTACCTCCCACACTAACGGTCTCATGGGCATTGAAAAATAATATGACAATAACTCACCACACACTTGACCTATCGAGACGAACTTTTCGGCATAAAGATTACGAGGGCGAGCGCAAAACTAACTGGCCTGGCACATTTTCTGTTTTACTAGCAACGTTTTTTTTAAGTTTTTTAAAAGCAATCTTTTATAAGCCATCTGTCAAAATTTCCGAAATATTTAATGATTATTTTCTTTGTTACAGGTGATTGAAGTAAACAAGTTTTATAATTTTTGAAAAATGGAAAATAAAGAGTTTCGTGCGGTAATTAAACACTTTTATATGAAAGGTTATACGCCACAATTAATCAAAGATGAATTTGATTCTGTTCATAGTGATAATGCACCATCATACTCCACCGTGAAATCCTGGGTTCAACAATTTAAAATGGGTCGTTCAAGTACGGAAGATGAAAACTGCTACTACTATTGAAAACATTAGAAAAATATTTAATGAAGTGACTAAAGATAGACGAATAAAGCTCAGAGAACTTGCTGATATTGTTAAAATACACGAAAAACAAGTTTGGAGTATTTTACATGATGAACTCCACATGAAAAAGCTATCCGCATGTAGGGTGCCGCGTTTGTTGACTTTGCCCTAAAAAATCGTCCGTTGGACCAATTCCGAGGAGCTTTTAGTGATTTATCAGCGTAATCCAATAGAGTTCTTGCGCCGATTCATAACTGTTGATGAAACATGGATCCATCACTACATCCCAGAATGCAAAGAACAGTCAAAACAATGGATAGAAGCTGGTAATAGTGGTCCCAAGTAGGCGAAAACTGTTAAGTCAGCAGGAAAAGTAAAGGCCACAGTATTTTGGGATGCAAGGGGTTTAATATTTATTGATTATCTTGAGAAAGGAAAAACTATAAATAGTGAATATTATTGTGCATTATTGGATCGGTTGAGTGAAGAAATCAAGATAAAACGACCGCATTTAGAAAAAAAGTTCTTTTTCATCAAGATAATGCTCCTTCACACACTGCATTTTTAACTCAACAAAAACTGGCCGAACTACGATTTGAAATTGCTCCGCATTCACGATATAGTCCAGATTTAGCTCCTTCTTATTATTTCTTGTTTCCAAATTTAAAAAAAATTGTCGGTGGCAAACAATTTTCGTCCAATAGCGAGGTTATTGCTGAAACTGAGGCATATTTTGAAGGCCTTGAAAAATCTTATTTTTCGGATGGAATTAAAAAACTTGAAAAACGTTTGATGAAGTGTATTGAGTTGGAAGGAGATTATGTTGAAAAATAAATAATAATTCCAAAAAAACGGTTCTTTTTATGTTAGGCCAGTTACTTTTGCGGTCGCCCTCGTTTATTAAACGACTCGGAGCCATCAATCCTCCGAATGAGTCTCGAACATATTTTAAACCACGGCATACTTTGCTAACTAAATGAAAGCGCATCATAAATTTACGCAAATCGTATTGTTTGGGTGAAGTAAAAATAAAAAGACGAAAAAGTCCACATCTACGTAGGTACTTATAGACTTTTTAAAACAAAAAGTCGACTTGCCGATCAGTCAATTAGTCGGAAAACGACTTATAGAACCCTAACTAGTACCACGGCGTGGTGTAATATATATCAATAGTTAAGATATAAGGATTAAGGATATAACAATTGCCACTTAGCGCGATTTAACAACCTACATCATAATGAGTTAAGCACGAAATTATTATGAAAAAGTGCTGATATTTGTAACGTTCAAAGAAAGGCTGAAATACCTCATAATTATTATACCGATCTGCGCACTATTATTAGTCCAACTGTTGGCCAGTTCAAAATATGAACCGTTTTAGATTCAACGTTGTCCATTGTGTATATTTAAAATCAAGTCTAATTCTATCGAAATTTGTCTACATCGACCAATGCTTTGCAAAAGGCCACATATTAAGGTCCCCCAGTATTTTAGGCCTACATAACATATGATCTAGATCAAATTTCTCATATTTGGTTAAAAGCGTCCAACAACCTACTCTCGTGAGCAAACTATACAATCCCCATGCAAAGGCCTTCCCCATTTAAGGCCCAACTGCTCCGGCAGCCGCATATGAGGTCCAATCTTGATTCTATTCGGCATAATTAATATTAATAAACAAAACTAAAAATTTAATCTTCTGGTTCATACATTGGTACAAAAAGGCCCTTTTGTAGATACGGAGCTCAAATAAACATTAAGTGTAGCCCGGCGCCAACTGACATTTCTATTGGAAAGTTTGACATTTTTTAGCATAAACGTACTCAGAACGTTTTGACGTACGACCATCATTTGTGTTGTTTACAGTGACTTAAAAATATCAATTTGGCAAAAAAATTAAATGAACTCGTAAACATTTTCGGGCGATCATTTTTCACAACTTTCGACGTGAATTATCACGACAAGAGCGCATCGATGAACTTAAATGTTTGTATGACGATGAAGCACCATCCTATAGCACTGTGAATAACGGGTTTAATGAATTCTATCGTAGCCGCACTCCCTCAAAGACGAAGATCGTGAAGGTCGTCCAAAAAACGGCCGTTGTGCCAGAGAACATTGATGCCGTGCGTAAACTGATAATGCAAGATCTTCATGTGACATACCGTAAGATAGAGGCATGCTTGGGCATTTTTGTTCTCGTTGGATACCGCACAAATTGACAATCGCTCAAAAAAGGGCTCGTGTCGATTGGGAATTTTGAAATAATACGATCGCGGTGCATCAAAAGACGTTTAATAGATCGTCACAGGCAATGAATCATGGATCTATGCGCATGAGCCCGAAACAAAACAGCAATCGACCGTGTGGGTCTTCGAAGACGAGCCAAATCCAACGAAAGTTGTTTGTGGAAGAAGCACTTCGAAGCAAATAGTCGCCTGTTTCTTCGGCAAAACTGGTCATGCGACTGTTCCGCTTGAGCAACGTAGGACGGCCAATTGTAAGTGGAACACCACAATTTGTTTGCCTGAAGTCTTTGGAAAAATTCGAAAAACGAAAAAGAGAAAACGAATCATTGTGCACCATGACAGTGCGAGCTCTCACACATCGGCTCAAACCAGCACCTTTTTGACCGCCCAAACTGTCGAACTGCTGGGTCATCCGCCGTACAGCCCTGACTTGGCACCCAATGACTTTTTTTTCCGCTCACCAAGAAAAAAATGTTTGGTCAACGACTTTCGTCGCCAGCATATGCTGTTGAAGCGTTCAACAACCATGTTTAGGAGGTGTCTCAATCGGAGTGAAAAAAGTGCTTCGACAATTGGTTTGAGCGCATGCAAAAGTGTTTAAATCATGCTGGAGAATACTTTGAAAAACAATAAAACTATTTTGGATGATAAGTGTTCGCATTTTCATTATTAGGCCAGAAATATATAAAGCAGCCCTCGTATAGCTAGATGCCAATTACCTATCTTGATTTTTTCATTACGAGTATTTGGTTTCAAGTTAAATTTGGTCTTTAAACATATCTCCAGTTTTTAGACTTGTACTTTTTCAACTTTCTTTTGTTGTCTCCATAATTTCTACATTGAGATGTCAAAAATCATATACCCATAAGATATTGCCTACTTTTCAGCTTCAATACTCGTAGAGTCGTATGTATGTCATCTTGCCATGGCGAAACTAAAGCTGGAATCTGATTACATATGCATATCGCAAAAAAACGTAGACAGAGCACAAAGAAGCAAAGAAAGTTGAGGAGAAGACAAAGAAGAATTTCATATTAGAATATTTTTGCCATATTAACGTAACAAATTAACTTTAGCATAAAGTTAAATTGTCAGACGAAAGTATTTTGTTTTTTACTGTAACACTTTTTATCATTAAATCCAGCCCTGCTAGTACATGGAGTTCATTCATATATGCATATTCATGCATGGCACATATGTATTTATATAGTACGTATATTGGCCAGTCTCGAGGCTATGTCCTTTTTTAAACGTTCGAAAGCTATAGTCGAGGCAAAAGGTCGTCACATCGAACTTAAGTAATTTGATTATAAGATTTCGATTATATCCATACATCCTTAATTTCATTCAATAAAAATATAGTTTCACAAAAATGGTAACTCCTCAATCGCCCAACCCCGAATAAGGTGGCTCAAAATTAATCAGCCTATTTATATTTTGTTTACTTTTTTTACTTTTACTTTGTGACTAAAAAATTGGAATTGATTGGATATCTTTATTTTCCCCTACACAATTTCTTCTCTTAAGTGAAAAAAAAACATCCATCAAGTGACAGCCGCCAGTGTTGTTAGACCTAAGAGCGACCGCAAAAGTAACTGGCCTAACATTAAAAGAACCGTTTTTTTGGAATTATTATTATTTATTTTTCAACATAATCTCCTTCCAACACAATACACTTCATCAAACGTTTTTCAAGTTTTTTAATTCCATCCGAAAAATAAGATTTTTCAAGACCTTCAAAATATGCCTCCGTTTCAGCAATAACCTCGCTATTGGACGAAAATTTTTTGCCACCGAGAATTTTTTTTAAATTTTGAAACAAAAAATAATCAGAAGGAGCTAAATCTGGACTATATGGTGGATGCGGAGCAATTTCAAATCGTAATTCGGCCAGTTTTTGTTGAGTTAAAATTGGAGTGTGTGAAGGAGCATTATTTTGATGAAAAAGAATTTTTTTCTAAATGCGGTCGTTATATCTTGATTTCTTCACTCAACCGATCCAATAATGCACAATAATATTCACTATTTATAGTTTTTCCTTTCTCAAGATAATCAATAAATATTATACCCCTTGCATCCCAAAATACTCTGGCCATTACTTTTCCTGCTGACTTAACAGTTTTCGCCTTCTTGGGACCACTTTTACCAGCTTCTATCCATTGTTTTGACTGTTCTTTGCATTCTGGGATGTAGTGATGGATCCATGTTTCATCAACAGTTATGAATCGGCGTAAGAACTCTATTGGATTACGCTGATAAATCGCTAAAAGCTCCTCGGAATTGGTCCAACGGGCGATTTATTGGGGCAAGGTCAACAAACGCGGCACATATCTTGCGGATAGCTTTTTCATGTGGAGTTCATAATGCAAAATACTCCAAACTTGTTTTGCGTGTATTTTAACAATATCAGCAAGTTCTCTGAGCTTTATTCGTCTATCTTTAGTCACATCATTAAATATTTTTCTAATGTTTTCAATAGTAGTAGCAGTTTTCGGCCTTCCAGAGCGTTGTTCATCTTCCGTACTTGAACGACCCATTTTAAATGGTTGAACCCAGGATTTCACGGTGGAGTATGATGTTGCATTGTCACCATGAACAGAATCCAATTCATCTTTGATTAATTGTGGCGTATAACCTTTTATATAAAAGTGTTTAATTACCGCACGAAACTCTTTATTTTCCATTTTTCAAAAATTATAAAACTTGTTTACTTAAATCACCTGTAACAAAGAAAATAATCATTAAATATTTCGGAAATTTTGACAGATGGCTTATAAAAGATTGCTTTAAAAAAAAAACAAAAAGTTGCTAGTAAAACAGAAAATGTGCCAGGCCAGTTAGTTTTGCAGTCGCCCGTATGTCCTGTTTAATATTATTCTCCATAAAACACAAAAATTTTCCATAACTGTTCGCATTCCTGTCGAATATGCTCCTTAAGATTATCTAAGGCATGTTGGAAAAAAACCCGCGACTGTAAGTTGCTTTAACCCTTCGACGGTTGAGTTATCCGTTGCCCTTATACGAATTACAAGGTACACAGGGACCTATTCCTATTTGTATGGAATTTTATATGAAAACGCATTTTTTTACATTTTTTTTTGGTTTTGACTTATTATTAGTATTTACTAATTATACATGTATAATGAATGATAGAAAAAAAATTTTTTATATATAACATTACTAATTTTTTATGAGTTTTATATGAAAAAAGCCTAAAAAACTATTGTTGTGTAGATTAAACCTCGACCAACATATTTTCTGTGCAGGTGTAGCATCGATGCATAAGTGTTGAATGCAACTGGATTGTTACAGGAATGGCAATAGGCCCTTGTTTTCCGCTGCCGTCCGTACTCAGAACGGCATAGGCGACATGACGGTCTGTTCGTTCTAGACGCAAACGACGGTGCAGCTCCTTGATAATATCTAAAAGAACAAAATTATGTAGTTATTCTGCTTTTGAACATTAGAATTGTTTTCTCTTACCTTTACATCAAATGCTTCAATTGCGTTCCGTATCCTAGGATATGCTGTTGTTCAGCGCTCGTTCCTCTATGTTTGGTAGTGCCAATTGTTTTGTCAGCATCAGTAGGAATGACCGTCGTCTGTCACTTCTTTTTTTTTTGGCTTCATCTCATTGTATGAAATAAATGCAGCTAATGCAGCAATGCCCACCATATTAAAAAACATGGCCAATGGCCAGCGGTTTGTTGAGCGCTTGCATGTATACGAGTAAGTGCCAAGCATCTGGTCCATTGTCCGATTTGTTGGCGTTGTAATCCAAAATAGCAAACGGCTTCTTCTTTTCAGTTTGCATGTCCACACCGCAAGTATAATGTTGTGTCGACTCTCGATGTTAATAAATCCCCGGGCCCGGATGGTATCTCTGCACTTGTCCTATGTAAGTGCTCGTCGACGCTAGCCCGTCCATTACGCAACCTTTTCAACCTTGCTTACCGTGCGGGAGTTTTCCCAGCGTGTTGGAAGGTTGCGAACGTCCAGCCGATCCCTAAAAAGGGTGAAGCCAATAATCCTGCGAATTACCGGCCAATTGCGATTCGCTCTGCGCTCTCCAAGGTAATGGAGAGCATGGTAAACCACCATCTTGTGAGGTATTTAGAGACCAACGACTTGCTGAGTGATCGACAGTATGGCTTCCGTAGAAACCGCTCTACGGGAGACCTGTTGGCGTTCTTGTCGGAGCGTTGGAGTCGGTCTATCCACCAGTTTGGTGAGAGTAAGGTCGTGGCTCTAGATATCTCCAAGGCCTTTGATAGAGTCTGGCACGGTGCACTCATATCAAAGCTGATCGCTTTTGGTGTCGGTAATACGTTTGCTCGGTTTATATCGAGCTTTCTTAGAGATCGCACTATTAGAGTTGTTGTAGATGGGTTCTCATCCAACACACATAGGCTGACCGCAGGTGTACCACAGGGCTCTGTCCTTTCTCCCTCTTTATTTCTTATTTTCATTGACGATCTATTGGGTCAGACCGTGAATCCAATCTACTCTTTCGCAGATGATAGTAACCTCTGTCATTCGTATTCATTCGACCGTAGGCCGAGCCTTCAAGATATTGAAGACAAAAGGCGAATTATGGATGAGACACTTGGCCGGGATCTACTGGCCATTTCCGAATGGGGTCGAGTGAATAGAGTAGATTTTAATGCACGTAAGACACAGTGCTGCTTGTTGTCTCACAAGCGATTCGCTGACCCAACAATATCGTCAATTTCTCTCGATGGTACGGATATTGAACAATCAGAAGCTCTCGATGTTCTGGGCATGAAAATACAATGTGACGCTCGTTGGGCGAGACATGTATTCGAAGTGTCGAAAGAAGCACTCAAGTGCATAGGCTTTCTAAAGCGGTGCAAGAAATATTTCACTCCTTCTGATCTTTTCAATATCTATACAACTTACATCAGGCCAAAGATGGAATACAACTCCCATATATGGGCAGGTGCTCCAAAATCATCCTTGGAGCTACTTGACCGTGTTCAAAGGAGAGCGATGGTGCTGATAGGTGACAGTAGGGTATCCAACTCTATTGTTTCCCTAGAACATCGTCGGAATGTGGGTTGCGTGACGCTGTTCTATCGTTACTTTCATGGTGTGTGCTCATCAGACATCCGTCGCCTTATTCCTGACGTGAGGATGTTCGGCAGGGATACGCGACTTTCTAGGAATTCACACCCGTTTGTTATCGATTGGCCAGTTGACCGCACTATACACTACAGATCAAATTCGTTTTTCGCTCGTACAGTCCGTATGTGGAATCGACTTCCGGCAAAGGTATTTCCCACTAATTGCGACATCCAGAAGTTCAAGGCAAGCGTCAACAAACATTACTCCCTCGTTCCCCCCTCCGATCCATTAATTTCCACTCGCCAACGCAATGCACCGCATGTATAGGGGGCATCCCCTGAGTGTTGGTTATTTAAAAAAAAAATAACGCCTTCGTTGAAGCCGAACAATGTGCTGTTGACAGGACGCGTATGATTTTTTTGGAATTCCCGAGGCACACATGTCTTATTCGAGCGCACTGTCCCAACATATGTGACGCGCAAAATAGAAAGGGACCTAAGGCTAAAAACCAGTTTCGTTCAGGAGAGTCATTTTAAAGATTAGGTCACTTTCTATTTGCGCTTAGAATTGTCGACTTCACTTTCATAAAACGCGCATATCTCTGGGAGGGAACACTTTTGGGGCATGGGATCGGTCTCATTTGATGCTCAAACGTTGTTCCCATCAAAAAAACAAAAAAAAAATGAAAATTGATTTTTTTTACCCTTAGGTCCTCTTCCTGATAAGTACGCGCCAAATCCAAAGTTGTGAAATAATTGTCGGCATAAATTGTGCGGCCTGTATTCAAATAACTCTCCGAAAGTTGAAGTACAGCATTCTGCCCTTGATTCACCTCTCGTGCCTAGTCAGGCAATTTCCCAGAGTAAATAATTCCTTTGACAGGATAAAATGAGTTTGAGTCGCACAACCACCATATCTTTATACCGTACTTGGCAGGCTTCGATGGAATGTATTGTGTGAAGCGGGTGCGGCCTCTGTATGGGAATAACTGCTCATCAACGGCCACTGCATCTTGCGGAGTGTAAGATGCTGCAAGGAACACGTTTGTGATGTGTTCAAACAATAAAACAAGCCAAAAGACAGTGCATTTATAAACGACTTTTTGAAATTGCCGTACAAGGTCCCAGCGGACCCTTCCACACGTTCCCGTACTAAACACATTAAAATCTCAATAGAAACTAAACTATTAATCGGATCGCTTTGAAGTTTTTTTTAAAACGATTGGAGATAAAATTACCTTGAGATACATGTAGGGGTCGGGCATACTTCCCATGGACTATCAAGGAGTAATTTCAGTTTGAAAATGAAAAAGGTCCCCAGGGACCTTCTCACCCGCCGAAGGGTTAAAGATAGAAGTCTGGGATGGTTTAATCGCAAAAACGGGAGAAAACGCGACCAGGAAACGCTTCGATACAAGTATTTCACGCTCTTGAGAAGTATATCTTGTCCGTTAGTATTCTGCGGCTGTCTAGTTTACAAATGTCATTGACGTAAATGCGATAGGATGATTTCTTTTGCGCCACCTTGTACAGGCGAAATAAGATTACCCGAAATTTAGCCAAATTACAAACAATTTATTTTCAAGAGATCAATACATTGAAATAACATTTGAAAATAAGTTCAGGCATACAATTCACTAAGTTGTCTATAACTCGTAGTTACGAAAATCGATGACTAAGTTTTGAAGTAAATTTTTGATATTGATATCGATAAAGGTTAAAAAGTGAGCGGAGTATCATTTGACAGGGACGTGTTAGACAGATTGGTAAGTTGTACCTAAGCATAAAACATAAGTCGCACATTGGCTTAAAATCTTTTTCTTAGGACCAAAACTCTGCTTCTTTTGAACCAATTTTAGTTATTTTTATACCTTCTTCCGAAGAGTGGAAGTGCCATTCTGTTTGCAACGCCACAAAAAATGGCCAGTGACCCTATTAAGTATACGAGTATTTATTTGATTGTCGAAAAATTCTTAGACGATCTAAACGTGTCCGTCTGTGTGTCTGTTAAAAGCACGATAGCGGTCAAATGAATCAACCTGGGACCTTAACATTTTGCATGATGAAGGCTCATGGTCATAAGCTGTTTTCGATTATAAATGAGCAAAATCGGCCCAGGGCGAAATGGTTTCCTTTTAAGGGACTAAAAATAACTCATTAACAAGTACACTTTTTTGAGTATTTACTTAACAAATCGTAATTTTTTGTGCACGGAGAATGGTTCAAATGGAAACCGTAAATGATGAACTACCTCACAAAAAAAAATCATAGCTGCTGGAGTTTTTGGCTAGAGAATTAAAAAAAAACAGACCTCGAGCTTGAAAAAAGATTCTCTATTTATAAAAGATATATCATTACTTTGCACACTGAACACAAATCTGAGTACTACGCTTTGGCCGTTATTTATCTGAAGAAGAAATGCAGAAGAAGTCGACTTCAGAAAAAAAACGTTGAAACCCTCCCTATATTATGCAAAATGTAACTTAATGTGTCGCAATCGTAAGAGTTATAAACAGAGCGAAAAAAACAATTTTCCATTCAAAGTCGTTTCCTGCTTACTTAATGTCTCTTTTTCTAGAAATACTGCAATCTTAAGGACAAATTTAATTCATACACTGCAATAATCTCGTTAGCACAAATCTATTTAATAATTTTAATTCCCCAAATTTATGTTAAATCTCCTAATTTTTCTTCGGTTAAATTAATCACTCCTATTATTTTGAATTTGATGTATTTTTAAATATGTAAATCTTACTTCCTGAATAATCTTGTCAATAACAAATGGCCAATCACAAAGGATTGATGAGCAACATTTGTTTTTTCCGTGGCGGAAATTATATACACGCAGAGAAACAATATGGTCACGGCAATAATAATAATAATATGTTCTCCGCAATAAAAGTGTTGTTTATTGAATTTAATCTTCACATTCATGATTTCCTCAATATTAATATTGTTGAAATGTAACAGTAGTATTGTTGCCAAATTTAGAAAGAAAAATATGGTTGTAGCAACAATATAAATATGGTTGGTGCGACAAAAGTATAGTTTTTTGGGTTTTATGTTAACAATAATATGATTACGGCAATAATACTGTATGATTGTAATTTTTCTTCATTTGAATATGCTTTTTGGAACAATGTTATTGTTACGGATATAATGCAATAATAGTAAAGGGTGACCCATCTAGAGGTATTTTTTCATATGAACTGCACCCTAGGATGAAAAGTACATTAAATGAATATTATTATGCTCAAAATATGGTTCCAACTTGGGGAAAATTTCAGTATTTTGTACTTGTTCTACAATACGGTGCTAACCCAAAATATTATAAATGCTATAATGCTTGGTTCCAGATGATTCGGATATATTGACCTTGTTGTTCCTCATCTATAACTGTGTCAATAGTTTCTTTTCGAAAGCCAATCATTGTTTTTAAATTATTTGAAATATTAGGAATTACTTTTTGAAAGATATTTTGCATAGAATGGTGCGTTTGGCAAAAGTTATGACTCACTGTCGATCAAAAGGAAGTTTTCAATCGACCATATTCAAAGGCAATTGCTACGAAATCGCTATAGACTGAATGTGAGGTAAGAATAGTTAAAGGGTCATTCTATAGAATGCCTATCAAACCCTGAACTTAAAAATTGCATATCTTATGATCATTGATGATATGATATCACGTTTATATTCGGAATATATATACGAGGGCGACCGCAAAAGTAACTGGCCTAACATAAAAAGAACCGTTTTTTTGGAATTATTATTATTTATTTTTGAACATAATCTCCTTCCAACTCAATACACTTCATCAAACGTTTTTCAAGTTTTTTAATTCCATCCGAAAAATAAGATTTTTCAAGACCTTCAAAATATGCTTCAGTTTCAGCAATAACCTCGCTACACTCAGAGAATTATTCTTCATCAATTTGATGAAAATCGTTCATCAATCCCATTCATCAATTTCTATGAAGGATTTCTTCATATGGAAGAAAATTTCATCTATATGAAGAAGATTTTCATAAATATTGATGAAATCGTTTCATAACAAATTCATCACTTCATCAAAAAAGTTCATATCTTTTTCATCGCTTCATGAAAACCTTTCATAAATTTGTTCATCAAATTTTATGAAAAGTTTCTTCATATGTAAGAATTGTTCTTACATATGAAGAAATTCTTCATAGAAATTGATGAAATATGTCATTAATAAGAAGAAAAGCTTCATAAAAAGTTTTCATCAATATCAATAAAAAAAATTGAGAAATCTATGAAATTTTCTTCAGTATGAAGAAAATTTCATAGATTGATTGATCGTGGTGTTGATTTGTGGAAGTGCGCTAAAAAAACTTTAAAACCTATTCTGGTGTACATACACAAATACTTTGTTATTATTAAATTTTGTATCGAGTCATATCAACAACAACATTGAAGATGTTGCTACTGCCAATATATTGGACGAAAATTTTTTGGCACCGAGAAATTTTTTTAAATTTGGAAACAAGAAATAATCAGAAGGAGCTAAATCTGGACTGTATGGTGGATGCGGAGCAATTTCAAATCGTAATTCGGCCAGTTTTTGTTGAGTTAAAATTGCAGTGTGGGAAGGAGCATTATCTTGATGAAAAAGAACTTTTTTTTCTAAATGCGGTCGTTTTATCTTGATTTCTTCACTCAACCGATCCAATAATGCACAATAATATTCACTATTTATAGTTTTTCCTTTCTCAAGATAATCAATAAATATTATACCCCTTGCATCCCAAAATAATGTGACCATTACTTTTCCTGCTGACTTAACAGTTTTCGCCTTCTTGGGACCACTTGTACCAGCTTCTATCTATTGTTTTTACTGTTCATTGCATTCTGGGATGTAGTGATGGATCCATGTTTCATCAACAGTTATGAATCGGCGCCAGAACTCTATTGGATTACGCTGATAAATCGCTAAAAGCTCCTCGGAATTGGTCCAACGGACGATTTTTTGGGGCAAAGTTAACAAACGCGGCACATATATTGCGGATAGCTTTTTCATTGGGAGTTCATCATGTAAAATACTCCAAACTTGTTTTTCGTGTATTTTAACAATATCAGCAAGTTCTCTGAGCTTTATTCGTCTATCTTTAGTCACATCATTAAATATTTTTCTAATGTTTTCAATAGTAGTAGCAGTTTTCGGTCTTCCAGAGCGTTGTTCATCTTCCGTACTTGAACGACCCATTTTAAATTGTTGAACCCAGGATTTCACGGTGGAGTATGATAGTGCATTATCGCCATTAACAGAATCCAATTCATCTTTGATTAATTGTGGCGTATAACCTTTCATATAAAAGTGTTTAATTACCGCACGAAACTCTTTATTTTCCATTTTTCAAAAATTATAAAACTTTTTTACTTCAATCACCTGTAACAAAGAAAATAATCATTAAATATTTCGGAAATTTTGACAGATGGCTTATAAAAGATTGCTTTTAAAAAACAAAAAGTTGCTAGTAAAACAGAAAATGTGCCAGGCCAGTTAGTTTTGCGGTCGCCCTCGTAGCATCAAAATTATTTTTATTGTTTTTTAAAGTAATTTATACACTTCTGCATGCGTTCAAACTAATTGTCGAAGCACTTTCCACTCCGATTGAGACACCTCCAAAACAATGTTTTTGAACGCTTCAACAGAATCTTCTGGCGACGAAAATCGTTGACAACGCATTTTTTTCTTGATGTGCAGAATAAAAAGAAGTCATTGGATGTCAAGTCAACGCTGACCCATCAATTCGATGGTTTGACCGGTCACAAGGGCGCTGGTTTGAGTCGTTGTGTGAGAGCTCGCATTGTCATGGTGCACAATGATTCGTTTTCTCTTGTTCGTTTTTCGAATTTCTCCGAAGACTTCAGGCAAACAAATTGCCTAAATTGACCGTCCCACGTTGCTCAAGCGAAACAGTCGCCACATGACCAGTTTTGCGAAGAAACAGGCGACCATTTGCTTCGAAGTGCTTCTTGCACTTTCGTTGGATTTGGTTCGTGTTCATGATTCGTCACCTGTGGCGATCTTATAAAAGTCTTTTGAAGCACCGCGATCGTATTTTTTCAAAATTTCTTTACACCAATCGACACGAGCCTTTTTTTGAGCGATTGTCAAATTGTGCGGGACCCAATGAGAACAAACCTTTTTTTCGGCCAGGAGATCATGCAATATCGAATGTTTGCTGGTGGAAGAAATAACCAAGGGTGCCTCTATCGCACGGTATTTCACATGACGATCTTGCATTATCAGTTCACTCACGGCATCAATGATCTCTGGCACAACGGCCGTTTTTGGACGACCTTCACCTTTGAGCGAGCTTCGGCCACGATTGAATTCATTAAACCAGTTTTCACAGTGCTATAGGCTGGTGCTTCATCGCCAGACAAAGATTGAAGTTCATCAGTGCACCCTTGTGGTGATAATCCACATCAAAAATCTATGTGAAAAATGGTCGCACGAAAATATTCACTAGTTAATTCCATTTTTCCCAAATTGATTTTTTAAGGTCAATGTAAAGAACACAAATAAACGTTCTGGGTACGTTTATGCTAAAAAATGTCAAACTTTTCAATGGAAATCTCAGATGGCGCCAGGCATGCCTAGGGCAGAAATATGTATAGCAACCCTGGTATAAGGCTTAGGACATATTTGATAAATTAAAAAACTTTAACTCGTTTTGAAATTGTAACATACAGACTGACGAACCAATTTGAAGCTCAATAATTGTATTTCTAAGCTTTATGTACAAACCTGAGTGGCAACATTACTCATATTAACTTAAATAGTATTGAATTTCATATCTAAGCCATGTCAAGAAATACATTAGCCTTTAGGACTGGCCTGAACTAATAGGTATCGATCTCCCCAGGCTAGCAACTTTGATACGAGTATGTCTTCCAAATAGGAGACTATGTTAATTTCAAGATTCATCTTTAATAAAAAAATAAAAATAAAAATAATAAAAGCCTGGTGTAGGATATGTTCAAGTCTTTCTTACTCGACTAGTGACTTTTCATACTTGCATTCCATGTTCTTTTTTGTGTCTTTAATACAAACGAAACAAAAATATACAAACTAATAAAAAAGAACACATATAAACGTTGTGCTATAAGTATTTATATCAAAATACTCGTGAATCGCATAAAATAGAACCTGCAGACAGTAACACAAAACAGAATTTGTAAATATTAATTGAATGAGAATATACGAAGGGCGATACTTGAAATTGGTTTGAGTATAACTTTTTGAATAAAAAAAAAAACTCTATATATAGAATATAATGAGAACTAAAAATAAAAGTCCTTTAGGGCAACTTTACATTTATGCTTTAACTTTAAACACTACATGCTGGACTTAATCAAGCTCTAAACGGGCTTAAATTATACGTATAATCCAAAATAAAATTTCAGAATTTACATTTTTAAAGATACTTTTAAAGTAATGGGTAAACGGTTAGTAACTAAAGGGTGTTTTTTCAGACGTGTGGTTTTCAAGAAGAAATAAAACGCATATGTGACGCGCAAAATAGAAAGGGACCTAAGGTTAAAACCAGTTTTGTTCAGGGGAGCCACTTTAAAGATTAGGTCCCTTTCTATTTGCGCTTAGAATCGTCGACTTCACTTTCATAAAACGCGCATATCTTGGGTCATGGGATCGGTCTCATTCGATGCTCAGATGTTGCCCACATCAAAAAAAGAAAAAAAAAATGAAAATTGATTTTTTTACCCTTAGGTCCCTTTCTCTATGCGCTGTCACATATACACGTATTGAACTGCAATAAGTTGAGAAGTGCGTTACTGCGATGTGAGCTCTAAGTTTTGCTGTGATTTTTACTTTCATTTATTTTTTATTATCCTATTATTAAATTGTTTCATGATGTCCAGTTGTTTAACAGTAGTAAGAAATTATAACGAATGAAATGTAAAACTAATTTATTTTCGAATAAACAGCCCCTGAAGAAGTAAGAAAGTAGCTAACGAAACGTTGGGAAAACATGGAACACATTGGTTTTATTTAATTCATGAAGGAAGACTGACCAATCAGCCCAGTCGAAAACGACAGTAACAAACGCATATAAGTTAATGTTATGGCGAAGAATTCAGCTTTATTATGAAGGGTTTGACATTATGTTCCAAAGATAATTTCAAACAAGTGACCGCTGCGGCTGGCTCGAATAAATTCCAGCCGGAAAGCCCAATTTTCGACCACTTTTTTGGCAGTGTTTGGGGCCATGTTTCAGCCCTTGCTGTGTCAGGCTTATCTGCGTAGACAAGCGACTTCACATAACCCCACAAAATATAGTCCAGCAGTGTTAAATCGCACGATCTTGGAGGCCACGGCACAGGCCCACGACGCGACATAATGCGCTCACCAAAAGTGTTCTTTGATAAATTGATTGTTTCGTTGGCTGTATGGCATATAGCGCCGTCTGGTCGGAAACCAAAGATCGTCCACATCAACATACTCCAATCCAGGCACGAAAAACTCATTAATCATGGCTATACTTATATAGCGTTCCCCATTGACTGTAACATTATGACCGTCATCATTTTTGAAGAATTATGGAACAATAATTCCCTCTGCCCATAAAGCACACCAAACAGTGACTTATTAAGAATGTAACTGCGTCTCAACAATGGCTTGTGGATTATCATTACTCCAAAGGCGACCATTTTGTTAATGACGTACCTACCCACTCAACCAGAAGTGAGCTTCATAGCTGAAAATAATTTTCTTGTAAAAGTCAGGATAGGTGGCCACGATTTGCAAAAGTTGATCCGGAGTAGGTCTAGTCATTGTAAAATGGCAAACCAAAGTGTGACAGCTGTCAAAAACACCAACTCCTAAAAAAGGTTTGGCCAGATTGAAAACCACACGTCTTAAAAACACCCTTTGTATCTGCGTTGTGCTATATGTGAGAAGCAGTCAAAGTTTCCGACCTGCAACCAATTGCGTTTGTCATTTTTCATATGTGACCCTGCCTATGAAAAGCTGGCTTATGACTTAAAAAAGACATTGCGAGAAACAGCTGTTAAAGATAAACAATGCATATATTCAGTTTCTTAGTAGTTTTTCTTTTGCATTATGAACTGCAATAAAAAAATTAAGAAAACGTTAGGCCTCATCTCCAGAAGGCGATTTGAAAAAACGAGCAACTTCAAAGGTTTCAACAAGGATAGCGACGAAGAAAACTACTTAATACTGACAAATAAATATTTTTTGTGCAAAACAGTTTTTTTTTTGGTGAAATCGTTTTTGCAGCATTCAATCCTGTTTTAAAATTTTTCAATTTCATTTATTATCTTGATTCTGGATTTTCAATAAAATTCTGTTTTTCTTTCATTTGTGCTCTTCTTTCTCTACATTTTTAGTACAGTTCTAAGCAAGTTAGGACTTTTTAGTTTTCACCACGTGAAAGAGCGTCTCAAAAACTATCGAAACCAAAAAAAAGTGGAAAATTTTTTTTTGATTCATAAGCCACCTTTTTATAGGCCGGGTCACATATAGATATCGTTTTACATCGGCGAAACGTTTGGAATTTATAAAAATATTGTATCAAAAATTTGCCTCGGTTCTACATTCATATTATTACTTCGGGAGTTCGGTCTACATTTATTCAAGGTAATTCGTCCCACCAAAAATACTCAGAGCGCCAGAACAGTCTTTAGACTAGATCTTCCGGTTTATTTTTGAGCCAAATTTTGTTTAAATAGTGACAGCTTTTTCCTGCTCGTAATCTTGATGTATAGAAGTGATTGGCATACTCATGCAGCCTAACTTTGTACCTGTATTGGTAAATTGCAGCTCTCCCTTTCTCAATACACTGATAGAAGCGTTTCTGAACATTTTACTACGCTGACAAGAATTTTACTAATATAATTCGAATTATTCTCTAACAAGATCCAATTGACTTAAGAAACGATCCGCTTGATCACATTTGCTCGCAAAATCCTCTTTCCTTCCGAAGCGCATTTTAATCTCTGCGGCTATGTTAGCAAGTCTTACTGCCGCATCAGGGAACCGCCAAATCTGCTCTCATCTTCGAAATTTAACAACATCCTTAGGAAGTTACCGCTTGGTGGAGTTTTTAAAGCAATTGCATCATTGCCCCATTTTTCTTTTCAAATGCTGCTGGAAATGCCTTTTCTGTTAAGGAGAGCGCTACAGATACATGATGACCCGTTTTTTGCTATTAATTGCTGGACTTGGTTTTAGAAAGATGGCGCATCAAACCACATGACTCACGTCAGATAGGATCTCTTGAGCGACAAGTTTGGGAATAACGTTATTAGCTGACTTGATGATGTCAATTGGCCACCTAGGGCTGCAAGTTGATGCCATAAGATTTGTTGCCGGCGACCGCAAAGGAAAGTTGTTAACGATTTAGGAACTTTAGACAAATTTGTATTAAGCCATCGGTAAGATAAAGCCAGAAACCATCACTACATTCAGAGAATAGATATGGTCAGGGCAAGAAAATTATACTTTTTGCAATAATATGTTCGTCGCTACCATTGTATTGTTTTTGAGTTTTATTTTGACAACAGTATGATTTAAGTATATTCCTTCGGACGTTCGGGTAGCCGAGAAAAAGTTCCGGGCCATCATTAATACAGCAGCCGCTCGCCATATCCCTGCTGGTCGAATACCTGAAGTACGACTAAACTTCCCAGCAGAGGCAGCGGGACTCGCAGACGAGCGTGATGACATTCGTCGCTCCAACCCTACTGACCCTATAATTAGGGATCTAAACTCTGAGATCAGTAGGTTGGTCAACGAATATAAGCGGAACAAATGGCTAGACCACTTAAAGCAGTGCAACTTGAGTTCCGGAATTGGTAAGTTGTGGACAACGGTCAAATCACTCTCTAACCCTGTAAGGAAGGATGATCGGACAGCTGTCACGTTCGGTGATAGAACAGTGACAGATCCAAAGCGGTGCGCGTGTTATTTTAACCGGCTTTTTATTGAGCACCCAGAGAGTGATAAGGCGAAAAGGAGAGTATTGCGTCGTATCCGCGCTCTCCGAGTCGAAGAGGCACCACCACAATTTACCGTCGGCGAAGTTGCCCATGTCATCCGCAGCGCAAAATCATCAAAGGCGCTGGGTCCGGACGGAATCTGAATGCTGATGTTAAAGCACTTGGATACCCCGGGAGTAGAGTACATGACCAAAGTGCTCAATCTGTCGCTAGCCACTCACGAGTTCCCGATGCCTGGAAAATGGGCAGAGTGGTCCCGCTACTGAAGCCAGGCAAAGACGCAAGTAAAGGAGATTCGTACAGGCCGATCTCCTTGCTTTCTCCAGTAGCAAAGACGCTTGAAGCACGGCTCCTCCCAGCCTGATTGAACACTTTCCAAGTGCTGATTATCAGCATGGATTCCGCAAGCAGCACAGCACAACAACTGCTTTACACGCCATCACCACACGTATAAGTCGCGGCCTTAACCAGAACAAGCCTAACGACAGGGCGGTCTTCGTGGCTCTTGACCTTACAAAAGCCTTCGACACGGTCGATCATGCCACTCTGTTCGAGGACATTGAAGAAACGTCCCTTCCACCCAGTTTGAAACGTTGGATCGTAAACTAAATGTGTGGGCGCCAGTCATATGTAGAATTTAGAGACAGAAAGTCGAAGCCCTGTAGAGTTAAACAAGGAGTTCCCCAGGGTAGAGTTTTATCCCCGGCTCTGTTTAACCTCTACCTCTCTAAACTTCCTGCACCACCAGACGGCGTTGAAATTGTGTCGTACGCAGACGATTGCACAATTCTGGCGTCAGGACCTAAAGTGGATGACATTTGCGAGAAAATCAACTGTTACCTCACTGACTTAGCACGTTTCTTCACTGCGAGGAATATGAAAATATCCGCATCCAAATCGTCAGCCACACTGTTGGACCGCAGAGGTGCGGTTGTCACTCAATGTGAAAGTCGATGACGTCAACATCCCGACCACCAACTACCCCAAAATCCTTGGGGTCACATTGGACAGCCTTTTTAGGTCCTCTGCACATGCTAAAGCTATCTGCGATAAACTCAAAAGTAGGAACAAGGTCCTCAAGTCACTTGCCGGCAGTACTTGGGGAGCCGACAAAGAAACCTTGTTGACCTCTTACAAAGCAATAGGTCGGTCTGTAGCAAACTACGTAGCACCTGTATGGTCGGCGAACGTGAATACGACGCAGTGGAAGAAAATTCAGACTTGCCAGAATGCCGCCCGTAGAACATCAACAGGGTGTCTTCTTATGTCTTCTGAGGACCATCAACATGAGTAGACGAAGGTCCTTTCCGTGCGCAGAAACAATTTCCTGTTGTCTAAGCAATACCTGCTAGGGTGTATTCGTAGCAGTCATCCTAACCACCATCTCTTGAACAGGATGCCTCCACCCAGACAGATCAGGTACGATCTTCATGATCTAGAGAGAGAGGTCCAGCGGTATGAGAGAGAACCTTTAGATCATCGAACTTTTAGATCATGAACAACATTCACGTCGATGATGTCGCAGCAGAAGTATCCAGCTACCGTGTGAATGTAGTGCTGGGGGAACATCCCCCGGAGATTTTACCTGAGGAGAAGGTACTACTTCGGCAGACGCGCGTGGTTCTGGCGCAGCTAAGATCTGGATGGTGCAGCCGCCTCAATTCTTACTGGGCACGAATTGATGCTAACGTTCCGGACATCTGTCCCGCCTGCCATCAGGGACCACATGATGTACTGCACCTCTTCAATTGTCCGGCCAAGCCCACTCAGCTGACCCCCAGGTCTCTGTGGATGCATCCAGTTCAAATGGCGCGCTTCCTTCACCTGGATATCGAAGCAGATCCCCCATAGACGAACAAGACTTAAAAATAAATATATTACAACAACAACAACAAGTATATTGTTAAAATGTAACAATAGTAAAGGGTGATCCATCTAAAGGTCATTTTTTAGAACAAAAAAAAATATAAAAATTCAAATCAAGTGTGGAATCTTTATTGATAATTTGAAATGACATTTTATGGCATTTATTTTTTGAAAATAATTTCCTTCAAATGTTGGCAACTCTATTATGGAAATGAGCGTTCGGTGAGAAACGGGAAGATCCGCTGTTTTCGACCAAAATTTTGTTCGGTGATGAGACCCATTTCTGGCTCAACGGCAAAGTCAATATGCTAAATTGCCGTATTTGGGATGAAGAGCAACAAGAAGTGGTTATAGAAGTGCCATTATACCCAGAAAAAAACACGGTTTGGTTCGGTTTATAAGCTGGTGGAATCATCGGTGCATATTTTATCAAAAATGATGGAACGTTACCGTCAATGGAGCTCGCTATCGCGCCTTGATATCGATCTTTGTGCTACCTGAAATTGAAGCACTTAATCTTGACGAAACTTGGTTTCAACATGACGGTGCCACTTGCTACACAGCTGCATAAACAATGTATATATTGAGAGCTAATTTGACGTTTTGGACAGGTGAGTTGGCCGCCTAGATTGAGTGATTTCACACCTTTAGACATATTTCTTTGGGGTTACGTAAAGTTCAAAGTCTATGCTGACAAACTAGCTACGATTTAGGTTTTGGAGCCAACATTACGCGTGCAATTAAAGCCATACCGATCGAAATGCTCGAACGAGTCATCCAAAATTGGACTTTCAGAATGGAAATGAGGCGTAGTTGCGGCCAACATTTGAAGGATAATATATTTAAAAAATAAATGTCATAAAATGTCCAATAAAGACTCCACACTTGATTTGAATTTTTATATTTTTTGTTCTGAAAAAATACCTCTGATGGATCACCCTATATTTAAATTGAAATTTTTCTAAACGATTAAACGATCATAAATCAAGAAGTGTTTTCCTCCTTTATTGTGACAAAAGCAGGTTAATATTTAATGATTTAAATACTTGCGCCCTTAATTAAAATATAATAGGGTATTGAATTTCCGCTCAAACACAGAGGACCTTGCGTTATAGTCTTACTAGAGATTCTATTCCTATGAAAGTTGACCACATTGTCTAGCGTTCCTCGTATACATGTTCTTGGGTATGTACGAGTAGACCTATAAGTTTATCTATTCATATTTCAATATTTTCGGAAAATGAAATTGCATACCCTAAACGCGTTAAACTTCTGAGCACAGCCTTCATCTTTTATCACTTAACATATGTCGATTTTTCATGACTTTCCCTTATCTCAATAACCATCTGCTTCCATTGCCATCTTGTACAAGGAGTTGGCGAGAGCTGTTCAACCATCGTCTGGCAAATTGTGAACGATAAATCACAGGACAAATATGTCTGCTCAATGTGGATTAAACAAACAAAAAATGAACTCGGAGGAATGGAACGCTCTCATATGTATCTCTATATGAGAGCGTTCCATTCCTCCGAGCCTTTCTTGTCTCCATGGTGTTGTGAATAAATGGGACCTGGCAATCTTTGAAATTTATGACAAAAGTTAAATTTTGGTTTGCAGTAGCCTAGGTCAGGTCTATAGGGCTTAGGTTTTTTGGTGGCTTCCTTTTCACCTCCGGCGGCTAAATGAGGTGCATGTGTTTGTACAAAGGTTAGTATTTTTGATATGTTTTCTATCTTTTTTAATATGAGTGAGTGGTAAAATACAATGGCAGGTGGGTAATAATATAAAATGCCTTTAAAATTAAGCCATGGCCTAGTCAACTACGGAGTTGAGTACCAAAATTGACTACTAATGGTTTCGAGTGTGAAATTTGCTTCTTTTTTGTTTGCTTTACAAAGCGATTAGATAAGACTAATGTGAAAACCAATTGAATAAAACCAGCCATTTTTTGAGATATTCAATTGATTTTTTATTTGATTTTTTTTATTAACTCTAGTTTGAAGATAATTTTATGCTCTTACGTATGAAATAGCACACCATTTAAATGACCTGCCTCTCTACAAAAAGTCGGTCCATTTTTTAAAGACTGCATTATCTGCAGGGATCTTAAAATGGTCGCGTGTGAATCATAATATGGCTGTTTGAGAAACATACCATGGTTGTGAGGATCATAATATGGTTGTCGAGATTTTAGTATCCCTTACTTGTGAAGTTGCTCCCTACACGCAGAGAAAAGATATGCTTACACTATGGTCACCGCAACAATAATATGTTCTCTACAATAAAAGCATGTTCGCCGCAACCATAGTATTGTTCTTTGAATTTAATTTTGAAAATAGTATGATTGCGACAATATTGCTACAGTAACAACAGTATTATTGCCAAATTTAGAAATAAAAATATGGTTGTAGCAACCATATAAACATGGTTGGTGCAACAAAAGTATTGTTATTTAAAATTTATGTTACCAATAAATTTTATTACGGCAATCATACAGTATGGTTGCGACTATGGACATAACAAAACAGGTTTTATAGAGCATACATGTATGTGTGTGCGTATGTTTTTTTGATATACAAAAAAAACACATACGCACCATACAGTGAATGGTTGCTGTTCATTAAAAATAACAACACTAAAGGAAGGTAGTTCGAGGGATTTTTATTGTGTTAACTTTGTTCGGTGAAATACTCGAATGCCGACTGGTTCTCGGTTATTTAAAGTCTGCCTGCACTTAAGTATATAGCAATTGATCATGGTTTATTCACATTCGTTACTTGGTGTCTACTGATGGTGAATAAGCATTCACCCCTGCTGGCAACTAAAAGTATTTTTGACCGCTGGAATATATATTGAATGAATGAAATGTTTAATAAAAACATGGCCTCATACTTATTAAAAATCTCTTTTTTTTAATTAACAACAATAACCAATCCTAATAAATAATTTTGGGGATCATAGTATGGTTTAGTGTGAATCATACTACGGTTGTGGGGATCATAGTATGGTTGTGTGTTAATCATACTATGGTTGTGAGGATCATACTATGGTTGTATGAGAAACATACTATGGTTGTGTGGATCATAATATGGTTGTGGAGATAATAGTATGGTTAATCATACTATTGTTGTGAGAACCATAATATTGGTGTGTCACAACCATATACCCAACAATAGTATGATCCTCTTCGAATATTGTCACCCAACCATACTTTTTTTCTGCGTGTACCAAGATTTAACCCTTGGTTCGTTGTGTGAATGCCATGCACACTTACTAGGACAGCCATTATAAAGAGTTATTATTGAACTCAAGCGATCTGAATAGATGGTTTGTCGAAATCGCACATCAAACCATGGAAAAACTTCATAAATACTATGTGCACCATTGATTTTAATGGTAAAAAGTGGCTTACAGACTTTCGTTGTGGTCGCTCAAGTACATATGACGCTGAACGTTCTGAAAAGTTAATTGAGGTCAATACAACCGAAAATTTTGAAAAAAAATATACGATTGATGTTGGCCGATCGAAGAGTAAAAGTGCGTGTGATTGTTGATGCCATACGCATTTTATATGGCAGTGAGATTTCGATTTTACATGATCAGTTGGGCTTAAGAAAGCTGTACAAAAAGATGTAACAACTTTAACGAAGTGTTTAGAGCTGTTTAACCGAAATTGAATGAGATTTTGAGATGTTTTATAACTGTGGACGAAACATGGATCAATTACAACACTCCGGAGACCAAGCAGCAGTCTAAACAATGGATTCTCTAGGTGAACCGGCTCCGAAAAAGGCCAAGGTGACTTTGTCGGCTAATAAGGCGATGGCAACAGTTTTTAGGGATGCATGCAGCATAATCCACATCGATTACCTTCAGAACGGAAAAGCAATAAACGGCAAAAAATATGCTAACTTATTGGACCGAATTTACGAAGATTTAAAAACAAAAGACCCCATATGGCCAAGAAAATCGAGATAGTGCACGGGGTTACACGTGTGCAGTCTCATGGCAACACTGCATGAATTGGGTTATGATTTGGTACCTAATCCGCTATATTCTCCGCTCTAGCCTCCAGTGATTACTTCCTATTTTTAAACCTAAAGAAAAGGTTTGCTGGAAAGAGATTCAGCTTAAACGATGAAATTATTAATCAAACAATTTCCTATTTTTTGGACCTCAAAAAAGGGATATGTAAATTGGAGAAACGCTGGACTAAATGTAATGAGCTTAAAGGAGGTTATGTTGAAATATATTTATCTTTGCAAAAAGAAACCGTATGTGGAATACAGGAGCTTTTCGATTTAAGTTAATTAGTAATTTTTTGCTCGCACTATGAGCCACTTACTTTAAGGCATACCCACAGTTGCTTAAAGTCAACTTTAAATTGATGCAAACTTTTAGATGTTTTTTTTTTAACATTGTGCTTTCCACTTTATATTGCTCACCACTTTATAAACTTCTTGTGCGACCAAGAAGAATGAAATAAACCAACACGAGAAAAATGCACATTGTCAGGAATTAAAGAAGTAAAAATGTTAAAATCGGGCATGGCCGGCTACGAGATGCTATACACCACTCTGCTAATGAGAGAATTTATCGTCTCTGTGTGGAGCTTGAGAAAGGCCGTACTCAATATGTTAGAATTCATTATTTGTCGCTCATAAAGTACCATACAAAATTAGAGAACTTCTTAAGCTGCAGAACCTAAAATCGGGCGGGACCTTTATGTGGGGGCTATTCAAAAAAATGGACCTGTATGGTCTTAGGTTACAAGGCGTGAGTGTTGGTCGCATATGCGAAATTTGAAAGAAATCGGATGTTATATGTGGCCGCTAAAGCTGCAGATTCTAAAATCTGGAAGGACCTTTGTGTGGGGGCTATAGGAAAATAGTGACCAGATTCACCACAGTTAATAAATGGTCGCTCATAACTCAGAGCAACATTTTTTGGGTCCTCGTTTTGGGTATAATTTTTGTCAAAGGCGGCTGAAAGTACATCCCAAAACATGATTTTTGACATTATTCGTTTTGTTACTTTGGCTGGAGGTGTTGAGTTATCACATCGTACATTTTTTGTTTGGTTCAAGGTAGATTTTTGGCACATTTTTTTAACTTTGAAATGGCTATATCTCGTTAAACCGAACAGAATTTTGCCATAGTGTCAGTGGTGGAAAAAAATACAAAACAAACTTACCCGAAAAATGCATCTAATGCCTTAAAATCACAAAATCTCATTTTCCCCATTTTTCAACCTTTTTTGGTCAATAACTTGGCTAAATTATCTCAAATATGTTTTTTTTTTGTTATTTTTAACTTTATTTAAAATCAAACGAACGTTTTTCGATTCATTTCATAAACATCATTACAGTAAAAAATGAGCTTATGTTTGTTTTGTATGTATTAACCTATTTGACCCATTCGAAAACATAGGCCGGTATGGTCCAATTTCACCAGTGATATGTGCTAGTTACTCTAATTGCTCTGTGTCAGATTCGGATGTAAAGTGTGGATTTTACAGCTTTGCAAATTCCTGCAGATTCAAAAGTCTGAAAGGAAGTTTATGTGGGGGCTATAGGAAAATATGGACTTATTCGGCCCAGATTCAGCACATTTAATTAATGGTCGCTCATAACGTACCATGCAAAATTGTGTTGTCATTGGCTCTGGCTTTGGCTTCTACGAGGGCGGTTCGGAAAGTTCTTAGCCTATCAATGAAAGAGAATAGTTAGTTTTTCAAAAATATTTTTATTTTTCAATATAATCTCCTGAAACTTCAATACACTTAGTCCAACGCTTATCTAGCAATTCTATCCCTTGATTAAAATAGTTTTCCTCAAGGTCTTCAAAATAGTGGTTTACAACTGTAATTGCATCTTCATTTGAGGTAAAACGCTTGCCAGCAAGTATTTTTTTTAGATTTGGGAACAGGTAAAAGTCACTGGGAGCTAAATCAGGAGAATAAGGTGGGTGGTCAAGCAACTTGTACTTTAATTCGTTGATTTTAGCCATTGTTAAAACACTCTTGTGTGCTGGTGCGTTGTCTTGATGAAAATGTATTTTTTTGTGTTGTAAGCCAATACGTTTTTCTCCAAATTGTACATTTAATTGATCTAAAAGGTTGCAATAGTACTCTGAATTTATTGTTTTACCCTTTTGCAGATATTCAATCAATAAAATACCTTTGAAGTCCCAAAAAACAGTTGCCATAACCTTACCAGCCGATTGAATTGTTTTTGCCTTCTTTGGGGCACTTCCTCCAGCTTCAGTCCATTGTTTGGATTGTTCTTTTGTCTCTGGAGTATAGTGGTGGATCCATGTCTCATCAACAGTTATGAAACGACGCTTAAAATCCATTTTATTTCGCTGAAAACGATCCAAACAAGCTTAAGAAATGTTCATTCTTATGCGTTTTTGGTCGACTGTTAACAAGTGCGGCACCCATCTTGCAGAAAGCTTTTTCATCTGTAGTTCTTCATGCAAAATTAAATGGACTCGATCTTTTGAGATGCCCATGATATTAGCTATTTCACGCACTTTTATTCGTCGATCATTTAATACTATATCATGTACTTTGGCTACAATTTCTGTTGTTGTTGCTGTTTTTGGACGTCCACTACGTGGTTCATCTTCAATGCTTGTACGACCACGTTTAAATTCAGCAACCCAATTTTTTACTGTTGCATATGAAGGAGCACTTTCACCTAACACATTCATCATATCATTATGAATTTCTTGTCCCGATAAACCTTTTTTATGTAAATATTTAATGACACCACGCATTTCTAATTTTTCCATTGTAAAAAAATCGCGGATGCGTCTTTTGTGAACACCTGTTTTTACATGAAGGAGTTGCCAGATCGAAACAAAATTTAACATGTGCTCATACCAGAGATGGAAGTTTCCAAAACATTTATACCGCGCTTTTTGTGCTAGGCTAAGAAGTTTCCGAACCGCCCTCGTAGAGCTGCATAAAATCTGAAGGGACCTTTGTCGGAAGCATAGACCTTTAGGACAAAATTCACCAAAGTTGCCCTGTGCAAAATTTAGTCGAAATCGTCCACGATTTGGCTCGTCTTGAAAGACCCATACGGTCGATTACTGTTTTGTTTCGGGTTCATATACATAGATCCATGATTCGTCACCTGCGACAATGTTATACACTGCCTTTGAGAGATATGTGCTAGTTACTCTTATTGCTCTGTGCGAAATTTGGCCAGAATCGGATGTAAAGTGTGGATTTTACAGCTTTGCAAATTCCTGCAGATTCAAAAGTCTAAAAGGAACTTTGTGTGGGGGCTATAGGAAAATATGGACTTATTTGGGCCAGATTCAGCACAGTTAATTAATGGTCGCTCATAACGTACCATGCAAAATTGTGTTGTCGTTGGCTTCTAGAGCTGCATAAAATCTGAAGGGACCTTTGTTCGAAAGCATATACTTTTATGGACAAAATTCATCAAAGTTGGTAGTTGGTCACTCAAAATGCCCTGTGCAAAATTTAGTCGAAATCGTCCACGATTTGGCTCGTCTTGAAAGACCCATACGGTCGATTGCTGTTTTGTTTCGGGTTCATATGCATAGATCCATGATTTGTCACCTGCGACAATGTTATACACTGCCTTTGAGCTACTGCAGTTATACTTTTTCAACATCTCTTTGCACCAATCCATAGGAGCCTTTTTTTGAGCATTCGTCAAATTATGTGGGATCTAACGAGAACAAATTTTTTTTACGGATGAATGAACTTGCAATATCTTATTGATGCTTGTAAAACTAATGCCCAAGGATGCCTCAATCTTACGGTAAATCACATTTCGGTCTTGCTTAATTATTTCACGTACAGTATCGATGGTTTCTGGCAAAGTGACCGAAGTTGGACGTCCTTCACGAAATTCATCCTGGAGCGAACGGCGTCCGAGACTGAACTATTGGTACCAGCGATTAACAGTGGATTTTGATGGTGCTTCATCGCCAAAAGTCGAAACAAGTTGATTTAAACACTCTTGTCTCGATAACCCACGCCGAAAATCGTAAAAAATCATCGCACGAAAATGTTCACGGGATAATTCCATTTTTGACTGAGATGAATTTTTCAACACACTTTAAACAAAACTGTTCGCCCTCAAATGACAAAATGATCCGAGTGAAGCTATGCTAAAATATGTCAAAGTTTTCAATGGAAGTTCCAGTTTGCATCTGCGAACACTAGCATTGTCAGGAAATATAGTTAGGAAACCGCTTTTTTTTATGACCCTTTGTAGATATTTCTAACGGAAATAAAAAACCCGCAGAAATCACAAATTTTTTAATGTTAAAGTGTTTAAAACTAATGTGGAGACCGCTGTACATCTTAATTTATAAATTAAAAAACTGAGGCGTGACCACGAAAAACTTTTATGTGTCATAAGTAAACATAGTAATCATTTACCAAAAAAATTAAGGCACGTTTTTCAAAATCGGGGATTTTTTTTTTTTTTAAAAAAACCATTTCTTCTGTACTGTTAGGAACAGTGCAAACTTTACAACGTATCCCTCTATAGGTGAGAATAGATTGGTTTACCTTAGAACAATTTTTCACTTCTTTCAAGGCTTACTTGTGGCCATTTGTAGCTACTTGCAATGGAAATAAAAAATCCTCATTCACGACAAATACTTAAGGAAAAAAATTGAAATTAATTTGGAGACCGACATATATTTTCCTTTTTAACACGAAAAGTAGAAGTGAGACCACCCAAAATTGTTTTTGTGTGCCATTAGCCAGCATAATAACCATTTACCAACATTTTCAAAAAAAAAGATCAAGTAAATTAACCATTTACATAATAACCATATACCAACATTTTTTAAAAAAAAGATCCAAGAAATTTTTTTTTCAAAATCAGAAAAAAAATTCCAAAATATAATTTTTTTTTTAATAAATTTTGTAGATCTTAACCTTTTAAGGTAAAAAAATTCTCAAATATCATGGCTAGAACGAAAGTTTTGATTTTTTTAAAAGAACGTATTGAAAATCTTGCCACTGTTATAATTTACAGAATTCTAAATATTTTAAAAAAACCCAAACTGTTTTTTTTTACAACACCAAAGTGAACCAATGTACACAATTTTGTCAAAATGGAAGACGACAGTCGGTTCTATGGACCGGATTGACCCGAACACACAACCTTCTTGTCAAAGTTATCGGTTTTACATGGAATTGATGGTAGGCTTTGAAATCGGGAAAAACCTATGTATTATATCAAAATAAGGACCGATGTGTACCAATTTCAATACAGTTCGTTATTAGCCCAAATGTACCAAGTTTCATCAAAATCGGTTGAGTATTAAGACCGGTACTTTGATTACAACGATAGACAGACAGACGAACGGACGGACATAGCTCAGTGGAAACAGATAGTGATTCTAAGACGATCGGTTTATTTAACATAGTCTATCTCCATTCCTTTAAGGTGTTGCAAAAATATGCACTAAGTCATAATACCCTGTACCACAGTGTCGTGTAGGGTATAAATATTCACAGACTTGTGCAAATAAACTTCGTGTACCGCGACACTGGAGCCTAAGGATATGTAAGCACATAAAATAACTTAACCCTGTGGATATGGACGGGTAATCGCAATAATGAACTTCTTACGCTCACATGAGCGTCAAGACCAAGACGTCACACAAAGTGGCAACAAAAAGAATGGAAAACCAGTAGACGCAGCAAAAATGCAGTAACTTTTATAATTAAAATTATTCAAATAAAAAAAACGAGGTTAATGAACAAACAATCGAGGAAGGAATGCGAAAGCAAACTAGGAAAACCGTATGGAAATCAACAAGGCATCCTTGCTCCAAGGAAAAGTAGCACATCACGAGGAAAAATTAATCTTAAGAAGGGAGGGAAGTGGAGGAAAGTTTAAGATGACTTGAAAAGCTAAAGCACCACACCCCTTTAGATCAAAACAAGTTACTAATTCGTTCGAGGGATGGAATACATGCTCATAAAGAATCGATTGGTTGTCAGAACCGATTTTTTTTAATTGTTAATTCAAGTATGTAAGTTTTAAAATAAATTGTCCTTTTGTGGAATTGAACTGGTAAAAACTTGAATTATTAAAAATTTATTAATTAATTAATTGGCGTCCTTTTTAAGTTTAAAAGAATATTTGCTATTTTTGCCAATCATTGTTATCAACAAACAGATATTACTAGTAAAAAGTAGAGAATACTAGTAAAAAGGTAAAGTCAGCGTGGACGGATACATTATACCCTGTACTACAGTGTGTCTGGAAAAGCCAACTGAACATATCAGGTTATGTACAACATTTTATTTCTTGGGTGCGTATAAGACGATTTTTTCAACACTAAGGGGACCTCATTGGAGTCCGTCCCTCAAACTAAGACCAAAGGCAAAAAACAATTTTATTTTAAGCTTCGTTAAAAAAATTTATTGTTATTTAACACTCGTATGGCCGTTTATATTGGAAAACTTTTTTCGGTCTAAGATTATTGAAACCCATTTTCATCTAGTTGTTACTTAAATCGGGAGGGAGCTTTGTACCGGGACTATATCTAAACGTGGACCTGAATGAACATTATCAACTGTCACGAATTTCACCAACATTACTTAGTAGGGACATAAATACTGTTACAACATTGAACACTGAACATACCCCGTTAGTAGAACTGAACATACCCCGTTAATGTCATATGGGTTTTGAAAGCTAACCTCAATAGCGTTAGTCTGTAATGGGATTTTAAAATTGTTTCAACTTTCATCATGGAGTAGTCAGATAATGAGAACCGTATCGCTGTAAAAGCGCTTTTCAAGTGTGAAATGAAGCGATATTTTCAAAACGCTCCGGCCACTCGGGATTGGCCGCATGTTCGTCTACCGATGCATAAAACTGTTGGAGGAGACAACAGATGTAAAAGACCGCCATCGGTCGGGCCGCCCACGCTCTGTTCGAACACCGCATTTCATCAAAGCCGTTAAATCAAGAATTCACAGAAATCCACTCCGAAAACAGAAAATCATGGCCCGTGAGATGAATATCACGCAAAAGTCCATGAGTCGAATCATTAAAAAAACTTGGGACTTGGGGCTTTCAAACGACGTACAGGACATTTATTGACTGCAGCTTTAAAAAAAAAATGGATTGAAAAATGGAAACGTCTTTTGGTGAAGCACTCTGATAACTTGCACAGAAAAACTTTGTTCACCGATGAAAAAATTTTTGCCGTTCAGGAAAAATTTAACAAGCAAAATGATAGAGTGTATGCGCGATCATCTAAGGAAGCAACTGAACTGATCCCAAGGGTGGAAAAGGGTCAACACCCAGCTTCAGTCATGGTTTGGTGGGGTGTCTCTTACAATGGGGTCACTGACCTGCATTTCTGCAAACAAGGAGTCAAAACATCGGCCAAAGTTTACCAAGAATCCGTTTTGGAAGCTGTTGTGAAGACTCTTAACAATTCCTTGTTCCAAAATCAGCCATGGACTTTTCAGCAGGATTCTGCGCCGACCCATAGACTAAAACGTCCCAGGTCTTCGAAAAAATTTGCCAGCGTTCATTTGCTCTGAAGATTGGCCCTAAGGCAGTCCAGATTTTAACCCATTGGATTACAAATTATGGACGGTTGGCTTTGGCCAATTTTCCAATGGACGAGGTTCGTGCAGCTATTGACGATTGGCCAGAGCGACTTAAGGCGTGTGTAAAGGCAAAAGTCGGACATTTCGAATAAGTAGGTTCTTTTTGGATACAATATACATCAATAAATATATTAACAAGTTTTTGGTCCAAAAACATTCAGTACTTTTTATTTTACAGCATAAAACGTGTGTAACAGTATTTATGTCCCTACTAAGTAGATTGAATTCGTTACATAAAATCAGATAAACATAAGTATATTTATATACGAGGGCGACCGTTTTTTTTGGAATTATCATTATTTATTTTTCAACATAATCTCCTTCCAACTCAATACACTTCATCAAACGTTTTTCAAGTTTTTTAATTCCATCCGAAAAAAAAAGATTTTTCAAGACCTTCAAAATATGCCTCAGTTTCAGCAATAACCTTGGACGAAAATTTTTTGCCATCGAGAAATATTTTTAAATTTGGAAACAAGAAATAATCAGCAGGAGCTAAATCTGGACTATATGGTGGATGCGGAGCAATTTCAAATCGTAATTCGACCAGTTTTTGTTGAATTAAAAATGCAGTGTGTGAAGGAGCATTATCTTGATGAAAAAGAACTTTTTTTTTCTAAATGCGGTAGTTTTATCTTGATTTCTTCTCTCAACCGATCCAATAATGCACAATAATATTCACTATTTATAGTTTTTCCTTTCTCAAGATAATCAATAAATATTATACCCCTTGCATCCAAAAATACTGTGGCCATTACTTTTCCTGCTGACTTAACAGTTTTCGCCTTCTTGGGACCACTTTTACCAGCTTCTGTCCATTGTTTTGACTGTTCTTTGCATTCTGGGATGTAGTGATGGATCCATGTTTCATCAACAGTTATGAATCGGCGCAAGAACTCTATTGGATTACGCTGATAAATCGCTAAAAGCTCCTCGGAATTGGTCCAACGGACGATTTTTTGGGGCAAAGTCAACAAACGCGGCACCCATCTTGCGGTTAGCTTTTTCATGTAGAGTTCATCATGCAAAATACTCCAAACTTGTTTTTCGTGTATTTTAACAATATCAGCAAGTTCTCTGAGCTTTATTCGTCTATCTTTAGTCACATCATTAAATATTGTTCTAATGTTTTCAATAGTTGTAGTAGTTTTCGGTCTTGCAGAGCGTTGTTCATCTTCCGTACTTAAACGACCCATTTTAAATTGTTGAACCCAGGATTTCACGGTGGAGTATGATGGTGCATTATCACCATGAACAGAATCCAATACATCTTTGATTAATTGTGGCGTATAACCTTTCATATAAAAGTGTTTAATTACCGCACGAAACTCTTTATTTTCCAGTTTTCAAAAATTATAAAACTTGTTTACTTGGGATGAAACCACCGGGGAAAGTTATATCGGTGAAAAAAAGGTCATACGTGTCCCAGCGTTTCGTTGGGTCTCATCTAGGAATCGAGATATATCGATTTGAAGTTAGTAAGTATCGTATAGGGGAATTTGTCACGTTTTTGGCTCTTTTGTTTGACATAACTTGAGAACCACTCGTCCGATTTATCCGATGTTCCAAACTTATGTGTTTTTTAAATTGCATATAGAATACAGTATATATTCTACATCCGAAGCCCCTAACTTTAGTACTTTATGGTTCTGTCCGTGAAAACACTTCCGTGCCAAATCAAATTATTTGCCCACAATGGCATACTGTGTAAATTTTAAAACGATCTGCTTAAAATTATGTTCATTTAATCGCTTTTAAAAAGGAGGCGTGGCAGATTGCACTTCAAATTTATTCCAGATGTTGGTCAAATGTTACATTTGAAAAATAAAATTCGATTTCGGTCATATGACCAGCACAAGCCCGTGTACAGTGATCTTTGGATTCAATTTTCGACCGCTCTTGCGCACATTTGGACCACAACGTTGGCTATTTCGCGGATGTTGTCTCTGAGCTCGTCTAAAGTTGATGGCTTGTTGGCATAGACCAATGACTTGATGTGGCCCCATTCGACCGGACAATTTCTCGAGACAACACGTTCACCGAATTTGGCCTTCAGTAAATCGATTGTAACATGTGCTGATTGGCTAGTGCCATCGTTTTTTTGAAACCACATATCGGCGATGTCAAGCTCATCCAATTCTGGCCAAATATATTTTTCTAACATGGCACGATAGCGCCCTCCATTGACGGTGAAATGTCGATCTAAAAATACGGCCCAAACACACCGACAGTAGTTTTTTGCGGATGCATTTGTGTCTCTTGAAGCATATGTGGGTGATTCTGAGATTAGGGGCCAATTTCAACATCATTTTTTTCATTCGATTTTTGTTTTCAGAATTTAATATTTAATTCAGGTAGATGTCTTAGTTCTAAGAAAGACTCGTCATTTTTTAAAATCATGCAACAATTTAAAAATATGACCTGGTAATGACTCGTTGAACTGAGAAATGACGAAAACAATAAAATACTTATATAAAGTATTTTTTCTTTAAACTCAAACAATTCATTTTAATTTAGTTATTTTGTAAAAATAATAAAAGAAAAAATCTGTTTGTCATCATTCCCCTGTGAAAAATTTTAGCAGGGGAATGATGAATTTCTACAAAACCCCCTGAAATGTTTAAGTACTTACCCTTAAAAAATTGACTTGAGCTGGAAGTTTATACTTGCAATACACAAAAAACACTTGCAAAATTATAAAAAAGTATTAGTTATCTTTATAAAAACAACACAGGGGAATGACCAACTTAAGTGTGAACGTTCGTAACGAGTGACAAAACACGACTTACTTAATTTTAATAAGACCGTTGACGAAAAAACCGTAAGATGTGCACCCACTCCAAGTAATGTTCAATCATATTTGAGTTGCTTGAAATCAGGATTGGTTTGGAATTTGAATTTTAGCGAATATTAGATTTTACAGGGTAATACTGTGTATTTTCAGGGACAGAAAATAAACATCCATAAAAATATAAATTGAATACAAAATTATAATCATTAAAAGCAACAAAATTAATTGAATATTATTTTTTTACCATGGACTGGTTTTATTTAATAAATAATTAATATTTTTGTAAAAAATTGAGAAAATTTCAATTGAAAGTGGTGCTAGGGACAGCCAGGGTATTGGTATTTAAACACTTTGGTAGGAAATTTTTTGAAGAACAAATAATTTTTTTAAAAAACAATTTTAAAGACTTTAAAGGTCCTATAAAGATTTATTGTATTGTATAGTAAATAATAAAGACTTCAGCAGTTTTTTATTCTGGTTGGAGACCTTTATGTTGTTTCTTTTGTTTCTCCCGTATAAGTCATTTGATTTGTGGCCGAAGTAATCGTTGCCAAAGAATGCTGAAGAAAAACCTTGAAGGGTTTAGAAACAGGTGTACAGTAGGCATATAACTTTTTACAATTTTTGCGAATACGAAAAACGGCATACCATAGTCGAATAGAGCATAAAATAGTATGAACCCCCATTATTTTTTTTTTGCGAAATTGCAAAAAAGTTTCCGCGCAAAACGAAATTACTTTTTTTATCAGAACTGCTGAAAAAACCAAAAAAATTGTTGTACAGTGTACAGTTTTGTACAGTGTACTCGCATAGTCAAATAATTAGAACATCGTAGAGTCATTTGTTTTATCATTCAATTTAGAAATTGAAATAAATATATCAAATCTGTTTTTATCGGGATAATAAAATATTGTTTGTGTAAAAATGTTTAAGACAAGTGCTAAATATGTTGAAAAGTTTAGTAATACGTGGAAAGAAAATTTAGCTAGCAATACACAATGTATAAAAAATGTGGACATTCAATTGATCGAACTATGTAAAAAGCCTAAAGAAGTAGTAGGGATATGCTGATTCCAAATAATGATTGACAGCTAAAAGCACATTAATCATTTTTAATGTGCTTTTGGTATAGGGAATCCTATATAATTAATTTTTATTACCTTGGGGGTATGAGTACGTGATGTGACCCTTTTTTATTTGGTAATAGGAAATCCTATGTGGTTTTCAGATAGTCCTAGGTAATTAATTTTTATTACCTTGGGGGTATGAGTACGTGATGTGACTTTTCTTTGTTAGGGGTATAGGAAAATCCAATGGGGTTATCAGATACTCCAAGATAATTAATTTTTTATTAGCTTGGATGAGTACGTGATGTCCCCCCTTTTTATTTGGATATATATGGAGATGATAATAAATTTTTATTAGCTTGTGTGTGGGGATCGTGATGTGACCCTTTTTTTATTTGATATGGTGTATAATTAAACATCGAGTGCAGTCATTGCTTCATCGATCGTCATAGTTCTGAGCCTTTCTTTGAAATTTTTCCGTTAAGATGGTGCTTGTGTTTAGAAGTATTCATGTTAGTGTTTTAGGGTTGCACGTGTTCATATGTTTTGTCGTCATTGTTTTTAAGAACCCTATTTTCATTTTATGCTGTCTGATAGAAAATCCCTTATGTCCATCTTGTGTGTGTGCTAGAGTTATGTTGTGTTCGTTAGAGTTCTCAGCCTTTCTTTGGAATTTTTCCGTCCACATGGTGCTTATGTGTATGCTTGAGTTTGTGTGTGTTTTGATATTTCAGAGATCTTAATTTTTTCAATTTCAATTCGTTAGAGTACTGAACCTTTCTTTTCCGTCAAAAAATACTTGTGTGGTGAAGGAGTACGTGCTCGTCTGTTCTATCGTCATTGTTTTGATAACCCTGTCGCTAGAATTATACATATTTTTGTTTTTTGGGTTTGACAATTTGTTCCCCTGGTTTGATTTTCAGGTGACAATGTACTTGATTTTGAATGTATGTGAAAATTGTGGCTTGTGACCTTGTGTCACGTTTGAAAGATGCACTGTGGTGTTGGACAATTTTTTTGAAATTTTTCCGCTAACACGGTGTTTGCCTAAATTTGTTTTTGTTAAAGTTAGTCTTTGTTGATACATTGTGAGTGGCACATCAAAATATTTTAAAGAATTACTCATTTTACCTGTATATCAGTTTTGTAAACACGAATACATATTTTAACTCCGATAGGAAATTTTTTAATACTAATATTATTATTAAACAAATTGTGTAATAGAAGAAAAAAAAAATACAAACAAACAAAAGAGAAAAAAAGAAAGAAGAAATACGAAGCAAAACAAAGTAATAAATATACTAAAAATGTCTTATATCTGTGCTATATGCAAAATGGAGTTTAATTCCAGTGTTATTTACAAAAAGCACTTAAAAAATCATTGTTCAAAGTGTAATAAATATATTGAAGGTGCGTACGCGATGAAGTTTCATCATACGATTGCTCATGATGATGGAAACGTGATTTCCCAGTCCGCTGCAAAAAGGAAAATAGAGAAGGCGTCTCAATTAAGTGCAAAACGGGTAAAACCTTCATCAACCCTATATGCGTCTACACATAATTCGACAATGGAAAGTCGCGGACAATCAGGATGGGGTTACTATGGTGGGCAACAACAATCACAATACCCCCTATATGAAAATATACCAACATCAGATAGTCGATACCGCCAATATCAAAATCAAGAAGGATGGGGTTACTATAGTGGGCAACAACAACCACAATACCCCCTATACGAAAATATGCCGACAACATCTAATAGTCTATACCCTCAATATCAGAATCATGGACAACCTGGATGGGGTTACTATGATGGACAACAACAAACTCAATATCCTAATAATGAATACACGTATACAACTTCGGTCAGTGGACACCCCCAGATGTCAAATAACGAGGAAACGCGTTCCGAAAACCGGAAACAACAGCAACAGCTACAAATACCTCAAACCTGTAAAAGTTCTCAACAGTCCTTCTCAAGTAGAGCAAACACCCTATGCGAGGAATGCAACATATATATCCCCACCAACAGCATATACTCACACAATCGAACAACTAAACATAGGAAAAATGCAGCAGTTTGCATTAGTAAAAATATTAATGTGATAAAGAGTATTTATAATAAAAGAATTGCAACTTATGAATACAAAAACTCAACAAATATTATTTTGCCCGAAGAGTTTTTAATAAGCAGCAAAAAATGTTTAGTTCAACTATTAAGAGATAGTTTAGTAGAACATACTGTACTCAAGTTTAATGTGGAGTTGGTGGCTGATTACATTAAACCATTAATAGAAACGGAATCTTCAGCAATGCCTCCGCATAAAAATAAAGAGCAGCACCCTTTGGTAAACAAAACGTATATTGGAGATCAAAATGCAAATATGAAAACTAATGAAGATAGTCAAGCCTGCACAACTATGAAACATATCACAAAAATGCAGTTGCTAACTTTATCTGATGACATTGGTAGCATTTTTGATGACCATGCTGATGTGCTAGCAAACAAAATGGGTGAATTCCAAGAGAGAGATTCTGGATGGTCTCTAACACGGATTCTTAAGCTCGAGATTAATGTTAATAAAGCTTCATTAACTAGAGGTTCCCAATATATAGTTACTCCAAAAACGCTCCGAAACAAGTCAGCCTGCATCAACATTAAAAACCTTGATGATGATTTTTGTTTTAAATGGTGTATGGTAGCAGCATTGGATTGCAAACCAACAGTCAACTGTGGACTCACTTCTTCATATGATGTTGACATTAATAGTGAACTCATAACACTTAAAAGTGGTGTTATCTTGAATTTTACCGGAATGCAATTTCCTATAGCTTTGCAACACATTCGAATGTTCGAAGAAAGCAACGTCGGTATAAGTGTCAATGTCTTTGGATATGAGAAAGATGAAATTGTTGGTCCATACTACCTAACAAAAGAAGAGAAGTTGCAACATGTCAATCTAATGCTGCTACATGAAGAAGGAAAATTTCATTTCATATTGATCAAGAATATGTCAAGGTAATATATTAATTATTTACCTTTTTAATCATCTTTAATTAACCATTTTTTTTCTTTCTTTTAACGCTATAGACTTTTAAGCCGTCAATATAGTAAGACCGGCAATCAAATCCATATATGCAATAGTTGCATACAATCATTTGGAAGTGTTGAACTGCTTAATCGCCATAAACCGGAGTGTGGAGGAATTGTGACGCATCTGCCCGTAGGAGATGCTGCTGTTTTAAAATTTAAGGGGCATCATAGACAGCATGATGTACCATTTGTGGTATATGCTGATTTTGAGTGTATATTGGAGAAGTTTACTAATACAACAGATAATTCAAAAACTGAAAGTATTAGTAAGCATATTCCATGTGCATTTGCGTACTATATAAAATGTGGGTTCAATAGTAGGTTAGATAAATTTAAAACGTATACAGGATTAGATGCACCAACAAAATTTTTAGAAAATCTTATTGCAGACTGTAAAAATATATATATGGAACATTTAAATGTAGTTGTCGAAATGAATAGTTTAACACCCTTAGATGAAGAGAAATTTAAAAATAGCATCAATTGTTACATTTGTGAGGAAGCATTAGGCAATGATAGAGTTAGAGATCACTGTCATTTAAGCGGTCAATATAGGGGGGCAGCCCATAATATTTGCAATCTCAACCATCAGGTTGCCAAATTCATCCCCATATATTTCCATAACTTTTCTTCATACGACTGTCATCTCTTTGTTAAAGAGTTGTTGGAATATGATGGGGAAACAACTGTTATTCCATTAAACAAGGAATTATATGTATCCCTCTCACATTTCATTCCAATAAATGGTAAAAAACGATTAGAGTTGAGATTTTTAGATTCAATTAGATTTATGGCAGCCAGTTTAGACTCCTTAGCTAAAAATCTTTCAAAGGATGATTTTCATACAGTTCGCAGTCAATTTGTAAACGATAATGAGTTTAATCTCATGAGTAGAAAAGGTCAATTTCCTTATGAGTACCTGCAATCGTTCGATGTGTTGAAAGAGACTGAACTTCCATCGATAGAAAATTTTTTTAGCACTTTAACGAATAAAAGTTGTTCATTAGAGGAATATGAACATGCCATTAACGTTTGGAGAACATTTGATTGTAAAAATTTACAAGAATATATGGAGTTATATTTAAAGGCTGACGTTTTAATACTAACTGATGTATTTGAGAACTTTAGACGTCTTTGTAAATCAATTTACAAGTTAGATGCAAGTCACTATTACACAGCACCAGGTCTTTCCTGGGATGCAATGTTAAAAATGACGAAGGTAGAACTGGAACTCCTAACGGACATTGACATGTACAATTTTTGTAAAAATGGAATTCGTGGTGGTATAGTACAATGTTCAAAAAGGCATACGGTTGCGAATAACGAGTATTTAGATGATTATGACAAAAGTAAACCAGCTGAATATCTTATGTATCTAGATGCCAACAATCTATATGGGTGGGCAATGTCCGAATATCTCCCTTTAAATAATTTCAAGTGGGTTGAAGGAACGGAATTTGCAAAACTATCCAAGAGTGAAAATATTTTAAATATTGGAGATAATTCTCCAGTTGGTTATATTTATGAAGTTGATTTAGAGTACCCTACTCACCTTCATGATATACATAACGATTTACCTTTTTGTGCGCAAAACAAAATTGTGGGTGAATCCAAATATAAAAAGTTAATAACCGACTTTTCTTCTAAAAACTCATATGCCATACACTACAGAAATCTTCGTCAAGCATTACAACAAGGAATAATCTTAAGCGGTGTAAAACGTATACTAGCATTCAACCAAGATGCATGGTTGAAAAAGTACATCGATGTTAATACAGAGTACAGAACCAAAGCAAAAAATACGTTTGAAAAAGATTTCTTTAAATTGTTAAATAACGCCGTATATGGAAAGACAATGGAGAATGTAGATAAAAGAAAAGATGTTAAAATTGTTAATCACTGGGAGACCATAAATAAAAAAAAGTTAGGCGCGCGATCGTTGATAGCCAAACCTAATTTTCATAGTTTAACTCAGTTCTCTGATAAGGCTCTCGCAATCCAGTTAAATCGAGTCAAGGCCATTTACAATAAACCAATATATTTAGGATTCTGTGTTCTAGAACTATCAAAGTGGAAAATGTATGATTTCCATTATGGTTTTATGAAACCTAAATTTCAAGATGATTTATCGTTAAATTATATGGATACAGATTCATTTATATATTCGTTAAAGGGAAGAGATTTTTATAAAGAAATAACGTCTAGTGAAATTCAGGAGAGATTTGACACCTCAGAGTATCCGTCGATGAATATATTCAATATTGCACTGGTCAATAAAAAGAAGCTAGGAATGATGAAAGACGAAAACTGTGGAAGAGTTATGAAGGAGTTCATAGGATTGAGACCAAAAATGTATGCGATAAGTGTACAACATGGTGCTGAAATTTTAAAATCTAAGGGTGTTAAAAAGTCCATCCTCTCTACATACAACATAGATACTTTTAGAGATTGTTTACTAAATAAAAGTAGAATTACGGGTGATATGCTAACATTTAAATCTAAAAATCATGTTATTTATACAAATAAACAAAATAAAATCACATTGAGTTGTGATGATAATAAAAGAAAGATTAAACCTGATGGTGTAACCACATATGCTTGGGGTCACTTTAGAATATCAAACGAAAATGTTATTAATTCTGAAATGTTTGATGGAGTTGATTTAATGAATCTTTCATTTACCGATGAAGGAATTGAAATGTATTTATTATAATCTCCAGAGTAAATAAGCTTATTATATTATTTTTGTTAATTATTTATAAGAAAAAAAATTTTAATAAAAGAAAAAAAAAATTTCAAATGTTTATATTTTATTTATATTTTTTATTATGGAAATTATGTAAGTATACAATCTTAAATATAAATAAATAAATAATTGAGGGAGGGAGAAATTTAAAAGATTTTTCTAACAATTCCTGTTAAGGGTGTGTACTCCATCCATCGATCATGTAGTATTAAACAATATGCAAATGTATTTGCTGGGATTGATGTACCGGTTTCAAACTCAATTTTTACGTCGATTGGCCCGCTTTTGATTGTCTCATTCTGATGACTGACATCGATAACCATAATTGGTTTCTCTTTAAATTGTTCCCATGAAATAATTGGTTGTGGGTCTCTCAGATAATAACTTTGTTGAAATTTAGCATACATATCGTAGAGAACAGCATATCGGTTATCATCAAACTTTAAATTTAAGTCATCATAGGGGTAGATATCTGAATTTAGGTATACTTTCATATTTGTAAGATTACAGTGAATAAATTTTTTATTATTTTCAAATGCAATCAGAATTAAACGTGGTCTTTCTCTATTAGTCGATAATTTTACATTCCAATTACACTTTGTTGCGCCTGCAAAGGTTGGATTAAAATGACAATCCCAACTCCTAAATGCCAGAGGTAAAGATGTTCCATCTCTTATTATTTTCATCATTTTTAGTTTTGTGGAATCGGATAGATGAATGTGAGGGATTCTCCATGTTAAATTTGTTATAGCTAATTTTAAATTTTCATTTTTATCAGTTGAATAACAAGCATTGGTATCACTTGAGCTTCGTAGTAAAATAAGATCATGCTTGCAGTTTAAAATAACCTTTTTAAAGTCTTCAGCGAACCCCAACAATAACTTAAGGGGAATATAAAAGTTAAATGATTCCACCGATAAATCTTCACCAACATTCCATCCAGCATTCTTCATCATATTGCTTTCAAATTCGCTTAGAGAGACAAAATTCTTTATTGTGCTTGATATTCCTAAATTTCGTGTTCTATCGATTTCTATACCATTAATTTCATAGCGTATTTCATCAAACATGTGAGCTACACAGTTGTTTCGTAGTCGGGCATTTGAAGATTTTTCACCACCTGATAGCGTTACATTTCCTTCAATATACAGATAACTTTCACTCGGTAGAACATATAAGTCTTGATTTTGAATTGTAATTCTAATTTCATCGTTATGCTTAAACGATTGTATATATGGAATATAGCTATGATATTCCTTTTTTATTATGCTTTCGTCCGAAAGGGGTCCATCAGTGACGTCAAGCAGTTCAGACATTATTTTTTTTTTAAATGTAGATTTAAAGATTTCAAAAATTTTTGATTTTCTTTTGTTAACTGTGGTCTTTTAGGTTTGACTGCTGGAATGGGAATGTTTAAGTCTTTCTTTTTATTAGTATATATATTATAAATTATCATTTTGATATTGGTCTAAGATGAAGTCGAAGTGTAATTTCTTCCCCGCGAAAATTAATTAATCGTGATTCTTGATCAACAATCCATACTTTTAGAGTACTTATTTCTTTGACGTTTACTGGCAAATAAATGAGATTTCTAGGTGTTTCGTCCAATTTATATCCTGGAGAAACGTTAATTGCGAATTGATGAATAGTGTGTGCCGTTAAATTATTCATATAAGCTCCAGTTGTTATATTACACTGTATTTGTATGGCATTGACCTTTAAAATGTTGACGGGAAGATAAGAATAGTGTCTTGTATTCGATATTAGTATTCTTTCATCAAATCCAAAAAGAGTTCCTATAGAACGATCTTTATTAAAATTAATTGCGTCATGTGAGGAAAATATTTCAATTTGCAATGTATTATTATTTGCTTTTATCTCTATTGTTTTGTTTTCGTTTTGCCTTTTATATGCTGTCTTTATAGTTTTCACTATGTCAGTTAGCTCGTAGGAACCTATCGGTAATTCAATTACCATATCACCAATATGAAATAAATTATTATCATAATCAATGTTTGGAATTGAGTTGTATGAGTGAAAATCTACTAAACATGCTTCATATTCCCCAGATAATTCAATAGGGGGAAAATAATTAGCAGTTAATATAGAAGATCTTCCGCTCAAAGCTAATGTTACTGACATTATGAAAGTTAAATAATAAATGAAAATAAATGTTTTGTATTAGTTGTTTTATTCATTTTTATTGAAATTATTTAAAATTATAGTATTTCATTTTTGTTTATCCATGAATTATGATGATTCGAGAAGCCCAACCATTTAACATATACTCTATCACCATTTGATTTCAATACTTTTTCTACAAGATATGTGTTCGGAAAACGAGTACGTAGAAGCTCTTCCTTGTAGAATCCACCTTTGATTGGGTTGCCTTGATAGTCTTCTAGAAGACACGTTACTGGGTTTGTGTTTTGGATAGCTCTTATTTTAAATATTTCTGTTGTCCAATTGGGTGTATATCCTTTTTCAAAAATGTGTTTGTATTTACTTATACGTACATAATTTCCCACATGAAGTTTGGAAGGTATATATATTTTGAGGCGATTATATACGGTATTCAGCAAATTTTTTTCGTTCGAAACACTCACATCGCTTGGGGTCATTTTGATTGTTCTATGCACTTTGCGGTTATAAGTTTCCACCAACTTTTTATAGTTATTATACCAACGGTAGTTACCGTTGAAGCTAAATTCTCTCCACATCATACCCTTTAACGTTCTGTTAAAACGTTCAACAATTGAAGCCTTCATAACGCTGTATGTTGAGTAGTGATTGATTGAATGTGTTTTCATAAGTTGTTCAAATTGTTTATTAAAAAATTCTTTTCCATCATCAGTTTGTAAATTGTTGGGTATACGCCCTAAGTTTAATATTCTTTGAAATGCAGCAGTTACATCAGTGGCATTTTTTGATTTAGTTGCTTCAACCCAAGCAAATTTTGAAAAAGTGTCAATAACTGTTAACATATATTTATATCCTCTATTTAGCTTTGAGTAATTTCCCATTTCAACCAAGTCAGCTTGCCATAAGTCATCAATTCCCTTCATTACTACTCTTCGTCGCTGAAAATGTTTTCTTGCTTGGGCATGCAGTTCGTTTACTATTGATCTTCTTTCCATTTTTGATGATGTAAACAATAAATAAATTCTTAATCGTTGGATGGTTGGATGTATATCGTTATAATATCTTTAAGATTCTTATTCAAGTTTGCTATTTCTTCTCTGACATTATTTATTTTCTTATTAAATTCACTTCTTAATATTTCTTGTGAATCGTAGATATGTGTTTGTAAGTAAGCTTTGTTGACTGCATCTGTTTCTGCTGACGGCGGTGCCAAATTTTTGATTTTTTTATTTTGTATATCGATGTTATTATTCCAATCCATAGTAATTCCAAATATTTCAGTAACATTGCTCCTTAATATAAAAGAACTATTATTAGAAAAGTGACCGAACTTGTCGACACTCATGTTGCGAATAATAGATTTTTCGGTAATATCAGTAAATTATATCAGCTTCCCTCAGTTCCTCAATTATGGATACTATTTCATTATTATGATTCGTATTACCAGCGCTTTGTGAAGCCAACAAAAGTTTTAGACGTTCCACTAACTCGTTGGGGTCATCCCAGTATATATAGTTGGACTTTTCGCGATTAACAGTCATTAAACCTTTACCCGTGTGAGTAGCTTCAAAGAGTCTTTTTATAATTTTTTTATACTTATAGCTTTTGTTTCCTTTAATTTGGTCGTTTGCGTCATAATTTCTTTTATGTGCGTTAGTATTCATCAGAATTCTTTTATAGATATCAAGTTCGAATTTGTCATATTTCTTGGGGATTTTATGAAAAATGAGTTCAAATAAACCTGGTGTATAAGCCCACGAATTATTTCCGATAATAATTTTGTTTTCGTTTAATCGAAGGTTGTTGTTGGCGAATTTCCAGTCACCTTTCTCATCTTTATGTGGACCATATGTTGTATCAAGTTTTTTTACGTTATGAAGTAATGATAAATCGATAACGTCCAATTCATTTTCATCTGATTGAGAAAAGAAATCATTCTCATTTGTTTCATCTTCAGAATTCCAATGATCTTTCTTAAATGTTTTTACAATAGGGGTTTCAACATTGTCTTCCTTAAATTTCTTTATCGGAGTACTGCTGTCGAATTTTAGACTCTGTTGGTTTGTAGCTGCAGGTCTTTTAGTATTAGTTAATTTTAATATTTCATTTAATGGTTCGATCACTGGCTTAAAGGTATTAGATAATCTCTCACTTTTTTCCGCTTCCCCTAATTTTATGCTATTAAATTTCTGTTTTAAGATTTTTCTCGACTTAATTAATTCCTTTAGAAGGGTTTCCTCCATGCTTATAGGTTGATTTATAGCTTATAGATTGATTATATCAACTGATGGATAGTTAATTTCAACTGGTAGACTGTTAATTTAAACTGGTAGGCAGGTTGTTTCAACTGGTAGGCTGTATATTTCAACTGGTAGGCTGTTTATTTCAACTGGTAGGCTGTTTATTTCAACTGGTCGAGCTGTTAATTTCAACTGGTAGGCTGTTTATTTCAACTGGTCGAGCTGATAATTTCAACTGGTAGGCTGTTCATTTCAACTGGTAGGCTGTTAGTTTCAACTGGTGGGTTGTTTATTTCAACTGGTAGGCTGTTTGTTTCAACTAGACTATTTAACTTGATCGACGTCTGTTGGAATCAGAGGTTGATTTATTACTAACTATGAATGTACTCATTGAAACCTTTTCTATAACGTCCACAGCGAATTTCGTCTTCTTTATTTATAACTAAAAATCCATGCTTATCTTTCCAACACTCTCGGCATATATCACGAAAGTTATCAAAAGTCATATCGCTTCCAACATGATCATTATATATATGTTTCATGTTCATTTCATCTTGTTTAAACATTATTATAATATTAGCGTTATCGCGAATTAAATGTTTTGGAATATGAGTATATGTTTGACATAAATAGAATGAATCTATATCGCGATGTCGACCCATACAAAAGTATAATCTTATATTGTTTTGTTTTTCGCATGCAATATCATCAAATATAAATATTGAATTAGGGTTGGCATGTTCAGGTTCAATAACATCTTCTCCATTTGTATATGTATAATATCCCATTCCTTTTATAGGTGTAACAAGCTGTTTAAGATACTCATATTTCGGTTGATATAACGACTTTGAGTATAGATAAATATTTTTAAATTTCAATCCGTTCGGACTTTCAATAAGACTAAGCATAACATTTGTCTTTCCACAATTAGAAGGACCCACAATGAGAGCTCTTATGGAATTAGGTAAAAGGGAACTGTGCTTTGTTTTAAGCGTATTTTGATGCGTGAAATCTAAATTTCTCACGTTAATATTCGTATCTTGCTTTATTAGACGCATTTTAACAACTGATTGTAAACTTATTATATCATTTCAATTTATGTTGAATCATTTCAGAAAAGGTATAAAATGATTGTCTATCATAAAAAGGTTGCTAATAACAAAAGTGTAGTTCAAGGAAGTGGGTTAATCAATAACGTAATTCAGAATTTACCCTTTGAATTACATTTGCCTGGATATCAATTTTGCGGCCCCGGAACAAAGTTAGAAAAAAGACTTGAAAGGGGTGATAAGGGTATAAATATTTTGGATGAGGCATGTAAAGCTCATGATATTGCATATACACAAAACAAAGATATAAACAAACGACATCAAGCTGACAAAGAACTAGCGGAAAGAGCTTGGGAAAGAGTAAAGGCTAAAGATAGTAGAATTGGAGAAAAAATAAACGCATTTTTAGTTACAAACGCTATGAAGACTAAAGTAAAACTTGGTATGGGGATAGAGAAGAGAAAACCTAAAACAAAATGTCGAAAAAATATATTTAATACTGCAGTTAAAGGTGCATCTGTAGTCCTTAAAAAAGAAAAACCACATGATATCAACAGTGCCATTCGCCTTGCTCAAATGGTGATTAGAAAATCGTTTAAAGGTAGAAAATCTCAAGTCAGTATACCCAGAGTTATTCGTGTGCCAAAAGTTGGTGGATTTCTACCTCTGATACCTATTATGTCGGCTCTTGGTGCATTGGGAGCTTTAACTTCAGGTGCATCTTCCATCGCAAAAGCAATTAAGACCGCTAAAAATGCAAAACAACAATTTGAAGAAAATGTGCGACACAACAAGCGAATGGAGGGGATAGCCATGGGAAAAGGACTTTATCTAAAACCATACAAAACGGGAATGGGAATCACATACAACAAGAAATCATCAAAAAACTAATAAAGCAGCTACCCAAAAGACCTCTGACTGACATCGATATTAGAGAATTTGGAAAAAAACATTTACCATATTTTAGAGGAGTCTATATGAGGGACAAACTTCCGAAAACACCTAGACGCAAAGAATGCGGAATAGTTAATTTGGACTCATATAGCGGTTATGGTACACATTGGGTAGCATATAACAAAAATAACAACAATATTGAGTACTATGATAGTTTTGGAAACCTTCAGCCGCCTCTCGAAATTTTACTATACTTAGGTGATAAAATTAAATATAATTATAAGAGGGAGCAAAATTTTAAATCATATAATTGTGGACATTTATGTTTAAAATTTCTATTTAATATTTAATAAATAAACACAAATTTAATATTCAATAGTATTTCAGGTTTTATTTTTTATTCTCAAGTTTAGCTTATAAATTTTAATATCATGTTCAATAGTTTTTTTCATTTTTTGACCTAGCTCAAAACATAATCTCGTTAAATCTACTTCAACATCCTTCTCATAAAATCCTTTGATATCGTTAACTTGAATGTAAGTTTTATTTAAAGCGACACAAGTGGGAATATAATGATTATTATAAAAGTATACAATTTGCTTTTGCAGTATGTTGTTCCAACATATAAAAGTAGTTAAAAATATTCCAATACGTGTAATGTTGCGCCATTCTTCACAATTTATCATAATTTTATGATTATTTTGCTTCATCACAAGGTAAGAAATATCATTCTTTTGTCGAAATCCAAACGAAATGTCATCAATCGGTGGATCATTCAGCAAGTTGAAGGAATCGAAAAACTCGTATTGATCTAGTCGAATTTGAATGTAGTCCTTGTACATCATTAAATGGAGCCATATTTCACGTGAGATTCCTATATAATTTTTCTTCTTATCTTGGAACCATATGAGAGGTTTGAATCTCAACGCTGTTGAAAATCCACACTTTACTTTCAATTTTAAATTTATAAAATATTCAAATTCGAAGACGACTTCGTGGTTTTGATATTTCTCCTCCTTCTTAACAGATGGTTCCATTTAACTTTGATGAGTAAAAAAGCACTGATTGTTTGTCGGTAGATTTATCCGCTATATAAAGGGAAGACTTTCTGTAATCTATACTTTAGTTCTTCATAAAACTTCATCGTAAAATGTTTAAAGTTGAGAGATCTGAAATCGCATTGGTTGATTTCCAATTTTGTCATGGCAATCAGAGTGACGTTTACATTAAGGAGTTGGCATTCATGTGTGGAAGAAGCGTTGCACCCAACTATTTCCATTTCAGTCCCCCCTTTGACGGCAGAGAACTTACTAAAGAGGGACGGAAGAAGAATGCTTACTGTCGAAATCATGTAAATGGGTTAGAGTGGCAGAGTGGAAACACAAGTTATGTTAATGTGGGCGACGTAATTTCTCCATTGAATAACTATAAATACATTTTTGTTTTCGGCAAAGCAAAGAAAGAATTTCTACTGAAATATATCAAAACAACTGTTATAAACCTGGAAAATAGAATCAACTTTAAGAATTTACCAAACTATTATACTTCTTGCATTCTTCATAATGATATGAGATTTAAATGTGCTCTCAACAATTTATATAAGTTATTTGTTTTTATTGAGACAAATTATCATCAAATAGAAAACTTTATACCTGATGAAATAGAATACTTAATATAAAAATAAAAATTATTTTCTTTTTTCATATATGTATCATGTTATTTTATTTGAATTATTTGTTTACAAATGTATAAAGTAAGTATAAAAATTATTGTACTTTGATGCGTTTCTTGTTATTTATTATTTGAAAGTATTCAGAATATAAATTAGCTTAAACTTTACTTATTGTTCGATTTAATTTAAGGAAAAGTGGGTGTATAAAAAATATCTGTAGGTAGAATCTGGGTAAGCTCTAATCGGCATAGTGGATGGTCCTGATCTTCAGTTAAGGGTATCTTTGTTATGGCAAAGGATGTGTCGTTCAACCGTTGAATTGCATCATCCGCCAGAGAGTTAAATCTTTTGGGGAGATATAATATTTTTTCAGCTATCTTCAATGCGATTGTATCTCCATACTTTGTAGATGTTCTGTATGCTCCAGTTATGTTGTAGTTTTTGTGTGGTTTCATTTCCTTAATGCTAAGAATTTTTTTAAAATTTAAAAAATTGAACGATGAAATTAATTCTGTGTTTGAACTCATCATGGGGAACTTTATTCAAAACTATACAGTCTCTCCATATGTTACCCGCTATTTATATTGTTTCGAATCAATTTTACTGACAAATTAGTAAACGTTAAGACTAAAGGGTGAATGAAATGGATATAGTTTCATGAACTATAGCGGATGCAAGAGAGGAAGAGTGAGAAAAGTAAATCAACTATTTTTCTAATTTTTCATAAACATACCCACACATATATAGACACACCAAAATAAAAAAAAAACTATTTTATCAATAAAAAAAAAAAACGAAATAAATACAATTTTTGTTGTGTATTCACATTTATTTAAATATAAATCAAAAATATTAATTATAATAAAGATTGTTACAAGAAAAATAAATGATTGTTAAAATAAAAAGTTTTCATTTATGCATATAATTTTTATTTTAAAGATATCTTGTTTAGACTAAAACCTGCAGTGGTTATTAGTCTTCTCTCGGTTGGGCACATGGAATATAATCCTCCTCATCCTCATAGCCTTCGAAGAGATCTCTGCTCCTTTCGATTGGTCGTCGGTTTTGGCGTTGTAAATCTTCTCTTAATAGCTCCATTACAATTTCCTGTACAGATCCAGACATATTAAATTGTCTAGCTCTTGCAAGGGGACACGGTATCATTTGCGCTTGACCTTCCTCGTCTTCTTCTATAAGGAATGGTTGAGCATTTGGAATGTCTTCGGCTTCCCTAGCTTCTTCCTTGTCGTCAATCACAACAACAACGTCATCTGGTCTATCTTCTATCGGTATGTTTTCATCGTCCTCAATAACGATTGGTTCCTCGTCTTCTTCTATACGGAATGGTTGAGCATTTGGAATATTTTCTCCTTCCATAGCATTTGGAATGTCTTCGGCTTCCATAGCTTCTTCGTTGTCGTCAATCACAACAACAACATCATCTGGTCTATCTTCTATCGGTATGTTTTCATCGTCCTCAATAACGATTGGTTCCTCGTCTTCTTCTATACGGAATGGTTCAGCATTTGGAATATTTTCTCCTTCCATAGCATTTGGAATGTCTTCGGCTTCCATAGCTTCTTCGTTGTCATCAACCACAATAACAACGTTATCTGGGCTATCTTCTATGTGTATGATTCCATCGTCCTCAATAACGATTGGTTCATTTTCAATTAAGATCCCTAGCTCTTCTACACTTTCGTCGTCGTACATGACGATGAATCCTCGATTAACGAATTCGTTGCTAAATCTAAACTCCCCACTATCTTCACTGAAAACCCCTGATTCGTTGCTTAAAGACATGTTTCCTTGTTGATATTAGATACAAACTGATTGTTTTCATTTAAGATGTCCAAGGCTTTATATTAAAAAAAAAATCCTCCGCCCAATATGAAAGAAATTACATTATTTTGCAGGTAAATATTAAATTCCTTCATCGAACCTTTTCGATACAAACAAGTGGTCATAAATTAAACAACATAATTATCATATGCATTCAATTTCATGGCACTGGATAATCGAAAGAATTACCTGCGACAGACTATAGAAAATTTATACAATTCAACATCCCACAGTGCATCTTTCAAACGTTACATAAGGTCACAAGCCACAATTTCCACATACATTCAAAATCAAGTACATTGTCACTTGTAAATCAAAACAGGGCAACAAATTGTCAAACCCAAAAAACAAAAATATGTATAATTCTAGCGACAGGGTTATCAAAACAATGACGATAGAACAGACGAGCACGTACTCCTTCACCACACAAGTATTTTTTGACGGAAAATTTCCAAAGAAAGGTTCAGTACTCTAACGAATTGAAATTGAAAGGAAAAAATTAAGATCTCTGAAATATCAAAAAACATACAAACTCAAGCATACACATAACAACCGTGTGGGCGGAAAAATTCCAAAGAAAGGCTCAGAACTCTAACGGATACAACATTACTCTAGCACACACACACACACACAACATGGACATAAGGGATTTTCTATCAGGCAGCAAAAATAAATAAAAATAAGGTTCATAAAAAACAATGACGACAAAACATATGAACACCGGCAACTCTAAAACAATAACTTGAATTCTAAACACAAGCGCCATGTTGACGGAAAAATTTCAAGGCAGATACGACATACATCCACAAGCACCGTGTTGACGAAAATATTCCAAAGAAAGGCTCAGAACTATGACGAACACAACAGAACTCTAGCACACACACAAGATGGACATAAGGGATTTTCTATCAGACAGCATAAAAGGAAAATAGGGTTCTTAAAAACAGTGACGACAAAACATATGAACACGTGCAACCCTAAAACACTAACTTGAATACTTCTAAACACAAGCACCATCTTAACGGAAAAATTTCAAAGAAAGGCTCAGAACTATGACGATCGATGAAGCAATGACTGCACTCGATGTTTAATTATACACCATATCAAATAAAAAAAGGGTCACATCACGATCCCCACACACAAGCTAATAAAAATTTATTATCATCTCCATATATATCCAAATAAAAAGGGGGGACATCACGTACTCATCCAAGCTAATAAAAAATTAATTATCTTGGAGTATCTGATAACCCCATTGGATTTTCCTATACCCCTAACAAAGAAAAGTCACATCACGTACTCATACCCCCAAGGTAATAAAAATTAATTACCTAGGACTATCTGAAAACCACATAGGATTTCCTATTACCAAATAAAAAAGGGTCACATCACGTACTCATACCCCCAAGGTAATAAAAATTAATTATATAGGATTCCCTATACCAAAAGCACATTAAAAATGATTAATGTGCTTTTAGCTGTCAATCATTATTTGGAATCAGCATATCCCTACTACTTAAAGAAAAGTTTGTTATTGGAAGATTTAATAGCCTTGGAAAGGAAATAAAGTGTAAGAAAAGAAGAACACAAATTATCGTTAGTGAACTTTCAGTTTTGTGGAAGAAACTCAATTTTAAAACACTTTCCTTAAGGTTTATTAAAAGAAATGTGGAAAGATTAATAAAGTCGTACCAAAACTTTTTAAAACGCCGTAATAAATATAGTTTTAATAAAATTTTTGATATAACTTCAAACAACGAAGAGCAACAATCAGACGAATCGGAGCATTTTCCCATTTCAATATCTAAAACCGATAATGTGCCGTTGGATGATGATTACAAACTTCCAACCATAATGGACGATGATCAGGTGTCATCAGATGATGATATTACCTACAAACCACCTGCCAGCCTATTACAAAAAAAGAAGCCTATGAAACCAGCTGTTAATTTAGTTATGAATGCAAACGTTAGCACTAGAAAGGCCGCAAAAATATGTAAAGAGTTGTCTGAATCTGGTGTAGAGATATTGACGCCATCCCAACCTGGAATTTACAAAGCTTACACCAAAAATGCCGAACAAAAGAAAAAACTGTTGAAAAACACTCTTAAAAATGAAAACTGGTGCTTGCATTTTGACGGGAAAAAAATTGGAAAGAAAGAATATCAGGTCGTAGTACTGAAAAATGCTTCTAGGGAAGTAAAATTAGGTGTACTAGTTCTGAATGACGGAAAAGCGTCGACGATATTTCACGGAATAAAAGAATTATTATGTGATTTCGACTTGTTGGAATCAATTAAAATGATAATTTGCGATACAACCAGTGTGAATACTGGCAGACACCATGGTGTTGTCACTCGCCTACAAATTTTTTTGAAATCCTTTTCATTGCCCGCTCCACAGTATATTGGTTGTCAACATCATGTGCTAGATTTGATGTTAAAACATGTCATGGATGAGCTTTTAGAGGGAAAAACATCATCGCCCAATATTTCATACAATTTTATTCCAAATTTAATAGAAAATTACGATGATCTAAAAAAAGAGTATGAACAAAATAAAGAGTGTATTAAGGTTAAAAGCATTAAATGGCGAAATGACATGCAATACTTATATGAATTGGTCGAAGCTTTTAAATACTTCGAGAAAAATGAACGTTTTCGCTACATAAAATTTAAAGCAATACCAGCACTCAGTAATGCCCGTTGGAATTCTAGAGCTATTTTGGCACTTTTAGCCTTTATACTTATTCCTGAATATCGTTTGCAATTATATCCTATTTGTAAGTTTGTGTGCGGTGCTTGGAGCGAAATCTGGTTTTCCGATCATACTTTCAACAAAAATAATTTCGCCACACTACAGAAATCATTGCCCGGCTTCACAAAAGCAAATGAATGTTTTCTCAGACATTAGGTAAATAAACCATCAGCTATTGAGGTAATTCAGCGAAGTAACATCTGCGCAGAGCGTACAATTAAAATTGTGCAAGACATTTTACCATTGTGTAAATCATCAGATACTTAAAACTTATTTCATATAACAATTGACAAAAATTTAAAAATAAAAATATTAAAAAAAATAAAAAATATTAAAAAAAAAAAATCTGACTTTTTTTTAGAAATCCATTTTTGCGCGGAACGTTTTTGAACCGAAATCACCTAAAAAAGTGATATTCATTACTTGTACAATATTTGCCACCACGTGGCGGTATGCCAAATTTTTCGTAAAAATTAGTTATATGCCTAGTGTACAGTCTGCCTGGCAACCGTAGCAAATACATTTCACCAATTTCTTCTTTTTACGTTGTTGATTCTAAAAAAGAAACAACATAAAGTTTTCGAACCAGAATAAAAAACTGCTCAAGTCATAATAATGATAAAAGACCGAATAAATAACAATAAAAGAAAAAACTAGTAAATAATAAAGTATAATATATTCTATTTTTCCCGCTTGAAACTACCAAGGACAACAAAGTGGCCCATAATCTCAGAATCAACCATGTGGGTTTGTTGCAATCCAATAACGCATATTTTGTTTATTGACAAAACCACTTAGCCAGAAATGAGCTTCTTCGCTGAAGGTAACTGTTACGGCCGAAAATGGGAGTACGAGCTCTTAAACTTGCGACCACCGACTCAGAATTTCATAAGCTAACTTAACCATGATGAAAATGTTGAATGCGACTAACGTTTTGAGACTGAAAGATAATTAACAAGTAAAAAATGTTAAGTTTGACTGTGCCCAACTTTGGATACCCTCCACCAGATTCCTAAATAAAACCAAATTTGGTGCGGAAGTGTGTTCTATATAGAAATCTGTATGTGCAAAATTTCATTTCGATAGGTTAAGCTTGTGGTGAGTAATCGTGATATTATTTCTCAAAGCCCATGAGACCGTTTGTGTGGGAGGTACCAGTAGGACTTTTCCGATCTCAACAGAATTTGGCGCAGAGGTATGTAAAATATATAAATATATAAAAATCTTTATGTAGAAAATTTCATCTCGATAGGTCAAGTTTGTAGTGAGTTATTGTCATATTATTATTATTTATCAAGGCCCATGAGACCGTTTGTGTGGGAGATACCAGTAGGGCCTTTCCGATCTTAGCCAAATTTAGCGCAAAAGTCTTTTCTATATATTAATCTTTATGCCGAAAATTTCGTCTCGATAGGTCAAGTGTGTGGTGAGTTATTGTCATATTATTTTTCAAGGCCCATGAGACCGTTAGTGTGGGAGGTACCAGTAGGACTTTTAGGATCTCAACTGTTTTCAGCGTAGAAGTGTGTTGTATAAAGAAACCTTGATGTTTAAAATTTCATTTCGATAGGTCAAGTTTGTGGTGAGTTATTGTCATATTATTTCTCAAGGCCTATAAGGCTGTTTGTATGGGAGGTACAAGAAATGGTGGCCCAATCAAAACCATTTTTACATAGATGATTGCGCCTATATAGACATTATTATTTGCAAAATTCCTATGTTTTTGCTCAAGAAACTGGACGGATATTTCCAAATAAAAAACTAATTTTTATGAGGTAGTGTCTGTTGAGGGTTTCCAACACCAACTTCCCGTAGAGCTATATAGCCCATTTTCAATACCAACCATGCTAGGTTAACAACACAAATTTGTGCCAAATTTCAGCTCCCTAGCTGTTTTCATGCAGACTCTATTTTGTTTTCAACAGACGGACATCCGGACAACAGGGCTATTTCGTCTTAGAATTTTACGAGGATCAAGAATATATATACTTTGTTGGGTCTCCGATGATTATTTCAAGGTGTTACAGACAGAATGACAAAACTAATATACCCTCCATTGTATGGTGGAGGGTATACAAATGTTTGAGGGTACGTTGACATAAAGTTACGAAATTGGTTTGTCAATATTGGAAAACCTGTTAGTCCTTGAGTTATGATCATTTTCTCTTTTTAGGAGTGTGGGCTTGACACTTGAAATATTTTAAGCACCGGTCGTATAGCTATAAAAATTTTAATAAGATCGGTTCAGTAGTTTAGGCACCTATAAACAACAAAGAAACAACCAAAAATACATAAATTCAATATGATATATAGATTCACTTATATAGATAATCAAGACATTATCGATAATGTTTATAGACGTGGACGTCCCATTCCAGCCGACTCTAAATTCCAATTAATGCTGTTCATGATTCCATTATTAAATGCGTGACATTAGTTTTTAGGAACAGCAACACGGGCCGGGTTCCGCTAGCAGACTATATTGTGTTCAAATTTGACAAAACGGCGTATCCCCGCCGATACAGCCCTGACCTTTGAAAGACCATATCTCTTTATTTAAAGATAGTAAAGGGTGTTCTTTAATACATGTGGTTTGCAATTTGGCCACACTTTTATCGGAGTTGGTCATTTTGACAGCTGTCACTTGATTTATGCTCAGTTTGGTTTGCCATTGCATAATGAATGGACTTACTCTGAAACACGGCTGGGAATCATTTTAAAACAATGGCAAACTCTTAAATTTATAATAAAGCTAAATTCTTGGCCATAACATTAAATTACTCGTATATGCGTTTTATTTCTTCTTGAAAAATACACGTCTGAAAAAACACCCTGGTATATATGATTTTGTTATGAAAAGAGACACACCCTGATAAAAAAGGGGCAGCCGCCACTCACCATTGACCAAATCTATATATGTGACAGCGCATTGAGAAAGGGGCCTAAGGGTAAAAAAAAATCTATTTTCACTCTTTTTTTTTGATGTGGACAACATCTCAGCATCGAATGAGACCGATCCCATGCCCCAAAAGTGTTCCCTCCCAGAGATATGCGCGTTTTATGAAAGTGATGGTACGCCAAAGATACACGTATTTAAATCTTTAAAATGGCTCTCCTGAACAAAACTGGTTTTTACCCTTAGGTCCCTTTCTATTTTGCGCGTCACATATGGGACCGTAATCTATAATGTATATTTATGCGTCGTAAATTACATTCTGAATACATCTCGTCCTTTCACTGCATCCGGAGATTTGAAAAAAACATTTTCCGCGTCCTGGGAAATCCAAATTTTGGGAAATTGCACACCCTATTCACATCGCACATACTATACCACACTCTCACAGTAATTGTCTCAGTCGAGTTCACAGACATCTAGTCGGAAAAAGTGTCTTATAGTACAACACCGAAGTTTCTCGGTTGTGAGAAAACTTAAAATGCTTACCACAACTGCAGTATTCACACGTTTTGAATACATTTTTGAAAAGTGGGTATTGTAAAGAGCCATCTTTGCCTTTCGAGTCAAAATTGCACCTAATTGCCCACACGGTCCTTCGCTTTATTTCACTGCTGACATAGTTCTTTTGGTTTATGGCGGATATGAGATTAACACATTCCTCTAAAAAAAACTTATAGCAACCATTCAAACGATTATAAAGCAGCGTTTTTAAAGTTTTTGACCAAAAAAAAAGAAATTTTTTCTTAGAGTCTTCTTGGAAGTTTCTTTTGATTCTAATTTTATTTCGCGGTCACTGCGACTTTGGCAGAAGTGTAAAGGTATAATGTTGTTTAATATATATCCATACCAGCACATGTGATATTCGGCTGGAGTTGTAAACTACACGCAGAGAAAAACATGGTTACTACATGGTAACGACAATAATAATATGTTCTACACAACAAAAGTATGTTTGTCGCAACCATTGCATTGTTAACTGAATTTATTTTTGACAATAGTATAATTGCTGCAATGTTAATACTGTTGAAATGCAACAATAGTATTATTGCCAAATTTAAAAATGAAAATATGGTTATAGCAACAATATAAATATGGTTAGTGCGACAAAAATATTGTGTTTTGCGTTTTATGATAACATATCATTGTTAACATAAATCACACTGTATGATTGTAATTTTTCTTCATTTAAATATGCTTTTTAGAACAAATGTTATTGGTACGGATCTAATGCAATAATAGTAATTTTTTTATCGAAATTAAAATTTTTTAAACAAGCTGTTTTGGTTTAGTTTATCTGAAATATTTTTAATAAAAACGCTTACGTTTATTTAAACTTATTTTTTCTACTGTGAAATAAATCACTCCTAATATTTTGAATTTAATGAACTTTTGAATAATTTTCATAATTCAAATCTATTGTTGACAACTTAAACCAATTTTAATAAATAATATTGGGGATCAAATTAATTGTAGACAACTCAAACAAATTCTATTAAATAATATTGGGGATAATAGTTTAATTGTGTGCGATCATACTATGGTTGTTGGGATTATAACATGGTTGCGTGTGAATCATACTATGGTTGTGAGGACCATACTATGGTTGTATATGAAACATACTATGGTTGTGAGGATCATACTATGATTGTGGAGATCATAGTATGGTTGAGTGTGAATCATACTATGGTTGTGGGGATCATAGTATGGTTATGTGTGAATCATACTATTGTTGTGAGGATCATAGCATGGTTGTATTTGAATCATACTATTGTTGTGAGGACCATAATATTGTTGTAGCACAAAAATATACCCAACAATAGTATTATCCTCTTCGAATATTGTCATGTTGGGAGGCAACAGACGTTTAACACTAACACTAACTGTGTTTAATCTTTCAGTTCTGTAATGATCCTAAAATAGCTCAACATGGCAGACAATTTTCATAAGAACCCTCACCAATTTTATATTTCTATGTTCGCACTTACTTTAATTTCTTTGACACACAACTGACACTCTTTTCATGGCAATAAACATTCCTCCTTGGGATCCAAGAGAAAAGCTAAGGGCCCCTATAAATGCAACGTGTTTAAAGGTAGATCTTCGCCCACATGTCATTTTTAAACAAACGCCAAATAAGTTCTAGAAAAAAAAATGTTTTGCATTACTTTATTTCGCCGAACTCATTATTAATTCGAAATATTATTCTGAAATAGATTTTCTTTTGGAATCTGCCTGTAAAACAGGTCAGTATTAAAGCCACATACAAAATTTTAAATATTCAACCAAACAAAAAAATCAGTCTTTTCGAGTTAACATAGAAACTACCACCGAACCGATTAACTTGTATCCCTTCTAAAGTTGCTGGATAAACTTGTGACATTTACAGAAAGAATATTTACACAGAAAAATTATATTTTTGCAACAAAATTAAAAATGGCGTTTGCATCAGAATAGCATGTGAGCGAGTACATGCAAATTATAAATTGTTAACTGCTCAACGTTTTGTAGACACGTGCCACAAGCTGTACTCGTAGCTACTCGTATGTGCTCATGTAAATGATTTTGACTGAGGCGGCAGTGTTTGGTTGTGTGTTTCAGTATGTTTTATTGAAAAGTTTTTACTTTTTAAAAACTACTTCCACTTCCACAGTAGAATTGCCAGAATATTTGATTAACATTTATGTGTCTGTCTATAAATAGAAAATATCCTATGGAACGGTTAAAATACACAGTTAGCAAACGTGTGTATGTCACGAGGGTTGCTATCTATATTTCAGGTCCTGACAGTACTAGTGTCCCCAGATGCAAACTGGAACTTTCATTGGAAACTTTGACATTTTTAGAACAACTTCACTCGGAACGTTTTGTCATTGTTTCGTTTACAGTGTGTTGAAAAATTCATCTAAGCCAAAAAATGAAATTATTCCGTGAACATTTGCGTGGGATGATTTTTTACGATTTTCGGCGTGGGTTAAGAGTCAAGAGTGTTTAAATCAACATGTTTCGACTTTTGGAGATGAAGCACCATCAAAAACTACTGTCAAACGCTAGTACCAACAGTTCAGTTTCTAACGCCGTTCGCTCCGGGATGAATTTCGTGAAGCACGTCCAATAACGGTCACTTTGCCAAAAACCATGCGTGAACAGATTAAGCAAGACCGACATGTGACATACCGTGAGATTGAGTCATCCTGGGACATTAGTATGACAAGCATCAATAAGATATTGCATGTTCATTTGGCTGTGAAAAAAATGTGTACTCGTTGGATGCCACATAATTTGAAAAGGCTCGTATGGATTGGTGCAAAGAGATGTTCAAAAAGTATAACTGCGGTAGCTCAAAGGCAGTGTATAACATTGTCACAGGTGACGAATCATATATCTATGCGTATGACCCAGAAACAAATTACTAATCGACCTTATGGGTCTTCCAAGACGAGCCAAATCCAACAAAATTTGTTCGTGGAAGAAGTATATCAAAGCATTTTTTTCGGTATAACCGACCATGTTGCCACAGTGCCTTTAGTGGAACTTAGGATGGTGAATTCTAAGTGGTATACAACCATCTGTTTGCCAACCGTGTTCGTAGAAGTGAGTAAAGATAATAAGAGAAGACGGATCATTTTGCATCACGACAATGCGAGCTCTCACACAGCAGCTGGCACGATGAGCCTGTTGACCACTCAAGGTGTCGTATTAATGGGTCATACACCGTACAGCCCTGATTTGGCATTTAATAACTTCTTCTTTTCATCGCCCGAAGCAGCTGTTGAAGCGTTCAAAAATCTCAATCGGAGTGGAAAAAGTACTTCCAAAATTGGTTTGTGCGCATGCAAAAGTGTATTGATCTTAAAGGAGAATATTTTGAAAAACAATAAAACCATTTCCAATGATAAATTATTGTGTTTTTATTGCCGGACCCGAAATATAAAAAACAACCCTCGTATAAATTCTTTGTTATGGCCATCTTAGTACTATCGAGTATTAGCCATGTTAAGACTTAAATGGCTACAACAAGGAAAAAGGAAAAAGTGCTTAAGTCGACTTAAGCAAAAATTGAGATAAGAGTACTACGCTGATCTCCATATTGAAAAGTACCTCCATGAAAATTTTTATTAGTTTTGAACGATTTTTCAGGAAGTTATAGACAAAGTCATTTTTGCTTATCTCACTTAGGCGTACAATTTCAATTGGAATAAAAACTTAAGTTCATTTACGATTTACTGTATTTAAAATTATGCTAAGGAAGAAGAACTTAATCTAACTTAAGTTGTTTTACCAAATCAAAAAAAGTAGTTTTCATGCCTCTTATGTCGACATAAGCAGTTTTTCCATGTCATGCAAAACAATTCCAGGTTTATTGTTTAAGGATAAGTTGTTTTTCCAAAACATCTTTAATGCTTTACTAATTCATATTTGAGATAATAAATTTTTCCACGCAACCATTTGGGTAAGTCCCGTTATTAATTGCATTGAAGTTGTTTTTCTGCATGCAAACGTGAGAATCTAATTATAGATAAGCAATTATGTATTCAGTGAGTGACAGGAATTGGAAGGAGAAGGTGCTAAATTAACTTAAATTATTGCAAGTGATACTGTACCGAAAGTTTGATTTTTAATGTGAACGGTAATTTACAAGAACAATGCAAGTATCGTGAAAAAATAACGCAATGGATATAGACGAAGCGGTAGAAAGTGAAACATTTCCAATGAAAGTTTTGAACACAGTAAATCAGTGCGAAGGTTTCAATAGTGACGATTCAATGCTTGATCCAGACTTTAGTTTGCCATTTATTGCGAGTGACGTTTCAACTGATGAAATGTCAATTGAAAGTCATTCAATTCAGCAGACAACGCAACGAGGTTACAATACGAAAAAAGAAATTAAAAATAAGCGCAACAAAGGTGTAGGTTACATAACCCGGAAAGGTATCGTTGTACAAGAAAAGAAGCTGGTGCCGCTCAGCAGAAATTGTCGTATGAAATGTAAAGACAAAATTACACTTACCTTGCAAAAAGAACTGTTCGATAATTACTGGGCGTTGGGTTCCTACAATCAACGCATTATTTTCATTGGAGCACTAATAGAAATCCTGGACAAAAGATCTTCAAGAGTTAATGAGCCTAAAATCCGTGACCGACAATATCACTTTCGTTATTATATAAATTCAGACGCAAAAAATGCTTCCAGCAATGTTTTGACGAGACGGATGGCTTTATTAAAACCGTTATTAAGAAACAACTTGAGCAACCGTACCTTCAATTCTCCGACCATCGTGGATTATCTTCTCCGCCAAATAAATTATCGTCAACACAACTAAATATAATAAAGGAGCATAAAAACCGTTTTCCTACTTACGAAAGTCATTATAGTAGGCGCGACACTTCCTGTAAATACTTTCAATCGGATCTCACACCGTCATCTATGTATAGGCTTTATTGCGAACATAATAAAAGAAATCCTGTCAGTCTTAAACGGAAAGCTAAGCAACAAGACAAAAATATGTCTAAAAATGATATAACCGTCAAGACATATTCATTTGCCTTCAACAGTGCTTGCCAACTCCACTACTTCGGACATCTATAAGTTTTTATAAAAGACAATTATGGACGTTTAATTTAACAGTACACGATAGAGCAACCAACAATCCATATTGTTTCATGTGGCACGAAGCAGTAGCAAAAAGAGGAGGCAATGAAATAGCTTCGTGCTTGCTGAAACATTTGAAACTCTTAGAGCAGGAAAATAAACATATAAAAACAGTCATTTTTTATAGCGATTCTTGTGTGGGACAAAGCAAAAATTCCTTCCTAAGCACTATGTTCATGACATTTCTCCAAAATAGCAGTACAATTGAAACCATTGATCATAAATTTTTAGTTGTAGGTCACACCCATATGGAGTGTAATGTGGACCACGCATTGATTGAACGAAAAAAGAAAACAACCAACGTCAAAATACATCACCCTCATGATTGGTACAATTTTGTTAGAAGTGTTGGTGTAAGAAATAAATTCACAGTAGCTGAAATGACTTCTGACGACTTCAAAAATTTTTATTTTATTCTTCAACCAAGTTTATGTGGAGAAATAGGGACACACACTCTGAAAATTTTACTTGGAAAGACGCAAAATGGTTACGGTACACTAAATCATATTTTGGAAAAATAAAGTTTAAAAATTCTTTAGATCAAGATGAGGGTTTTAAGGTACTGAATGTTAGCAAAAGAGGTGTTTGCGATGGAAAATTGAATGACATCCCTTATCTGACAACAGATATAAGGATTCCCATAAAAAAGAAAAATTATATTATTTCTCTTCTTCCATCCATCGATCCATGCTTCCATTCATTCTATCAAAATCTACCTACCGTTGAAATGCCAGATATACATCCTGACTTTATCGATGAAGAAGGAAATGAAAATGATAAAAAATGAAATTTAAATTTAAAAGAAAAGTAAATGAAATGTTTTAGTTTAATCATTTATAATACTACGTGATTATGCAGGAAAAGCTGGACTTCTTTATTGGGCATGGAAATAAATGTTATAAACCATTAACAATTTTGTAGAACTACCATCTCGGTACGGAAACCAGCAGTTTGCTCATAAAAAAAGGTGGATGAAAAGAAAGGTGGTCGACGTATTATGGATGTGTCAACCCCAGGATGAAATAAGTCTTACCAATGTGATGCGTTTCGTGGGTGAATGTAAAGTGGAAGTTTATTATAATAGTTACTTAACAACTAACATCAATATCGTATAAATTCATATTTAACGAAGGCATGGCAGCGCCTTCTGTATTTCAAAAAAGTGTTCAAGGAATACTCAGAGAAAAATCTTAGTCATTAACATTCCGGGCCCCTTGATGGGTGCCATCAAAAAAAAAATATTATAAAAATAAGCTATAGAATTCAGTAGAAATATAAGATTTGATATGATTAATGTTACGTTCATTTAGGAATGCATTAAGAATGCTCAACATGCAGTAATCACATAGGTTTTAATAGGCAGTACGAAAAGTTCAGCTGATTAATACATAATTATATCTGACAAGTTCCAGAAACCAACCATCCAAATTTAGAGTTCTGAGCCATCGGTATACCCTCAAGATTAGGCATTACACCGCCGAGGATAACCTTGGAGTAAAGATCTGCTCCTAAGACCACCGAAATTGGACCGCTCTCAAAGAAAGTAGGATCAGCTAACACCAGGTTTAGAAATTTGTCTTTGAATGTCCTCGGCAAAGATTTAGTTGGGGTTATCATCGAGATCCTGTTGTCGACCCGGGCACAGACTGTAAATCTAACATGGTTATCCGATTGCGCACGCACAACGACTTGGCACATGACCGATTCTTTTCTGCGTCTTGTAGTGATGTTCAATTTGGTGACCACTGAATTCGAAATACGGCTGACAGCGGAGCCGGTGTCGATTAGAGCTCGAATCGTATACAGACGACCATTAGTAGATATTTTGACCAAGGCAGTGGGCAGAATGGTAACCATTTGAGGTGAAAAAACGTGGTTGGATGTTTGAAGTGATGTTTCTCTCACAGATGCAGATCCTTGGTCACGCTGTGTGCCTTGTCGATCATGGAGTAGAGTGTGGTGCTGACGTCGACAGATGCGGCAGCCTAATGTGGTGAAGCAACGATTTCCAGAATGCCGATGCGCCAGGCAGTTGAGACAATATTTGAAACGTTTTACAGTCCGCTTTCTCTGAATAACTCCCATTGAGAGAAAACGCTTACAGAGACGAAGTGGGTGAAAATTATAGGCGGCACGGAAACAATCTTTTCGTCTGATGATTCAAATGGTCAGGCCTAGAAGTACGATTTTTGACAATTCTTGGCATATCTGGAAGTAAAGACTATACATGTATTGTGGAAAATGAAAAAAGAGAAAAGTTGATTTATTGAGTGGGAAGTAATACAAGCTTGACAATTGGACGGGTATATACTCCCTTTTGAGTAAACACGTCAGCGACTCTCACGCGATTATCTTTTCCGGGATAAAGCTGTATGACGCGACCGACTCTCCATTCGTTTGGGGGAAGATTTTCCTCTCGAATGGCTACTATTGAATTTATTTCGATGTTCTTTTCTGGACTTTTCCACTTATTTCGCTTGTGAAGCTCTTTTAGGTATTCAGCCTTCCATCTTTGACAGAAGTGTTGCTGCAATACTTTAACACGTTGCCACCGGTTTACAATGGATTCAGGATGACTTTCATAAGTGGGTTCTGGCGGTGCTAAGATTGGACCTCCAGTGAGAAAATGTCCAGGTGTGAGAGGATTCAAATCGGTAGGATCTTCGGACATTGTAGATATCGGTCTGGAGTTCAGACATGCTTCAATTTTCGATAGTAGGGTACAAAACTCTTCAAAGGTATATGTAAATGAACCGGAAACCTTTTTAAAATGAGTCTTGAAACTCTTGACCCCAGCTTCCCACAAACCCCCCATATGTGGAGCGCCCGGTGGGATGAAGTGCCACGATAAGTTCTGATCTACGAACTGCGATACCACTTTTGATCTTGAGGCAATTAAAAAGTCTTTGGCTAACATTTTTGATGCGCCTACAAAATTGGTACCATTGTCGGAATATATGTCTAAGGGACAACCCCTTCTGGAAACGAATCGTTGAAACGCGGCAAGGAATGTTGGGGTGGACAACGAGGAAGTAGCTTCCAGATGGATTGCTTTCGTCGCAAAGCAAACGAAAACACATACGTAACCTTTTGTAAGTTTGCAACCTCTACCAATGAAACTTTTGATATCAAATGGACCAGCGAAATCAATACCCGTAGTATAGAATGGACGCCTAGGAATGGTTCTTTCTGGAGGCAAAGCAGCCATAAGTTGGGTCTGTATCTTCTTTTTATGAAGAACACATTCTTTACAGTTGTGAATTGTTGTCTTGACCAAATTTTTTAGTTTTGGAATCCAAAACTGTGTACGGACAAGATTTAGCACCTGTTGGTTGCCGCCATGTAAACTTATCAAATGGGTGAAGCGAACTAAAAGGCGACTAAACTGACAGTTATAAGGAAGGATAATTGGATATCTTTCATCGTAGCCGAGTGACGGTGAATAAGCAAGTCGCCCAAATGCACGAATTATTCCATTTTTATCGAGAAAAGGATTCAAATTAATAATTGTGGATGACTTCGGAATTTCTTCTTTTCGCTCCAAGGCTTTGTGCACTTCTGGGAAGGCCTGCTCCTGCGCAAGAACTATAAGCTTATTTTTTACATATGTCACTTTGGAAGCCAGTAAAAGATTTGAAGAAACATGAGATGATCGATAGGTACGGTGTGTTCGATGAATAAACCGGAAAACGTAGCAGATGACGCGAATAGCTCGGTTAAATGAGGAAAATCTTTCAAGAATATCTTGTGATTCGGGAAGGATAGCGATATGAACACTGATAGATTTCTGCTCCAAGTTTGTATCGGGATAAAGATCAGTTGGCCAAAAGTCTGAAGATTTTTCCAGCCACGGTGGCCCTTGCCATCAAAGTCGATTATTGATTAGTTCTGGAACATAAATTCCACGGCTAGCTAAGTCCGCGGGATTAGACTTGGATTCAATATGGAACCAGTTATCAATTCCTACTTTATTATTTATAATCGAAACACGGTTGGCGACAAATACTTTCCAATTACACGAAGGTTTTCGGAGCCAAGCTAGCACAATTGTAGAGTCCGTCCACTTGAAAACTTCATCGCCGGTATAGTGGATTCAACCAGATCTGCAAGCAGCGTAGCACCGCACAACTCAAGCTTAGGAATGGAAAGGCTGTTAATTGGTGAAACTCTTGATTTTGCCGTCAACAGATTAACACACACTGAATTATTCTCCAAATTAATCCTAATATATAAAGCCGCAGCGTATGCGTTCTCCGACGCGTCACAAAAGGCGTGGAACTGAATATGACAAGTTGGCGAATACGAGATCCATCGCGGAATCTTGACAGAGTCAATTAGTGAGTATCTTTTCAGGAATTTCATCCAATCTTGAAAGCATTCGTAGGTAATGTATTCATCCCAGTCAATTTTGGTTAGCCAGACTTTTCGCATTAAAATTTTTGCGAGAACTATTATCGGAGCTAGCCATCGTGCTGGATCGAAAATTTTCGAAATCTCGGATAGAACTTCTCGTTTTGTGTATTTGGTTTTTTCGGATAATGCTTTGGATATGAAAAGGAACTGATCGGATTTGGCGTTCCATCGCACACCTAACGTCTTGGTTTGGCTATTGTTATCGAAACAAAGAAAATCTTCTTGTAACAGATCTTGTTTAGGTATGTCTTTCAGGAGTTCAGAAGAATTGGAGGTCCATTTGCGGAGAGGGAAACAGGCAGATTTGAGGGAAGAGATTAGCTGATCTCTTGAGTCAAGAGCGGAATTGATATCATGACAGCCAGCAATAACGTCATCGACATACATAGCGTCCTTGATTATCTGACTAGCGGCCGGAAACGAACTGTTACATTCATCTGCTAATTGTAGAAGTGTTCTGATTGCCAAATATGGGGCTGCGTTTATTCCAAAGGTGACAGTTTTCAATTCGAAATCCTGTAGGGTCTCAGAAGGATTTGAGCGAAATAGAATTCGCTGGAAAACCGTGTCATTTGGATTAACCTTGATCTGCCGATACATTTTTTCAATATCGGCACTGAAGACGAAACGGTACAAGCGCCATCTTAAAAGAAGGATCGTCAAGTCATTCTGCAAAGTTGGACCAGTATATAGAACGTCATTAAGTGATATTTCGGAAGATGTTGGACAGGAGGCATTGAAAACGACTCGAATCTTAGTGGTGGTACTGTCCGGTTTGATAACCGCGTGATGTGGAAGATAATAATGTGTCGGAAAACTTTCTGGGGGAGGGGTTGGAACTTTGGTCATATGACCCAACTCCAAATATTCGTTGATAACGGAATCGTACTTTTCCTTCTGCTCACAGTTTTTTAACAAACGGAAGTCGTTCCGGAGGTATTGAGAGCTTGCAGTGGTTCGGGATTGGCCCAATTGCACGGACTTTTCAGAAAACGATGGCTTAAATGAAAGTGACACAATATATCTTCCATCACTGTCTCTTTTTGTTGTCTTAGAAAACAACTTTTCGCAAAATGCATCTGCTTGTGAGAGTAGAGGCTTTTGCGGAATATCCTCCACCTCCCAAAAACGCTTCAGCTGTTTTTCCAAACTAGTTTCCGCAAAAAACGAAACAATGGTGGAGAAAGACGAAACCGTCGGATTTGACTTGATCGGCCCAGTGACTATCCAACCGAAGATGGTTTCTTGAGCGACCAGGGAACCACAAATGTTGCGTTTGACATTATCTAGCAGGATTTGATTGAACACATCGGCGCCTATCAACAAATCAATGTTAGAACTCTCATGGAACTTTGGGTCAGCGAGTAGAATATCTGGAAAATGTTGCAAGATGGATGGACTTATAGAAGTAGTAGGAAGATTTCCCGAGAGTTTTGGAACAACTAAAGCATTGATGCTCAACTCATCACCGGAATCATATCGCGGACAGATCGAAAAGGTAGCTAATTTTCTAACCTTAGCTGAGGTAATTCCATTCAACCCGGAAATTTGATCGTCGGTTGGTTGGAATGGTAGTTTGAGAATGTTAAAAATTATCTCAGAGATGAAGGTGCCTTGAGAACCCGAATCTATTAAGGCTCGAACGAAGTATTTCAACCCCAAGTAGTTGATTTGAACTAGAGCAGTCCCAAGAAGAATATTTTGAGAATGTGAAGCGAAACAAGATTGAACGTTGTTTCTGGACGTGTGGGAACTTGCCGAAAGCTCTGCTGAAGGATTATAACCTGGACAATTATGAGGACTAGTGGACTGTATCTGGAAAGTTTTAGAATTCTGTCCCTTCGGCACGTTCTGAGAATTGATTGTAGAAGTGACATGTTGCGGACTTATATGCGCTCTGTGCAAAAGAGTATTATGTCTTTTATTGCAAGTAAAACAGTTATGCAAGCTTTTGCAATCTTTTACGGTATGAGCGCGTGCGAAACAATTGAGACACAAGTTTAATTTCCTGACACAAGATGACCGCTCGTCAGTGTTCATCTGAAGAAATTTTGGACACTTTCGGATTGGATGGCATTCATTCACACATAGATTACAGGGATGCTTAGACTGAGTAGAAGAAATCCTTGAATGATTGCTGGTAACCTTCTTGGAAAGGTTAGAATTGTTTTTCTTCGGATTTGAACTGCACGGATTGTGTCTTTGAGAGAAGGAAGGGTCATTTATTTCACAGATAGTTTCAAGTGTCTGATATCTACTTGAAAGGAAAGAGTTTAAATCAGACCATTTTGAGATGTCCTTTTTATTCTTAATGGATTGTTCCCATAGGGACAGCGTGGTGCGTGGAAGTTTCGTAGAACACACGTAGACAAAGATTGCGTCCCAACTCGATATGTCAAGATCATATAATTTCAGGCACGATATACAGGAATTAATATCACGTTGCAAGCACTTTATTTCTTCGCTTGACTCAGAAGAGATATTGGAAAGATTGAAGAGGATTCGCAGTTGGCTATGGACTAGCATGCGCTTGTTTTCGAATCGCTCTGTGAGGTTTTTCCATGCAATATCGAATCCACTGTTGGTTAAGGGACACTTCTTCACGATGTCATGAGCCTCTCCTTCAGTTTTCTTTCTCAAATGAAATAATTTTTGAACCTTTGAAAGACTGGAGTTATGGATATAGATAGCCGAAAACATGTCTCTAAACGATGGCCATGACTTGTAATCTCCGCGGAAAGATTCTGTGTCACATGCCGGTAAATGAAAGTGGGAACTTGAAGGTGAGAAATGAGAATTGGCCGTGGAGGTTGATGCAACGTTAGACCGGTCATGAATATTGGCACTAATCTTGGCAACAACCTTAACATAAGTCTCGTATGAAGCGTGATATCTCGCATTAATACTGTTTAGATCTGTTTTGTCATCATTAGAATCGGAATCTGACTGCTCGTCATCTTTGTCTGCATTCTCATCCTTGTCCTTTGATTCTTCATCAATCTCTTCAATGCATTTTTCATACAAAGACTTGATTGTGGTCCATATGGTTTTTAGCTCCTCTCGATGAACTTCTAGCGCAAACACTGAGGAGTCATCAATATTAGCATCGCTAAGATCTTGTTCGAACTTAACCAATTTAACGTTGGCACGGATGAATCTTTCCAGCGCATTCATATTAAGACTTAAGATTCAAAAAGATTACTGCATACGATTTTAGAAAAAATTTAACGATTTTTCAGGATTGGTAAATGATAATTGACAAGATAGAAAGGTAATTATAAGATGGTCTGAGTAAAACCCAACGGACAGTGAACTTATTTTTCAGAAGAGAAGATCGCAATCGAAGATTCTGTTGATCTCTGATATCACAATGATAACAATGAAAACTTGGATGTAAGGTTTTAGTGGTGACTTAGTATGATCTCGGTCGGAAAGAAATTAAACTAAGAAAGACAATGTGAGTTTCCACTGTATTCATTATAAGTATATCCAAACAAAATTTATGTAGTTCAAAAATGTTCCAAAATCATTACTTGGTCACCTTAATATTACACCGAACATAAATAAATATACACGAAAGGCGCAAAGCAAACATAAAAAATTCGTTTTATTTCGAATTCATACCATTTTCTGGAACCAATATACAGAAATAGAGAAGGTGGAAGTATGACCAGTGTTGGAAACTTATTCACTTTCACAATAGGCAAAAGTATTAAAATTGTTATTGTGCGATTTCTGTTTCAATGCCAGTTGGTTGTGGTGTAATAATACGAAATGATCATCAACCAGTACATTTAGGTGTAATTTGTTAATTGCAATATGTACATCTGCCGACAGAAACAAGTGGAATGAAACGATCGATTGGATTTTGTCTTTGATAAAGACAAAACAACGAAAAAAAAAACAACTACTGGAAGTAACGAGTTGCTGGAAATTTGATATTTTCTCTCTTAATAAGGAGAAAGGAATAAGCCGATAATGGAAATTAGTTAAAATTGTTTTTACATACCGATATACATGACGAAATATTGATGGAATGGAACTGATGATATGTGCTGAGGATCTTTGCTCTTTCTCTCTTCGCCTTTTCGTATATATGTGGGTACAAAATGAATTAGAACATGTGCTGGATCATTTGAGGTTAGGTATATATACGAGATATAGTATATATAATTTTTTGTTTCTTTTTGAAATTTCACTGAAGCCAAATTTTGTCACTTACGCACTTTTGCTTATTTACGCAAAGACTACACCATTCGCTCATGAGGCTGTTTTGTTGCTACCTTCTGTATATACATATGTATGTATGTTTGAATTAGTCGATAATGATAGAACTTTTTTACAACAAATGCGATTTTGATGATTTGGGCGGAAAATTCTCCTTTTCAGAATTATCACTTGTTGCTAAGAAGTTTATAATTTCTGAGCACTAAAACTGTTTTTTGACGCACTTGGTTATGGGGATGAATTATCACGGACGTTGATACGTGAGGTTAAGTATCAATATGGACGGTATGGTTTTTATTCGACGGACAATTTCCAACTTCTTTACATGTCTTTTAATTTCGACGAAAGCTTAACCGATTTTAACCAATCTCACTCGGAAATACTATAAATATCACAACGTGCAGAAAAGACTATTTTTATGTTTGCCGTCTGTCCGCACTTATCACATTTACGATCGCTTGTTTGAAACTGGACTGGTCTTGTAAATGAATACATGCAACAACGTACATACCTTAGGAAATTAAATGCAAACCTGGAACAATTTGGAAGTAGTGAGATGATCCAAAGTGATGTAGGAATAATGGTTTTTCAACAAACGACCAGTGTTATGTAACCGGGTACCCAATGTATTTTTAAAGATCCGGCTCGTTAGGACCAAAATGATTATGCAGGAAAAGCTGGACTTCTTTATTGGGCATGGAAATAAATGTTTTAAACCATTAACAATTTTGTAGAACTACCATCTCGGTACGGAAACCAGCAGTTTGCTCATAAAAAAAGGTGGATGAAAAGAAAGGTGGTCGACGTATTATGGATGTGTCAACCCCAGGATGAAATAAGTCTTACCAATGTGATGCGTTTCGTGGGTGAATGTAAAGTGGAAGTTTATTATAATAGTTACTTAACAACTAACATCAATATCGTATAAATTCATATTTAACGAAGGCATGGCAGCGCCTTCTGTATTTCAAAAAAGTGTTCAAGGAATACTCAGAGAAAAATCTTAGTCATTAACACTACGCAAATTAATTAAACTTAGATAAGTTTATTTTTATATTAGTTTTAAGTTATTACTTTATTCATCCCAGCTCTGAATGAAATTTAAGTTGTTTATTGCCAGTTTATTTGTATTAATTTTAACACGAAAAGTTATGTTTGCTGAATTCCTTTTAATTTCATATTAATAAAAGTTAATAAAACCAATTTGCACTTATTCATATTCTTATAGTACATTGAATTACATTAAAAGTGATATAGAAAAATAACTTAAATTCACATATGAATAAACCTAATTGAAAATTAATTTGGAAAAACAGCTTATTTTGAGATATGTTTGACGTGATCTCATACACTCGTTTGGAGAAAGTGCTTAAGTTTTATTTTTGCCTATAGCTCCTCAAATTCAATAATTTTTTAATTGAAATATGCAACAATTTATTCCTTAATTAACAATGAATCGATAGATGGTTTTAACTTATACTAAAATTACCATTTATTTTGAAAAATAGGTTTAAACTTTAAAAGTGCTCTCGTGCAAAACGGAAAAATCAGACTTAAGCAGTTTTTCCTTTTCACCACAGAAATTATTTTTTTAGTTTTTTTTTTAGAATCGATGAAAGCTGTGCCTCTTTCATAGCCATGTTCAAAATTGTCACTTTTTGTTAACAAATGACTTAACAATTGCTGGTTTGATATCCAGTCATATTTATCGAGGCTTATCAAAAAACACCACTACTATCTGGCTACCTGGTAAAATAAGTTGTCTTTTTTATATTGAATAAAATGGAAATTATGTAAATAATATTTTACATTGCTTATGAAGCTGTAGCAATTAAACTATGATATCAAATTAAATTCTTAATCATTACATTACACTCCGAAGCTGGCTTTGGCATTGTCTGCCAAGAAATAAATCAAACAGACATCCTCTGGTTGATCCCCCGTCATCAGTAAATGCTTGTCCGAAACGCAATAAGCCAAGGAAAGAGATTTGTAATGATTGCCTCGGTCATTAGAAAAATGCAAACAACCATATAGACACTGACGAGGAACTTGATATTAATTACACCCCAAAAGTTAAACAGTCAAGAGACGAGAGCAAATTAATTTGAATCACAAGTCGTCTGTAAAGTCCAAAAAGATAACTACAGCTGACTGAACGAGCAGACACATAATACCCAATATTATGAGGAACATAAATCCCCAAAGGAATTGTAACCGAAATACCAACATTCATGCGTACGAGTATATTTATTCTCAGAAGTTTTTGAGGTAATTATGTTAAGGCGAAATCGAGGAGACGTTAAGAAGTTAATTTGCTTCAAATATCACCATTTATTCCCTGAAATGAATTTAAGACAGCTTTTAGGAGCACCTAGAGTGACCGCAAGCCCACAGCTCCAGCAACGGCACTTAACGTGTTCTTTAATGCCAAAGTAGGTATCTTCAAACCCACTGTTGGCAAATTCAGCAAAAATAAAAATTGCTGTAACTCGTAATACGGTAGCAAGTAGCAGCAGATTTCAACAAGGCTACATGGTTGTCTCAAATAGTGTTAAGGAGCGAAATTAAATTGGCAATGTTGGCATGGACCAAAAACACTTATGAGATGCTCGTGCGATCCGAGGGGCCTACATAGATTTGGATTATTTCTAGTATGTGGCTTTAGCAGCGCAGATACGCCCCAGAGTAAGTGTATCGTGAGCCGCACATTAGTTAGTAGGGACATAAATACTGTTACAACATTGAACACACCCATTCCAATAGTAGAACTGAACATACCCCGTTAATGTCATATGGGTTTTGAAAGCTAACCTCAATAGCGTTAGTCTGTAACGGGATTTTAAAATTGTTTCAACTTTCATCATGGAGTGGTCAGATAATGAGAACCGTATCGCTGTAATAGCGCTTTTCAAGTGTGAAATGAAAAAAGCGATATTTTCAAAACGCTCCGCTCCGGCCACTAGGGATTAGCCGCATGTTCGTCTACCGATGCATAAACCTGTTTGAAGAGACTGGGGATGTAAAATACCGCCACCGGTCGGGCCATCTATGCTCTGTTCGAACATCGCATGTCATCAAAGCCGTTAAATCAAGAATTCACAGAAATTCACTCCGAAAACAGAAAATCATGGCCCGTGAGATGAATATCAAGCAAAAGTCCATGAGTCGAATCATTAAAAAAGTCTTGGAAATTGGGGCTTTCAAACGACGTACCGGACATTTATTGACCGCAGCTTAAACAAAATAGGATTGAAAAATGCATACGTCTTTTGGTGAAGCACGCTGATAACTTGCACAGAACAATTTTGTTCACCAATGAACAAATTTTTACCGTTCAGGAAAACGGTAAAAAGATGTTTCCTTAGATGCGCAGTCATCTAAGGAAGCATCTGAACTGAACCCAATGGTGGAAAAGGGTCATCACCCAGCTTCAGTCATGGTTTGGTAGGGTGTCTCTTACTATGGAGTCACTGACCTGCATTTCTGCGAACAAGGAGTCGAAACATCGGCCAAAGTTTACCAAGAAACCGTTTTGGAAGCTGTTGTGAAGCCTCTTAACAAATCCCTGTTCCAAAACCAGCCATGGACTTTCCAGCAGGGTTCTGCACCGGCTCATAAGGCTAAAACCTCCCAGGGCTGGCTTTGAAACAATTTGCAAGCTTTCATTTCCTCTAAAGAATGGCCCTCAGGCAGACCAGATTTAAACCCATTGGAATACAAATTGTGGAAGGTTTTAGAGGTTTTTAGAGGTTTGTCACAAAAATACCCCAACATTGGATCTCTTAAGACTGCTTTGGTTCGAGCTGTGGCCAATTTTCCAATGGACGAGGTTCATGCAGCTATTGACGATTGGCCAGTGCGACAAACGGCGGACATTGCAAATAAGTAGATTCTTTTTGGATACAATATACATCAATAAATATATTAAAAAATATTTGGTCCAAAAACATTCAGTACTTTTATTTTACAGCATAAAACGTGTGTAACAGTATTTATGCCCCTACTAAGTATAGGCTTCACAGAATAGTAAACATTGCTCACAGAGCCACAAATAAAACATGTAGACAAGTCGTTAAGTTATGCCAGGCCGAACCTCGTATACCCTCCTATGTCATCTTCAGCCCATGCGTCCGCTCCTAATCTCAAACAGAACTTCTGATATGAAGGGTGGTTAAATTTTAAGGGCCGATGTAGAGTGCGAAGCCCAGCTAAACGTCAAGTTTTTTTTTCTACATTTTATTTGATATTTCTCAATTTCAGACTAACTTAATTTGAAACATGGAAAGATATACAAGCGAGTAACGCGTTAAAGTAATTCAAGCTTATTACGAAAACGGGCAACAGTGGATGATCAATTTTTTAAGAAAATCATCTTCAGTGATGAGGCACATTTTCACCTCTGTCATTCGTCAATAAACAGGATTGCCGCATTTGGGCGAATGCTTATCCAAGGGTGATTGTCGAAAAAACAATGCACCTACAAAGAGTGACTGTTTGGTGCGGAAAATGGGCTGGCGGCATCATCGGGCCGTATTTTTCAAAAATGAGACCAGTCAGGCAGTTACTGTAAATAGTGTTCGCTATCCTAAGATGATAACGAATTGGAAGATATGGATGTGGACTTAATGTGGTTTCAACAGGACGGTGCCACTTGCCACACAGCTAACGAAACAATGGCTCTTTTGCGCGACAAATTCAATAACCGTGTTATCTCACATCGTAGCTATGTTAATTGGCCGCCAAGATCATGTGATTTGACACCGTTGGACTTCTTTCTTTGGGGTTATTTTAAAGAAAAGGTGTACGTCGATAAGCCAGCAACAATTCAAGAGCTAAAGGATGAGATAATTTGGCTCATTATCGGCATAGAACCTCAATTATGCCTTAGCCTAATCGAAAATTTGGACCATGGGATGAAGGTGTGCCGCCGAGGTCGCGGCACACCTTTTGTTCCATACATACTTGAAACATACCAGTATTATCATAATAAAAAGAAATGCCAATAATTTCCTAAAAACTTGTATTTTTTTAAAAATCAACATCGGCCCTCAAAATGTAACCACCCTTTACATAATATTCCTTGCATTCGTCTGGAATTTGAAAAAGATCAGATTAAGTATAATAATATTAGTTACTCCTATACTTATATATTAAGACTACGAGTACTAGAGCGGCGCACGGTGGTCCTGAATCAATTTACATTGTTTTTTTGTATTTTCTATATATTAGTGTTTATTTTTCAATTTGTATTCTCCCAATTTTAATTTGAGTATTGTCAATTTCAATTCGCATATTTTCAATTGCAATTTGTCTTTTCTCTATTTCAATTTACGTTTTTTTTTTAATTTCAATTTTCTCTATTTCAATTTGTGTTTCTCTTTTTCAGTTTGAGTTTTCTCAATTTCTCTATTTCAATTTGAGTTTTTCTATTTCATTTTGTATTTCCACAATTTCAATTCGTCTTTTCTCAATACCAATTTGTATTTTCTCAATATCAGTGTTTATTTTCTAAATTTCAATTCGTATTTTCTAAATTTTAATTCAATTTGTATATTCGGAATTGCTATATCTCTTTTCTCAATTTCCATTTGCGTTTCTTAATTTCAAATTTCATTGCATTTCTCAATTTGTATTTTCTCAATATTCATTTGAGTTTCTCAATTTCGAATTGCATTTTCTCAGTTTCTCAATTTTATTTTGTATTTTCTCAATTTCGGTTTGCGTTTCTCAATTTTAATTTGTTTTTTTCTTAATTTCAATTTGTATTTTCTCAATTTCAATTTTATTTGTAGATTCTAGAGTCAAGGGGGTTTAAGAGGTTTAAGTTTTAACAAACACCAGCACTAAGTCATAATACTCGTACTGAGTACTTCAGTAAGATTTAGGGTGTAAAACGCTTTGCAGGCCTAAACTAGACCTAATTACAAATTTTTCAACAAACATTGTCAACCTACATTTTCACCGAAATAATACAGACAACAAATTTAACAGTCTTGTCTTTGGTTATCATGTTGTTGTGTAATTCCAATTCATTCATCTCCCCGCGTCTCGTAATTAAGTCTTAAGGCAATCAACTGCGTCGCCATGTACCAAACGTGAAACCGAATCATTTGCAAACACATCACCGAGTTATGCCGTCACTTTACCACCAAAACAAGCTGAAAGGCGGCAAAGACATTCGTTTCGAAGTGTCATGCAACAAATCGCACCAACGGTCGCCTGCGACGCAATTTGTTGAACTTTTGTTGTTGGAATAAAAAAAAAATGATGAAGTGTCTTTAATTTCCACCAACTTTTTGATGCGTTCAGACCTGAATTAAGTATTGAATGAATGTTACCGTGCCGAACAGATGTATTCCTCGTATCGCATGTATCTTCTGTGTAGAAAGGAAGAGGGCGGAGTTCTACTTTACTCGTACACTCCACGGAATGATAGAGTGTATACAAAATTTGTCATTCCGTTTGCAACACCTCGAAATATTGATTGGAGGCCCTATATACACGCAGAGAAAAAACATGGTTACTACATTGTCACGGCAATAATAATATCTTCTCCGCAATAAAAGTATGTTCGTCGCAACCGTAGCATGGTCAACTGACAATTTATTTTTGACAATAGTATAATTGGTGCAATATTAATATTGTTGAAATGTAACAATAGTATTATTGCCAAATTTAGAAATAAAAATATGGTTAAAGCAACAATATAAATATGGTTGGTGCGACAAAAGTATTGTGTTTTTTTTTTTTTTTTTTTTTAAAAACCAACACTCAGGGGATGCCCCCTATACATGCGGTGCATTGCGTTGGCGAGTGGAAATTAATGGATCGGAGGGGGGAAAGAGGGAGTAATGTTTGTTGACGCTTGCCTTGAACTTCTGGATGTCGCAATTAGTGGGAAATACATTTGCCGGAAGTCGATTCCACATACGGACTGCACGAGCGAAAAACGAATTTGATCTGTAGTGTATAGTGCGGTCAACTGGCCAATCGATAACAAACGGGTGTGAATTCCTAGAAAGTCGCGTATCCCTGCCGAACATCCTCACGTCAGGAATAAGGCGACGGATGTCTGATGAACACACACCATGAAAGTAACGATAGAACAGCGTCACGCAACCCACATTCCGACGATGCTCAAGGGAAACAATAGAGTTGGATACCCTACTGTCACCTATCAGCACCATCGCTCTCCTTTGAACACGGTCAAGTAGCTCCAAGGATGATTTTGGAGCACCTGCCCATATATGGGAGTTGTATTCCATCTTCGGCCTTATGAAAGATGTATAGATATTGAAAAGATCAGTAGGAGTGAAGTATTTCTTGCACCGCTTTAAAAAGCCTATGCACTTGAGTGCTTCTTTCGACACTTCGAATACATGTCTCGCCCAACGAGCGTCACATTGTATTTTCATGCCCAGAACATCGAGAGCTTCTGATTGTTCAATATCCGTACCATCGAGAGAAATTGACGATATTGTTGGGTCAGCGAATCGCTTGTGAGACAACAAGCAGCACTGTGTCTTACGTGCATTAAAATCTACTCTATTCACTCGACCCCATTCGGAAATGGCCAGTAGATCCCGGCCAAGTGTCTCATCCATAATTCGCCTTTTGTCTTCAATATCTTGAAGGCTCGGCCTACGGTCGAATGAATACGAATGACAGAGGTTACTATCATCTGCGAAAGAGTAGATTGGATTCACGGTCTGACCCAATAGATCGTCAATGAAAATAAGAAATAAAGAGGGAGAAAGGACAGAGCCCTGTGGTACACCTGCGGTCAGCCTATGTGTGTTGGATGAGAACCCATCTACAACAACTCTAATAGTGCGATCTCTAAGAAAGCTCGATATAAACCGAGCAAATGTATTACCGACACCAAAAGCGATCAGCTTTGATATGAGTGCACCATGCCAGACTCTATCAAAGGCCTTGGAGATATCTAGAGCCACGACCTTACTCTCACCAAACTGGTGGATAGACCGACTCCAACGCTCCGACAAGAACGCCAACAGGTCTCCCGTAGAGCGGTTTCTACGGAAGCCATACTGTCGATCACTTAGCAAGTCGTTGGTCTCTAAATACCTCACAAGATGGTGGTTTACCATGCTCTCCATTACCTTGGAGAGCGCAGAGCAAATCGCAATTGGCCGATAATTCGCAGGATTATTGGCTTCACCCTTTTTAGGGATCGGCTGGACGTTCGCAACCTTCCAACACGCTGGGAAAACTCCCGCACGGTAAGCAAGGTTGAAAAGGTTGCGTAATGGACGGGCTAGCGTCGACGAGCACTTACATAGGACAAGTGCAGAGATACCATCCGGGCCCGGGGATTTATTTACGTCGAGGTTCGCAAGAACCCTTTTAACTGCACGCGTTCGAAAAAATATCTGAGGCATGGAACTTGATACGTTTTCGACCGCGGGGAGTGGTTGATTGCTTTCCGGCAAGGAAGAATTTCCTGCAAATATTTCAGCCAAAAGGTTAGCTTTATCAACCGGGTTAGTGAATGCCTGGTCGTCTTTAACAAGAGTTGGGATAGATGAAGAACTATCCTTTACTCTTCTTACAAACGACCAAAAGCTCTTACTTCCCCTAGGAGAAGTAAGAACCTTTGTACGTAGACGTTGTTCGTGCAGAAATTTTTCACGTCTAAGCACTCTGGCACACGAAGCTCTTGCCTGTTTTCGCAGCAGTTCAGTAATGGGGTTTTTGTTTAAACGCCAATTTCTGAACGCTTCCTCCTTTGATCTGACAGCATCCCTGCATGCCTGGTTAAACCAACTGTTTTTGGCTGGTTTAGCCGACATAATTTTATTTGGAACAAAAGTCTTTATACCAGATAAAATTATGTTTTGGATCATTTCAGCCGCAGCATTTACGTCGTTATCAAGAAAGCAAAGTTTCCAATTGAAATGCTGGAAAAAGTGGTTGAGCTCATCCCAACGTGCCTTTTCGTAGAAAAATACTGTCCGCTTTGGGGCTGGTATCGAAGCGACACGAAGAGCGGAATACGGAAAGGATGCTGAAACAATGCAGTGATCGGAGTTACCAAGAGGTGAAAGTACATTAACTTCGTACTTTTCAGGGTGCGAAGTTAAGTAAAGGTCAAGAATGTTATGTTGGTGCCCTTCTACACACGGAATATGTGTCGGTTCATTCACTAGTTGCGTCAAGTCATTTTGCGCGGCGAAGAGCTCGGCGTATTGGCCCTCCGGAGTTGTATGGCTCGAATGTGAAAGCCAGGCGGAATTATGGACATTGAAATCTCCAGCAACGACAATTTCACTGTCCGGATAACTCTCCAAAACTTTCGATATTGAATCGGAAAGGGCGTCAAAGCCGTTAAGGGAAGCCTCCCTTTCCGAGTTTGGACTTCTATAAATAAACCCAAAATGTAGTACGTGTGTTCCAATCCTGAACTTAACCCAAAGGGAGTTAAATTCTGGATCTTGTGAGTTCAAGTGTTGCTGGCTCTGAAACACTATATCATTACGTACATATACCACAAGACCTCTGTGGGAAATAAAAAGAGATAGGGTGTGGTACCCAGGAACGTGAAAATCCTGTGGATCAGAATCCTCACGGACCTGAGTCTCACTAAGAGCTAGAACATCAGGCCTATGAAAATGAATGTGAGAAAACACAGCGAAAAAATTCGCACGCAACCCTCGTATGTTGGCAAAATGGATTTTAAATTTCTTTACCATTACGCCAACCAGAGAACAAAACAAGTGTCAGCGTGCAAATGCAGTTGCCGATCTTACCCCCTTTGCCGCTGTTGATCCCATCCAATGCTTAGTGTTATGCCTTAAGCATTAGACGGACAGCGACAAAGAAAGAAGAGAGCCAACTGCACTACACGAAATGGAATGGAAAAGGGAGGGGGAGAAGGAAGACGAACGCACGACGAATAATGCACATTAAGAAATTGTCTATTGTTGTTGGTTTATGTGTTTTCGTTATTTATTTTTTTTTTCTATTTTATTTGTAGTTATTGCTGTTATTTTGGCTATGGTGTGTTATTTGTATTTGTCGGTTTGCGCGCTGTGGTTTATTTGTTGTTTTTTTTCGCGGGTTTGTGTTTTTCTGTTTGTTTATTTTTTTGTTTGTTTTGGAGACGGACGAGAGAACTGTAACACGGACAACATTTAACGCGGAAGACATAGAAAACGCGTGCGGACTGGACGACAATCATTCAGTATGATTGTAATTTTTCTTCATTTAAATGTGCTTTTAAGAACAAATGTTATTGGTACGGATCTAATGCAATAATAGTACTTTTTTATCGAAATGAAAATTTTTTAAACCAGCTGGTTTGGCTTTGTTTACCTGAAATATTTTTAATAAAAAAGCTAACGTTTATTTAAACTTATTTTTTTTACTGTTAAATCACTCCTATTATTTTGAATTTAATGTATTTTTAAATAATTTTCATAATTTAAATCTATTGTTGACAACTTAAACCAATTATAATAAATAATATTGGGGATCATAGTATAATTGTGTGTGATCATACTATGGTTTTAGGGACCATAACATGGTTGTATATGAAACATACTATGGTTGTGAGGATCATACTATGGTTGTGGAGATCATATTATGGTTGAGTGTGAATCATAGTATGGTTGTGGGGATCATAGTATGTTTATGTGCGAATCATACTATTGTTGTGAGGATCATAGTATGGTTGTAGTTGAATCATACTATTGTTGTGATGATCATAATATTGTTGTACCACAACCTTATACCCAACAATAGTATTATCCTCTTCGATTATGTCACCACAACCATACTTTTTTTCTGCGTGTAAGTACAGTACATACAGTGGTTCACAGCTTATTTCAACCAACAACCATATAAATATAAAGCGATTATATCTTCTGAACTAAAATAATTTAGCAAATACTTAGTAGGGACATAAATACTGTTACACACGTTTTATGCTGTAAAATAAAAAGTTCTCAACGTTTTTTGGAGCAAATAATTTTTAACATATTTATTGATGTATATTGCACCCAAAAATAATCTACTTATTCGAAAAGTCCGCCTTTTGCCTTTACACACGCCTTAAGTCGCACTGGCCAATCGTCAATAGCTGCACGAACCTCGTTCATTGGAAAATTGTCCACAGCTCGAACCAATCTTTTGTGACAAACCTTGTCCTCTAAAACCGTCCACAATTTGTAATCCAATGGACTGCCTGAGGGCCATTCTTCAGAGGAAAAGAACGCTGGCAAATAGTTTCAAAGCCAGGCCTGGGACGTTTTAGCCTTATGGGCCGGCCCAGAATCCGGCTGGAAAGTCCATAGCTGGTTTTGGAAAAGGGAATTGTTAAGAGGCTTAACAACAGCTTCCAAAACGGTTTCTTGGTAAACTTTGACCGATTTTTTGACTTCTTTGTTTGCAGAAACGCAGGTCAGTGACCCCATCGTAAGAGACACCCCACCAAACCATGACTGAAGCTGACCCTTTTCCACCCTTGGGATCAGTTCAGATGTTTCCTTAGATGATCGCGTGTACACTCTATCATTTTGCTTGTTCAATTTTTCCTAAACGGTAAACATTTTTCTATCGGTGAACAAAATTTTTCTGTGCAAGTTATCAGAGTGCTTCACCAAAAGACGTTTGCATTTTTCAATCCTATTTTTTTAAAGCTGCAGTCAACAAATGTCAGGTGCGTCGTTTGAAAGCCCCAAGTCCCAAGTCGTTTTTACAGATTCGACTCATGGACTTTTGCGTGATATCCATCTGTTTCTGCCATGATTTTCTGTGTTCGAAGCGGATTTCTGTGAATTCTTGATTTAACGGCTTTGATGACATGCGGTGTTCGAATAGAGCGTGCACTTTGGATAAATGCAAATACTCAAGGCAGTATTTGCTGTACGGCGAAGGGCATATACGATTCCGTCTGGCCGAATTCAACGACGATTTTACTTGTTCATTGACACATCGATAAGCTAATATTCGTTGCATTCACCGTCTGCGTGGGTGCTGGCCTGCGTGCTATCTGTGGTACTTGGAAATTTTCGTCATAAATCAATTTTGCCAAAAGAAAAATGTGCATTACAAATGTCGCATTTGTGATAATTTTGTTAGACAAGACCACAACGAATCAAGCGAAAAACCTAGATTCAAATCGATGGAACACCATCGATGTCTATAATAAACCACCGTATTCCTGTCTATGTCTATCTAGATTGTTTGTATGGACAAAAAAATGGAAACATTTTCTTTGGTTTTCTTGGAAACAAAAATTAGTTTCTCCATGAACAGGGCAAGAAAACTTTTTGAAAGTCGTACAAAAAGTTAAATGGTTCAATCTATTTCAAATTAAACTACAATACAATTTAAGACACTTCGCTCTTTTGTACTGTTTTCATTAGAATTCTACAATTCTACAGTGTGAACAGATTACAATGATACAAAAATTCCGTTGCAAAAGAGGAATTTAAGTTGAAATCTACAAATATTTATAATCGTAATGGATATTCGGTTCGATATGCCATAATACTTAGTAGGGACATAAATACTGTTACAACATTGAACACACCCATTTCAATAGTAGAACTGAGCATACCCGGTAATGTCATATGGGTTTTGAAAGCTAACCTCAATAGCGTTAGTCTGCAACGGGATTTTAAAATTGTTTCAACTTTCATCATGGAGTGGTCAGATAATGAGAACCGTATCGCTGTAATAGCGCTTTTCAAGTGTGAAATGAAAGCGATATTTTCAAAACGCTCCGGCCACTAGGGAATAGCCGCATGTGCGTCTACCGATGCATAAAACTCTTTGAGGAGACTGGAGATGTAAAAGACCGCCATCGGTCGGGGCGCCCACGCTCTGTTCGAACACCGCATGTCATCAAAGCCGTAAAATCAAGAATTCACAGATATCCGCTCCGAAAACAGAAAATCATGGCAGAAACAGATGCATATCACGCAAAAGTCCATGAGTTGAATCATTAAAAAATACTTGGGACTTGGGGCTTTCAAACGACGAACCGGACATTTATTGACTGCAGCTTTAAAAAAATAGGATTGAAAAATGCAAACGTCTTTTGGTGAAGCACGCTGATAACTTGCACAGAAAAATTTTGTTCACCGATGAAAAAATTTTTACCGTTCAGGAAAAATTAAACAAACAAAATGATAGAGTGTATGCGCGGTCATCTAAGGAAGCATCTGAACTGATCCCAAGGGTGGAAAAAGGTCATCACCCGGCTTCAGTCATGGTTTGGTGGGGTGTCTCTTACGATGGGGTCACTGACCTGCATTTCTGCGAACAAGGAGCCAAAACAGCGGCCAAAGTATACCAAGAAACCGTTTTGGAAGCTGTTGTGAAGCCTCTTTACAACACGCTGTTCCAAAACCAGACATGGACTTTCCAGCAGGATTCTGCGCCGGTCAATAAGGCTAAAAAGTCCCAGGCCTGGCTTCGAAACAATTTGCCAGCGTTCATTTCCTCTGAAGAATGGCCCTCAGGCAGTCCAGATTTGAACCCATTGGATTACAAATTGTGAACGGTTTTAGAGGACAAGGTTTGTCACAAAAGATTGGTTCGAGCTGTGGCCAATTTTCCAATGGACGAGGTTCGTGCAGCTATTGACGATTGGCCAGTGCGACTTAAGGCGTGTGTAAAGACAAAAGGCGGACATTTCGAATAAGTAGATTCTTTTTGGATACAATATACATCAATAAATATATTAAAAAATATTTGGCCCACAAACATTCAGTACTTCTTATTTTACAGCATAAAACGTGTGTTACAGTATTAATGTTCCTAATAAGTATAATGCACCGAGCACAAATAAAAAAGGATGGTTGGGATTACGGTATTCGAAGATCATCACACTATTGTTGGGTATATGGTTGTGGCACAACAATATTATTATACTTACAAGAATAGTATGATTTGCAAGCAACCATATTATGATCCGCACAACTATAGTAAGACTTACAAACACCCGTAATAGGATCCGCACAACATATTATGACCCTTACGACCATAGTATGATTCACACGCAACCATGTTATGGTCTTTACAACCATAGTATGTTTATACTTAAGCTACCCAAAGTTATTTAAAAGGAGGGCGTTATGTTGTCAATAATAGAGATTTTTTATTAAGTAAAATATTCAAAAATACATAAAATTCAAAACAATAGAAGTGATTTATTCAACAGTAGAAAGAAATCCGTTTAAAAAACGCAGGGGTTTAATTTGTTAAAAATATTTCAGGTATACAAATCTAAAGCAGTTTTTTTTACAAAAATTACAATAAGTAATACGGTATCATTGTCAAATCCATATTACACATAATCGCAACCATAGTGCATGATTGCCGTAATCATATTATTGTTAACGCAAATTTTTTGATATACCAAAAAAAAACACATACACACAATACAGTGCACTGTTGATGTCCATTGTAAAAAACAACAACAATCAAAAGGTAGTTCTAGGGATTTTAATTGCGTTTACTTTGTTCGGTGAAATATTCTACTACCGACTGGTTCTCGTTTATTTAAAATCTGCATGCACTTAAATATATAGCCATTGTTCATGGTTTAATCGCATTCGTTACTTGGGGTCTACGGATGGTGAAGTAGCACTCACCCCTGCTGGCAACTAAAAGTATTTTCGACTCCAGTTGAAATATACGAGTATATTTTTGTTTTTTGAATGAAATATTCAATAAAAACATGACCTCAAATCTTGCTATGAACTAATTGTAATTCAATTTAAAATAACTTGCTTGATAAAAATCTCTATTTTTGAATAACAACGTTACCGAATCTTAATAAATCATTTTGCTGATCAAAGTATGGTTGAGTGAATCATACTATGGTTGTAGGTATAATAGCATGGTTGCGTGTGAATCATACTATGGTTGTGAGGATCATACTTTGGATGTATGAGAAACATTCTATGGTCGTGAGGATCATAATATGGTTGTGGAGATGTTTAAGTGTGAATCATACTATGATTGTGGGGATCATACTATGGTTTTGAGGATCATACTATGGTTGTATGAGAAATATACCATGGCTGTGAGGATCATAATATGGTTGTGGAGATAATAGTATGGTTGAGTGTGAATCATACTATTGTTGTGAGGATAATGTTATGGTTGAGTGTGAATAATACTATTGTGGTGGGGATAATAGTATGGTTGTGGAGATCATAGTATGGTTGATTGTGAATCATACTATTGTTGTGAGGATCATAATATTGTTGTGCCGCGACCATATACGCAACAATAGTATGATCCTCTTCGAATATTGTCACCCAAACCATACCTTTTTCTGCGTGTATTCGTCATACCTTTTTCTGCGTGTATACGTGAAAATTAATCCTCTTAACCATTTCGGCGTTTGTTCAAGTCCAACCGAGCATGCAGAGTATTGAAACACATATTTGTTATTAAAGGGCACTGTGCAGTAGGCAAATCGTATCGTTACGGGAAGACCACTGTAGAAGAAACAACAAGGGTTTAGTACAAGAATAAGACAATCATGAACATGATCTATTACGGGAGTAGATTCTAATGACACTGAATACTCACTTAATCTTCTTATTATCCCTCACATATATTTGTTGACAGAGGCCATGTCTAAAACGCAGACGTTTAATAAGAAACCTGGTTTTCACAAAGTTTGGAATTTCAAATGATTTGGAAACCAATTTTTGAAAACTCCGGATGTTATATTTATTGTATATGTTTTGTGTTTTTACCCACGCGTACACACATTTCAGAATCTACAAGAATAAATTATCATAACTACTGTAATCGCTATCAAACTGTTATTCCTATAGTGCAAATAAAAAATCATACAATATTTCATTTCCAACTAAATGCTCACGTACGCAAATTGCCGGATCGCCTTTGAGACAAGCCATCACAGCGGTGACGTCACCAGTGGCATTTAACAATGACCGAACGTATGTCAAGGATACAATTACGGACATAAAATCACTTCAACCGCAATAAAATTTAACAACAGAGCACATAATTTAAAATAAACCACTACCCCTCAACTCCCCGGACACTTAATGTAATTTTGTGACCATAATTGTGATGTGGTGACAGCAGGACGAAACAACAGACAGACGAATTGTGTTATAAATTGGGCGAAGCCGAAAGAGATCAAACGAAATCATCGGAATATGTGACAGCCCATAAAGAAAGGGACCTAAGGGTAAAAAAAATCAATATTCACTTTTTTTTTTGTGGACAACATCTGAGCATCGAATGGGACCGATCCCATGCCCCAAAAGTATTCCCTCCCAGAGATATGCGCGTTTTATGAAAGTGATGGTACACCAAAGATATACGTATTTAAATCTTCAAGTTGCTACCACCGACTCAGAATTTCGGTAGTAATTTTTAATGATTTCCAAATGTTGTTTCCAATAAAGTGTAGACTATTGATCGCCCGTTTTGACCATGAAGGATGTTTTTTGGGCCACATGAGCCAAAACATGCAGCAAATATGCTCTTGTTTAAGATATTTAGTGCGTCCCAACTAACAATACACATTTAACTCTTTGTCAGTTTAAAAAATTATGCTTTGTTAAGAAAATCCTGAAAAAAGTGTCGCTGTTATGTCGGCTAGATCCAAAATCGAAGGTACATTTCCATTGGGTCTATATTAAGATGTGGACCGATCTGATCTATATACAGAAATGCTTACTCATTATGCAAAATAACGCTAAAAGCCATATTTTGTTGAAATCTGCTGGAATTTGACTCTTTACGGTGGGTTAAACACCAAATCGTGAGGATTATTTGTATGGAGGCTATATCAGAACTTTGACCGATTTCTCCCAATTTTAATGGCGGTTGTCATTAGGAAAAAATATATAAGTTCATATTTGTGACCTGCACCTTGATTACATGAATAAATGGACTGGCGGCAATTTAATAAGAAAAACTGGTAAAAAGGCCCTGTTTATTCTAGATGTTTAGAAAAGCCAATTGAAAATAGGGGTTTCGACCCCCTTCGGAGGGCTCTAAATTTATCTAGATTTTAAAATTAATGTCATTTTCAAATTTGTGAGAAAATTATATAGTTTTTAGTAAAATCGGTTGAACACTTTAATGGGATCAAAATCAACTTCTACAGAGTGGAGCGCCAAGTTTGCCTCTTTGGGAATAAAATAAAAAAAAATATGACCCTGAGAAAAATTTATTTTATACTTTAATTATATTGAACAGTAAGGAAGTTTTTAAATAACATGGTTTTAAATAGTGTATCTGACAAATGTCGAAATTCGCTATCCACACACTGCTGCATACGTTTTCTGAAGTTTTCGTGAACTCTAACAAGCATGACGACTGGTATTCTGTCAATTTGAACCTCAATATTGTTAGTTAGGTCGTCCAAGGTGTTGGGACGATTGAAATACACCTTCGACTTCAGGTATAGGGCTAAGTCTGGTGAGCGTGTCGGCCACTTCACATCACACCACAAAGAGATAATCCGTCCAGGAAACATTTGCCTCAACAATTCATGGTCTTGTAACCGTCGCTGTGTGTGAAGTGGGACCATCCTGTTGGAGTTCGCAGTTACGGCAAGACGGTTATCCTGAAAAAAGTAAGGTCCAATGATGCCTACTCGTGATATGGCGCACCACACAGTGACGAGGTCCAAATGCAGAAGCCTCTGGTAAAGTTCTCTGGGGTTTGTTTCACTGCAGTACCGCGTATTTTGGGGAACAGCGAAACTGTTAATTGATGGCCAATGAAACTCTGACTTCAGCAAGTTACAGTATCTACTTATAATATAAATTCTCTTTGTGTTCGCTTACTTTGAATTTTTTATTGTAATCGGATTTTTAGGTTTTTTAAAACACAAACCGAACGTCGATAAAATCTGGTAACATTTTAAGCTATTCGATTGGTTGGTATGTGGGCAGTATGAAACAATAGACCGATCTGATAAAAATTAGGAATCGTAAACGAAAAGCACGCAGAACTGCAATGATCGAGTGCGCATTTGAAAAATACGCTTGAACACAAAATGACCTCTCCTGACGTGTCCAAAGCTAGATGTGGCTGCTGTAAGCCACACACACTCTCCACCCTCTTCGACCAACAGTGCAGCTACAGCCTGCAGTGCAAAAAAGCAAATTTCCGCGCTCCACCCTGTATAACGTCCGCCCTTTAAAAAATAAAACGTGCATGTGCCAAATTGTATCAAGATTAAATATAATATGCGGCTTCTAGACCTAAAAACATCAAACTCGGATGAACATATGACTGCGAGCTTTATCTAAATCTCAACCGATTTTCTTCAATTTCAATAGCGTCCGTTCTTTATTTTATAATGGTTAGTTACGAGTATTTTAGATTTTACTCAACGATTTATGCATAATTTGATCACAATGAAATTTAATTTATGACTTCTGGAGGTACAGATGCTCAACACGGATGGCTCTATATAAAACCATTGCCACTGGGCTGTTCAAAAACATGGACAGACATGGCCCAATTTCGTCTGGGTTAAATACACACAATTCTCAAATATAGCATCGCCTTAGCAGTGAGCTTTGCACTATATACGTCATATACTTACTCACTTAGCCCAAATATTTAATGCTGGCTCCGAAGAGCTATTTTTGTACCCACTCATAAATTCGCTGGAATTTACGCGATAGAAAAATCGACTTTAAAATGTTATATGTCTATAAGCGATTTTGAACCTGGCTTTACTTGTAGGACGATCCGGTAGTAAAATCTTCACATCACGTCAACAATTACATTCCTTTCAATTTTAACACTCATTGTAACAATTAAAACATATCACTAGTCGTTTACTTTATATCTTTAAATTTTTAAGAATATTTTTGCAAAACATGTTATTTTGTTTTTACAATAGCCAGACACAATAATGATGTTGTTCCCTGTACTAATGGTGCTTTAATTTTCATACCTTTTCCACAACAATAAATTCTTGTGTTGTTTGTAAATTTCGGAAGCTTTTACAAGCTCTCAGTTCAAATGGCAACAGAAGTGATTGCCAGGCATAACGACAAATGCCATGGTCACGACAGCCGTTTGGGTTTTGGTCGTCATTTAATGACGTTGATAATGGTGTTGACGAAAGGGACTATGACGATGAATACATTGTACTTTTGGAAGCAAATTAAAATAACAGGGGATATCTGAGATAATTTGTAATAAAATTATGAAAAAAAGAAAACAATTAAGCAGTGTGAATGCCCTTTGCTCCAATTATCCAAGGGCAGCCACAAGAAAAAAACAAGGCTGGTTGCGAAAAGGATGTTGCACAGATATTTCTTTATCTTTATCATTAGCCTAAATAAAGAGTTTCAATGGACCACTAAATTGCCAAAAAAAAAAAAAATAAAGTGTGTCCTAGTCAACAGTTTTATAATACTGTTAAACAGTATGTTCTGAGGGTATGAATAGTAACCTGCAACGCTCATTAATATAGGGTGATCCATCTGGAGGTATTTTTTCAAAACAAAAAAAAATATGAACTTCAAATCAAGTGTGGAATATGTATTGGTAATTTTAAAGGACATTTTATGCCATTTATTTTTTGAAAATAATTACCTTCAAGTGTTGGCAACTGTATTATGGAAATGAGCGTTCGGCGAGAAACGGGAAGATCCGCTGTTTTCGACCAAAATTTTGTTCAGTGATGAGGCCCATTTCTGGCTCAACGGCAAAGTCAATAAAGAAAATTGCCGCATTTGGGCTGAAGAGAGGTGTCATTATACCCAGAGAAAACCACGGTTTGGTGCGGTTTATAAACTTGTGGAATCAACGGTGCATATTTTTTCAAAAATGATGATAGCCGGAACGTAACCGTGAATGGTGCTCGCTATCGCGCCATGATATCGATCTTTTTGCTACCTAAAATTGAGCCGGTAATCTTGACGACACTTGACTCTGCTCAAACAATGGATCTATTGAGAGGTCATATCGAAAAGCCGCTAATTTCACGGTTTGGACAGGTGATTTGGCCGCCTAGATCGAGTAATATCACACCTATAGACATTTTTCTCTTTACGTATAGTCCAACGTCTATGCTGACAAACCAGCTACGATTCAGGTTTTGGAAACCAACATTACGCGTGTCATTAAAGCCATACCGGTCGAAATGCTCGAACGAGTCATCAAAAATTGGACCCTCAGAATGGAAACCCTGTGGCGTAGTTGCGGCCAACATTTGAAGAAAATTATATTCAAAAAATAAATGCCATAAAATGTCCTTTCAAATTATCAATAAAGATTCCACACTTAATTTGAATTTTTATATTTTTTTGTTCTGAAAAATACCTCTAGATGGATCACCCTACATAAGAGAAATTCTGCACTTGTTTCTTAAAAGGATATTGAGGAAAATATTTGAAATTTATGTAGCTTAAACATACAGACTCTTTTAAGTTGAAGTAATCTTTTCATATGCAAATGAAATACACATTTAAAAGGGGAGTTTTTCATTTGGTTTTTAATATATCACAGTTGTTCAACATAATACAGGGTGGCCGATGAATATTGCTACATTAAGAAACTCAAGTAACTTGTTTTCAGTATCTGAAATTTAGTTTTCTTTTATTTATTTTAAAGCTCTATCAATTTCTAATTAAACAATGTTAGTTTTAAAAATAATGGAATTTAAATGAAGTCTTATGGAGTAGCTGTGGGTTGGAAGCCCTCCATATTCGACAATTTTTTTGGTGATGCCGTTTAAATTAAAATGGGCCTCGTCAGACATAAAAAGACAGTTTATCATCTTTACGTCCTCTTTCACCATTTGAACCATCTTGTAGCAAAATTCCAAGCGAATCGGGAAGTCTGCTGCCTTCAGTTTGTTGGCCATTCGAATTGTATATGGGAATCAGTCCAAATCTTTGTGTACTTAGTAGGGACATAAATACTGTTACAACATTGAACACACCCATTTCAATAGTAAAACTCAACATACCCCGCTAATGTCATATGGGTTTTGAAAGCTACCTCAATAGCGTTAGTCTGTAACGGGATTTTAAAATTATTTCAACTTTCATCATGGAGGGTCAGATAATGAGAACCGTATCGCTGTAATAGCGCTTTTCAAGTGTGAAATGAAAAAAGGCGATATTTTCAAAACGCTCCGGCTACAAGGGATTAGCCGCATGTTCGTCTAGCGATGCATAAAACTGTTTGAGGAGACTGGAGATGTAAAAGACCGCCACCGGTCCGCCACTTGGGACTTGGGGCTTTCAAACGACGTACCGGACATTTATTGAATGCAGCTTTAAAAAAAATAGGATTGAAAAATGCAAACGTCTTTTGGTGAAGCACGCTGATAACTTGCACAGAAAAATTTTTTAACAAGCAAAATGATAGAGTGTATGCGCGGTCATCTAAGAAGCGTCTGAACTGAACCCAAGGGTGGAAAAGGGTCATTACCCAGCTTCAGTCATGGTTTGGTGGGGTGTCTCTTACGATGGGGTCACTGATCTGGATTTCTGCGAACAAGGAGTCAAAACATCGGCCAAAGTTTACCAAGAAAACGTTTTGGAAGCTGTTGTGAAGCCTCTGTCATGTGCGCCTTAAAGGGTTATTAGCGTTTGCGCAAACATGAATAATGAAGAAAAAGAAAGAAAAAAACTGAAAACTAGGAAGAGGGAAAGCCAGAAGTTTTTGAGGAAAAAAATGGAAACTTCCTTTTTTCCCTCTCTTTAATTTTGAATCCTGAGACAAAAGGTTGGCCAGGCAAGGAAATACGTAACTTTTGGATACGAGTTGGATTTTAAAACAAAAAAGACAGTGAACAAAAATACAAATAAACAACAAAAGTACAAAAAGCGACAACACTTTTCGATAAACAAATATATTGTTTTTAAACATTTTAAATTGTTAAATAATTTTACAAAAAAAAACAAAACTTAAAAATACTAAAAGCTTAAAACAACAATACTTCCGCCATTTTCCGCCACCAACTGAGACTAATCCACCGAGGGAGCAGCAGATTTCACAGCGTCAAGCCTGGTAGCTGCTAGGTAGTATCCGCCGACAACTATACCCGACAATAAAACCTGAAATAAAACGAAGTAAACAAAATAATTTAGTTTTTTTAGATAAAAGAAATAGGATAATAGTAAAAGAAATATCGGTGTAGGAAACGTTGTTAACATACCTTTTGAAAATAGCCTAGGGAAATCGTAATCATAAATAAGGCAGGGTTTTTTTGCCCAAAAATCCACCCTATTTCTTTTTCACAGAAGGATTTTTTTTTATCTGAAAAGGAACATTAATTGTAAATTAATATACCGGACAAAACGGACGACAAGGTTACCGAATACTTACTTGAAACAATACAGCTTACTGTGGATACCGACCATACCATACACACACCAGTTCAAAACCAGGCGGCCATCTTGTTAAAACCTGCAACAAGGTTTCCAGAAGTTGCTCCACAGGTGCCGTCACGAGCCTAAAATAGAGAAAACATATTTTACTGTTTTTCTAAAATTTCTCTTGTTAAATTCAAAATTACATTTTCTTGATTTTTTTGTATTTGAACGAAGAATTAAATTATTATTCAAACAATTCGGTCAACTTATTGGACCGATTTAACAAGAAAAGAAAAAAGTTTATTTTCATCAAGATAATGCACGGATGCCCACGTGTGCAGTCTTAATGACAAATTGCATAAATTGGGTTACGAATTGGCACCTCCCTCATCCGCCATATTCTCCGGATTTAGCGTCCAGTATCTATAGTGATTATTTCATTTTTCCGAACATAAAGAAAAGGCTCGGTAGAAAGAGATTCAGCTCCAACGATAAAATTATTGATCAAACAAATGCCTTTTTTATTTTTCCAAAAAACTTTATTTCTTGGAAGGGATACAAAAATTAGAGAAACGTTGGACTAAGGGTATTGAGCGAAAAGAAGATTACGAGGGTGACCGCAAAACTAACTGGGCTGGCACATTCTCTGTTTTACTAGCAACTTTGTTTTTTGTTTTGTTTTTTAAAAGCAATCTTTTATAAGCCATCTGTCAAAATTTCCGAAATATTTAATGATTATCTTCTTTGTTACAGGTGATTGAAGTAAACAAGTTTTATAATTTTTGAAAAATGGAAAATAAAGAGTTTCGTGCGGTAATTAAACACTTTTATATGAAAGGTTATACGCCACAGTTAATCAGAGATGAATTGTATTCTGTTCATGGTGATAATGCACCATCATACTCCACCGTGAAATCCTGGGTTCAACAATTTAAAATGGGTCGTTCAAGTGCGGAAGATAAACAACGCTCTGGAAGACCGAAAACTGCTACTACTATTGAAAACATTAGAAAAATATTTAATGAAGTGACTAAAGATAGACCATTAAAGCTCAGAGAACTTGCTGATATTGTTAAAATACACTAAAAACAAGTTTGAAGTATTTTACATGATGAACTCCACATGAAAAAGCTATCCGCAAGATATGTGCCGCGTTTGTTGACTTTGGCCCAAATAATCGTCCGTTGGACCAATTCCGAGGAGCTTTTAGCGATTTATCAGCGTAATCCAATAGAGTTCTTGCGCCGATTCATAACTGTTGATGAAACATGGATCCATCACTACATCCCAGTATGCAAAGAACAGTCAAAACAATGGATAGAAGCTGGTAAAAGTGGTCCCAAGAAGGCGAAAACTGTTAAGTCAGCAGGAAAAGTAATGACCACAGTATTTTGGGATGCAAGGGGTATAATATTTATTGATTATCTTGAGAAAGGAAAAACTATAAATAGTGAATATTATTGTGCATTATTGGATCGGTTGAGTGAAGAAATCAAGATAAAACGATTTAGAAAAAAAAGTTCTTTTTCATCAAGATAATGCTACTTCACACACTTCATTTTTAACTCAACAAAAACTGGCCGAATTACGATTTGAAATTGCTCCGCATCCACCATTATTTCATGTTTCCAAATTTAAAAAAAGTTCTCGGTGGCAAAAAATTTTTGTCCAATAGCGAGGTTATTGCTGAAACTGAGGCATATTTTGAAGGTCTTGAAAAATCTTATTTTTCGGATGGAATTAAAAAACTTGAAAAACGTTTGTTGAAGTGTATTGAGTTGGAAGGAGATTATGTTGAAAAATAAATATAATAATTCCAAAAAAACGGTTCTTTTTATGTTAGGCCAGTTACTTTTGCGGTCGCCCTCGTATAATAAGCTTAGTTCCCTAAGTAGTTAGTTTACAATATGTGACGCGCAAAATAGAAAGGGATCTACGCAGGCCGTTTTTTGGGCCACATGAGCCAAAACATGCAGCAACTATCCTCTTGTTTAAGATATTTAGTGCGTTTAAAAAATTATACTTTGTTAAGGAAATACTCAAAAAGTGTCGCTGTTATGTCGGTTAGATCCAAAATCGAAGGTACATTTCTATTCTGTCTATATTAAGATGTGGTACGATCTGATCTATATACAGAAATGCTTACTCATTATGCAAAATAACGCTAAAAGCCATATTTTGTTGAAATCTGCTGGAATTTGACTCTTTACGGTGGGTTAAACACCAAATCGTGAGGATTATTTGTATGGAGGCTATATCAGAACTTTGACCGATTTCTCCCAATTTTAATGGCGGTTGTCATTAGGAAAAAATATATAAGTTCATATTTGTGACCTGCACCTTGATTACATGAATAAATGGACTGGCGGCAATTTAATAAGAAAAACTGGTAAAAAAGGCCCTGTTTATTCTAGATGTTTAGAAAAGCCAATTGAAAATAGGGGTTTCGACCCCCTTCGGAGGGCTCTAAATTTATCTAGATTTTAAAATTAATGTCATTTTCAAATTTGTGAGAAAATTATATAGTTTTTAGTAAAATCGGTTGAACACTTTAATGGGATCAAAATCAACTTCTACAGAGTGGAGCGCCAAGTTTGCCTCTTTGGGAATAAAATAAAAAAAAATATGACCCTGAGAAAAATTTATTTTATACTTTAATTATATTGAACAGTAAGGAAGTTTTTAAATAACATGGTTTTAAATAGTGTATCTGACAAATGTCGAAATTCGCTATCCACACACTGCTGCATACGTTTTCTGAAGTTTTCGTGAACTCTAACAAGCATGACGACTGGTATTCTGTCAATTTGAACCTCAATATTGTTAGTTAGGTCGTCCAAGGTGTTGGGACGATTGAAATACACCTTCGACTTCAGGTATAGGGCTAAGTCTGGTGAGCGTGTCGGCCACTTCACATCACACCACAAAGAGATAATCCGTCCAGGAAACATTTTCCTCAAACAATTCATGGTCTTGTAACCGTCGCTGTGTGTGAAGTGGGACCATCCTGTTGGAGTTCACAGTTACGGCAAGACGGTTATCCTGAAAAAAGTAAGGTCCAATGATGCCTACTCGTGATATGGCGCACCACACAGTGACGAGGTCCAAATGCAGAGGCCTCTGGTAAAGTTCTCTGGGGTTTGTTTCACTGCAGTACCGCGTATTTTGGGGAACAGCGAAACTGTTAATTTTTTTTTTTTTTTTTTTTTTTTTTAAAAACCAACACTCAGGGGATGCCCCCTATACATGCGGTGCATTGCGTTGGCGAGTGGAAATTAATGGATCGGAGGGGGGAAAGAGGGAGTAATGTTTGTTGACGCTTGCCTTGAACTTCTGGATGTCGCAATTAGTGGGAAATACATTTGCCGGAAGTCGATTCCACATACGGACTGTACGAGCGAAAAACGAATTTGATCTGTAGTGTATAGTGCGGTCAACTGGCCAATCGATAACAAACGGGTGTGAATTCCTAGAAAGTCGCGTATTCCTGCCGAACATCCTCACGTCAGGAATAAGGCGACGGATGTCTGATGAACACACACCATGAAAGTAACGATAGAACAGCGTCACGCAACCCACATTCCGACGATGCTCAAGGGAAACAATAGAGTTGGATACCCTACTGTCACCTATCAGCACCATCGCTCTCCTTTGAACACGGTCAAGTAGCTCCAAGGATGATTTTGGAGCACCTGCCCATATATGGGAGTTGTATTCCATCTTCGGCCTGATGAAAGATGTATAGATATTGAAAAGATCAGTAGGAGTGAAGTATTTCTTGCACCGCTTTAAAAAGCCTATGCACTTGAGTGCTTCTTTCGACACTTCGAATACATGTCTCGCCCAACGAGCGTCACATTGTATTTTCATGCCCAGAACATCGAGAGCTTCTGATTGTTCAATATCCGTACCATCGAGAGAAATTGACGATATTGTTGGGTCAGCGAATCGCTTGTGAGACAACAAGCAGCACTGTGTCTTACGTGCATTAAAATCTACTCTATTCACTCGACCCCATTCGGAAATGGCCAGTAGATCCCGGCCAAGTGTCTCATCCATAATTCGCCTTTTGTCTTCAATATCATGAAGGCTCGGCCTACGGTCGAATGAATACGAATGACAGAGGTTACTATCATCTGCGAAAGAGTAGATTGGATTCACGGTCTGACCCAATAGATCGTCAATGAAAATAAGAAATAAAGAGGGAGAAAGGACAGAGCCCTGTGGTACACCTGCGGTCAGCCTATGTGTGTTGGATGAGAACCCATCTACAACAACTCTAATAGTGCGATCTCTAAGAAAGCTCGATATAAACCGAGCAAATGTATTACCGACGGCGAAAACTGTTAAGTCAGCAGGAAAAGTAATGACCACAGTATTTTGGGATGCAAGGGGTATAATATTTATTGATTATCTTGAGAAAGGAAAAACTATAAATAGTGAATATTATTGTGCATTATTGGATCGGTTGAGTGAAGAAATCAAGATAAAACGATTTAGAAAAAAAAGTTCTTTTTCATCAAGATAATGCTACTTCACACACTTCATTTTTAACTCAACAAAAACTGGCCGAATTACGATTTGAAATTGCTCCGCATCCACCATTATTTCATGTTTCCAAATTTAAAAAAAGTTCTCGGTGGCAAAAAATTTTTGTCCAATAGCGAGGTTATTGCTGAAACTGAGGCATATTTTGAAGGTCTTGAAAAATCTTATTTTTCGGATGGAATTAAAAAACTTGAAAAACGTTTGTTGAAGTGTATTGAGTTGGAAGGAGATTATGTTGAAAAATAAATATAATAATTCCAAAAAAACGGTTCTTTTTATGTTAGGCCAGTTACTTTTGCGGTCGCCCTCGTATAATAAGCTTAGTTCCCTAAGTAGTTAGTTTACAATATGTGACGCGCAAAATAGAAAGGGATCTACGCAGGCCGTTTTTTGGGCCACATGAGCCAAAACATGCAGCAACTATCCTCTTGTTTAAGATATTTAGTGCGTTTAAAAAATTATACTTTGTTAAGGAAATACTCAAAAAGTGTCGCTGTTATGTCGGTTAGATCCAAAATCGAAGGTACATTTCTATTCTGTCTATATTAAGATGTGGTACGATCTGATCTATATACAGAAATGCTTACTCATTATGCAAAATAACGCTAAAAGCCATATTTTGTTGAAATCTGCTGGAATTTGACTCTTTACGGTGGGTTAAACACCAAATCGTGAGGATTATTTGTATGGAGGCTATATCAGAACTTTGACCGATTTCTCCCAATTTTAATGGCGGTTGTCATTAGGAAAAAATATATAAGTTCATATTTGTGACCTGCACCTTGATTACATGAATAAATGGACTGGCGGCAATTTAATAAGAAAAACTGGTAAAAAAGGCCCTGTTTATTCTAGATGTTTAGAAAAGCCAATTGAAAATAGGGGTTTCGACCCCCTTCGGAGGGCTCTAAATTTATCTAGATTTTAAAATTAATGTCATTTTCAAATTTGTGAGAAAATTATATAGTTTTTAGTAAAATCGGTTGAACACTTTAATGGGATCAAAATCAACTTCTACAGAGTGGAGCGCCAAGTTTGCCTCTTTGGGAATAAAATAAAAAAAAATATGACCCTGAGAAAAATTTATTTTATACTTTAATTATATTGAACAGTAAGGAAGTTTTTAAATAACATGGTTTTAAATAGTGTATCTGACAAATGTCGAAATTCGCTATCCACACACTGCTGCATACGTTTTCTGAAGTTTTCGTGAACTCTAACAAGCATGACGACTGGTATTCTGTCAATTTGAACCTCAATATTGTTAGTTAGGTCGTCCAAGGTGTTGGGACGATTGAAATACACCTTCGACTTCAGGTATAGGGCTAAGTCTGGTGAGCGTGTCGGCCACTTCACATCACACCACAAAGAGATAATCCGTCCAGGAAACATTTGCCTCAACAATTCATGGTCTTGTAACCGTCGCTGTGTGTGAAGTGGGACCATCCTGTTGGAGTTCGCAGTTACGGCAAGACGGTTATCCTGAAAAAAGTAAGGTCCAATGATGCCTACTCGTGATATGGCGCACCACACAGTGACGAGGTCCAAATGCAGAAGCCTCTGGTAAAGTTCTCTGGGGTTTGTTTCACTGCAGTACCGCGTATTTTGGGGAACAGCGAAACTGTTAATTGATGGCCAATGAAACTCTGACTTCAGCAAGTTACAGTATCTACTTATAATATAAATTCTCTTTGTGTTCGCTTACTTTGAATTTTTTATTGTAATCGGATTTTTAGGTTTTTTAAAACACAAACCGAACGTCGATAAAATCTGGTAACATTTTAAGCTATTCGATTGGTTGGTATGTGGGCAGTATGAAACAATAGACCGATCTGATAAAAATTAGGAATCGTAAACGAAAAGCACGCAGAACTGCAATGATCGAGTGCGCATTTGAAAAATACGCTTGAACACAAAATGACCTCTCCTGACGTGTCCAAAGCTAGATGTGGCTGCTGTAAGCCACACACACTCTCCACCCTCTTCGACCAACAGTGCAGCTACAGCCTGCAGTGCAAAAAAGCAAATTTCCGCGCTCCACCCTGTATAACGTCCGCCCTTTAAAAAATAAAACGTGCATGTGCCAAATTGTATCAAGATTAAATATAATATGCGGCTTCTAGACCTAAAAACATCAAACTCGGATGAACATATGACTGCGAGCTTTATCTAAATCTCAACCGATTTTCTTCAATTTCAATAGCGTCCGTTCTTTATTTTATAATGGTTAGTTACGAGTATTTTAGATTTTACTCAACGATTTATGCATAATTTGATCACAATGAAATTTAATTTATGACTTCTGGAGGTACAGATGCTCAACACGGATGGCTCTATATAAAACCATTGCCACTGGGCTGTTCAAAAACATGGACAGACATGGCCCAATTTCGTCTGGGTTAAATACACACAATTCTCAAATATAGCATCGCCTTAGCAGTGAGCTTTGCACTATATACGTCATATACTTACTCACTTAGCCCAAATATTTAATGCTGGCTCCGAAGAGCTATTTTTGTACCCACTCATAAATTCGCTGGAATTTACGCGATAGAAAAATCGACTTTAAAATGTTATATGTCTATAAGCGATTTTGAACCTGGCTTTACTTGTAGGACGATCCGGTAGTAAAATCTTCACATCACGTCAACAATTACATTCCTTTCAATTTAAACACTCATTGTAACAATTAAAACATATCACTAGTCGTTTACTTTATATCTTTAAATTTTTAAGAATATTTTTGCAAAACATGTTATTTTGTTTTTACAATAGCCAGACACAATAATGATGTTGTTCCCTGTACTAATGGTGCTTTAATTTTCATACCTTTTCCACAACAATAAATTCTTGTGTTGTTTGTAAATTTCGGAAGCTTTTACAAGCTCTCAGTTCAAATGGCAACAGAAGTGATTGCCAGGCATAACGACAAATGCCATGGTCACGACAGCCGTTTGGGTTTTGGTCGTCATTTAATGACGTTGATAATGGTGTTGACGAAAGGGACTATGACGATGAATACATTGTACTTTTGGAAGCAAATTAAAATAACAGGGGATATCTGAGATAATTTGTAATAAAATTATGAAAAAAAGAAAACAATTAAGCAGTGTGAATGCCCTTTGCTCCAATTATCCAAGGGCAGCCACAAGAAAAAAACAAGGCTGGTTGCGAAAAGGATGTTGCACAGATATTTCTTTATCTTTATCATTAGCCTAAATAAAGAGTTTCAATGGACCACTAAATTGCCAAAAAAAAAAAAAAATAAAGTGTGTCCTAGTCAACAGTTTTATAATACTGTTAAACAGTATGTTCTGAGGGTATGAATAGTAACCTGCAACGCTCATTAATATAGGGTGATCCATCTGGAGGTATTTTTTCAAAACAAAAAAAAATATGAACTTCAAATCAAGTGTGGAATATGTGTTGGTAATTTTAAAGGACATTTTATGCCATTTATTTTTTGAAAATAATTACCTTCAAGTGTTGGCAACTGTATTATGGAAATGAGCGTTCGGCGAGAAACGGGAAGATCCGCTGTTTTCGACCAAAATTTTGTTCAGTGATGAGGCCCATTTCTGGCTCAACGGCAAAGTCAATAAAGAAAATTGCCGCATTTGGGCTGAAGAGAGGTGTCATTATACCCAGAGAAAACCACGGTTTGGTGCGGTTTATAAACTTGTGGAATCAACGGTGCATATTTTTTCAAAAATGATGATAGCCGGAACGTAACCGTGAATGGTGCTCGCTATCGCGCCATGATATCGATCTTTTTGCTACCTAAAATTGAGCCGGTAATCTTGACGACACTTGACTCTGCTCAAACAATGGATCTATTGAGAGGTCATATCGAAAAGCCGCTAATTTCACGGTTTGGACAGGTGATTTGGCCGCCTAGATCGAGTAATATCACACCTATAGACATTTTTCTCTTTACGTATAGTCCAACGTCTATGCTGACAAACCAGCTACGATTCAGGTTTTGGAAACCAACATTACGCGTGTCATTAAAGCCATACCGGTCGAAATGCTCGAACGAGTCATCAAAAATTGGACCCTCAGAATGGAAACCCTGTGGCGTAGTTGCGGCCAACATTTGAAGAAAATTATATTCAAAAAATAAATGCCATAAAATGTCCTTTCAAATTATCAATAAAGATTCCACACTTAATTTGAATTTTTATATTTTTTTGTTCTGAAAAATACCTCTAGATGGATCACCCTACATAAGAGAAATTCTGCACTTGTTTCTTAAAAGGATATTGAGGAAAATATTTGAAATTTATGTAGCTTAAACATACAGACTCTTTTAAGTTGAAGTAATCTTTTCATATGCAAATGAAATACACATTTAAAAGGGGAGTTTTTCATTTGGTTTTTAATATATCACAGTTGTTCAACATAATACAGGGTGGCCGATGAATATTGCTACATTAAGAAACTCAAGTAACTTGTTTTCAGTATCTGAAATTTAGTTTTCTTTTATTTATTTTAAAGCTCTATCAATTTCTAATTAAACAATGTTAGTTTTAAAAATAATGGAATTTAAATGAAGTCTTATGGAGTAGCTGTGGGTTGGAAGCCCTCCATATTCGACAATTTTTTTGGTGATGCCGTTTAAATTAAAATGGGCCTCGTCAGACATAAAAAGACAGTTTATCATCTTTACGTCCTCTTTCACCATTTGAACCATCTTGTAGCAAAATTCCAAGCGAATCGGGAAGTCTGCTGCCTTCAGTTTGTTGGCCATTCGAATTGTATATGGGAATCAGTCCAAATCTTTGTGTACTTAGTAGGGACATAAATACTGTTACAACATTGAACACACCCATTTCAATAGTAAAACTCAACATACCCCGCTAATGTCATATGGGTTTTGAAAGCTACCTCAATAGCGTTAGTCTGTAACGGGATTTTAAAATTATTTCAACTTTCATCATGGAGGGTCAGATAATGAGAACCGTATCGCTGTAATAGCGCTTTTCAAGTGTGAAATGAAAAAAAGCGATATTTTCAAAACGCGGTCATCTAAGAAGCGTCTGAACTGAACCCAAGGGTGGAAAAGGGTCATTACCCAGCTTCAGTCATGGTTTGGTGGGGTGTCTCTTACGATGGGGTCACTGATCTGGATTTCTGCGAACAAGGAGTCAAAACATCGGCCAAAGTTTACCAAGAAAACGTTTTGGAAGCTGTTGTGAAGCCTCTGTCATGTGCGCCTTAAAGGGTTATTAGCGTTTGCGCAAACATGAATAATGAAGAAAAAGAAAGAAAAAAACTGAAAACTAGGAAGAGGGAAAGCCAGAAGTTTTTGAGGAAAAAAATGGAAACTTCCTTTTTTCCCTCTCTTTAATTTTGAATCCTGAGACAAATGGTTGGCCAGGCAAGGAAATACGTAACTTTTGGATACGAGTTGGATTTTAAAACAAAAAAGACAGTGAACAAAAATACAAATAAACAACAAAAGTACAAAAAGCGACAACACTTTTCGATAAACAAATATATTGTTTTTAAACATTTTAAATTGTTAAATAATTTTACAAAAAAAAACAAAACTTAAAAATACTAAAAGCTTAAAACAACAATACTTCCGCCATTTTCCGCCACCAACTGAGACTAATCCACCGAGGGAGCAGCAGATTTCACAGCGTCAAGCCTGGTAGCTGCTAGGTAGTATCCGCCGACAACTATACCCGACAATAAAACCTGAAATAAAACGAAGTAAACAAAATAATTTAGTTTTTTTAGATAAAAGAAATAGGATAATAGTAAAAGAAATATCGGTGTAGGAAACGTTGTTAACATATCTTTTGAAAATAGAAAAGTGCGCGTTAGTACCGATAGGGTTGAGCTCAAGCCTAGGGAAATCGTAATCATAAATAAGGCAGGGTTTTTTTTGCCCAAAAATCCACCCTATTTCTTTTTCACAGAAGGATTTTTTTTTATCTGAAAAGGAACATTAATTGTAAATTAATATACCGGACAAAACGGACGACAAGGTTACCGAATACTTACTTGAAACAATACAGCTTACTGTGGATACCGACCATACCATACACACACCAGTTCAAAACCAGGCGGCCATCTTGTTAAAACCTGCAACAAGGTTTCCAGAAGTTGCTCCACAGGTGCCGTCACGGGCCTAAAATAGAGAAAACATATTTTACTGTTTTTCTAAAATTTCTCTTGTTAAATTCAAAATTACATTTTCTTGATTTTTTTGTATTTGAACGAAGAATTAAATTATTATTCAAACAATTCGGTCGAATGTGCGTCAATAAGTTTACGTTAAATTTTTTTGAATATTAACGAAAATCTCATAATAAATGGATTCTTTTGTAAAACCAAATTAAGAGAAATGTATTTAATATGAACTTCTAGTTCATAAAAGGCAAGTGCGAGTAGGGAAAGGCAAGGGGTAAGTAGAGGCATTGGAGATGGGATACCTCAAAAATAATTGGAGGTATCACGGTGGAGTTTGGTTTCCGACACCAAGAGGGAGGGTAATTTCCTTGGCATAACATATCTTTTGTTTGGAGCAATATCCCAAATAACCACACGCAGAGAAAAATATGGTTACTATATGGTCACGGCAACAATAGTATGTTCTCTGCAATAAAAGTATGGTCGTCGCAACCATTGTATTGTTTTTTTAATTTTATTTTGACAATAGTATAATTGCGGCAATATTTATATTGTTGAAATGTAACAAGAGTATTGTTGCCAAATTTAAAAATAAAAATATGGTTGTAGCAACAACATAAATATGGTTGGTGGGACAAAAGTATCGTTTTCATGGGTTTTATGTTAACAATAACATAATTACGGCAATCATACCGGCAAAACCTTAATTTTTATTTTAATTTGACAATGTTATTTTTACGATTCTTACGCTATAATAGTAATAAAAATTATATTTAAAAAAAAAACTACCGATTAGTATAACTAAAATTTTTAAATAAAATAAATAAATTTTTTACTGTTAAATAAATCACTCCTATTGTAACATAACATACTTAATAAAATTGTTTATTGTTGAATAACAACGTATTACAGTCTTTACAAACAATTTTGTCGATCATAGTATGGTTGTGCGTAAGTCATACTATGGTTGTGAGTATCATACTATGGTTGTACGTTAAGCAAACTATGGTTATGAGGATCATAATATGGTTGTGGGGATCATAGTATGGTTGAATGTGAATAATAATATGGTTGTGGGGATCATAGTATGGTTGTGTGTGAATGATTATATTGTTGTGAGGACCATAATATTGTTATGGGTATCATAGTATGGTTGTGTGTGAACCATACTATTGTTGTGATGATCATAATATTGTTGTGCCACAACCATATAACCAACAATAGTATGGTGCTCTTCGAATATTGTTACCCCAACCATACTTTTTTTCTGCGTGCAGAGACAGCTATTACACCTCTTAACAATTCCCTGTTCCAAAACCAGCCATGGACTTTCTAGCAGGACTCTGCGCCGGCCCATAAGGCTATAACGTCCCAGGCCTGGCTTTGAAACAATTTGCCAGCGTTCATTTCCTCTGAAGAATGGCCCTTAGGCAGTCCAGATTTGAACCCATTGGATTACAAATTGTGGACGGTTTTAGAGGACAAGGTTTGTCACAAAAGATACCCCAACATTGGATCTCTTAAGACTGCTTTGGTTCGAGCTGTGGCCAATTTTCCAATGGACGAGGTTCGTGCAGCTATTGACGATTGGCCAGCTCAAGCACCCCCTTACTTACCCATCATATCTCAGTTGCTACTACCCTGATATTAGAGTGGTACATTAGGGTAGTAGCAACTGAGATATGATGGGTAAGTACCAGAAGGGGGTGCTTGAGCTCAATGACTTCAAAGACAAAAAAAATCGGCCTCGTCGAGACAAAAACATCGATGTATCACACTTTAAAATCCGTTTATAAATGCAGAAGTTATATAGAAAAATGTAAAAGCGCGACCCCTACGTTCGGCATAAAAAAATAAAATTTTTTTTTTTGAAACTACCTTTCAATAATACTTCATATTCGAAGGTGTACGGCGAACTTTTTTTTACTTGTAACCTGGTACGTTCTTGTATGTATAGAACAAAATAAAGGCCAACTGGCCGCCGCGACCTCGGCGGCACACCTCCATCCCATGGTCCAATTTTTCGATTACGCTAAGGCATAACTGAGGTTCTATGCCGATAATGTGCCAAATTATCTCATCCTTTAGCTCTTGAATTGTTGCTTGCTTATTAACGTACACCTTTTCTTTAAAATAACCCCAAAGAAATAAGTCCAACGGTGTTAAATCACATGATCTTGGCGGCCAATTAACATCGGCACGACGTGAGATAACAAGACCATTGCATTTGTCGCGCAAAAGAGCCATTGTTTCGTTAGCTGTGGTTCCTGTTGAAACCACATTAAGTCCACATCCATATCTTCCAATTCGGGCCATGAAAAGTGCGTTATCATCTCACTATAGCGAATACCATTCACACTAACTGTCTGACCGAATTTTGGAAAAATACGGCCCGATGATGCCGCCAGCCCATAAACCGCACCAAACAGTCACTCTTTGTGGGTGCATTGTTTTTTCGACAATCACCCTTGGATACGCATTCGCCCAAATGCAGCAATTCTGCTTATTGACGAATCCAGTATAATAATAATCCAGTAATGTTCTGTCCGTCGTTCAGTCCGCACGCGTTTTGTGTTGTCCGCGTTAAAATTTTCTATCGTCCGTCCTACAAAATAAAATTACGCAAAATTAAAATAAAACACGAAAACAAATCAACAACCAAACTACAGCACATAAACAAGCATCAACACAGCAACTTCAAAACTAATTTACTATACCAAAATATCATCAAACAAACAAAACCCAAAAAAATAGAACTCATAAAACAAAGCATAAAACAAAATTCTAACAAGAACCAAACATACATATGTGCAATAAACCTAACACAACAACAACAATAAGAAGGAAAAAAATGAGAAAAAGAACAAAAAAATAACACAAAACCAACGATAACGCACTTAGAGAGTTTGTTTATCTCTCCGTGGTGCATTGAACTCCCCCCTCCCTCCACCACTCCATTTCTTTTCCAATCTGTGTAAGTGCAGTTGACTCTCTTGCTTTTTTGTCGTTGCTCCTCCAATGTTTAAGGCATAACACTAAGCATTGGAGGGACCAGTAGCGGCAAAGGGGTGAGATTGTTTACTGAGCTTACATACTGACATTTGTTTTTGTTCTCTGGTTGGCGTAATGGTAAAGAAATTTAACATACATTTCGCCAACATACGTGGCCTGCGTACGAATTTTTTCGCTGTGTTCTCCCACATTCATTACCATAGGCCTGATGTTCTAGCTCTTTGTGAGACCCAGGTGCGTGAGGATTCTGATCCACAGGATTTTTACGTCCCTGGGTATCACACCCTACCTCTTTTTATTTCTCACAGAGGACTTGTGGTATATGTACGTAACGATATAGTGTTTCAGAGCCAGCAACACTTATGCTCACAAGATCCAGAATTTAACTCCCTTTGGGTTAAGTTCAGGATTGGAACACACGTACTTCATTTCGGGTTTATATACAGAAGCCCAAACTCGGAAAGGGAGGCTTCCCTTAACGGCTTCGACGCCCTTTCCGATTCTATAACGAAAGTTCTGGAGAGTTATCCGGACAGTGAAATCGTCGTTGCTGGTGATTTCAATGTCCACAATTCCGCCTGGCTTTCGCATTCGAGCCAAACAACTCCGGAGGGCCAATACGCCGAGCTCTTCGCCGCGCAAAATGACTTGACGCAACTAGTGAATGAACCGACACATATTCCGTGTGTAGAAGGGCACCATCACAATATTCTTGACCTTTACTTAACTTCACACCCTGAAAAGTACGAAGTTAATGTCCTTCCACCTCTTGGTAATTCTGATCACTGCATTGTTTCAGCATCCTTTTCGTATTCCGCCCTTCGTGTCACTTCGATACCAGCCCCAAAGCGAACAGTTTTTATCTACGAAAAGGCACGTTGGGCTGAGCTCAACCACTTTTTTCAGCATTTTAATTGGAAACTGTGCTTTCTCGACAACGACGTAAATGCTGCTGCTGAAATGATCCAAAATATAATTTTATTTGGAATGAAGACATTTATTCCAAATAAAGTTATGTCGGCTAAACCAGCCAAAAACGGTTGGTTTAACCAGGCATGCAGGGATGCTGTCAGATCTAAAGAGGAGGCGTTCAGAAATTGGCGCCTAAACAAAAACGCCAATACTGAACTGCTGCGGAAACAGGCAAGAACTTCGTGTGCCAGAGTGCTTAGGCGTGAAAAATTTCTACACGAACGACGTCTACGCACAAAGGTTCTTGCTTCCCCCAGGGGAAGTAAGAGCTTTTGGTCGTTTGTAAGAAGAGTAAAGGATAGTTCATCATCTATCCCAACTCTTATTAAAGACGATCAGGCATTCACTGACCCGGTTGATAAAGCTAACCTATTGGCTGAAATGTTCGCAGGAAATTCTTCCTTGCCGGAAAGCAATCAACCACTCCCCGTGATCGAAAACATATCTAGTTCCATGCCTCAGATATTTTTTCGAACACGTGGGGTTAAAAGGGTTCTTGCAAATCTCGACGTAAATAAGTCCCCGGGCCCGGATGGTATTTCGGCACTTGTCCTGTGTAAGTGCTCCTCGACGCTAGCCCGTCCATTACGCAACCTCTTCAACCTTGCTTATCGTGCGGGAGTCTTCCCAGCGTGTTGGAAGGTTGCGAACGTCCAACCAATCCCTAAAAAGGGTGAAGCCAATAATCCTGCAAATTATCGGCCAATCGCGATTTGCTCCGCGCTCTCTAAGGTAATGGAGAGCATGGTTAACCACCATCTTGTGAGGTATCTAGAGTCCAACTGCTTGCTTAATGATCGACAGTATGGCTTCCGTAGAAATCGCTCTACGGGAGACCTGATGGCTTTCTTGACGGAGCGCTGGAGTCGGTCTATCCACCAGTTTGGTGAGAGTAAGGTTGTGGCTCTGGATATCTCCAAGGCCTTTGATAGAGTCTGGCACGGTGCACTCTTGTCAAAGCTGATGGCTTTTGGCGTCGGTGATACTTTCGCTCGTTTTATATCGAGCTTTCTTAGAGATCGCACTATAAGAGTTGTTGTAGATGGGTTCTCATCCAATAAACATAGGCTTACTGCAGGAGTACCACAGGGCTCTGTCCTTTCTCCCTCTTTATTTTTAATTTTCATTGATGATCTGTTGGGTCAGACCGTGAATCCAATCTACTCCTTTGCGGATGACAGTAACCTATGTCATTCATATTCATTCGACCGTAGGCCGAGTCTTCAAGATATTGAAGACAAAAGGCAAATTATGGATGAGACACTTGGCCGGGATTTACTGGCCATTTCCGAATGGGGTCGAGTGAATAGAGTAGATTTTAATGCGCGTAAGACACAGTGCTGCTTGTTGTCTCACAAGCGATTCGCTGACCCAACAATATCGTCAATTTCTATCGATGGTACGGATATTGAACAATCAGAAGCTCTTGATGTTCTGGGCATGAAAATACAATGTGACGCTCGTTGGGCGAGACATGTATTCGAAGTGTCGAAAGAAGCACTCAAGTGCATAGGCTTCTTAAAGCGGTGCAAGAAATATTTCACTCCTTCTGATCTTTACAATATCTATACAACTTACATCAGGCCGAAGATGGAATACAATTCCCATATATGGGCAGGTGCTCCAAAATCATCCTTAGAGCTACTTGACCGTGTTCAAAGGAGAGCGATGGTGCTGATAGGTGACAGTAGGGTATCCAACTCTATTGTTTCCCTTGATCATCGTCGGAATGTGGGTTGCGTGACGCTGTTCTATCGTTACTTTCATGGTGTGTGTTCATCAGACATCCGTCGCCTTATTCCTGACGTGAGGATGTTCGGCAGGGATACGCGACTTTCTAGGAATTCACACCCGTTTGTTATCGATTGGCCAGTTGACCGCACTATACACTACAGATCAAATTCGTTTTTCGCTCGTACAGTCCGTATGTGGAATCGACTTCCGGCAAATGTGTTTCCCACTAATTGCGACATCCAGAAGTTCAAGACAAGTGTCAATAAACATTACTCCCTCTTTCCCCCCTCCGATCCTTTACTTTCCACTCGCCAACGCAATGCACCGCATGTATAGGGGGCATCCCCTGAGTGTTGGTTATTTAAAAAAAAAAAAAAAAAAAAAAAAAAAAAAAAAAATAACTTTAACGCGTTGCTCGTTTGTATATCTTTCCATGGTTCAAATTAAGTTAGTCTGAAATAGAGAAATATCAAATAAAATGTAGAAAAAAACTTGACGTTTAGGTGGGCTTCGCACTCTACACCGGCCCTTAAAATTGAACCACCCTTCATATCAGAAGTTCTGGCTGAGATTAGGAGCGGACGCATTGGCTGAAGGTGACATAGGAGGGTATACGAGGTTCGGCCTGGCATAACTTAACGACTTGTCTACATGTTTTATTAGTGGCTCTGTGAGCAATGTTTACTATTCTGTGAAGCCTATACTTATATATAGAAATGTTCTTTGATTTTGAGCCCAGCACTTTTGGCGACTTTACTTCAATGTATGATTCTAATATTCAAATAAGTTCAGAATTGTTGTCTTTACATCGTTAAATATTAAAATAAATTGCATTAATTTATTTTAATTAATTTAATTGTTCAGCGCGCATGTATCTAAAGATCATGCGGTCCCTTTGTACTGGAGCCTTTTCAAAATGTCGACTGATATGAACCATTTCTATCTGAGCTGTTAAAATCCTAATAAACTGTGCAAAGTAACATCAAGATTTGTTGTTAATAAAGCAGCAAGAGCAGAAGACCTAAAGTCCTGGGGCTTTATCTAAACTTGTACCGATATGATCTATTTTCATAAGAGGTCGCAACGGATAGGACGTAATAAATTTTGAAAATTTTTATCAAGATTTGATGAAATATGCGGCTGCGAGAGCAGTAGACCTAAAGTCGTTTAAACATTTATGTCGGAGCTATATCTAAATTAAAACCGATATTCTTCAATTGCAACATTGTTCGTACTGTGCAAAAAAAAACTTGCTTCTGTCAAATTTCTGCAAACTCGGACCAGAAGTGCAACAGGAGCATTGCGGACGGACAGACAGATACTGTTAAAACAGATTAGTTCGGGATTCAGCGTCGATCGGTACACTTATCTACTGTGGGTCTTGCTCAAAAACTTTTGGTTGTTACAATCATTTGACATTAAACTAACTTATAATACCCTGCTTCATAGAGTGGTGTAGGATATAAAAAATTGTCAAATACGATAGATACTTAGGGTGGTTAAATTTTAAAGGCGGATGTTGAATGTGAACCACACCTAAATGTCAAGTTTTTTTCTACATTTCATTTGATATTTCTCAACTTCAGACTAACTCAATTAAAACCATGGAAAGATATATAAGTTAGCGACGCGTTAAAGTTATTCAGCCTTATTATGAAAATGGGCAACAGTGGAAGATCAATTTTAGAAAAAAAATCATCTTCAATGATGAGGCACTTTTTCACGTCAGTGGATTCGTCAATAAGCAGAATTGCCGCATTTGGGCGAATGATAATCCAAGAGTGATAGTCGAAAAAACAAAGCCCCCACATAGAGTGACTGTTTGGTGCGGTTTATGGGCTGGCAGCATCATCGGGCTATATTTTTTCCAAATTGAGGCCGGTCAGGCAGTTGCTGTGGATGGTATCATCGTGAGATGATAACGCACTTTTTATGGCCCGAATTGGAAGATATGGATGTGGACGATAAGTGGTTTCAACATGAGGGTGCTACTTGCCACACAGCTAACGAGCAATGGCTCTTTTACGCGACAAATTCAATGGCCTAGTTATCTCACGTCGCGGCGATGCTAATTGGCCGCCAAGATCATGTGATTTGACACCGTTGGACTTCTTTCTTTGGCGTTATTTGAAAGAGAAGGTGTACGTCAATAAGCCAGCAACAACTCAAGAGCTTAAGGATTAAATAATACGGCACATTAACGGCATAGAACCTCAATTATGCCTCAGCGTCATTAAAAATTTGGGCCATCGGATGGAGGTGTGCCGCCGAGGGGCCGGCGGCCATTTGACCCAAACATTTGTTCCATACATACTTAAACCTTACCAGTATTATCATAATAAAAAGAAATGACAATAATTTCCTAAATAATTTGTGTTTTATTGAAAATCATCGGCCCTATTTTAACCACCCTATAGTTATGATATTGATCGTATTGGCCGGTCTGGTGATGTCATTATGTGTGAAGTGCAGTATATTACAAAGGATCTTAACACGGTGCAACACGCGATTTCGGGACTCAATGCTAATAATTGTTTGTGAAAGTAGCCCCAAAAAGAAGAACTTCTGTATTATTAGTTTGGTCAAGGTACATCAAATAATAATTTAATAATTAATTTGAAGTTAGTAAGTATCGTATAGGGGAATTTGTCACGCTCTTTTGTTTGTTATAACTCGAGAACCACAAGTCCGAATAAGCTGAAAAAATTTCAAAAAAAATAGCAATTCCTTTAATCAGTTCATACAATGTTTCGCTGCATAAGCAACAGTTTCGCAATTATAAATAAATGTATGAAGAAAAAAAATAATTTTTTGCTTAAAAAATTAAAGCTTTTTTTTAATTCATAAAAAATACAAAACGGTAAAATTTACCTATTACTTTCACCTAAAGTCACATAACCTATGAACAAAATGACACATCGATCATGAAAATCGATTTACGCGTTTCGCTTTTATGCACAATTAAGTGAAGGTATGAGTTTCAAAAATTTGCTCGAGATATGCACAAAATTCTGTGGAAAAAACATTGATAACTTTTTAATTGATTCTTTATTGTGAATAAAATAAACTTTACGCTTTTCTTACACAGAAAAAAAAGAGATTTTTATATGTTATCTAAGCATGGAAACAAAATTTAGAGCATTTTCAATTATTGTCACTTTCCATCCTCTTTGAAATTGACGCTTGTGGTTCTGATGACCTTATTTTCTTCGTAGGTTGTTCATATTCATGTTCTGAGTCTGCATTATCATCCGAGATAGACATAATATTCAAGGGCATGTTTTGTTCAGTGTGTCCACAAATTTCAATGTCATCTCCAAACTGCAAAATTTTAGAACTCCACCAACAAACTTCCGCATGCAATGCATCCAATTTTTCGCCTTTGAATCTCTTTTCCATTGGCATGGTCACCTTTTGAATCTCTTTTCCATTGGCATGGTCACCCGGTGGAACCTCTCTCCTTGTTCGTCGGATTCCCGAGGTAATTGTTCCAAAAAGGTATCAAGGTGGCAATGCATGTAATGTAATGCATTGATTTTTTCAAAATAATACAGCAAGTTGTCCATTCGTGTCTGTATGTCATCTCGCTGTACACGGTTCTTTCCTAAAATGCCTTCGATGACTTTCTTCAATGCATCCCGCACATAGGTGGTTATAATGGTTCAAATGCATATTTGTGAAATGTGGGTCGAATTTCTGTAAAAAAAAAAAGCACGCAGGTAGCAAACGGAAAAACACACATAATTAGGTCACTTTCCTTTTTTCCCATTAATTGACTGCGAGCGGATTAGGTATCATAAATGAAAAAGGACACCAATTCAGTGTCCACGCACATTTATGAGCAATCATAAAAATCAAATAACCTTTTGTTTATTACTTATTCGTTTTTTAAATTCTGAGAATCATAAAAAAGTCATCAACGTTTTTTCCAAAGAATTTTGTACATATCTCGAGCAAAATTTTTAAAATTCCTACCTTCACTTAATTGTGCATAAAAGCGAAACGCGTAAATCGATTTTTATGATCTATGTCTCATTTTGTTCATAGGTTATGTGTCTTTATGTGAAAGTAATAGGACTTGACACTTTTTACCGTTTTGTATTTTTCATAAATTCAAAAATAAAAACTTTATATTTAAGCAAAAAATATTTTTTTCTTCAGACATTTTTTTACTTACTTATATGTTACTGCGAAACCGTTGATTATGTAGCGAAACGACAACAAAAGGGCCTAAAACGTGACAAATTCCCCTATACGATACTTACTAACTTCAAACTAATTATTATTTGATGTACCTTGACCAAACGAATGATGCAGAAGTTCGTCTTTTTGGGGCTACTTTTACAAACAATTATCAGAATTAAGTCCGAATCAGTCACCTGAAAAATGTTGTACTGTGCAATGGATTATATTGATTTAAAATTTTGGTTGTTCTGCACACCTCAAATCCTAGCAGTGTTCCCAGAACAGTAAACCTCCTGCGAATGATTATACAATCAAGTAATATTAGTTTGTTGGTAATGGATTTATCTGAGCTGCCTCCACACATACGTTCATGTATGGAGTCAGTTTTGTAATTATCACAGCAAGAGTACAACGACCAGGCCCAATATAGATTTAAGTTAACCTGCCAATTTCAATCGTTGCGATTTATATCCATAAACAGCCCGAACAATAGAGCCAAATTTGTCAGGGCAATGAAAGATATTGAATAGAAAATCCCAAAAATTCGGTAGAAAAGTTACCATGCCAGCAAAAGCGAATAGAGAAAATGAAAAGAATAAGGCAATCCGTTATTATAAACGAGTAAGTTATTCGAAACGTCGATAAAATCATTGACATGAGCACATTTATGTAGACGAAGTAAAACGGAATGACCCATTGAATAGGCAATAACACGATTTGTTTCAAATCAAATTCACATCGACAATTTCCATTAGAGGTGTGAGATGAAATGTCGTTTTCTGTTGATGATTCTAAATTAATGAGCATATTTTGGCCTTATTGAAAATGGCCAATAAGTGCAAAAATTGTAACAAATTGATGACTTGACTATAAGGCTAACGTAGTGTTCACAGTTTTACAAAATGTTTGCTAATTTTTTAAGGATTAGCCATTTTTAACACAACGTGAGTCATACACGCAAAGAAAAAATATGGTTACTATGTGGTGAAGAAAAATAAAGAGCTATAAGAGCTATTAATACTAAAGTCGAACAAAGGGGGAAAGACAGTGGCAATAGATAAAAAGGACTACGACCTTAAAATGAGAAAAAATTTTATGGACATGTGCTCATACAGACGCTTAAAAGGGGATCCTACTTCGAGTCTGCAAAACAAAAACAACAAATTAGTGGACAAGTTATTCAGCTTACATTTAATTAGCCAAAATGACAAATATAAATTAACCAATCCGACAGCAATAGCGCACAGAATCTACATACTTCCCAAAATCCATAAAGAGGGTACACCACTACGACCGATTTGTTCCTCCATAAACTCACCGGCGTATGGACTTAGCAAATACCTTATAAATATTTTAAATAACATGACAAGAGAATCACCGTATAATGTAAAGGACGCAGGGGACTTTAAATCTAGGATTAATAACACACATATTGACGATGACGAAACTTTAATTTCATTTGACGTGGTATCCTTATTCCCTAGCATACCAGTAAATCTAGCTATTAAGACTATAGAGGAAAAATGGACTAATATAGAGGAATTCACCAGAATCCCAAAAGACTTGTTTATTGAATTACTGACTTTTTGTATAAAGGACAATAGATATTTCAAATATGAAGATAGAATTTTCGAACAGAAGAAAGGGATGCCAATGGGTTCACCGGCATCGCCGGTTATAGCCGATATTATCATGGAAGAGTTACTAAGAGTTTCAATACAAAGAATGAATACAAAGCCTAGACTTATGACTAAATATGTTGACCACCTTTTTGTGATTTTAAAGAAAAGTGAAACTGACAACACTCTTCAAATACTTAATCCATTCAATCGACAAATACAATTCACAATGGAGAAAGAATGTGACCAAAAACTTCCTTATCTTGACTCTATAATTCACCGACAAGGCAATTTGTTAAAATTGGATTTTTATCAAAGACCTACATTAATAGATTTTCACTCCAAACATCCTCGACGAATTATAATTAATACAGCGACAAACTTTATTAACAGAGTTTTCAACATAAGTGACAAAAGTTTCCATAGTGACAATGAAACACGGATTAAGAACGTATTCAAGAAAAATGACTTTCCAATTAAAACCATAGAGGACTTAATTAGACGGACGAAAACCAATTATGACCAAACAGTTAAAGAAAAAAGAATAATAACTTATAAAGCAATGACGTACATACGAGTACTTGGTTTCTCAGAAAGGTTCAACAAATCGGACGTTTATAATAATGACAAATTTTTATTAGGGCCCCGAACGTTTAGGACAGTTAACGAATTATTTAGTAAGGCAAAATCGAAGGTGGACAGTGAAGAAAAGTCCAATTTAGTCTATAAGATTAAATGTGATGGTGACAAGTCCAACGTATGCCAAAAGGTATGTGTTGGCACTACTGGGACAAAACTAAAGACTAGACTTTCTTCTCACAAATCTGACCTAAAAGCTGTTGATAGACCAATCGAGCAGAAGAATGCCCTTGCGGACCACTGTACTTTGACTGGACACAAGCCAAACTTTAACGACGTAGAAATTTTAGCACAAGAGAGGAATTATAAGAGAAGATACACTTTTGAGATGCTTTACATCAACGACGTTCCTACATCTAAGAGAATAAACTTTAGTTCAGACACGGATAAATGTGCACGTACATACAGACATATTGCTAATAAGTACCGACGGAAAGACATACAAAATTATGTTATTCGTGATAGAAAGTCGTGTATTGTTGTAATTTTATGTTCTCGGTTTTGTTTTAGTGATCACCCCTGATGATGAACGACGAAGTCTTTTCAAAATATTGCGTTATTTAAAATTAAATAAATTATAAAAAACACCAACATCTGTTTTTTGCTTATGACCTCAAGCCTAACAATAACTGAAAAATAAACAACAAAAGGTCAACTATACAAATACTAAAAAGTCACTGCAATAATAATATGTTCTTCGCAATAAAATTATGTCCGTTGCAACCATAGTATTGGTTTATGAATTTAATTTTGACAATATTATAATTGCCGCAATATTACTTATAGTATTGTTGAAATGTAACAACAGTATTATTGCCAAATTAAAAAAAATGAAAATATGGTTGTAGCAACAATATAAATATAGTTGGTGCGATAATTGCTATTTTTCTTCATTTGAATATGCTTTTTAGAACACTGCCATTATTACGGATCTAATGCAATATCAATACTTATTATATGGACGTTAAAATTTTTCAAACAAATTGCTTTGGCTTTGTTTAACTATAATAGTTTTGATAAAAACGCTTACGTTTTGTAAACTGATTTTTTTCTACTTTTAAATAAATCAATCTTATTATTTTGATTTAGATGTATTTTAAAATAATTTCCATAATTCCATAAATCTATTATCTATTTCCATAAATCTATTATAGACAAGTTATCCCTAATAAATAATTTTGGGGATTATTGTAAAGGGTGGTTAAATTTTAAGGGCCAATGTTAAATGTGAACCACATCTAAACGTTTTTTTCTGCATTTCATTTGATATTTCTCAAATTGAACCATGAAAGATACCCAAGCGAGCAACGCCTTAGAGTTATTCTGGTTTATTATAAAAATGGGCGTTAAAATCAATATGCACATCGTGCACTTCCTGACTTTTTCGATCAATTTAATCATCCAAATGTGCGTACAATCGGAAAAATAAAACCGGGTCTGTAGAAGATGTGAAAACACCAGTGCATGCTCGTACTGCAGAAAATATTGCTGCTGTTCGCAATAGTGTGGCCGAAGAGCCGTCCACCTCAACTCGTCGTCGTGTAGAACAATTGCACCTCTCACGCTCGTCGTTGATGAACATTATCCATAAAGACAATTGACTCAAGAACTAAAACCTTTTGACCATTCCAAACGTCATCAATGGTCAGAATGGGGGCAAGAAATGACAACAGTGGATGATCAACTTTAGAAGGAAATCATCTTCATTTATGAGGCACATTTCCACCTCAGCGGATTCGCCAATAAACACAACTGCCGCATTTGGGCGAATGAGAATCCCACGAAGAGTGACTGTCGAAAAAACAATGCACCCACAAAGAGTGACTGTTTGGTGCGGTTTACGAGGGCTGCTATATATATTTCTGGCCTAATAATGAAATTGCGAATATCTGTCATCAAAAATGGTTTTATTGTTTTTCAAAGTATTCTCCAGCATGATTTATACACTTTTGCATGCGCTCAAGTCTTCAACAGCATCTTCTGGCGACGAAAATCGTAGACCACGCATTTTTTTCTTGATGTGCGGGAATAAATTGAAGTCATTGGGTGCCAAGTCAGGGCTGTACGGCAGACGACCCATCAATTCAACGTTTTGGCCGGTCAAAAAGGCGCTGGTTTGAGCCGATGTGTGAGAGCTTGCATTGTAATGGTGCATTGTCTTTCAAATTTCTCCGAAGACTTCAGGCAAACAAATTGTGGTGTACCACTCAGACTTGGCCGTCCTATCTTGCTCAATCGAAACAGTCGTCACATGACCAGTTTTGCCGAAGAAACAGAGGACCATTTGCTTCGAAGTGCTTCTTCCACGAACAGCTTTCGTTGGATTTGACTCGTCTTCGAATCCCACAGAGTCGATTGCTGTTTTCTTTCGGGCTCATACGCATAGATCCATGATTCGTCACCTGTGACGATCTTATAAACCTCTTTTGAAGCGCCGCGATCGAATGTTTTCAAACTTTCTTTGCACCAATCGACCTTTTTTTGAGCGATTGTCAAATTGTACGGGATCCAACGAGAACAACCCATATTTACGGCCAGGTGCTCATGCAATATCGAATGTATGCTGGTGTAAGAAATGCCCAAGGATGCTTCTATCTCACGGTGTGTCACAACGACGATCTTGCATTATCAGTTCACGCATCAATGTTCTCTGGCACAACGGCCGTTTTTGGACGACCTTCGTCTTCGAGCGATCGTTGGCCACGATTGAATTCATTTAACCAGTTTTTCACAGTGCTATAGAATGGTGCTTCATCGCCATACAAAGATTTAAGTTCATCGGTGCACTCTTGTCGTGATAATCCATGTCGAAAGTTGTGAAAAATGATCGCACGAAAATGTTTACGAGTTAATTCCATATTTTGCCAAATTGATTTTTTCAAGTCACTGTAAACAACACAAATGATGGTCGTACGTCAAAACGTTCTGAGTACGTTTATGCTAAAAAATGTCAAACTTTCCAATGGAAATGTCAGATGGCGGCAGGCAACACTTAGTGTTGCCTAGGCCAGAAATATATATAGCAACCCTCGTATGGGCTGGCGGCATCATCGGGCCGTATTTTTTCCAAAATGTAACCGGTCAGGCAGTTACTGTGAATGTTGTTCGCTATCTTGAGACGATATATGGTTTCAACAGGACGGTGTCACTTGCCACACAGCTAACGAAGTAATGGCTCTTTTGTGCGACAAAATCAATGGTCGTATTACCTCACGTCGCACGTTGGGGTATTTGACCACCAAAATGGAGATTAATTGAAAAATGAAAATTTAGATATCCGATTAAAGTTTTATACTCGATTATTGTAGACAAAATTCTCTATCTTTAGGGAAGGAATCGATAACATATATTGCTTAATTCAATTTTTGTGTTGTCTCAAAGTTCGTAATTGTTTTTCGATTTTTCCGCTTTTTTGCAAAAAGTGAATTTTTTGTATTTTCAAGTGCAAGTTTTTCCATTTTTGCCATTCAAAAAAAAAGTATTATTATGGATCCTTCAACTTCAGGTAAATTCGAACAAAAAAAGCATTTGCATGTCGACATTTACCCTGTGCAACTATTTTTAGTCGCTTATGGAAAAAAAGTCTAAATTTTAGCCATTCTTGAGAAGTATGTACAGTTTTAAAATGGTACCGGTCAACTTCGTGTTCTGAAATTTAAATATTTTTAAAGCTTAGGAACTGTACTAATATAATAAACAAAAATATCTTGCGCGATTTTGAGCCAATTCGTATATTTACAGATTTTCTAAAAATATTTACATTTAAAAATGTAGAAAATTAACAGTGACTCTACTTATTGTGTTTACATTTAAATCGTTGTTGTATATATTGTTATTGTTATCTATATTTGTAACTAACGGTGCATTGCCATGCACCCTAAAGCAATTATTTTTTTTTCATATTAGCAACAAAATGGTCACGATAACTATTTTAAAGATTTTTTGTTAAATATAATTTCGTGTCAATATTCGGTGATATTTTAAACTCTACCATTATAGATGTATAAGGTGTTAACACTTCGGTGTGTCTGGTTTTTATTTATTATTTTTAAGTACAAAGCAAAAGTGACAATTCAAACGTGATGTTCCAAAAGGAAAATATAAAGATTTAACCCCGTTTTCTTTTCACAGCAACATTAATAAATTTACGAATACCATTGAGTTATGAAGCAAAAAATGTTCAATATTATAAAATACTTTGCTTAGTAGTTCTTTAATAAAAATATCAAATTATTATTTTTTAAAAATATAGCTTTTATTACATTTGTTCACAACTAATAGAAAAGTATTACATAACACAATGTTAGCAACTTTATTCTCATGTTAGTTCGAATTTAAAATTAAGTTACGGCCAACACATAATAATTTTTTGTTGAAATATCTGTAAGGCTTTATAAAGCCGGTCAAATGTTTGGGAATTGTATAGTATGTAACAGCGCCCATATTAAATATCATGGCTTAGGCATTATTTTGGAATCTGAGGGGTTTGCATTCACAGAGTTATATTAATATATATTAATAAGATTTTTTCAGCTGTCGGTTTTTAATTTTTTTACTAATTTCTCAGCCGATTTTAGTACTATTAACGATAAAAGATGGACCTCTTTGAAGGCTATCATATTGATATTTCAAGGTTCCGCGTGGGATATACACATCGAAAGTTATAGCACAATATCGGATGTAAATATATATTTTTGAAATACTATAATCCATTTTGTCGCCAGTTGATTGCCGAATTTAATTAAATTAACTGCAATAGACAGAACTCACTTAGGGCTATCAAATTGATCTCTGAAGGCTCCACGTGGGATATACAAATCGGGAGTTATAGCCCGATATATGCCATAAATGTGTTTTTTCGACGTAATATCGCCGATAGTAAGGTCATTTGAATTGCGATTTTGATTAAATTAAGTGCAAAGGATGCAGATTGTTGAGGGCTATAATTCTAGTATTTGAAGGTGCCACGTGGAATGCATACATCGGAAGTTATAGCCCAATATACGTTAAAAAATTATATTTTTGTCATATCTTTTCCGATGTTTCGGCCATATCTAAGCCATTTTAAGGCAGATTTTGATAAAAATCAACTGGAATCGGCTAATATTCTCAGAAATAGTAAATATAAGTAAAAATTACATCGCCGGAAAGCGTCCTTTAATTAATCTCCATTTTGGGGGTACAATACCCCACTGTGCGTCGTGGCGATGTTAATAGGCCGCCAAGATCATGTGATTTGATACCGTTGGACTTCTTTCTTTGGGGTTATTTGAAAGAAAAGGTGTACGTCGATAAGCCAGCAACAATTCAAGAGCCAAAGGATGAGATAATTAGGCACATTAACGGCATAGATCCTCAATTACGCCTCAGCGTCATCGAAAATTTGGACCATCGGATGGAGGTTTGCCGCCGAAGTCGCGGCGGCCATTTGACCGATATTTTGTTCCATACATAATTTAACCATACCAATATTAGCTTAGTAAAAAGAAATGACAGTAATTTCCTAAATAATTTGTGTTTTATTCAAAATCAACATCGGTCCTTATAATTTAACCACTCTTTATAATTGTGTGTGATCATACTATGATTTTGGGGATAATACTATTGTTGTAAGGATCATAGTATGGTTGTGGGGATCATAGTATGGTTTGAATCAATACTATTGTTGTGAGAACAATTATATTGTTGTACCACAACCATAGTATGATGGTCTTCGAATATCGTTATACCAAATATATTTTTTTCTACGTGTCTACGCGACATACGCACAGAAAACCATTTTATCCTGAGCGTGTTATTTTGTAATCACAACTTATGAGAAAAATACAGGGTGGCGCAAAACTACCGTTGTGGTGTGAATGTTTAAGGCCATAGAGTCCCTTGCAGTGTGGACTATGGCTCCATCTTGCTGGATACACAACTGTGGATGGTTTTCTACAGCTAGCCTCAAAAAATTGTTCAACATCGTTCGATATTAAGCACCATTAACCGTAACTGAGGCGCCATGTGCATTTTCGAGAAATATAGACCAATGATGCTTTCAGATGATACACCAAACAGTACACTTAAGTGGGTGTAATTGTTGCTGATGAACTGTTCTGGGATTGTCTGAGCCCATATCTTGCAATTTTGTTTATTTAGGAAACCATTTAATTGGAAATGGGCATCATCGCTCATTATCAAATTGTTAATAAAATCGGGATTTTTTTGTTCTTTATGTCGGAATGAAATGGCATAATCAAGCCGTTGTGTATAGTTCCATTTCGAGTTCCCTAAGTTTGCTTCACAAAATTCTGAAATAAAATTAAAAAATATAAAAAAATTTAAAAAGTTATTAAACACTCAAAGTGCAACGGTTGAGCCACCCTGTTTGACTACAGAAATTCGGTAAACGCCAAATGCAACTTGTACAGCGAAACTGTTTTCAGTGGGTAGTTACTAAACTTTGACACCAAATATTTATCAAACATAAAAAAACAAACAGTTCTTAAAATTACCAAGTAAACTTCTATACAACTAGAACAAGAATAAACAAAGTTATTGTAATATGCCTCTAAAGATAGAATAAAGGCTCGTTAAGTTCTGTGTTTATTTCCCAAAGTATTCAAAATTGAAGAAAGCACGTTTCTCTGTACGTGTGAGCAGATAAAATACAAAAAGTCGAACAAAAAGCGAAAGAAACGTGGACAAAATCATTGTCTCTATTGTCCAACTGCAAGTGCGGCTGAGTTTTATTGGCCATATTAACAGAAGACAGCAAAATTATTACAGCAACAACAGCAAAAACTGCTGGAACAACATTTGACCTCCACCAAAAATACTGGGCAAACCAAAAAAAGCTCTAAACAAACTTACATTCAAATGGCCACTATCATCATTAGCTCTGGCCATAACGTCCTTTAAATACATGAGGGAATGAAGTGTGACGGACATGCTTCCGATTTCGGTCACTTTGTGTGTTAATCTCTTGGCCATTCTGGTGACATGCAAATAAAAATGTGACCGAAGACGTTCTCCCAATAGACTTGAGTTCATTTATTGGAAATTGTCTGCCACTTAGGACAGCAGAATGGTTTAATTGCTCGTTAAGCCATAAAAATATTTTCCGCAGTATAGTAGGTGAAAAGTAGAGCGTACCAGGTTACAAGTAAAAAAAAAAAGTTCGCCGTACACCTTCGAATATGAAGTATTATTGAAAGGTAGTTTCAAATTTTTTTTTTTTTATGCCGAACGTAGGGGTCGCGCTTTTACATTTTTCTATATAACTTCTGCATTTATAAACGGATTTTAAAGTGTGATACATCGATGTTTTTGTCTCGACGAGGCCGATTTTTTTGTCTTTGAAGTCATTGCTTTGAAGTCAAGCACCCCCTTCTGGTACTTACCCATCATATCTCAGTTGCTACTACCCTAATGTACCACTCTAATATCAGTTATATAGAAAACTGTAAAAGCGCGACCCCTACGTTCGGCATAAAAAAATAAAAAATTTTTTTTTGAAACTACCTTTCAATAATACTTCATATTCGAAGGTGTACGGCGAACTTTTTTTTTGAGGTACGCCCTAATACATACTATACCAATATTATCATAATAAAAAGAAATGACAATAATTTCCTAAATAATTTGTATTTTTTTAAAAATCAACATTGGACCTTAACATGTAACCACCCTTTACAAAATACTCCTTGCATGCATCTGGAATTTGAAAAAGATCAGATTTAGTATAATAATATTAGATGCTGCTTTACTTATATATTATGACTACGAGTACTAGAGCGGCGCACGGTGGTAATGAATCAATTTACTTTGTTTTTTTGTATTTTCTAAATATCAGTGTTTATTTTTCAATTTGTATTTTCCCAATTTTAATTTGAGTATTGTCAATTTCGATTCGCATATTCTCAATTGCTATTTGTCTTTTCTCTATTTCAATTTACGTTTTTTTAATTTCAATTTTCTCTATTTCAATTTGTGTTTCTCTTTTTCAGTTTGAGTTTTCTCAATTTCCCTATTTCAATTTGAGTTTTTCTATTTCATTTTGTATTTCCACAATTTCAATTCGTCTTTTCTCAATACCAATTTGTATTTTCTCAATATCAGTGTTTATTTTCTAAATTTCAATTCGTATTTTCTAAATTTTAATTCAATTTGTATATTCGCAATTGCTATATCTCATTTCTCAATTTCCATTTGCGTTTCTTAATTTCAAATTGCATTTTACCATTGCATTTCTCAATTTGTATTTTCTCAATTTTCATTTGAGTTTCTCAATTTCGAATTGCATTTTCTCAGTTTCTCAATTTTATTTTGTATTTTCTCAATTTCGGTTTGCGTTTCTCAATTTTAATTTGTTTTTTTCTTAATTTCAATTTGTATTTTCTCAATTTCAATTTTATTTGTAGATTCTAGAGTCAAGGGGGTTTAAGAGGTTTAAGTTTTAACAAACACCAGCACTAAGTCATAATACTCGTACTGAGTACTTCAGTAAGATTTAGGGTGTAAAACGCTTTGCAGGCCTAAACTAGACCTAATTACAAATTTTTCAACAAACATTGTCAACCTACATTTTCACCGAAATAATACAGACAACAAATTTAACAGTCTTGTCTTTGGTTATCATGTTGTTGTGTAATTCCAATTCATTCATCTCCCCGCGTCTCGTAATTAAGTCTTAAGGCAATCAACTGCGTCGCCATGTACCAAACGTGAAACCGAATCATTTGCAAACACATCACCGAGTTATGCCGTCACTTTACCACCAAAACAAGCTGAAAGGCGGCAAAGACATTCGTTTCGAAGTGTCATGCAACAAATCGCACCAACGGTCGCCTGCGACGCAATTTGTTGAACTTTTGTTGTTGGAATAAAAAAAAAATGATGAAGTGTCTTTAATTTCCACCAACTTTTTGATGCGTTCAGACCTGAATTAAGTATTGAATGAATGTTACCGTGCCGAACAGATGTATTCCTCGTATCGCATGTATCTTCTGTGTAGAGAGGAAGAGGGCGGAGTTCTACTTTACTCGTACACTCCACGGAATGATAGAGTGTATACAAAATTTGTCATTCCGTTTGCAACACCTCGAAATATTGATTGGAGGCCCTATATAAGTACAGTACGCACAGTGGTTCACAGCTTATTTCAACCAACAACCATATAAATATAAACCGATTATATCTTCTGAGCTAAATAAAATTTCTATGCAACGAAATGAAGAATTGTTGACAAAACAGTCCTAGCATAATGTGTGAAAAAATAAAGTAGAAAATAATTTTTGCCTGGCCTGGGAGAATTTAAAAACAACTTTGGATGTGTTTCTTTTTTATATAGACTATATAACTACGAGTATATAACTTGATTTTTATAAATATCCCACATTTTTTTTATTATTTAGCAAATACTTAGTAGGGACATAAATACTGTTACACACGTTTTATGCTGCAAAATAAAAAGTTCTGAACGTTTTTTGGACCAAATAATTTTTAACATATTTATTGATGTATATTGTACCCAAAAATAATCTACTTATTCGAAAAGTCCGCCTTTTGCCTTTACACACGCCTTAAGTCGCACTGGCCAATCGTCAATAGCTGCACGAACCTCGTTCATTGGAAAATTGTCCACAGCTCGAACCAATCTTTTGTGACAAACCTTGTCCTCTAAAACCGTCCACAATTTGTAATCCAATGGACTGCCTGAGGGCCATTCTTCAGAGGAAAAGAACGCTGGCAAATAGTGTCGAAGCCAGGCCTAGGACGTTTTAGCCTTATGGGCCGGCCCAGAATCCGGCTGGAAAGTCCATAGCTGGTTTTGGAAAAGGGAATTGTTAAGAGGCTTAACAACAGCTTCCAAAACGGTTTCTTGGTAAACTTTGACCGATTTTTTGACTTCTTTGTTTGCAGAAACGCAGGTCAGTGACCCCATCGTAAGAGACACCCCACCAAACCATGACTGAAGCTGACCCTTTTCCACCCTTGGGATCAGTTCAGATGTTTCCTTAGATGATCGCGTGTACACTCTATCATTTTGCTTGTTCAATTTTTCCTAAACGGTAAACATTTTTCTATCGGTGAACAAAATTTTTCTGTGCAAGTTATCAGAGTGCTTCACCAAAAGACGTTTGCATTTTTCAATCCTATTTTTTTAAAGCTGCAGTCAACAAATGTCAGGTGCGTCGTTTGAAAGCCCCAAGTCCCAAGTCGTTTTTACAGATTCGACTCATGGACTTTTGCGTGATATCCATCTGTTTCTGCCATGATTTTCTGTGTTCGAAGCGGATTTCTGTGAATTCTTGATTTAACGGCTTTGATGACATGCGGTGTTCGAATAGAGCGTGCACTTTGGATAAATGCAAATACTCAAGGCAGTATTTGCTGTACGGCGAAGGGCATATACGATTCCGTCTGGCCGAATTCAACGACGATTTTACTTGTTCATTGACACATCGATAAGCTAATATTCGTTGCATTCACCATCTGCGTGGGTGCTGGCCGGCGTGATGTCTGTGGTACTTGGAAATTTTCGTCACAAATCAATTTTGCCAAAAGAAAAATGTGCATTACAAATGTCGCATTTGTGATAATTTTGTTAGACAAGACCACAAAGAATCAAGCGAAAAACCTAGATTCAAATCGATGGAACACCATCGATGTCTATAATAAACCACCGTATTCCTGTCTATGTCTATCTAGATTGTTTGTATGGACAAAAAAATGGAAACATTTTCTTTGGTTTTCTTGGAAACAAAAATTAGTTTCTCCATGAACAGGGCAAGAAAACTTTTTAAATGGTTCAATCTATTTCAAATTAAACTACAATACAATTTAAGACACTTCGCTCTTTTGTACTGTTTTCATTAGAATTCTACAATTCTACAGTGTGAACAGATTACAATGATACAAAAATTCCGTTGCAAAAGAGGAATTTAAGTTGAAATCTACAAATATTTATAATCGTAATGGATATTCGGTTCGATATGCCATAATACTTAGTAGGGACATAAATACTGTTACAACATTGAACACACCCATTTCATACCCGGTAATGTCATATGGGTTTTGAAAGCTAACCTCAATAGCGTTAGTCTGCAACGGGATTTTAAAATTGTTTCAACTTTCATCATGGAGTGGTCAGATAATGAGAACCGTATCGCTGTAATAGCGCTTTTCAAGTGTGAAATGAAAAAAGCGATATTTTCTAAACGCTCCGGCCACTAGGGAATAGCCGCATGTGCGTCTACCGATGCATAAAACTGTTTGAGGAGACTGGAGATATAAAAGACCGCCATCGGTCGGGCCGCCCACGCTCTGTTCGAACACCGCATGTCATCAAAGCCGTAAAATCAAGAATTCACAGAAATCCGCTCCGAAAACAGGAAATCATGGCAGAAACAGATGCAGATCACGCAAAAGTCCATGAGTCGAATCATTAAAAAAGACTTGGGACTTGGGGCTTTCGAACGACGTACCGGACATTTATTGACTGCAGCTTAAAAAAATAGGATTGAAAAATGCAAACGACTTTTGGTAAAGCACGCTGATAACTTGCACAGAAAAATTTTGTTCACCGATGAAAAAATGTTTACCGTTCAGGAAAAATGTAAGAAGCAAAATGATAGAGTGTATGCGCGGTCATCTAAGGAAGCATCTGAACTAATCCCAAGGGTGGAAAAGAATCCTCACCCAGCTTCTGTCATGGTTTGGTGGGGTGTCTCATACGATGGGGTCACTGACCTGCGTTTCTGGAAACCGTTTTGGAAGCTGTTGTGAAGCCTCTTAACAATACCCTGTTCCAAAACCAGACATGGACTTTCTAGCAGGATTCTGCGCCGGCCCATAAGGCTGGAACGTCCCAGGCCTGGCTTCGAAATAATTTTCCAGCGTTCATTTCCTCTGAAGAATGGCCCTCAGGCAGTCCAGATTTGAACCCATTTGATTACAAATTGTGGACGGTTTTAGAGGACAAGGTTTGTCACAAAAGATACCCCAATATTGGATCTCTTAAGACTGTTTTGGTTCGAGCTGTGGCCAATTTTCCAATGGACGAGGTTCGTGCAGCTATTGACGATTGGCCAGTGCGATTTAAGGCGTGTGTAAAGGCAAAAGGCGGACATTTCGAAAATTTTATTTGGATACAATATACATTAATAAATATATTAAAAAATTCAAAACATTCAGTACTTTTTATTTTACAGCATAAAACGTGTGTAACAGTATTTATGTCCCTACTAAGTATAATAATAATGATAATCGTATTGTACACACAACTATTTTATCGCACATACCAATCAAAGGCGGAAAAAGTATTTAGTTTCAACTGGTGGTGGTGGCAACCAATAGTTTTACAATTAACTTGTTGTTGCAGCAAATTATTAGTGATGGTAACTAAAATTTCTTCATAACCAAAATCGGATTGTTTAATTGTAATTTTTTTGAGTTTAAAAAAAGTAATTTGTTTAGTTTTTCAGTAAAAATCTTTAAGTATCTTTTGCACTTTTTCCTATACATGACCCTCCCTATGTTATAGTGTATGGGTCCAAAAATGAACCCATTGTGTGTTAACAATCTTCTTTCGCAATGATTAAACACACGAGGTGCAAGTAACCTGTTCTGTTCTCTGTGTGTAGGAAAAAAACTTGACATTAAGCAACAAAGGTGTGAGAAAATAATTGCTTGCGCTTATATATGATAGCAATATTTATTGCATTCATTTAAAATATTAAAGTATTCAATTGGCCGCATCGGCTTAGCTCGCAGTTACTCGGCTCAATATTTGCGGCATTATCCCAGCAATACTGTAAGGAATGATTGGCCTTAATCAAGTCAATGTACTTAGCTTGTACAACAAGACTAAGCACCTGACAAAGCCACAGAGAAAATAGTCAAAGAGCTGTCAACTCCCATGGTTACGATGACCAAATAATAGAAGGCGTCGCGGAGAGACCCAGTTGCCAAACTTCGAAAATCGGCAGGGACTACTAAATACAGTAAAAACGAAATTCGGCTGCAATCACTAAATGGTTATAATTGTAATGGATATTCGGTTCAACAGATCGCAAGGTGACAAATATAATCATCGTATTGCAATTTCAACTAATGGACCGGTTATACCAATGAAACACCTTAAATGAATTCAGTTTCCACACGCAGAGAAAAGATATGGTTACTACAAGGCCACGGCAACACTAATATGTTCTCTGCAATAAAAGCATGTTCGTCGCAACCATATTATTCTTTTTAGAATTTCATTTTGACAACAGTATGATTGCTGCAATATTAATATTGTTGAAATGTAACAATAGCATTATTGCCAAATTTAGAAATGAAAATATGGTTGTAGCAACCATATGAACATGGTTGATGCAACAAAAGTATTGTTGTTTAAAATTGAAATTTAAACAATAACATGATTACGGCAATCATACAGTATGGTTGCGACTATGAACAAAACTAAACAGGTTTTATAGAGCATACATGCACTTATATGTGTGTGCGTATGATTTTTTTGATATACAAAAAACATACACACATTACAGTGCATGGTTGTTGTCCATTATAAAAAACAACAAAAACTAAAAGGTAATTCGAGGGATTTTTATTGTGTTTACTTTGTTCGGTGAAATACTCGACTACCGACTGGTTCTCGTTTATTTAAAATCTGCCGGCACTTAATAAGTTTATAGCCATTGATCATGGTTTAATCACATTCGTTACTTGGTGTCTACGGATGGTGAAGTAGCATTCACCCCTATTGGCAACTAAAAGTATTTTGTTTTTTATGAAATGTTCAATAAAAACATGGCCTCTAATATGGCTATGAACTGATTGTAATGCAATTTAAAATAACTAAAAATCTCTATTTTTGAATAAGAACGCCCAATCCTAATAAATAATTTTGGGGATCATAGTAGGGTTGATTAAATCATACTATGGTTGTACGGATAATAGCATGGTTGCGTGTCAATCATACTATGGTTGTATAGGAAAAATACTATGGTTGTGAGGATCATACTATTGTTGTGGCGATCATATTATGGTTGAGTGTGAATCATACTATGGTTGTGGGGATCAAAGTATGGTTGCGAGTGAATCATACTATGGTTGTGGGGATCAAAGTATGGTTGTATACGAAAAATACTATGGTTGTGAGGATTATAATATGGTTGTGGAGATAATAGTATGGTTGAGTGTGAATCATACTATTGTTGTGAAGATCATAATATTGTTGTGCTACAACCATATACCCAATAATAGTATGATCCTCTTCGAATATTCTCACCCCAACCATACTTTTTTTCTGCTTGCATAAATGGTGGTTGTGGCTACCTATAATTTTGTCAATATTTTGTTGTTCATATTGATGATATCCAAACTATCATCATAACCAAAAGCGAAAGTAGTCCTATAATACTGCTTTAAGCAAATCATTAAATCTAATATATTCAGTAAAAATCTTCAACCATCTTTTCCTCCACATGCTTAAAGTACTTCAAGTATATAAGGAAACAGTTTTTCGCCTCTACTAAAAATTTAAAATTTTTTAGTTAAATTAGATTCAAAAATTCTTTTCTGGAGGTTCGGATACTTCGTGTTTTCTACCGATATTACAGTTACAATTACTGAACGTTACAAAGCACCAACCAACATTCGCTTGTACTGATGAAATACTCGAGATGCATGCAACCTCTATCATTCGGTTGGCAAAATATATTTGGTTGTAGCAACGAATTTGTTTTTTGTGTTTGGTATTTAGCGCCGTCCTGTTGCAACCATACATACATAATGACATCTATATTTCATTAATGAACAAACGAGTAACTTCTCTCGAATCACTAAACTTTCCAAAATATAATTATTAAACTCAGTGACTGCACGCAGAAAAAAAGTATGGTTGTGGTGACAATATTCGAAGAGGATAATACTATTGTTGAGTATATGGTTGTGGTACAACAATATTATGATCCTCACAACAATAGTATGATTCAAATACAACCATACTATGATCCTCACAGCAATAGTATGATTCACACATAACCATACTATGATCCCCACAACCATAGTATGATTCACACTCAACCATACTATGATCTCCACAACCATAGTATGATTCACACTCAACCATACTATGATCTCTACAGCCATAGTATGATTCTCACAACCATACTATGAATTACACGCAACCATGCTATGATCCCTACAACCATAGTATAATCACTATTTAGATTTGAATTATGAAAATTATTCAAAAATACATTAAATTCAAAATAATAGGGAGTGATTTATTTCACAGTAGAAAAAAAAGTTTAAATAAACGTAAGCGTTTTTATGAAAAATATTTCAGTTAAACAAAGCTTAAGCAGCTTGTTTAAAAATTTTTAATTTCGATAAAAAAAAGTACTAATATTGCATTAGATCCGTACCAATAACATTTGATCTTAAAAGCATATTTAAATGAAGAAAATTACAATCATACAGTAGATTGCCGTAATCATATTATATGTTAACATAAAACGCACCAACCATATTTTTGTCGCACCAACCATATTAATATTGTTGCTTTAACCATATTTTCATTTTTAAATTTGCCAATAATACTGTTGTTACATTTCAACAATATTAATATTGCAGCAATTATTCTATTTTCAAAAATAAATTCAGTTAACAATGCTATGGTTGCGACGAACATACTTTTATTGCGGAGAATAAATTATTATTGCCGTGACCATGTAGTAACCAGTTTTTTTCTCTGCGTGTAGGACCTATTGTATAACGCAGGCTCTGACTGTCTTTTAAAGAGAAGTTTTTTCGTAGCTTGGATTTTAATATATTTTTTGAAAGTCATGACCAATAGAAACATTGGTCTGTTTTTACTCGGATGCGAACCTGGGTTTTACTTGTGCGATAGTCGTACACGCAAACTACCATGGCGGTAAACAATTATAGCTCGGTCGACTTCTGTATATCGAAAGTCCATTAACACTGGCTTGGCACAAATGCAACATCGAGCTGTTCTCTCTTATATGCTTACCCATTAAACACAAACAAAACTGAATGCTTTCAGTCTTAATGCGTAAGAGGTATTGTAGTTGCATGTTTGCCAGCGTTGTTTGCCATATTATTATTTTAATTATGACCATAGTACGATAGCGGCAATATTGATATTGTTGAAACGTTACAAAAGTATTATTGCCAAATTTAAAAATGATAATATGCTTGTAGCTACCATATAAATATGGTTTGTGTGACAAAAATATTGCTGTTTAAGATTAATGTTAACAATAATATGATTTCAGCAATCATATCGTATGGTTGTGACTATGACTCCTTATAGTACATATGTGACAGCGCCAAGAGAAACGGACCTAAGGGTAAAAAAAATCAATTTTCACTTTTTTTTTATGTGAACATCTGAGCATGCCCCAAAAGTGTTCCCTCCCAGAGATATGCGCGTTTTATGAAAGTGATGGTACACCAAAGATACAGGTATTTAAATCTTTAAAATGGCTCTCCTGAACAAAGCTGGTTTTTACCCTTAGGTACCTTTCTATTTTGCGCGGCACATATATTCTTGGAATTTTAGTTTTTCAATTATAGGAGCCGTGGATGCAGTACCAATCTTTGAGATATTTGCCTAACGTCAGTTATTTGGGCCCATTTTACTACGAATCCAAATATGTGACAGCGCATAGAGAAAAGGACGTAAGGGTAAAAAAATCAATTTTCATTTTTATTCTTTTTTTGATGTGGACAACATCTGAGCATCGAATGAGACCGGTTCAATGCCCCAAAAGTGTTCCCTCCCAGAGATATGCGCGTTTTATGAAAGTGAAGTCGACGATAAGCGCAAATAGAAAGGGACCTAATCTTTAAATTGGCTCTCCTGAACAAAACTGGATTTTAGCCAGTTTTTTATATTGCGCGTCGCATATGAAATTATTTTTAAGATGGTTTAGAAAGTGTGGTTCTTAACTTTAACCTTAGGTTCTTTAAAAATACATTCTTCCAGATCATAACAAGTGACTACAGGTACTATTAATATGATAATGGTTATTCTTGCTATTTCAACATCAATGGATGGTATATTAAATTCGGCCTGGCTGTTAAATGTATACTTCAGCCATAATTTAAGAATTGTTTACAATGCCAGGATGTAACATAACTCATTTTGTTGAGGTGCCCTTTTTGTGCTTGGCAATCACTGATAAATGATGGCGAACATATTCTGCGTTTAAATGCAATGGGCAGATTTGAGCTTGCAGAGAAATCTATAAAATTATTTTTGCCATAAATTATATTTTTCATGTAATACAGAAGAAAAAATTACTCACAACACAAATATACTAGGCCCACAATAATAAATAACGAACTGCAATTTCACAATTTCAACCGCACGATTAAGCCAATCAGTGAAAGCACACATCACAATCAACACTGACTGGCACTCCCATCATCATCAACAGCTTTGTCGAGACAATGCAATCGAACGGTAATAAAAATGTAATCACAGTGTAGGCAGATTATCTGTATATGCGACAGCGCATAGAGAAAGGGACCTAAGGGTAAAAATAATCAATTTTCACTTTTTTTTATGTGGACAACATCTGAGCATCGAATGAGACCGTTCCCATGCCCCAAAAGTGTTCCCTCCCAGAGATATGCGCGTTTTTTGAAAGTGAAGTCGACGATTCTAAGCGCAAATAGAAAGGGACTTAATCTTTAAAATGGCTCTCCTGAACAAAACTGGTTTTTACCCTTAGGCCCCTTTCTATTTTGCTCGTCACATATGTCTAAGGAATTCGACTTCCTTTGAAGATATTAAATACTTTCGTGTGCCCTACATCATATTATACTTATAGTATATTATTAATATTTACGTCGTCGTTCTGTTTGCAACACTGCAAAATATTGATTATGCGTTCCTATAAAAATCTACCCATTTCCGACAGTCTCAGCCAAAACTTCAATATTTGGGGTCGTAGCTTAATGTGCTTTAACTTGAGTACCCATATTGATTATTGATCGACCTTTTTTGATGAATAAATGTTGGGACGCCCTGTTTAAATTAAACAGGGCTCGTCAACAAAAAATTTGATTTGTTAAGAAAATACTTAGAAAAGTTAACTTTTTACCGAACTCCACTTAGAGAACAGATTTGTTGCCACAACAAAATTGTTTGCCAACCGAATATTGGTGGCTGAATGTGTATTCCATCATTACAACCGAATCTTGATTGGGAAGACAGCAATTTTCCGTAGAGAGAACTGTCGCTTTTGGTTGAAGGAAACAATTATGGGTTATCCTTACATACTAAGATGATTATTGGAACTGAATTTGTACATGTAGAGGTTGTTGTTATAGAAAGTTGATTATAATTATTTTTTTAAAAAATTTTATAATAATGATCAGAAAAACCATTCGTCTTTGGATAGATGTTTTAAAAGGCATTGCAGTGATGCCGCAATCCGAAAACATTAATAAAGATATGCCAATATTTATTGTCAACGAATTGGTTGTTAATTTGAATAATAAGGTGGGTATCTACAGAACAAGACGGAGTTTATCGCTAAATTACTGTTAAGCTTGTTTCTATAAGTATTTTCTGCAAATTATTATTTTTCATTTATTTTTTGTTTATACGGCAATATCGTTTGGAAGCATGTACCGTATAAACCAAGAAACTTAAACTGTCTGACCATTTTTGTTGTTGTTTATAAACAGTTTTTGGAAATTTCAAAATGTGTTTTCATCGTAAATGAGATTTTTGTTGTGATTAAAACCAATAACCCTTTTTAGTTGGTTGTAACGGCCAACTACACGCAGAAAAAGAGTATGGTTGGGGTAACAATATTCGAAGAGCACACTATTGTTGGTTAGATTGTTGTGGAACAACAATATTATGATCATCACAACAATAGTATGGTTCACACACAACCATACTATGATCCCCACAACCATATTATGATCCTCATAAGCATAGTATGTTTAACTTACAACCATAGTACGATTCTCACAACCATAGTATGATCCTCACAACCATAGTATAACTTACGCACAACCATACTATGATCCCCAAAATTGTTTGTAAAACTGGAATACGTTGTTATTCAACAATAAAGAGTTTTGTTAAGTATGTTATGTAACAATAGGAGTGATTTATTTAACAGTAAAAAAATTCATTTATTAAAAATATTTTAGTTATACTAATACGTATTTTTTTTGAAAAAAAAATAATTTTTTATTACTTTTATTGCGTAAGAATCGTAAAAATAACATTGTCAACTTAAAAAAATTAATGTTTTTCCGGTATGATTGCCGTAATCATGTTATTGTTAACATAAAATCCATGAAAGCAATACTTTTGTCCAACGAACCATATTTATATTGTTGCAACAACCATATTTTCATTTTTAAATTTGGCAACAATACTTATGTTACATTTCAACAATATTAATATTGCCGCAATCATACTTTTGTCAAAATGAAATTCAAAAACCAATACTATGGTTGCGACGACCACACTTTTACTGCAGAGAACATACTATTGTTGCCGTGACCATATAGTAACCATATATTTTCTCTGCGTGTAAACAGGGTTTGGTCACTACAAAGAACTCATCTGTTGTCACCACCAATTATTGGTACCGAAGTAACATGTACATCACAATTGGTTGGTTGCCATAACCGCCAGTTGTCGCAACCAATAGTTAAACTGAATTCGGTTTCTATAACTGTGTAATTGGCTGTAAATACTGTGATATGGCTGTAGCAATCATCATATATATCGGTTATCAATCTACAGGAATTGTTTTTAAAATAAAAAAAAAATAAAAAAATTAAATGTGGAATCATTCGAAAGGACATTTTATACCATTCATTTTTTTTAATATAATTTCCATTTAATGTTGGCCGCAACTACACTTCAGGATGTCCATTCTGGCGGTCAAATTTTGGATGACTTGTTCGAGCATTTCGACCGGTATGGTTTTAGTGACACGCATAATTTTGACTTCCAAACCCTGAATCGTAGCTGGTTTGTCAGCATAGAATTTGGACTTTGCGTAGCCCCAAAGAAAAAAGTCTTCTTATATACTTAGAAGGGACATAAATACTGTTACACACGTTTTATGTTGTAAAATAAAAAGTACTGAATGTTTTTGGACCAAATATTTTTTAATATATTTATTGATGTATATTGTATCCAACAGAATCTACAAATTCGAAATGTCCGCCTTTTGCCTTTACACACGCCTTAAGTCGCACTGGCCAATCGTTAATAGCTGCACGAACCTCGTCCATTGGAAAATTGGCCACAGCTCGAACCAAAGCAGTCTTAAGAGATCCAATGTTGGGGTATCTTTTGTGACAAACCTTGTCCTCTAAAACCGTCCACAATTTGTAATCCAATGGGTTCAAATCTGGACTGCCTGAGGGCCATTCTTCAGAGGAAATGAAAGCAGTCAAATTGTTTCGATGCCAGGCCTAGGGAATTGTTAAGAGACTTCGCAACAGCTTCCGAAACGGTTTCTTGGTAAATATTGGCCGACGTTTTGACTCCTTGTTCGCAGAAATGCAGGTCAGTGACCCCATCGTAAGAGACACTCCACCAAACCATGAATGAAGCTGGGTGATGACCCTATTCCACCCTTGGGATCAGTTCAGATGCTTCCTTAGATGACCACGCATACACTCTATCATTTTGCTTGTTCAATTTTTCCTGAACGGTAAAAACTTGTTTATCGGTGAACAAAATTTAGTTATCAGCGTGCTTCACCAAAAGACGTTTGCATCCAAACTATTTTTTTTTAAAGCTGCAGTCAATAAATGTCCGGTACGCCATTTTAAATCCCCAAGTCTCAAGTCTTTTTTAATGACTCGACTCATGGACTATTAATCTCACGGGCCACGATTTTCTGTTTTCGGAGCGGATTTCTGTGAATTCTTGATTTAACGGCTTTGATGACATGCGGTGTTCGAATAGAGCGTAAGCGGCTCGACCGGTGGCGGTTTTTTACATATCCAGTCTCCTCAAACAGTTTTATGCATCGGTAGACGAACATGTGGCTAATCCCTAGTGGCCGGAGCGTTTTGAAAATATCCCTTTTTTCATTTCACGCTATTACAGCGATACGGTTCTCATTATCTGACCACTCCATGGTGAAAGTTGAAACAATAATAAAATCCCATTACAGACTAACGCTACTGAGGTTAGCTTTCAAAACCCAGATGACATTAAGGGGGTATGTTCAGTTCTACTATTTAAATGGGTGTGTTCAATGTTGTAACAGTATTTATGTCCCTACTAAGTAGCTGTGATATTACACGATCTAGGTGGCCAACTCACCGGTCTAGAACGTCAAATTTGCTGGTCTTCGTAATTTCCTCTTAATAGATCCATTGCTTGAGCATTTGTATGGCAAGTGGAGCCGTCTTGTTAATTAAGATTACGAACTTCAATTTCAGGAAGCCAAAAGTCCGATATCATGGCGCGACAGCGAGCTCCATTCGCGGTTACGTTCCGACTATTATCATTTTTGAAAAAATATGGACCGATTATTCCACCAGCCTATAAACCGCACCAGACCGTTGTTTTCTCCGCGTATAATGGCACCTCTTGAACCTCTTATGGTTGCTCTTCAGCCAAAATGCGGAAATTATGTTTATTGACGTTGCCGTTGAGCCAGAAATGTGCCTCATCACTGAAGAAAATTGTGGTCGAAATCAGTTTCTCACCGAAAGGGCATTTCCATTATACAGTTGCACAATTTTGAGACGTTGTTTCGGTGTCTTTCCATGATGAAATGGCAAACAATACTAAAGAGATAAAAAATAATGTTGAACACAACTCACGCGAAATCTGTGAAAAGAGGCTATTGAAAAAATACCCCAAGATGAATCACCCTATATATATCTTGAACCATGTTCCATCAATACTACACGCAGAAAAAAAGTATGGTTGGGGTAACAATATTCGAAGAGCATCATACTATTGTTAGTTATATGGTTGTGGCACAACAATATTATGATTTTCACAACAATAGTATAGTTCACACACAACCATATCATGATTCCCATAACAATATTATGGTCCTCACAACAATAGAATTATTTACACACAACCATAATATGATCCCCACAACCATATTATTATTCACACACAACCATACTATGATCCCCACAACCATATTGTGATCCTCATAACCATAGTATGTTTAACGTACAACCATAGTATGATCCTCACAACCATAGTATGACTTACACACAATCATACTATGATCCCAAAATTTTTTTGTAAAGATTAGGTTCAGTTGTTATTTAACAATAGAGAATTTTAGTAAGTAAGTTACATAATTAAACAGTAAAAAAAATTATTTATTAAAAATATTTCAGTTATACTAATTCGTATTTTGTTTCGAAAAAATTTAATTATTTTTACTATTATTGCGGAAGATTCGTAAAAATAACATAGTCAAGTTAAAAAAAAAATAAAATTTTGCCGGTATGAATGCCGATATCATGTTATTGTTAACATAAAACCCATGAAAACAAAACTTTTGTTCCACCAACCATATTTATACTGTTACTACAACCATATTTTCATTTTTAAATTTGGCAACAATACTATTGTTACATTTTAACAATATTAATTGTCAAATTGAAATTCAAAAAACAATACTATGGCTGCGACGACCATACTTTTTTTGCAGAGAACATACTATTGTTGCCGTGACCATATAGTAACCATATCTTTTCTCTGCGTGTATAGAATGTTGGTTATTGCAACAGAAATTCGGTTTATCCAACCGAATTTTTTTAGTTCAGACCGATTTCCAACTGATTTTTTCTCTGTGTGTACATTTAGTCCCTTAACCCTTTCGCATCTGCAGGGATACATATGTCCCAGCAAATGGTTAAAGACGACTGAATTTAAAAGTTTACACTCAATATGGGATATATGTGTACCAAATCGTCGTTTGGAATGTTATCTAACGGTATTTACTTTTTTGGTTGTCTTTCTGAGTTATTTATGTGTTTAGTTTTGTATTAGAAGTTGTGGAGTGCAGTCGCAATTGACAACAAATTATTGTTTTTCCTAAATAAAAAATAATATTATCAAGAAGGAAGTGTTCTGTACTTAAAATAAGTGAAAAACGTTATTACTGGAAGTATTTAGTAAAAGGTAAGTACAATAGATATTTTTTTTATAGTTTTTTTTTTAAGTTTTTCGCTGCGGGACATATTTATCCCAGTCGTCTTTTTTGAGGGGACATATATGTCCCACCAGTCCTGTAAACTTTTTTATTTTAATTTTATTTCTTGTTAGGAAAATGAATCGGAAAGAAATTGAACAACATATGTTGGACTTATCCGATAGCTCACTTAGTAATGATCCTTTTGGAAGTAGTGACAGCGAAATTGATCCAGATTTTCAACCTGAAGATGAAAATATAACTTCAGATAGTGATGATGAGAGAAGTGATGAAAATGATGACGATTCAAACACAACAAATGGTCTACCTACTAAAGAAGATGACAACGAATCCAATTTGAACTTTACCCCTCCGTCACATATTTGGTTTAACCCAGACGATTCTTTTCAACAAAAACAAACATTACCGATATTCCGTTCATGCAGTACCATTATTTCGCGCGAATATAGCCATATTGAATTATTTTATAAGTTTTTCCCAAAAAGCTTGATAAACTACATCGTTCAATACACAAATGAACGTTTGGAGATGCTCAATAAGACAAAACCTAGAGCGAGTAGCATTCCAGAAACTGATAGTGGTGAAATGATGATTGTTTTGGGGGTTATGTTTGTAATGTCATATAACCGCGTACCAAGCATGGAGAATTACTGGTCACACCATTCTTCGTTGTGTAATATGATGATAAAGACAGCAATATCACGAGATAGATTCAGGATATTATCATCTAAAATGTATTTTGCTAGTCCTGAGAAACCTGCAAATGCTACCAAAACATATTATATTGACGACACTGTAGATAGAGCAGACCAAATGTCCACTCTATATGAACTCGATTGAAAATCAAACAAATGGTGGAAAAAGGTTTTCTATAGACTTTTGATGATGTCAGCGGTCAATGCATGGGTAGTTCATTGTTAGCTGAATCGAAAAAAGAAACCTTTTCTTGATTTCCTTGTAACATTAGCAGAAGGTCTTATTGAAGATGGATCAAAAACTGCAACGATTCGTCGCTCCAACAAAAATGGTCGTGTATCCAGAAAAAGAAAAATGCTTGGCAATGTCAGTCTTCATCTTCCCATAGAAGGTCCGACTAGAAGACGGTGTATAAAATGTGCTAACTCAAAAAAGGAAAAGCGAACTAAAACAATTTGTAAAGAATGCGAAATTCCTTTATGCAAAGACTGTTTTGCAGAGTATCATATGTAATATATTTAATTTAAGTGTATAGATCTTATTTTTAAACCTGGAATATATTTTTACTTTACTTTTATTTCATACAAATAAATGAATTTCTTTTATTTTTATTCAGATAGATTGTTTTTCTTGTAGCTAATATTTGTTTCAAAAGGCTGTTGGGACATATATGACCCATCACAAAAGGCGAATGGGACATATTTGTCCCACCCCCTCCAGCCCGCCCCCAGAATATATTTAAAAAAAAAACTTTTAAATCATACATTTCAGACTAGATTAAACGTAATATATTTATCAAAAGTCATTTAGTACTTAAAACTGAAAGCCGCGGCGAAAGGGTTAAGAGAAAACTGTTTTCCCCATGTGCCGATTTCCCCTATTTACAATCCAAAACAACTGATGACCATAAACTATCAACATCCGTCGTTTTAATATCCTAGGTTAGTTGGCTTGAGCGCTATCATGCTTTTTAATATCCAACATTTTGATAACCTAGATTAGTTCGCTTGAGGACGTAGGAGGACAGGCAGGACTTGATCGCCTTAGAACTTTTTTAATTTTTAATACTTTATTTTTTAATACTCTATAGGGCTCCGATCAACAGCTCGTGGTGTTGCAAACGGAATGACAAATTTATTATAACATCCACCCTTGGGTGAAGGGTAGCGTATAGAAAAAATGTAGCATACGTATGCTATCTGTAATAAACAGTGAATGTTAACTGTGTCGCTACACTCAACTTATTCGAAATTATTATGACCACCATTAATGCATTGATGTTTAATTTATTGAATGACAGTCTGACACTCCGGCTGTTAGGCGATTAAAGTTACAAGCTTAGCTACGTATCTACCGATTGATGAAGACAGTGACAAGACCCGTTCACGCGTCAATCAGAGGTGTTTATAGCATAATTCATTAACAGTTGTTACGTGTCGGTAAGCAATGAATGTTTCACAGTCTTTCATAATAATTTGAGTTATGAGAGAACGCGAAAGGGAGGATATCAAATTTTCAATACACTCTTCATGCAATATGCAGTGATATTATGAAATTAAAGACTAAGTGGTACAATCAAATCAAAAATAATTACTCAAAGAATGCTAGTTTCTTTTAAAGCTGTTTCAAATAAAGTACGAGTACTTGTATGTTTTACCGAATTGACTTAATATAAATCTAAGAATTTCGAGACGAATATTATTTCACTAAGCGAGCTAACGTTATTCTTTTTATTTTTTATTTAAAGTACGATATTTCAATATACTATAATTTAAAAAAAAATAAACTCTGCAGAACCTTAGGTTTTTTTATTTGTTTTCATGAACAAAATATGTATAGGGTGATCCATTGCGTAAAACTTTGTTTTTTTTCCTTTTCAGTATTGTTTGCTATTTTATCATAGAAAGACTAACACCGCAACAACGTGCAACTGAATTATGGAATTCAGAAACGACAAGATCCGCTGTTTTCGACACGGTTTATTGAGTTATGAGGCCCCTTTCTGGCTCAACGGTGACGTCAATAAATAAAATATCCGCATTTGGGCTGATGAGCAACAAGAAGAGGTTCAAGAGCTGTCATTATAGCCATGGTTTGCTGCAGTTAATAGGCAGGCTGAATCACCGGTCCATATTTTTTCAAAAATTTGCACTACACCTGAAATTAATTTGAAATCTTGTCTTGAAAATTCTGAGTTTTATTAATATATAAAATTGTTATGTCCTTAATGGAAAACCCTGTATATATGTTACGAGCCTAGCTACTCATGAGTTTGTATACACCTCCACACATGAAGAATTTTAACCTGTGAAGGAGTGTTAGTGGCTTTGATTTTCCCTTCTGTTTGGCAACTGCGTTTTTACTTGTGATTGTTAAGGGGAAACAGAACATGGAAAATAGTCTACACAAATATTTACTGGAGGTTCAACATGGTACATGTTGTATTGATTTAACAAAACCCTGATTGGGTTTTTGTTTTTTCTGATGCTGCCAGCGATTGTTTTGCGATACGTGTTCATAATCACATCAGCATAAGCGAAAATATTTGCTTAAAAATTTCTTTGGGGCCATTTTCATATTTGTAAAGGTTTTAAGACACAAAAAGCACAAAAGGCCATATTTTGCCACCTGCCTTGAACAATATCGACGTGACTTGTTTTGACGAAATATTTGACTTTGTCGAAAATTGTATACATACGAGTAACGAAATTGGTCGATATCGTTCTATATTTATATCTAATACAAAGGTCTTTCTACATATTACATCCGTAGCCCTATATAACATTTGATTCCGGAAAATAAAAATAACATATGGAACGTTTTAAGCGAGCGATCAGCAGTTTTGTTGTACAGGGTGAAGCGCGATAATTTGCATTTTTGCACTGCAGGCTGTGGCGGCACTGTTAGTCGTAAAAAGTGGAGATTATGTGTGGCTTATAGCGGCTGACGAAAGAATTGTATTCGTCTGCCTTTCAGTTGCCATCATGCATTGGACATGTGAGGAGAAGTAATTTTGTGTTGAAGCGTATTTTTCAAATGCGCACTCGATCATTGCAGTGCAGCGTGCTTTTCGTTTACGATTCGCGGACGTGTTCCTGAATTGCAATCAATTGTAAATTGGGTTACCTCATTGAGAACAACAGGGAATGTGTCATGTGTACGAAGGGGACCTGAGAGAAGGATTACAACACCACAATACATCGAGAGAGTTACAGCAGCAGGATTGCAATCTCCGAAACGCTCTGCTCGAAGCAATCTCTTGCTCTTGGCATTTCCTGATTTTTTTCGCTGCAACTAGAGGATACATGTTCCAACAGGATGGAGCCATTCCACACACAGCGAGGGTTACGATGAATTGTTTGAGGCAAATGTTTCCTAGACGGCTAATCTCTTTGAGGGATGATGTGAACTGCCCGGCACGCTCACCAGACCTAGCTCCATGTTACTTTTTCCTTGGGGTTATCTGAGGTCAAAGGTGTATATCAACCGTCCCATCACCTTGGAGGACCTAATTAACAATATTGAGGCTAAAATTGGCAGAATACCAGTCGACATGCTTGTTAGAGTTCGTGAAAACTTCAGAAATTGTATGCAGCAGTGTGTGGATAGGGAAGTTCGACATTTGTCAGATACACTTTTAAAAACCATGTGATTTAAAAATTCCCTAACTGTTCAATATAACTAAAGTATAAAATAAGTTTTTCTAAAGTTTATAATTTTTTTATTTCATTACCAAATAAGCAAAAACGCGCTCCACCCTGATTAAGATCTTATAAAGGACCTTCTAGATTTGAGGTCCTTCCAAGACATTCCACATCATCATTGTTTAATATTCGGCTGCTTTGGTATTCTGGTCATCATAATTTAAAGGTGGTGAGAAATTAATGAACAATAAAATATATCATATATTGCGGTTCTATAATCGCAACATTTGCCATTCGCAGTAATCTAAGTAAGGTTCTTTCTTGGCCCGTACCTTCACATTGTAGGTGGTAAGGATACTAAAAAAATGATCACACCAGATGGCAGACTTATTTCAAAATCAAGTAAAAGTTTGTACAGAAAATGCAATAGTCTTTCGGAGCTGGTATTAACGAGGATTTCAGAGAAATATTGAATTACTTCTAGGGAAATGTGTACACTCTACCATAAAATTGCTTTTATTTTTAGGTAGGAAAAATTAGATGTTAATACCTTTGCTCACAAAATATTTACTTTTTTTACAAGTTTTGTCCTGATAAAGTTAATAAATGCCTTAAGGCATTTTTAGACATGTTTCAATTGCCTCCACTTCAGAGTTTTCTAGTATTGACAATGGTCAACACTAGAAAGTGTCTGGCCAAACATTCCACATTGAGAAGGACTGTTTGGCCAGACACTTTGAAAACGAGCAATGGCTTAGACTTCTGTATAATTTGCAGAGGCATTTTATTTTTAAAATTTTTTTACAGAATTAAAAGTTCCACTGAAACTTCTACTACGGTTCGGAAAGTTCTTAGCCTATCAATGAAAGATAATAGTTAGTTTTTCAAAAATATTTTTATTTTTCAATATAATCTCCTGAAACTTCAATACACTTAGTCCAACGCTTATCTAGCAATTCTATCCCTTGATTAAAATAGTTTTCCTCAAGGTCTTAAAAATAGTGGTTTACAACTGTAATTGCATCTTCATTTGAGGTAAAACGCTTGCCAGCAAGGATTTTTTTTAGATTTGGGAACAGGTAAAATTCACTGGGATCTAAATCAGGAGAATAAGGTGGGTGGTCAAGCAACTCGTACTTTAATTCGTTGATTTTAGCCATTGTTAAAACACTCTTGTGTGCTGGTGCGTTGTCTTGATGAAAAATTATTTTTTTGTGTTGTAAGCCAGGACGTTTTTCTCGAATTTGTACATTTAATTGATCTAAAAGGTTGCAATAGTACTCTGAATTTATTGTTTTACCCTTTTGCAGATAGTCAATCAATAAAATACCTTTGAAGTCCCAAAAAACCGTTGCCATAACCTTACCAGCCGATTGAATTGTTTTTGCCTTCTTTGGGGCACTTCCTCCAGCTTCAGTCCATTGTTTGGATTGTTCTTTTGTCTCTGGCGTATAGTGGTGGAACCATGCCTCATCAACAGTTATGAAACAACGCTTAAAATCCATTTTATTTCGCTGAAAACGATCCAAACAAGCTTGAGAAATGTTCATTCTTATGCGTTTTTGGTCGACTGTTAACTAGTGCGGCACCCATCTTGCAGAAAGCTTTTTCATCTGTAGTTCTTCATGCAAAATTAAATGGACTCGATCATTTGAGATGCCCATGATATTAGCTATTTCACGCACTTTTATTTGTCGATCATTTAATACCATATCATGCACTTTGGCTACAATTTCTGTTGTTGTTGCTGTTTTTGGACGTCAACTACGTGGTTCATCTTCAATGCTTGTACGACCACGTTTAAATTCAGTAACCCAATTTTTTACTGTTGCATATGAAGGAGCACGTTCACCTAACACATTCACCATATCATTATGAATTTCTTGTGCCGATAAACCTTTTTTATGTAAATATTTAATGACACCACGCATTTCTAATTTTTCCATTGTAAAAAAATAGCGGATGCGTCTTTTGTGAACACCTGTTTCTATATAAAGGAGTTGCCAGATCGAAACAAAATTTAACATGTGTTCATAGACGAGATGGAAGTTTCCAAAACACTTAACTTTTTTCTGTTTATACCGCGGTTTTTGTGCTAGGCTAAGAAAATTCCGAACCGCCCTTAAATACAATAGTTATATAATTCAAAATAGCCAAACCTATTTCGGTAACATACATATGTTTAAATTAACCAGTCTGCAAATTCTGTCAGACCCATTGAAATGCTCTTCGCCTGTCGAGATAAATATGATCAAATATATAGTTCCTGTTGTCGGTTGTTTTGCCCAAAACGACCGTATCTTTAGATCTTCCAGTAATTGCTTCTCTATACGGGTCTGGAGTTCATATTTGGATTCGTAGTACAGGGTGGAGTGTGGATTTTGCTAATTTGGGAATGAAATAAAAAAAGTACATACTTTAGAAAAAATTTATTTTATATTTTAATTATATTGAGCAGTAAGGGAATTTTTAAACTACATGGTTTTAAATAGTGTATCTGGCAAATGTCGACCTTCGCTATTCACACACTGCTGCATACGTTTTCTGAAGTTTCATGAACTCTAACAATCATGTCGACGGGTATTCTGCCAATTTCAGCCTCAATATTTTTAATTAGGTCTTCCAAGGTGTTGGGACGGTTGATATACACATTCGACTTGAGGTAACCCCAAAAGATAATATCGCATGGGGCTAAGTCTGGTGAGCGTGCCGTCCGGGAAACATTTGCCTCAAACAATTCATGGTAACCCTCACTGTGTATGCAGCGACACCATCCTGTTGGTACCAAATTATCCTTTAATTGCATTGCCTCAAGAGCCGGCTGGAAAAAAGTCTGGAAATGCCAAGAGCAAGTGAGCGATTCGGAGATGGCAGTTTAGCTGCTCTAACTCTCTTGATGTTTTGTGGTGTTGTAATCCTTCTCTTAGGTCTCCTTCGTAATCATAACACATTCCCTGCTGTTCTCAATGAAGTTGATTGATTACCGTCCAGGAGCACGTCCGCGTGGGCGAACAGTGAATTGTAAACGAAAAGCATGCTGCACTGCAATGATCGAGTGCGCATTTGAAAAATACGCTTCAACACAAAATGACCTCTCCTTACGTGCCCATTGCACGATGGCAACTGAAAGGCAAACGAATAGATTTCTCCCATAAGCCACGCACACTCTCTACTCGCTTCGACTAACAGTGCCGCAACAGCCTGCAGTGCAAAAAAGCAAATTTTCGCGCTCCACCCTGTATTTTCTTTTATTTGTCCAGATATATTTACTATTATTTGAACTTTTTCGATTTCACCTATTTATAATTTAAAGCAGCTTGTTTGGCAGCGATATGTGAACAATAACAAGTAAATTTGGGCCGGGCCGATGCTTTTATACTCTTTACCATGTATTGCGTACCACTATGGTATTGGCAGTACTGGGTGATATGGTTGTTTAGTCCATATTTGACAGGACTTCAATTCCGAAGCTCTGTGGAACATTGTCCGACGGGTCAAATCCTCTAATGTAAACAAATCGTTAAATTAGCTTCATTTTCAGATTCGTAACAAAAATATGGACATTACACGCAGAGAAAAGATATGGTTACTATATGGTCACGGCAACAATAGTATGTTCTCTGCAATAAAAGTATGGTCATCGAAACCATAGTATTGTTTTTTTGAATTTAATTTTGAAAATAGTATGATTGCGGCAATATTTATATTGTAGAAATGTAACAATAGTATTGTTGCCAAATTTTAAAATGAAAATATGGTTGTAGCAACAATATAAATGTGGTTGGAGCGACAAAAGTATTGTGTTTTTGAGTTTTATGTTAACAATAATATGATTACGGCAATCATACCGACAAAATTTATTTTTGTCGGTATGATTTAATTTTTCTTAATTTAACAATGTTAACATTACGAACCTTACGCAATAATAGTACTTTTTATATGAAAATTATTTTTTTTCAAAACAAACTATTTATATTTTACCTTATACAAATCGATTGTTAAATAACAACTTAACCCAATCCTTACAAATATTTTGGGGGATCGTTGTATAGTTACGTGTAAGTCAAACTATGGTTGTGAGGATCATACTATGGTTGTATGAGAAATATTCTATGGTTGTGAGGATAATAATATGGTTGTGGAGTTTATAGTATGGTTGAGTGAGAATAATAATATGATTGTGGGAATCATAGTATGGTTGTGTGTAAATAATTCTATTGCTGTGAGAACCATAATATTGTTGTGGGGATCATAGTGTGGTTGTGTGTGAACCATACTATTGTTGTGATGAGCATAATATTGTTGCGCCACAACAATATACCCAACAATAGTATGATGCTCTTCGAATATTGTTATCCCAACCATACTTTTTTTCTGCGTGTACTGAAGAAGCTGACTTTTGGATACCTCATTTAGAAAAATCTTAAAACCATGTTGTAAAGGGTGTTTTTTATTGGGGTATAGAACTTTAAGTTGGCATCACTTTTTTAACTGGCGGCCATTTTGTCAGCTGTCAAGTGATTAATATTTAGTTTGGTTTGCCATTTCATCATGAACAGGTTGACAAAAGAACAACGCTTGCAAAATGGGCCGAAAATGAGATTCATCTCGATGCTGATTTTCATCACAAAATTTTGATCAGTGATGAGGCTCATTTTTGGTTGAATGGCTACGTCAACAAGCAAAATTGCCGCATTTGGAGTGAAGAGAATCCACATGAGACCCTTGAGACGCCATTACATCCACAAAAACTGACTGTTTGGTGTGCTCTATGGGCTGGTGGAGTCATTGGGCCATACTTCTTCCGAAATAATGCTGGAGAGTCAGTTACCGTTAATGGAGACCGGTATAGAGCCATGATAACCGCCTATTTTGTTCCCGAATTGGATGGCATGAATGTGGATGAGTTGTGGTTCCAACAAGACGGCGCTACATGCCACACAGCGCACGTCACAATCGAATTATTGAAGGAAACATTCGATGAGCGCATAATTTCGCGGAATGGACCTGTCAATTGGTCACCAAGATCGTGTGATTTGACACCATTGGATTATTTTCTTTGGGGATATGTGAAGTCGATCATCTACGCCAACAAACCAGAAACGTTAGGGGACTTGGAAGCCAACATTCATGGCGTTATTGCCAACATACGGCCCCATATGCTCGAAAAAGTGGTTGAAAATTGGACCTGTAGAATTGGCTTTATTCGAGCCAGCCGCGGCGGCCACATGCCCGAAATCATATTTAAACATTAATGGCATAAAATTATCCTTCCAATAAAGCCAAATTGATGGACATTAAAACGATTTTCTTGTGTTTATTTCAATTCGAAGTTCTATACCTCAATAAAAAACACCCTTTAAATGGCCTAGTCTGCGGAGTCTTAAGGATTCTAGGCTAATAGGCCAAAGCCTCGAATAAGTTGAGCTGAAAAATTAAAGTTAAAATTGGATTCTTGACGAAGTTCCGTTGTTTTTGAATACCCTTATGACAATAGATGAAAGCCAAAATTTTTGAACCCACACGATATAGTTACTACGAGTTATGCTATATATATTTCTGGCCTAATAATGAAAATGCGAATATTAATCATCAAAAATGGTTTTATTATTTTTCAAAGTACTCTACATCATGATTTATACACTTTTGCATGCCAATTGTCGAAGTACTTTTTCCACTTCGATTGAGACACCTCAAAACATGGTTTTTGACCGCTTCAACAGCATCTTCTGGCGACGAAAGTTGTTGACCATGCATTTTTTTCTTGATGTGCGGGAATAAAAAAAGTCATTGGGTGCCAAGTCAGGGCTGTACGGCGGACGACCCATCGATTCGACGTTTTGCCCGGTCAAAAAGGCGCTGGTTTAAGCCAATGGGTGAGAGCTCGCATTGTCATGGTGCACAATGATTCGTCTTCTCTTGTTCGTATTTCGAATATCGCCAAAGGCAAACAAATAATGGTGTACCACTTAGAATTGACAGTCCTACTTTCCTCAAGCGGAACAGTCGTCACATGACCAGTTTTCCATAAGAGACATGCGACCATTTGCTTCGAAGTGCTTCTTCCACGAACAACTTTCGTTGGATTTGGCTTGTCTTCGAAGACCCACACGTTCGATTGCTGTTTTGTTTCGGACTCATACGCAAAACGTATAAACGTCTTTTGGAGAGGCGCGATCGTATTTTTTCAAATTTTTTTGCACCAATCGACACGAGCCTTTCTTGAGCGATTGTCAAATTGTGCGGGATCCAACGATAACGAATCTTTTTTACGCCAGGTGTTCATGCACTATAAAATGTATGCTGGTGGAAGAAATGCCCTAAGATGCCTCGATCTCAAGGTATGTCACATGACGATCTTGCATTATCAGTTCACGCACGGCATCAATGTTCTCTGGCACAAAGGTTGTTTTTGGACGACCTTGATTTTTTCAAGTTACTGTAAACAACACCAATGATGGTCGTACGTCAAAACGTTCTGATTACGTTTATGCTAAAAAATTTCAAACTTTCCAATGGTAGTGTCAGATGGCACCAGGCAACACTTAGAAATATATAGCAACACTTGTAATTATTTACAGGGAATTGGAGTGTGCTGACGAAATTCTATTAATTGTTTGTCATTTAGGCCAAAAATCTAAAACTTAGATTTTTAATTGCCAAAATGCCTCTAAAAAGGGTGAAAATATCCTGGCTGATTTTGAAATATGTTAGCACTATGTGAGTCTCTGTTAAAAAAGTCCCCGTAAAATGAATGGCCAATTTCATTGTATGATTGTGACTCTGTAATCCTTGGTCAAAGTGTCTATGGAACCTCTGGCGCCGTCATTTGACAATAAACGAATTCATGTTTAAGTATCCTTAATGTATTTATCTATGTGTCGTTTGCATTGACAATTTACTAAGCGGAAAATATGATTATCTTGAGTCACACCACTCTGGCTGTTATTGTGCGCATTAATGCCAGGATCTACTGCGTACGAAGTCTTGCCAGCAACAGTCAACACATCATCCAGCATCAATGAACAATTACTCGGCGAATGAATGAGAAGTGCAGTAAACTGAATTATCCTTGCACATTACATATGTGTGTATGTCTGTACAAACAGATAGGAGTACAGAGAACAGCAAAACGAGGGATAGTTTAAAAGTATTGCAACAGTGCGTCAACTATGGTAGCGAAATCTAGGATTTTGTAATCCACACTTATACGCTCTAGCGGCGTTGGTACCAATGGCTTCTATAGCTTCCCAAATAAGATTATCAGAATGGGCGAACCGCTGTCCTTGAGGAAGCGATTACTCGATTTACTGACAGACGTAGTAAAAATTTCGTTAGAGCCCTCTAAAAGCCTTCTAGAGAACGATAAAAAAATTCTATTTTTTATGAAACTTAGTAGAGCATCCTGTCAACCAGATTTTCCATAACCATCATGACGGTTTCTCGGTCTATCTAACGAATAGCGCGATTATTATATGTCTTAAGGGACAGTATCCTTAGTGGACCGATAGTTCGCATATCAAATGCTAGAATGCGAAGGAAGCGCTGTGCGGAGATTGCAGTCACAAGCGTATGTGACCAAGCCGACGCTATAATTAATCTTTTTCATACCAAGTTTAGTTATTGAGTTATCAGCCATCTTGGCAGTGACCCGGAGCTGCCATTTGACACCGCTAAACTCGTTTGTGGGATATCGTGATCCTTTAATCTCCGCACAGTGCTCCCTTCGCATCCTAGCATTGGACAGATATAGAATGAGTTTTCAAAATATAGGATAATTCATCAGAGGTATTTTTTCAGAACAAAAAAAATTTAAAAATTCAAATCAAGTATGGAATACTTATATTTATTAGTAATTTGAAAGGACATTTCATGGCATCTATTTTTTGAATATAATTTCCCTCAAATGTTGGCCGCAACTACGCCTCAGGTTTTCCGTTCTGAGGGTCCAATTTTGGATGACTCGTTCGAGCATTTCGACCGGTATGGCTTTAATGCCACACGTAATGTTGGCTTGCAAAACCTGAATCGTAGCTGTTTTTTCAACATAGACTTTAGACTTTACGTAACACCAAAGAAAAATGTCTAAAGGTGTGATATCACTCGATCTAGGCGGCCAACTCACTTGTCCAAAACGTAAAATTAGCTGCTTTTCGAAATGACCTCTCAATAGTTCCATTGTTTGAGCAGCTGTATGGAAAGTGGCACCGTCCTGTTCAAACCAAGTGTCGTAAAGATTTAAGATTAGGGTCTTTAATTTCAGGTAGCATAAAGATCGATAGCATTGCGCGGTAGTGAGCACCATTCACGGTTACATTCCGGCCACCATCATTTTTGGAAAAATATGCACCGATGGCTCCACCAGCTTATAAACCGCAACAAACCGTGGTTTTCTCTGGGTATAATGGCACCTCTTGAACCTCTTTTTGTTGCTCTTCAGCCCAAATACGGCAATTTTGTTTATAGACTTTGCCGTTAAGCCAGAAATAAGTCTCATCACTGAAAAAAATTTTTTGTCGAAAACAGCGAATCTTCCCGTTTCTCACCGAACGCTCATTTCCATAATACAGTTGCCAACATTTGAAGGTAATTGTGTTCAAAAAATTAATGACGTTAAATGTCCTTTCAAATTACCAATAAAGATTCCACACTTAATTTGATTTTTTTTACTTAGTAGGGACATAAATACGTTCACACACGTTTTATGCTGTAAAATAAAAAGTAATGAATGTTTTTGGACCAAATATTTTTTAGTATATTTATTGATTTATATTGTATCCAAAAATAATCTACTTATTTGAAATGTCCGCCTTTTGCCTTTACGCACGCCTTAAGTCGCATAGCTGCACGAATCTCGTCCATTGGAAAATTGGCCACAGCTCGAACCAAAGCAGTCTTAAGAGATCCAATGTTGGGGTATCTTTTGTGACAAACCTTGTCCTCTAATACAGTCCACAATGTGTAATCCAATTGGTTCAAATCTGGACTGCCTGAGGGTCACTCTTCAGAGGAAATGAATGCTGGCAAATTGTTTCGAAGCCAGGCCTGGGACGTTTTAGGCTTATGGGCCGGCGCAGAATCCTGCTGGCAAGTCCATGGCTGGTTTTGGAACAGGGAATTGTTAAGAGGCTTCACAACAGCTTCCAAAACGTTTTCTTGGTAAACTTTGGACTCCTTGTTCGCAGAAATGCAGGTCAGTGAACCCATCGTAAGAGACACCCCACCAAACCATGACTAAAGCTGGGTGATGACACTTTTCCATCCTTGGGATCAGTTCAGATGCTTCCTTAGATGACCGCGCATATTCTCTATCATTTTGCTTGTTAAATTTTTCCTGAACGGAAACATCTTTTTCATCGGTGAACAAAATTTTTCTGTGCAAGTTATCAGCGTGCTTCACAAAAAGACGTTTGCATTTTTCAATCCATTTTTTTTTAAAGCTGCAGTCAATTAATGTACGGTATCCGAATTATGACCATAACCTATGCCTTAATTTTTTAACCCATTTCGTACAATAGAAATAACGATGTCTAGATCATCTTAGAATTCTACTATGAATATATGTAGTCTATAACAAAAAAAATTTTCGTGGTGTTGCAAATGTAAAGATAAATTCAGTACACACTCCCATCATGCGGTTGTACGATAAGCGAATCACTCGAGATCATTGTTTAAAATTTAGATTCCTAAACTGAGTCGCACTCAAACGGCATCAACATCTCCGTCAATTAGCACCAGCAACGTTCTCCTCAGTTCTCAACATAAGATAACGTGGACCAGCATGCCTGTCTCGAGACTCTTTTGCAGAAACTTGCGTACAACAGATGCAATAGTTCCCCTTTGCTGACCAAAAATCTTGTTTAATAAACACGATGCTGTTGGGCTGCACAGTATTGACTTTGGAAATAAGTTTGAATTATTTCCAAACGTTTTTTAAGCAAACAGCGAGTGATTATGGAGATTCTGCGCAGATTCGAAATTTCGAGCTATCTCTGTGAAAGTACCAATTGATTTAAAGACAACTTCACGCAGAGAAAAAACATGGTTACTACATGGTCATGGCAATAACAATATGTTCTGCGCAATAAAAGTATGTTCGCCGCAACCATAGCATGGTTAACTGAATTTAGTTTTGACAATAGTATAATTGCTGCAATATTAGTATTGTTGAAATGTAACAATAGTGTTATTGCCAAATTTAAAAATGATAATATGGTAATAGCAACAATATTAATATAGTTGGTGGACAAAAGTATTGTGTTTTGCGTTTTATGTTAACAATAATATGATTACGGCAATCATACTGTATGATTGTATTTTTTATTCATTTAAATATGCGTTTAAGAACAAATGTTATTGGTACGGATCTAATGTACTTTTTTTTTATCGAAAATAAAATTTTTTAAACAAGCTGCTTTGGCTTTGTTTAACTAAAAAAAATTAATAAAAACGCTTACGTTTATTTAAACTTATTTTTTCTACTGTGAAATAAATCACTCCTTTAATTCTGAATTCAATGTATTTTTGAATAAGTTTCATAATTCATTTCTATTGTTGACAACTTTACCCAATTATTATAAATTATATTGGGGATCATAGCATAGTAGTGTGTGATCATACTATGGTTATAGGGATCATAACATAGTTGCTTGTGAATCATACTATGGTTGTGAGGATCATACTATGGTTGTATGTGATGGTTGTGGAGATCATAGTATGGTTATGTGTGAATCATATTATTGTTGTGAGGATCATAGTATAGTTGTATTTGATTCATACTATTGTTGTGAGGATCATAATATTTTTGTACCACAACCATATACCCAACAATAGTATTATCCTCTTCAAATATTGTCACCACAACCATACTTTTTTTCTGCGTGTACTTAATATACAGGGTGGAGCGCTTACTTTTGCTTTTTTGCACTGAAGGCTGTGGCGGCACTATTGGTCGAAGAGAGCGAACAGTGTGCGAGGCTAATAGTGACTGACGGGAGATTTTATTTCCTTTTCCTATTAGTTATCATCATGCTTTGGACACGTTAGAAGAGGTAATTTTGTGCTGAAGTGTATTTTTCAAATGCGCAATTGATCATTGCAGTGCAGCGTACTGTTCGTTGACGATTTGCTGTTCCCCCACGCGGACGTGTTTCTAGACGGCAATCAATTATTAATTGCGTAACTTCATTCGCGTCACTGTGTGGTGCGCTATACACGAGTAGGCATCACTGGTCCTTCCTTTTTCTAGGATAACCTCTTGCCGTAACTGTGAACTCCGAACGGTACTTGACTATGATACAGGATTTTTTTCAGACGGCTCTTGAGGCAATGGAATTAGAGGATACATGGTTCCAACAGGATGGTGCCACTGCACACACAGCGAGGGTTAACATGGATTGTTTGAGGCAAATGTTTCCTGGACGGATTATCTCTTTGAGGGGTGATGTGAACTGGTCTCACCAGACTTAGCCCCATGCGACTTTTTCCTTTGGGGTTACCTGAAGTCGAAGGTGTATAAAAACCGTCCCAACACCTTGAAAGACCTAATTAACAATATTGAGGCTGAAATTGGCAGAATACCAGTCGAAATGCTTGTTAGAGTTCATGAAAACTTCAGAAAACGTATGCAGCAGTGTGTGGATAGCAAAGTTCGATATCTGCCAGATACACTATTTAAAACCATTAATTCTAAAAATTCCCTTACTGTTCAATATAATTAAAATATAAAATAAAAAAAGGTTCATTGTTTTATTATTTCATTTCAAAATAAGCAAATTGCCGCGCACCACCCTGTATTATTATACTTTTCAAAAAACTTTTGTTTGCGGCACTCGTACTCATAAAATCATACGCGTTCTAACCAGATAAACTCTTATTCATTCACAGCCAGAATGATACTGTCATATATATCAACATGAAAAACTCGTACACATTTGACGTATGTACGGCTACAACAATCCTGAGCATATAGTCATCCATTATCCGATTGCATAGATTATCATTATTCCATAATATCATTGTATGTGTTTCAGGACATGAGCAAATAGTCAACTGCAATTCAAATTTCCATTTAATCAATAAGTACGAGTACATATCGTTCATTCCATGTCAAACCGGACGATTTTCTGAAAAAATTTACATCGATGATTCCGATTTTTTGAAACTTGGCAATATTGCACTACTATTAGCACTGGTTAATTTGTGGTTGTCAGAAAAAAAGAAAAAAAATTTTTTAATGAGTTATATGCTTTTTAAAATGTTCAAAATCATGAAAAATGTGCCGAGGAGGCTATATTGAAACGGGTGTAGGATCAAAACGCGACGGTGGATTTTAAAAAGCTATACCTTATTTTAAAGGTCTTGACGCATAGTTTCTGCCGATCTAGTTTAATTTTGTTATACAGGGTGCCGAACATTTGTATAGTTGTGAAATTAATTTTGTAACGTGATTTTCACTATTTTTGCACCAATATTCCAAATTAACAAAAATACACGCATATTCCTCAATCGATTCTAAACAAACCCTGAAAATTTTAGCTTGGAGAAATAATGCGTTATATTTTAAAAAAATTATTTACTTAATGTAGTCCTCGAAAATATATGTACCAAAAGTACTACAACTCTGCATGTGAACACCCTGTCGTATATTCATATACGAAAATCTGAAAAACGTCAAAAATAGAAACATAAAAGCGTTCATATATTTGTATGTCGCACAAAAACATACATACATATATCAAACGCAAGACTTCTCAGAAAATTATGCGTTTATAATTCAAGATTCCATTCAAGGCGCTTATTGGAATAACGACCAGGTTACGATTCATCCAATGGCAATTTATATAGCTTTTTAAAATCCACCGTCGCGTTTTGATCCTACACCCGTTTCAATATAGCCTCCTCGGCACATTTTTCATGATTTTGAACATTTTAAAAAGCATATAACTCATTAAAAAAATTTTTTCTTTTTTTTCTGACAACCACAAATTAACCAGTGCTAATAGTAGTGCAATATTGCCAAGTTTCATAAAAATCTGAAACGGTCGTGTAAAAAAGGTGTCCGGTTTGACATGGAATGAACGATATTCGAAATATTGGTTTGGATCGTTACGTTCAACAATTCCCATCTTCGGCAGCAACATACCATTGCAGAACGTCGACATATCCTTGCGTCGACGATCAAGAAGTTGATCAGATAATCCCAGTACATTTTCAGTAAAAATTCTTGCAAATCTTCAGTCGTTGATCGGTCATCTCTATATGTGAAGCGCACAATAGAAAGGAACCTAAGGTTAAAAACCAGTTTTGTTCAGGAGAGCCATTTTAAAGATTAGGCCCCTTTCTATTTGCGCTTAGAATCGTCGACTTCACTTTCATAAAACGCGCATATCTCTAAGAGGGAACACTTTTGGGGCATGGGATCGGTCTCATTCGATGCTCAGATGTTGTCCACATCAAAAAAAGAAAAAAATGAAAATTGATTTTTTTTACCCTTAGGTCCCTTTCTCTATGCGCTGTCACATGTGGAGAACTGTTTTACCTTTTTTAGCAAGTGAAATCTTCTGAATTAGGTACGTAAATGCAAAAGCCTTATTACAAATAATTTGCTATTTAAAAGTATACGGCGATTATGGGATCTATGTCTAAACATGTATCCAAATAGACCAAGATTGGCTGTTTCAGTTAATTATCATATAAGAACCGGCGGTATGACATTAGGCCCAACGAAAATACACCCCAAATAAAAAGGAAATCAGGCCCCAAATTTGGGGTCAAATTGTATTATGAAAATAGACCCCACGAAATTATACCCCAAACTTAAAATTAAAATAGGCCTCAACAATTTTATTGGTGCCTAATTTACTAGTGGTTATTTGAAGGTATGGAAATGCACCCAAAAATAGTTTTCAATTAAAAACCAACGCTTTCTTTTCTTCGCCAATAAAAACTAGACCTCAAAAAATTTAGTGTGGCCCTAAAATATATCGAAATAAAATTGGACCCCAAAATGAGAATAAAGGCCCCAAAATTTTTATGAAATTAAGCCCCACAATTTTTTTTGACTCTATTTGCTTTATGAAAATATAACCCAAAAAATATCAAATTAGGCCCCAAAAAACCATAAAATTTCCTGTTGTTGTTTTCCATATATTTTTTGGGGCCTAATTTCCTTTTCACTTTGGGATATATTTTCGTGGGGCCTAATGGCATACAGCCATAAGACCCTGATCCACAGCGGAATGCTGGAAAAATTGCAAACGTTTTTGTCCTGATTGAAATATACTTTGAGGCCTTGCAAACAAAGCGTCTCGAAGAATATTCGCTCCGCCCTAAGATAATTTCCTAAAAAGTACAAATAACGGTTTACGTAATCATCAATGTGAAATTTCCTTGAACTTGTACCTCCTTTAAGCATCGCCGCCACAATGATTCACATTTTTCAATCTCCCATGCATTATTTAAACACTGGGGTTTTAATTGCTCCACCATTGAAGGGCAGCCAGCTTACCGAGTGATTATGTAACTTCCCTAGACTCGAATACAAGACGTTTCGATTACTAACCATACAACCCCGTCGTTTCCGTCTACTTCTTTCGTACCCTTTCCGCATCATTGTGGAGAGCTAAATTTGTATTTATTTAAAAGGTCAACACACACACACATTATGGTCATGCCCCGTCATTGTCCTTTAGACGTTGGCGTCATGTCATTTTCATAGCCATAACTATATTTATGACAGACAACGTCGTCAAATTTTATAGACTTTAAACATAAATCGCGTCACCTTGTTGTTGTAGCATATTTGGTAGCATTTGGTATACTTCTCATACTGAGAGAAAGCATAAATTTTTTAGGATAATAGAAGCATCTTGTACAGATTTAAACTCACCAGCCAAGAATATTGTGTATACATAATTTGTCATTCAGTGTGTGACACCTCGAAATTTTTAGCGGTGACCCAACCCAATTGGTCGTCGTAAAAAATTCAAAGATCCCGACCTTCTGTCCGATGAAGGATCGATAGCGGCTTATGGCTTATGTTCATGCGCTGTTTAAGATTGTAAATCGACCAATTCGGCCCAGGGGAACAATATTTCCCTTTAAGGGAGAGGCCAAAGTTTCCAAGGAAAAGTGTGCCTTTTGTGTAATTGCTTTAAAAGTCATAACGTGATTCAAATAGGGACTCCAAATAGCTTTTAAACGTTGTGGCTCATGGGGTCTAAAAACACAACTCGTATGGTCAAAACGAACGACCACTAGTCACTATGGACTTGAGGGTAAAGGGTACTCAAAATAAAGCAAATATGTTATTTCGAGATTTGGCTAGGACTCATGGACCAAAGGAGCCCGAACTATGTTTAAACTACAGGACCAACGGTATACAGGGTGATCCATTCACAACTGGACAAATTTCACCAGTGTTTTATGAAAATATGTCCATCTACGACCATGCCAGAAAAAGCAAGGGGCGAAATGGCAATGGTTTGAAAATATTCGGATTGGTGGTCGGAAGGTACTAGGGTTAAATTGCCCCTAAAATGCCATGACAAAATTAAGCGCGATCAGGTGTAATATGTGGCTTTTAGAGCCGCAGGACCTCAAACCGGGGGAGCTTTGTGTAGCAGCTATTCGAAAACAGAGAGCGAATGGTCCAAATTTACCAGAGTATGTGTGGTCACTGTTAATACTTTATTCGAGATTTTATCGTAACCGGGCGTAATATGCGGCTTTAAGAAGCATTTTGAAAACGAGAAGGACATTTGTATGGGGCTATAAGAAAAAATTAACCTTTACAATCCAGTTGCACCAAAGTTAATAAGTCGTCGCTTCTAATAAACAGGCAGGCAGCAGGACCTCAAACCACACGCAGAGAAAAAATATGGTTACTATATGGTCACGGCAACAATAGTATGTTCTTCGCAATAGAAGTATGTTCGTCGCAACCATAGTATAGTTTTCTGATTTTAATTTTGACAGTAGTATGATTGACGCAATATTAATATTGTTGAAATATGGTTTTTGCAACAAAACAAATATGGTTGGTGCGACAATAGTATTGTTGTTTTGGGTTATATTACGGCAATCCTACTGTATGATTGTAATTTTTCTTTATTTGAATATGCTTTTTAGAACAATTTTTTGTTACGGATCTAATGCAATAATAGTACTTTTTATATTGAAATTGTTTGCTTTGTTTTACTGAAATACTTTTTAATAAAACGCTGACGTTTTTCTAAACTGATTGTTTCTACTGTTAAATAAATTACTCCTATTATTTTGAATTTTATGTATTTTGAAATAATTTTCATAATTCAAATATATTGTTGACAACTTAATCCAATTCTAATAAATAATATTGGGGATTTTAGTCTAATATTGCATTACAAAAAGCCAAAATTAAGGCCATGTTTTTATTGAACATTTCATTCAAAAAACATAAATATAAATTCTAACGGCAGTTGAAAATACTTTTAGTTTCCAGCAGGGGTAAATGCTACTTCACCTTCCGTAGACCCTAAGAAATAAATGTGATTAAACCATGATCAATGGCTATATACTTAAGTCAGGGTGATTTTAAATAAACGAGAACCAGTCGGTATTAGAGTATTTGACCGAACAAAGTAAAGACAATAAAAATCCCTCGAACTACCATTGGCGTAACAAGGAGTTTTCTCTAGGGGGGGCCTGGCCATCATCCTTCATTTCGCTCCACGCAAATATGAGCCTACAGGTTTTACGATCCACGGAACCAACGAACATACATATAATGCTATATATACATACATATTGAGAGAAAAATTACCACACTGCAAAAATGTTTTTATTTTTCTTTCAAAGAAAAAACAATTATTTATCAAAACCAGTAAAAATAACAAACAAAAGTACATACATATAGTGTTATATAAATTGTCTTCTAAGACAAAACAATAAAATTTTTATTAGAACCAGTAGTTCATTAAACGACAAAAAATTTTTACACCAATTTTAATTTTCGGTTTTTTTTCGCAAAAATATTTAAGATAGCATCGGCTCTAATTTCGTTTTTAATTATTTCGTTTTCTATGTTAAGAAGAGACAGATTTGAAAAACGCTCCTGGCACATCGTCGCTCGTAACCATGTTTTAATACGACGCATGGCGGAAAAGCTTCGCTCACAGCCAGCCGAGCTTACCGGAAGAACTATAGCTGCTTGCAATAATTTGTACAAATTCGGGCAGAAGTCTTTCTTCACCTCCGTCTTCAAATTTTCGAGATCAATTCCGGCCTTTTTATTTTCCATTATGCTTTTAATTATTAAAGATTCAGCTTGTAATGAAGTTGTGTCGATTTTTAGGATGTCTTTGAAATTTTTGATGAAAGCTTCTCCGTTTTTTAGATCCAACTTTAAGAATGAGTCAACGGATTGTGCCAAGGGCAAGTTATCAAATCTCTTTCTCCAATTACCTATAATATTGTCCATTACTTGATTATAAATATTGATTTTCCAATATTCGTATGCATTGGTATCAGATGGCAAATCTATGAAGCTACTTTTGCCTAGTGTTGACTCAATTACAAAATCTTTTGTCCTTTCTGGCTGCTGTCGTTTCCATTTAGAGATTCGAGTAGGTTCGAGAGAGATTTCATGCTTTCCCGCAAATTCTTCGATCTCCTTCCAAAGACCATCAAACTGGTTCCTATTCTTTTCAAAAGTGCTCATTGTGCCTGTTATTATACTACTGGCTTGACCAAGAGTGACATTTTTGCCTTGGAAATATTTGCTCAGTACATTTACTACTGATAGTACTGAGTGAAAGACGTGTAAACAGATAACAAAACCTGGTTTTTGAATACACGATAATAATCCGATCGCTTCTACTGAATTTTTATCTTGATTCTTGTTTATTTCATCTTCCAAAACAGCTTTTATTGCTTCGTAATTCGTTAAAACTGCTCTACAGTTTTCAAAGCGGCAACTCCATCTGGTGGTGCTCAAGCTGCTTATCTCTCGACCAGATTTGATACCAAGAGTTTCATTCATTTTTTGAAGACGGGCATGGTTTCCGGGTTCCGCGAAATGGATGTATAAAGCTTATAAGGTATTGAAAAAGGCAGTTGCTGCAGAAACTATTGTGCATGAGTCCACAACAACTAAATTAAGCTTATGCGCTAAACAATGGATGTATATTGCCTGAGGGTGTGTTTCCTTTATAATTGCTTGAAGACCTCGGTGCTTCCCAGACATGACGCTGGCTCCATCGTATGATTGAGCGAGGATAGGAAGATCAGCCAAATTGTTCTTTTTCAAAAAGTCCAAGATGAGCGTAGCTAGGCTTTTAGCGTCTCTGGAGGTAGAGCAATCTATAAAACCCATAAATCTTTCTTCTATGTCCAAATCTTTTGCATATCTAATTGAAATTGATAACTGCTCTTCTTTGTAGCATCTGGCTTCGTCCACCATTATAGAAAAAAACCCACATGCTTTGACTTCCGTTACGATTTTCTCCAGGGTAAGCTGCGCTATAATCTCAATGATTTCATTTTGAATTTTTGGACTAGTGTAACTAGTATGTTTCTCTAAATGACTTGAAAAACTTGTATCGTATTTAGCTAGAAGTTGACTAATTTCTAGAAAATTGCCTCTATTTGTAGAAGCAAGGTTCTCACGGTGTCCTCTTAAAGGTAGACCTTGCCGTACGAGTAATTTAAATATACTCAGCACTCTGGCGGGGCCGTGCCCCCCCAGGCCCCCCCATTGTTACGCCAATGCGAACTACCTTCCTATTGTTGTAGTTTTTTTTTAATGGACAACAACCATTCACTGTATCGTGTGTATATTTTTTTATATCAAAAAAACATACGCGCACGCATACATGTATACTTTATATAGCCTGTTTTGTTATGTTCATAGTCGCAACCATACTGTATGATTGCCGTAATCATATTATTGTTTACGTAAATTTTAAACGACAACACTTTTGTAGCACCAACCATGTTTATATGATTGCTACAACCATATTTTCATTTCTAAATATGGCAATAACACTATTGTTACAATAGTAATATTGTCACAATCATACTGTAGTCAAAATTAAATTCACAAAACAATCCTATGGTTGCGACGAACATGCTTTTACTGTAGAGAGCATACTATTGTTGCGGTGACCATAGTGTAACCATATCTTTTCTCTGCGTGTACAAATTGGAAAAACCAATGTATAATAGAAATATAGGGAACGATGTTTACCAATTTCAATAGGGTTCGTGCACCAAGTTTCATTGCAATCGGTTCATAGCTGCGACTTGTACTTCGGTTACAAGAATAGATGGACAGACGTATGGGCGGACGAACGGATCTTCAAAAACATCAAACTGTTTTGATAATTTGGCAGGACTCAAGGGCCACAAAACCCAGGCTAGTTTTAATACCTTCTCCATAATGGGGTGCAGGGTATTATAACTTAGGCCTGATGTTTGTAACACGTTAAAGGTATAGCGAGTTATGAGTGTTAAGTACTTTATATCGATCGATTGAGATTTTTTACCCCCATTAGGCAATGCGGGTCACTGTTTTCAGCCGATTTCGATAAAACTTGGTACATTGTTTTGGCTTGGACCAAGGATAAACCCTATGAAAATTGGTTTACATCCGTCCTTGTTTTGATATCTCGCATACATAAGGTTTTTCCGATTTCAGAACCTACAGCTATAAAAACCACATTTTTATATCATCAGATTTCGCATGAAGCTAAGCAAGCGATCAACATCCAACCTGATCGTTCTCCAGTTTTGTATGTTACCTTATGGACGACCAATAATAAACTCTAGATTAACTGGACCATAAAGGTCCACTTGTATGTTTGTTTAACTTTACGTTAAGGTTCGGTCCGGCCAAACTTAAAGACGTTTTGCTTGTTATAGGGAGCTTTGAAAACAAACAACTTTGTAAGTCGTTTATATGTGGGAAAGCCAGAATTTTTAGATCCTTTTTGCTTTAAAACTAGCTCAACTATATCTCGAAGACTGTCTAAAATAAAAAGCCTTTTAGTTACATTTTTCCGACCAACCATATCTGGTAGCATGCAATTGCAACAATGTTGCGGCAACATTACCAATACTTCACAACAAGTTAACAGCTGCTCAGTCCAGTCCAGTATCTTTGTTGCGCTCTGCCGAAAGCAATGGTACTTTGGGGAGACCATACAGACAAGTTATGAATGAAATAGCTCCATACGCAGGTTGTTGTTAGTGCACTACAACAACAACCAAAACAAACCGAACCGAATGTTCCTTCGCATGCTTACAATCGTGTAATTCCATTGAATTGAGCAGCAGCTCTTTGACGTTGTTGGCAGGCCAACAGCAACGACGTCAGCGCACATGTAACGCTGGCGTTTTATAGCAGCCGCAACAACTTCTGTTGGGGAATGATGAGGCACATGTGCCGTTGGCAGCAGCAACTTTTATGTTGCGTGAATATGAGCAGCACATGGATGCCCGTGTTTGTTGTTAACAACAAAACAAGTAGAAAATTGGGCAGCATACAAGTGTTAAGCAGTTTTGCGTAACATTGTAAACGCAAAGGATGTGCCGTTATTGTATTTCTCCGCATTCGACCTGTTTCATCGATAAAAAAAATACGTCTGCCATCTGAAGAAAGTGCTACAAAAAAAAATAGCTAAAATGAAAAGTGTCACAAAAATTCAGAGGAATGCAAGAGGTATTAAAATTAGAATTAATAAAATAGACTGTTGATTTTGGTAAAAAATATAAATGACTAGCAAACAGCCGCCACTTCGTGAGCGAAAAGGTCAGTAAACTATAATTCTTTTTTTCCAATTTAGGATAATTGGATAATTTTGATAATTTTTGTCCTTTTAAGTTTATCGCCACCTTTTCATACCACTTTAATCAGTTTCTGATGATGTTGGCTGTCGTGGAACAATTTCGCAAGACCTTTTCCATCATTTTACATTTCAGCTAGATTTTACGGCGGTATGTCATTAGGCCCTTAAATTGTCTAATTGTATTATGAAAATAGACCCCACAAAATAATACGCCAAACATAAAATTAAAATAGGCCCCAAAAATTGTATTGGGGCCTAATTTCGTAGTGGTTATTTGAAGGTATGCAAATACACACCACATAAAAGGCAAATATGCCCCAAAATATCGAGTTGATGTTTTCTGTATAAAATTGGGGTGTATTTTCATATCGGGTTTGGGGTGTAATTCCTATTTATGTGTTACAAAGTGAATGTAACAACAAAGTACGAAAAAAGGCCCCAAAACGTGTAGAAGTATTAATATTTGACATATTCTCTTTTTGTACTTAATCATTTGTTATTATTAATAGTTTCTACGTGCATTTTAAATGCAAAGCCATAAACCAGATTTACTGTTTTGCGGCACTGTCATGCTGCCGTGCCTTCGTACAAGATATTACTCCTTTACAAGTTTATAATTAAGTTCAGAGGTAATAAACTCTTCGATTTTCAATAAAAAACCAACGCCTTCTTTTCTTCGCCGAAGGAAATTAGAACCCAAAAAAATTTAGTGTGGCCCTAAAATATATCGAAATAAAATTTGACCCCAAAATGCGAACATAGACCCCAAAATGTTTTTGAAATTATTCTTATATATTTTAGGGTCTATTATCATACAAACATTTGGGGTCTACTTGCATTATGAAAATATACCCCAGTAAAATATGAAATTAGGCCCCAAAAAACCATAAAATTTCGTGTTGCTGCTTTCCATGTATTTTTTGGGGCCTAATTTCATTTTCACTTTGGGATGTATTTTCGTGGGGCCTAATAGACTACTGCCAGATTTAGGCAGCTCAATAATTCCGTAACTTTTTGAATAAAACAAGTTTTTTTTTCAAAAAAAAGATTATGTTTCAACATAACCTCCTTTTATACCAAAGTTTCTCCAACTTTTGTATCCCTTTCAAAAAATATGATTTTTCGAGGTACATAAGATAGACATTTAATTGATGAATAATTTCATCAATGGAGCTGAATCTCTTTCTACCTAGCCATTTCATTAGAATTGGAAATAGGAAATAGTCACAGGACTAAAGCCGGAGAATATGGCGGATGAGGGTACGATTCGTGCAATTTTGCCATTGAGATTGCACACTTGAGCATGCGTGTACTATCTTGATGAAATGATTATCACGGCACGCATCTTGCAGACAGCTTTTTAAACCCAATTGATAATGTAAAATCAAAACCACACTGTCATATGAAATAAGTATGGCATCAACAATCGTGGATATTTTCGACATTTTCGGGTGTATTGACCGTTTATATGGTTCAGCGGTATTTGTACTTGTACGACCACAAGGAAAGTCAGTAAACCACTTTTATATCATTGATATCGATGGTGCAGAGCCCCCATAGTAATTATCAAGTTTTTTCTTGGATTGATTGACGGTTTTTTTCCGCAAAAAATATTGTTTAAGAAGCACTCGAAATTTCTTTTTTTCTATTTTTAACAAAATGCACGAGGTTGTATGATTTGAACAGCTGTTAAACACAAACTAGATGACAGAACTCTCTCAACATTTGACCGTAGTCTATTAACAGATGGTACTTGAAGGGAGCAGTCCTAGAACGAGGGGATGTTAGAAAAGTCACGAAATAATTATTGGTTCTTTACGGCCCATTTTTACCGCAACAGTTTTTCCAAAACAATTTAATATTTTTTAAATGATTTTGTTTTTGCACATTTGATATTAAAATGACCGGAAATCCCACATTAGCAGACTAACACGCTGCCAGTGCTATTTTTCAGCTATCAACTGGGACATTGATGCGGTTTGGTTCTTTTGTTCCCTCTTTTTATTTGTAAGCCATTCTGCTCATTTTCTGTTTCTTAGCTTAATTTTTGTTATTTCGGCAGCTTATTCTGCGTTTCTATTTTAACTGCCATTGAATTGATAAATATTGTGTTTCTTTTAACTTAAAATTCGTCGTTTTTGACACTTTTTTTTATCAAATTTATGTTTTCTATGCCCGATTATTTGGTAGTTGCTCTTTTTTTAGGTCACATTTTTATACATATCTTTATTTTGTATGTCATCCTATAACTTTTAGACTTTCTCTTTTAATCCATTTCTATTATCCTGTAGTTTTCAACATCTTTTTCGCACTATTTAATACTTCGTTTGTTTAAGCCAATTTTTTCTAAAGGGTGGTTAACTTTTAAGGGCCGATGTTGAATGTGAACCACACCTAAACATCGAGCTGTTTTCTGCATTTAATTTGATATTTCTCAATTCTAGACTAACTCAATTTTAAGCGTGGAAAGATACATAAGCGAGCTACGCGCTAAAGCTATTCAGGCTTATTATGAAAATGGGCGTTCAAATCAAAATGCACTTCTTGATTTTTTGGTCAATTTAATCGTCCAAATGTGCGTACAATCGGAAAAATCTTGCAAAAATTTAAGCAACCCGGGTCTGTACGAAATGCCAAAACACCAGTGCATGCTCGTACAGCTCGTACTGCAGAAAATATTACTGCTGTTCACGATTGTGTGGCTGAAGAGCCGTCCACCTCAACTCGTCGTCGTGCCCAACAATTGCACCCCTCATGCTCGTCGTTGGTGAACAATATGCATAAAGACTTGCATTTACACACTAACAAGGTGCACTTGACTCAAGAATAAAAGCCTCTTGACCATTCCAAATGCCATCAATGGTCAGAATGCTGGCAAGAAATGGCTACGGCCCTTTAAATTTAACCACCCATTACTACACAACGGAACAAAATGGTACTTTTTATGTGTTGTTTGGAATTCTATAACAATTTTTCACTAATTTGAGGTCGCTGATTTTAAATCTAATCTCCATTTTTCTCCATCAGCTAGAATTACGTTACAGGTACTGATCGTAATTTCGATTTTTTTCCAAAAATTTAGAGATAAAAAATCATAAATTTTCTCTTCTCAAGCCGATTTTTAAAATGGCGTTTTTCTTTTAAAAATGTATTAGTTACCTTTGAAAAAATCAAATTTTTTAATATCACCAAAAAAATTACTGAGTTATAAAAAAAAAACAAAAAAAGTATACATTTTAATTTTCTTCACGCTCAAAGTTGGGATTTTTATCTGCTTTATTGAATATGCATCACATTAAAGTAGCTTTCTAAAGCATGTTTGTACATAATAATCGATTGAAAATTGAATGAGTTATGCTAAGTTCGGTGATAACAGATTTTTCGCCTTTTTTGATTCTACCTATAAATAATTAGGAAAGCAGCAAACACACACATAAGAGTATTCATAAATGTTATTTCTGTATGAAAATCGCGTTTTTTGTCAATTTAGTTTTCTTAGTAAATTGTGGATGAAATCAAAAGTTGTTCACCGATTTCAAAGAAATAAAGCTCATTTGATTTGAAAATATATAAAACTAAATGCTTGTGGCATTATTTTTTGTTATGAATTTTTAAAGAATATTTTTTTTATAAAATTGTTGTTTTTTTTTCAAAACTTCAATGATATATCTGAAACTACAGGGACAAATTAAAAACAATGTAGGCACGGATTAAAGATAGTTTTGTTGACGAGTTTTAATTTTTTTTAAATGAACATGGTGAATCTTTTTTAAGTTTGTAGTGGAAGTGCCATAATTTTGGACATAACGGTATACCGCAAAAAGTCGAAATGCAGATTTGGTCGAAGTGTCATAAATCATGATGATTTATAATTGGTTTTTCTCTCATTTTTCCATATTTCTTCTTTTGGATCTTTTTCGCCCTTACTGCCTCAATTTAACCTTCTTTGCCAATTGTTTTTTATATTTAGGCCCTTTTGATGTAATATTATTTTTTTCTCATTCTTTGTTATTTCACTCAATTTGGCCCATTTTTATGGCTTCTTAACCTTAGTTATATTTTTTGATCATCCTGTTGATCAAATATTGATTAACTTACTTTTGGATAATCACCTCGTTTGGCAATTAGTTAACCCTTTTTATCCCCATTTATATTTCTTATACCATAATTTTGATTGTATATGGTTTTTATTACATTTTGATATTTTGCCATTTTTGTTGCCCTTTGCAATCCTTTTAATTCCCATTTCTATTTTCCTTGCCATCCTGTTGATTTTATATTGTTTCTCGCACTTTTTGATAGTTGCTTGATCCATTTTTATCTCTTTTGTCCTAGCATGGTGCTGTATAGCCTAGTTAATCTTAAAGTAAATTAAGATATTACATTATAGCCTTAAGTTTTCTGTAACAATACGTAGCTATAATTTAAATATAACATGATTCATAAAAAGGCTCAGTAAATATAAACCTTAAACCTTAAACCTCTTTTGTCCTAATTTATATATTTTATGTCATCCTGCTGATTAAATATTGTTTTTACCACTTTTTTATTTCGTCATTTTGGCCCATGTTATCCCAATTCACATTTTCCATTTCAACCTGACTTTAGCTTGTTTCTACTAGTAATACCCTCAACCGATGGATGGTTTGCTAAATTTGTCATTCCGTTCGCAGAACCAAGAATTATTGATCGGAGACCCTATAAAGTAAATTATTGATCGTCGTAAAAGACAATCTAGCCATGTGTGTCCGTCTTTATGTCCGACAGTTTGTCCGTCCATGTGTCTGTTGTAAGCACAATAGCGGCCAAACAAATCAACCTAGTATTTTGAAATCTGGCATGATGATAGCTTATGGTGATAAGCTGTTTGGCATCATAATTGGGCGAAATCGGACAAGGGTGAAAACAGGTTCACTTAAAGGGACTAAAGGAACCTCGGTAAAAACTAGTCTTTGAATATTTGCTTAGCAAATCATACTTTTTTGTGGACAGGTAATTTTAACACAATCTCTTTAATATTACACGGCATTTGGCGAAGACTTCCCTCGCTGGTTTTGCTGCAGCTTGCGACAGTTATTGTTATTAGTGAAGCTACTCTGGAAACGTAAAGTTCAAGTTGGTCTGTGAGTGCTGCGCTAATATCTCAGTACACCTCTAATGATTTAAAAAAATGTACATGAAGTGGCGCTTGGGGATACTGTGTAAAACTAAAGGGACTGTCGTGGTGGCTATTCTAGGAATATTATAGAATTTTTTCGTGTTGCGCATTTCAAAAAGAAGAACATTTAATATTATAACCTTTAGATAACAATTTTATTGAGTATTCACAACCACTAACCATCATGAAACTACCGGCCACTTTTGAAATTAAACGGAAGTAATTAAACTCTCCTCTCTGCAACTGCCGCAGGGTACTTTAATATCGACTAATAAACATATGTATGAAGCCTTCGTCAATATTTATATTCATAACTTTGTAATTAAACAAAAAATAAATTGTAGGACCTTTGGTCTACAAACCGGATATTAACGATGCTTTCGTAATTGTTTAAATAGCTTTAACTTTTAAAGAAATAAATATTAGCTTTACAGATTTGTTAGCCAAACAAAGTATTCATTTTATCTGCTTCAGGTTCTTTGATTTAAAGAACACACAAATGCAAGGTTTAGGTAATTGTGAATATTTAAACAAGTGAAAAAATAAGTTCGTCCGGGCTAATGCACTCCATTAAGAATTGCGATTCATATAGTCTTAAACGTCAAGTGTGAAAGCAGAAGAACAACAGAATCTGGAGGATTAAAATCAACAGGAATTAAAAACGAAAAATGCTTCTATTTGCTTGTGTTTATTTAATTTCCCTGTTCGCTGTCTCGTCTTACGCCAGTACCTGTACCTGTCCAAAGGCCACAGTGATATCCTTCAGCACTCTGGATGCCACTAATTTAACGCAGTTAGCTTATATCGGAGAATTTAGTTTATAGTGTTGTAATTCAGTCAAGTCCACCCTGCTCGCAACGGTAAAGTTGTTCCACTAGCTCAGGTCGCCGATGATAAATACCATGCCAGCTGGACTGAAGAAATCAAGAAGGGCTCCAGTGGTAATGTTGTGGTCCGTCTTTTCGAAGAAGACGGTTATGCCAACTTGCGCAAAGTGCAAAGTAACGGGGGTAAATTGTTCAATGTCAAAGCGTTGGTTGACATCACCATCAGTACCAAGGGCGACTACAAGGATATCTGGGTTAAAGCCAAACTCATTGCTGCTTTAGTTGTGACCGGTGTTGCCTACTTTGCTGTCACCAGTAAATCTAAGGTTCAAGCTTTATATCGCGTAGCCTTTGAATTTGTTTTCCACTAGAGATTTTTTCCATGGAGAGACTTTGTATATAGATTCTTTGAATGAAATTCATTCACCTTTAAAGCCATAGAAATCGAACAAACACCTCTTGGAATTGCATTTCACTGTCACCGTCTCCAACGGAACGGGGTATTCATTTGGAATAAAAAGTAAAACTTGTTTTTGTAAACGATAAGATCCATTTTACTATATGTGACAGCGCATAGAGAAAGGGACCTAACGGTAAACAAATTAATTTTCATTTTTTTTCTTTTTTGATGTGGACAACATCTGAGCATCGAATGAGACCGATCCCATGCCCCATAAGTGTTCCCTCCCAGAGATATGCGCGTTTTATGAAAGTGAAGTAGACGGTTCTAAGCGCAAATAGAAAGGGACCTAATCTTTAAAATGGCTCTCCTGAACAAAACTTTTCATCAACTTTTCACTTTTTTTTTATGTGGACAACATCTGAGCATCGAATGAGACCGATTCCATGCCCTAAAAGTGTTCCCTCCCAGAGATATGCGCGTTTCATGAAAGTGAAGTCGACGATTCTAAGCGCAAAAAGAAAGGGACCTAATCTTTAAAATGGCTCTCCTGAACAAAACTGGTTTTTAACCTTAGGTCCCTTCCTAAGTATTTTGCGCGTCACATATAAAGAAATGTTGATAAAAAAAAACATAAATTAAAAAAAAAGAAAATAACAATTTAAACAAATTTTATACCTAATAATCACCAATCAAAAAAGACAATAAAGTATTTAAATGTCACTCTTTAGCAATTTTCGAATCACCAATTATACTTATAATTTTTTAATATTTTATGAAGATTTCTAGATTACTTTGAAAGATATAAATATTTTGTGATGGGGGCTTGACAACTTCATATACGAGTATACCAACTAAAATCGTACAATACCTATATTCATTATCGAAATAGGTTCTTTCAAAAGGGCGTCGTGGCCCCGCCCCCTCTTACCGTTTTGTGTTTCGTTTCATAGGGGTTGACTACTAAGTCAAGGGAATGACTAAGTAAGTATAACTTGTATCGTCAACCTATCTGCAGAGTTATCAAAATGATTTTTTTGGAAAGACATTTAGGAGAACACATTTTAAAAACAACAAGTAAAAACGTCCAGGCCATGCCGAACTTGATATACACTTCACCGTCCTTACTTCACTGAAACGCAAAAAAAATACTTTTTTGGGTCGTTTTGGCCCAAGCGTCCATCTCTAAAACCATGCAAAACTAAAAGTTACTCTATATTTGGAATCGTAGCAAAATGTGGTTAAATCTCCCCTTTTGACCATGCGGGAGCTAAAACTATCAGCAAGCACAGCTTTGTTGAGATATTTAGTGCGTCTCAACATACAGTATCCATTTTAACCATTGTACGATTTTTAAAATTTATTATTTGTTAAGCGAATACTAAAGGGTAACCTTTTTTACACCTGGGCCGTGGACCAATTTTGTTTTTTTACGACGCTCGCTCAAAGACGAAGGTGGTGCTGGTCGTCCAAAAACGGCCGTTGTGTCAGAGAACATTGATGCCGTGCGTGAACTGATAATGCAAGATCGTCATTTGACATACAGTGAGATAGAGGCGTCCTTGGGCATTTATTCCACCAGGATACATCCGGTATTGCATGAACACCTGGCCGTAAAAAAGGTTTGTTCTCGTTGGATCCCGCACAATTTGACAATCGCTCAAAAAAAGGCTCGTGTCGATTGGTGCAAAGAAATTTTGAAAAAATACGATCGCGGTGCTTCAAAGGACGTTTATAAGATCGTCACAGGTGACGAATCATGGATCTATGCGTATGAGCCCGAAACAAAACAGCAATCGACTATGTGTATTTTCGAAGACGAGCCAAATCCAACGAAAGTTGTTCGTGGAAGAAGCACTTCGAAGCAAATGGTTGCCTGTTTCTTCTGCAAAAGTGGTCATGTGGCGACTGTTCCGCTTGAGCAACGTAGGAGGTCAATTGTGAGTTTGCCTGAAGTCTTGAGAGAAATTCGAAAAACGAACCAAAGAAGACGAATCATTGTGCATCATGACAATGCGAGCTCTCACACATTGACTCAAACCAGCGCCCTTTTGACCGGCCAAAAAGTCGAATTGATGGGTCATCCGTCGTACAGCCCTGACTTGGCACCCAATGACTTCTTTAAATGACCGCACATCAAGAAAAAAATGCGAGGTCAACAATTTCCGTCGCCAGAAGATGCTGTCGAAGCGTTAAAAAAACATGTTTTTGAGGTGTCTCAATCAGAGTGGAAAAAGTGCTTCGAAAATTGGTTTGAGCGCAAGCAAAAGTGTGTAAATCATGCTGGAGAACACTTTGAAAAACAATAAAACCAGTTTTGATGATGAGTATTCGCATTTTTATTATAAGGCAGAAAAATATATATATCAGCCCTCGTATATAGCTTATTTGAAAAAGGAAACAGAAAAAAATTAGACAATTTTTTCAAAACATGAAAAAATTATAATAGTAGCGATGTTTTAGGTAAAGCCTCAATAACTTGGACTGAATTGCAAAACCGTAATAACTTAGTCTCATTTAGGTTCGTTAGTTTAGCTGATGTTCCGATTATATGACCTCATATATATTTTGGTTAAAACTTGACTTTTCCGAAGAACATGCTATTTTTCTCACGACAATATTTCGAAAACCTATTGTAATTTTGTGTTCAGCAGAATTGTAGCTTTATGATAAAAAAATGTAAAACTATTTAACCTGAAATACACTATGTCGTAAGTGTGATATGTTTCTGGAAAATGCTTAACCAAACATTTTCAAATTTGTATTAGAAAACTTGCCTCGGATAGTTTAAGCTTAACATACGTTATACAAACACTTGCAACCACGCCATCTATGTAGAAAAAACGCACAAGGTTATAAATCTCGATGTAAATAAATAATAGCTAAAAAATGTAAAAAAATTAATTCTCCGTATGATAATATTGTTAAGAATTATACAGGGTGAATAATTTACGATTGGACAAGTTTCACCAGCGTATTCCTTGGCTTATTTCATGAAAATAAGTTCATCTAAGACCATGCCCGACAATGCAAGGGGGCGAAATGCCAGCGGTTTGAAATTTGAAAATTTTCGAATTAATGGTCGGAGGGTACTATGGTAAAATTGCTAAGTTCTGAACCAGTGGTCGGATTTTTGTGTGTTTTTTTTTCTTAAAAGATAGCCCTACCTCTAACCTTTCCAAAATTACCTAGACGAAGTCCAAAGTTATGACTATTTGACTGAAATGCAAAAATATTTGTGCTGATGTACAAAAACAAATAAATGTGTGCTGTTATTTTTCTTTCAAAAAAAAAGAAAAATATTTCTGCATTTCAGTCAAATAGACATGGTTGGCCGTCTTTGTTTTTTACAACGATTTACTACCGGAGCCCCCGACCAATATTTCAAACGAAATGGCAAACAGAATATAAATACAATCCATCCTATAATGTAGTGTAAAAATATCAAAGAATATCTCGACATAAAACCAACAATATTGACTTTGAGATATTTGCCAACAACAAAAAAAAAGAATTGGCAAGAAGCGTGGGCCAATAAACATGAATTTAATTGTGTAAATAGCCAGATGGCGGTGTGACCCAGTCAGTCACTGTTGAACCTGTTGACTTTTAAAGAAAGTTTTAATATTTAAGGTGAGGTGAACGCTTACACCTTGAATAAGTATTAAGCGAACTTTTAACGTTGACATTAAAAATTGAGTTTTTTCTTATTTAGATATGAACTTTCTAGTTCACATAGCAGATGCTACTAACAGGTCATCGGAATTGTCATGCCGCGTGCGGCTCATATTTCCCAGCATCCATCGTCACAGTTTCTAACTGGTTTTAATTTCTTCCTTTGCTGCGCATGAAGATCTAATGGGACCGTGCTTGATATTATCATTTTTGTAGCTACGGCTCGGCACCCTTAGGAAATTTGTAGTGCCGCTCATCTTTGCACACACACTTGAGCTTAAGCTATGTTAACCATAGAGTAGAATGCTATTGCTGACCTCTAGGAGAAGCCAGCATGTTCTGGTAACGGGCTTTCCAATAGGGACATACAAATTTCGTAACTTTATGTCAACGCACACCCAAATATTTTTAAAGATCTTGCAGTGTAAAAACGTTAGTAGAAGTCAACATTTTCATTATAAAATTCACGTACCAGCAACGTTTCGAATCATTAAAAACTACTACCGAATGTCGAAGTCGGAGGATCTGGCAAAGTTTCACGAAAATCCAGAATTTTAGCGAAAAATTATTGTCAGCGTTAAAGCTCATTTCTGTCTAAGGGTTTTTTCAAAAAATTATTGGACAGCAACAAACCCACATGTGCTTAAAGTGACACAATTGTATCCGCAAAAAATTACTGTGTGGTGTGGTTTTCATGCCGGGGGTAAGGTTGGGCTGTATTTTTTCGTCGATGAAAGCGATCGTCATGTTACCGTCAATGCAGAGCGCTATAGCGCCATATTAGAAAATTATTTTGGCCAGAATTGGATGAGCTTGACATCGGTGATATGTGGATTCAACAAGACGGTGCCACTAGCCACACAGCACGTGTTACAATAGATTTACTGAAAGGCAAAGCGTGTTATTCGAGAAATGGCCCGGTCGAATGGCCACCTCGTTCACGCGATTTAACGTCATTGGATTTCCTTTTATGGGGCCACATCAAGTCATGGGTCTTTGCCTTTAGACGAGCTAAGAGACAACATGCAAAGCGAAATTGCCAAAGTTCCGGTCAAAATGTGTGCAAGAGTGTTAGAAAATTGGGTTCAAAGATTGGGTGGTCATATGCACGAAATCAAATTTCATGCTTAAAATGTAACATTTGCACAACACCTGGAATAAATTTGAACTCTATATGTGACGCGCAAAATAGAAAGGGACCTAAGGGTAAAAACCAGTTTTGTTCAGGAGAGCCATTTTAAAGATTTAAATACGTGTATCTTTGGTGTACCATCACTTTCACAAAACGCGCATATCTCTGGGAGGGAACACTTTAAGGGCATGGGATCGGTCTCATTCGATGCTCAGATGTTGTCCACATAAAAAAAAGTGAAATTTTATTTTTTTTACCCTTAGGTCCCTTTTTCTATGCGCTGTCACATATATTAAATACTCTGTGTTTTATTAATATAAAATATTGTTATGCCCTTAATGGAAAAATAATAATAAATAAAATCGATCGCTCGGCCTAAATTCGACTCTTTTTTATCAACTTCACATAATGCTTTTCGTACAAAAATAATTCGGTTCTAGACGAAGCGTAATCTACCGGGTCTTTTGATTAACTTAGCATGAAGAAAGCATGAGCTGAGCTTCAAAGAACACATGTATCAACGCTTTTACCAAAAAATAACATTTTTACTTAAGACGACAAATATTATATACAAACATTTATATATTGCAACCTCGTTTTTCAATCGATAAAGAAAGGTCATTTGTTGTTACTAAAACTAAATAAAAAATATATATCTTTAATAAAACAACAGTCGATCAACCATGTCCAATTCACTTTAATTAACTGCAATCAAAATTCCACTTAAAAAGAGAACAGAAAAAATACTTAGCAGTTATTGCGACATCATCGACAACTGATGCGGAAAGAGAAAGTGTATTTGCACAAAAAACTGTTCAAGTCAAAAAAAAAATACACTGAAAAAGCTTTACACCGCGCTCTCGATAACGAGATATTCTGCTAATTTTTCACTTAATTTAAATGATGCGTTAAGAAATTTATTTTTTCAAGTTTTTGTTGTTGACAACATGAACAGACTGGCAGCACAATACAAAAAGAAATGTTGACAAACGACAGCATAAACATCCACTTAATATTAGAAAAGCATAGGAAAATATTTTAAATAAGTACAGTGGGATGGCGTGTAGTGTAAAGTAAAAGTTTAAAGTAAAACTGAGCTATAATAAAAATTCTATAGAAAATCATGGCATTTCATTGCAGCTCTAGAAAAAAATCGATGAGAAGGGAATTCTAAACTGGTGACTATAAAAAAACTCAAAGACCAAACAAGCCAGCATTACCCTCTAGAACGACAGGTTAGTTCGCCCTAAAAGTTATATCTATCGAATATAAATCAGTACATCAATTATTCAGTTAAGCAGATAGAAAATTCATCAATTAAACAAAATATCAAAATACACAACATAGCCGTCTAATGGCGAATATCTAGGAGTTGATAACTCTAAGATTCAGCATTAGCATCCTACTTCATACATGTGAGAACCGGGCTGAAACACTAGCATAAGTGAATAGTCCGAACGCTTTGATGAGAGTGCAAAGTAGAGCGGTTCTACAAACTCCTATGCGTACAGTACGGTATCTGCAACGGCAGTACTGGTAATATGAATAGATCACAGGTGGAATGAACGGCTAGAACAGACACAGAGAAGTGGCTAAAGAGATGCACCAGAAAGTTCACTATCGGGCCGAAGCTCATAAATTATACCAGTAAGCTGCACACCAATATCATATAGGGTGATCCATCTAGCGGTACTTTTTTAGAACAAAAAAAATATAAAAATTCATATCAAGTGTGGACTCTTTATTGGTAATCCGGAAGGACATTCATTTTGTGGCATTTATTTTTTGAATATAATTTCCTTCATATGTTGGCCGCAACTACGCCTCAGGGTTTCTATTCTGAGGGTCCAGTCTTGGATGACTCGTTCGAGCATTTCGTCCGGTATGGCTTTAATGACACGCGTAATGTAAGCTTCCAAAACCTGAAACGTAGCTGGTTTGTCAGCATAGACTTTGGACTTTACGTAACCACAAAGAAAAATGTCTAAAGGTGTGATATTACTCGACGTGAAATTCGCTGCTTTTCGAAATGACCTCTCAATAGATCCATTGTTTGAGCAGCTGTATGGCAAGTGGCACCATCTTGTTGAAACCAAGTGTCGTCGAGATTACGGGCTAAAATTTCAGGTAGCATAATAATCGATATCGTGGTGCGATAGTGAGCGTCATTCACGGTTACGTTCCGGCCATCATCATTTTTTAAAAAATATGCACCGATAATTCCACCAGCTTATAAACCGCACCAAACCGTGGTTTTCTCTGTGTATAATGGCACCTCTTGAACCTCTTCTTGTTGCTCTTCAGCTTAAATGCGGCAATTTTGTACAAAACAGCTTATCTTCCCGTCGAAAACAGCTTATCTTCCCGTTTCTCACCGAACGCTCATTTCCATTATAGAGTTGCCAACATTTGAAGTTAATTATTTTAAAAAAGTAAATATCATAAAATGTCCTTTCAAATTACCAATAAAGACTCCACACTTGATTTGCATTTTTATATTTTTTTTGTTCTGAAAAAATACCTCTAGATGGATCACTCTTTATTTCATTTATTATCTTATTACAATTTTTCTCTTTGGCATACACAAAGAGAAACAATGTTGCCATGTTACTCTCAATTTGGTTCAATGTTGCCAGATTACCATATTGCAAGCTTACTAGGCACCTTAGCTAGTTGCCTCCAAAGAACACGGCCAATAATTGAAGTAAGTTTAATTTTTGAGTTAATCACTTTATCTATTTATGAATTATTGAGTTCAAAAATTAAATAGTAAATTATTTAATAATCTGTTATCGTTCGTCATACTCCACTGCTAATGCTGGCAACAAGTGGATAGAAAACAATTGTCACCTGTCCTCCTCGTTGGCGCAACGAGATTAACAAGTAAAAGGAAATCGCTTTAAATTGGTCCGTTTCAGTCACTTAAAGCTACTGTTTTGCTGTATCCGTGCGTCTATGAGTGAAGCGTGTTGACTTTGCACTGTTTGCCTTGTCGTTTGTGAAATTAGACAAAATCCCCTGTTGACTCCTGAGAAACCACAGCAACATCGTCCGCCACAACAGTGTGGCACCGCAGTAGCACCATCTACTGTAGCAACCATCAGCCGGTTTTGTTAAGTGTTTGTTTGTCTGTCTGGATGACTTGATTCGGTAGCGTGCGGCACGTTTGTGTCGTACGTACTCACACACACGTACACACATATGAGATTTTGGCTAAGTTCATTCTGGCTCGAAGTCTTCGTCGGCGTCCATTGACTGCGTTGCTGTGTTGACTTTTTGTTGCCTGTTTTCTTTAAGTTTGTTATGTCGTTGTTGCTATTGTACATTTTATGTGCTCCATTCCTGTCATGTTAATTGTCGGACATTTGAACAGCATAAAAGATGTGTTCAGTTCTTTTTTTTTCTTGATGTCATTTTAATGAATTATTTAGCAACTTGTTGTTGTAGTTGCTGGTATCAGTTGTTTGTTGCAATCATGTACGGCAAGTGTAAATGTCTGTAGTTGCAAGCAAAAAAGCCGTCGTCGCAAAGAACAAGCGGCGGCGACATCCCATTAGCATAACGATTGCTTGTTTGAGATCGTATTGAATGCAGACGGCGGAATGCGCTAAATTTTGTACAGATTTGAAAACAATTTAAAATATACTGGTACGTATTGCTTTTAACGCGGATAGCCAATATACAAGGGGCGTACGTGCAGGTGAGGTTCTCAGGAAAATGTTTAATATTGAAAATTCGTCTAACATTACGAACAAGTAGAAAGACTCAAGTCGGGCGTGGCCGACTATGAAATGCGCTGCATCACTTGATATTCGGAAGATTTTGCGCCACTGTCTGGAGCTTGAGCAAGTTCAGTCTTAATATGTTTCATTTGGAGCGGGAAGGACATATCTTATAGAGCTTTTACAAAACACCGACTGGCCGAATTTCACAAGAGATGGATAGATGGTTGGTTGCTGGTTACGATCTGTGCGAAATAACTTCAAAATCGTATGAAATAGGTTCCCTAATCGGGAGGGACCATCATGTGGAATATATTCGAAAACAATAAGCAATAATGTCCAATTAATGTAGAGATGGAAGTTGGTCGCACATAATTTCCCTTTTTTTTACTCGCAGAGAAAAGATATGGTTAATATATGGTCACGGCAACAATAATATGTTCTCTACAATCACGCAGAAAAAAAGTATGGTTGTGGTGACAATATTCGAAGAGGATAATACTATTGTTGGGTATATGGTTGTGGTACATCAATATTATGATCCTCACAACAATAGTATGATTCAAATACAACCATACTATGATCCTCACAACAACAATATAATTCACACATAACCATACTAAGATCCCCACGACCACAGTATGATTCACACTCAACCATACTATGATCTCCACAACCATAGTATGATCCTCACAACCAAAGTATGTTTCACATACAACCATAGTATGATCCTCACAACCATAAACTGATTCAAATGCAATCATGTTGTGATCCCTATAACCATAGTATGAGCACACACAAGTATACTATGATCCCTAATATAATTTATTATAATTGGGTAAAGTTGTCAACAATAGATTGATGAAAATTATTCAAAAACACATTAAATTCAAAATAAAAGGAGTGATTTATTTCACAGTAGAAAAAATAAGTTTAAATAAACGTAAGCGTTTTTATTATAAAAATTTCAGTTAAACAAAGCCAAAGCAGCTTGCTTAAAAAATTTTAATTTCGATAAAAAAAGTACTATTATTGCATTAGATCCGCACCAATAACATTTGTTCTTAAACGGATATTTAAATGAACAAAAATTACAATCATACAGTATGATTTCCGTAATCATATTATTGTTAACATAAAACACAAAACACAATACTTTTGTCGCACCAACCATATTTATATTGTTGCTATTACCATATTTTCATTTTTAAATTTGGCAATAATACTATTGTCACATTTCGACAATATTAATATTGCAGCAATTATACGTTTGTCAAAACTAAGTTCAGTTAACAATGCTATGGTTGCGACGAACATACTTTTATTGCGGAGAACATATTATTATTGCCGTGACCATGTAGTAACCATGTTTTTTCTCTGCGTGATAAAAGCATGTTCATCGCAACCGTAGTTTTGTTTTCTGCAACATTAATACAACATTAATATTGTTTAAATGTAACAATATTAATATATACATGGTTGTAACAACCATGTTAATATTGTTGGTGCGACAAAAGTATTTTTGTTAAAGATTTACCTAAACAATAATATGATAACGACAATCATACCGCATGGTTGAGACTATCAACGAGGCATAACAGGTTTTAAAGACTATGCATGTTTGTATGTGTGTGTGTTTTTTGGTATACCACACTATACAGTGCATGGTTGTTGTCCATTATAAAAAACAACAATAATCGGAAGGCAGTGTGAGAGATTTTTTATTGTGTTTACTTTGTTCGGTAGAATACTCTACTGCTACTGCTACTACTATGGTTACTATGGTTGTATGTGAAAGATAATATGGTTGTGAGGATCATAACATGGTTTTGGGGTAAAAGTTTGACTCATAATATTGTTGTGGTGATGATAGTATGGTTGTGTGTGAATCGTACTATTGTTGTGAGGATCATAGTATACCCAACAATAGTATAGTTCCCTGCGAATATTGTCACCACAACCATACTTTTTTTCTGCGTGTATTTGCTTGATTTGATTTACAATGTGGCTTTTATGCGGCAGGTCATCAAATTGGGGAGGAACTTTCTTGTGTGGCGGCTATTCTAATTGTTCCGATATGGTATAATTTCCATCCATCCAGAGATGGATGCTTGTTGATGGTAAGACTGTGCGATAATTTGGTTGGAATCGAATGTAATATGCGACGTTTCAAACTGCAGGTTCTGAAATAGGAAAGGACCCATGTAGAGGCTTTATTAGATTTGAGCGTGATTACATTAAATTGGTGTCCTCTTGAGTTGCATAGGGAGGCACCTTTGAGTGGCGGCTATTCTAAAACATTGGCCGATATGGTCCAACTTCCCCAGTGATAGAAGTTAATTGCAAATAACGCTCTGTGCGAAATCGAAAAAAATTAACCAATATTACCTAATTCAACCACTGATGACTGTTGGTTGCGCATAAGGCTCTTTCCGAAATTCCGTTGGAGTCGGGAAAACCCTATAAATGGTATCAAAAGATGCACCGATGTGGACCAACCAAAACCAATCAAAAAGGTTCGTCTTTAGGTATGTATCAAATTGCATCTGTAATTTGATTTCATATAAAGATCGACAGGCGGTCGATGAAATCCGATCGGTCTATACAGGGTGGAGCACGTTAATTTGCTTGTTTGGGAATTAAATAAAAAAAATTATATACCTTAGATAAATTTATTTTATATTGAACAGTAAGGGAGTTTTAAAATAACATGGTTTTAAATGGCGTATCTGGCAAATGTCGACCTTCGCTATCCACGCACTGCTGCATACGTTTTTTGAAATTTTCATGAACTCTAACAAGCATGTCGACTGATATTCTGCCAATTTCATCCTCAGTACGAGTAATGTTGATGGCCAAAAAACCTAATGTTTTTTACTTTATTTCGATAAAGATTAGGTTGTTGATTTTACTATTGATTATGAAATGCGATGAACATTTCGTCGAATGGTTGGTTGCACAGGCATAACTGACTGGGGATTTACAAAGAAAATCATTTTTAGCGACTGGGCGCACCTTCAGCTTAGTGGATTCGTTAATAAGCAGAATTTCCGCATTTGGACAAGTGATAATCCATGAGCGATTGTTAAAAAGCCAATGAACCACAATGTGTGACTGTTTCGAGCTGTTTATGGGCTGGAGGCGTCATCGGGCCGTTGTTTTTCGAAAATAAGCTCGGCCAAGCAGTTACCGTGATTGGTGATCGCTATCGTGATGTAATAGCGGACTTCTAGTAGCCAGAAATTGAGGTTATGGACCTGCATTATGTCGTTCGAACAAGATGGTGCCACTTGCCACACAAGCAACAAAAAATGTTTTTTTTGCGCGATAAATTCAATGGCCGTGTTATCTCACGTCGAGGCGATGTTAATTATCTGCCACGATCATGTGATTTGACGCAGTTAGAATTTTTTCTTGGGGGATATTTAAAAGAAAAAGTGTACGTCAATTTGCCAAGAACAATTCAAGAGCTAGAGGATGAGATAATTCGGCACATTAACGACATTGACCTTCCACTATCTCTCGGAATCATTGAAAATATTGACAATCGGCTAGAGGTATGCCACCGATGCCGTGGCGAGCATTTGACCGATATTTGCATAATTGTAATAGATTATTCTGTCAAGATAACGAATGTTAAGACAATTCTCTGAAAACTTTTTGTTTTACTACAATTAACAGCGTGCGTTTTGGTTGGGCCACCATTTATATATTCCCATCCTATTACGGAGAGTAAAAAAAATCACATTACAAAAAATCACCTGGTATACAATTTATTTTCTAAAATATTGGTCATGCTAGAATGGGCACGAGACAAAAACCCTTTAATGTGTAATATTCCGCTTTATATCGATGGTTGCGTTGGCTGTATGAATTTGAACCTGACAGAAAGTGATTGCGGATGAAATTTTCCCTTCTGTTTGGCAACTGTTTTTTTCTTGTTACTGTTTAGGGGAAACAGAAATGGAAAAGAGTCTAAAAAATATCAACAGGAGGTTCAACATGGGACATGTTGTATTGATTTAAAAACATCCTGATTGGGTTAAGTTGTTGTTGTTGTAGCGGCAACTGTGTGCCGGGGTGACAGCCCTTGGCCGAAGATTTGCTGCTTCGGGTCAATCCGGTCCATAGAACCGGCTGGGTTAAGTGTTTTGTTTTGTTGTTGTGGTAATTAATTGTTTTGTTGTAATTAGACCTTACAAAGGTCCTTCTAGATTAAAGGTATTTTCTCTTTACAAGCTGCATTTAACATCTAAACTTGCTGAAACTTAATATAATGCATTATGCACGCAGAAAAAAGGTATGGTTGGGGTAACAATAATCGAAGAGCACAATACTATTGTTGGTTATATGGTGGTGGCACAACAATATTATGATCATCACAACAATAGTATAGTTTACACACAACCATACTTTGATCCCCATAACAATATTATGGTCCTCACAACAATAGAATTATTCACACACAACCATACTATGATTCACATTCAATCATACTATGATCCCCACAACCATATTATGATCCTCATAACCACAGTATGTTTAACGTACAACCATAGTATAACCATAGTATGACTTACGCACAACCATACTATGATCCGTAGTTTTTTTTAAAAAATTTAATTTTTATTACTATTATTGGGTAAGATTCGTAAAAGTAACATTGTCAAATTAAAAAAAAAAAGGTTTTGACGGTATGATTACCGTAATCATGTTATTGTTAACATAAAACCCATGAAAACAATACTTCTGTCCCACCAACCATATTTATATTATAGCTACAACCATATTTTCATTTTTAAATTGGTCAACAATACTATTGTTACATTTCAACAATATTAATATTGCCGCAATCATACTGTTGTCAAAATGAAATTAAAAAAACAATACTATGGTTGCGACGACCATACTTTTACTGCAGCGAACATACTATTGTTGCCGTGACCTTATACTAACCATATGTTTTCTCTGCGTGTGGATAATGTAAACTCGTAATAAGTCCTAGTAGTATGGACAATACTGGCCACTACATTTACATTTAACATATTTGCCAAATTATTTCTTTATGGCTCCTGTTGCTCAGTGCCTGCTCAATAAATCGTTTAAATGCACTTCGGCATTGGGCCGGCTTACTAACGCTTACTACCATTTCGAGGTTTCCTACTTTTTTAAAGAAAAAAACTCGGAAAATTCCAATTGATTGGGGAATGTTTATTATCATTTAAAAGAATATTCTTTGGAATTTATTTTTTGAAGATTACGTATGTCTATCAAATGTTGGCAGCGGCTACGTCTTAGATGGCCCATCCGTTGATGACTCGTTAGAGCATTTCGCCAGAATCGAAGCGTGTTTGTCCGCATAAACTTTAGACTTTACATATCCCCACAGAAAAAAGTCTAACGGTTTGATATCACACGATCTTGGTGGCCAATCGACCAGCCCAAAAATCTGCTCACCGTAGTGTTTTCTCAATAAATCCATTGATTGGCGCGATGTGGGGGAAGTGGCGCCTTCTTCTTGAAACCAAATGTCGCCGAGGTCACTAGCTTCAATTTCAGACATCAAATATTCGGTTATCATGGATAACGGTCGCCATTGACGGTTACGTTCTCACCGGCATAATTTTTAAAGAAATATGGACCGATGATTCCACCGGCCCACAAACCACACCAAACCGTTGTTTTTTCTGGATGAAGTGGCAGCTCTTGAACCTCTTCTGGTTGCCCTTCTTCCCAAATGCGACAATTTTGCTTGTTTACATACCCAGTGAGCCAGAAATGGGCCTCATCGCTGAACAAAATTTGGCTCGAAAACGTCAGATTTTCTGGGATCTTTTTAAGAGCCGATAGAGCGAAGCGATGTCGCTTGGGAACATCGGGCAGCTTCAGTTCTTGCACAAGCTGTACGCTTTCAATTTAAGATCTCGACGTAAAATGCGCCAAGTCGTTCCATACGTCAGTCAGAGTTTCTGCGAACGGCGCCGAATCGACTCACCACGGTCTTGGTGTACACTTTCCGCTACGGCCGCTACATTTTCTTCACTGAGTGCTGGACGTGGTCTATTCGGTCGACTATTATCCAATAATGAATGCTGGGTCTCAAGATGGGTGATGGTATTACGAATAGTACGCTCAGTATGCCGATTATGTTGACCATAAGTTGAACGAAGTGCACGAAACACATGCCTCACAGAACGTGGATTTTCGTAATAAAGTTGAACGATTTGTAAACGTAGTTCAGGGGTTAGTCTTTCCTTGATCAAATGCCAAACAATACTAAACAAAAATAACATGACACGACTGTCGAAAAAAGGTGATCTGTCAAAAAAAGGCAATGGAAAAAAGTATCTCTACTTGGATTACCCATTATTAGTACAAACACAAAGAACTATTGCACTATCCTCTGGGTTCCGGCCTTCCCTATATGAAATAGAAAGGGACCTAAGGGTAAAACCAGTTTTGTTCAAGAGAGCCATTTTAAAGATTTAAATACGTGTATCTGTGGTGTACCATCACTTTCATAAAACGCGCATATCTCTGGGAGGGAACACTTTGGGGCATGGGATCGGTCTCATTCGATGCTCAGATGTTGTCCACATCAAAAAAATGGTGAAAATTGATTTTTTACCCTTAGCTCCCTTTCTTTATGCGATGTCACATATAGGCTTTTCGTGATAGTTTTCGTCTAGCGCCTTTGTGGTCAGTAAAATCGCTGTATTTTGAAGCGCTTGGCGGTTCGTACGATGCATGTGCTTCCCGCCTACACAGCTGGGCTGTAGATTTTACGATGCATTTTTTACTTGAAAATCGTCAATGGAACTTCATCTGCTATTGATAGAATCCATGTCAGATATTAAATTTGATCGTGCTCATATTAAGTACTGCTCGTTGTTAAAGATCTTTAATCAACCTTGGAAGTATTGGACCATATCAGTTCATATTTTTATATAGCCCCCAGACAAAGATCTTTCACGATTTTAAATGGAAGTTACATATAAAAATCTATCTTGCTCAAATTTGGTACAGCGCATTGTAAGAGATCTATAACTAACCCATGACAAATTGGGTAATGTCGGTCGACATTTTCATATAGGCTCCACACAAAGTTTTCAACCGATTTGGGGTTCTATAACTTCATTTGCTTTTGATAGCATCCATGTCAGAAGTCACATATTAAATTTGATTGTGCTCTTATTAAGTACTGCGCGTTGTTAAAGATCTTTAACAAACCTTGAAAATATTGGACTATATCAGTGCATATTCTTATATAGCCTCCAGACAAAGATCTTTGACGATTTGAAAATTAAATTACATATAAAATCGATATTGCTCAAATTTGGGACAGCGTATTGTAAGATGTCTATAACTAACCCATGAAATATTGGGCCATGTCTGTCGACATTTTCATATAGACTACACAAAATGGTTTCAACCGATTTGAGGTTCTATCGCTATAGAATTCACATATTAACTAAAATGGAGCTTTACTAAAGCGCACAAAGTTATTTGTGATCTTTCTGCTGATATTGTACTCCATGTATCCCACATACAAGGACCCTTCAGATATAAAAGGACCTGTGGCTCTAGAAACCATATTTAAAAAATTAAGAATACTGTTTTGTCAGAGACTTATAACCAGTCCTACCGATTCTAGGTCAGATTGGCCTATATATCGATATTTAACCTTTAACTAACTTTGATGTATTTGTACCATATCGGTTTATATTTATAAATTGAGCCTCCACGGGAGAAAGGCCGACCTTGCTCAAATTCAAGACAGGGGTGCGGTGTCTCCGGAATAGGGCATCACATACGTAGACAGCCTGGCTCGACTTAATAGTTTTAAAAAACAACAGATAAATGTCAGTAATAATAATTTTTGATTGACATCATGTGAAGCCCACTAATTTCAGAAAAAGTCATCATTCTTGATGATACGTTAAGGGAAATACATACGTTCCTTGACTTTAATGGAATACGGTAAGAACAAAAAATTATAGTTAGCTACTGCCCGGCAGTATACGGCAGTATTAGTGCATTTTCATTTACCAACTATTTACTTGTCATCTTCAAAACAAAACCGTCGTTTATACTTATAAATGATTTCGTTTTAATGATTATCAATCAATACTGACATCTGAGTGTATTTAACAGACTGTGTTTTCGATTAAAACCAAAAATAACAATAATTGCGTCTAATATTAGCCAACAAATTCAACCGACCGGGCGCCAACAACGATAATGGCCACCCTCACACTTGCTGTTTAACTCTCAGCTGTAATGTATGTCTAGCAAAATGTGCCATAAGTATTCAAATTTTGAAAGGATCCTTTTGCTGTCTACTCAGACAGGAAACAAATTATTTAGATTTATTGTACTATTATTGGGCTATAAGTCATATGTATTATTTGGGTAAATAAATCTATTGAAATCAAGTGGATAATTCGTAAGTTTAGCCCGGCACTGTTGGACAAAGAGACTGTAGAATGTGCGTGGCATATAGTGACTGACGGGAGATTTGTACTCGTCTGCCTTTCAGTTGCCATCATGCATTTGACACGTAAAGAGAGGTTATTTTGTGTTGAAGCGTATTTTTCAAATGCGTACTCGATAATTGCAGTGCAGCGTGCTTTTCGTTTACGATTCGCTGTTCCCCCAAACATGCGGTACTGGAGTGGAACAAACCCCAGAGAACTTCACCAAAGACCTGTGCATTTGGACCCCGTTACTGCACTGAGAAGAAAAATAACCTCATATAAGGTTAACTTAACCATAAATACATATGATTTGGAGCCTACCTTATATATGCTAAATTTGAACATTTTGTCGTTGACTGGTATGTAACAATAATAATAGTTAATTTTATTATTCTATGGCTGAATTTTTTAACCATGAAAATTGTTAATGCATTGTTTTTAACCATGAAAATTGTTAATATAAAAATTTCATAGTTGATTTATTGAAACAATACATGTATAATTTAACAATGAAATTTTTAATATTATTAACTATGAAGATTGTTAAAGAAGTCATTGTTATTATTAAGTTTACTTATTATTGGTTACCTCTCTTAACCAGAAATATAGTTACTGCTATAATTTTTAATATTAAATTAACCTACTTCTTATGTTTTTGTTTTGTTTACATTTATTCGGTCTTTTTACATTATTATGACTTGAACAGTTTATATTCTGCTTCGAGACCTTTTTGAATTCATAAACCATAGTTAAGAAAGTGTAATCGAACTACAATAATTGGTGACAATTTTGTATATTTATGTCAAGGCACCCTTAAACATTTTTAATGATCTATCAGTGTAAAAACGTTTGTCGAAGTCAACATTTTCATCATGGTAAAGTTGACTTACGAGCAACGTTTGGAAATCATTAAAAATTACTACCGAAATTCTGAGTCGGTGGTAGCAATTTTAAGAGCGTTTACTCCAATTTTCGGCCCGAATAATCATCCCACCCGACAGACTGTGGGGCTACGAGTATAGTGGATAAATTTGGATCGAAATTTTACTTTTCGAAGCGATGAAAATATCGCAGCCGTAACAGAATCCGTTCAAAATGACACAAACCAGTCAATTCCACATAGTTCTCTGGAAATAAGCATCTCTTAAACCACACTGTGGCGTATTTTGCGAAAAGATCTTGGCCTTCATCCTTATAAGATCAAACGGACTCAAGAACTAAAGCGACTTGATCATTCGAAACGCCGAAACTTCTCCGATTGTGTTCTGGCAAAGTTTCACGAAAATCCAGAATTTCATCGGAAAATCATATTCAGCGATAAAGCTCATTTTTGCCTGAGTGGTTTAGCCAATACACAGAGAAAAATTCTGTCGGAAATCTGTCCGAACTACAACAAATCTGTTGGATAAAACGAATTTTTGTTACAATAACTGAATTCAGTTTAACAATTGCTTGCGACAACTGACGGTTATCGCAACCAACCAATTGTGATGTACCTGTTACTTAACCAGTGCGACCGCAAAAGTTACTGGCCTAACATAAAAATAACCGTTTTTTTGGAATTATTATTATTTATTTTTCAACATAATCTCCTTCCAATTTAATACACTTCATCAAACGTTTTTCAAGTTTTTTAATTCCATCCGAAAATAAGATTTTTCAAGACCTTCAAAATATGACTCAGTTTCAGCAATAACCTCGCTATTGGACGAAAATTTTTTGCCACCGAGAAATTTTTTTAAATTTTGAAACAAGAAATAATCAGAAGGAGCTAAATCTGGACTATATGGTGGATGCGGAGCAATTTCAAATCGTAATTCGGCCAGTTTTTGTTGAGTTAAAAATGCAGTGTGTGAAGGAGCATTACTTTGATGAGAAATAACTTTTTTTTTTCTAAATGCGGTCGTTTTATCATGATTTCTTCACTCAACCGATCCAATAATGCACAATAATATTCACTATTTATAGTTTTTCCTTTCTCAAGATAATCAATAAATATTATACCCCTTGCATCCCAAAATACTGTGGCCATTACTTTTCCTGCTGACTTAACAGTTTTCGCCTTCTTGGGACCACTTTTACCAGCTTCTATCCATTGTTTTGATGTTCTTTGCATTCTGGGATGTAGTGATGGATCCATGTTTCATCAACAGTTATGAATCGGCGCAAGAACTCTATTGGACTACGCTGATAAATCGCTAAAAGCTCCTCGGAATTGGTCTAACGGGAGATTTTTTGGGGCAAAGTCAACAAACGCGGCAGCGTTCTTGCGGATAGCTTTTTCATGTGGAGTTCATCATGTAAAATACTCCAAACTTGTTTTTAGTGTATTTTAACAATATCAGCGAGTTCTCTGAGCTTTATTCGTCTATCTTTAGTCACTTCATTAAATATTTTTCTAATGTTTTCAATAGTAGTAGCAGTTTTCATCTTCCGTACTTGAACGACCCATTTTAAATTGTTGAACCCAGGATTTCACGGTGGAGTATGATGGTGCATTATCCCCATGAACAGAATCCAATTCATCTTTGATTAATTGTGGCGTATAACCTTTCATATAAATATGTTTAATTGCCGCAGGAAACTCTTTATTTTCCATTTTTCAAAAATTATAAAACTTGTTTACTTCAATCACCTGTAACAAAGAAAATAATCATTAAATATTTCGGAAATTTTGACAAATGGCTTATAAGAGATTGCTTTTAAAAAACAAAAAGTTGCTAGTAAAACAGAAAATGTGGCAGGCCAGTTAGTTTTGCGGTCGCCCTCGTACTACCAATAATTGGTGGTGACAACAGATTAGTTCTTTGTAGTGACCAATTCTTCTTTAGTTGGCTGTTGTTACATAATATTGATTATTCCAACATCAACAAATAAACCCTATAATATGTTATCGGTTTTAGTCACAACAAAACCTTTTATGGGTAAGACAGTGAATGCTTCCAAACGATACAGATCATTTAAAAATACGAACTGTATATCAAAAAATATTTTCAGAATATAGGAACAGGCTAAACTGTAATGTAGTGATATCACACAGACTTGATGAGATAGACATCCATATATAGACCACCTTAATATTCAAAACAAAAACCAATTTTTCCCGAGCTACGACAATAAATATTGTTATCAACCTTAATTTATTTTTTTTAGGCAGTAAAAAATTCAATTTTTTCAAAACGTTCTTATAACCAACTATCTACAACAACAACCATTACATGCTCAAATTCAGTTTCAATAATCAACTTAGTCTGTTAGGATTACCAATACATGTTTTCTGTAACCGAAAGTGTCAATTCTCTCTACTAAAAGTTGCTGTCTACCCATCCAGCATTCGAATGTAACGATAAAATACATGGATAGTTCTTGCTACCAGTAACATTCGGTTGGCAAAAAATTCGATTGCGGCTACAAATCTGTTCTCTGTGTGTGCCGGAGGTATGATTGGCCCGTATTTTTTCGTCGATTAAAACAATCGTAATGTTAGAAAAAAAGTAATGTCAGAATTGGATGAGCTTGACATCGCCGATATGTGGTTTCAACAAGACGGTGGCACTAGCCACACAGAACGCGTTACACTCGATTTACGTGTTATCTCGAGAAATGTTTTTTTTAACCCCATTGGATTTCTTTTTATGGGGCCACATCAAGTCATTGGTCGAAGCCAACAGCTTTAGACGAGCTAAGAGACAACATCTTACTCGAAATTCCCCACGTTCCGGTCGAAATGTGTGCCAGAGTGGTAGCAAATGGGTCCAAAGAATTGAATGCTGTTCACGGGCTCGTGCTGATCATATGACCAAAATCGAATTTCATTCTTAAAATGTAACATTTGGAATACACCTGGAATGTATTTGAACTATATAATAATGAACACTAAGTGTTGCCTGGCGCCATCTGACATTTCCATTGAAAAGTTTGACATTTTTTAGCATGAACGTACTCAAAACGTTTTGACGTAAGACCATCATTTGTGTTGTTTACAGTGACTTTAAAAAATCAATTTGGCAAAAAAATGGAATTAACTCGTGAACATTTTCGTGCGATCATGTTTCACAACTTTCGAAGTGGATTATCAGAGTGCATCGATGAACTTAAATCTTTGTAAGGCGATGAAGCACCATCCTATATCACTGTGAAAAACTGGTTTAATGAATTCAACGCTCAAAGACGATGGTCGTGAAGGTAGTCCAAAAACGGCCGTTGTGCCAGAGAACGTTGATGCCGTGCGTGAACTGATAATGCTAGATCGTCATGTGACATACCGTGAGATAGAGGCATATTTGGGCATTTCTTCCACCAGCATACATTAGATATTAATGGACACCTGGCCGTAAAAACGGTTTGTTCTCGTTGGAGCCCGTACAATTTGACATTCGCTCAAAAAAAGGCTCGAGTCGCTTGGTGCAAAGAAATTTTGTAAAAATACGATCGCGGTGCTTCAAAACGTTTATAAAATCGTCACAGGTGATGAATCATGGATGAATGCGTATGAGCCCGAAACAAAACAGCAATCGATCGTGTGGATCTTCGAAGACAAGCCAAATCCAACTAAAGGTGTTCATGGAAGAGTCACATCGAAGCAAATGGTCGTCTTCTTGAGCAATTTAGTATGGTCAATTCTGAGTGGTACACCACAATTTGTTTGCCTGAAGTCTGATAAAAAGCTTCAGTGTGTCCGAGCCTTTAAATTTATTTTTTTAAAAAACAGAGGTACATTTTCAGAGCTGAACATGTATGTGTAATCTCGAATCAAAGACCCGAAATAAGTGACATTTCCAGTAAACAATATAGACATCAAAAGAGTTTTATAAGATTGTCACAGGTAACGAATCATGGATCTATGCGTATGAGCCCGAAACAAAACAGCAATTGACCGTGTGGGTCTTCGAAGAAGAGACAAATCCAACTTAAGTTGTTCATGGAAGAAGCACTTCGAAGCAAATGGTCGTCCGCTTGAGCAATGTAGGATGGTCAATTCTAAGTGGTACACCACAATATGTTTGCAGGAACTATTCGGAGAAATTCGAAAAACGAACAAGAGAAAACGAATCATTGTGCACCATGACAATGCGAGCTCTCACACGTCGGCTCAAACCAGCGCCTTTTTGACCGACCTAAACGTTGAATTGATGGGCCCTGACTTGGCACCCGATGACTTCTTTTTATTCCCTCATATCAAGAAAAAAATGTGTTGCCAACGATTTGTGTCGCCAGAAGATGCTGTTGAAGCGTTCAAAAACCATGTTTTGGAGGTGTCTAAATCGAAGTGGAAAAAGTGCTTCGACAATTGGTTTGAGCACATGCAAAAGTGTACGATATAAATCATGCTGGAGAATACTTTGAACAACAATAAAACCATTTTTGATGATAAATATTCGCATTTTCATTGTTGGGCTAGAAATATATTTAGCAGCCCTCGTATATAAAATTGTTATGTCCTTAATGGAAGCCCCGTATAATGCTTTCAGAGTGCCAAAAGAGAGTGGCAAGATTGAAAATTAGGTGTTTCAAGCTCGGGCATATTGAAGCTTTTTTTTCTTACGCCGTCGAACTTCCGGCTGTCGAAAAAACATGAAAACAAAAGTAAATGTCTATACGTGTCCATACGTTCGATGTATAGAAGGGCTTTTTTATTTTGGAACTGCAATTTCGTTAACTACGAGTAATTGTAATTTTGAATGTTCAGGCTACCGGAAATTAAGAAAAAAGCAGCGTAAAAATAAATAGCTTCAGTGTGTCCGAGCCTTTAAATTTATTTTTTTAAAAACAAGAGTACATTTTCAGAGCTGAACATGAACGAGTATGTGGAATCTCAAATCAAAGACCCGAACTACGTGACATTTCCAGTAAACAATATAGACAGTTTTATATTCCATGGTCGAACTTGAGGAGTTGAATTAAACTCAAATGCTGTTCTGACTCATTGCAAGACACCTCGGGGAGTATTACGGAAGGCAATACATTTTTAGTTAAGAGGGACTCAAAGGAACATGTACGAGTATTACGGATAAGAAGAAAACTGTTGTGTTTTTGTGTCCATATCCATGGACATTTTGATCAACCCAGTGCCAAAGGGCCAAAATAAATCAAAAGGTTGGATATGGATAAAAAATGCAATTGTTGATTTTTGCCCAGTCGACTTCATATCTTCGGTACTTCTTTGAAATCTCTTGAAATTTTAATATAAAAAAAACTAGGGACTACACAATAGAAATATTTAGGAAATTTTATAGGTTCATTCGGACCAAAATAAATTTTCAGCTTTAATTGTGTGTTGCTCCAATAGCAGAAAGTGGAGTTTGGATCACAATTGCATGGGAGCGACAATATGTCGCCTAACCCTACGGAAGAGATTTTGGGCTCCAGGCGCATAGACGGGCTCCATAGGTCGAGGCCTTCAATTCAGCCAAATCGTTAATTTGATGTCATAGTCAGATTATGTAGAAAATGTCACTGTTTCTAAGTTAACATATGCCCATGTTCGAAAGTTCGAAAGCTATGATCCATGGGTCCAGGCCTCAAATCCGGTAAAATCGCAGAATTATGTTATATTCTGAATCGTGACACATATTTCTTGTTTATATGTCTGTAGTCATATGGACCGTTTTTTGGGCCCATATGAAGCGATCACTGTCGCAAATTAACCCAAATCAAAGTAAAGTGCAAATTTAGATTTGTGAGAAAATCTTACTATTTCTAAAAATGACATATGTCTGCGGGTATTAGGGCAAGCATTTTTACCAACTACGTACTATAGTCGTGTGAGCCCCCGTGGTGTGATGAAACTGTGCACGACTGCCATGCCAGTTAAACCAGCTTCAACCCCAGTAAGAACATCTAACAATTTTTCAGCGGCAGTTTTTCACCTCGTAAATGCTAGCGACTTTACGAATAAAAGATTCGCCTTTAAGCCAGTAAAAACTTTTCTATAAAATGCATTACCTGCTCGGTGCCAGCGTTAAACAGTAGATTCCATTCAGTGAGTATGAGAATTGAATCGAGCACAGCTTACAGATTTAAAAGAAGTTTCCCTTTATTTCTTAATGGGATGGTGTGAAAATTAAGTATTTTCCTATTACAAGCGTTCCCAATGAGAACATCGACTACTGGTGGGAATTATATATTTCTACTAATTAAGTATGCGCATTCGGCTGCCGCGGCAACTTTGGTAGAACCAGAGGCACCAACCGTAAATGCAACAGTTTTATCGTCTAAGGCCGGCATCATCTACAACTATGGCAACTATTTTCTGCGATGGTTATGTTCATAAGTAGAAGCCGTACATCAATCGTGCATTAATGCTATTGCTAACTAACACTTTTTTGGGGCTGAATGATTCGTACAGGAAATGAAGGACTAAGGTGACAATAGTAAATGCCCGAAAAGAATGGTTCAGTTATTGTTTTAGAAATAGTAGATGCAGCGACACTTTATGATAGCATACCTTAAGTGAAATCGAATGATTACACTGGACACATATTTGAAAAAAAAACAAAATATGCGGCAGAAGGTTAGATGGGCAACTATAGTTTATTTGGGGCTGTTGATCACGAATCTGTCCTTCGATTTGCAGACTCGCTCTAGTTTAGAAGATATTTACTATTAATAAATTATGAATGGCGGCGAAAGTGATGTTATCGACTGACCCAACAATGATACTTTCATCAGTTGATTTCAATAAACAGCCTTTTGCAATATTTAATAAAGGGTTTTCGCTGATATATTATACTTTCAAGTAATCAATATTTCAATAGATTCAGAAAAAGAAATTAATTGTTAATGGGGATTTCAACCTTGTCTAACAGTCAGTATGGACCGCCGTGATGTGATGGAAGTGTGTACGTCAACCCACGTTCAACAGCGGGTAAGAACATCTAACAATTACTCCACCGCGGGTTTCGACAGCATTTAAGTAAAACTGCCCTTGCAAATTTTCAAAACCTTAGTTGTAGGAGGGTTGCTATATATATTTCGAGGGTTGCTATATAAACACCCCGAGCGGGCTTTTTAAATGACTTTTTATCGATAAGCAGCGCTGTTATTTCGGGTAAAGATATTGGCAAAATTCTACAGATATTTCGAATTTTTGTTACAAAAATTAGTTTGAGCTGCCATAATTTTTTTGGTTCTTTACTGACTAGAAACCAAGCAAAAATAATTTGTTTGTTCTCTTAAAAATATTGCATTTTATTTAACATTTTTTTTTTTTTAAAGGACTTTTTATTTTAAAAATATCCCGATTTCATTTTAGACGTCCAATGCTAAAATCTCAATTGTATTAATTAAGTAAGCATCAAAAGGACATGATTAAATTAGATATATCGACGGGGACCCCAAATGATATTAACTAGCCAACATTTTTATAGAGCATATAAATACTCAAAACTCCCGCTGCGGAGTCTTTTTTCACTTTTCTCAAAAAATTGACGATGCTGAAATGTGCTACGAAAACATTCTCCATACGATTTCACATTTGGTATCCCATCATAAAAAAAACGCTAAAATGGTTGAATTTGTATGGGTGGTTAAATTTTAAGGGTCGATGTTTATTTTGAATAAAACACAAATTATTTAGGAAATTATTGTCATTTCTTTTTATTATGATAATATTGGCATGGTTCAATTATGTGTGGAACAAAATATCGGACAAATGGCAGCCGCGACCTCGGCGGCACACCTACATCCGATGGTCCAAGTTTTCGTTGACGCTGTGGCACAATTAAGGTTCTATGCCGTTAATGCCGAAATTACCTCATCCTTTAGCTCTTGAATTGTTGCTGGCTTATCAACGTACACCTTTTATTTCAGATAACCTCAAAGAAAAAAGTCCAACGGTGCCAAATTACATCATCTTGGCGGCCAATTAAAATCGCCACGACGTGAGATAACACGGCCATTAAAATTGTCGCTCAAAAGAGCCTTTGTTTCGTTAGCTGTGTGGCAAGTGGCACCTGTTGAAACCACATATCTTCCACATCCATATCTTCCAATTCGGGCCATAGAAAGTTCGTTGTCATATTCCAAACACCATTCGCAGTAACTGCCTGATTTGGGAAAAAATACGGCCCGATGATGCCCCCAGCCCATAAACCGCAGTAAACAGTCGTTCTTTGTAGGTGCATTGTTTTTTCGACAATCACTATCGGCTTATCATTCGCCCACACGCAGAGAAAATATATGGTTACTATATGGTCACGGCAACAATAGTATATTCTCTGCAATAAAAGTATGGTTGTCGCAACCATAGTATTGTTTTTTGAGTTTCATTTTAACAATAGTATGATTGCGGCAATATTTATATTATTGAAATGTAACAATAGTATTATTGCCAAATTTAGAAATGAAAACTTGGTTGTAGCAACAATATAAATATGGTTGGTGGGACAAAAGTCTTGTGTTCATGAGTTTTACGTTAACAATAATAAATTACGGCAATCATACCTGCAAAATTGTATTTTTTTTTAATTTGACAATGGTATTTTTACGAATCTTACGCAATAATAGTGCTTTTTATATGTAAATTAATTTTTTCCAAAACAAACTACGGAAATGTGTAAGTCATACTATGGTTGTGAGGATCATACTATGGTTGAGTGTGAATAATAATATGGTTGTGGGTATCATAGTATGGTTGAGTGTGAATAATAATATGGTTGTGGGGATCATAGTATGGTTGTGTGTGAATAATTCTATTGTTGCGAGAACCATAATATTGTTGTGGGGATCATAGTATGTTTATGTGTGAAACGTACTATTGTTGTGATTATCATAATATTGTTGTGCTACAACCATAAAACCAACAATAATATAATGCTCTTCGAATATTGTTACCACAACCATACTTTTTTCTGCTTGCAGATGCGGCAATTCTGCTTATTGACGAATCCACTGAGGTAAAAATGTGTCTCATCACTGAAGATGATTTTCTTCGAAATTTGATTTTCATTTTCATAATAAGCCTGAATAACTTTAACGCGTTGCTTGTGTATCTTTTCATGGTTCAAATTGACTTAGTCTGAAATTGAGAAATATCAAATGAAATGCAGAAAAAAAACTTGACGTTTAGGTTTGGTTCACATTCAACATCGGCCCTTAAAATTTATTTTAATTTATTTCGTATGGTATTGCATTGAAAAATAAAAACTCGGCCAAAAAAAAATAACTGAGACCTATTTGCACCCTGTGTTATTGGGGAGTTACTATACTCACCTGAGTCCTCCACTTTCCGAAGGAATAATCTACCCCCAGAGAAAGTCTGAAATTGTGTTGCATAGTGTAATTTGAAATCATTCTATTTTTACCATTTGAGTTGAATAAACTAATTGTGAAATGTAATAAAAGAAAGAATAAAATTCATTAAAATGATTAAAATATTGCGCGCAACTTGTGTGGCATTGATAACTTCTTGAGAAATGTGTGCGGTGCAACAGTGTTTGCTTTGTTTTTCAACATCAATTAAATGTGCCTTTCAGTCTCCATGAATATATTTGAATTTTACCTTCCCATCACAAATATCGTAGTTCGTGGAAATCATCTAATAAACGTATTTCTACGAATGCGGATGTCTGCATATAAAAAGATTGCAGCTTGATGCCAGACGGTGTCTGATAGCATGCCAAATGGAAAGGACATGTGAAGCATAAAGGTACGGAATCATGTGAGCTCATGATACGTTAGTAGGGTTAGCTTCATTAGTATCACACTTACTATAACCATGTTAGTAGGCGCATCCTTCACATTTATTTTCCATCTATCTGTTCGTTCTTATAATAGTTCTTAGGTCTGAACGTATGTGTGCCAAAAGAGGAGTATATTTTTGATAATTTCCAGAATTAATAAGAGTGGACACAAATGCCTATGGAAGACACGCTGCAGAGAGGCAATTGATAACAAGGATGATAAAACACTATCATTTGTGTTATTAATTAATTGAGTGGTGGCCGAAAGTTTGCATCTTTTTCACCTCGTTGATGTCGGCAACTATAGCACAAAGAAATTATAGCACGCGAAAGTACTCCAGGAAGTTTATATATTTAAAGAAAACACGCCGGTCCAATACACAATGTCTGGAGACTTAAGTATGCCGTTATTAAAACAAGTAAGGAAGTTGCAGTCTATTAATCCATTTACATACTTAGTAGGGACATAAATACTGTTACGCACGTTTAATGCTGTAAAATAAAAAGTACTGAATGTTTTTGGACCAAATATATCTTAATGTATTTATTGATGTATATTGTATCCAAAAAGAATGTACTTATTCGAAATCTCCGCCTTTTGCCTTTACACACGCCTTAAGTCGCACTGACCAATCGTCAATAGCTGCACGAAACTCGTCCATTCGAAAATTGGCCACAGCTCGAACCAAAGCAGTCTTAAGAGATCCAATGTTGGGGTATCTTCTGTGACAAACCTTGTCCTCTAAATCCGTCCACAATTTGTAATCCAAAGGGTTCAAATCTGGACTGCCTGAGGGCCATTCTTCAGAGGAAATGAACGCTGGCAAATTGTTTCAAAGCCCGGCCCTGGGACGTTTTAGCTTTATGGGCCGGCGCAGAATCCTGCTGGAAAGTCCATGGCTGGTTTTGGAACAGGGAATTGTTAAGAGGCTTCACAACAGCTTCCAAAACGGTTTCTTGGTAAACTTTGGCTGATTTTTTTGACTCCTTGTTCGCAGAAATACAGTTCAGTGACCTTATCGTAAGAGACATCTCTTTTCCACCCTTTGGATCAGTTCAGATGCTTTCTTAGATGACCGCGCATACACTCTATCATTTTGCTTGTTAAATTTTTCCTGAACGGTACAAATTTTTTCAGCGGTGAACAAAATTTTTCTGTGCAAGTCATCAGCGCGCTTCACCAAAAGACGTTTTTATTTTTCAATCCTATTTTTTTGTAAAGCTGCAGTCAATAAATGTCCGGTACGTCGTTTGAAAGCCCCAAGTCTTTTTTAATGATTCGACTCATGGACTTTTGCCTGATATTCATCTCACGGCCCATGATTTTCTGTTTTCGGAGCGGATTTCTGTGAATTCTTGATTTAACGGCTCTAATGGACGGCCCGACCGGTGGCGGTCTTTTACATTTCCTGTCTCCTCAAACAGTTTTATGCATCGGTAGACGAACATGCGGCTAATCTGTAGTGGGCGAAGCGTTTTGAAAATGTCGCTATTTTCATTTCACACTTGAAAAGCGCTATTACAGCGATACGATTCTCATTATCTGACCACTCCTTGATGAAAGTTGAAACAATTTTAAAATTCCGTTACAGAATAACGCTATTGAGGATAGCTTTCAAGACCCATATGACATTAACGGGGTATGTTTAGTTCTACTATTGAAATGGGTGTGTTCAATGTTGTAACCGTATTTATGACCCTACTAGGTATATGAAGTTGGTATGAAATAATATTGAAACGCCCTGTTGGAAGGTCACATTGGATGGGAGTCCATGCTTGTATATGCATATACACCTTGGTCCAGTCGAGCATAATTTGCAGACTTGTTTAATATGATTTCGTTGGATTGAGTCTTAAGCGATGTTACAGCTTGCTTAAGGCATTGAATTCGATGACCAACTAACAAGCATTTGTTTAAACTTATCCGGTTGGCTAAATAATTTAGTTGTGACTAAAACTATGTTTACTGCTTGCATGTAAAATTAACATAAGTAAACAATCCAAACGATTTTCTATACTGTTCTTGTATAGCTGTCAAATAAAGTGCGAATAAATAAATACTCGTAGACAAACAAATCAAGTCGGAATTGCTTTATTCAGTATTTACATGTTAAATTTACTAAAGACTCTGGGTTTGATCTAAATATGGGTTGTGTGTGTGGGTATTAGTGCGTGATTCAGCCCATTTTATTGTCATGTCACAATATGTGTGTTTAGAATTCTTAATATATATTAAAACTGAATGTACATATATTAGGGTGGGCCGATTTGTAAGGACAAAAATTTGTCGATATTGTGGAATAGATTTTTCGATAGCCTTAGGCATAAAGAAAAAAAGTTCCACTACGACATATCCAAAAAAAACATTTTCGAGGCGTACAAAATAAAATTTGTTGACTGTTTCTCAACTTTTATTTTTAAGGTTTTTTTAGGAGGTTATAAAAAAATATCTTTTTCTATTCAATTCTCTCAGTCGTATTTTTATTCTCAAGCACGCACACGCAGAAAAAAAGTATGGTTGGGGTAACAATATTCGAAGAGCATCATACTATTGTTGGTTATATGGTTGTGGCACAACAATATTATGATCATCACAACAATAGTATGGTGCACACACAACCATGCTATGATCCCCATAACAATATTATGGCCCTCACAACAATAGAATTATGCACACACAACCATACTATGATCCCCACAACCATACTATGATCCCCACAACCATATTATTATTCACATTTAACCATACTATGATCCCCACAACTATATTATGATCCTCATAACCACAGTATGTTTAACGTACAGACATAGTATGATCCTCACAACCATAGTATGACATACACTCAATCATACTATGATGATTGGGTTAAGTTGTTATTTAACAATAGAGAAATTTATTGAGTAAGTTATGTAATAATAGGAGAGATTTATTAAACGGTAAAAAAAAAAATTTTAAAAATATTTCAGTTATACTAATTCGTAGTTTGTTTGGAAAAAATTTAATTTTTTTTACTATTATTGCGTAAGATTCGTAAAAATAACATTGTCAAATTAAAAAAGTACAATTTTGCCGGTATGATTGCCGATATCATATTATTGTTAACATAAAAGCCATGAAAACAATACTTTTGTTCCACCAACCATATTTATATCGTTGCTACAACCATATTTTCATTTTTAAATTTGGCAACAATACTATTGTTACATTTCAACAATATTAATATTGCAGCAATCATACTATTGTCAAATTGAAATTCAAAAAACAATACTATGGTTGCGACGACCATACTTTTATTGCAGAGAACATACTATTGTTGACGTGACCATATAGAAACCATATATTTTATCTGCGTGCATATGTTATATTGTCTTGTATGTGACAATGTATATTTATATGTAATTTTAAGTCACCTTGGAAAGGTAATAAATATTTTAAAAGTATTTTTTTTACAACTTTCTAAAACAACCCCAAAAAAATGTTGAGAAAAAGTTAAAAAATTGATATTTGGGCGCCTCGAAAAAGATTTTTTGGATATGCCGTAAAGGATTTTTTTTTTCCTCATGCCAAAAGCTGTCGACAAATCGTTGGAAAAATATTGATTGCTAAATTGACCCACACTAACATATCGTACATACTTATGGTTGTGGTTAGTCTAATGTACCTACGAGAATCAACGATTTTGCAACAAAAGGACATTGATTTGTTTTTGCATATTTTACCAATAATGAATATTTTATATTTTATGCATACGAGGATTTTGTTAAAAATACTCTCTCTTACTTTTGTTTTCTTACTGTTATTCGCTCCTTGATCTCTAAAAACTGATCAAATCATATTAAAATACCTTATTTTAGGCATATTTGTTCTAAAAAATCAATAAAGTCATTTTTACTTGTTCACCAAGAGGGTAATAACTCAAAATTTACAATATTTAATTTTTGTACAGGGTGGCGCAAAACTACCGTTATGATTTGAATGTTTAATAACATTTAAAATTTATTTATATTTTTCATTTTTATTTCAGAATTTTGTAAAGCAAACTTGGGGAATTTGAAGTGAAATACTACATAACAGAACAGCGATCAGCAATTGTTGATTTTTTTTTAAAAATCAAGTCAATTGTTTTGACGCAGCGTGCTTATCGTCGCGTTTTTAATGTGCTTGGTTGGAAATTTTCTACAACATGGTACAGTAAGGCACCTTTCATGTACCGGAAGAATTACGGCCCACACGGACGAAAATATCCAATGTGTTGTGGATAGTGTACAGGACAGTCCAGAAACATCAACAAGAAGACATTCGGCACAACTGGGGCTATCGCGGAGGTCCGTTCAGATGATTTTGGCTAAATTGCAAAGTTCAGCTTATACAAGAATTGAAGCAATAGACTACCAACAACGATTATGTCATTTCATTCCGACAAAAAGAAGAAAAAACTCCCGATTTCATTAGCAATATGATAATGAGCGATGAAGCTTATTTCCAATTGAATGGTTTTGTAAATAAACAAATTGCGGATAAGGGAACAGTTCATCAGCAACAATTACACCCAATTAAGTGTACGGTTTGGTGCGGTGTATCCTCTGAAATGATCATTGGTCCATAATTCTTTGAAAAAGGCACATGGCGCCTCATGGCGTCAATGGTGCTAAATATCGAACGAGCCATTCACATTTGTGGTTCCAACAAGATGGAGCCACAGCCCACACTGCAAGGACACAGTGGCTCTGTTACAGGACCTCTTTGACGAACGCATTATTTCGCGCAGAAACGATTTCAATTGGCCCCCACGTTGTCTTTGGGGTTATTTGAAAGAAAGGGTATACGTTAATGAACCAGCGACCATACCACAGCCAAAACAAAACATTTGCCATGCAATTTAACACCGGAAATGTTACGAAAATTATGCAAAAGTTACTAAATAGAGCACGAATGTGCGTTGCGGAAATGACCACCACTTGCGGAATATAATTTTTATACATTAATATAATAACTAACAAAAATAATAATAATAATTAACCAACAAATAAAAAAGTTATTAAACATTCAAACCACAACGGTAGTTTTGCGACACCCTGTATAAAAACGTTTAATCGTATTTTTATCTACCCTCAATACAACTATTTTATCGAAATCTCTACTTATTCATCGGAAGGTGCATGACACTCTCACGTTTTGCACGCAGAGAAAAGATATGGTTACACTATGGTCACCGCAACAATAGTATGCTCTCTACAATAAAATCATGTTCGTCGCAACTATAGTATTATTTTATGAATTTCATTTTGACTACAGTATTGTACTATTGTAACAATAGTATTATTGCCAAATTTAGAAATGAAAATTTGGTTGTAGCAATAATATAAACATGGTTGGTGCTACAAAAGGTTGCGACTATGAACATAACAAAACAGGTTTTATAAAGCATACATGTATGCGTGTGCGTTTGTTTGTTTTGATATACAAAAAAAACATACACACGATACAGTGAATGGTTGTTGTCCATTAAAAAAAACTACAACAATCGGAAGGTAGATCGAGGGATTTTTATTGTCTTTACTTTGTTCGGTGAAATACTCTAATACCGACTGGTTCTCGTTTATTTAAAATCTGCCTGCACTTAAGTATATAGGTATTGATCATGGTTTAATCACATTCGTTTCTTGGGGTCTACGGATGGTGAATAGCATTTACCCCTGCTGGGAACTAAAAGTACTTTCAACTGCCGTTGGAATATATATTTTTGTTTCTTGAATGAAATGTTCGATAAAAAAATAGCCTTAATTCTGGCTATTAACTTATTGTAATGCCATTTAATATAACTGGCTTGATACAAATCTCTATTTTTGAATAACAACATAACTGAGTGAATCATACTATGGTTGTAGGGATAATAGCATGGTTGCGTGTGAATCATACTATGGTTGTAAAGATCATACTATGGTTGTATGAGAAACATACTATGGTTGTGAGGATCATAGTATGGTTGTGGAGATCATAGTATGGTTGAGTGTGAATCAGACTATGGTTTTGGTGATCATAGTATGGTTATGTGTGAATCATACTATTGTTGTGAGGATCATAATATTGTTGTGCCATAACCATATACCCAACAATAGTATGATCCTCTTCGAATATTGTCAACCCAACCATACTTTTTTTCTGCGTGTGGAGTACATTAAAGGCTTACACGAATAATTTTCTCCCTCTACAAACAGTTTTTAGTTAATCCCCTTTCATAAAAGTGATACGATCTATGTTCTTTTTTTCTGTTATGACTAGATGTAATTCTACAATTTATATTTTTTTAGATAGGTGTAAAAAAATCATGGATTCCTTTAAATATATGCCATATATTGCCGTCGATGCTGAACGTTTGCTCACTATAGATTTCAACTTTTCGAGACCAAGGTTTAGTTTGAATATAAAAATAACAACTTTATTTATGTTTGTAGAACATCTTAAGTTGCTGCGATGAGATGAGATCCATTGATGTTTTGTTTATTTGATTTAAGAAAAACTTTTGTGCATTATTTCCTGTTTTTGGCTTGCATATTTTTCGCTTTTTTAGCGCTTATTTTCATATTTTTTTGGGCATATTTCTCGATTAAGCGCTTAAAACGTGATTTTTAAGTGCATATACTTCCGATCCCTACCTATGCACTTCTATATATCTATTTACTACTGGGAAATTATTTAAATATGCATAACCGATATTTTAATAGTAATTCTCAATACTTGCCTTAAAATGAATAGTCGGCAATGCTTAAATTTTGCTATTCCCTTATATATTGTATATGCCGTCAGTACTTAAAAAAATGTTTCTCAAAGTTTTCTATTCGCTTATTGTATTTTGTTCTTCTTTTCGTTAAAAAGCCTTTGGCTATGACCTGCTACTACGTTTATACAATTGGGAAAATCGCAAATATTGTTCGAGATAGGTCAAAAACATTTGCACATAAACTCAAATAACTTTTGCCAAAAATAGGAGTGTTGCCAATGTTAAATGCTTTGATTTAAATCGCCTTGAAATATTGAAATATTAAAACTTCAAACGTCGTTGTCCCCAAGGTTTCCAAGGTTTTTTATAACCTCACTAAACTGTGGTACAGGAGTATCATGAGTTTAGTCTGAAGTTTGTAATATACAGAAAAAAGAAATGCCCTTCTTTCAGACTTTCCACACATAGAGAAAATATCAGTTGGAAATTGGTTGGAATGACAAATGTTTTTAACCATAATAAAAAGTGTGCACACAAATAATAGATTGGTTATACCAATAAAAAGCGTAAAAATATTTTCTTGTCACAACTGGTGGTTGTGGCAGCCAACAGTTTTCAGAAAATTCATTGCTGTAACCAATTATTGGCGATGATAACAAATAGTTTATAATAACGAGTTGTTGGGAGGCAATGCTTTTTTTAGTTGAATAAAAAAAATTTAAATAATATAACTTTGAAACGGCTGGAACGAAGTGAATATGTTCGGAAATAATTTTAAATATACCAACATGACGCAACAAATTACAGCAGTCTGAGCTAAAATTTAAAAATAAAGGGTGTTTTTTATTGAGGTATAGAACTTCGAATTGAAATAAAACACAAGAAAATCGTTTTAGTGTCCATCAATTTGGCTTTATTGGAAGGATAATTTTATGCCATTAATGTTTAAATATGATTTCGGGCATGTGGCCGCCGCGGCTGGCTCGAATAAAGCCAATTCTACAGGTCCAATTTTCAACCACTTTTTCGAGCATATGGGGCCCTATGTTGGCAATAACGCCACGAATGTTGGCTTCGAAGTCCCCTAGCGTTTCTGGTTTGTTGGCGTAGACGAGCGACTTCACATATCCCCAAAGAAAATAATCCAATGGTGTCAAATCACACGATCTTGGTGGCTAATTGACAGGTCCATTCCGCGAAATTATGCGCTCATCGATTGTGACGTGCGCTGTGTGGCATGTAGCGCCGTCTTGTTGGAACCACAACTCATCCACATGCATGCCATCCATTTCGGGAACAAAATAGTCGGTTATCATGGCTCTATACCGGTCTCCATTAACGGTAACTGACTCTCCAGCATTATTTCGGAAGAAGTATGGCCCAATGACTCCACCAGCCCATAGAGCACACCAAACAGTCAGTTTTTGTGGATGTAATGGCGTCTCAAGGGTCTCATGTGGATTCTCTTCACTCCAAATGCGGCAATTTTGCTTGTTGACGTAGCCATTCAACCAAAAATGAGCCTCATCACTGAACAAAATTTTGTGATGAAAATCAGCATCGAGATGAATCTCATTTTCGGCCCATTTTGCAAGCGTTGTTCTATTGTCAACCTGTTCATGATGAAATGGCAAACCAAACTAAATATTAATTACTTGACAGCTGACGAAATGGCCGCCAGTTAAAAAAGTGATGCCAACTTAAAGTTCTATACCCCAATAAAAAACACCCTTTATTAAGATTATTTAGAAATTGTTTATAGAAGCAACCGCATTGCCTACTTCTTTGCCTAGTGTTAAATGTGGTGGTGTTTTATTAACTAATTATTTAAGCCACTTCTTTAACAAAATAATATGAAATTAAAATCTTAAAATTTTTATATTCCAAAAAAATCTAATTTTCTCTGTAAAAATCTTTCCTCTTTTTCTCTACACTTTCATTGAGAGAACGACCTGAACGTCTTAATGTTTCAGTGTATTTGAAGTATATAAAAAAAGTATTTTTGACTTAAAGCGTGGTATATGGATATTAAGATCCAGAAAAAAAGTGTGTAGGTTTCGATGCTTTAACACTTCTACCGATACCTTTAGTTCGATTTACTAACAAATGCATTGCACTAACCAACATTCACTGCAACTGCAGTTCTCTGTGTCAATTTATTCTTGTTATTAAAGTAAAGGTCGCATATATGAATCGATCTCCATGAAACATCGGCATTGTTGGATTTCCTCTTTTGAAGGTCGATTTTGAAACTGGAAGATTTGGGGTCTAACCGACCTTAAAGCGGCAATTTAATCAGATTTGCCGCAAAGCCTCAATAAAATTGTACCTCCGTTTTATGGTCACACGAACTAAGAACGTAAAATTGTATCGCTATTGGTTCAGACGATAATCCTCAAAAGGAGTTACCAATAGCTATTAGATTTTGCACGTCCTAATATTTTTCCAAAACAGCCTATGAGATTGAAAAAGGCCATACAGCTACACGCCTCCAGCGCAGATTTTAGCCTGATATAGGGTGATCCATCTAGAGGTATTTTTTCAGAACAAAAAAATATATAAAAATTCAAATCAAGTGTGAAATCTTTTTTGGTAGTTTGAAAGGACATTTGATGGCATTTATTTTCTGAGTATATTTTCCTTCAAATGTTGGCCGCAACTACGCCTCAGTGTTTCTATTCTGAGGGTCCAATTTTGGATGACTCGTTCGAGCATTTCGACTGGTATGGCTTTAATGATACGCGTATGTTGACTTTAGACTTTACGTAACCCCAAAGAAAAATATCTAAAGGTGTGATATCACTCGAGCTTTGCGGCCAACTCACCTGTCCAAAACGTGAAATTAGCTGCTTTTGAAATGACCTCTCAATAGATTTATTGTTTGAGCAGCTGTATGACAAGTGGCACCGTCCTGTTGAAACCAAGTGTCGTCAAGATTACGGGCTTCAATTTGTAGGTAGCATAAAGATCGATATCATGGCGCGATAGTGAGCACCATTCACGGTTACATTCCGGCCACCACCATTTTTGGAAAAATATGCACCGATGACTCCACCAGCTTTTAAACCGTACCAAACCCTGGTTTTCTCTGGATATAATGGTACCTCTCGAACCTCTTCTTATTGCTCTTCAGCCCAAATGCGGCAATTTTCTTTATTGACTTTGCCGTTGAGCCAGAAATGGGCCTCATCACTAAACAAAATTTTTCTCGAAAACAGCGGATCTTCCCATTTCTCACCGAGCGTTCATTTACATAATACATTTGCCAACATTTGGAGGAAATTATTTTCAAAAAATAAATGCCATAAAATGTCCTTTCAAATTACAATAAAGATTCCACACTTGATTTGAATTTTTGTATATATATATTTTGTTCTGAAAAAAATACCTCTAGATGGATCACCCTATATTTCTAAAACGACTTTGTGGTTCATACGCGCATTATGGTATGTATCGAATGCACCATTCCGCAAAATTTTGGTTATCGCCTATATAATTATAAGCCATCTGTCAAAATTTCCGAAATATTTAATGATTATTTTCCTTGTTACAGGTGATTGAAGTAAACAAGTTTTATAATTTTTTAAAAATGGAAAATAAAGAGTTTCGTGCGGTAATTAAACACTTTTATATGAAAGGTTATACGCCACAATTAATCAAAGATGAATTGGATTCTGTTCATGGTGATAATGCACCATCATACTCCACCGTGAAATCCTGGGTTCAACAATTTAAAATGGGTCGTTCAAGTACGGAAGATGAACAACGCTCTGGAAGACCGAAAACTGCTACTACTATTGAAAACATTACAAAAATATTTAATGAAGTGACTAAAGATAGTCGAATAAAGCTCAGAGAACTTGCTGATATTGTTAAAATACACGAAAAACAAGTTTGGAGTATTTTACATGATGAACTCCACATGAAAAAGCTATCCGCAAGATGGGTGCCGCGTTTGTTGACTTTGCCCCAAAAAATCGTCCGTTGGACCAATTCCGTGGAGCTTTTAGCGACTTATCAGCGTAATCCAATAGAGTTCTTGCGCCGACTCATAACTGTTGATGAAACATGGATCCACCACTACATCCCAGAATGCAAAAAACAGACGAAACAATGGATAGAAGCTGGTATAAGTGTTCCCAAGAAGGTCAAAACTGTTAAGTTAGCAGGAAAAGTAATGGCCACAGTATTTTGGGATAATAATATTTTTTGATTATCTTGAGAAAGGGAAAACTATAAATAGTGGATATTATTGTGCATTATTGGATCGGCTGAGGGAAGAAATCAAGATAAAACGACCGCATTTAGAAAAAAAAAGTTCTTTTTCATCAAGATAATGCTCCTTCACACACTGCATTTTTAACTCAACAAAAACTGGCCGAACTACGATTTAAAATTGCTGCGCATCCACTATATAGCCCAGATTTAGCTCCTTCTGATTATTTCTTGTTTCCAAATTTAAAAAAAATTCTCGGTGGCAAAAGATTTTCGTCCAATAGCGAGGTTATTGCTGAAACTGAGGCATATTTTGAAGGTCTTGAAAAATCTTATTTTTCGGATGGAATTAAAAAACTTGAAAAACGTTTGATGAAGTGTATTGAGTTGGAAGGAGATTTTGTTGAAAAATAAATAATAATTCCAAAAAAAACGGTTCTTTTTATGTTAGGCCAGTAACTTTTGCGGTCGCCCTCGTACATATGTTTTGACCAAATCCGTTGAATGACTATTTAAGTTATTCAAACCATGTCCGTCTGTACGCGTCAGAGTGAGATTTGTTTATACAAGCTGCGGAAAAAAAGAAGGAAGTTAGCTAGGGCATTGAAATTTGAAAAACATCTCTCATACTTCAAAATTAAGTTGGAGAATTTTTTTTGCTCAAATCCGCTAGAACCACGCCTATCTCCGTGAAATAAAATATCGTTGTATTTTTTCTTATTTTTATAAAATTACTGCCACTGTTTGCATTTAAGTCCACAATTATATTAAAATTGTCAGTGCCATGCCCATCGTCCACATAAAAAGTTTAGTTTATGTAGTTTGTGATCGATATCAAGCAGTACTTGCGTCTGCATAAATACCAAAAGCTTAATATGTTAGCTGAATATTTGTAAAAGGCTAACCATTTCTATTTAATTTTAAATTTTTGCTATAAGTTATCGACTGAGTGACAGGCATACATCAATTTTCACTGTATACTTTTAGGGATATCTTTTTGATACTTTCACACTTGCTTAACTTTTGAAAATTCATATTTAGGTGTTTTTTTTTTATTTTTGTTTACTTTTTCATTTGTTTTTTCTTATAAACTTCTCCTAACCTACTTTAAAATAATTCTTAAGAATTGTTTGATTTTATTGGTAGCATTAAAACTCATGCGCTTTAAAATATACACCATTTTATTTTGCATTTATTTAAATTACTGAAATGAAATTTCTCGGACTTTTTTTTTATAAAATTTATTACTTTGCTAAACAGTAACATGTAATTGCAAATATTTTTTTTTTAAATCCAAAGAATACTCTGCCACTTTTCATTTGTTGCAACCAGAACACCGAGGTCGACCGAGCTCACCTTTTTTTAGTTCAAGAAAAACAAGTAACTCTGAACATTTTTTAAAATTTAATTTATGTTTGATGTCGGAACTTGAATGAGTTTATCTCATAATCAATATTTTTTAAACTATTATTGTTGTATTGGTATTCTTCAAATATCTTTAATGCAAATCATACGATCTAACCCAAAATCAATACTTTGGAGTAGGGTTACATATGGGTTTACCATGGTGATAAATAGTTGTGTTTTTAGCCACGCCCCTTCTGATACCTCTCATACAAATGCCTCTGTCTCAATGCCGATTAGACCCCACACAACTTGTCTAAAATTCGCTTAAATTGTGAACTCGCATTTGAACAACGACCTATTCAGTTACCTCTCATGCAAATGCACCTTTCCTCCCACTTTTGTTATTAATGCGATTTAATACGATCTTACTTGAATTTAAAACATAAGAACAGATTTATGAGGCTGACTTGGAGACGAATAATATCATTCCTTCCCACTCGCCTTCTGGTACGTCCCACACAAATGACCCCGTTCAGTGCAGAGAAGAATCTATATAATTTGCCTTCTAGTGCATGCGGCTATCTGGACGTATACGAAAAGAGTGAATGGCACGCCCCATTCTAATTCTCCCATGTAAGAGCACCATTCCGCCCACTTTATGTATTCGCGTTAAATTTTTAATATACAGTTAGAAAATACAGACAATAAAATAGATTATTATTTATGCTGGGTGAAAAAAATTGGAGCCTAAGCCACACCTCTTCTTGTACATCCCACACATGCTAACACTATCCGAGCGTAGATTCCCAGTAAACCAAATTTGCCGGCAATGTCTGATATCAGACAATTCTGAACCATAACTGAACTCTATCGAGAATTCTTACCAAATTAAACGAATTCTGTTCGGTTTGTCTAAGGATTTTTTCTTTCTGAGAAATAGTTCAGAGTTCGTGTCAACCCTCTCAAATGTTTTTCGTTACGAACTCGGTAAGAATTCTGATCCGACATCAGAACATTTTGCCAATTATCGTTCAGAATTCTGAGCGTTTGGTTTGCTGGTTTGATACCCACATATTTTTCCCTAATGCACGAATTTCGCCTGTATTTTTTATTCTACAATATGTTTATTTCATCTTTGTAGAAAAAATATATGCCACGCCCACTCTAGTACCTCATACAAAAACGGCTCTTTACAAGATTTCAATATATTTCAATAGTGGTCAGAACGACGAAAAGTTTTAAATTAAGGTATATGTAAGTCGGACCAACTGACAGAAACTTGCTCGCTTGATTCGATTTTCTTTGGTATCCACGAAACATGAGAAACCCACGTCCTTTACGAAATTGCCAAGTGTACCGTATAAACACAGTATGAGTCTGCAATTGTGTAATGTAAATATCATTTTTATTGTCATAAAACATTTATTTTAATGTATTTGTGGATCTGTTTCGGAGGCCATGCTCCTGTTGTCGTCATATTCCATTGTGTACATTGAATCTATTTATGTGGCAATGTAAACGTCTGTATAGATATTTGTCCACATGAATGTGTCTGTGTTGACCTACAAAGTGTATTCCGCAGGAATGGGTCTTACACCTACGTTAATCCAGCCAAAGACGTACGTACTCAAAGGTTAGATTGAACTATTCACCGCCATGAGACGGCACCAGGGAGTGAAATATTTTGTTGTCCACTCCATAACATAAACAGCAAAATTATTTGGAATATTTTATTGTCCTTGAAAAAACTTCTGGAATGTGTTTATACCTTTGGGCCCATTTAATATCCATTATTGTGCTTATAGTCCCTGTCTTAGCATTAAGAAACAGAGGGAAAACTTTGCGCTAAACCAATGATATGTGCACGATATAAAATTTACGCTCACAGATTGGAATATATGTTTTCTAAACGGCTCCGAATGAATGTCGGTTTTATATCGATAAACGAACCTTGGGAAGTATCGTTACATGTGTTGTAAGCGAGGCAACAGCTGGATAAATATGTTCTACGTGGTGAGTAGATTTCGCCCAAATTTATTTTAGATGGTAGTGTTATCACGGTGGTTATTCGAATACTTGGGGTTCTTCTCCAGCCAATGATTTAGTTTTCAGATCTCACTGGAGTGGGGGCTAGGTACAATCTGCCGAGTTGACCCCGCTAGGGTCCGTCACGGTTCGATCGTTACGATCAAAACTAATAGTCATTAGCAAACATAAAAACTATTGTTACTACTCCTTTTTCGAGTAAACTGAAAGGCCATTTTCTTTTCCTCTCTCTAATGAGCACAACAACAAACCTTGTCTTCCCGTTTTAAATACCCTCTTACCGTACTTAATAAGAGGGTATGAACACAAAGTGTAACGCATCGAAGAAAACAAAAACATTTTAGAAGCTACATATGTGACAGCGCATAGAGAAAGGTACCTAAGGGTAAAAAAATCAATTTTCACTTTTTTTTTGATGTGGACAACATCTGAGCATCGAATGAGACCGATCCCATGCTCAAAAGTGTACCCTCCCAGAGATATGCGCGTTTTACGTATGAAAGTGATGGCACACCAAAGATAAACGTATTTAAATCTTTAAAATGGCTCTTCTGAACAAAACTGGTTTTTACCCTTAGGTCCCTTTCTATTTTGCGCGTCACATATGTATGATTAAATCAGTTTCATGACTTTTTTAACCATTTGAGTCACATCCGACATTTTTAAATTTTTCATGTCGTAATATTTATCCCAAACTGTCTAAGGAATTAAAAAAAGGCCATATTGCCGAATTTTCATTTCGGTGGCTATGTCAGTAAGCAAAATTGTCGCATATGGCGTTCAGATAACCCACACCTGGCTATTATGAAGCCAATGTAACCACAACGATTCACTGTTTGGTGTGCACTTTAGGCCAATGGCATCATTGGGCAATTTTTCTTCGAAAATAAGCAAGGAGCAGCCGTAACCGCCAACGGTGAGCGTTACCGCGCATGCTCAACGAATTTTTGTTTCCAAAAATTCAAGAGAATGACATGGACGACATTTGGTATTAACAAAACGGGGCCACATGTCGCACAGCCAACGCAACAACCCACGCACAGTTTTTGAAAATGGAATGACCAGCCAAAATTGTGATGTAAATCGACCGCCTTGGAGCTGTGAGCAATTTGTGAGCCATTAAGGATAATTATTACGCAAAGCATCCAGAGAATTAAAACGTTGAAACATGAAATCAAAAAATCGTAAATGGACTGAAAAATAAGGTTGATCGGATGAGGTACTGCCGAGACAGTTGTGGTAGTCATATGAATTATACGAGTATTGTGTTCCAATAGTAAATGACAAAGTTCAACTTTTCCAATGAAACCAGAAATTTGGAGCTGTGAAAACTCATCGGACCTTTTTCTACAGCTGATTCAAATTTTAAATGTTATGTTACCTAACGTGCAGTATAACTTTGTAATGAGAGATTTTACTAGTTTGGAGTACCTTGCTTAGAGCACTGACTGTTTCCTAATTGAAGATATACTTACTCGTACTTTTGCCATTGTTCAGGGTTATGTCTATATGTGACGCGTAAAATAGAAAGGGACCTTAGGGTAAAAACCAGTTTTGCTCAGGAGAGCCATTTTAAATATTTAAATACGTGTATCTTTTGTAACCATCACTTTCAAAAGACGCGCATATCTCTGGGAGGGAACACTTTTGGGGCATGGGATCGGTCTCATTCGATGCTCAGATGTTGCCCACATCAAAAAAAAAGTGAAACTTGATTTTTTTTCCTTAGGTTCCTTTCTCTATGCATTGTCACATATACCCTTCAATGTAGGGCCTTAGGTACACGCAGAGAAAAGATATGGTTGCTACATGGTCTCGGCAACAACAGTATGTTCTTTGCAATAAAAGTATGGTCGTCGCAACCATATTATTGTTTTTTGAGTTTCAATTTAGAAATGAAAACTTGGTTGTAGCAACAATATAAATATGGTTGGTGGGATAAAAGTATTGTTTTCATGGGTTTAACGTTAACAATAATATAATTACGGCAATCATACCGGCAAAATGGTATTTTTTTTTTAATTTGGCAATGCTATTTTTAAGAATCTTACGCAATAATTGTACTTTTAGTATGTAAATTAATTTTTTTCAAAACAAACTACGGATTAGTATAACTGAACTATTTTTAATAAATGATATTTTTTACTGTTAAATAAATCACTCCTATTATGAAGAGTTTAAAACTTAATAAAAATCTCTATTGTTGAATAACAACTTCACAAAAAATTTTGAGTATTATAGTATGGTTGTGTGTAAGTCATACTATGGTTGTGAGGATCATACTATGGTTGAGTGTGAATAATAATATGGTTGTGGGGACCAGAGTATGGTTGAGTGTGAATAATAATATGGTTGTGGGGATCATAGTATGGTTGTGTGTGAATAGTTCTATTGTTGCAAGAACCATAATATTGTTGTGGGGATCATAGTATGGTTATGTGCGAATCATACTATTGTTGTGATGATCATAAAATTGTTGTGCCACAACCATATAACCGACAATAGTATGATGCTCTACGAATATTGTAACCACAACCATATTTTTCTCTGCGTGTATACTTAATTTGATGGGAGACCCAATTAACTTAATAATGGGTGATCCAAGTAGAGATACTTTTTTCAATTGACTTTTTTAAACAGATCACGTGTGAGTCGTTTCATGTTATTTTTGTTTAGTATTGTTTACCATTCCATCATGGAAAGACTTACGCCTGAACAAAGTTTACAAATCGTTCAACTTTATTACGAAAATTCACGTTAGTGAGGAATGTGTTTCGTGCACTTCGTTCAAATTATGGTCGACATAATCGGTCTACTGAGCATTCTATTCGTAACATCATCACCCATCTTGAGACCCAACCGACCCACGTCCAGCACGCAGTGAAGAAAATGTAGCGGCCGTAGCTAAGAGTTTACACCAAGACCGTGGAGAGTCGATTCGGTGCCGTTCGCAGCAACTCGGACTGACGTATGGAACGACTTGGCGCATTTTACGTCGAGATCTTAAATTGAAAGCATACAAAAAACAGCTTGTGCAAAACTGAAGCCGCCCGACGTTCCCAAGCGACATCGCTTCGCTCTATGGGCTCTTGAAAAGTTCCCAGAAAATCCGACGTTTTCGAGCCAAATTTTGTTCAGCGAAGAGGCCCACTTGTTGCTCAATGGGTATGTCAACAAGCAAAATTTCCGCATTTGGGACGAAGAGCAACCAGAAGAGATTCAAGAGCTGCCACTTCATTCAGAAAAAAACTGTTTGGTGTGGTTTGTGGGCCGGTTGAATCATCGTTCCATATTTCTTCAAAAATGATACCGGTGAGAACGTAACCGTCAATGGCGACCGTTATCGTGCCATGATAACCGACTATTTGATGCCTGAAATTGAAGCTCGTGATCTCGGCGTCATTTGGGTTCAACAAGACGGCGCGCCACTTCCCACACATCGCATCAATCAATGGATTTATTGAGAGAACACTTCGGTGGGCAGATAATTTAACGTTTTGGGCCGATCGATTGGCCACCAAGATCGTGTTATATCAAACCGTTTCACTTTTTCCTGTGGGGATATGTAAAGTCTAAAGTTTAGGGGGACAACCCGGCTTCGATTCAGTCCTTGGAGCAAAACATCATGCGTGTCACTCGTCAGTTACAAGTCGAAATGCTCGAACGAGTCATCGAAAATTGGACTCAACGGATGGACCATCTGAGACGTAGCCGCGGACAACATTTGATAGATATTATCTTTAAAAAAGAAAGGTCAAAGAATGTTCTTTCAAATGATAATAAACATTCCCTATGAAATTTAAATTTTCTGTGGGGTTTTCTTTTAAAAAAGTAGGGAATCTCGAAATGGATCGAGCGTTACAAATATTATTGATCGTCGGTCCGTGTGTCCGACCACCCATATGTTTGTTGAATGCACGATAGCGATTAAATGAATGAACCTTGGATCCTGAAATTTTGCTTAATAATGGCTGTTTTGGACTTTAACAGAAAAAAGTTTTCATTTAAAGGACAAAATGTCCCTCGGAATAATTATAGGTTTTTATACCCGCCGCCTTAAAGTGGATGGTATAATTAATCTGTCATTCCCTTGGCAACACCATGAAATACTGATCGGGGACCCAATAAAGTAAAAAAAATATTGATAGTCGTAAAATTCTAAGACGGTCTAGTCATATCCGTCCGTGTGTCCACCCGCCCATCTGCTGAAAGAACGATAGCGGTCCTCACATTTTGAAGATCATAGCTAATGGTCATAAGCTGTTTGCAATTGTAAATGGTCAAAATCTTCAAAGTAGGAAACAAAGGTTCTACTTAAAGGACTAAAGTTACGAGGGCATATCAATAATTCCATGACTTTTCCAACTTCCCTCGTAGTTATATGAACTAACAGTGCTCCCATCAAGTACCCTATGTTAATAGACTACTGTAAAATTTTGAGAGAGTTCCGTCATTTAGTTTAGTGTTTAACAGCTGTTCAAAGCACACAAGCTCTAAGATTTTGATCAAAATGAAAAAAAGTGAATTTCGAGTGCTCATTAAAGATTATTTTTCTGCGAAAAAGCCCCGTCAATCGAACCAAGAAAAAGCTTGATAAATACTATGGGGACTCTTCACCATCGGTTTCAATGGCAAAAAAGTGGTTTACTGGCTTTCGTTGTGATCGCATAAGTACAACTGACGCTGAACGTTCTAGACGGCCAATTGAGGTCAATACACCCAAAAATGTAGAAAAAATCCACGATATGGTGTCGGCCGATCGATGTGTCAAAGTGCGTGAGATTGTTGATGCCAAACGCATTTCATATGGCAGTGCGGTTTCGCTTTTACATAATGACTGCCGCGTTTGCTCTTAATTGACCATAAACGAAATCGTGTGAAAAATTCAAAGGATTGTTTGGAGTTGTTAAACGCAATTCGAACGAGTTTTTGTGGCGTTTTGTAGCTATGGATGAAACGTGGATCCATTACAACACTCCGGAGACCAAGCAGCAGTTTAAACAATGGGTTTCCCCGGATAAACCGGGTCCGAAGAAGGCCAATAAGGTGATTACAACAGTTTTTTGAGATGCACCTGGGATAATCCACATCGATTACCTTCAATAGGGAAAAACAATAAACTGCGATTATTATGCCAACTTATTGGACCGGTTCAACGAGGATTCAAAAAAGGTGACCCCATAAGGCCAAGAAAAGTTATTTTTCATCAAGATAATGCACGAGTGCATATATGTGCAGGCTTAATGGAAAAATTGCATGAATTGGGTTACGAATTGGTACCTCATTCGCCAAATTCTCTGGATTTAGCTCCCAGTGACTATTTCCTATTTCCAAACCTAAAGAAATGGCTCGGTGGAAAAAGATTCAGCTCCAACGATGAAATTATTGATTAAACAAATGCCTATGGACCTCGAAAAATCCTATTTTTTGAAAGGGATACAAAAATTGAAGAAACGTTGGACTAAGTGTATTGAGCTGAAAGGAGATTATCAGGCCTGTCACAGAAATCGATCGGAATGATTTTAATTCCGTACTTACCATTCCGGTCGGTTTTGTTTTACCTTCTTCAGATTCCGATCGATTTAGGTAATTCCGCAAATTTTAAAAACCCTGGTTATTGTAATTGGCAGCTCTATGCACATGAGAAATCAAAAACCATATGTTTTATGTAAACAAAATAAACAAACGGAGTCAAGAAAAATAGTTTTGCATAAATTATTTAACAATAGTTCCTTTACTTTATACTGGGCTTCCAAAATATTGCACAGCCTATCTAATATTTCATTTTTTTTTGCATATGATCGAGCTGTTCTTCCATAAGGTGGACAATATTTTTCACTTTGTTGTCGAATAATTTTTCCCAAGTGTTTATTTTCTTCTCCTAGAAGGCTGCTCAATTCCGAGTTGGATACATGTGGAGAACGAGATCTGTGGCGCTTGGGAGTAGAAGATGGTGTGCGGGATAGACGCCTCTTTGTAGCTGATGGTGTTACACTTCGCTTTCTTGCCAAATCATTTTCTTTTTCCCTAGCACTGTTAGATGTTGAGGGAGTAAAATAAAGATCTTCGTTGTTTTCTTTGTCAGATTCACAAATGTACGCGATCAAATCCGCTTCTCCAAATCTTTTGGCGCCAGCAACGCCTTCTACACTTCTCTGCACTCCGAAGACTCTAACAACAGCTTCCTCAACCTCGGACAATACATATTTGTTATATGGGCCACCACCGTTTTTGTTGTGGCACAGTTTCTTCTTCACGTATGTTTTCCAGTCCGTCCAGGTTTTGTTCCATCCATGACAATCTTTGCATGGTGGTCCAGAAGAACTCAATTTTCTGTTAATTCTCTCCAAAGCTCTTCTACAACCGCACGATCTCCCTTCAGGAATCCTCTGGCTATATCATTGTGGCACTCCATGAACTCGACAAAAAATTGATCTTGAGCACCGTTTCTATGCTTTTCCCTAAAATATTTGTTTGTAAATGAAAATATTGGGAACAAACTTATATAATACTGACATTTCTTATTTGTTTTATTTTTGTCAGCCAGAATATTACACGCCACAACAAAAGACGATCACAAACAATACAAATTACAAATTAATTTTCCTACGTTTTTTTTATTTCAGTTTATTTCGTTCAAGGAAATTATTTGGCTTGTATTGTTGTCTTAGTACTATTGAAAAAATATATCCAAAAAATTTAAAAGGTTTATTAAAATAAATGTTAACTAAGCAAAAATTGAACGTAATTACATTTTACAATAATCTTTATTCAGAAAAAGTACTTTTATCAAAGTTTTTTGTGTTTATGGGACTTAAAATATCAATTCCGATCACATAATCAAAGGTGGTTTCATTTCGACCAAATCATTCGGAATTAGTTTTCTGAAGAAGCAAAATACGGAATTGAAACCACTTTCGATCGGAATTGTGTTCTGTGACATGCCCGTCTGTTGAACAGTATTGTGTTTTTTTTGCCAAATAAACTGTGTTTTATTCGAAAAGTCATGGAATTATTGATAGGCCCTATATATATACTTTTTAAAGTTTGTGCTTAACAAATCATAATTTTTTGTGGATGGACAAATGTTAAAATGGGTTCTGTGAATTAGGACGCACTTAATGAATTTTTTTTGCGTATTAGAAGCGTAGGAAGATGGAGGGTATATAAGTACACGCAGAAAAAAAGTATGGCTGTGGTGACAATATTCGAAGAGGATAATACTATTGTTGGGTAAATGGTTGAAGTACAAAAATATTATGATCCAAACAACAATAGTACAATTCAAATACAACCATACTATGATCCTCACAACAATAGTATAATTCACACATAACCATACTATGGTCCCCACAACCATAGTATGATTCACACTCAACCATACTATGATCTCCATAACATAGTATGATCCTCACAACCATACTATGACGCAAATACAGAGATACTATGATCCGCACAACCATAGTATGATTCACACGCCACCATGTTATGATCCCTACAACCATAGTATGATCCGACACAATTATACTATGATCCCCAATATAATTTATTAGAATTTGCTTAAGTTGTCGACAATAGATTTGATCCCCAATATTTTTTATTAGAATTGGTTTAAGTTGCAAACCGTAGATTTGAATTATGAAAATTATTCAAAAATACATTAAACGAGAAACACAATACTTTTGTCGCTCCTTCCATATTTATATTGTTACTATAACCATATTTTCACTTTTAAAGTTGGCAATAATACTTTTGTTACATTTCAACAATATTAATATTGCAGCAATTATACTATTGTCAAAAATAAATTCAGTTAACAATGCTATAGTTGCGACGAACATACTTTTATTGCAGAGAACATATTATTATTGCCGTGACCATGTAGTAACCATGTTTTTTCTCTGCGTGTATAAAGTTCTATCAGGCGAAACTTAACTATGTTTTTACTATTTAAGTATTTAGCTTATATAGATTTATTTAGTTTTTAATAGAATTTTTTTTGAACCAATAACGGTTAAAACGGTGTACTGTTAGCTTGGACCCACTTACTACATTAAAGTGCATAGTTGTTTGACGTTTTATATCATTTGTCCCAATTAACGTCTTAAGTCTGTATGGACAAATAAATGTACATTACGAACCAAAAATAGAGTAAAATTGCAGCTTTGGCTGCGATAAGGATCGGACGTACGGGCCAAAAACGGACTATATATTAAGTTTTTTCGCGCTTTAGTAAAACAGTGACGGAGGGTGCATATTGTTCAGCCTGGCCGAACAATATTTTTACTTGTTTATGTTAGAAATTGAAAAAAAAACTCTTAAAAATCACCCTAAGTTTGGAAAACGAAATTCAGCCCATGTGCTGGTATTAGTGTGTGTGATACGCATCACCAATTTTATCATTTTTTTTACAAACGATTACCGGCAAATCGAGGGGACATGAGAAAAAAGAATGTTATAATATTTAAGAGGGGGATTTCACTGTCCACGAGGAGACATATGTAGATTTTATTTCCTTACAGGACACGTGTACATCCTTTTGTTTCCACTCTTTCTACATACTGAATGTTTTGATTTTTTTTGCCTTTTAGACGCTCAACCAACCTTTTAATCGTTCCTTTAATTCTTCTTTTCTCTACACATATTGGCGTTTGTTTAGCTTTAAGAGGGGAGCAAAGTATTGTACCCATATCACAACAACTTCGTGATAATTTCGGTTGTGATAGAATTTTATTAAAAACAAAAAACGAAACCAGGACCGAAACTGTAATTTGTTTGTTCAGCAAACACATTTTGTGCAGCCAAAAGGATCTGTTTAGATTGTCAAGTGTCGTTGATATGGTGAGCTTACCAGGACTGGGATGGGATAACGCCCTGGATAAGAGTATACCAAGTCAGAGCAAATATTTGGGGACATGTTAATTGAGTTGATGTTATTCAACCTAAAGATTGGCATTAGCATATCAATGTTAACGTTATGTGATTATTTAAGGCATTTCTAAATGATCTGATAAATTGAAGTAAAACGTGATGATTGCCCAACTCAATACGAGCTAATACTAAATGGGAAATATATGAAGAATTTTCCCTCCCCTCAAAAATACAGATAAGAGGAAATAAAGCCCAAGTTATTTTCTTCGTCTACAAACCTTAGCCTCGCCAGTAAAATAATGGGCCTAGTAAAAAATGATATCAAATGCACCCAGGCAAGGACTATTCTATCCGTAAATATAAAAAAATAGTTTGTGTTTGTAAGTTTGTTTGCATTTTTTTGTTCTTTTTTGTTCGAAAACTGTTGGAAGCTTGCACAGAATGAAGCTTCGTGGTTGGTGGTGAACAAAGGGTACTAAATTTTTGATAAATCAAGTTGAAAGGGCCATATCTCATAGCCTTTTAGAGGTAGGAATGTGCGCTTTGGTACATATACAGCTGATATAATGTAAAACATATTTTATAGAAAGATGGGCGAGACTACACCTCTTTTCAAAAACCCCTCTATAACAACCATTATAATAGTCTGATCGTCATGAAACGTTCAGAAAATATTGAAAATTTCTTTTTTACTTAACCATCACTCAGGGACTGGAAATTAGGGGGCTGGTGGTGGGAAAGAGGGAATAATATTTATTGACATTTGTCTTCAATTTCAGGATGTCGTACGAGGGTTGCTATATATATTTCTGGCCTATCTGCTTTTTCCATTGGAAAGTTTGACATTTTTTGGCATAAACGTACTCAGAACGTTTTGACGTACGACCGTCATTTGTGTTATTTACAGTGAAAAAATCAATTTTGAAAAAAATGGAAATAAATCATGGTCATTTTCGTGCGATCATTTTTCACAACTTTCGACGTGGATTATCACGACAAGAGTGCATCGATGAACTTTAATCTTTGTATGGCGATGAAGCACCATCCTATAGCACTGTTAAAAACTGGTTAAATGAATTCAATCGTGGCCGACACTCGCGCATAGACGAAGGTCGTCCAAAAACGGCCGTTGTGCCAGAGAACATTGATGCTGTTCGTGAACTGATATTGCAAGATCGTCATGTGACATACCGTGAGATAGAGGCATCCTTGGTCATTTCTTCCACCAGCATACATTCGATATTGCATGAATACCGGGCCGTAAAAAAGGTTTGTTCTCGTTGGATCCCGCACAATTTGACAATCGCTCAAGAAAAGGCTTGTGTCGATTGGTGCAAAGAAATTTTGAAAAAATACGATCACAATGCTTCAAAAGACGTTTATAAGATCGTCACAAGTATGAGCCCGAAACAAAGGCATATGAGCCCGAAACAAATCAGCAATCGATCGTGTGGTTCTTCGAAGACGAGCCAAATCTAACGAAAGTTGTTCGTGGAAGAAGCACTTCGAAGCAAATGGTCGCCTGTTTCTTCGGAAAAACTGCTCATGTGGCGACTGTTCCGCTTGAGCAACGTAGGACGGTCTATTCAGAGTGGTATACCACAATTTGTTTCTCTAAAGTCTTCGGAGAAATTCGAAAAACGGACAAGAGAAGACGAATCATTGTGCACCATGACAATATGAGCTCGCACACATCGGCTCAAACCAGCGCCTTTTTGACAGAAGAAGCTGGTGAAGCGTTCAAACACCATGTTTTGGAGTTGTCTCAATCGGAGTGGAAAAGTGCTTCGCCAAATGGTTTGAGCACATGCAAAGTGTATTAATCATGTTGGAGAATACTTTAAAAAACAATAAAACCATTTTTTATGATAAATATTCGCATTTTCATTATTAGGCTGGAAATATATATAGCAGCTTTCGTATAAGGCTGTTATACAAATATTATAAAGTTTACAATATAATCGAATTTCATCCACTAGGAGGAAAGTTATGCGGTCTCTGATGTACACTGTAACAGGGTCATTTGTGTGGGAGGTACCACAAGTTGCGTGTTTGGAAGAACATGACCCAAATTACTTGGAAGTCATGAAACGGATTTGGTCAAAACATATGTAGGGTTTAAAAGGCTAAACAACGTTATTGTGTCAATCTGGTTTTCAAGAACTCCCAGAACACATTTAGCAGCATTATGTATTATCGCTTAAAGCAACTAAATTTCGTAAACGAATTTTAATTTTCGATGTGTCTTCTTTTATTAAAAATAATGCCAGCATCCTGGGAAGCCTGCCCATGGTGTGCATATTATGTTTTTTTAAATGTTCATATGTGACAGCGCATAGAGAAAGGGACCAAAGGGCAAAAAAATCAATTTTCACTTTTTTTTTGATGTGGACAACATCTGAGCATCGAATAAGATGCCCCAAAAGTGTTCCCTCCCAGAGATATGCGCGTTTTTTGAAAGTGATGGTACACCAAAGATACGCGTATTTAAATCTTTAAAATGGCTCTCCTGAACAGAACGGGTTTTTACCCTTAGGTCCCTTTCTATGTTGCGCGTCACATATATTCCCATTATCTAAACCTACACATACACATTTTCCTTATACTAGAAGTTGCAATAGATTGGCCAGCTTTTGAAAATCTTCCACTTAGAATGGGGGACGAGCAGAGGCCATACAAAAAGTAATTGCTTTGAGTGTAACTTTTAGGATTGTAAAATTGTTTGAAAGGCAAAGAAAAAACAACCAATTTTTCTAACTTGTGAACTAAAAAATAGGAGGCCTTTGGGCCAACTTCATCATTCATGTTGTTTTTTTTTACGTAGCAGCATATTTGCATATTGCCGGCCAGCTACCGTCTGCTGGTGTTACTATTGATAGCAAAATTACAAAGTAAAAGGATAACTTTTTGTGAGTGCCTTTGAACTCACAACAGCAAAGGCCGAAACATCACTCCTTTGAGATACATTTACGCTCAACTATTTTTGGTTTTTTAAATAAAAACTATTTAATTTTGTTTGCCCAATATGTAAAATAGTAATAAATTCAAATGACTGCACGTAGATTCTTCGAACATTGAAAATTCGTATGGAAATTTGTACTCAAGTTGGGCAGGACCACATGTAAGGCTCATATGATGAAATACCACTTAAAGTTTTTATTTATGTTGAAGCACTGCTTTTCGAGTGAATGGTCTTTATAAGAGCCTCCCCCACCCCAAAAAAAAGAGTGACAAGCCAATATTTAAAAAAACTGAACAAAAGTATAACGGCCGCCGTAGTGAGATTATTAGCGTGCACGACTACAGCACGAATATATCCACGATCAAATCCGGCTAAGAACATCTAAAAGTGTTAAGCGATGGGTCTTCCAACTCGTAAATATCGACATCTTCTCTAATATGAAATGTATCTCTAGGCCATGCAAATACAGAATGAATCATTCATGACTGGACAAATTTTACCAGCGTATTGCTTGGCTCATTGTATGAAAATATGTTCACCTACGACCATGTCCAAAATTGCAAGGAGGCAAAATGGCAGCAGTTTGCAAATTTTCGGATTGGGGTCGGAGTGTACTAGGGTAAAAAAAAAATCTGACCAGTGGTCAAATTTTTTGTTTCTATCTTAAAATATAGCCCTCCTACCTTTTCAAAATTACCTAAACGAAGACCAGAGGTCTTACCGTTCTAAAGTTATGACTATTTGACTGAAATGCAAGCGGAGTGACTTAACTGAAATGACTTAAACAGTCATGAATCGGATATGTAGGGCCTAAAATGCTTTTTTCGACGCGTTACACTTTTTGTCTGTACCAAATGATACATACCCTCTTAAAAAGCTAAAGCCGTGCATGCAAAAAAAAAACTCTGAATGTTTAGAAAAACCAACTGAAATAAGGTTTTGTATTTCCCTCGGACGGGCTCTAAATTTAGCCTGATTTTAATTTAAAGCCAATGCCATATTTGAAATTGTAAAAAAAATTAATTTTTTGTGGTAAAATCGATTGAACGCATATATGGGAGCTAGATGGGTAGCTCAATAATTCCGTGACTTTTCTAACTTCCCTCGTAATTATATGAAATGCAACAAGTAACATATGTTAACAAACTACTGCCAAATTTTGAGAGAGTTCCGTTATTTAGTTTGTGTACCTGTTCAAAATATACAACCTCGTGGCTTTTGTAAAACTGGAAAAAAGTGAATTTCAAGTGATAATAAAAAAATTTTTTTTGCCGAAATGCCATAAAATGTCCTTTCAAATTACACTTGATTTAAATTTTTATATTTTTTTGTTCTGAAAAAATACCTCTAGATGGATTACGCTATATATAAGATATGTTAAGTCTTGAGCTTGGTTCACATTGACAAATACTTGACGCAAATATGCTTTCCTGTGTTTAAGCAAAAGACTGCAAAAAACCTTACCCAAACATTGAACGTCCTAATTATAGGTCCTTTAAATTCACAAGCCACATTTTTTAATGGAAGATCTTTAACGTAAAATGAGAGAATTAGGCAACTAAGCTAAGTTTTTATATTGCCCCATAAAAGATTCTTCCTATTGCAAACATTGCCGCTCTAGAAGCTGAATAACTTAAATCAATATTTTTTTTTATCCGCTCCCCGTTTGTTGAGAAAAAAAATACTAGTTCACAAGCTGGCTACTCACCAATACTTTTAGTTACCTTGAAAAAACTTATTGATTTCGTAAGGACAGACCTATCACGCCCAATGAAGTAATAATGTATCATCGAAAAGAGAGTTTCTTCCTTTAAAAGCCAATGACACTTTGTAACATAAAATCGAAATTTTCCATCGTAATTGTACACGCAGAAAAAAAGTATGGTTGTGGTGACAATATTCGAAGAGGATAATACTATTGTTGGTAATATTATTTTCCCCACAACAATAGTTTTATTCACATTCAACCATACTATGATCCTCACAACAATAGTATGATTCACACATAACCATACTATGATCCCCACAACCATAGTATGATTCACACTCAACCATACTATGCTCTCCAGAACCATAGTATGATAACCACAACCATAGTATGTTTCATATACAACCATAGTATGATCCTCACAACCATAGTATGATTCACACGCAACCATGTTATGATCCCTACAACCATAGTATGGTCACACACAATTATACTATGATCCCCATTATAATTTATTAGAATTTGTTTAAGTTGTCGACAATAGATTTGATCCCCAATATTACTTATTAGAATTGGTTTAAGTTGTCAACAATAGATTTAAATTATGAAAGTTATTCAAAAATAGATTTAATTCAAAACAAAACGAGTGATTTATTTCACAGTAGAATAAATAAGTTGAAATAAACGTAAGCGTTTTTATTAAAAATATTTCAGTTAAATGAAACCAACCAAAACAGCTTGTTTAAAAAATTTTAATTTCGAAAAAAAGTACTATTATTGCATAAGATCCGTACCAAGAACATTATTTCTTAAAAGCATATTTAAATGAAGAAAAATTACAATCATGCAGTATGATTGCCGTAATCATATTATTGTTAACATAAAACGCAAAACACAATACTTTTGTCGCATCAACCATATTTATATTGTTGCTATAACCATATTTTCATTTTTAAATTTGGCAATAATACTATTGTTACATTCCAACAATATTAATATTGCAGCAATTATACTATTGTCAAAAATAAATTCAGTTAACAATGATATGGTTACGACGAACATACTTTTATTGCGGAGAATATATTATTATTGTCGTGAACATGTAGTAACCATGTTTTTTCTCTGCGTGTATTTCATTGCAACGGTTTGGTGTGGTTTGTGGAACGGTAGAATCAACGGTCCTTATTTCTTTAAAAATAATACCAGTGAGAACGTATCCGTCAATGGCGACTGTTATCGTGCCATGATAACCGACTATTTGATGCCTGAAATTGAAGCTCGTGATCTCGGCGACATTTGGTTCTAACAAGACGGCGACACTTCCCACACACCGCATCAATCAATGGAATTATTGAGAGAACACTTCGGTGAGCTGATTATTTCTCGTGTTGGGCCGGTCGATTGGCCGCCGAGATCGTGTGATATCCCACCGTAAGACCTTTTTCTTTGGAGCTACGTAATGTCCCAAGTCTTTGTTGACAAATCAGCTACGATTCTGGTTTTGGAAGCCAACGTTGCGCGTGTTATTAACGCCATACCTGTCGAAATGCTCGAACGAGACGAAACTTGGACTCAACGGACAGACCATCTGAGACGTAGCCGCGGACAACATTTGATAGACATAATCTTCAAAAATAAATGCCAAAGAATGTTTTTTCAAATGATAATAAACATTTCCCATTCAATTTGAATTTACTTCGTTTTTCTTCTTTAAAAGGTAGGTAACCTCAAAATTGATCACCTATTATAAAATTGTAGATTTAAACCAGATAAAATGCTGTGTATATATATATATATATATATATATATATATATATATATATATATATATATATATATATATATATATATATATATGTGTGTGTGTGTGTGTGGTTTGTAAATATGCAAATATTTTTACACATTTTAAGTACATATTTTTGATATGTACGAGTACTCAAAGCTGTTATGTATCAAATTTGATTTCAATCGGATGAATAAAAAAAATTTACGCAAAAATCCGAATTCTAGTGAATTCATATGTATATTAATGTCATGCATCTTATTTTAGTTGAGCACCTGGTGGCGTATGATGTACAATAGACACAACAATTATATGCCAGCATGCGTGGTACTTTGTTGGACACTAATTGCCCCGTGGCGTATAAGGTATACGATCCCAACAATCATACGTCACCGCAACGTCACATCGTTTTGCATGATAACTTTTCATTAGGGTAAATGTATAAATTTTGTCCTCATAACGAACTCAATCATCAGTAACAAATATAGCAACTGGTCGTTGGCCATTAGCATAAAACGTATAATATATGTTACCTTGGCCCAAACGCCCACCTAGCACAAAAAGCTATTCATCTATCCATCTAGCTTCTAGAATTTTACGTAAATTGCTTGTAATCGCATTTGACTCGACATCGGCTAATGTTGCAACTAGCTGAGGGGGACGAAGATGTGAGACAGGGTAGATTTCCACTTTAATATTATCGCACTGTCGAGTGGGAGAGTAAACATTTTTAGACAAAGTATGGCATTATTCTAGACCGTAGTCAACTTTCAGTATTGCTAATATAGCCTTTTTTTGCTAAATATGACGCCTTATCCATTTCAAGGTTCCCTACTTTTTTAAAGATAAAAACACCGAAAATTCAAATTATCATTTGAAAGAACATTCTTTGGCATTTATTTTTTGAAGATTATGTCTATCAAATGTTGGCCGCGGCTACGTCTCAGATCGTCCATCCGTTGAGTCCAATTTTTGATGACTAGTTCGAGCTAATTTTACGTTTGGACAGGTGAGTTGGGCGCATAGATCGAGTGATATCACACCTTTAGACATTTTTCTTTGGGGTTAAGTCAAGTCCAAAGTGTTTGCTGACAAAGCAGCTACATTTCAGGTTTTGGAAGCCAACATTACGCGTGTCATTAAAGCCATATCGGTCGAAATGCTCCAACGAGTCGTCCAAATTGGGACTCTCAGAATTGAAACCCTGAGGCGTAGTTGCGGCCAACATTTGAAGGAAATAATACTCAAAAAAATGTCCTTAAAATGTCCTCTCAAATTACCAATAAAGATTCCACACTTGATTTCAATTTTTGTTACACTGCTTAAAACTTGTAAACGACTGGGACTGGTTTTAAGAGTTCGGCTTCTTTTCCACAATTGCTGGGAAGCTTTCTGAAGAGGGGTGTTACGGACCTAAAATCGCGATAACAGCTGTGTGGAGCCACGAAAATCAATGTCACTTTGCCATTTTCTTAAAACTTGTCTTATTTTTTATTATGATTACAGGATCTGAGGAAATATCGGCAAAGTGCGCGCCACGGTTTTGGTGGCATAACCATATCCGATGGTCCATATTCTCAATGACTCTGAGACATAATGGAGGTTCAATGTCGTTTATGTGCCGCATTATCTCATCCTTGACGGTAACTGCTTGCTTGACCTAATTTTCGAAGAAGTACGGCCCAATGACGCTGCCAGCCCATTAACTGCACCAAACAGTCTCTCTTTGTGGATGCATCGGCTATTAAACAATCAGTCGTGGAATTACATTAGCCCAAATGCCGCTTGTAAACGAATCCACTAAGGTGAAAGTGTAACTCGTCGCTGTAAATGATTTTCTTTCTAAAATCACCATTCACTTCTGTCTGTTCAACCAACAATTCCAAGTATTCACTACTCTTGAAATGGCCAGTAGGCCTCAGCGCAAGAGTCAGTTTAGAATTTTAAGCAAGTAAGTTCAAATCTTTATTCTAAATGTGTATCAGAAATGTTCGTGAGATGTTCAATTGTTGGGCATGGCGACAGGTCTAGGTTGACGTCTCTTCTGGCACACTATCGTGAGCAACAACAATGCGTTCCGCACAATTAACCGGACGAGCATGTACAGGTATTCTTACATTTCCTGCAGACCCGATTTGCTGAAATTTGCGCACAATTCTCCCGGTCGCGGACATATTTGGTCGATTATGCTGACCAAAAAAAAAAAAATCAGGAAAATCATTTCGATTTGAACTCACATTTTCGACAAGGGCTTCAACAATCTTAACCTCTGTTTAATTGTGTAACTCTCAAAGGTCTCTCTCTCTCTCTGAGGATTTGTGAAACACTGAATCAAAGAAATGCCAAATTAAGTTGGGCAAACAACTTGACGTTAAGGTGTAACTCACAATTAACATCGTGCATTATGGTTGGACAACCCTTTATACTTACGTAGTTCCCATCTTTGAGAGATATTTATAGACAACATTTTGCCTATTTTTGCTTTTGTGTTATGTTAGCATGCATCACAAACATGCAAATACATTTACGATTACATTCAAAAAATAAAGTCTTGCATTTAAGCTACGGGGTTTTTACCTCGTTTACGCCGACTATCTTTTCTGTAAAACAAAGCCGTTCGAAGATGTCATTGAATAGTAGGTCCCAGTCGGTGAGAATGAGAGTTGTAAAGTGCACATCGCTCTAAACTAACCCGTATATTAGAATGTTGAGGGAAAAGAGATCGTAAATGTTCTGTCCATATTACGAGAAACATTTACTTACTTTAGAAACCTATTTATATATTTATTATTGTGAAGTAACCGTCTTTTGCCATTATATAGTCTCAATACGGCAATTTTCTTCTTCGAATCAGTATTGTAGACACGGAGAAAAAAATTATGTTAAACATTTGTTTGGTGCAAACATTATTATGTTTGTAGCATGTGCGAAACATATAAATGTTTAAACAGAAACATAAGAATGCTAGGGAACATTGCCACAAACATATTAATGTTTGTGTGCTAATAAATATGAGTTTGCACAAAAGCATACAAATGATTGTGGACATTGTTTCTAACATACTAATGTTCGCTGCATACGTTATAAATGGCATTTTTCGTCCTTGTTTAATTTTGTTCTAAAGTGATTATTTGCAAATAATAAAACTTAGTTATTGTTATCAGGTCTTTCACTAAAAAAAAATTTTAAATTTTGTCCAAAATTCTTGTACAATTCGACTGGCAAATACCTGTAGCAAGTACTTAAATATATTCAAGCAGAGCAATATGTCAGGTCGATGTAGACCAACACAGTAACATCAAACTAATGTGGAGGCTCTAAAATGTCGATTTCTTATCCAAAATTTATCTGTTGTTTTATTGAGGCAATTATGCCATTTCTGGCAATTTTCAGGCAAACTGAAATCTGGACATTTTCTGTGTGGACTAGTTGACAACAGTCTACCTGAAGTACGTAACTTGACGTCCCGGCAAATCGAGTTATGGGAAGTAGTACAAATCTAATGAGCAACAACGAGATGGAAATGCGACTCGTTTTCCAATGGTCCAATGATACTTACTTTCTGTCAGGATTTTGAGTGGGAAATAGCTGTTGGTGTCAACATAACCTATGACCAATTTCCACTAGACTCTTTTTAGGATGCAGTGCTAGTTTTAAGTAACACTTAATGCACTATGATGATTTGAGTGAGATCAAAAATGAGAACTGAAAAGCAACTGGGTCTCAAAGCTCTTCCAGCGTGGTAGGGGACTTAATTCTGGGGGAACCTTTAAATTGGGCTACACCAAAAATTGAACGATATGGTCTAATTATAGGTATTTCCATATTTAAACAAAAGCCGATTTAAAACATGACTTGTAGAGAGGCGGTACCTCAAAGCGGGCGGATCTTTCTACGATCTTTCTACGATGGCTCCATATGATTGAAAGAGTTGGTAATAAGTTGCTCCAAACAAACCATTTTATTTGTGCCTCCTTAATCGGCAGGGTCTTAAAAAGATTGAGATCTTTATATGCGAGCTATTCGAAGACACCGTCTGATATAGTCTTATTTTACTATTGCTAGTTGTTGATGACGTTTAGCACACTTTGCCAGATTTGAATGAGTTCGATTCTCATTTGTTGCTCCCAGAAAGGCAGAGTCTTAAATCGAGTGGGACCTGTGTGTATGGTGACTATATCAGTACTCGCACTGATATAAACCAATTGCATAAAGTTCTTCTTTGCTCTGAAACAGCCAAATTGGCAAAGTTTCTTTTGGGAGAAGTTTATACAGGGTGCGGCTAAAGTTACTATATGATGTAAAACAATTGTAACTTCTTTGCTTGCGAGTATTTTACTTTTTCTTTTTTCCTATTTCAGAAATTAGACTTGGGAGAATATTTAAAAATGGAACGCTATACAATTGCGCAAAGAACTAAGATTGTTTTTCTATTCATTGAAAATCATCGTTCGATAATTAATACTCAACGTGCATACAGAAGATTTTATGGTGAAAGAACTGCTCCAACGGGTCCAACCATTCGTTCGTTGGTGAATAATTTTGCGGAATATGGGACTGTCGGAGATTCAAGACGTACGGGCAGACCTCGAACTGGCAGATCGGCCGAAAATATTGTTGCTGTGCGACAGAGCGTCGAAGAAAATCCGGAGACATCAACGAGAAGACGATCTTCCCAGTTGCAGCTTTCTGACCGCACTCTTCGGCGAATTTCAAAACACGATTTGCACCTCTTCCCTTACAAAATCCAACTAGTCCAAAAACTAAATCCTGAGGACTTCGTATTGCGCTTGGAATATGCTAGAGCAGTTTTAAATCTCGTTGATCAAAATGAAATTTTTTTGTCAAATTTAATGATGACCGACGAAGCGCATTTTCACTTGAACGGTTTCGTAAATAAACAAAATCCCAAAAATCTTCATAAGAAATCTTTACACGCAATTCGTGTTACCATTTGGTGTGGCATTACCGCCCAAAAAGTTTACGGTCCTTTTTTTTGAAAACGATCAAGGTGTATGTGAAACAATAAATGGAGAACGTTACAGAGTAATGCTACAAAATTATTTATTTCCGCAACTGCCACCAAACGATAATATATGGTTTCAACAAGATGGTGCAACAGCTCATACAGCCCGTGCAACGATGGACTTATTAAGACAACAATTTCCAAATCGGATAATTTCTAAAAACGGCGATTTGAGATGGCCACCACGATCGCCAGATTTGACTGCACCGGATTTTTTCTTGTGGGGCTATCTCAAAGACAAAGTTTATGTGAATAAGCCCCAAACCTTGCAGCAACTAAAGGACAACATTCAAGAAGAAATTGATCGTATACCACAAGAAACACTCAACAAAGTTATGGAAAATGCCATAAAAAGAGCACATTTTTGCGTTAGAGAAAACGGCTCTCATTTAACTGATATTATTTTTCGTAATTAATGTAAAAAAATAACATAAAATAAACTTTCTTTTTATCATAAATTTTTTTGTTTTTTTCATTCCATTCAATAGTTATTTAAAAAACAAATCATATAGTTACTTTAGCCGCACCCTGTAGTTACAGGCTACACTTTGATTAAAACAGTCATCTGCACTAAGTCATAATACCCCGTACCAAATCGTGATGTAGTCTATGAAAGGTTTCTTTTTCAAATGTCAATTTTGTTAAAGAAAACCTCTTTTCCCATGGGCTAATTTTCACTATTTACAATTCCAAATAGCTTATGAGTGCTAAGGTCGAAAAATAGTGCTAAAGTGAAAATCTTAACCCGTTTTTCCAAACAAACGCAAGGACGGGCATTTGCTAGATTATTTTTTTAAATTTGGCGACAATTAAAAATTCTTTAAAGGCTCTCCGATCAATATTTTGGGGTGTTTTAAACGGCACGACAAATTTATTATACTGTCGGTCCTATGGTAAATACATTTTATAATTAACGCCTATTAACAGCCTCTAGAACTTCTGCTTCTTTATTTTAATAGAATAGACAAGTTTTTTAGTGAGTCCATGGTAGACAAATGGTCATACTTGCGTCAATGATACTGCCATCTGATTTAGTTTCTATAGGGAATTCCAAATATTTCCAGCAAGAAAAAATGTGGTCACGAATTAGGGCTCTTTGGTCGATTAGACATTTAGTTTAGAAGATGGAGTTCCAACTTTTTTGAACCAGGAAAGGGGTGGTCACGAATTAAATCTCATTTGTCGATTAAACTTTTAGCTAAGGTGATATAGCCGATTATTTTTTTTCTATGGGATGCCAGCGTGTTTGACCGAGTACAGAAATGATCACGAATTAAGGCATTATTATCAATTTGACGCTCTGTTTAGAAGATAAAGCCGATTTAAATTTATTTAGGAATTGCAACTTTTTTCACCCAGAAAGGGGGGGGGGGGCACGAATTAAGGCTTTTGTGTGGATTAGACGCTTAGTTAGGTTGATTTTAATTAATATAGTGAATTCCTACTTTTTCAGCCAGAAAAGAGGTGGTTACGAATTAGATACAGCCGATTTATATTTTAATTTGGAATTCCAACTTTTTGCGAGCCAGAAAAGGGGTGGTCACGAATTAAGGCTTCTTGTCGATTAGACTCTTAGCTTAGCAAATATAACCGAGTAAAAGGGTGGTCACAAATTAAGGTGATTTGCTGATAGCAACTATTTTCAGCCCGAAAAGGGGTGGTCACGAATTAAGGCAGTTTTGTAAATTAGACGCTTAGCTTAGGAGATAGAGCCGATTTAACGTTTTATAGGGAATTCCAATTCATCCAAAAAAGAGGTGGTCACGAATTAAATAGAGCCGATATATGTTTTTATAGGGAATTCCAACTCTTTTTACCCAAAAAAAAAGAGTTTGTAAAGAATTAAGACTAATATTTTGATTAAACGCTTAGTTTAGGAAGCTTAGCTGACCTAAGTTTTTATAGGGAATTCAAAATTTTTTTGAGCCAAAAAAGCGGTGGTTGGTTTTAAATCTATATTGTCTATTAGAAACTTAGTATAGGAGATATATCCGATGCATGTTTTTTTTTTTAGGAAATTCCAAGTTTTTCGCCAAAAAAAGGGGTGTTCTCGAATCAACGACAGTTTGTTTATTTAATGTTTAGTGTGGGAGATAGAGCCGATTTAAGTTTTTATATGAAACTCCAACTTGTTTGTCAAAGTACTACACAAACTTAAAAATCCACACTTTAATTATGCCAACATTGAACAAAATCTTAAGGGTGGTTAAATTTTCAGGGCCGATGTTGAATATAAACTTCACGTAAACGTCAATTTTCTTTCTGCAGTTCATTTGATATATCTCAATTTCAGACTAACTCAATTACAACTATAGAAAGACACTCAAGCAATCAATGCGTTAAAGCTATTCAGGCTTATTATGAAAATGGGTGTTAAAATCAAAATGCACTTCGTAATTTGGTCAGCAGAATCGAACAAATGTGTCTACAGTGTATTCGATAACAAGCAGAATATTCGCATTTGGACACATGATAATTAACGAGTGGTTGAAAAGCCAATGCACTCACAAAGAGTGACAAACAGTGGTTTATGAGCAGGCGGCATCATCGGGCCGTATTTTTTCCAAAATGATGTCGGTCAGGCAGTTACTGTTAATGGTGTTCGCTATCGTGAAAACAAAACGAACTTTTTATGGCCCGAATTGGAAGATATGAATGTGGTCGATATGTGGTTTCAACAGGACGGTGTCACTTGCCGATACAATGGCTCTTTTGCGCGACAAACTCAATGGCCGTGTTATCTCATGTCGTGGCAATGTTAATTGGCCGCCAAGATCATATGATTTGACACCGTGGGACTTCTTTCTTTGGGGTTATTTGAAAGAAAAGGTGTACGTCGATAAGCCAGCAATAATTCAAGCAACAAAGGAGGAGATATTTCGTCACATTAACAGCATAGAACCTCAATTATGCCTCAGCGTCATCGAAAATTTGAACCATCGGATGAAGGTGTGCTGCCGAGGTCGCGGAGGCCATTTGGCCAATATTTTATTCCATACATAATTGAACCGCACCAGTATTATGATTATGAAAATAAATGATAATAATTTCCTAAATAATTTGTATTTTATTTAAAATCAACATCGACCCTTAAAATGTAACCACCCTTTAGCAAATGTGTAAAGTTCGGCAGGGCCTGAGAACCCTCCGATCCCTTCGATCCCCCAACAGCAAAGGAGGAATTCCATCTAAAGGTATTTTTTCAGAACAAAAAATATATAAAAATTCAAATCAAGTGTGGAATCTTTATTAGTAATTTGAAAGGACATTTTATGGCATTTATTTTTTGAATTTAAATTCCTTCAAATGTTGGCAGCAACTACGCCTCAGGGTTTCCACTCTGAGGGTCCAATTTTAAATGACTCGTTCGAGCATTTCAACCGGCATGTCTTTAATGACACGCGTAATGTTGGCTTTCAAATCAGAATCGTGGCTGGTTTGTCAGCATAGACTTTGCACTTTACGTAACTAACAAGGAAAAATTTCTAAAGTGGTATCAAGATCTAGGCGACCAACTCACCTGTCCAAAACGTGAAATTAGCTGCATTCGAAATAACCTCTCAATAGATCCATTGTTTGAGCAGCTGTCTAGCAAGTGGCACCGTCCTGTTGAAACCAAGTGTCTTCAAGATTACGGGCTTCCATTTTAGGTAGCATAAAGATCGATATCGTGGCGCGATAGCGAGCTCCATTCACGGTTACGTTCTGGCCATCATAATTTTTGAAAAAATAGGCACCGATGATTCCCCCAGCTTATAAAACGCACCAAACCGTGGTTTTCTCTGGGTATAAAGGCACTTCTTGAACCTCTTCTTGTTGCTCTTCAGCCCAAATGCGACATTTTTGTTTATGGAATTTGCCGTTGAGCCAGAAATGGGCCTCATCACTGAACAAAATTTTGGTCGAAAACAGCGGATCTTTCTGTTTCTCACCGAACGCTCATTTCCATAATACTTTCAAATTACCAATAAAGATTCCACACTTGATTTGAATTTTAATATATATTTTTGTTCTGAGAAAATACCTCTAGATGAGTCACCTTATACATGCTGCTACAATAACAACAACAACTTAATACTATCCTCCATGGATTCCAGTTCCAAATGTTTTTAGGGGAGCGTGGCACCGCTCTTATTTCCATAGATTTGTTTCATGCCATACCAACATCATCTATAGTATACTGTTATCGTTATATCGGTATTAGTTTACGAGACATGGCCTTTCCATGCTTAGAGTTGAAGAGGCGTTGTCACGCCCTTTTGTCCAATTTTTACACCACCAAAGAATTTCCTGCTGTTTAAATTGTTTAATGATCAGTCCAGTACGTTGGCTATAAAAGCAATTTTTAAAGGGTCGCCCCTTTGTGCAAGAGTGTGTTTTGTTCCATGCCAATATCATTTGTTGCAAATAGAAACGTCGTATCTCTTATAGTTGATAATATATGGTCTTTCTAATTTCAGGGTTGTATGGGCGGTGCCAAGGCTTATTGTCCAATTTTAACCCAACATAGTCTAGTATAATAATTTCCTAGTCATCGATTTTTTTCTGTTCAAATATTATAACAATCGGCCCATTACTTTGGCCATAAAGTCGATTTTTTATAAGAAAAAAGTATGGTTGTGGTGACAATATTCGAAGAGGATAATACTATTGTTGGGTATATTGTTGTGCTACAACAATATTATGATCCTCACAACAATAGCATGATTCACACATAACCATACTATGATCCACACAACCATAGTATGATTCACACTCAACCATACTATGACCTCCATAACCATAGTATGATCCTCACAACCATAGTATGTTTCATTTACAACCATAGTATGATCCTCACAACCATGGTATGATTCACACGAATCAATGTTATGATCCCCACAACCATAGTATGATCACACACAATTATACTACGATCCCTATTATAATTTATTAGAATTTGTTTAAGTTGTCGACAGTATATTTATTTTTTTATTAGAATTGGTTTAAGTTGGCAACAATATATTTGCGTTATGCAAATCATTCAAAAATACATTAAATTCAAAATAATAGGAGTGATTTATTTCACAGTAGAAAAAATAAGTTTAAATAAACGTAAGCGTTTTTATTAAAAATATTTCAGTAAAACAAAGCCAAAGCAGCTTGTTTAAAAAAAATAATTTCGATAAAAAAGTACTATTATTGCATTAGATCCGTACCAATAACATTTTTCCTTAAAAGCATATTTAAATGAAGCTAAATTACAATCATACAGTATGATTGCCGTAATCATATTATTGTTAACATAAAACTCAAAACACAACAATTTTGTCGCACCAAACATATTTATATTGTTGCTATAACCATATTTTCACTTTTAAATTTGGCAATAATATTCTTGTCACATTTCAACAATATTAATATTGCATCAATTATACTATTGTCAAAAATAAATTCAGTTAACAATGCTATGGTTGCAACGAACATACTTTTATTGCGGAGAACATATTATTATTGCTGTGACCATGTACACGCAGAAAAAAAGTATGGTTGTGGTGACAATATTCGAAGAGGATCATACTATTGTTGGCTATATGGTTGTGCCACAACAATATTATGATCCTCACAACAATAGTATTATTCACACATAACCATACTATGATCCCCACAACCATAGTATGATTCACACTCAACCATACTATGATCTCCACAACCATACTATGATCATCACAACAATAGTATTATTCACACTCAACCATACTATTATCTTCACAACCATATTATGATCCTCACAACCATAGTATGTTTCTCATACAACCATAGTATGATCCTCACAACCATAGTATGATTCACACGCAACCATACTATGATCCCCACAACCATAGTATGTATGATTCACACTCAACCATACTATGATCCCCAAAATTATTTATTAGGATTGGGTAATGTTGTTATTCAAAAATAGAGATTTTTATCAAGCAAGTTATTATAAATTGCATTACTATTAGATCATATCCAATTTTGAGGCCACGTTTTTATTGAACATTTCATTCAAGAAACCAAAATATATATTCCTACGGTCAAAAATACTTTTAGTTGCCAGCAGAGGTGAATGCTACTTCACCATCCGTAGACACCAAGTAACGAATGCGATTAAACCATGATCAAAGGCTATATACTTAAGTGCAGGCAGATTTTAAATAAACGAGAACCAGTCGGTATTAGAGTATTTCACCGAACAAAGTAAACACAATAAAAATCCCTCGAACTACCTTCCGATTGTTATTTTTTTTTAACGACAGCAACCATTCACTGTATCGTGTGTATGTGTTTTTTTTGTATATCAAAAAAACATACGCACACACATACATGTATTCTCTACAAAACCTGTTTTGTTATGTTCATAGTCACAACCATACTGTATGATTGCCGTAATCATATTTTTGTTAACGTAAATTTTAAACAACAATACTTTTGTTGCACTCACCATGTTTATATGGTTGCTACAACCATATTTTCATTTCTAAATTTGGCAATAATACTATTGTTACATTTCAACAATAGCAATATTGTCGCAATCATACTATTGTCAAAATGAATTTCAAAAAACAATACTATGGTTGCGACGATCATGCTTTTATTGGAGAGAACATATTATTGTTGCGGTGACCATAGTGTAACCATATCTTTTCTCTGCGTGTAGTAACCATATTTTTTCTCTGCGTGCAGGATGTTTTTTATACTTTTATTAGGATGTGTTTTGATATTATTGTCATATCTCCGAAGGTTCAGGAGAATAGGTCTCTCTAAATTTAGGGTTGTGTGGGCGATGCCTCAGCCATTATCCTATCACATCGTCATGTTCCTTCCAAATGCCACCTGTCCGCAAATTCCATAAGATTTCGTATCGATCGTAGTTGATAGTGGTGATTTATAACCAAAAACCCCAAAAATAGTACAAATGTAGTGGTTTTTAGTGGTTGACTCAGTCTATGTGTGGGAAAACTTTGCACCTCTTCACTGATGCAAATAGTGCTGCCTGTAGTTTGCTTTTCACAGGCAGACGCACAAAGCTAGGTCATCTCAGAACAAACATTTATGACGGTGTTTAGGTCGCAGATAAATATTTAGAGATGTTACAAACGGAATGGCAAACATACTATATATACTCCCATCGTATGCTGGAGAATATAATGAAAGCAGCTATTTACACCATTTGTAAACATTTCAAGCAAAAAGAATTTTAGGTGCATATTTAATATACCGACTCTTAACTCGATTATGAAAAGCGTACTCAAATAGTTGCACGGAATGCGATGATGCACTTCCTGAATGACTTGCCACCTCTTTCTTAAACGATAACTAAGCTCTTTTTGGGTAGAAGCTTCTGATTTTTTAAAGTTATTTTAGACAACTTAAGGATAACGCCGAGCTAAACTAAATTGATACAAAACATTTAGAAATCGACATATTTCTAACAAATTCCAGAGTTTTCAATCACTCTTGAAATGTAAAAGTTTCTAGAACTTCAAAGTTGCCAATATTGCGAATTTTTGTGGTCTGCAAAATAGTAATCACATTTACGTCTGCTACAACTTCTTGTCCTAATGACAACAACTGTAAAACACTCAAGGATGTCTGCATCCTGTACTGAAGAACATGATTTACAAATAGAACCTCAGAATATAGTCGGTGCAGATGAAAGGAAATTCGGAGACCGTAATAAAACACAAAATTTTCAACATGACTAACTTTTCAAATTCTTTAATCAACGTGAACAGTAAGTAGTTCGTTCATTTATTCGGTTGTTTGTTTGTTCGGGCGTTTGTTAATTTATCTTCTGGTCATTACCGACGGAAAACTTGGATTTCCAATCTGGTCTTCGTTCATCCCCATGAAGTCAAATAGGGCGAAAAAGAGGACATCCCTTTTCGAATGCCACGAAAAGTGAAAAGAAAAACAACAAACGAGAAACATGTGTTATGGAAAACTTTTATGAGGGACAAACGTACGAACGTACGCACCACTGGGCTGCGAGAAAAACCACCGCCAGTCGGAAAGCTGAATAGTTTTCTTTATTTATCTAACGTTGTTTTGCTTCGCAGTTACTTGCAGATTTTCTTGTAAACTTTCTGTACTTTATTTGTTATTATAACAAATTGGTTCCGTTGTCGTCTTTATCTTTGTTATTTTCTTTTTCGTAATTTGCCAGTGTAATTCGAGTAGTGTGATCTTCTGTGTATCTTTTGCGGTAATTTGGCGTACTCGTTGGATTTAATTTAGATACGATTTGTGGGGCTGTGTGTGTGGGTGCAAGTTAACGTGAAAAAGTCTAGTCTAGTCTTCAATTGGTTAAATTTTTTCACCGAATATGAATCTCAGCTTAATGCTGTGATTCATATACATTTCCAATATTCCACGATTTTAATAAATACGAGGGCCGTTGCGCAAGTACCATAATTGATTTTTCCAAAATATTGTTTTATTTATTCACATAGTCTACTTCTTATTCAATAGACCAAGACCAGCGATTCTTCAATTTATTTATTGCCAACCTTGTGAGCAGATGATTTCTGAAGTTCCCTAAAATATGTGTAAGTTTCACATTTCGTCGCTCTCATGTTATTTTGATGCAAGCGCCTTTTCGCGAATTTCACGACTTTAACTATAGTTTTTACAGATTTTCTTTGTTTCACATGAAGACACTAGAAATTTTGCTCACGACAAATGAGCTTTGAAATTACATCGTTTCAGTTAGAAAACATGTTTTTTGGAGTTTTCTTTTTTTTCAATATTAATAAATGGCGTTTGGATCAAAATATCAAGAGAGTGACGATTTGTATTACCAGATGTCGCAGGCGCAAGATTTGGGGCAAACGTAATTCATTACGTTATTCTTTCAATTTCTTTAACGGTTTCGCTGGGAGTTGAGCTGTTCGTTGTCGTAATAAAAATCAAGTAAAACAAGTTTCAGTCGGTTGACCCGCCTTACGTACAAATACCCTCACCCATAAAAGGACTTTAAATTTTCCAACGTTTCATCCTCTATTCCCTGAAGCAACCCGATTGTATGGAAATCTCTTAGAGGATCGTTTGTGTGGAAGCTACAAGAATGGGGCGTGGCATCGACTTTTTTCTTATGTGCATACAAAAGTAAAACAAACTATTGCAGAAAAAAAATTCAAGCGAAATTCATGCATATGCATAGGTTTAATTTACGATCGGATAGTATCGTATGTGCAGGAGGCACAAAAAGGGGCATGACTTATGCCCTAGTTTTTTCGTCTTAATCATATAAATAGTATTGAAATTATAAGCGAATACCAAAAGTGGACGGAATGGTGCCTTTGAACCGGTGTTCCCAGAATGGGGCACGTCACCAAATTTCATGCACTAGAAACCAACTTATGTGGCGTCATTTGTGTGGGAGGTACAATAAGGGGCGTGGCTTGCAATCGAACTGTTACCAAGTTAACCTTATAACTCTGTTCTTAAGCATTGATTTTTAGTTCGATCGTATGAATATTATAAAAGATATTTTAAGACTTCCAAAAGTGGGTGTAATGGTGCATTTGCATTGAAGGTACGAATGAACACTGAGTGGGGCGTGTCAACCACATTTATAACATCACAACGTAATAAGCAAATTTCACGCGCTGGTTGAAAAGTTTTGTGAGTTCTCATCCACACATTTGTGTGGGAGATACTAGCAGGGGCGTGGATAGGAATCAAATTATTAGTCACCATATTTGCCTGTTCTTAACTCTTAAATTTGTTTTAGATCGTTTGAATAGCATTACGAGGGCTGCTATATATAATCTGGCCTAATGATGAAAATGCGAATGTTTATCATCAAAAGTGGTTTTATTGTTTTTCAAAGTATTCTCCAGCATGATTTACACACTTTTGCATGCGCTCAAACCAATTGTAGAAGCACTTTTTCCACCTCCAAAACATGGTTTTTGAACGCTTCAACAGCATCTTCTGGCGACGAAAGTCGTTGACCAAAAATTTTTTTCTTTGTGAGCGGGAAAAAGAAGTCATTGGGTACCAAGTCAGGACTGTAGGTCGGATGACCCATAGATTCGACGTTTTGCCCGGTCAAAAAGGCGATTGTTTGAGCCGATGTGTGAGAGCTCGCATTGTCATGGGGCACAATGATTCGTCTTCTCTTGTTCATTTTTCGAATTTCTCCGAAGACTTTAGGCAAACAAATTGTGGTGTACCACTCAGAATTGACTGTCCTACGTTGATCAAGCGCAACAGTCGCCACATGACCAGTTTTGCCGCAGAAACAAGCGACCATTTGCTTCGAAGTGCTTCTTCTACGAACAACTTTCATTTGATTTGGCTCGTCTTCGAAGATCCACTCATACGCATATGTCCATAATTCGTCACCTGTGACGATCTTATAAACGTCTTTCGAAGCACCGCGATCGTATTTTTTTTTAAATTTCTTTGCACCAATCGACACGAGCCTTTTTTTGAGCGATTGTCAAATTGTGCTGGATCCAATGAGAACAAACCTTTTTTACGGCCAGGTGTTCATGCAATATCGAATGTATGCTGATGGAAGAAATGCCCAAGAATGCCTCTATCTCACGGTATGTCAAATGACGAACTTGCATTACCACTTCACGCACGGCATCAACGTTCTATGGAACAACGGCCATTTTTAGATGACCTTCACTACCTTCGTCGTTGAGCGAGCGTCGGCCACGCTTGAATTCATTCAATCAGTTTTTCACAGTGATATAGGATGGTGCTTCATCGCCATACAAAGATTTAAGTTCATCGATGCACTCTTGTCGTGATAATCCACATCGAAAGTTGTGAGAAATGATCGCACGAAAATGTTCACTAAGTGTTGCATAGGCCAGAAATATATATAGCAACCCTAAAGTGGGTGAAATGGTGCATTCGCATGGGTAGTATCAGAATGATGCGTGTTAACCACTTTCTCATATGCGAGTACAAAGCCGGCTTTAATTTTACCGGATAAGGCGTGGCAGTATGACCAATTTTCAAAGGCAGTTTTAAAAAATATTACGATCTGCAAAATGTTTAAACGATTCGAGGTATAGCCTTCAGACTCTAGTCGGACAGCACCACAGTTTGGAGTGTGAGCAAGGTCGGACTAGATATGTGACTATTTAAGGGGGAGGACATATAAAAAACAAAGACCGTTAAAGTCCAATTTTACCAAAGATAGTTATGGGTTGCACTTAACGCATTTTGCTTCAATTGAGCTAAACCAAATTTCGCTTGTATGGCGTACAGAACTGCAATAACTCAAATCAAAAGGGACCTATGAAAGGGGGCTTTTCGAAAACATGGGCGGAGAAGGTCATTTTTCACCAGTGTTTTCTGTTGGCCATTTCTAATTTACAATGTGTAATATGAACACGATCTGACTTAATATGTGACTTTTAAAGTGAAAAGACCTCTCTATTCGAAAACATTAACCAATATTTTGCAATTACTTCGGAGTGAATTATTGGTCGCTCATAAGAAGCCAATCGGATTTCAGCGCGATCGAATTTTATTGGTAGCTTTTATGGCGGCAGGACCACAAAACGGGAGGAAATTTAGTGCGGGCCACAAATCCAATTTTACCAAAATTTAGATATTGGTTAATGTCAACTCTTTATGCAAATAAGATAAGAATTGCATGCAATATATTGCTTATACACCTGCTGGTTCTGAAATTGGGAAAAACATTTGCATTACACCAATTTTGTCTGATCCACCTTTTGATATTGCCCAAGTGCAAAGATCGCTCCCGATAAAACATTCAACCTCTCTAGAACAACCACACATTAATTACAATTTCGATCAAATTTGATAAAAGGATCTATTTAGATCATAAAGGTTCATATTTTGATAGTACTTTCTTAAAATAGTCTGAGGTCCATTAATGGCTTTCAATACACATCGACATATGTCAATAAAATTCTTACAAAAATTCAAATATGACCTCATTTATAAAATCTGGGTAAATTTGGAGACCGTTCAAGGGATCCAAAAACCTGTTTATAATTGGTTTTCCCTCGCTTACAGAAAAATAGATATAATATAGTCGACCACTTTAGCTATTCTCGTAGCAATTGATTTTATTGACAATTACCACACTCTTGATTGGGACATATTTTCCATTCAAGACTTAAACCGGAATGTCGCACTTTTACTTAAAAAAAACGCCGGTTTTTGGACACTCTAGCTGGAAACAAAGTTTTCAAAGAAGGGCGATAAAGAGACAAGGTATCCGACTTTACTTTAACTAAAATTGAAAACATGGATTTGGACGACATCTGGTTCATGCAGAGTGGAACGCCATGCCACATAGCCCATGCCACAATCGTGTTATCAGCCGACTTGATGATGTCAGTCGACCGCCTTGGAGCTGGGATTTGTCAAACTTGGTGTTGTTTTGTATGGTAGCGTGGAGGACCGATGTTATGCCAACAATCCAGAAATGATTGAAGCACTGAAGGCAGATTTAAGCACATCGTCCAAGGCAAATCGCCTGTCAAAGTCAAGTGTTGAAGCCTTCAGTTATTCGATTGACTTGACGCCTAATGTGGCTAAAATTTCATTTTACATAAGAGCAAATCACGTCTCCAGTCAAATGCATCGTTGAATATTGTTAAGGAGTTATAGAAAATTTATAATGTGATCACCGCTTTTAGCTCTTATGTTGATTAGATGGTAAGTTTAGCAGATACGAGTATAGCAATTTAGAGTTTTCAAATAGAAATTCACAATTGGCACCAAAAACAAAAAGTGATCGCAAGCTATTAAACGATGAGAGATGTATCCAATAGTTTTATTTTAGTCGATTTGAGACTAAACTGAAAACTTACAATTTCCAGCAAATATGCGTTTGATCGGATTATTACTTTTTTTTGGTTAAAGGATTTGTTGAAAAAATGAAGCAGATTGGTTCACATTTGACGAGGCTTATATTCAAGCTACATAGCTTTTTTAAGTCTTAGTTACGGAGATATAGCAATTTTTTAGTTCTCTAACTTAAACTAAAAATCTTTACTAAGAATGAGTTGAACTGGATTTTGCTTTTTAGTTGATTAAGAGATATAGCCGATTTAAAAATTAAGCCGAGATTTTCACTCTTTTTCAGATTGGGGGCTCTTTACCAAATAAAATAGTAGGCGCATTTGGTAACGTTAGTCATTGACCTCACAAGCACTAGTGGGTTGGCCACTTAGAAAATACAATTTGATGTTTATACAGGGTGGCTTTAATAAAACTGAAGGGTTAAAAATATTCGTAATTGGTTTTTCTCTTTTGCAGGTTATATAGTTTTTTATGGAGATATACATGGTGCAGCGCGGCTTCTTGCTTTTTTTTCACTGCGGGCTGTGGCGGCACTGTTAGTCGCAAAGAGTCGAGAGTGTGCGTGGCTTATAGCGGCAGACGGGAGATTTGTATTTGTTTGCCTTTCAGTTGCCACTATGCATTAGACGCGTGAGGAGAGGTCATTTTGTGTTGAAGCGTATTATTCAAATGCGCACTCGATCTTTGCATGAGGCATATTTTTACTTCAGTGTGTGTGTAAACAATCAACATATGCGGTACTGGAGTAAAAAAAGACCCAGAGAACTTCACCAGAGACCTTTGTATTCGGACCGCGTCACTGTGTGGTGCACCATATCATGAGTAGGCATCATTGGCCCTTACTTTTTTCAGGATAACTGTCTTGCCGTAACTCCGAACGGTACTAGACAGGATTTTTTCAGCCGGCTCTTGAGGAAATGCAAATAGTGGATGGTTGCAACATGGTTCCAACAGAATGGTGCCACTGCACACACAGCGAGGGCTGCCATGAATTGTTTGAGGCAAATGTTTCCAGGACGGCTTATCTCTTTGAGGGGTAATGTAAACTGGCTGGCACACTCACCAGACTAAGCCCCATGCGATTTTTTCCTTTGGGGTTATATAAAGTTAAAGGTGTAGTTAAACCGTCCCAACACCTAGGAAGACCTAAATAACAATATTGATTCAGAAATTGGCAGAATACCAGTCGACATGCTTGTTAGAGTTCATGAAAACTTCAGAAAACGTATGCAACAGTATGTGGATAGCGAAGGTCGACATTTGCCGGAGACACTATTTAAAACCATGTAATTTATCAATTCCCTTACTGTTCAATATAGTCAAAATATAAAATAAATTTTTCTAAGGTTCATAATTTTTTTATTTCATTCCCCAATAAGCAAAAAAGCAAATTACCGCGTTCCACCCAGTATAATGGCTATATATGATGTACAGAAATGCGTTAAAATTATTGAATTTAATTATTCTTCTGGCTAGTCTATTATCTCAACTCAAAGAAATTATCGGCGCCATTTTAATGGCTGAACAGCACCCATTAACAACATGATTAGAAACTTAGTCTGCTCTCTTGAGGGACATTGATCTGTGTTAGAAGCCCAAAAGATAGGTATAACATCATCGTTAATTACATCCCTTCAGATGTGCTTTTTGGTGCGGTGTTATGATTAATAAAGTTATCGGTCCATATTTTTTTGAAAGTAAGTCAGACAGAAACCATTAACGGGGCTTTGTATAGAATTCTTATTGAAAGTTTTTGCATCCATCAAGATATAGCCACTGCGAATACAGCAAGACCCACAACGGAACTTCTTCGCAGCCGTTTTGGTGAACACATAATATGAGAATATTCTGATTAAAACTACAAAAGCCCGGTTGACCGACATTTTAACTAAAGTTTTTAACTAAAGAACGCTTGCACTGTCAACTCTTAAAATTTGTTGCGTTGTGTTTCTTAACTTCTTAACAAATAAAAAATCTATTGAAAAAAGAAAGAAAAATAATGTACTCGTGTTCAACCATAATGTTGTTCTTATTGCACTATTGTGCCTTTTAGCATCCGCTCAAGGACACCAAGGCTACAATTTACTGTGAAGTTCCGCTTCATTGACCAATCTGCAGTTGTTGAACGCGCAACATTGAAATGTTGCCAGAAATCCTTAGCACTCCTCTTCACATAAACTTATCCGTAAAAGACGGTTGGCGTTGTCTTTATTAAAATTAATTTATGGCCTCACTTCGGTGTGTGTTTTTTTCAGTTTTTCAAATTTTAAAATAAAAATAATTGTTTTGTTTCGAAAACTTTTCAAACTGAAATTGACCATTAATCGATTTAACATTTATTTTGAAGAAATTAACCGCAACGGATTCCTAAGAAGAAGCAATTTTTGCTAATAAAAAAAGTGGGCAATTCGCTTGTAAAACTTTTAGTTTAGTCAGACCGAAACGTATTTACACTCTGCCATGAAGTGCACTCCAAAATGGCTTTGGCATCAGTAGGTTTTGGTTACTGAACAGACGAGGACCACTTCTCACATATCTGAGAACTGCGCAACTAAGATGTTTAATAAACTTTCATGTGTATTTTCCGATAGCCAGAATCGCCAGTTTTGATTGCTTACAAAGCCTTCCAGATAAAAATGTGCTTTGTCAAGAAAGTTAATTTTTAAAAACCGTTGTGAAGCGATAACAAAGTAGATGGTCTTGTGCCTTTAGTAGAGGAGTTATTTGGACTCTGTCAGAGCAAAATGCTAGGTTATTGTGGAAAATGCCCCTTAGGCTTGTGCGCGAAATGTTTAGTTGTAGAGTTCGATGGCGGGTCGACGTTCCAGGAGTCTCCACAATGTCAATCGTACGACGACGGGGAACGTTAGTGTTATCCACTAGCATGCCAGCCTCATACAAACTTGCGTATTGCCGACGCGTTGGTTGCCTTATTTCGCCTATAAACTTGTTTTTAACAAAGGAACAATTTGGTATATACACACAAAGAACAATTCAGTTGGAAGTTGGTTCGATATAAATAGTCGGTTGGGTAAACATACTTTCAGTTTCAATCACCAACATTCTGCATGTTGAGGGTGTACAAAAACATTGGCCAATATTTTGCAATTTTACCGTGGTTTGCTACTGTTACCATGTAATATACCAAATGTCAACACTGACCGATATAGTCCTATGCTACCAGAATTAGTTGAAGATCTCTTACAGCGCAATTTGCTACAAACAGAGAACAGATTAGTTGCCATAACCGAATGTTTAGCCAACCAAATGATTATGGTTGCATGTGCTTTAGTACAACCGAATGTTGTTGGGTGTATTGCAATTGTCTGTAAATGGAACTGAAAGTATCGGTAAATGTAACACCATATCTGAACCTCCAAAAATATTTTCTAGATATAAACATGCATGCATCGAACTTGTAATTTATAAGACAAAAAAAGTTCGAATACTTTATATTCCTCATGTCGTTTTCAATGATAGAATAAATAAAAGTTTTTGAAATTGTGAAAGTTGTTTTCAGTAAAAATTGGTATGTTTTTGAAAATAAAAATTTTAACCTATTAAAAATTTTGGCCTATTAACGAAAATGCGAATATTTATCATCAAAAATGGTTTTATTGTTTTTCAAAGTATTCGTCCGCATGATTTATACACTTTTGCTTGCGCTCCAACCAATTGTCGAAGCACTTTTTCCACTCCGATTGAGACACTTCCAAATGTATTTAGGCATACATTTGCAACAAAACTTATGCTGGAAACTTCATATTGAAAAGCTGCGAAAAAAGATTGCCCCTGTTACTGGCATTTTATACAAAATGAAATACCAACTTAATGAGAAATGTAAATATTTGATATTTCAATCATTGATACAAAGCCACCTGAACTATATGGCCATGATGTATGGATATAAAAAGAACTCCGATTTGAAATCCTTACAAATTTTGCAAAATCGGGCCCTAAAACAATACATAATTTACCTAGAAGATACTCTAATTTTTCTTTGTATCGAATGTTTTATCTGTTTATGGACTACATAAGATGCAACTCTTAATGTATGTTTTTAAAGTCATACATTACATACACCACAGTATAAGATTCAGCAGAATACAACATCATTTCAACACCAGAAATCATCCAAATTTAGTTGTATCAAGATGTCGTTTAGAGACAACCAAACAGAGAACAGAACACATGGGTAGCGTCGAATATAACAACTTGCCACAGATTTTAAAGGAAATAAATGCAATATCGATTTTTAAAAGTAAACTTAAATAATTTTTATTGCAAAATATTGAAATGCTTCTTATCTGACATTTATTTCATATAACTAATTTAAAATAATGTTTTTATAACATTTTTTTAATTATAACCATTATAACTTTGAATTTTTTTTTTTTTTGGATATTATTTTATTATTGCCATATTGTTGTCGGCTAGCCTCTATAATGCCTTAAGGGCGCTGAGGCCACTTACTATTGTAAACATTTATTTAAATAATAAAAATAAACTTAAAAAAAAAATCACGGCTTTTGAACGCTTCAACAGCATCTTCTGGCGACTATAATCGTTGACCACCCATTTCTTTTTTTGATGCGCGGGAATAAAAAGAAGTCATTGGGTGCCATGTCAGGGCTGTACGGCGGATGACCCATCAATTCGACGTTTTGGCCGGTCAAAAAGGCGATGGTTTGAGCCGATGTGTGAGAGCTCGCATTGTCATGGTGCTCTTGTTCGTTTTTCAAATTTCTCCGAATTGACCGTCCTACGTTGCTCAAGCGAAACAGTCGCCACCTGACCAGTTTTGCCGAAGAAACAGGCGACCATTTGCTTCGAAGTGTTTCTTCGACGAACAACTTTCGTTGGATTTGGCTCGACTTCGAAGACACACACTGTCGATTGCTGTTTTGTTTCCAGCTCATACGCAAAGATCCATGATTCGTCACCTGTGACGGTTTTATAAACGTCTTTTGAAACACCGCGATCGTATTTTTTCAAATTTTTTTTGCACCAATGAGCGATTGTCCAATTGTGCTTATTGATTTTACCCCCTTGGATTTTTTGTGGGGAACCGTGAAAGATGAATATTATGCCAACAATCCAGAAACGTTTTAAGCACTTCAGGCCAATATCGTCCAAGTAATCAGTGAGCTACAGCACGAAACCATCAACACGGACTAAAAAAATGCTCTACTGCAGAGCCGGCAGAGGCAGACACTTTCACGAAGTTGTGATCCATAATTAAACGGAATTTTTATTTTTACTAATAAATTATAAAAACTAAAAAAAATACTTTATTCATTTTATAGCACTTTCAAAAATAAACTTATATTTGGCCCACCCTATACGTAAATCAATTTCAAAATTTCGTTGAAAGTGCAACGATAGATGAACAGGCGTCCTAGCAAGCAGACTTTCTGTTGCAATAACCAAATTTCAATAGCCTTGATACAAATTTGGTGTGTACAACAAAATATGGTAGCTGAGCTCGACAACCATGTATTTGTTTGTACTAATCGATGTATATATAACATCATCAACTTGTCGTTGCTGTACGATGTAAGGTAAAATATTGCTCGTTGGTATCAAATGTTATGATAACAATCATTTCGTTCAATGATTTGTTCCCAATATCAAAATTTGTTCGTGTATGATACAAAATACCTTAGTGATTTATTGTGTATAACTGAACCGATATTTCTAGTTCCATGTTCTGAGAATTGCAATGAAACAACTTACATTTGATGGAATATTTAATGTTGGTGGAACCGCAATCGGCCCAAGTGCTGAAGAACAACTAATCCGTTGGGTCGATTTCTGGTCAAAAGGATCGATTTCTGGTCCACCGGTTATTAAACTTATTATCTCTATAATTTATAGAAGTATTTAGCCTAATTACAAGTACTTATTCAATATTAAGAGTAGACCATGGGGATTATACTTCTGCAAATCGGCTGTCAGAGTCAAGCGTTAAAACCGTCATTTATTCGATAGCATTGACACATGATACGGCAAAATTTTCATATTACATTTGAGTGAATCCCTTCGCCAGTCAAATTCATCGTTCAATATAGTTTAGAAGTTAAAGCAAATTTAAAATGTAATCAACGTTATTGGCTCTTATGTTTGAGATGGTAAGTTAAGGAGATATAGCAATTTGCAGTTATCAAATAGAAAAACTAAAAGTGATCGCAAACTATTAATCGATGAGAGATGTATCCAATTGTAATGGCATAACATAGTTTTATTTTAGTCGATTTGAGAGTGTCATAAATTCGAAGTTACCAATTTAAAGTTTTCGACTGAAAATTTACAATTTCCAGCAAAAATGCAAGTTTTCTTTTTTCGGTTAGGGGATTTGTTCAAAAGATAAAGCAGATTTATATTCATTTGACGGAGCTTAGTTTCAAAGATATAGCTTTCTTAAGGCTAAGTTACGGAGATATATCAATTTTATAGTTCTCTAACTAAAATTAAGAATTTTTACTAAGAATTATGTTGAGCTGGATTTTGGTTTCTAGCTGATTAAGAGATATAGTCGATTTAAAAATTAAGCCGATATTTTCTCTCTTTTTCGCATTAAAGGCTCTTTACCAAATAAAATAAAAGGCGCATTGGCTAACGTGAGTCATTGACCTTACAAGAACTAGTTTATTGGCCACTTAGAAAATACAATTTGATGTTTATACAGGAGGATAGATTAAAAATATTCGTAATTTGTTTTTTTTTTCTTTTGCAGGTTATTTAGTTTTTTATGGAGATATACAGGGTGGAGCGCGATAATTTCCTTTTTTGCACTGCACTGTTGTTTGCAGAGTGTAGAGAGTGTACGTGGCTTATAGAAGTTGACGGGAGATTAATATTCGTCTACATGCATTTGGCACGTGAGGAGAGGTCATTTTGTATTAAAGCGTATTTTTCAAATGCGCACTCGATCATTGCAGTGCAGCGTGCTTTCGTTCGGGAATATGTCATGTGTACGAAGGGGACCTGAGAGAAGGATTACAACACCACAAAACATTCAGAGAGTTAGAGCGTTAGTACCTCAATCTCCGAAACGATCTTCTCGGAAGCAATCACTAGCTCCTGGCATTTCCAAACGTTCTCTCCACCAGATTCTTCATGATGAACTGAATTTTTAATCTATTTGACACGGTGGACCTCTTGTGAAGACATTTTTGCAATTATACCCCGTGACGCAATTGTGTTCTTTCCTGATGAGGCACATTTTCAGCCCAGTGGGTATGTAAACCCAAAATATGCGGTACTGTAGTGAAACAAACCCCAGAGAACTTCACCAGAGACCTCTGTGGTGCGCCATATCATGAGGAGGCATCATTGGCATCATTACTTTTTCCAGGATAACCGTCTTGCCGTAACTGTGAACTCCGAACGGTACTTGACTATGATACAGGATTTTTTCAACCGGCTTTTGAGGCTAAGCAATTAGAGGATACATGGTTCCGACAGGATGGTGCCACTGCACACATAGCTAGGTTTACCATGAATTGTTTGAGGCAAATGTTTCCTGCATGGCTTATCTATTTGAGGGTTGATGTGAACTGGACGTCGTATCTCTTTGACGGGTGATGAGAACTGGCCGGCACGCTCACCAGACTCAGCCCCAAGGCATTTTTTTCCTTTGGGATAACCTAAAGTCGAAGGTGTATATCAACTGTCCCAACCCCTTGGAAGACCCAATTAACAATATTGAGGCTGAAATTGGAGAATACTAGTCGACATGCTTGTTAGAGTTTAAAAGTTCATGAAAACTTCAGAAAACGTATGCAACAGTGTGTGGAATGCGAAGGTCGCCATTTGCCAGATACGAGTACACTTTTTGAAACCATGTAATTTATCAATTCCTTTACTGTTCAATAAAATCAAAATATAAAATATGTTTTTCTAAGGTTCATAATTTTTTTTTTCATTCCCAAATAAGCAAATTTCCGCGCTCCGTCCTTTATAATGGCTATATATGTGACGCGCAAAATATAAAGGGACCTAAGGTGAAAAACCAGTTTTGTTCAGGAGAGCCATTTTAAAGATTAGGTCCCTTTCTATTTGCGCCTAGAATAGTTGACTTCACTTTCATAAAACGCGCATATCTGTGGGAAGGAACACTTTTGGGTATGGGATCGGTCTCATTCGATGCTCAGATGTTGACCACATCAAAAAAAGAAAAAAATGAAAATTTATTTTTTTTACCCTTAGGTCCCTTTCTTTATGCGCTGTCATATATGATGTACAGAAATGCGTCAAATTTATTAAATTGTATTATTCTTCTGGCTAGTCTATTATCATAACTTAACTAAATTATCGGCGTCATTTAAATGTCCGAACAGCACCTATTAACAACATGATTAACAACTTAGTCTGCTCTCTTGAGGGACATTGATCTGTTTCAGACATTGATCTGTGTCAGAAGCCAAAATGAAAACTAATAACATCATCATTAATTACACCCCTCCAGATGTGTTTTTTGGTGCGGTGTTATGATTGATAAAGTTATCGGTCCATATTTTTTTGGAAAGTAAGTCAGCCAGAAACCATTAACTGGGCTTATGATTGAAAGAATTATGATGCGTCCATCAAGATATGGGCACTGCGAATACAGTAAGACCCGCAGCGGAACTTTTTCGCAAGCTTTTGAGTGAACCCTACATCAGTCTTATTAAGGCCACCCTGTACACATAATATGAGGAAATTCTGATTTAAACTACAAATGAATGGTTGACCGACATTTCAGCTTTTAACTAAAGAACGCTTGCACTGTCAACTCTTAAAATTTGTTGCGTTGTGTTTCTTAACAAATAAAATACTATATTGAAAATAGAAAGAAAAATAAACTAAATTGTACACATGTTCAACCATAATGTTGTCCTTATTGCACTGTTGTCCCTTTTAGCATCCGCTCAAGGTTTCCAACTAAACAATTGATTGTGAAGTTCCGCTTCATTGCCCAATCTGCAGTTGTTGAACGCGCAACATTGAAATTTTGTCAGATATCCTCAGCACTCCTCTTCTCATAAACTTATCCCAAAAAGACGGTTGGCGTTGTCTATATTAAAATTAATTTATGGCCTCACTTCGGTGTGTGTTTTTTCCAGTTTTTCAAATTTTAAAATAAAAATAATTGTTTTGTTTCGAAAACTTTTCAAACTGAAATTGACCATTAATCGATGTAACATTTATTTTGAAGAAATTTACTCAGCCGCAACGGATTCCTAAGACGAAGCAATTTTTGCTAATAAAAAAAGTGGGCAATTCGTTTGTAAAACTTTTAGTTTAGTCAGACCGAAACGTATTTACACTCTGCCATGAAGTGCACTCCAAAATGGCTTTGGCGTCAGTAGGTTTTGGTTATTGAACAGACGAGGACCACTTCTCGCATATCTGAGAACTGCGCAACTAAGAAGTTTAATAAACTTTCATGTGTATTTTCCGATAGCCAGAATCGCCAGTTTTGATTGCTAACAAAGCCACCCAGATAAAAATGTGCTTCGTCAAGAAAGTTAATTTTTAAAAACCGCTGTGAAGCGATAACAAAGAAGATGGTCTTGTTTGTGCCTTTAGTAGAGGAGTTATTTGGACTCTGTCAGAGCAAAATGCTAGGTTATTGTGAAAAATGCGCCTAAGGCTTGTGTGTGGAATGTTAGTTGTAGAGTTCGATGGCGGGTCGACGTTCCAGGAGTCTCCACAATGTCAATCGTACGACGACGGGGAACGTTAGTGTTATCCACTAGCATGCCAGCCTCATACAAACTTGCGTATTGCCGACGCGTTGGTTGCCTTATTTCGCCTATAAACTTGTTTTTAACAAAGGAATAATTTGGTATATACACACAAAGAACAATTCAGTTGGAAGTTGGTCCGATATAATTATTCGGTTGGGTAAACATATTTTCTGTTTCAATCACCAACATTCCGAATATTGAGGGTATACAAAAACATTGGCCAATATTTTGCAATTTTACCGTGGTTTGCTACTGTTACCATGTAATATACCAAATGTCAACACTGACCGATATAGTCCTATGCTACCAGAATTAGTTGAAGATCTCTTACAGCGCAATTTGCTACAAACAGAGAACAGATTAGTTGCCATAACCGAATGTTTAGCCAACCAAATGATTATGGTTGCATGTGCTTTAGTACAACCGAATGTTGTTGGGTGTATTGCAATTGTCTGTAAATGGAACTGAAAGTATCGGTAAATGTAACACCATATTAGAACCTCCAAAAATATTTTCTAGATATAAACATGCATGCATCGAAGTTGTAATTTATAAGACAAAAAAAAGTTCGAATACTTTATATTCCTCATGTCGTTTTCAATGATATAGGGTGTTTTTTATTGGGGTATAGATCTTTAAGTTGGCATCACTTTTTTAATTGGCGGCCATTTTGTCAGCTGTCAAGTGATTAATATTTAGTTTGGTTTGCCATTTCATCATGAACAGGTTGACAAAAGAACAACGCTTGCAAGTCGTGCAAATTTATTTCGAAAGTAATGGTTCAGTTCGCGAAGTTCACCGCAAGCTCCGTCCATTTTATGGTCGACATAATCGTCCATCAGAGCAATTAATTCGGTTAACCATGGATCGGTTAACATGGACCATTGGATTATTTTCTTTGGGGATATGTGAAGTCGCTCGACTACGCCAACAAACCAGAAACACGTTAGGGGACTTGGAAGCCAACATTCGTGGCGTTATTGCCAACATACGGCCCCATATGCTCAAAAAAGTGGTTGAAAATTGGACCTGTAGAATTGGCTTTATTCGAGCCAGCCGCGGCGGCCACATGCCCGAAATCATATTTAAACATTAATGGCATAAAATTATCCTTCCAATAAAGCCAAATTGATGGACACTAAAACGATTTTCTTGTGTTTTATTTCAATTCGAAGTTCTATACCTCAATAAAAAAACACCCTTTAGAATAAATACAAGTTTTTGAAATTGTGAAAGTTTTTTTCAGTAAAAATTGGTATGTTTTTGAAAATAAAAATTTTAAAACTTTGAATTATATATATTTCTGGCCTAATAACGAAAATGCGAATAATTATCATCCAAAATGGTTTTATTGTTTTTCAAAGTATTCGTCCGCATGATTTATACACTTTTGCTTGCGCTCCAACCAATTGTCGAAGCACTTTTTCCACTCCGATTGAGACACTTCCAAATGTATTTAGGCATACATTTGCAACAAAACTTATGCTGGAAACTTCATATTGAAAAGCTGCGAAAAAAGATTGCCCCTGTTACTGGCATTTTATACAAAATGAAATACCAACTTAATGAGAAATGTAAATATTTGATATTTCAATCATTGATACAAAGCCACCTGAACTATATGGCCATGATGTATGGATATAAAAAGAACTCCGATTTGAAATCCTTACAAATTTTGCAAAATCGGGCCCTAAAACAATACATAATTTACCTAGAAGATACTCTAATTTTTCTTTGTATCGAATGTTTTATCTGTTTATGGACTACATAAGATGCAACTCTTAATGTATGTTTTTAAAGTCATACATTACATACACCACAGTATAAGATTCAGCAGAATACAACATCATTTCAACACCAGAAATCATCCAAATTTAGTTGTATCAAGATGTCGTTTAGAGACAACCAAACAGAGAACAGAACACATGGGTAGCGTCGAATATAACAACTTGCCACAGATTTTAAAGGAAATAAATGCAATATCGATTTTTAAAAGTAAACTTAAATAATGTTTATTGCAAAATATTGAAATGCTTATTATCTGACATTAATTTCATATAACTAATTTAAAATAACGTTTTTATAACATTTTTTTAATTACAACCATTATAACTTTGAATTTATTTATTTTTTTTGATATTATTTTATTATTGCCATATTGTTGTCGGCAAGCCTCTATAATGCCTTAAGGGCGCTGATGCCACTTACTATTGTAAACATTTCTTTAAATAATAAAAATAAATTTAAAAAAAAAAACAAAAAAAAATCATGACTTTTGAACGCTTCAACAGCATCTTCTGGCGACGATAATCGTTGACCACACATTTTTTTTTTTGATGCGCGGGAATAAAAAGAAGTCATTGGGTGCCATGTCAGGGCTGTACGGCGGATGACTCCTCAATCGACGTTTTGGACGGTCAAAAAGGCACTGGTTTGAGACGATGTGTGAAAGCTCGCATTGTCATGGTGCACAATGATTCGTCTTCTCTTGTCCGTTTTTCGAATTTCTCCGAAGACCTCAGGCAACAAACAAATTGTGGTGTAGCACTCAGAATTGACCGTCCTGCGTTGCTCAAGCGGAACAGTCGCCACATGACCAGTTTTTTCGAAGTGCTTCTTCCACGAACAACTTTCGTTGAATGTGGCTTGGCTTCGAAGACACACACTGTCGATTGCTGTTTTGTTTCGGGTTCATACGCATAGATCCATGATTCGTCACCTGTGACGTTCTTATAAACGTCTTTTTAAGCACCGCGATCGTATTTTTTTAAAACTTTTAACGAGAACAAACATTTTTTACGGCCAGGTGGTCATGCAATATCGAATGTATGCTATTTTAATAAATGCCCAAGGATGCCTCTATTTCACGGTGATCACATGACGATCTTGCATTATTAGTTCATGCACGGCATCAATGTTCTCTGGCACAACGGCCGTTTTTTGGATGACCTTCACGGCCTTCGCAATTGAGCGAGCGTTGGCCACGATTGAATTTATTTAACCAGTTTTTCACAGTGGTATAGGATTGTGCTTCATCGCCATAAAAAGATTTAAGTTCATCGATGCACTCTTGTCGTGATAATCCACATTGAAAGTTGTAAAAAATCATCGCACGAAAATGTTCACGAGTTAATGCCATTTTTTTGCCAAATTGATTTTTTCAAGTCACTGTAAACAACACAAATGATGGTCGTACGTCAAAAGGTTCTGAGTACGTTTATGCAAAAAAAATGTCAAACTTTGGAAATGTCAGATGGCGCCAGGCAACACTTAGTGTTTCCTAGGCCAGAAATAGAGAAAGGGACCTAAGGGTAAAAAAAAATCAATTTTAACTTTGTTTTGATGTGGACAACATCTGAGCATCGAATGAGACCGAACCCATGCCCAAAAGTGTTCCCTCCCAGAGATATGCGCGTTTTATGAAAGAGATGGTACACCAAAGATACACGTATTTAAATATTTAAAATTGCTATCCTGAACAAAACTGGTTTTTACCCCGAGGTCCCTTTCTATTTTGCGCGTCACATATAGCAACCCGTACCATTTGCCATTAACTCAGCACTATTAGCCCTATTAAACATTTGGAGGAAGTACTAAGACCTCCACCCAGAAGATTGATAGAAATAATTTCTTTAAGAAAAAACTGAGTAAACGTGATTTTATCAAATTTATCACATTGTAGCTCGGATTTTCGACAAAATGCTTTTTTCCTAATCGGCTTGAATTTATAAATATTTAAATATCTTTCGAATAAGCTTACATTTAATCCGTTGTAATAAATTGTTTGTTAGCATCACCAATAATTGGTTGCACAAATAAATTGTATAGAAACTTTTTTTTTTAAATAACCCACACTCAGGGGATGCCCATGAAAAGTAAAGGACCGGAGGGGAGAAAGAGGAAATAATGTTTATTGACATTTGTCTTGAACTTCTGATTGTCGCAATTAGTGGGAAACACATTTGCCGGAAGTCCATTCCACATACGGACTGTACGAGCGAAAAACGAATTTGATCTAGTAACAACTCGTGGTTGTGGCAACCAATATACACGGTTGCCACAACCACGATTTGTTACAATATTTGATCATATTATCATATTTACCATCTAGCGGTATGTCGAACCGAATATTCATTACGGCTGCAAACATTCGGTGGTGGCAACTCAACAGAACTTTTGTAATTGCAACCAATTAAAAACTGTTTTTTTCTCTGTGTGTAGATTTTACAAATCTTTGTATAGGCGATTTATAAAAACATTCACCGACATGGTCTTATTTTATCAAGTTGCATTATAGAACTCCTGTTATTCGCAATACTAGATTTGGGCGAAATGAAAATAAAATGTGGCCTGTGGAATGACAGGAATACAATTTGCCTTGGTGGCAATTTAGGAAAACATAGATCGATACAGTCCCATTCACCAGAGTCATTAACTGGTTGTTCCTATTGACAAATGTTAAAATTGACAAATTTCAATGAACAAACATACGCCGAAAACGGTTGATATTTCCAACCTGTTCTTTGATTACTACGATAGATGACTGACGAACAGACAGACGTCATTCAATGGTATAAGATAGTTATTCTGAATGGGTAAGTATAAAAAACGTTTAATCTATCTTCGTTCCGACTTATCTTGAATTACCTAGTGTGGCGAATAAAAAAAGTAAACTCGCGCCTTGAAAAATTCCGAATCTTCCTAACCGAGTTTGTATCTAGGCGAATTAAAATGGTCTATGCAATCCACATGCTGCCGGAAATATCAAAAAAGTACTGGACAATTCTATAAACAATTTCAAAAAGTAACCTGTTGTTTATCAAGCATTTGATAAATTTAAGTACTTAAAGGTATTGACCCAGATATTGCGAAAATATTATAAAGGTCACATTAGAAGGGATTTCATAAACAATTTCCTTGCTTGCTCACTTTGTATAAGGGGGTCTGCTTTGTAGGTCAACATGTCGCAAACGCAATGACAATTTTAGTACCTACTCCCACTAATGGTGGAGGGTGTACCAATTAGCTCTGTTTTACTGCCATTTTCCTATTCGTGGTTTAGTCTGCGGCCAAATGATTTTAATGGCTTTTAACAATGCTATTAACCAAATGTCGTTGACGTTCCTTTTTTTCTTGTTTGGTTTCCTTCTGTGATTCGGTTAATAGACTTTGAAAAATTCTAATTAAAATAATTTCCTTTTTTAGGTTCTACATTTCTGGCCGCGGAGGTTTGAGTCGCTACACTCAAAAAGGTCTTCTTTGGCCTTCAAACATTTTTAAGAAGAGTTATATTTGTTATTACACAGGATATTCAAATTAACGGATGAATAAATATTTATTCTTTTTTTTGCAAGTCTAAACACGCAGTATTAATTGGGGAATGGAAACAAAAGACAGAATTTCGAATTGGACAATATTTGCGAAAGGGGCAAAAACTGACGGTGCAGAAAATACGCCAAAATGTACCACCGTCATTAGCAAAATAAAATTAGCAAAATTATAAAACATATGAACAAAAGTTGTGTTTTATGCAACAAACGATAAAACCCCGCTTATATGTATATATATATATATATATATATATATATATATATATATATATATATATATATATATATATATATATATATATATATATATATATATATATATATATATATATATATATATATATATATATATATATATATATATATATATATATATATATATATATATATATATATATATATATATATATATATATAATATCTTCATAATATCATCAGCATATCTCTTATAGCTCTTATAAGTAAGTTCACGGTTGTGTGATCAATGTCACACCCAACATAATGTGAAAATTTCGTAACCTTTAAAGTTACTACGAGGGTTGCTACTTATATTTCTGGCGCCATCTGACATTTCCATTGGAAAGCTTGACAGTGACTTGAAAAAATCAATTTGGAAAAAATATGGAATTAACTCTTGAAAATTTTCGTGCGATCATTTTTCACAACTTTCGTCGTGGATTATCACAACAGGAGTGCATCGAACTTAAATGTTTGTATGGCGATGAAGCACCATCCTATAGCACTGTGAAGAACTGGTTTAATAAAATCAATCGTGGCCGACGCTCGCTCAAAGACGAAGGTCGTCCAAAAACGGCCGTTGTGCCGGAGAACATTGATGCCGTGCGTGAACTGATAATGCAAGATCGTCATGTGACATACCGTGAGATAGGGGCATTCTTGGGCATTTCTTCCACCAGCATACATTTGATATTTTCCTGGCCGTAAAAAAGGTTTGTTCTCCTTGGATCCCGCACAATTTTACAATCACACAAAAAAGGCTCGTGTCGATTGGTGCAAAGAAATTTTGAAAAAATACGATCGCGGAGCTTCAAAAGACGTTTAGAGATCGCCACAGGTGACGAATGACCGTGTGGGTCTTCGAAGTCGAGCCAAATCCAACGAAAGTTGTTCGTGGAAGAAGCACTTCGAAGCAAATGGTCGCCTGTTTCTTCGGCAAAACTGCTAATGGGCTGACTGTTCCGCTTGAGCAACTTAGGACGGCCAATTCTGAATGGAACACCACAATTTGCTTGCCTGAAGTCTTTGGAGAAATTCTAAAAACGAACAAAAGAAGACGAATCATTGTGTACCATGACAATGCGAGCTCTCACACATTGGCTCAAACCAGTGCCTTTTTGACCGGCCAAAACGTCGAATTGATGGGTCATCCGCCGTACAGCCCTGACTTGGCACCTAATGACTTCTTTTTATACCCGTAAATCAAGAAAAAATGCGTGGTCAACGATTTTCGTTGCCAAAAACTGCTGTTGAAGCGTTCAAAAACCATGTTTTGGAGGTGGCTCAAATGGAGTGGAAAAAGTGCTTCGACCATTACTTTGAGCGCTTGCAAAAGTCTATAAATCATGCTGGAGAGTACTTAAATATTGATTATAAATATTCACATTTTCATTATTGAGTCAGAAATATATATAGCAGCCCTCGTAAAAGGGAAAAATCCCAAAATTCCATTATTCAGAGGTTTACTTAGTCCTTGTGTGAAGAAAATTTGTACCTCTTGACCGATTTGGCTTGTTTTTCACACCAACCGTTTCTGTCCATCAACACAAGTGTCAACAAATCTTCAGCCACCTAGCATCAACAGTGCAACCTCTAGTTTGGTTTCAACAGACAGTTGGACATTTATAGAACATTTAGATTTTTAGGACACTTCATCATATACGGGTATAGTTATTTAATTCTGCAATTCGACGCAGGCAAAAGGTCCCTAGAGTGTCGAAAATGACATCCTTTAGAACATCGACACATATTTGCACAGAAACCGTGGAAATTCCATACTTTGTTAAACACAAGAATGATTTCTCTCAAAAAGTTTCCATTAATGCAGGTGTGCTGCAAGGCAGCGTCCTTGGACCCTTACAGTATACCATATTCACGTCAGATTTGAAAACATCAATTAGTCTACTCGTAGCTATGTATGCAGATGACACAGCGATCTTAGATTCAAATCACTTTGCGATAAATGCCTCTTCTTTAATTCAAACGCAACTCAATAAATTGCAAAGCGGGCTTGTTAAGAATATTAAGATGAACTCCAGTAAATCTACTCACATAATGTTTACGAATGGGAAAGGCGATTCTCCACCAGTCACAATAAACGGAAAGATAGTTCCACATACAGAGGGTGTCAAGTATCTTGGAATGCATTTAGACCGCAGATTAACATGGAAGTCACACACTAAATACAAAAGAAAGCATTGGCTCCTTGGGCCAAAATCACAGCTATCTGTAGAAAATAAACTTATAATTTTTAAATCTTTTTTAAAACCGATTTGGATATGCGGTATACACCTATGGGGTATGACTAGCAATTCTAGCGTGAAAGTATTGGAAAGATTTCAATCGAAAGTTTTACGATTGATTTTGAGCTCGCCATGGTTCGACGGAAATGATATCATTCTCAGCGATCTTAACATGGCATTAGTTAAAGACGAAATTAAACAATGCTCCGAAAAATAGCTGGCAAGACTAAGCAATCACTCAAATTTGCTGGCTGTTTGTCTGGTAGCTGATAAAAACGACACAAGGCATTTAACAAGACTATATGTGCTGGACCTTCCTCTTAGAACACAAATATTACCTTATACTTAGTAGGGACATGAATACTTCTACAACATTGAACGCACCCATTTCAATAGTTAAACTGAAAATACCCCGTTAATGTCATATGGGTTTTGAAAGCTAACCTCAATAGCGTTAGTCTGTAACGGGATTTTAAAATTGTTTCAACTTTCATCGTAAAGTGGTCAGATCGCTGTAATAGCTCTCTCAAGTGTGAAATAAAAAAAAGCGATATTTTTAAAACGCTCCGGCCACTAGGGATTAGCCGCATGTTCGTCTACCGATGCATAAACTGTTTGAGGAGACTGGAGATGTAAATGGCCGCCCAGGCTCTGTTCGAACAACGCATGTCATCAAAGCCGTAAAATCAAGAATTCACAGAAATCCGCTCTGAAAACAGAAAATCATGGCCCGTGAGATGAATACCACGCAAAAGTCCATGAGTCGAATCATTAAAAAAGACTTGGGACTTGGGGCTTTCAAACGACGTACCATTCATTTATTGACTGCAGCTTTACACAAAAATAGGATTGAAAAATGGTGAAGCACGCTGAAAACTTGCACTGAAAAATTTTGTTCCCCGATGAAAAAATTTTTACCGTTCAGGAAAAATTTAACAAGCAAAATGATAAAGTCATCTAAGGAGCATCTGAACTGATCCCAAGGGTGGAAAAGGGTCATCACCCAGCTTCAGTCATGGTTTGGTGTGGTGTCTCTTATGCGGCCCTCACACGTTACAACTTTTCGTTCAACTTAGATGAAGAAGCAAGTTGGCCGTTCTCCTCACACGTAACAATTTTTCGACCTACTTCTTATTCAACTTCACTCAAACAATAAATTTTGAAGCGTTAACATCGTCAACATGAATTCGAATTTGGTTGCGTTACTTGTCATAGACGAAGTTTTAGAAGAAGAAGAAAAACAATTAAAGAACAATGCAAACAATAGAAAGAAAAGAATTTGGTCAAAACAATGGTTAAAAAATAAAAACAAATTTTTAAACAGAAAACTTTTAAAAACATTAAAAGAAAGCGAACCAAAAGATTATAAAAATAACATGCGTATGAATGACCAAACATTCAACGACCTATTTTCGAGAGTGAAAATTCATATTGAGAAGCAGGATTTTTATATTTTTCGCTTTTACAGTTCCACAACTGTGGCATACTTTAATATACCTCGATCAAATCGTGCATTGGTATATCATCCTCACTCTCACTCATTTTTGTTTGGTTGCTTGCCGCTCACAATTTCTGTCGTTTGATCAACGTCAAAACAAAAATGAGGAAGAAAAAGTAATGAAGTTGAACAACATGCCCTCACACGTACCAACCAGGTTGGCCAACTTGAACAGAAATCAAAGTATTTTGATTGTTCAACCAACCGACGACCAACTAGCCCTCACACGTTACAACTTGCTATTCAACTTAGTCCAGTTGTACGAAAAGTTGTAACGTGTAATGGCCGCATTACGATGGGGTCACTGACCTGCACTTCGGCGAACAATGAGTCAAAACATCGGCCAAAGTTTACCAAGAAACCGTTTTGGAAGCTGTTGCGAAGCCTCTTAACAATTCCCTTTTCCAAAACCAGCCATGGACTTACCAGCAGGATTCTGCGCCGGCCCATAAGGCTAAAACGTCCCAGTCCTGGCTTCGAAACAATTTGCCAGCGTTCATTTCCTCTGAAGAATGACCCTCAGGCAGTCCAGATTTGAATCCATTGGATTACAAATTGTGGACGGTTTTAGAGGACAAGGTTTGTCACAAAAGATACCCCAACATTGGATCTCTTAAGACTGCTTTGGTTCGAGCTGTGGCCAATTTTCTAATGAACGAGGTTCGTGCAGCTATTTACAATTGACCAGTGCAGTAAAGGCCAAAGGCGGACATTTCGAAAAAATAGATTCTTTTTGGATACAATATACATCAGTAAATATATTAAGAAATATTTGGTCCAAAAAAATTCAGTACTTTTTATTTTACAGCATAAATCGTGTGTAACAGTATTTATTTCACTACTATGTATAATTTAACACATTTTCAATTAACTTATAGATGATCTACTTATTTAAAGTGAAACTCATCCAGCTATCTGTATCCAATTATTCATCTTAATCGCTAATGATAGATTGCAAATAAAGAACTGGGAAACAAAAATTCAGTATGCTTTAACCAGCGAATCTAAGGGTTCCCCAGTCCCACCAAATAAAAGGAAATTTACGAATTTGAACAGGACAATGGGACATATCGTAGTGCCCAAAAAAAATTATGTTCTGACAGGACTCACCTCCAAAAATCATATCCCCCCATACTGTCAATGCCATGCTATACCGCAAGTCATGTTGCAGAGTAATTAAGCTGAGACCTGGCCGAACTTACGAATCGTCCACTAGTTTTTATTTATACCTTTTTTAAAACTTACGGTGTATTTGTAAGTGTATTATCTGGAATGATTTTGCTGTCTGCAAGCACTATGCCAACACTCAATCTACTATAATGGACAGGACAGTCTGTGACATCGACAACCGCTCTTTGACGTAATGCGTCATGGGAGATGTCTGGTCTTGATTATTTTTAAAGTTGAAGCATTTTTTCCTATCGATTTTATATGATTTATTGCAACCACCTTCTCCATTGGTCATTTTGTTCCAACTCAAATGTCCAATGCGTTGCGCACGAACATGGCCACATGTCCATTCAGTTCTCCATTAACTAAACAACAACAACAAAAATAAATAAAAGGAAAAATGGCATTTCAACTAAAGTGGAAATGACTCTTAGTATTCTCGGAAATGGGGACACGTAAACGTATGTACGAGTACATGTACCGTCGTAGTTTGTGTAAATTTCCAACAGGAAATGCCATACAGGTCAATGATTTCCCATTTGTTTTTCAATGAAAATAAAAAATTTAAACGTAAAATCGAGAATAGAACCAGCATTTTCCACACCGGTGTCATCCACCCCGCTTTGCATCTACTCTTATGTGATATTTGGGTCAACAGTTCTTTCGAGGTCCTATGCTATGGGTGCAAATTGTGATGATGGATAGCTTTTACGTAGTTTGGTCGTCTTCGCTATTGCATGGGCTACAAGAGGACTTCGTTGTTATCCATGCCGGAAATGACCAAAACTGCTAATTTGATTATGCTTCATTACGAAAAAATCAAAAAAGGTTTTTACGAAAACTTAAAATGTTGTCGTCCAATTAGTAGTCACATAGAGAACACATAGAGAACAATTTGTTGGCACAATCGAATTTTTCGCCAACCCATTGTTGGTGTTGGCACAAGAATCCATGCGTTCCAACACTACAACCGAATGCTGATTGGGTATGCGGCAATTTTAAGGAAAGGCAACGGATACTATCGGTTAAAAAGACAAAGCATCAGAAACCCTAGTTGGGATGATTATTGCAACTGAATTTGTACATGTCAAAGTTGTTTTTATAGATTTTTGGTTATAAAAACTCTTTAAATTTGGTTGTCATTACCATCAAAAAATAAAAATTTTGGTTTTCAGTCTCAAAGTCATTTTGAAGATAAAGTAAATTACAATATGTTATTAAAATATCTTGGTATGATACAATTTTAAAACTACATATTGCCGGCTACTTAAGGTTTAATTTGACTCAAAATATAGGGTGGTCCATCTAGAGGTATTTTTTGAGAATAAAAAAAATATAAAAATTCAAATCAAATATCAAATTAATAATCAATAATCTGAAAGGACATGTTACGGCATTTATTTTTTGAAAATAATTACCTTCATATGTTGGCAACTGTATTATGGAAATGAGCGTTCGGTGAGAAATGGGAAGATCCGCTCTTTTCGACCAAAAAATTTTTTCAGAATAAAAAAAATATACAAATTCAAATCAAGTGGGAAATCTTTATTGGTAATCTGAAAGGAATGTTGGCAACTGTATTATGGAAATGAGCGTTCGGTGATAAACGGGAAGATCCGCTCTTTTCGACCAAAAAATATTGTTTGCCATTGCCAGAAATGGCTCAACGGTCAATAAACAAAATTGTCGCATTTGGGCTGAAGAGCAACAAGAAGAGGATTGGTGCGGTTTATAAGCTGTAGAATCATCGGTGCATATTTTTTTAAAAAATGATGATGGCCGGAACGTAGCCGTGAATGGTGCTCGATATCAGGCCATTATATCGATCTTTATGCTACCTGAAATTGAAGCCCGTAATCTTGACGACACTTGGTTTCAACAGGACGGTGCCACTTGCCATACAGCTGCTCAAACAATGAATCTATTGAGAGGTCATTTCGAAAAGCAGCTAATTTCACGTTTTGGACAGTTGAGTTGGCCGCCTAGATTGCATGATATCACACCTTTAGACATTTTTCTTTGCGGTTACGTAAAGTCCAAAGTCTATGCTGACAAACCAGCTACGATTCAAGTTTAGCAAGCCAACATTACGCGTGTCATTAAAGCCATACCGGTCGAAATGCTCGAACGAGTCATCCAAAATTGGACCCTTAGATGGAAACCCTGAGGAGTAGTTGCGGCCAACATTTGAAGAAAATTATATTCAGAAAATAAATGCCATAAAATGTTCTTTCAAATTACCAATAAAGATTCCACACTTGATTTGAATTTTTATATTTTTTTTGTTTTGAAAAAATACCTCTAGATGGATCACCCATTATAAATAGCAACTCTCGTAGAGGGTAATGTTTTGCTATCAGCTGATTTACAATTATTGAATGCTTGATGTAGAAAACTATATTTTAATCATTCACTATAATCTTCAAACATTCACACAAATTGATTTTAAGCCTTTTTTAGTGAATTTGACAATTCAGCAAATTATTTACTGTTGTTAGGCTAGTGCTTTGCCTTGTTTATTGTACCATGGTCTGTCCATAGCTAAAGTCTCACATTTTTCGTAAGCCGGTGTAATTTGTAATGGATTTTCTAATTATTTATTTTCGACTGTATTAAGTATTATGCGACAACAAAAAAAGAGGGGAATGTACTGTTTACATGACTCGTACCAGAATAAGGCGTGGCAACAACGTTTTTTATATGCATGTACAAAGTTGTTATTAAGGTTACATTTAAGGCGAATTTCAAGCATAAGGTGACCATCAAGGCAGGTTCTTACCTGCAATGAAACAGTGTCGTTTGTGTGGGAGTTGCCACATGTGTTAAAGTTAAATTTTGTGTAGTTGCTTCAATTTATTTAGGATGTTTTGCAAGAGTATACTGATAATAAATCTCGAAAATTGAGCGCTGTATAAAAGTTCGTTTTACAGTAAACCCTTCGTAAGTTCTGTCTATGCATTAAGTACATAAATCGACGATTTTTATATGAAAAAGATCAAACGATTGTATAAATCATATAGTTTTGGTTCAGGAGATCATTCGTAGTTAGTTATGTGACTGTCAAAAAAAAATTTGCCTTCATACTTTCTTCAAGATCCCATTAAGGGGGTACTTCTCTTAAACGTGTGAGATATATATATATATATATATATATATATATATATATATATATATATATATATATATATATATATATATATATATATATATATATATATATATATATATATATATATATATATATATATATATATATATATATATATATATATATATATATATATATATATATATATATATATATATATATATATATATATATATATATATATATATATATATATATATATTCCGGCTTTGAATGACTAAAGCATTTTATGGAGGATATTTTACATTACTAATCGTCGCCGGAATTTACCCTCGGCTAAAATGTTAGATGTTCTTACACGGAGTTGAACCAGCATTTACTTGTATAATAGTCTAGCATTTTAACTACCAAAGTGAGCGGAATTGATTTTATCTTTGTCAAATCAAACCGATAGGAAAATTAAACCCATTAAAATTCCTCATGTATTGAATATATAATTAGCACGTTTATAATTCCTTTTCCTTTGTAAATGAACTGAAAACGTATATTTTGTTTACGAATGTTCTCTAAGAAAGTTCCAATGTTTGTACGAAGCTTGATTATTTTCTCGTTTTCCCATCATCTCAAAACGATGCCGTAATGCACAACGCGAAGAAAACAAAATTTAACTCAATCGAACTCTGAACAATATACAACGCATAGAGACCACAGCGTAATTCAATAAACAAAAAAGGTAAAAACACGCAGAAATAACAAATTATCAAAATAAGCATAAATTACGAATTAATATTGTTTTAAAATTTCAATTTCACAATGCAACGAATACGAGGTGCAATCATCATTGATGACACTGTCAACATCAGACGCTGCACAGTGAGACATTTTTGGAGCAGACGACCGAAAATAGCGCAATTTATGAATGCCTAATACTCATACCATGAAAATATCTTGAAAATTGCATAGACTGCTGACTATGCCATAATTGGTAAAATACAAACAATTTTTCTTGAAAGGGTCTAAAGGCAAATGTTCATTTTTTAAAAAAGACAGACAATAGCTAAAATGGGTACTGTTAGTTAGGACAAACCTCATACCACAAAAAGGAATATTGCTGATCGTTTTGGTATATGCACGCAGAGAAAAGTCATGGTTACTACATGGTCACGGCAACAATTATATTTTCTCTACAACAAAAGCATGTTCGCCGCAACCATAGTATTGTTTTCTGAATTTTAATTTGACAACAGTATGATTGCGGCAATAATAATATTGTTGAAATGTAACAATTCTATTATTGCTAAATAAAAAAAAAATAAAGAAATAAAAAAATGGTTGTAGCAACCATGTTAATATTGTTGGCGCGACAAAAGTATTGTTGTTAAAGATTTACGTTAACAATAATATGATAACGACAATCACACTGTATGGTTGAGCATAACAGGTTTTAGTGATTATATGTGTGTGTGTGTGTGTTTTTCTTGGTATACCAAAAAATACACACACACGGTACAGTGCATGGTTGTTGTTCATTACTTCATCATCACTTCATCACTTGGATGGTAAAGAAGCATTTATCCCCTGCAGTCACCACCGCTTGCAACTGAAAGTCTTTTTGACTGCCTTTTGAATAAACATATATTTTTGTTTCTTAAATAAAATGTTCAATAGAAGAAACATTGCCTCAAATCTGGCTATGAACAAATTTTAAAAAAATGCTTAATAAGAATCTCTAATGTTGAATCATAACATAACCTAATTCTAAAAAATAAATTTGGGGATCATAGTATGGTTGAGTGGAATCATATTATGGTTGAAGGGATCATAATATGGTTGCGTGTGAATCATACTATGGTTGTGAGGATCATACTATGGTTGCATGTGAAAGATAATATTGTTGTGAGGATCATAGTATGGTTGTGGAGATAATAGTATGGTTGCGTGTGAATCATACTATGGTTATGAGGATCATACTATGGTTGTATGAGAAACATACTATGGTTGTGAAGATCATAGTATGGTTGTGAAGATCATAGTATGCTGTGAAGATCATAGTATGGTTGTGGAGATCATAGTATGGTTGAGTGTGAATCATACTATGGTTGTGGGGATCATAGTATGGCTGTGTGTGAATCTTACTATTGTTATGAGGATCATAATAGTGTTGTGCCACAACCATATGGCCAACAATAGTATGATCCTTTTTGAATATTGTCACCACAACCATACTTTTTTTCTGCGTGAGTGGCCACAAAAACGTCCCGCATGGTCAATATGGACATTAGGGCGGATACATTTTTTAGGCGACAAAAAATGTATCCGCAATTTCAGGAATATTTCTAAGCATATTTGCCAAACAATCCATATGTCTAGAATAATTTTCAAGCTTGCCAATTTCGCGAACAAAATCCGTCCTACCTATATGACAATTAGCGCGAACGATTTTTTGTGAAACATTTTTTGGAATGGCAGGAAACAGTTGGATATGGTGCCAATGTTACAGTCATTAAAGGAAAACAAATCTAAATGAAAATGCATATTTTTGGAGAAGACTTTGGGCTTTTGAAAATGAAATAACTTTTAAACGCGGAGTCGTGTTCCTTAGAATTCCTATTTCAAAAAATTAACCAAGATACGAAAAGTTTTTTTTTGTCCAAAAATCTAAAATTCACACCTAAAAAGGAATAGAAAACAAAATACAATTGAGCCGAAAATACTTTTGGACGTGCCAGGACACTCTACAGAATTTAATTATTAAGTCTGACGCTTGATATAAAAGATTTGTGGGATTTATTGAAAAAATGTAAGATTTACAACAGTAGTTCTCATGCGTTTGGGGAGAGCCTGGTCTTAAAGAGTTCGGCTTTTCTTTCAACAATCGCTGCGAATCGAAAGCAGTGTGCAACCACGAAAATCAATGACAATTTGCTATTTTGTTAAAAACTTGTCTAGTATTAAAATATAGATACAAGAGGTCTTGAGCCGGTTAATCCCTGTTCAATTACACAATTTTCTAATTTTGGTCCTGCAGGTGTTAAAGAGGAGTTTCTAAATTTTTTTCTTGTATGACAGTAACATAGGCACCATCCTTCAACTGTTGTCTGACATTCCAAAAAAAAAAATCCATAAAATTTGAATATTTTAATTGGCAAGCTCGAAAATGATTTTAGCAAATGGTTTATTTGGCAAATAAGCTTAGAAATATTTCTGAAACCGCTTGAGGGCGTACGCTTTATTGCGTTTTTTTTCATCCTCACAAATTGAACCACCCTTGTGGACAGATTAGTACTCGTTTATGTAATTTTGGAAAGTTAAGAGGTAGGACATTCTTTTAAGAGAACTGCCATATGGATGAGAAAATCGAGGTTATGCGCATATTCATACGTTTTTCCCCAAATTTGTTTTTGAAAGCTCCCAATTTTGGCGATTTCACTTTTTTATTTTTAATGGTTCTAAAAAGTCTCTTAAAGAACTTTCCAAAAAGCCCAAAACAAAAAAATTCGACCACTGGTTCATAACTTAGCAATTTTACTCTAGTACCCTCCGACCACCAATCAGAAAATTTTCAAACCGCTGTCATATCGCCCCTTGTATTTTCGGGCATTGTCGTAGATGGAACTATTTTCATTATATAAGCGAAGGAAGACGCTGGTGAAATTTGTCGAGTCGTGAATAAATCACCTTGTATAAGGGTGGTCGAAAGTTTTCAGTGAATTATCTTAATATTTTTCTATTATGCGGAAGGATTAATGGCAATAATGTGTGTAACAAAATATAGGCCAAATTTTTGCCAAGGCTTCGGGGGAATAACTCTAACCGGTGGTCTATGTTTTCAATGACTTTGAGACATAATGATGGTTCAATGTCGTTAATGTGCCTAATCATCTTATCTCTTAGCTCTTGAATCGTCCAGGTCCATGCACTCAATTTCTGGCCACAAGTACAGGGTGGCCCAAATGAGACCTAGTGATGCAAAATACGTATAACTCTTGTAATAACGGTTTTTTTAAATGATTTATTTGTATATGTTAAATACATTTTATGGAAATTTAAGGTGACTATGTTTGAAATATGACATTAGACAAATGACCACCATTTTGCTCGATACAGGCATTGTCGCTTTTTAGCGCCAAGCTGCTGCACAGCTTCCACGTTCTCTTCAGTACGAATATTTCGATGAGCTCCTCTTTCTGGACGGTCGGCAACTGAACCCAGTTCCTCAAAACGGCGAACTAAACTTGTTAATCATGGAAGATGTGGGCGCTGATATTACGTTAAAAAAACGGCGATAATTTCGCTGCGTCAGAACAATTGACCGTTGAGAGGAATATTAAAAATCAATCATTTTAATGCGTTGTTGTGGACTATAAGTATTCATTTTAAATTTCCAAGAGTTCAGTTATAATCTGCAAAAAGAAAAAATTAAAATAGTTTTTTTTTTGTAATGTCACAACTCACTTCTGTCTGTTCAACCAAATAATCGGAAAATTGGTAACGCTTCAAACGATCAGTAGGTTTCCGCTCTGGAGGCGTGGAAATTGAAATCTTAATCAAAACTCCCATCAGTGATGTTCGTGCGATGTTCTTTTGTTAGGCACGACAACGAGTCGTGGTCGACAGCTCTTCTGCCACAATTTCGCGAACAACATGAATTTTTTTCGAAGAACGAACTGGAGCCTGCTCGGCTGTTTTTACATCTTCCACAGACTCTGTTTAATGAAATTCCGACAGTGGACGCATTTGGGGGTGTTTTTACATCTTCAACAGGTACGGTTAAATGAAATTCCGACAGTGGACACATTTGGGCGATTGTGCTTACCAAAAAACTCACGAAGGGCAATGCAATTTGATTTAAACGCCCATAGTAGTAAAAGGCTTCGCTCTGCTCAATTGTGTTCTTCTCCCTGGATAAAATTGTCAAACACTGAAACAAAGAAATTTCAAATAAAGTTTGGCAAAAAACTTAAAGTGAAGGTGTGCCTCACAATTAACATCGTGCATTATGGTTGGAAAATACTTGATAAGGTTCGGCCTGGCCAAAGTTAACGACGTTTTTACGGTTTTTTCTTTCATCCATTCCAAATCGGAACATAAGGATTCCACAGGACTGTTTTGGCTTGCTAAAGAAACGAGTAAGACTAACCATACTTTTTTTCTCGACAAAAAATTGAACATGAAAGGTGCGTCATGGTTGTACAGGGTGAAGCGTTATTTTGATTAATTGGGCATGAAATAAAAAATACTTATGAACCTTAATTTTTTATTTATATAAAAAGTGTACTCGTAGTGAATATTATTGTGCATTATTGGATCGGTTGAGTGAAGAAATCAAGATAAAAAGACCGCATTTAGAAAAAAAAAGTTCTTTTTCATCAAGATAATGCTCCTTCACACACTGCATTTTTAACTCAACAAAAACTGGCCGAATTACGATTTGAAATTGCTCCGCATCCACCATATAGTCCAGATTTAGCTCCTTCTGATTATTTCCTGTTTCCAAATTTAAAAAAAAATTTCGGTGGCAAAATGTTTTCGTCCAATAGCGAGGTTATTGCTGAACCTGAGGCATATTTTAAATGTCTTGAAAAATCTTCTTTTTCGGATGAAATTAAAAAACTTGAAAAACGTTTGATGAAGTGTATTGAGTTGGAAGAAGATTATGTTGAAAAATAAATAATAATAATTCCAAAAAACGGTTCTTTTTATGTTAGGCCAGTTACTTTTGCGGTCGCCCTCGTATTTATAGTTTTTCCTTTCTCAAGATAATCAATAAATAGTATACCCCTTGCATCCCAAAATACTGTGGCCATTACTTTTCCTGCTGACTTAACAGTTTTCGCCTTCTTGGGACCACTTTTACCAGTTTCTCTCCATTGTTTTGACTGTTCTTCGCATTCTGGGATGTAGTGATGGATCCATGCTTCATCAACAGTTATGAATCGGCGCAAGAACTCTATTGGATTACGCTGATAAATCGCCAAAACCTCCTCGGAATTGGTCCAACGGACGATTTTTTGGGGCAAAGTCAACAAACGCGGCACCCATCTTGCGGATAGATTTTTTCATGTGGAGTTCATCATGTAAAATACCCCAAACTTGTTTTTTTGTATTTTAACAATATCAGCAAGTTCTCTGAGCTTTATTCATCTATCTTTAGTCACTTCATTAAATATTTTTCTAATGTTTTCAATAGTAGTAGCAGTTTTCGGTCTTCCAGAGCGTTGTTCATCTTCCGTACTTGAACGACCCATTTAAAATTGTTGAACCCAGAATTTCACGGTGGAGTATGATGGTGCATTATCACCATGAACAGAATCCAATTCATCTTTGATTAATTGTGGCGTAACAGCTTTCATATAAAAGTGTTTATTTAAAGCACGAAACTCTTTATTTTCCATTTTTCAAAAATTATGAAACTTGTTTACTTCAATCACCTATAGAAAATAATCATTAAATATTTCGGAAATTTTGACAGATGGCTTATAAAAGATTGCTTTTAAAAACAAAATAAAAAGTTGCTAGTTAAACAGAAAATGTGCCAGGACAGTTAGTTTTGCGGTCGCCCTCGTATCTGGCAAATGTTGACCTTCGCTATCCATACACCGCTGCATACGTTTTCTAAAGTTTTCAGGAACTCTAACAAGCATGTCGACTGGTATTCTGCCAATTTCAGCCTCAATATTGTCAATTCGGTCTTCCAAGGTGTTGGGACGGTTGAGATTTTTTCTTTGGTAGCCCAAAAAAAAAAATCGCATGGGCCTAAGACTGGTGAGCGTGCCGGCCAGTTCAAATCACCCCTCAAAGAGATAAGCCGTCCAGTAAACATTTGCCTCAAACAATTCATGGTAACCCTCGCTATGTGTGCAGTGGCACCTTCCTGTTGGAACCATGTATCCTCTTACTTCATTGCCTCAAGAGCCTGTATTATAGTCATGCATCGTTTGGAGTTTACAGTTACGGCAAGGCGGCTATCCTGTAAAAAGGAAAGGCCAATGATGCCTGTACAGTTCTGTATACAGTTCTTTAAGTCAATTTTCTTTGGTTGCTGTCATGCACTCTGTCAGGCACTCCACGTTAGGGTTCATCTATTTAGAAATGCTGATTAGAACTATGTGAATGAACATGTAAACAACGTAGTGTCGATTACACTGTGTGTCATTGAAGAAGTGTTGTATGTATAGTCCGAAGACCCAAATATCTCTTATCTTTTATGTGTATTTATGTAATTATGATTCTGAGCGGCGATTCATGAACCGTCTTGTATTTGATAAGAGCTATATGCATTGGTGCATTTTTATCTATTTGTACGTACTTAGTTTAAGTGTGTATATACATATTTTGTTGTATTGTAGGTTTCGAGTTAAGAAAGATTACTAAATAAAAGGAGTTCTATGTTGAAACCGAAAGAGAACAGTCGTTCAAAATTCTTCCTCACCATCGGTAACGTTCCTAGCTCTTCATTTGGTGACCCCTAAAAACATCTTTGAATTTCAAGTTTCCCCCCACCAGCGGTAAGGGACTTAAAACACTCATTGGTGGACAAGAGCACGCGTAAAAAAGAAACAAAACAAAAATATTTTTAAGTGCATTACAGAAGTGTAAGGTGAGCAATAATATTTTATTTTATATATAAATCTTCAGGTGGGATTTTGCAGAGTCAGAATGAGTGCTATAGAGCAAATTAAGAGACAGGAAGTAGTAGGAACGGAGATGGGAAAGCTGTACAATGAACTGAGCCAGCTAGCTCAGGGGGGTGCAGCTAGAGAAGAGATTAAGAATCGAGTATTCAAAATAAATGAGTGCTTCAAAAGCTTGAGGAATGAGTTTGAAGCGACAGACAAGGAACTCCGGCCGCCGTCTTTTACGTTAGAAAGAAATTCCTATTTCACGGGACCTTTCGTCAGCAAAGTAAGAGAGGCAATGGTGAAATTCGATAGTCTATACTATCAATTTGAGGAGTGGTTAGGAGACGAGGCCAAAGAGTCTGCGGTGGAGTCTGTAGAAACAAGTGCTCCTCCAGCTTTAATGGAGGACAGCAAAGGTACAACATCTAAAAGAAAGACAGAAGTAACGGAGGCTGGAAGAGCTATACATTCGAAGCTCGTTGGTAGTGAAGAGTTAAGTGGGGAATGTGGGCAAACCAACCGATTCCACTTGAATAATCCACTACCCAGTTTGAATAATGGACTAAAACGCCAACTTAGATATATGCTGGACGAGTTGGAACTAAAAATAATTAAATTCAAAAGGAAAGAAGCCTCAATAGAAATTGTTAAAGAAAAGTATAAGGCGGCGGATGACCTTTTTCTAAAATATGTTGGCCAATTTCCAGATGACGAAATGACAGAACTGTTTTACTCTTTGAGGGATACGTACCAAGCACTACCGGGTATAGATAATTCATTTATGAATCTTCCATTTAAATTGCCAGCAATAGATATTCCTACATTCAACGGGTGCATGACGGAATGGGACACGTTTAGGGAGTTGTTTGAGCAACTGATAATAGATCAGCCAATATCTAATACACAAAAAATGTGTATATTGAAATCTAAGTTGACGGGTGATGCAGCAAGGAAGATATCCAAATTACCCGCCAAGGAGGAGAATTTTAATATTGCTTGGGAAATATTACAAAGCCACTATTCCAACAAGAGGGCGACAACGTCTATTTATTGTAGGGCTGTATTGGATGCGCCACGGGTAGACTGTAATTCACGAAGTGTGAATGCGTTTTTAGGTGTTGTAAACGAGAGTTTACAAGCGTTGAATGCAATGGACGTTGATGCAGAGGATATGCATCAAGCGTTTTTGTGTTATGTGTTGCAGAGAAAGCTAAGTGATGAGCTGCGAATTCAGTTTGAGCAGTATCTGGGTAATTCTAGAGATCTTCCAAAAGTACAGAGTTTGATCGAATTTTTAAACCAGATGCAGTGTTCTTTGGAGGCTTGTCAATTGTTCACTGCTGAAAGTGATAGGAAGTGGGGAACTCTAACGGAAAGTCGAAAATCTTGGGAGGGAAAGCAAAGATCGGCGGAACCTTCAAGGTTTGGAGCCCCCGATGAAAGAGCGCAAATAGCTAGAAGGGGCAAGTGTCCTTTGGGATGTTTGATTGGGCATTTCATATATAGGTGTTCGAGGTTTAGGGGCATGGACGTCAAAGAGCGCTGGGACAAAATAAATGAGCATAATATATGTTCAAGATGTCTAACTGTTGGGCACGCTAAGAAGGCATGTACCAGTAGTTTCCGTTGCAAAGAGTGCAATGGCGAGCATCATTTTTTGCTGCATAGAGAGAAGCAAAGTCCCAAGAGTGCCGTGGAAAGAAAGACACGGATCCAGAGCGGTCATGTGTGTTGCTGGCTACGGCAGTAGTTCAAGTAAAGAATGGATGCGGTGATTGGGTAAACTGCCGTGTTTTATTAGACAGTGGGTCACAAGTATGTTTGATGACCAAAGCCTTCAAAAATAAATTGAGATTAGTTGGTAAAGGGACCAATAAAGAAGTCGAGGGCTTAGGAAGGCAAAAGTCCCTTATAGAGGAAAAAGTAGGAGTTAGCTTTAGGTCCAAGACTTCAGATTATAAAACCCATTTGGATGCATTGGTAATACAAACCATATTATCGAATGTACCAGAGACAAGGGTGAAATCAGAGAAATTCCCAACTGAGGTAAGGTTGGCAGATCCCGAATATAATATTCCAAGGGGTATAGATATGCTCATAGGAGCAGAAGTTTTCTTCGACATTTTGTCTAAAGGTCAGATAAAGGATGAGCGAAGAGGCTATAGGCTTCAAGATACAAAGTTAGGATGGGTTGTAACCGGTTCTATCCTGATGGCCAATGTAGAAGCAAGGTCAGAAATGGTAGCAACAGTTCATAAAGCAGATGAGCTCTTGCAGAAATTTTGGGAAATAGAAGAAATTCCCAAAATAAATAAGTTAACTGCAGCGGAGAAAAAATGTGAAAGCTTTTTTGATAAAACGTTAGAGATTGGGTTAGATGGTAAGTTCCAAGTGGCGTTACCATTTAAAAACGATAGTATGTTACTGGGTAATTCTAGCTTGGTAGCGAAGAGGCGATTTTTCACATTGGAGAGGAAATTAGAGAAGAATCAAAAGATACGGGCTCAGTATCATGAGTTCCTCAAACAATATTTGGAAATGGGTCATATGGAACTATTTAAAAATAATCCACAAATGGAAAGTGGCTATTACTTGCCACATCATTGCGTCCTGAGACCAGAAAGCTCAACGACGAAATTAAGGGTAGTGTTTGATGCGTCGTGTAAAACTACTACAAATGTATCGCTAAATGATATACTGTACACAGGACCGAAAATACAAGACAATTTGATTAATATCTTGCTTAGGTTTAGGAAGCATAGATATGTGTTTTCGGCAGATATTGAGAAAATGTATAGGCAAATATGGGTAAACGATAGTGATAGGAAATTTCAATTAATATTTTGGCGGTGGAATCCCAATGAGAGTATTAAAACGTATGCACTAAAAACAGTTACATACGGTACTGCGTCTGCTCCATATTTGGCCGTTAAGTGTCTGCAGAGAATTGCAGATTGGAAGACAAACCAATTTCCAAAGGAATCTGAGGTAATACGAAATGATTTCTATATGGATGATTTAATGACAGGCGGTGACTGTCTAGAATCTGTGAAGGCATTGCAGTTGAATATAAATAACATTATGTCTGAATATGGGATGCCGTTAAGAAAATGGTGTGCGAATGATGGATCTATACTGGATAGTATTGATCCGGAGCATATTGAAGGTAGTTTTGAGATAGATGCAGGGCAGTTAGAATGCATAAAGGCTTTAGGTGTTAGTTGGAATCCAAAATTGGACGTATTTAAATTAAAGTATAACCTAAAAGATTGCAGAGAAGTTTCAAAGAGGACAATTTTAAGCGAAGTCTCGAGATTGTTTGACCCCTTGGGTTTGGTTGGGCCTGTAGTTGTGATAACAAAGATTCTGTTGCAAGATCTATGGAAACTTAAGATAGACTGGGATGAGGAGATTTCAGGAGAACTTAGAAGTAAATGGAATATGGTTAAAGAAGGGTTCAGATTTTTAAATGGGGTCAGAATACCAAGGCATATATTCTGCTTGGAACCAATGCATATTGAATTACATGGTTTCTGCGACGCATCTATGAAAGCTTATGGAGCAGTAGTTTACAGTCGATCCATTGACAAGTTCGGAAATGTATGTGTTAGATTAGTCTCCTCGAAATCAAGAGTGGCTCCAATAAAGGTAGTTACGTTGCCACGCTTGGAACTTTGTGCTGGTGTATTATTAGTTGAGTTGATGGCGACAGTCGTGGAAAGTTTAAAATTAAATATTTCATCAGAAAATATTATATATTACACTGATTCGTCAATAGTATTGAGTTGGCTGAAGTTGGATCCTGGTAGATTACAGATTTTTGTGTCAAATAGGGTCAGTCTAATACAATCAAGTAGCCAAGTATCGCAGTGGAGGTATGTTCGATCAGAAGATAATCCAGCCGACCTGATATCAAGAGGATTATTGGGTAAGGAAATTGTGAATAATCAATTTTGGTTTGAAGGTCCTACGTTTTTGAAACAAGTGGTTGTAGGATATCAGTATAGTGATCGTTTAGTGGAGGTACCTGAAATTAAAAAGAGTTCAAAAGTATTAACAATGGTAGAAGTGAAAGCGTGGTGGGAAGTTATTAATCACAGGAATAAGTTTTCATTTTTACAGAATGTTGTGGCCTACATTTTGAAATTTGTTCAAGTCTCGCGAAGAGGTGACAGGAAGATATTTGTCAGTTATAGGAAGGAAGCACTTCGTGTCATAATAAAGAGCATACAGTCGCAGCATTTTTCAGCCGAATTGCAGACGTTGCATTTAAAAGGGGAAGTGTATAGAACGTCATTTCTTCGAACCTTGTGCCCGGTAATTGATGCAGAAGGGATAATAAGAGTAGGTGGGAGACTAGAAAATAGTGCTCTTCCTTACCATGCAAAGCATCCCATATTGCTGCCTTACAAATGTAAGGTTGTTGAATTACTGGTGGAGGAAGTGCATGTTAAAAATTTGCATGTAGGTCCGCAGGGATTGTTAGCAATACTGAGACAGGAATTTTGGCCTCTTCGGGGAAGACAAATAACAAAAAAGGTCGTAAACAAATGTTACAGATGTTTTAGAACGGAACCTAGGAATTTGCATCAATTAATGGGAAATTTGCCGGAAGATCGCGTAATTAGAACTCGCCCGTTCTTGAACGTAGGAATCGATTTTCTGGGTCCCATAACAATACACTACAAAATAAGGGGTAAAAGGGCGGATAAGTCGTACGTCTGTGTTTTTGTGTGTTTTGCTACGAAGGCAGTTCACTTGGAAGTAGTGTCCGACTTGACGTCCGCAGCGTTTATAGGAGCTTTGAAAAGGTTCACAGCCAGAAGGGGATGTCCGGTAAAGGTTTACTCCGATAATGCCACGAATTTTGTTGGTGCAGCCAATAGCTTAAGAGATGTTTATGAGCTATTTCAAAGAAGTGACCATGTGAAGAATTTAGATAGTTTTTGTACGCAGGGGGAGATAGAATGGTGCAATATTCCGGCAAGGTCTCCTCATGTAGGTGGATTATGGGAAGCGTGTGTGAAGTCCGTAAAAAAGCATTTTTATAGAGTTTCAGAAGGGAATATGACGTATGAAGAGTTATGTACCCTTATGACACAGATAGAGGCCGTTCTCAATTCTCGGCCGCTAACATCACTATCGGATGATCCGAATGACTTTAAAGTGCTCACTCCCGCTAATTTCTTGATAGCAGACGGGATTTCCACTTTTGTTGATTCAGAGAACAACAGAAGTTATCAAGGGTTGCGAGGACATTGGAAATCGGTTCAGGCTAACTTGGAAGAATTTTGGAAACGTTGGTCTGAGGAGTATTTGTCCGAACTTCAAAAGAGGTACAAGTGGAACAAAACATTTAATAATATTAAACCGGGGACCCTAGTTCTTCTTAAAGAAGACAACCTTCCGTCACCGAGCTGGAGGCGGGGGAGGGTCATCCGAACGATAATGGGTTCGGATGGATTGTGTAGAATGGTGGACGTAAGGACCAGCAATGGGGATACAAAGAGATCAATCCACAATGTTTGTCCTTTTCCCGCCGAGGAGTGTGAAAACGAAGCAGAGGATACACCATCCACTAGCCTCGAGGCGTCACAAAGTAGAAGTAAAAAAAATGCAATAAAAAGAAGAATTAAAAATAAAAATGTAATAACGCTTTTATTAATAATGTTATCAATTATTAATCCGGCCAGGGCGAAATTTAATATTAATAACTTTAGAAATAAAGCAGGTATATTCTTCGAAGAGGTCGCGACGGTTGGACTTTCAAGAACATCATGGAGCGTAGTGGTACATGTTAACATCACGGAGTATGCAGCGGCTAAAGTGAGCTTAGACGAAGCAATGAGTTCGCTGACAACAATGAGGTTCGAGCAACAGCCGATAGAATATGCAGTTCAGAATTTGAAGTCGATTTATGAGCGGGTGCTAAACAGACATGAGGTTATAATGTCGACTACTTCAGCAAGGCGAGAGAGAAGATCCGCCATGCCTTTCGTGGGCGGTATCTATCATTCTCTATTTGGACTGATGGATGAAGAACACGCAGAAATTTTGGGAAACAAAATAAAAAATCTTGAGAAAAATGAGGACTACTTGCTAAACATCATGAAGAACCAATCATCGCTCCAGGACATGACATCTGAAATAATTAAGAAGCAAAGTGAGTTGGTGTTAAAAAACATGAAAACACTGAGCAGTGCCATTCGTGAGGTGGAAAAGGCGGTCAACCAGATAATCGACACAGAGACGATACTTAGATCGGTAACAAATATGCTGGCAACGCTTGAATCCTTTGAAGGAGTTCAGGATGATATCATCGGAACATTGTTTAGTTCCCGAGGCAACATTCTTACACGGTTGCTTCCGGTTAAGAAGTTCAAATCTCAGATTAAGAAGATCACATCGAGCTTAAAGTCAAATGTGCGTCTACCAACACAGAATCTTGTGGAATTGGCTAAGATGGCCCAAATTTCTGCGGGAAACACGGATGAGTTCATTATATTTAACATCCGGATTCCACTTATCAACAGTGAATTATTGCGAGCATACGAAATATATTCATACCCAACTGCTCATGACGGATTTTCGGTAAAACTTCAGCCAAGCAGCAAATATTTCTTGATTGACGAAAAGAAGACGGTGTTCTACAGCTTAAATGTCGAAGACTACAATCATTGCCAAAATATGAAGGACCTTATGATATGTCATCAAACTCACCCTCTCTTCAATACTAGAGGTACGTCTAATTGCGAGATAAATCTATTTTTGAAAACAAGACAGATGCCAGAAGACTGTGAAGTAGCCATAAAAAGATTTCACAGCTTCTGGAAACAAACCCATTCAGTAAACACTTGGATATTCTCTCTGTACGAAAAAACACATGCAGAGATTACCTGTAACGGCAAAAAACGCTTCGTTGTTCTCGAGAATTCGGGCATATTAGAGATGGAACCAGAATGCCATTTTGAGTCTGAAGAAATAAATTTATGGGCATACGACGCGTATAGAATTGACGTCAACTACGAGTTTCCCAGTCTTAATCTTTCTGCGTTCATCCCTGATTTAACACATTTAAAGTTGAACGCTGACATCGAAGTTTACAAGATACCTGATATTCCAAAAGCTACAAAGATATTGGGGTTCCCCACACATCTTGATATGCATCATCTTACTCACTACGGGCTCAGTTTTTCGACATGTATCATTATCGTCATCATCATACTAACCTTGATTTGGATTCTGAAGAAGCTGTGCAAGATGTCGACCCAATATTTACCTGTCAACCTCCCGCTGCCTCGCCTTACTTAGGTTATATTTAATTATTATTATTATCATGTGATTCTCTTACTTAAGTTTTTGTTATTTTTGTTAAAAGATTAGGATCTTTTAAGGCCGGCAGAATGTACAGTTCTGTATACAGTTCTTTAAGTCAATTTTCTTTGGTTGCTGTCATGCACTCTGTCAGGCACTCCACGTTAGCGTTCATCTATTTATAAATGCTGATTAGAACTATGTGAATGAACATGTAAACAACGTAGTGTCGATTACACTGTGTGTCATTGAAGAAGTGTTGTATGTATAGTCTGAAGACCCAAATATCTCTTATCTTTTATGTGTATTTATGTAATTATGATTCTGAGCGGCGATTCATGAACCGTCTTGTATTTGATAAGAGCTATATGCATTGGTGCATTTTTATCTATTTGTACGTACTTAGTTTAGTGTGTATATACATATTTTGTTGTATTGTAGGTTTCGAGTTAAGAAAGATTACTAAATAAAAGCAGTTCTATGTTGAAACCGAAAGAGAACAGTCGTCCAAAATTCTTCCTCACCATCGGTAACGTTCCTAGCTCTTCAATGCCTTTTCGTGATATGGCGCACCACACAGTGACGCTGTCTGAATGCAAAGGTCTCTGGGGTTTTTTCACTCCAGTACCTCAGATTTTGTTTGTTTACACACCCACTGAGGTGAAAATGTGTCTCATCAAAAAAGAACACAATTGCGTCACGGGGTGCAGTTGCAAGAATGTCTTCACAAGAGTTGCGCCGTGTCAATAGTCCCGTGCTGACCACGCACATTGTATACGGGTGAAAATTCAGTTCATAATAAAGAATCCGCTGCAGAAAACGTCTGGAAATGCCAAGAGCAAGTGATTGCTTTCGAGCATAGCGATTTGGAGATTACAGTACTGCTGCTCTAACTCTCTTGATGTTTTTTGGTGTTGTAATCATTCTCTCAGTTCCCTTCGTACAGATGACACATTCCCTGCTGTTCTCAATGGAGTAACCCAATTGACAATTGATTGCCGTCCAGGAACACGTCCGCGTGGGGAAACAGCGAATCGTAAACGAAAAGCAAGCTGCACTGCAATGATCGAGTGCGCATTTGCAAAATACGCTTCATACAAAATGAGCTCTCCTCACATGTCCAACTTATGATGGCAACAGACGAATACAAATCTCCCGTCAGCCACTATAAGCCACACACACTCTTCACTTCTAAAGAACATCTGGAAATGCCAAAAGCAAGTGATTTCTTCCGAGCAGAGCATTTCGGAGATTGCTCTACTGCTGCTCTAACTCTCTCGATGTTTTGTGGATGTTGTAAACCCTTTCTCAGCTCTCCTTCGTACACATGACACATTCCCTACTGTTCTTAATGGGGTTACCCAATTTACAATTCATTGCCGTCCAGGAACACGTCCGCGTGAGGGAACAGCGAATCGTAAACGAAAAGCACGCTGCACTGCAATGATCAAGTGCGCATTAAAAAAAGTACACTTCAACACAAAATGACCACTCCTCACGTGTCTGATGCATGATGGCAACTGAAAGGCAGACGAATACAAATCTCCCGTCAGCCACTATAAGTCACGCACACTCTCACCTCTCTTCTACCAACAGTGCCGCCACAGCCGGCAGTGGAAAAAACACATATCCGCGCTCCACCCTGTATAAGACTCAGTTAGACCGAACTTACGAAGTGTCTACATGTCATTTCATATTGCATTACCAAATAAACACTTTTAAAAATCGATCTTTTAACTATAAGCGAGATTGTCGTTATACGGGCGGTTCGGAAACTTCTTAGCCTAGAACAAAAAGCGCGGTATAAACAGAAAAAAGTTAAGTGTTTTGGAAACTTCCATCTCTGCTATGAACACATGTTAAATTTTGTTTCGATCTGGCAACTCCTTCATATAGAAACAGGTGTTCACAAAAGACGCATCCGCGATTTTTTACAATGGAAAAATTAGAAATGCGTGGTGTCATTAAATATTTACATAAAAAGGTTTATCGGGACAAGAAATTCATAATGATATGGTGAATGTGTTAGGTAAAAGTGCTCCTTCATATGCAACAGTAAAAAATTGGGTTGATGAATTTAAACGTGGTCGTACAAGCATTGAAGATGAACCACGTAGTGGACGTCCAAAAACAGAAACAACAACAGAAATTGTAGCCAAAGTGCATGATATGGTATTAAATGATCGTCTAACAAAAGTGCGTGAAATAGCTAATATCATGGGCATCTCAAATGATCGAGTCCATTTAATTTTGCATGAAGAACTACAGATGAAAAAGCTTTCTGCAAGATGGGTGCCGGACTTGTTAACAGTCGACCAAAAACGCATAAGAATGAACATTTCTCAAGCTTGTATAGCGAAATAAAATGGATTTTAAGCGTCGTTTCATAACAGTTGATGAGACATGGATCCACCACTATACTCCAGAGACAAAAGAACAATCCAAACAATGGACTGAAGCTGGAGGAAGTCAAAAACAATTCAATCGGCTGGTAAGGTTATGGCAACGGTATTTTGGAACTTCAAAGGTATTTTATTGATTGACTATCTGCAAAAGGGTAAAACAATAAATTCAGAGTACTATTGCAACCTTTTAGATCAATTAAATGTACAAATTCGAGAAAAACGTCCTGGCTTACAACACAAAAAAATAATTTTTCATCAAGACAACGCACCAGCGCACAAGAGTGTTTTAACAATGGCTAAAATCAACGAATTAAAGTACGAGTTGCTTGACCACCCACCTTATTCTCCTGATTTAGCTCCCAGTGACTTTTACCTGTTCCCAAATCTAAAAAAATTCTTTGCATGCAAGCGTTTTACCTCAAATGAAGATGCAATTACAGTTGTAAACCACTATTTTGAAGGCCTTGAGAAAAACTATTTGAATCAAGGGATAGAATTGCTATATAAGCGTTGGACTAAGTCTATTGAAGTTTCAGGAGATTATATTGAAAAATAAAAATATTTTTGAAAAACTAACTATTCTCTTTCATTGATAGGCTAAGAACTTTCCAAACCGCCCTCTAGTATAGTTTAAATCCATGATGATTCGGCCTGGCCGAACTTATTGCCGTTTTAACTTGTTCTATGCTATAGTGGTTCGATGGTGTAAAAATGTATAAATATAAAATGTGTTGTTATAACTTTAAAAATCTTTATATGTGACAGCGCATAGAGAAAGGGACCTAAGGGTAAAAGAATCAATTTTAATTTTTTTCTTTTTTTGATGTGGAAACATCTGAGCATAGAATAAGTCCGATCCCATGCCCCAAAAGTGTTCCCTCCCAGAGATATGCGCGTTTTATGAAAGTGAAGTCGACGATTCTAAGCGCAAATAGAAAGGGACCTAATCTTTAAAATGGCTCTCCTGAACAAAACTGGTCCTTAGGTCCCTTTCTAATTTGTGCGTCACATATTAAGTATATACATTTTATGGTGCAAAGTTCACTTATTTGTAAGAAGATTTCTTTCCATAATTTTTTTTTTAATTAGCAAACACTCAGGAGTTTTCCCCTATACATGCAATGCATTGCGTTCGTCATTGGAAAGCAAGGGATCTAAGGGGGGAAAGAGGGAGTAATGTTTATTGACATTCGCCTTGAATTTCTGGATGTCGTAATTAGTGGGAAATACATTTGCCGGAAGTCAATTCCACATACGGACAGTACGGGCGAAAAACGAATTCGATCTGTAGTGTATAGTGCGGTCAACCGGCCAATCGATAACAAATGGGTGTGAATTTCTGGAAAGTCGTGTATCCCTGCCGAACATCCTCACGTCAGGAATAAGGCCACGAATGTCTGAAGAACACACACCATGGAAGTAGCGATAGAACAGCGACACACAACCCACATTCCGACGATGCTCCAGGGAAACAATAGAGTTGGAATCCCTACTGTTTCCTATCAGCACCATCGCTCTCCTTTGAACACGGTGCAGAAGCTCCAAGGATGATTTTGGAGCACCTGCCCATATATGGGAGTTGTATTCCATCTTTGGCCTGATGTAAGTTGTATAGATATCGAAAAGATCAGAAGGAGTGAAATATTTTTTGCACCGCTTTAGGAAGCCTATACACTTGAGTGCTTCTTTCGACACTTCGAATACATGTCTCGCCCAACGAGCGTCACATTGTACTTTCATGCACAGAACATCAAGAGCATCTGATTGTTCGACATCCATACCATCGATAGATAATGACGACACTGTTGGGTCAGCGAATCGCTTGTGAGACAACAAGCAGCACTGTGTCTTACGCGCATTAAAATCTATTCTATTCACTCGACCCCAGTCGGAAATGGCCAGTAAATCCCGGCCAAGTGTCTCTTTCATTATTCGCCTTTTGTCTTCAATATCTTGAAGACTCGGCCTACGGTCGAATAAATATGAATGACATAGGTTGCTGTCATCCGCGAAAGAGTAGATTGGATTCACGGTCTGACCCAAAAGATCATCAATGAAAATGAGAAATAATGAGGGAGAAAGGACAGAGCCTTGTGGCACACCTGCGGTCAGCCTATGTTTATCGGATGAGAACCCATCTACAACAACTCGTATAGTGCGATCTCTAAGAAAGCTCGATATAAATCGAGCAAATGTATTACCGACACCAAAAGCGATCAGCTTTGATAAGAGTGCACCATGCCAGACTCTATCAAATGCCTTGGATATATCCAGAGCCACGACCTTACTCTCACCAAACTGGTGGATAGACCGACTCCAGCTTTCCGATAGGAAAGCCATCAGGTCACCCGTAGAGCGATTTCTACGGAAGCCGTACTGTCTGTCGCTAAGCATGTCGTTGGACTCTAGATACCCTACAAGATGGTGGTTAACCATGCTCTCCATTACCTTGGAGAGCGCAGAGCAGATCGCGATTGGCCGATAATTCGCAGGATTATTGGCTTCACCCTTTTTAGGGATCGGCTGGACGTTCGCAACCTTCCAACACGCTGAGAAGACTCCTGCACGATAAGCAAGGTTGAAAAGGTTGCGCAGTGGACGGGCTAGCGTCGAGGAGCACTTACATAGGACTAGTGCCGAGATACCATCCGGGCCCGGAGACTTACTAACATCGAGATTCGCAAGAACCCTTTTAATTCCACGAGTTCGAAAAAATATCTTAGGCATGGAACTAGATACGTTTTCGATCTCGGGGAGTGGTTGATTGCTTTCCGGCAAGGAAGAATTTCCTGCAAACATTTCAGCCAACAGGTTGGCTTTGTCAACCGGGTCAGTGAATGGCCGGTCGTTTTTAACAAGAGTTGGGATAGATGAAGAACTATCCTTTACTCTTCTTACAAACGACCAAAAGCTCTTACTTCCCCTGGGAGAATTAAGAACCTTTGTACGTAGACGTTGCTCGTAAAGAAACTTTTCACGCCTAAGCACTCTGGCACACGACGTTCTTGCCTGTTTACGCAGCAGTTCAGTATTGACGTTTTTGTTTAAACGCCAATTTCTGAACACCTCCTCTTTTGATCTGACAGCATCCCTGCATGCCTGGTTAAACCAACTATTTTTGGCAGGACTAACCGACATAATTTTAGTTGGAATAAACGCCTTCATTCCAACTAAAATTATATTTTCGATCATTTCAGCCGCAGCATTAATGTTGTTATCGAGAAAGCATAGCTTCCAATTGAAATGCTGGAAAAAGTGGTTGAGCTCAGCCCAACGTGCATTTTCGTATATAAAAATTGTCCGTTTTGTGCCTGGTATCGAAGCGACACGAAGGGCGGAATACGAAAAAGATGCTGAAACAATGCAGTGATCGGAATTACCAAGAGGTGCAAGGACATTAACTTCATACTTTTCAGGTTGTGAAGTTAAGAAAAGGTCAAGAATATTGTGTTGGTGTCCTTCGACATACGGAATATGTGTCGGTTCATTCACTAATTGCGTTAAGTCGTTTTGCGCGGCGAAGAGCTCGGCGTATTGGCCCTCCGGAGTTGTTTGGCTCGAATGGGAAAGCCAGGTAGAATTATGGACATTAAAATCCCTAGCAATGACAATTTCACTGTCCGGATAACTCTCCAAAACTTTAGTTATTGAATCAGAAAGGGCGTCGAAGCCGTTAAGGGAAGCCTCCCTTTCTGAATTTGGGCTTCTATAAATAAACCCAAAATGAAGTACGTGTGTTCCAATCCTGAATTTAACCCAAAGGGAGTTGAATTCTGGATCTTGTGAGTTCAAGTGTTGCTGGCTTTGAAACACTATGTCATTACGTACATATGTATACCGCAAGACCTCTGTGAGAAATAGAAAGGGATAGGGTGTGGTACCCAGGAACGCGAAAATCCTGTGGATCAGAATCCTCGCGCACCTGGGTCTCACATCGAGCTAAGACATCAGGCCTATGGAAATGAATGTTTGAAAACACTGCGAAAAAATTCGCACGCAGCCCACGTATGTTGGCGAAATGAATTTTAAATCTCTTCACCATTACGCCAACCAGAAAACAAAAACCAATGTCAGTGTGTAAGTGCAGTAGACAATCCAGCCCCTCTGCCGCTGTTAATCGCTCCAATGCTTAGTGTTATGCCTTAAACATTGGAGGACAGCAACAAAAGAGCAAGAGTTTTAACTGCACTACACGAAAGGTAAAAGGAAAGGTTGGAGCGAGGGTGGGAGCAATGCACCACAAAGAGAGTATTGTGTGTTTATTTTGTTGTTTATTTCATGTTTTATTTTGTTGATGTTAATGATGGTTGGTTTTTGTGTTATGGTTTTCTTATTATTCGTAGTTTTTTTATGGTTTGAAATTTTGTTGTTGGTTTCATGTATTTTATTCGGTTTAGTTATTTTGGGTTTGGAGTTTATGTTGTATTTTATTTTAGAGTTTAATTTTTTTCTGTGTTTTTAAACGAACGGACAACAACTATAACGCGGACAACATAAAACGCGTGCGGACTGAACGACAGACAAAACATTACTGATATTCTGGGTACTAGTCAATATTTGTATGTGATATTTTCCAGTGAAAATCGCCCTTCCTCCATTTCGCCCTTGTCCACACTATTTGAACAAGAGCATCACAATGAACCTTGACATGGCATCCATGTGAAATCAAAGCCGAAAACCCCTGGAAAAATTGTCCGATTTCACCCAAATAACGTGTCTGTTTTGCTGTCATTATTAAATTGTTGCCAATAACGCAAGTAAACGTTCACCGAACTTCTTTCACGTATGTTTTGTGATTTTTGAAGTGCTTTGAAGAGTATTTACAATGCTTTCGTTTTGTGTTTAAAACAATATTCCGCGAATTGGCATTTGCTTAATTTTAAACATGTGCTATGTAGACTGCCAACATTGAAAAAGGAATGTTTGACTAGACACTTTGAACATGTTCAATGGCTCTCAGTAGGTCTTTAAAAATCCTTCAGGGGGCATTTTATAAACGAAAAATTTCACTAAATTTAATATAAGCTATGGAAAAAGGAAACCTTGAAGATTATGAAACCCCGGCAAATGAGGGTTTGGCCTCTTGAGGTTATTAAAGTAAGGCGTTTTTTGTTTCGTTCAGACTTTCAGCATCGTAGAAAGGGCCAACGATTCATGGTGTTTTAAATAATAGTCATACAAATTTAGTTTTGAAATTCTTGTATGCTCCCTATGAACCCCATTAAAATTGCTTGTTGATTTATACCCTCTGTCATAGGATGCGCCATTTGTCATTAAGCCTGATTATCGCATTTGGATTGTTGAAATTACATTTATCGATTTTTACTTCTTGAAAATGGAAATGACGATAACGTTTGGCGCACGGCTGTTGCGAAAACGTTCTCGTCATCCCAATTTTTCAAGAAATAAGTATCGACAAATGTTATTTCAACAATCCAAATACGATAATCAAGCTTAATGACAAATGCATTGAGCCAACAATTAGCCCAATCACTGAACACAATATTAGGCAGGTATTATTTGGCATCAATTCAAATCGCTATCGCAAAAAACTAAAACTTATTTGTTTACTTAAAATAATATTAGTAAGAATATGTAACGCGAGTCTGCTAGCGTCAATGTCAAACATTTCTGTTCCATTAAATTTCAATAATAAATTTTGGTTTTGGTTTCTTTGTGTACAAAAGAAACGTGGTCGAAAATCTGACTTTGAACTAAAGAAATTTCAAAATTTCAATCAAAACAAGTAAGTAAGTGCTATAGTCGGGCGTGGCCGACTCTATGATACCCGCACCACTATAAATGTGATTAAGTCTCCTGTTAATCGAAAGCACTCGTCGCTATTTCTATCTGTATCTATCACGCAAGTACTAAGCCTTTATACCCCATACCACTATGTGGTGAGGGTATAACAATTATAGTTGGTCCACATTTTCATACCTTGTTTTCGGACCCTGTGCCCTCCCACGGACGAGATAAATCATTTGGCTTGACATATTTAAAGTCCTGAGGCAATTCCCTGTCATTTGAGGGGTCACACTAAAATCCGGGTAAACCGAAACTTTTGGACCCTCCTAATGGACCCTGGGGCCCAAACAGGTCGAATTTTTTTCTGTATTTAAAATTGTAAGATAATTTCCTTTCATTTAAGGGGTCACACTTATATTTAAAAGCATGGGTCCATTTTTTGGGTTCTGAAGGCCCCGTAGGTCCGAGAGGCGGGTCCAACTATTTTTTTTACATTTTGTGGTCAGTTCTACATCGAATGTCATATTTTTTTAATTTGTTGACCAATACACGCGACATCAACTGGATTTGGACCAAATCCGGGAGTTCCTTTGTATGGGGGGTCTATCAGAAAGTGCTCCGATATGGACCAAATTCAATAGCGTCCGTCCTTGTCCCACTATATTACCACTTGCCAAGTTTCATCAAGATCGGTGCATAAATGCGACCTGTACTTTGATTACAAGAATAGATGGACATCTTTACATCCAGCCAGCCAGCCAGCCGCCCAGCCAGCCAGACAGACATGGCTAGATCGACTCAAAATGTAATTCTGAGCAACTTTCTCTCTGGTCCCGGTATTCTAACTCGATTCCTTCGATGTGTTACAAACGCAAGCACTAAGCCATTATACCCCATACCACTATGTGGTGCGGGTATAAAAATTAATCTTAAGCGATTGATGTGTTATACATACTTAGTAGGAACATAAATACTGTTATGTTATGAAAATTGGCCACAGCTCGAACCAAAGCAGTCTTAAGAGATCCAATGTTGGGGTATCTTTTGTGACAAATCTTGTCCTCTAAACCCGTGTTACAATTTGTAATCCAATGGGTTCAAATCTGGACTGCCTGAGGGCGATTCTTCAGAGGAACTGAACGCTGGCAAATTGTTTCGAAGCCATGCCTGGGACGTTTTAGCCTTATGGGCCGGCCCAGAATCCTGCTGGAAAGTCCATGGCTGGCTTTTGAACACGGAATTGTTAAGATGCTTCAAAACAGCTTCCAAACCGGTTTCTTGGTAAACTTTGGCCGATGTTTTGACTCCTTGTTCGCAGAATTACAGGTCATTGACCCCATCGTAAGAGACACCCCACCAAACCATGACTGAAGCTGGGTGATGGCCCTTGGACCGCGCATACACTCTATCATTTTGCGTGTTGCATTTTTCCAGAACGGTATAAAAATTTTTCATCGGTGACCAAAATTTTTCTGTGCAAATTATTAGCGTGCTTCACCAAAAGACGTTTGCATTTTTCAATCCTATTTTTTATTTAAAGCTGCAGTCAATAAATTTCCGGAACGTCGTTTGAAAGCCCCAAGTGCCAAGTCTTTTTTGATGATTCCACTCAAGGACTTTTGCTTGATATTCATCTCACGGGCCATGATTTTCTGTTTTCGGAGCGGATTTCTGTGAATTATTGATTTAACGTCTTTGATGACATGCGGTGTTCGAACAGAGCGTGGGCGGTCCGAAGGGTGGCTGTCTTTTACATCTCCAGTCTCCGCAAACAGTTTATGCATCGGAGACGAACATGCGGCTAATCCCTAGTGGCATTTTGAAAATATCGATTTTGTCATTTAACACTTGAAAAGCGCTATTACAGCGATACGATTTTCATCATCTGACAACAATTTTAAAATCTCGTTACAGACTAACGCTATTAAGGTTAGCTTTCAAAGCCCATATGACATTTATGGGGTATGTTCAGTTCTACTATTGAAATGGGTGTGTTCAATGTTGTAACAGTATTTATGTCCCTACTGAGTATATTCAAAGATCATATTTATTTCCAGTTTAGATACTTTTTATACCGTCCATCAAAATATTCAGTTTGCAACGCATTGAAATACTGGTCGGAGACCCCATAAAGAATATGGACGTATTCCGAATCATTGTAAAATTCTTAGATTATCTAGTCATGTCAGTCTGTCTGTCAATGGAAAGCGAACTACAGGTCTATTATTAAAGCTAGGTGGTTGAAATTTTGCAGAAGCATTTGTTTGTGGACGAAAACGGTTGGCATTGGAAATGGGCAAGATCGGTAAAGGGTAACCATTCTCAGCTTACAAGAACTGGCTCAACCTCTGGAACATCAACTATCCTAAACTTAACAATGCAATGGGACAACATATGTGCGGCTGTAACGAACCTTATATATCCTCCATCATGTATTACGGTCCAAAACAAAATTTTTTTAAGGTGGCGTGGCATAACCCTCTTTTCTATCAGGGTGTGCTTTTTTACATACCAGCATCTTATATACCACCAATGCGTTTTAAAGAAAATAAAATTAAGTCAGAAATCCTCCGAAAAAAGTGCTTCCAAAAATTAACATAAATGGATATTTAGTAAATGTTAATTTCCTCATTGCTATAGTTTTAAGATTTGTTTAAATTTAGGGCCTATTAACCCACATACGCCTCCTTTAAGAATACCGCCACACCACAATTTGTTTGCCTGAAATCGAAAATGGAACAAGAGAAGACGAATCATTATGCACCATGACAATGCGAGTTCTCACACATCGGCTCAAACCAGCGCCTTTTTGACGGGCCAAAACGTCGAATTGATGGGTCATCCGCCGTATAGCCCCGACTTGGCACGCAATGACTTCTTTTTAATCCCGCATATCAAGAACAAAATGTGTGGTCAACGATTTTCGTCGCCAGAAGATGCTGTTGAAGCGTTCAAAATCCATGTTTTGGAGGTGTCTCAATCGGAGTGGAAAAAATGCTTCGACAATTGGTTGGAGCGCATGCAAAAGTATATAAATCATGCTGGAGAATACTTTGAAAACAATAAAACCATTTTTGATGATAAATATTTGCATTTTCATTATTAGGCCAGAAATTTATATATCAGACCTCATATACAAAAACTTGATGTCAATGTTTGTCATGACTTGCAGTATTTATGACAGTGTCACTGTAAATGGTTCTAAATGCTATAGTATGAGGCTTACACCGCCAGAAATATATATAGCAGCCCTCGTATACAAAAACCTGATGTCAATGTATGTCATGACTTGCAGTATTAATGACAGTGTCACTGTGAATGATTCTTAATGCTATAGTATGAGCAACTGTGCACAATTTCATGCGTAAATCTAAATGTATACGAGGCATTCAATTTTAGAGATCTAAGAAGATAGTCTTTCAAAATAAATCATTGCATTGCAGAAGCCTTGAAGCCTGCTATGAAGCATTTCAAATGTCATTTGAATGTCATACTTTTGAAACATATTCGATGCCTATTGCTTTTTATAAACTCTTTGGGACGTAAATAATGTAAATTGTGCAAGGATACTTCCGTTTTCTACACTTTTCATTTATTCAGCGAGTAATTGTGCTTTGATGATGGTGGGATGACGCATCGTTGGCTCTGACTGGCAATGACATGGAATAAAGTGAATGTTGGATGAAAAGTTAATGACAACAATTTTGAGAATTCTATTTTCAGCACTCAACCATGTTTAGATAAAATTTCATGATACTGCCATGAAATGTAGTTAAAGATGTAGAAACGTCATAATGTCTGGGTAGGCCGAACCATACATATTTTCCACCGTCCCTAAATTTTGCACCGTCGATAAAATAGCGTTAAAAATGGTGCGTTTTTTGGTACGTTTTTGCCCATTTATCCTTTCCTGACCTCAGTCAAACTTCAAATTTACTCTATATACGGATTTTCTTTAAGTTGAGTACCCAACTGTCCACATTGACTGTCGATCGCCTTTTTTGACTATGCGGATATTTTTGGGCAAAAACGTTTAGCGGCTATGCTATCATTTGGGGTATTTAGTGCGTCCCAACTAACAGTGCGCATTTAAGCCATTGTCCGTTCATAAAAAAATTATGATTTATTAAGCAAATAGTCAAAAAAGTGTACCTTTTACCGTGGTACCTTTAACCCCTTAAGGGGATACTTTTTCACCCTTTTACAACCGCAAACAGCTGAGGATAAAATGCCATCACCATGCTACATTTCAAGATCTTAGAGTGATTCCTTATACCGCTATCGTGCTTTAAAAAGACACACGGACAGACTGTGTTCGTTGAAGGGTTCACCAACGAGGTTACGAAGAAGTTCCATTTTGGCTCTTGCTGCATGCGCAACAATTCAATCTTACTGGAACCATACAGTGAAGGAATAAAGTCAACATACAGCTAACCATTATGTGGTTTTTGAGACGCAGTGATGATATTGAAAAAAGTGGTTATAAGAATAGTTAGGTAATCAATAAATATGTTTATTCACATAGAGAAATTATATTTCATAAACAAAAACAATAAAAACAAAAAAAATTTACTGGAAAAAATTCTACATGTGACGCGCAAAATAGAAAGGGACCTAAGGTTAAAAACCAGTTTCGTTCAGGAGAGCCATTTTAAAGATTAAAGATTAAAATCTTCGACTTCACTTTCATAAAACGCGCATATCTCTGGGAGGGAACACTTTTGGGGCATGGGATCGGTCTCATTCGATGCTCAGATGTTGTCCACACCAAAAAAAAAGTGTAAAGTTGATGAAAAGTTTTGGTCAGGAGAGCCATTTTAAAGATTAGGTCTCTTTCTAATTGCGCTTAGAATCGTCGACTTCACTTTCATAAAACGCGCATATCTCTGGGAGGGAACACTTTTGGGGCATGGGATCGGTCTCATTCGATGCTCAGATGTTGTCCACATCAAAAAAAGAAAAACAATGAAAAGTGATTTTTTTTACCCTTAGGTCCCTTTCTCTATGCCCTGTCACACATACAGATATAATAGGAACATATTAATTAAATAAATTTAAATTTTTAAAATAATTTAAATTTTTACTATAAACTTTTAAATTTTTTGAACTTTTTATATTTTGTCGGTCCACCCTTAGCGTCGGTAGCACCTGCTAGACGTCTAGGCATAGAAGACACTAAACTTTCAACTATATTGGGAATTTTTTCAGACCATGCTGACGGCTACTACTTACACGCAGAAAAAAAGCATGGTTGGGGTGACAATATTCGAAGAGAATCAAACTATTGTTCGGTATATGGTTGTGGAACAACAATATTATGATCATTACAACTATAGTATGGTTCACACACAACCATACTATAATCCCCACAACAATATTATGGTCTTCACAACAATAGAATTATTTACGCACAACCATACTATGGTCCCCACAACCATATTATTATTCACACTCAACCATACTATGATCCCCACAACCATATTATGATTCTCATAACCATAGTATGTTTAACATACAACCATAGTATTATCCTCACAACCATAGTATGATTCACACACAACCATACTATGATCTCCAGAATTCTCTGTATGGATTGGGTTAAGTTACTGTTCAACAATAGAGAATTTTAAAAGTAAATTATGTCAAAATACATTAAACTCTTAATAATAGGAGTGGCTTTTTAACAGTAGATAAAATTTACTTATTAAAATTATATCAGTTATACTAATCGAAAGTAGTTTGTTTTAAAATTAAATATAAAAGTATTATTATTGCGTAAGATTCGAAAAAAAATAGCATTGTCATGGCTGGTATGATTACCGTAATTATATTATTGTTAACATAAACCCAAAACACAATACTTTTGTCGCACCAACCATATTGATATTGTTGCTACAACCATATTTCCATTTTTAAATTTGGCAACAATACTATTGTTACATTTCAACAACATTAGCTTTGCCGCAAACGTACTATTGTCAAAATAAAATTCAAAAAACAATACTATGGTTGCGACGACCATGTTTTTATTGTAGAGAACATACTATTGTTGCCGTGACCATATAGTAACCATATTTTTTCTCTGCGTGTATAATGTCATATTTTCTAATTTTTTTTTCTAAAATATCCCAAACATTTTCTATGGAATTGAGGTCCGGCGACTGGAGAGGTAAATTAAGTTGTCTGGGAGCATACTAAAGACGCCAGTCCCGGACTACGTGAGCAGTATGCTTCGGATCGTTGTCCTGTTGAAGGATCCATTGAGTTCCGCGACCTAAATTATCGACAGATGGCTTTAAATGTTCTTTTTATTAGCTCTTATATAAATATCTGTCCGTAGTGGTATCTATAAAAACTAAATCCCCCCCCCCCTCCAGAAGCAGAACTTGCACCCCAAACAATTACACTGCAACCACAGTGTTTAACTCTACGTATTATATAGGGTGATCCATCTAGATGTATTTTTCAATACGATTTTTTCACAGATTAGGCGTGAGTTGTATTAAACTTTATTTTTTATTTGTTTTCAGTACTGTTTGACATTTCATAATGGAAAGACTTTCACCGCAACAACGTATCCTAACAGTGCAACTGTATAATGGAAATGAGCGATCGGGTAGACACTGGCTTCGGCCAAAATTTTGTTCAGTAATAAGGCCCATTTCTGGCTCAACTGCAACGTCAATAAACTAAATTGTCACATTTGGGCTAAATAGCAACCAAAAGAGGTCCAAGGATCTCATTATACCCAGAGAAAACCAAGGCTTGGTGCAGTTTATGACCTATTAGAATCATCGGTCCATATTTTTCCAAAAAGATGATGGCCGTAACGTAACCGTGAATGGTGCCGCTATCACGACATGATATCGGACTTTTTGCTACCTCAAATTGAAGCCCTATTCTTGACGAAATTTGATTTCAACATTACAGTGCCACTTGCCATACAGCTAATCAAGCAATGTATTGAGAGGTAATTTATAAGAGCAATTAATTTCACGTTTTAAGCCGGAGCGGTGGCCGCCTAGATCGTGTTATAGCACACGCATAGACTTTTTGTGTGGAGGCTACGTAAAGTCCAAAGTCTATGCTGACATACCAGCAACGATTCATGTTTTGGAAGCCAACATTACGCGTGTCATTAAAGCCATACCGGTCGAAATGCTCGAACGAGTCATCCAAAATTGAACCTTTAGAATGGACAGTAGCGTGGAGTGAAATTCAAAAAAAAAAAGTTAACCTCGGAAAGAGATGTAGTCTGGGGTCCTAAAGAGGGGAAAAATAAAGAAAACAATTTAAAAAAATTTTTAGGGTTCGCGCCACTCCCTCGAAATTTGGAAATTATCGCTATTTTGGCGTTGATTTTAGAAAAATCCTAAAAAGTTTTATGTCAATAAATGTTTGCAATAGCGTAAACAATGAAATAAGGGCATGAAAAAATTTAAAAAAATTTTTCTCATTGTTCAAAAATTTCAAAAAGTAAAATAAGTCAAATCGTCCCTTCTTCAGAAAATTGACTGAACAATGAAATCGCCACCAAAGCTACAAATACTAGTCGATTATCCTCATATTTGCCTCAAATACTTTTGTTTGGGCACTGAACAAGCTCAAACTTTTAAATTTCGAATATGTTAAGTCGTTAATTTTTAGGATTTTTCTAAAATCAACGCCAAAATAGCGATAATTTCCAAATTTCTAGGGAGTGGCGCGACCCCTAAAATTTTTTTTAAATTTTTTTCTTTATTTTTCCCCTCTTTAGGACCCCAGACTACATCTCTTTCCGAGGTTAACTTTTTCAAATTATAAAAAAAGCATGTTTTCACTCCACCCTAATGGACAGCCTGAGGCGTAGTTGCGGCCAACATTTGAAGGAAATTATATTCAAAAAATAAACGCCATAACATGTCCTTTCGAATGAAGAATAAAGATTCGTTACTTGATTTGAATTTTTACACTTTTTTATTTAAAAAAAAAATACCTTTAGATAAATCACCCGTTATTTTCGGAATCTAGTGTTGTGCTGTATTTTCTCCAAACTTGTGACCGGCTATCACTTCCATAAAATGTTGTATTATCTTTCGTTGGTAAATAAAATTCAGTTACGTGCTACTTTGCTTCTAAATCCATTCTCATGTAGCACATATCTTACAGTTCTCGGATGAACGATCTTGTCTGAACATTTTGCCACGTTCTGCCAATTTTGGAGCACTTATTTTTGGATCCTGTCTTACTTTTTTGAGAATACTGCTAACATTTCGCCTGGACAACTTTGTTGGTTTGCCAGATCCCGCTATATTTTCAGTTGTACCCCTTCTTATTATAGTTTGTACAGTTGAACGGCTTTAATAACAAGTTTTGGCGATTTCTCCGTAAGATATTTTCTTTTCGAAGCTTTATTATTAGATTTCTAATGGAAATCTCTGTTTCCTTTCGATTTTCCATTTTCAGAGACAAACGATTAAACGAAAACATCTTTTGGAGAACACTTTGCACACAAATATGTTTCTCAAGACAGTTAAACTAAAAACGATGAAATAAAAATGGGCTTCCCCTTTTACTACGTTTGCATTCCTTCATATTTGTAGGAGTTGCCACGTTGTATGTAGACTTTTTTCCTGCCATATTGTAGGAGTTGCCACGTTGTATGCAGACTTCTTTCCTGCCAATTTTACATTATATTAATAAACTTTGTTATGCTATATATTTTTTTCATAATTTTTTCTTCAAATAAACTTGTTTTTTAATGCTTTAAATATTCACAAAAAAATGTTGTAATTTTAGTTACCTATTGGCCAAAACCTTAAAATTGTTAGATGTATGTTGACTCTGTTCATTCACTGCATGTTAAGATTATTCTTAACTTGCGGAAGCAAAAATCCCAGTTAATGGTTGCTTGTTGACCCTCCTCAATTTAAAAAAAAATATGAAATGATAACTTTATCAACCATAAAACCGCACCAAAAATTACATCTGGAGGGGTGTAATTGTCGCTGATGTAATACCCTCGGATTCTGACACTAATCCCTGTTCCTTAAAACGGGTGACTAAGTTCCTAATCATGCTGTTCCAGGGTGCTGTTCTGACATTAAAATGACGTGGATAATTTCGATGCGTTGAGATAATATACTTGCCAGAAGAATTATAAAATTTAACAATTTGATGCGTTGTTATACATCATATGTGACTCGCAAAATAGAAAGGGACCTAAGGGTAAAAAACAGTTTTGTTCAGGAGAGCCATTTTAAAGATTTAAATACGTGTATCTTTGGTGTACCATCACTTTCATAAAACGCGCATATCTCTGGGAGGGAACACTTTTGGGGCATGAGGTCGGTCTCATTCGATGCTCAGATGTTGTCCACATCAAAAAAAAAGTGAAAATTGATTTTTTTTACCCTTAGGTCCCTTTCTCTATGCGCTGTCACATATGTAGCTATTATATATCATCATAAAAAAACTATATATAACCTGCAAAAGATAGGGGGGAAATTTTTAAACAAAAAATTAATGATTATTTTAAGCAAAAAACAAAAATACTACAAATATAGTGAAACTTCCTCTGGACTGATCCGGCCATTTCAGTAATAGCCGTGTCTGCAATAGTGTAACCTATAGTATGATTTCGATGTAACATACCGTGAGATAGAGGCTAGAGATAGAGGATATAGACATTCGATATTGCATGAACACCTGGCCCTAAAAAAGGTTTGTTCTCGTTGGATCCCGCCCAATTTGACAGTCGCTCAAAAAAATGCTCGTGTCGATTGGTGCAAAGAAATTTTGAAAATACGATCGCGGTGCTTCAAAAGACTGTTATAGGATCGTCACAGGTGACGAATCATGGATCTATGCGTATGAGGCCGAAACAAAACAGCAATCGACCGTGTGGGTCTTCGAAGACGAGCCAAATCCAACGAAAGTTTTTCGTAGAAGAAGCACTTCGGAGTAAATAGGCACCTGTTTCTTTACCAAAACTGGTCATTAGGCGACTGTTCCGCTAGAGCAACGTAGGTAGGTCAATGCTGAGTTGTACACCAAAACTTGTTTGTCTGAAGTCTTCGGAGAAATTTGTAAAACGAACAAGAGAAGGCGAATCATTGTGCACCATGACAATGCGAGCTCTCACACATCGGCTCAAACCAGAGCCTTTTTGACCGGTCAAAATGTCGCATTGATGGGTCATCCGCCGTACAGCCCTGACTTGGCACCCAATGACTTCTTTTTTCCGCACATCAAAAAATGCGTGGTCAACGATTTTCGTCGCCATAAGATTCTGTAGAAACGTTCAAAAACCATGTTTTGTAGGTGTCTCAATCGGAGTGGAAAAAGTGCTTCGACAATTGGTTTGAGCGCATGCAAAAGTGTAAAAATCATGCTGGAGAATACTTATGAAAATAATAAAACCATTTTTGATGATAAATATTATTAGTTTCATTATTAGGCCAGAAATAGATATATCAGCCCTCGTATAATGGAAGGTATCAAAAGTTATTAAAGAGAAGTCTAAAAACGTGATTCAACAAAATTAAGCGATAACGTTTGCAGTCTATGATGAATAATTGTTTTTTCAATAAATTATAAAATAAAAATTTTATTTATTTTTTAAATAAAAAAGTTTCAGATATTTTTAAGAGGGTTTGAAATTACAGCAATTGCGAAATTTTAACGAATTTCTCCCCTTGTCAAATAAATCACGACTAATATAATATTTTTTGCCAAGACAAACAATCTACATATGTGACGCGCAAAATAGAAAGGGACCTAAGGGTAAAAACCAGTTTTGTTCGGGAGAGCCATTTTAAAGATTTAAATACGTGTATCTTTGGTGTACCATCACATTCATAAAACGCGCATATATCTGGGAGGGAACACTTTTGGGCATGGGACCGGTCTCATTCGATGTTGTCCACATCAAAAAAAAAATTGTGAAAATTGATTTTTCTACCCTTAGGTCCTTTTCTCTATGCGCTGTCACATATATTGCACTCTCGTCCCACTGTACATAGGAATAGTTATCTTTGGGTACATGTCAGATATATTATACAATTTAAATATAGGTCGATGGAGCACAACCTCAGTTATAATGCCTCATAAAAGAAATTGTTTATTAAATCTAATGGCTTTCATAATTAAATTTACATAAAACTTTACAAGGATATCACATATAAAAACATATATACGTACATAGTATGTAATATCATCAAAAAGCCTGCCTTAAGTATCTAGTATTTTACTGTTTATTTATTAACATAAACATATTTATTGTCTAATCGGGATGGTGAGAATGGTAATAAGGATTATTGGGCATTAAAGAAGGATGTCAAGGGCATATCATGTGCTTGAATTCGGAATTTTGTAAATGTCACTTCATTCAAGACACCGTCTCCAAGAGTGTCCTGTTTTAAAAGAGCCCAAGTTGCTATAGCTTAAACATTACCATGTTATCAATACAATGCAAATAATGATAAATTTTGCTAATGGTGTGCCAGCAGGAGGCCACACATGCACAAGACCGAAGTGTCTGAAAATCAATCTTGTCTACAGACTTTGACAGATTATGGAATATGTTTATCAATTGGAAGAAGTCGAAACGCGGTTATTTTTAATAACCAATTTCATGTAACGTATACGAGTATAAGTTAGAATTTCTTTTATAAGAAAAAATACCAGATTAGAAATTTTGCAAAGCACCGTGCAATTAACAATAAGTATTTTTAATTGATTATAGAACATCTGAGCATCGAATGAGACCGATCCCATGCCCTAAAAGTGTTCCCTCCCAGAGATATGCGCGTTTTATGAAATTAATGGTACACCAAAGATACACGGTTTTAAATCTTTAAAATGGCTCTCCTGAACAAAACTGGTTTTTACCCTTAGGTCCCTTTCTATTTTGCGCGTCACATATGGGAAAGAAATTTGTGGTATTTCTAGACTTTCTCACATCCGTTATCTACTACTGTATGAAGCTTCTGTATGATTCCCTCTGTCAACATTTGTCTCTAAAATGTTGCTAGAGTTGGCAACAGTTGGGTCACCCAACACTTGAAAGCAACATGCTGCAGTTTGGCCGTCTAAAGTGGAATATCAAGTGTTGTGCTAACATTAAAGTTCTTCAGAGGAAAATTAATTAAAAACGGCGCCATGCTGAAGCTTAAATCATTCGCAGCGTACAAGTAAGCATGTGGCAAGAACTCAATAAATTAGTACTGGTCACAATCGCATTTAACTTTTTATTATTATTATGGGAAGACAAACAAAGTTTTAGTTAATGTATCATAAAATCGAATATGAAATACAAGAATGTAGAGAATGCGTCATTTAAAATGTTGTTGAAATTAGTCGGGTCGAATCATATGTACCCTCTGCTAATAAGGGGCGTTCTAAAATGTCGTTGACATTTTGGGGAATTTAGGATTCAGAGAGGTCGCATCTTTCTTTTTAAAGTCTATATGGTCTTTGTGTGTGTGTTTTTTTTTAGACCCACCGGTAATCCTACCTGAACAATTTTCATAAGATCTAAAAATCAAATTTATATATGAAATAGCTGTAAATAGTTATTTATTTTATTAACCTACATGGGTAATTCGTGGACAGAAGTAGCGTGCTAAATTTTCTGCTCGATTTTCGTAGTTAAGAACATGTGGTGATTTTCAGATTCGGTTTCATCTCCTCAACGTTCGCGCTCTAACGAGTTGAGTCCAAGACTCTTCTTTCATAAGTAATTTATTGAAACTGCTCCTTTTGTTTATATAGAAGTATCAAAGTTTAATCAACATATTTTAAATAAATCTTATATTTAAACGAGCCACTTATCTCGTTAAATATGGAGTTTGCAATATCTTCCGAATAATCAAAAAAGAACAAACAAAAGTGAAATTATGGACTAAGTTGTGTTAGACCTTTTAACAAACATATTGAAGTATATAAAATTGTCCAACTAAATATGTCATTGACATTTTCTGCAATAGAAAATAGATGAAGTCGTAATTTCTTATTTTGGCTAGCAGCGTGGATTTTCATGTTGTCATTTACTAGACCTTTATAACGTAGTCTTGATTTTGAATAAATCGTCTTGCTGTAGTTGTTCTAGTCTATCGCCTTTGTAGATGAGACAAAACTGTAGTCTAGATGTAAAAAAAAAACTAGTTCGGCAGAATGAAAATTTTGGTCGAAAATCTGGAGGATTTGGAGCGGACAATATATGTATGCGATCAACCTACATGAGGTACTCTCCGCGAACTTAAGCTGACATCAAAGACGTTAGAGGAACATTACTGGACATAGACTTCCTTACTAACGCTGGCTCCACAACCTCTTTTTGGCCTTGGCCTTTTAAATAAATGATTTATAAGTTGAGCGAGCTTCCTGCAGTTTCAAATATCTTAAGTTCTCGCATCCTCTTCTATCGGGTGATCAATCTAGAGGTAAAAATGAAAAAAATACAGAAATTCAAATCAAGTGTAGTATCTTCATTGTTCATTCGAAAGGACAGTTTATGCCATTCATTTTTTGAATATATATTTTTCAAATAATGGCCGTAACTACGCCTACGGGTGTCCATCCTGAGGTTCCAACTTTGGATGACTCAATCGAGCATATGACGTTAATGACATGCGTAATGTTGGCCTGACACGTAGCTGGTCTGACAGCATAAACTTCACGTGAAATTAGCTGCTCTTCGAATTGACTTCTCAATAATGTTTGAGCAGCTGTATGGCGAGTGGCACCTTCCTGTTGAAACCAAATGTCGCCAAGATTACGGGCTTCAATATCAGGTAGCAAAAAAACCGATATGATTGCGCGATAGCTAACACCATTCACGGTTATGTTCCGGTCATCATCATTTTTGAAAAAATATGGACCGATGATTCCACCAGCCCAAAAACCGCTCCAAGAAAAAAAATAAACATTAACACAGCTCACACGTATTCGGTAAAAAAAATTCTATTAACCCTACTAGGTCTCTCCACCGGGAACCGTCTTCCCAGTCTGAGCTTTCCGTGGTAGTTATCGTCTAAATCCGATTTGGCTGGAGCTTTGTTTCAATTCGATCAGCGAAGTCATATATTTTCATGCGCTTATGTGTGGGCATTCAACTCATTCCATTCACGGTTAGTCTGAAGTATGTATAGGGTGATCCATCTAGAGGTATTTTTTTAAAATAAAAAAATACTAAAATTCAAATCAAGTGTGGAATCTTTATTGTTTATTTGAGCGTATATTTTAAGCCATTTATTTGTTGAATATAATTTCCTTCAAATGTTGGCAATGTAACACACGTCTTCTACCTCAGGAAAAATTTTGATACAAATGATAGGCAGAAAACATTTTTTTTCTGCTGCAACCTATATCATCTTCAAAGAAAAAATACATTAACTTATTTATAAAAAAAAAAATAAATATATACATAAATATTCGTATGATAGGTACTCTCAACAGTAGCATACTTTTATGCTCAAGTGTGAATCTTGTCAAAGAAAGAAATTTGGCGTATGTCTAAAAATAGAAATCAGTAAATATAACTGCTCCAAATTTACATGTTCTCTTTTTATGTTTTCACATGTTTTCCTTCTCCAGTAGATTTGACATTTTTGATTCTATTTGATTCTATTTTTGCTTTGATCTTCTCAATGTCTTTCCAACTGTACGGTTGCTGTCTATAGTATCTTTCTTTCTTTATTGCTATTGTGAAGTCATTAAAGTGGCAACATTTATCAATATTCCAGTCAGTTTGACATTTCTTTTTTAAGTCGTCTTTTGTGACAGGAAACTCTAGTCCAGTCAGTGCGCAAAAGTTGGATTAACTTTCTTTTTCTGCGAAACCTTGAACGGACAACATCTTCCTATTCTAAAGACTACCAAAAAAGAAATAAAATCTAAAAGAAGTATTAAAGTGATCTGATACAAACGTCTCGTTTTGAGTGAAAGGAAATACTCTCCAATAGGCGGAATATTGAGTCGAAGTTCAGAAAGTGATAAGAGCTGTTCGTCGATAAACAGCAAAGCACATTTACAACCGAATCTATATTGAACGTAACCACAAAAAACCCCATATTCTGGGTGAGATTTATACAAAGTGGCACACTACCCATAGGGTAGTTGTGACCTAGTATAAAATAATCCAAATTTTCTGATCTAAAAAAAAAAAAAAAAAAAACTCCCGTTTCGGCTGAATTTGACTTAGAAGGATGTAAACGGTGAAAATGATGTAAACCATATTATCTCTCCAACCGTTTGCGTACCGCATATCATTTATTGAGTATATAACCTCAAAACATATTCCTGAATTGTGCGCAAGAGGCAAGACATTCGGTAAAGCAAGACTACTTATTAGGAATATACCAGCCTCAGCAATAAATCGATGAAGACCTGTTAAGAAAACGCTACTGGTTAAGATCCAACAACTCTCAATGGATGCAGTTATCACCAATCCTACCCGAATTGTTTGTAATACCCTTTGAAGACCATCAGTGAAATTATTTTCTACTTTTGTAACTATTCTACAAATTATGCAAAAACCACATAATATCCACGATGATATTAATTCTTTATTCTAAAAAAATCTAAGTTTAAATTCTTAACTTACTAGTTTTCGTTTTACAGATAGTTTTAAGTTAATTTTCAAACTTCATTATCCATCATGCCAAAAGTCACAAAATCACTGCAAGTTATCCCTATACATATAACATTTTTTCAACACCATCTCTAGCTCAGTTGACAACAGCATCGACACGTGAGGAGGGCCTTCATCATGATCATCGATATGTTGGTAAGTTTCACAAAATCTATCATTACTATGTTTATGTAGGTATGATTGTTTGTACATACTCTGTTATTCAAAACTTGCATTGGTTTTTTTTATTTTCTTTTGGTTCTTTTTAAAGAGTGTTCTAAAATAGTGAGAGACTACATTTGAGCGTATCGTGTTTTTGTTTTTTTAATATCATCACCCAAACTGTAAGCTAGACTTACATTCCACAATGTTCTCTTTCTCTCTTGTGATCTCTCTCATAGTTTAGCACCCACAGAACGTTTCTCAATTAGTTATTGCTTTCGTTGTTCATATCAGCTTCAGTTAGTTTCGTTTTTCTTTTTTTGTTTCCAATACTTATCATTAACCCATTAGGGTCTAAGAAAGAAAATCCGAGTCAGCTCGACTTAAATTTGTATAAATATTATTGTTAAAAATTAATTGATATCAACGATATGGAAAATAATAGTAGCATTAAATTATTTTTACTAGTAATATAATCTAAGAAAAAAAAACTGAATACAAATCAAATGAAAACTGTCGTATTTAAATTTGTGAAATGTATTTGAATAGTATAGGATTTTCTTCAGTTCCGCTGAATTTTACTTTTATCTTAAATAAATTTCGTTTGACATCTGAAATGATGTACTAAAGAATTTTACATGTTTTCTTATTAAGGATTTGAGTGCATAGGGTTAGAGTTCAATGGATAGGGGTTCTGGACAATATGCTTCCAGAACATTGGCTGGAGAGGGTTAAGAGGCAAAATCTCTCAACAATACCTGAGAGAAAATATCTCTTCTGCAGATCATCGACAAAATACACTTTTTTTGCAATTATTAGAATGTTCATACATGACTTAGAGCGGGTTAGCTTCAATTTAATTTTTATTGCATACTCTAGTCATTCCGGCCCATAATAAATTTCTAAGTTTTTTTTTTTAAATAAAAAGGGAGTCTGTAATAATAATTCATGTAATGGGAAAATGGTTTAGAGAGGGAAGGACACGAACCCCCCACCCGACTGTTTGCTAGCGTAACGAAGGCTCCCGCAGTCCTAAATCTCTCTGAATTCCAAGGTGCTCAGAAAGTCATTTTAAACTTGTATCCCTATACCAATTATGGTCTGGTACATTACAGAATTTGGCGCCCAACGTGGGGCCCGAAAGAAGACGCTGTCTTTTTGGCTCTTATTAAATTTAGTTTTAAACACACGTTTTAGATTTCATTTACATGCGAAGTTTTAAATCCCGTTAATTTTACGATTTTTATTAATGAATATACAGCAGAACTTGACTGGAATTTTTGGCAATTTGATGAGTTCGAATTGGCCAACCGTTAATCGTCTGGTGACATTTTCATTGATATTTTTGACCAATTTTAAGTGGGTTTAAACCTCGTATTACTTTATGTAATTTTTTTATTTTGGTTATATCTTGGGCTTAGAGAGCAATACCTTTTGTGCAAGCAGGATCTCGCTAATTTAGCTGACAGCATTTTAGCGACCATTGTCCGAAAGTGAAGAGGTAACAACGAGAAAGAAATCTCCCTCAATTGTATTGTCCGATATAGGGAAATTAAAATTTTATATATTGTACCATAACCCAGTTAGCCATTAAATATTTGTCGATTAGATCTCCCATTGAACTCAGCTTTTTTGGTTCTCATCTCCTATAAGAAAACACCATATAATAATTAATTTGTAAATATATTTTTCATACATTTTTTTTTAAACAGAAGAGGAATAAATTTGAAATATTTATCATATTGTTTTTGTTCAATTAAAACATGTCACAAATAAGTCGAACTCCACCACAGGGTAATCAGCCGCCACCCTCTTTGGCACCTGTGAGTATAGAGCCTTCTGCTTGTCATGTCTGTAATAGCACCATGACTGAAGGGCAAGATTGTCTGATTATTAGTGAATGTTCACATCCATTTCATAGGGAATGCATTGAAAATTATTTAGGAAATACAGCAGAATGTCCGGTGTGCAAGCGGCCTTGTCAGCTTAGCGAGCTTAGGACTCTGCTCATTTTACAGAAGTCTTTACCAATGAGTAAACAAAATAGCAAGAAACAGAAATCAAGAGGATTAATGGCAGGTAGCTATAATACTCGTAGTACGAGT